>CM060903.1:307196813-309654323 GCA_030737815.1 Allium fistulosum | reverse complement strand
AACAACCCGCATATTTGGACCATTTAAATTGACAATAATCCACACATGTCAACTTAAATAATACAAAACATGAATAGTTATGGGATTATATATACATAAATGTAAATGAGAATCAATATAACATCACATACACAGAACAGTCACAGAATAATGTAGTGGAAAATACATCGTCATAATAGCAGTTCATGAAGCTACTACATGAAATACAACAATGTCTTAACATAAAGTGACTAAAAGAAAATACATAAATGTCCAACAGACTAGGACATCAATACAGGAATAGAAATAGACTGATAAAGATAAATGCTAAGCTTCAGCATCTTCAACCAACCTTGATCAGCAAACTGGATAGCTTCAGACTGACCCAAGCATATAAAAAAAGAACACTCGAGTCAGGACTCAAAATCTTATACAAGAAAATCAAGTGCAAGGGAAAAAGTCCATAACTTAAAGATGAATAAAATAAACATCTCTAAGGATCCGATAAACTATCTATATATACAATAGAATACGATATGTAGATAATGTCTAATCAGTAAAGTACGATATTAAAATAGCGTTAAGGCGTTACCATAATTCCCCTTTAACACATTGTATTCCCAAGAGCATATACAAGACCGTAGTTTCCCCAAAACCGGAAGTCACCAGAGGGCAATCCATATACTAAAGGTACAAACCAAAACGTAGTGGTCGCGAATAGGATAATCAGTATGACAAGGTACATGAGGCGATACCAACTAGGATACTAGTAGTTGCATGATCCGGACTGATGTTGAGCATAGTAGCTACTACCTCAACACCGCGAAACAACACTCCTAAATCAAGGGGTGCACCCAAATCGAATCACAAAAGTAATAGATATGGTATCGAAGAAGCGTGTCCGCTAGAGGTGGCGAACCTCAATGGCCCGGCGCGGCTCCTGTTTTAGTGATGTCAGGGGTCATCCAAACTTGTTCTCTTTCTTCAGTCAACACGTTCATCAAAACATCCACTTCATTCTGGATCAACACTCCGCGTATAATAGATATTAAAGTGGTTTTTGGTATCGGCAGAGAGTATGTCCATATCCGATCCCGGTCTCTTTAATAACTACGTATTTATTACCCGATGGTCATTTAAGTTAAAGTTTAAACAAATCAAAGTCCAAAAGTCAAGTTGCAAATTTGACTTTCAAAATTTGACATTTCCACGATTCAATTTATTTCAGATATTTAAAATCATATTTCCAATGAAATTTGTAGTTCAAACATTTGAGTTAACAATATAATTAAGTATTCAAGTTCAATTTAATAAATCCCACTTATTAAATTTAGTTCAAAATCAATTAATTCAATTTACTGGTCAATTTAGTTCGAATCATTAAATCAAATTCTATTCATTTCAATTCATATTTACATTCATCGTTACATTAAATATAATCATAAATTTTTTTAAATCAATTTCATTAACTAAATTCCTTTTTATCAAAACTTCCTTTGATTTATTTACCAAATTCAATTAAATTTCTACTTAAAGAAATCCATATCCATTTATTTGGTTCCATGATCTACATATCACAAATAAGCTATTTTCGAGTTACAAATCAACTCAATCCATATTCCATTTTCAATGTCCTGATTTGATTAATTCATTAATTTTTAAAATCATTTAAATTTAAATTATCACTAATTTAAATCCATAAACTTAGTTAGTTCTGAATTCCACTTAAGTCAATTTTTCTTAATCTCAAATTAAGTTTATAACAAGTTCCAAATCTATTTATTTAAAACCGAGTTTAAATCTAAATCTAACAAATCTAATAAAATTTTTTTTTATTATTAACTTCTAAAACTTACTTGTTTCTAAATCTCATTTCAATTAAATTCGTCAATTCATTTTATTCAATTAAATAGATTTATTAATCCGTTTCAATTAAATCCATTAATTTATTTCAACTAAATCCATTAATTTATTTCAATTTAATCCATTTAGTTCGTTACTTAATTTCCGAACAAATTATTAAGTTCATTCCTAAATTTCAAATAGATTTCAATTTCAAAAATGATTTTTGTTGACCAATCAGGTCTCTTATTTTTAAATTATCTATCCTAGGCCAAATTGTTTATCGGGTATTTATCATTTCAACCCAACATCATTCAATATAAAAAAAAGCATGGCAAAGGGAACTTGCAGTGTGATAACTGGGATGGTGTCAAAGTAAATAAACAAGCAATAGCAACCGTACATAACAATTCAACAATTTATTAAATAATCCCGAAATAATCGTATTAACTTACATTTGTTATTATGCAAATTAATACAATTATTCCTAGAATCCACACTATTATTTCCTGCAGATTAAAGATTATTACATTATGGTTTTCACTTGGTGTCCGTTATCAAATTTCCACGTCATTCGTACATTCCATGGTTCAAAGTGAGGTTAACGCTATTTCCACGTGTTGATTTATTTAACATTTAAAAGGGGTCAAGTTCAACAAATATAATCCATTTTAAATTGTTAACTATCCTATATCAATTAAATTTCATATTAAATTTCACATTAAATTTCACTTATATTAACAACCAAATTCAACATCACATAACAAATTTTAATGTCACAACTATTTACCATAATTAACATCATATCACAGTTTAACATGTTAAATCAAATTAAACAATACATGGCGTCAATTTTAGAAATTTAAGTTCTATCAATACTCCATTTAACTTTTATAGCAATTTTATTTCAACAATTTTAACAATCAACAATTTAATATCCAAATTAATATTAACAACAATTATCACTGGATTTTCATAGCATAATAGGTTGGGTCGTGAATGAAATATTCACCTTGCATGGTTAGAGAAGATGACGAAGCACGAAGACGAATAGATAAAATAGACCCTAACAAGCACGACGCAAAATGAACACAACTGCAATCAACAAATAATTAATCAATAATTCGTTTATTGCAATATATATATCGATTGAATATATATATAAAACCTGTAACAACCCTGAGATTGCAATTACCGAATAATGAATTAAAATTATGATTTTAAGTTGAAAAGGGAGCTAAACAAAATTTTGGGAATTTAAATTTGCAATTGGTTTGCAAATTAAAGTATTTTGGGTTTAAAATGGGGAAATTAATATTTTTGGAATTTAATATGTAAAAGGGGAATTTTTAAATGTGATAATGGGTTTAATTGGCTAATGAGACAATTATATGGTTTTAATTAAAACTAGGATGCCACTTAGGATTTTGTTCACATGATAACCTTAGAAATTTAACTAAGTCCTAAAGGGTTTAAAAACCTCCTAACATAGCCCATTAACCAACCCACTCCTATATATTATCTCAAACCCCTTCCATAAACCCTAACCCTCCTCTTCATAATTCCTAAACCTAGATCTAAACATAATTAATGGCCTCCCTTTAGAAGACCCATCTCCTTCTCTTCATAATTAGACTAGTTTAATCTTTGAAAGGTAATGCAATCTCCCCTATTCTCTAATCCATCTTAATCCCTATTTTATCTCTACCATCTTGTTATAATATTTGTTTTGTTTTTTTAATTTTGGGTCCTTGAAGTTGCTTGATCTTTTGCCTTGGGGTTGAGAATTTTGGCTTGCTTTGGTTGTTGCACACAAACTATTTGATCCTTTGCTTCATTGAGGTAATTACTATCTATTAGTGATTATTGCTAGTTAATTTTGGTGGAAATTTGATGCCAAAACTTGAAAAAAACACCCCAAATCATCTAAAATCACAAAAAAAACTGCTGGCTGAAAATGTTCATCCTGAAAGCAGGTTGAAAATCATGATCTGGGAACCCAGAGCAGGCCTGGGTTGCACCCAGGCTGCTGCCAGGGCGCAGTAGCCCAGCCCAGGCGGGCTGAGGCCTGCCCCCCCTCTCCCCAGCCCAGGCGGGCTGGGGCCCTTCCGCTCCCCAACCCAGGCGGGCTGGGGACTGAAACCCCCCCAGCCCGCATGGGCTGGGGACTGAACCCCCCAGCCCAGGCGGGCTGGGGACTGAACCCCCCCAGCTCGCATGGGCTGGGGCTTCCCCAGCCCAGGCAAGCTGGGGACTGGAGGTACCCCAGCCCACAAGGGCTGGGGCTTCCCCAGGACCCCAGCCCAGGCGGGCTGGGGACTGGCTATACCCAGCCCGCATGGGCTGGGGCTTGCTCCCAGCCCAGGCGGCCTAGGGCTTCTCTGAACCCAGCCCGCATGGGTTGGGGCTTGCTCCCAGCCCAGGCGGGCTGGGACATGATTGAACCCAGCCCGCATGGGCTGGGCTTGCTCCCAACCCAGGCGGGCTGGGACTTGGTTGAATCCAGCCTGCATGGGCTGGGGCTTGACTGAACCCCAGCCCGCAGGGGCTGGGGCTTGTTACTTCCCCAGCCCAAGCGGGCTGGGTTCGTGATGCCGCCACGATCGCATCCGAAGTCGAAATTCGACGTTTTCGGTCTCGTTGGAAAGGTGGAGTTTCGATCTCCATCTCTGGAAAATTTGGGCAACGTCGGAGTTCGTTTGGTACTTCGAATTTCGTGTCGAAGTTGAACTCTGGTCGCTGTTGGAAAACAGTATGAATCTTTTTCTGGGTCCAACTTTGAGATGTCGCTGCCACTCCGTCTCAACTCGGAATCTAGAAATTCTTTTTGCATCTTAAAGTGGGGATGTCGGACAACATGCTTGCAAATTTTCATGACATTTGGACACCGTTTTCTGGGCCAAATAAATTGCCGAACTTGGGTTCGCAGCTGTTTTTGAATGTTTACAAACACTTGGAATAATTTTCACTGATTTTCTGGTTTTATTGATTTCTTTGAGATTTGTCTCTAGATTTCGTACACGGGTTTTATGAATTATTTTCAAAGGATATTTCACTCCTAAATGGATTTCGAAATTATTATATAATATTATTTTTAATTATTAAATTAATTACTCCATAATAGAAGAGTTTTCAAAAGCTGTTTTAAAGTGATTTCAAAATCAATTATAAATCCGTTACGCACCATTATTTTCTATAATAAAAATCTCACACTCACTTTTTAGCACGTCGAGCGAAGTGGAAAGGTGCTTAAACGGTTAGGAAATCTCCGGTTTATAGAACTGTGTGTATTTTCTTTCCGGTTAATCCCCGACCTATTCGATTGATCGTTTTGACCTTTGGGTCTAGTTTACCGATGATACGAGGTGGACTTTTTATTGTTTGGAGTGTGAGCTTGCTATTGGTTAGGAAACCGTTTAGTGCAAATGTGGGGTATGGGACTCATTGTTAACACTTTACGGGTTCCTCTCCAAGAAGTTAGTGACACATTAGCCTCTGGGCGGCCAGTACTGGACCTCTGGGTCATCACGCCTCTGGGCAACCGTCTCTGGACACCTGCTCTATGGAGCAGTTTATTTTTCGGCGTGCGCCTCTGGGCCTTTATCCTTCTGGGAAGGATCTCGCCGTCTCGCGCGTTCCGCATCTGTGCGAGTGATCGATCACAACTCTACAGTACTTGGCAACAACGACTCTGGTCGGTGCACGTGCAATATTGGTATTATTTGATGATTTTTATATCCATTCGAGTACCGCCATTCAGTGTTGGTTCTATGGAACCATACGATGTAAGTGAGATTACCTTGTGGATTCACAGTGTCTCTGGACACTGCTTTTCAGTGTTTGATTTCATTGACTTTTCAGTATATCCCCATTGCTCTTTGGAGCATCAATCTTTGCTTGGGCATTGATTACAGACTCTGGTCACTCTTGGGATTATTGCCTATGGGCAACTTTATATAGCTTTGGCTACGCCGATGATATGAGGCGATTTTATTTACTCATCACTTTGGTGCTGATATTCTCTTTGGAGATTTTTACTATTGATTGATGATTAGGGACCGTCATTATATTCATGTGGTCCAGAATACTCTTCTCTTAGGAAAAGTACTGTTTTATTTATGTACCGCATTATTATATATCTCAGTTATTACTGATTGTTTAGCTAGCCTGACCCGAGTGTTTTCGCTCGGGTCAGACCGAGTTGTTTCAGGTTAGGTCTCTGGACTTAGCTTCCGTGCTTCCGCTTGGACATTATCTGCTATGCTGATATATAGCGCTTTTATTTGTCCACTATTCTGCTACTATGTTATTATTCAGACTTTGATATGTACATATTTTTGACCCACATGTGTGGGCAGTGGCTTTGTACCCACTTATAGTATTTGGATCTGTATTGACGATGTATTGTCCTGGGATTTTATATCTGTTATGTGATTCTGTTCTGTGATGCTATTTCATTATGTTATTATGCTTTGTCCTGATAGAACTTTAGCCATTTGTAATTTCGTTATAAGTATTTACCGAATATGTCGAACCACCTGATTGAGAAAAATTTAAATAGATTCCACCTTTCGACGTATTCAGTAGATAGTTAAAGCTTGATTACAAATGGTCGCTTCCACTATACTCTATTCTCCGCTTTAACAGACAGTATTACTCCCGTAATACTCTTTGTTACAGTGGGTCTCAGAGTGGGGCGTTACAGCTTGGTATCAGAGCGAGGTTTCAGGAATAAGCATAATAAACACAGAATAGATACACTTAGTACAATACATTTTCATTAGATCCGAATTAAATCAAATCCCTTCCTTATGTTATTGATAGATACGTAAGGAATATGTATAGGATTCCGTTATATTCCGTAGTATTCCTTAATTAATTATCTATCATTGAATCATGTCTAACTCTAGATTCACGAGATGATGAGGTAGACATATCTCATATTCCAGTTGTTCGGGATTTCCCCGATATCTTCGAGCCATTAACTAGTTTACCACTGAAGCGAGTTATTGAGTTCCGCATCGATCTCATCCCAGGCTCTCATCTAGTTGGGCGTCCTCCTACGAGAATGTCTACTAAAGAGAATGAGGAACTCAGGAAGCAGCCCGAGAACGTTCATGATATTCGCAGCTTCCTTGGGCTGGCGGGTTATTACCGTCGGTTTATCAAGGATTTCTCTCGAGTTGCACTTCCCCTTACGACGTTGACTCGTAAGGGTGTTCGCTTTATTTGGTTTGATAAGTGTGAAGCTTCCTTTCAGCGATTGAAGAAACTTCTCACTCATGCTCCTATCCTTGTGGTTCCTGAGAGTAACCAGGATCTTGTTGTTTACACCGACGCTTGTGGTAGCGGCCTCGGTGCTGTATTTATGCAGAAGGATTGGGTAGTTGCTTACGCTTCTAGGCAGCTACGTCCGAATGAGGTTCGCTATCCTACTCATGATCTTGAGTTAGCAGCTATCGTCTTTGCCTTGAAGACGTGGCGTCATTATCTATTGGGCAAACGTTTCATTCTCTACACCGATCACAAGTCGCTGAAGTATTTATTCAGTCAGAAGGATCTCAATATGAGGCAGCAGCGATGGCTCGAGTTTCTCGCCTCATATGACTTAGATATTCAGTATACCCCTGGCAAGGGGAATCGTGTTGCAGATGCGCTCAGTCGCAAACACTCGGCAGTTGTTTCTATGATGATAGCCGAGTGGGATATTCTTGAGACTCTTTCTATGTGTGATATTCGAAATCAAGCTCCGTCTTCTGATCCTCAGATCTTGTTATTCAGCTTGGAAGCCCGACCTATTCTATTGGATCGCATTACCCATGCTCAGCGGCAGGATCCAGACTTGTTGCGATATATTCATCTCCTTGAGTCGGGATCCAGTGATGAGACATTGTTGGATTATTCTTTTGATTCTCATCGGTGTCTTCGCAGGAAGAACCGTATTTTGGTACCATCTGATTTATCACTTAGGCATGACATTTTGGACGAGTTTCATCGCACTAAGTACACAATCCATCCCGGTTCGAGCAAGATGTATGCCGATATGTGTCGAGTATATTATTGGGAAGGCATGAAGAGTGATGTTGCAAGTTATGTAAGCCGTTGCATGACTTGTCAACAGATCAAAGCTGAGCACCAGCATCCATCCGATCTTCTTCAGCCGCTAGAGATTCCATTGTGGGAATGGGATCAGATATCCATGGATTTTATTGACGGTCTACCTCGATCGAGGTCAGGCCATACTTCTATTTGGGTCATCGTCGATCGCTTGACCAAATCAGCTCATTTCATTCCTATTAAGTCCACTCGGACTGCTCCTCAGCTTGCCAAGTTATATGTGAAGGAAGTCGTTCGACTCCATGGCATTCCTAGCTCTATCGTCTGTGATTGAGATACTATCTTTACTAGTCACTTCTGGAAGTGCCTACAGTCAGCTTTGGGCTCAAAGCTGAATATCTCGACTGCTTATCATCCTCAGATCGACGGTCAGACGGAGAGGGTGAATCGTGTTTTAGAGGATCTTTTGCGCTGTTGTATTCTGGATTTCGGAGGTAGTTGGGAGGATCACTTACCGCTTGTAGAGTTCTCCTACAACAACAGCTTATAGTCTAGTATCGGCATGACACCTTTCGAGGCTCTCTACGGAAGGCCATGTCGCTCTCCTGCTTGTTGGTTAGAGTCTGGCGAGAAGCTTATTCTAGGTCCAGATTCAGTTCGGGAATCTTCTGAGAAAATTATTCTTATCCGTCAGAGAATGAAAGAGGCACAGGACCGCCAGAAATCTTACGCGGACAACCGTAGGAAGCCTCTTGAGTTCTCCATTGGTGATCATGTCTTTATTCGGATATCTCCCATGAAGGGGTTGTGCGTTTCAGCTCTAGAGGGAAGTTGGCTCCTCGCTATGTCGGACCATTTCCTATTACGGAATGCATCGGCCCCGTTGCTTATCGTGTGGCTCTACCTGCTCATTTCTTTGGAATACATGATGTGTTCCATGTTTCTCAGCTTCGCAAGTGTGTGCGCGACCCTGATTCTATTATCGAGCCTCATATCGTGCCCGATTTGGAGATCTCACCCGATCTATCTATAGAGCAGCAACCTCTTCGTGTGCTTGATTCGGAGATCAGACGTCTTCGAAACAAAGAGGTTCCGCTTGTGAAGATTCAATGGTCGTCTAATCCTAAGGACTGCACTTGGGAGACCAGAGAATTTATCGAGCGTACTTATCCTGGTTTTCTTTCATCTTCCGGCATGGGTGAGCATCTATATTTTATCCTCCGTATTCCTTTGTGGATTAGATGTTATAGACGACTTCTATATTTAAGGAAATTGCGGGGACGCAATTTTCTTAAGGGAGGGAGTCTGTAACAACCCTGAGATTGCAATTACCTAATAATGAATTAAAATTATGATTTTAAGTTGAAAAGGGAGCTAAACAAAATTTTGGGAATTTAAATTTGCAATTGGTTTGCAAATTAAAGTATTTTGGGTTTAAAATGGGGAAATTAATATTTTTGGAATTTAATATGTAAAAGGGGAATTTTTAAATGTGATAATGGGTTTAATTGGCTAATGAGACAATTATATGGTTTTAATTAAAACTAGGATGCCACTTAGGATTTTGTTCACATGATAACCTTAGAAATTTAACTAAGTCCTAAAGGGTTTAAAAACCACCTAACATAGCCCAATAACCAACCCACTCCTATATATTATCTCAAACCCCTTCCATAAACCCTAACCCTCCTCTTCATAATTCCTAAACCTAGATCTAAACATAATTAATGGCCTCCCTTTAGAAGACCCATCTCCTTCTCTTCATAATTAGACTAGTTTAATCTTTGAAAGGCAATGCAATCTCCCCTATTCTCTAATCCATCTTAATCCCTATTTTATCTCTACCATCTTGTTGTAATCTTTGTTTTGTTTTTTTGATTTTGGGTCCTTGAAGTTGCTTGATCTTTTGCCTTGGGGTTGAGAATTTTGGCTTGCTTTGGTTGTTGCACACAAACTATTTGATCCTTTGATTCATTGAGGTAATTACTATCTATTAGTGATTATTGCAAGTTAATTTTGGTGGAAATTTGATGCCAAAACTTGAAAAAAACACCCCAAATCACAAAAAAAAACTGCTGGCTGAAAATGTTCAGCCTGAAAACAGGCTGAAAATCATGATCTGGGAACCCAGAGCAGGCCTGGGTTGCACCCAGGCTGCTGCCAGGGCGCAGTAGCCCAGCCCAGGTGGGTTGAGGCCTGCCCCCCTCTCCCCAGCCCAGGCGGGCTCGGGCCCTTCCGCTCCCCAACCCAGGCGGGCTGGGGACTAAAACCCCCCCCAGCCCGCATGGGCTGGGGACTGAACCCCCCAGCCCAGGCGGGCTGGGGACTAGAGGTACCCCAGCCCGCATGGGCTGGGCTGGGGACTGAACCCCCCCAGCCCGCATGGGCTGGGCCTTCCCCAGCCCAGACAGGCTAGGGACTGGAGGTACCCCAGCCTACATGAGCTGGGGCTTCCCCAGCCCAGGCGTGCTGGGGACTGCATGTACCCAGCCTGCATGGGATGGGGCTTCCCCAGCCCAGGCGGGCTGGGGACTTGCTATACCCAGCCCGCATGGGCTAGGGCTTGCTCCCAGCCCAGGCGGGCTGGGACATGATTGAACCCAGCCTGCATGGGCTGGGCTTGCTCCCAGCCTAGGCGGGCTGGGACTTGGTTGAACCCAGCCCGCATGGGTTGGGGCTTGACTGAACCCCAGCCTGCAGGGGCTGGGGCTTGTTACTTCCCCAGCCCAAGCGGGCTGGGTTCGTGATGCCGCCACGATCGCATCCGAAGTCGGAATTCGACGTTTTCGGTCTTGTTGGAAAGGTGGAGTTTCGAACTCCATCTCTGGAAAATTTGGGCAACATCGGAGTTCGTTTGATACTTCGAATTTCGTGTCGAAGTTGAACTCTGGTCGCTGTTGGTAAACAGTGTGAATCTTTTTCTGGGTCCAACTTTGAGATGTCGCTGCCACTCCGTCTCAACTCGGAATCCAGAAATTCTTTTTTCATCTTAAAGTAGGGATGTTGGACTACATGCCTGCAAATTTTCTTGACATTTGGACACCGTTTGCTGGTCGAAATAAATTGTCGAACTTGGGTTCGCAGCTGTTTTTGAATGTTTACAAACACTTAGAATATTTTTCAGTGATTTTCTGGTTTTATTGATTTCTTTGAGATTTGTCTCTAGATTTCGTACACGGGTTTTATGAATTATTTTCAAAGGATTTTTCACTCCTAAATGGCTTTCGAAATTATTATATAATATTATTTTTAATTATTAAATTAATTACTCCATAATAGGAGAGTTTTCAAAAGCTGTTTTAAAGTGATTTCAAAATCAATTATAAATCTGTTTCGCACCATTATTTTCTATAATAAAAATCTCACACTCACTTTTTAGCACGTCGAGCGAAGTGGAAAGGTGCTTAAACGGTTAGTAAATCTCCGGCCTATGGAACCGTGTGTATTTTCTTTCCGGTTATTCCCCGACCTATTCGATTGATCGTTTTGACCTTTGGGTCTAGTTTACCGATGATACGAGGTGGACTTTTTATTGTTTGGAGTGTGAGCTTGCTATTGGTTAGGAAACCGTTTAGTGCAAACATGGGGTATGGGACTCATTGTTAACACTTTACGGGTTCCTCTCCAAGAAGTTAGTGACACATTAGCCTTTGGGCGGCCAGTACTGGACCTCTGGGTCACCACGCCTCTGGGCAACCGTCTCTGGACACCTGCTCTATGGAGCAATTTATTTTTCGGCGTGCGCCTCTGGGACTATATCCTTCTGGGAAGGATCTCGCCGTCTCGCGCGTTCCGCATCTGTGCGAGTGATCGATCACAACTCTACAATACTTGGCAACAACGACTCTGGTTGGTGCACGTGCAATATTGGTATTATTTGATGATTTTTATATCCATTCGAGTATCGCCATTCAGTGTTGGTTCTATGGAACCATACGATGTAAGTGCGATTACCTTGTAGATTCACAGTGTCTCTGGACACTGCTTTTCAGTGTTTGATTTCATTGACTTTTCAGTATATCCCCATTGCTCTTTGGAGCATCGATCTTTGCTTGGGCATTGATTACAGACTCTGGTCACTCTTGGGATTATTGCCTATGGGCAACTTTATATAGCTTTGGCTACGCCGATGATATGAGGTGATTTTATTTATTCATCACTTTGGTGCTGATATTCTCTTTGGAGATTTTACTGTTGATTGATGATTAGGGACCGTCATTATATTCATGTGGTCCAGAATACTATTCTCTTAGGAAAAGTACTGGTTTATTTATGTACCGCATTATTATATATCTCAGTTATTACTGATTGTTTAGCTACCTAACCCGAGTGTTTTCGCTCGGGTCAGACCGAGTTGTTTCAGGTTAGGTCGCTGGACTTAGCTTCCGTGCTTCCGCTTGGACATTATCTGCTATGCTGATAGATAGCGCTTTTATTTGTCCACTATTCTGCTACTCTGTTATTATTCAGACTTTGATATGTACATATTTTTGACCCACATGTGTGGGCAGTGGCTTTGTACCCACTTATAGTATTTGGATCTGTATTGACGATGTATTGTCCTGGGATTTTATATCTGTTATGTGATTCTGTTCTGTGATGCTATTTCATTATGTTATTATGCTTTGTCCTGATAGAACTTTAGCCATTTGTAATTTCGTTATAAGTATTTACCGAATATGTCGAACCACCTGATTGAGAAAAATTTAAATAGATTCCACCTTTCGACGTATTCAGTAGATAGTTATAGCTTGATTACAAATGGTCGCTTCCACTATACTATATTCTCCGCTTTAACAGACAGTATTACTCCCGTAATACTCTTTGTTACAATGGGTCTCAGAGTGGGGTGTTACAGCTTGGTATCAGAGCGAGGTTTCAAGAATAAGCATAATAAACACAGAATAGATACACTTAGTACAATACATTTTCATTAGATCCGAATTAAATCAAATCCCTTCCTTATGTTATTGATAGATAAGTAAGGAATATGTATAAGATTCCGTTATATTCCGTAGTATTCCTTAATTAATTATCTATCATTGAATCATGTCTAACTCTAGATTCACGAGATGATGAGGTAGACATATCTCATATTCCAGTTGTTCGGGATTTCCCCGATATCTTCGAGCCAATATCTAGTTTACCACCGAAGCGAGCTATTGAGTTCCGCATCGATCTCATCCCAAGCTCTCATCCAGTTGGGCGTCCTCCTACGAGAATGTCTACTAAACAGAATGAGGAACTCAGGAAGCAGCCCGAGAACGTTCATGATATTCGCAGCTTCCTTGGGCTGGCAGGTTATTACCGTCGGTTTATCAAGGATTTCTCTCGAGTTGCACTTCCCCTTACGACGCTGACTCGTAAGGGTGTTCGCTTTATTTGGTCTGATAAGTGTGAAGCTTCCTTTCAGCGATTGAAGGAACTTCTCACTCATGCTCCTATCCTTGTGGTTCCTGAGAGTAACCAGGATCTTGTTGTTTACACCAACGATTGTGGTAGCGGCCTCGGTGCTGTGCTTATGCAGAAGGATTGGGTAGTTGCTTACGCTTCTAGGCATCTACGTCCGAATGAGGTTCGCTATCCTACTCATGATCTTGAGTTAGCAGCTATCGTCTTTGCCTTGAAGACGTGGCGTCATTATCTATTGGGTAAACGTTTCATTCTCTACACCGATCACAAGTCGCTGAAGTATTTATTCAGTCAGAAGGATCTCAATATGAGGCAGCAGCGATGGCTCGAGTTTCTCGCCTCATATGACTTAAATATTTAGTATACCCCTGGCAAGGGGAATCGTGTTGCAGATGCGCTCAGTCGCAAACACTCGGCAGTTGTTTCTATGATTATAGCCGAGTGGGATATTCTTGAGACTCTTTCTATGTGTGATATTTGAAATCGAGCTCCGTCTTCTGATCCTCAGATCTTGTTATTCAGCTTGGAAGCCCGACCTATTCTATTGGATCACATTACCCATGCTCAGCGGCAGGATCCAGACTTGTTGCGATATATTCATCTCCTTGAGTCGGGATCCAATGATGAGACATTGTTGGATTATTCTATTGATTCTCATCGGTGTCTTCGCAGGAAGAACCGTATTTTGGTACCATCTGATTTATCACTTAGGCATGACATTCTGGACGAGTGTCAACGCACTAAGTACACCATCCATCCCGGTTCGAGCAAGATGTATGTCGATATGTGTCGGGTATATTATTGGGAAGGCATGAAGAGTGATGTTGCAAGTTATGTAAGCCATTGCATGACTTGTCAACAGATCAAAGCTGAGCACCCGCATCCATCCGATCTTCTTCAGCCGCTAGAGATTCCATTGTGGAAATGGGATCAGATATCCATGGATTTTATTGACGGTCTACCTCGATCGAGGTCAGGCCATACTTCTATTTGGGTCATCGTCGATCGCTTGACCAAATCAGCTCATTTCATTCCTATTAAGTCCACACGGACTGCTCCTCAGTTTGCCAAGTTATATGTGAAGGAAGTCGTTCGACTCCATGGCATTCCTAGCTCTATCGTCTGTGATCGAGATACTATCTTTACTAGTCACTTCTGGAAGTGCCTACAGTCAGCTTTGGGCTCAAAGCTGAATCTCTCGACTGCTTATCATCCTCAGACCGACGGTCAGACGGAGAGGGTGAATCGTGTTTTAGAGGATCTTTTGCGCTGTTGTATTCTGGATTTCGGAGGTAGTTGGGAGGATCACTTACCGCTTGTAGAGTTCTCCTACAACAACAGCTTTCAGTCTAGTATCGGCATGGCACCTTTCGAGGCTCTCTACGGAAGGCCATGTCGCTCTTCTTCTTGTTGGTTAGAGTCTGGCGAGAAGCTTATTCTAGGTCCAGATTCAGTTCGGGAATCTTCTGAGAAGATTATTCTTATCCATCAGAGAATGAAAGAGGCACAGGACCGCCAGAAATCCTACGCGGACAACCGTAGGAAGCCTCTTGAGTTCTCCATTGGTGATCATGTCTTTATTCGGATATCTCCCATGAAGGGGGTTGTGCGTTTCAGCTCTAGAGGGAAGTTGGCTCCTCGCTATGTCGGACCATTTCCTATTACGGAACGCATCGGCCCCGTTGCTTATCGTGTGGCTCTACCTGCTCATTTCTTTGGAATACATGATGTGTTCCATGTTTCTCAGCTTCGCAAGTGTGTGCGCAACCCTGATTCTATTATCGAGTCTCATATCATGCCCGATTTGGAGATCTCACCCGATCTATCTATAGAGCAGCAACCTCTTCGTGTGCTTGATTCGGAGATCAGACGTCTTCGAAACAAATAGGTTCCGCTTGTGAAGAATCAATGGTCGTCTAATCCTAAGGACTGCACTTGGGAGACCAGAGAATTTATCGAGCGTACTTATCCTGGTTTTCTTTCATCTTCCGGCACGGGTGAGCATCTATATTTTATCCTCCGTATTCCTTTGTGGATTAGATGTTATAGACGACTTCTATATTTAAGGAAATTGCGGGGATGCAATTTTCTTAAGGGAGGGAGTCTGTAACAACCCTGAGATTGCAATTACCGAATAATGAATTAAAATTATGATTTTAAGTTGAAAAGGGAGCTAAACAAAATTTTGGAAATTTAAATTTGCAATTGGTTTGCAAATTAAAGTATTTTGGGTTTAAAATGGGGAAATTAATATTTTTGGAATTTAATATATAAAAGGGGAATTTTTAAATGTGATAATGGGTTTAATTGGCTAATGAGACAATTATATGGTTTTAATTAAAACTAGGATGCCACTTAGGATTTTGTTCACATGATAACCTTAGAAATTTAACTAAGTCCTAAAGGGTTTAAAAACCACCTAACATAGCCCAATAACCAACCCACTCCTATATATTATCTCAAACCCCTTCCATAAACCCTAACCCTCCTCTTCATAATTCCTAAACCTAGATCTAAAAATAATTAATGGCCTCCCTTTAGAAGACCCATCTCCTTCTCTTCATAATTAGACTAGTTTAATCTTTGAAAGGTAATGCAATCTCCCCTATTCTCTAATCCATCTTAATCCCTATTTTATCTCTACCATCTTGTTGTAATCTTTGTTTTGTTTTTTTGATTTTGGGTCCTTGAAGTTGCTTGATCTTTTGCCTTGGGGTTGAGAATTTTGGCTTGCTTTGGTTGTTGCACACAAACTATTTAATCCTTTACTTCATTGAGGTAATTACTATCTATTAGTGATTATTGCTAGTTAATTTTGGTGGAAATTAGATGCCAAAACTTGAAAAAAACACCCCAAATCACCTAAAGTCACAAAAAAAACTGCTGGCTGAAAATGTTCAGCCTGAAAACATGCTGAAAATAATGATCTGGGCACTCAGAGCAGGCCTGGGTTGCACCCAGGCTGCTGCCAGGGCGCAGTAGCCCAGCCCAGGAGGGCTGAGGCCTGCCACCCCTCTCCCCAGCCCAGGCGGGCTGGGGCCCCTTCCCCTCCCCAGCCCAGGCGGGCTGGGGACTGAAACCCCCCCCAGCCCGCATGGGCTGGGGACTGAACCCCCTAGCCCAGGCGGGCTGGGGACTGGAGGTACCCCAGCCCGCATGGGCTGGGCTCGGGACTGAACCCCCCCAGCCCAGGCAGGTTGGGGACTGGAGGTACCCCAGCCTGCATGGGCTGGGGACTGCATGTACCCAGCCTGCATGGGCTGGGGCTTCCCCAGCCCAGGCCGGCTGGGGACTGGCTATACCCAGCCCGCATGGGCTGGGGCTTGCTCCCAGCCCAGGCGGGCTGGGACATGATTGAACCCAGCCCGCATGGGCTGGGCTTGCTCCCAACCCAGGCGGGCTGGGACTTGGTTGAACCCAGCCCGCATGGGCTGGGGCTTGACTGAACCCCAGCCCGTAGGGGCTGGGGCTTGGTACTTCCCCAGCCCAAGCAGGCTGGGTTCGTGATGCCGCCACGATCGCATCCGAAGTCGGAATTCGACGTTTTCAGTCTCGTTGAAAAGGTGGAGTTTCGAACTCCATCTCTGGAAGATTTGGGCAACATCGGAGTTCGTTTGGTACTTCGAATTTCGTGTCGAAGTTGAACTCTGGTCGCTGTTGGTAAATAGTATGAATCTTTTTCTGGGTCCAACTTTGAGATGTCGCTGCCACTTCGTCTCAACTCAGAATCCAGAAATTCTTTTTGCATCTTAAAGTAGGGATGTTGGACTACATGACTGCAAATTTTCATGACATTTGGACACCGTTTGCTGGTCCAAATAAATTGCCGAACTTGGGTTCGCAACTATTTTTGAATGTTTACAAACACTTAGAATATTTTTCAGTGATTTTCTGGTTTTATTGATTTCTTTGAGATTTGTCTCTAGATTTCGTACACGGATTTTATGAATTATTTTCAAAGGATTTTTGACTCCTAAATGGCTTTCGAAATTATTATATAATATTATTTTTAATTATTAAATTAATTACTCCATAATAGGAGAGTTTTCAAAAGCTGTTTTAAAGTGATTTCAAAATCAATTATAAATCCGTTTCGCAACATTATTTTCTATAATAAAAATCTCACACTCACTTTTTAGCACGTCGAGCGAAGTGGAAAGGTGCTTAAACGGTTAGGAAATCTCCGGCCTATGGAACCGTGTGTATTTTCTTTCCGGTTAATCCCCGACCTATTTGATTGATCGTTTTGACCTTTGGGTCTAGTTTACCGATGATACGAGGTGGACATTTTATTGTTTGAAGTGTGAGCTTGCTATTGGTTAGGAAACCGTTTAGTGCAAACGTGGGGTATGTGACTCATTGTTAACACTTTACGGGTTCCTCTCCAAGAAGTTAGTGACACATTAGCCTCTGGGCGGCCAGTACTGGACCTCTGGGTCACCATGCCTCTGGGCAACCGTCTCTGGACACCTGCTCTATGGAGTAGTTTATTTTTCGGCGTGCGCCTCTGGGCCTTTATCCTTCTGGGAAGGATCTCGCCGTCTCGCGCGTTCCGCATCTGTGCGATTGATCGATCACAACTCTACAGTACTTGGCAACAACGACTCTGGTCGGTGCACGTGCAATATTGGTATTATTTGATGATTTTTATATCCATTCGAGTACCGCCATTCAGTGTTGGTTCTATGGAACCATACGATGTAAGTGCGATTACCTTGTGGATTCACAATGTCTCTGGACACTGCTTTTCAGTGTTTGATTTCATTGACTTTTCAGTATATCCCCATTGCTATTTGGAGCATCGATCTTTGCTTGGGCATTGATTACAGACTCTGGTCACTCTTGGGATTATTGCCTATGGGCAACTTTATATAGCTTTGGCTACGCCGATGATATGAGGCGATTTTATTTACTCATCACTTTGGTGCTGATATTCTCTTTGGAGATTTTTACTGTTGATTGATGATTAAGGACCGTCATTATATTCATGTGGTCCAAAATACTCTTCTCTTAGGAAAAGTACTGTTTTATTTATGTACCGCATTATTATATATCTCAGTTATTACTGATTGTTTAGCTAGCCTGACCCGAGTGTTTTCGCTCGGGTCAAACCGAGTTGTTTCAGGTTAGGTCTCTGGACTTAGCTTCTGTGCTTCCGCTTGGACATTATCTGCTATGCTGATAGATAGCGCTTTTATTTGTCCACTATTCTGCTACTCTGTTATTATTCAGACTTTGATATGTACATATTTTTGACCCACATGTGTGGGCAGTGGCTTTGTACCCACTTATAGTATTTGGATCTGTATTGACGATGTATTGTCCTGGGATTTTATATCTGTTATGTGATTCTGTTCTGTGATGCTATTTCATTATGTTATTATGCTTTGTCCTGATAGAACTTTAGCCATTTGTAATTTTGTTATAAGTATTTACCGAATATGTCGAACCACCTGATTGAGAAAAATTTAAATAGATTCCACCTTTCGACGTATTCAGTAGATAGTTATAGCTTGATTACAAATGGTCGCTTCCACTATACTCTATTCTCCACTTTAACAGACCGTATTACTCCCGTAATACACTTTGTTACAGTGGGTCTCAGAGTGGGGCGTTACAAAACCCTACCAATCAACGAAGCAAGACAGATTCGACAAGCAGGATGGAAATAGCTCATGTTTTCGGATCAATAGCACGAGCTGTAATAACACAGTAAAACGTTGCTTGTGAGCATATACAACTGATTATATGTATACAAAGTCTATAAGCCATTGATTGTGTAAAACCATATATACAACCGTATGTGTACGAACCTATAAAGCTATAACTATATATAAAAATTTATATAAACTTTATACTTTACATACGAACTAAAACAGGGACACTTATATATCTTAATATAAACATGTTTATAACAGAACTCTTTTATATTATTCTTTGCATGGACTAGGCTGGGCAGTGGCAGCATCAGGTGGTCGTAGCAAGGCGGGTTCGAGTTCGGCAGGTCTGGGGTTCGGCTGGCGCGTGGGTCGGAGGAGCAGTGGAGGCGAGCGACAGTGGCGTGGAGGCGGAAAAGTGGGCAGGGTGAAGGCTGGTGGTGCGGCGAACCGAGTGGGATGCGGGTTAGTGGGCAGTGGGGCTCATGGGAAGGACGTGGCTGGGGCGGATGTGAAGGCGGGGCTGGTGGACGTTGGCCAGTGGGCGGAGGTGAACGGCGGAGAGGGTAATGGCCAGAGGAGCAGGCAGTGGGGTGGGTTGGTGCAGTTGAGGCGGGCCGGTCAATGGGACGCGATGCAGGCAGAGGGTGGAAGCGGCCGTGGGTGGAGGGTTGGTCGTGCGAACTGGGTGGGGCTGTGTGGAAGGACGTGGCTGGCATGGGCGGAGGCCGGTAGGCTAGGAGCGGATGGCGGCGGAACAGGGGTGGGTGGAGCAGGGTGCGGAGGACGTGCAGGTGGAGGGGTTGGGTTTCATATTCTCTGGAGGGAAGATGATAAAAGAATTATGAAGAGGGAGAAGAGAGAGCATAGCTAATACGTACTAGAGAGAAGCAAGAAATGCAGTGAGCAATTAATGAAGTGAGCTGGTATGCAGAGGAGTTAATGAAGGCAGATATATACAAAGGGGTTCAGAGTGCAAAGGTCAATGCAATGATGATTTTGCAAAGTGGTGGCTATTGGGTTTCCAAGACAGCTGAATAGACTCCTTGAATTTTGAACGTTGGAAAGTTGGGTACCGATTTGTGCTGCGTAACGGACCGGTTTGTATTCCGTTAACAATTTATAATTTGAAACGCCGAGCTTCGATTGACACAAATAAATATATCGTTTTGATCAGCGCGACGAGGCGGACACAACGATATGAAAATATGGATGGTTCGGCGCTGTTTGCGAAGTGGTAAATCTTATTAAACCATTTGCACGAGCGAACATTTTAACTAGCAATTAAAAGCGAAATTTGACGAAACGAAATGCGCCGCCATGTTCAGAATATTTTTCTTATGCAACATTGAGAAAAATATTTGAGTTCGGACGATAGGAAATTTACACATAAGATTTATACTAATATGTAAATGCGACGAGCGTAATGTACCTCAATATTTTTCAACGAAATTTGGCGCACGCCTATGTCTATGTAGACGCATTCCAAATGTGAAGTTTGAATAGCAACGGAAGTTGTTTATGAAAATTCTAATTTTAACATTAAATAAACGATTTATAAAAATTTAAACTAGGTCTGAATTTCAGGGTCGTTACAGTGTCTGTCCCAGTTGACATGGAAGACCAAACGTGGGTTTTGAAAATTGGATCGCACCTTGGAAATAAGATGCGATTGGAACATGCTAAATTTCTTCACGCTAACTTGGATGTGTTTGCTTGGACACATTTCGATATGTGCAGGGTATCATCAGAAATTTCATGCCATGCACTCAACATTGATCCCAAGTATACATTGGTAAAGCAGAAGAGGCACATCCTGGGCCTCGAATGCTCCAAGGCGCTGAGAGAAGAAGTAGACAAGTTGATGGCCAATAGTTTTATTCGTAATGCGACCTACCCCAAATGGATATCTAACCCGGTTTTGCTAAAGAAGTCCAATGGGAAATGGCAAACTTATATCGACTACTCGGACTTAAACAAAGCCTACTCGAAAGACAGCTTTCCTCTGCCCAGAATTAACCAGCTTGTAGATGGTATTGCTAGACATGAATTGCTATCATTTACGGACGCATACTCGGGATACAACCAGAGCCTGATACACGAACCTGATTAGGAAAACACTAGCTTCATCACCGATCTAGTTTATACTACTATAGGGTAATGCCGTTTGGTTTAAAGAATGCTGGGGCAACCTACCAAAGATTAGTAAATGTCATGTTCAAGCATCAGATCAAGAAGACAACAAAAGTATATGTAGATGACATGTTAGTTAAGTTTCGTATAGCCGCAAATCACTTGGATAATCTTGCCGAAATGTTCTAGATGCTCCGCATATATAGTACGAAATTAAATCCTCTTAAGTGCCACTTCGAAGTGGCCTTGAGAAATTTCTTAGGGTTCATCATAAGCGCCAGAGGCATCGAGGAAAATCCAGAGCAAATTACCGCTCTATGAGAGGTCAAGGCGCCAAGCAACAAAAAGGAGTTACAAAGCCTGAATGGGAAAGTCGTATCACTAAGACGGTTCATCTCAAAAGCCACCGACAAATGTATATCATTCTTTGATGTGCAAAAGAAAGGAAAGAAGTGCTTCAAATGGAATGAGGCTTGTCAAACTGCGTTTGAAGAGTTGCTACGACATATGGGAACCCCGCCAATCCTATCAAAGCCAGTAGATGGAGAGGATTTTTTCATCTACTTAGTAGTCTCTCCTCACGCATTAAGTGCTGCTCTTGTACGTGAAGAAGCTAGGATCCAGCGACCGGTATGCTACATCAGTAAACGGTTCGATGGAGTCGAGGAGAATTATCCAAAATTGGAAAAGCTAGTGTATTGCCTCTTGATCACATCTAGGAATTTATGACCGTATTTCCAGGCACACCCGATCAAAGTATTGACCGATTAACCCTTAAGGCAAGTATTGTACCACCTCGAAACTTCCGAGAGGCTCGTCAAATGTAATATCGAATTGAGTCAATATGAAATCACTCACCATCCTCGAAGGGCGATCAACGGGAAAGTGTTGGCATATTTCATCGTCGAATTTATCATATGGGATGATGAGGAAGAAATTACTCTGGAAGTGGAAACACGATGGAAGCTCTTCGCTGATGGCACATCTAATAACTTCTACTTGGGGGCAGGGGTAGTGCTCGAGACTCCCAAAGGACGAGCCATTTTCTATACCTTACGAATAACATTCCTAGTGATAAATAACGAAGTAGAATATGAAGCATTGATAGTTGGGCTAAAAATTGTGAAAGAGCTGGAGATAAAATCCATAGACATTTAGGGCGAATCTCAGTTAGTCGTATGTCAGGTGAAAGGCGAATACCAAGCTCGAGGGGAGAACCTTGCCCCATATTTATCTAAAGTGAAAGAGTTGTTGAATGATATCAAACATTACACCATAACCCGCATCCCGAGGGAACATAACATGAAGGCTGACTACGTAGCTAAACTGGCCAGTTCTGGAGAATCTCAATCGTTGGGGAAAGTCTCGGTTGAAACCCTGACCACTCCAAGCATAAGAGAAATGGATGTCAACTAGATTTTTGAGACCTCCAAAGAACCAGAAACATGGATGATGCCAATCAAAGACTACTTGCTTATAGGAACTCTTCCCGTAGACAGGAACCAACGGAAAAAGCTTCTCCAGAAGGCACCGCGATTCATAATACAGGATGGGATACTCTACCAAAGGGTGTTCTCTACCCACTGTTCAGACGTGTGACTGATGACAAAGCTTGAAGGATCCTGAGAGAATTTCAAGAAGGCAACTACGGAGATCACACTGGAGGGTAAACCTTGGTAAAGAAAATTCTCCGGTATGGGTATTTTTAGCCAACAGTGAATCGCAATGCGGCAGATTACGCAAGACGATGTGACCAATGCCAAGATTCAGCAAAATCAAAAGAACCCCTTTGACAGAACTAACACAGACGGTCAGTCCATGGCCATTCGCAATCTGGGGAAACGATCTGATTTATGTATTACTGATGGTGAAATGGGGAGCGAAATACGATATCTTTGCTACTGACTACTTCACTAAGTGGGCCGAAGCGGAACCGCTGGCCACTATTACCACAAAGAAAGTCATTAACTTTTTTACTTAAACATTATTTGTAGGTTTGGTGTGCCATAGAAAATCATCACTGATAATGGGACTCAATTCGAAAGGGCCAAGTCAAAGAATTTTGCAAATGCTTTTGAATCGAGAAGAGCTTTTTCGTAGTCGCTCATCCACAAGAAAACGGGCAACTGGAACCAGTAAACAAGATCAAAAAGTCCACCATCAAAAAGAGGCTAACTAAAGCTAAAGGGAATTGGGTTGATGAACTTCCACTCGCACTATGGGCTTATAGAACAACACACGAATCAATGACTGGACGTACCCCGTTCGCCTAGGCATATGGTTCAGAAGCAATGATCCCCATCGAACTGGAAGTCTCCTCTCATCGAAGGTAGAATTTCAATCAGAGGCAAAATGAGCAGCTCCTACTTGAGTCACTCGATATGATCGGTGAGAAGAGGGAAGAAGCCGAGTTAAGGACTGGCGCTCACCAAAAAAGGGTCGCACGGTACTTTAACTCCAAAGTGCACAACCATCATTCAAAGTGGGAGACATTGTCCTCAAGAGGGTCTACCCTATACCAGGAGCATTCGGGACAAACTAGGAAAGACCCTATGTGATCAGTCGGAAGCTAAGGGATTGCACAGTTAACAACTATTGATGGAACCCAAATTCCTCGAGCATGGAATAGTGAATTGCTGCGTCCATATTTTATATAAAACTATTTTATGTATTTCCTATTTCCAGCAAATAAGCTATCCTGGAATACCCGGGGCATTGTAAATAGGCAGAACTTGCTCAAATTCTATTAATAAAATTGCTTTGCTTTTTTAACAAACGAAACTATGTCGTAAAGTAACTAGCTGAGTCGACGGGGTCAAATCAACTCATAACCATCTAATCGCTGCTTGAGAGAGTGGAACCATGCTCAAATATGCCCCATTTACCCATCGAGTTTGATGGAAGCAAATCGGCTCAAACCGTTGGATCGACTGAACTTGATCCCTGCCTTCAAAGAACCAGCATTGCTCCAGCAACACTGGAAAGGCCCAAAATAAAACCCATGCATCCCTGTAAGTCACGCATCACTTCTTGAGCCATTGAACCACGTTTTCGAAGCATAAACTCCTCACCTTACCCGAAGATTGGTAATGTTGAGAAATTCAAAACCATTCTGTATCGATGGGTATATCAATCTCAAAAGTCATGCATCCCATAAGCCGCGCTCAATATTAAAAAGTCGTGCATCTCATAAGTCACGCACATCCTTAAAAGTCGCGCATTTCATAAGCCATGCACACTCTTAAGTACCAACATTGCCTCTGCAATGCTGGGAAACACATCTATTGTAGGACTAACGGGAATCCATGCCCATTATCAGAAGTAAAGTCACATGAATCTAGCAGAGTGCAATCTCCTAAAATGTGAGTTCCCAAAGAAATGAACTGCAAAATAAACTCGATGGAAAACATCTGTGGAACCGCTCATATCAATAGATTAGAAATCCAGTATTTGAAGTAAACAGCCCCGTGAACTGGGGGGCGCACATACCAATACTCAAATAAATAAATAAATAATCAAACACTTCATAGTTTTATTACTCCAAACAATGAATTTTGGGAATAATTATAGGACTAAACAGAATAAGTGATGAATAAAATCGATATAAGTGCATGAAACATAGAGAAGTATATAGATAAAGTTACAATCAAAATGTCAACATTGTATTACTTATAACATTTTCTATACAAAGTCAAAATGTGGGGGCCATACCCACACAATATCAGCCAAAAGATAGAAAAACACAAAATATCACTATGACAACAACTAAAGAATATTAAGTGCATATTCTGTACTTGTACAAAAGGTGATTAAAAACAAAATAGCAAAGGGAAAAAGGACAAATTGAAACATTTTCTCACTCCTACCTCGGTCTCCTTTCCCGCCTCTAATTTGCAGTTTCCCAGGCCTATTTTTACCCAGGGCACCTCACTCTTTGAAGCATGACCACTAGAGTAACCTCCTTTCCGATTATGCTTGCAGGGTCGATGAGAGCCCTTTGATGACTTCCTTTGTGCTTCAACCTTCTCTTTTTTCACTGCACTCATATGTTCCTCAGTCTTCGGCTGCTCTGTTTCTGCTTTCATTAGTTAGTTGCCTTGGTCTGCCTGCTCTTGCGCACCAGTAGCTGCCAAGATCTCCTCTTGAGAAACAAAAGGGTCATCCAAACCATGCAGAGCCTCAATTTGTTTAGAATGCGGACCAGGCTGCAAGCCAAAAGCAGAGACAATGGTTGATGCGGTTAAAATGGCAGCAGACCTAGTGTCATGATGAGATGGTAATCCAGCGGGAAAAGGAGGTTGATCTAAAATATCAAAATAAAGGGCGGTATCTAAGCAATTTCATCAGGTGTGAATTAAAAATCTTCAAGCACGGGAGAGAGGAGAAAGTTACTTGTAGTAGGGGTTTGGTCGTGTGCAACGACTTCAAAGCGTTCGCCATTGCCTTCCTTCGACGGCTGCACAATCACGGGAGAAGTGGCAATGATTCCCTTATCGGTATGAATATGCGATGATGGCTCACCCGGGCCAGAAGGAAATTATTCGGCAGCAGCCTCATTGGTGGCCATGATAATGAAGGATTCATGCTCTCTCTCAAATTTTAAGATTTTCTAGCCTTCCACTAAAGCCAGGCAGGATTCCTTGTTCATGTAGGCCTGAACCAACTCCTCCTTAGTATACCCGCCGCCTATGTCTTCGAACCTGGCAAGAACTTCCTCCCATACCACCGCGAGGTGAGAGGGAATGATGGACCCAAATAACTGAGGCTACCTTAATGAAACACAAAACTAACATAGAAACCTAAGATAGTGGCATCCAAGCCTTCTATTTGTCTTGCAAAATTATCTTTGACCTCTTAAAAGTTGGTCTCTATGCTAGCCTTCTCTACGGTTAATTGATTTTTTTCAGCTTCCAAAGTCAAAATTTGCATGCGATGGGAAGTGATTTCTTGGCTCTATTCAGCGATAACTTTCTTTTCCTCCTCGATCATCATCTTGCTTGCCTTCAATTTCGCTTTCAGAGCCACCTCGTCGGTGTGGCACTTTTTTATTTCATCTTTGAATATGAGAGCGGCTCGATCAGTCGATTCTTTCAGCTCTAGGAAAAAAGAAGCACTCTTACTTTCTCATTTTAGGGCATCATCTCTCTTCTTCTTCAATCTCTCAATCTCAGAGTCGCGTTCCACGAGCTGCTTATCGAATTCATCTTTTTCAACCTCGAATGAGAGAATATCCTAGTTATTATTTCGGTAACAGTAGAGAGCTACATGCATAGTTTCTCCCACCCCTCGGCCTACTCCAAGCCACTTTGAATCGCCTTGAGATGGGGTGAGTAAGATTCTGCTCGAAGGGACTTCAAGTTGGGTTTGTCGAAGACAACCCCCTTAAGAACAAGTGGGGAAGTGGAGCATGTAGAAGCGGGGGACCAGGAGGAAGAATTTAGGGGGCTCGCCTTAAAATGGGAAGAGGAACAGCGGTAGTTTGAGTGGAGGAGGTCACAGTTCCGGAAGCAAGAATGGTAATACCAATAGAGATAGGAGGCTGTACGATGGAAAGATGTTCGTGATCTTTCTTTAGTTTTTTTGACAAGTCGCACCGCTCAATCTGACTTTTTCTTTTCTCTTAGTAACTTCCTCTATCATGGTCTTGACCCTTTTCAGCCCGGCAGTGCTCTTCTGCCTCCCTGTCTTTTCTCTTCCTTCTCTCTCCAACGGTTTCATGGAAGGAGTAATATCTGGACGAATGCCTTTATGAATGCTGAGACTTAAGCACTCGGCTAAGATCACCGTAGAAGCCACGAGACATGATCACTGTAGCAAATGACAGAACGACTTTAGAGAAAATGCATTAGATGGATTAAAAATTCCAGGTGAATAAAAGTGAAGTATGCGATCCTAGTGAAATGTGTGCAAATAGTTTAACGGTCCCAGCAGAATAAAACAAACTATATCGATCGCCAATTAATGTCGGGATATTTATTTTGGTGGGAATGATTTGGGTAGGCTATGAAAGAAGCCCTTCCGAAGTAATATCACTGATCAGATCCTTCATGCCTACATAGATGTCACTCGCATCTCCGAAGTCAAATTCGGCATCCCACGGCGAATGGTTGGGAGCAGGGTCATCTTTAGGAGGGACTTCTTCAAAGTGTTCTTTTGGAGGGGGCGATGGAGCGTGCTCGGAAGTCTACTCCGAGGCCTTGTCACCCAAATCGACATCGCCTTCATCGATATCTGTATCACAGTCTATTTCCTCGTCTATTGAAGGGAGTCCCTCATCGTCTTCTCCTTTCCCACAATAACCGGAGCTTTACCCTCCCAATGAACCAGCTCTTCTTCCTTCTCCTCTAGGATCGGAGGCATCTTGGGTGGACTATCGGTCTCATTTTGAATTTGGATTTCCTTAGAAGTTTCTGCTAACTCACCAAACAAGTCGATATCTTTCTCTTCATCATCATCATCTTTGTTGGAGTCGCGGGAGGTAAAAAATGAGTGAGCCTGAGCTATGGAACAAGAAGGGGCACTAATAAACCCAACTGATCTCCCAGGATGTAAAATACCGCATTGATGAAGATTCTCATCAATGAGCAGAAATCTGATCGTGCGCCCTCGAGCATCGACCTCTTTAATGGCACTAAGAACAGGCCCAAGTGCTGGATCTTTGTTAATCCTCTGGAGGACTGCAAAAGAATAGACGATCGCTCAGAAGACTTTTTAGCAGCTAAAGGAAATTCTATGACTGGTGAGAAAAACTTACCCCTCGTGGTCCATAGACGAGTGAACCCCTCAGGACATTTGACGAAGAAATTTTGATTTTTGAATGAGTGGACCTTACTAGGAAGATCGAGTATGAACTTTCGGCCACATTGCGCCTCAATGTAAACAAGTGATGGGTTAGCCTCCCTCTTTTTAAATAGCAGAAGATACTACAGCTCGGTAAAGTTCAGAGCGCGATTAAGCGTTCGCACGAAAAAAACATATAAGCAGGTCAGTATGGCTATAGCCATTCGAGAGAATCTGAAATGGGGTCAGTCCCATATTCTGAAGGGTTGCCATCAGAAAATAATTAAATGGGGGCACCGCACCATACATGCACATGTAGCGATGGCAGTCCATATATCCAGAAGGCTACCGATGAGCTAATTGAGCTCTTGATGGTAGAACTACATCGTCCTTCGGAATGCCGTATTACGAGCAAATGCTTCGCAACGCCCTTTATGTAAGAATCGAGGAGGCTTTCTCTAGGGTATCCAGTAGAACCCTGAAGTTGAGGGGAGTGCGGTCGACGATGGGGCCAATTGGTATTAGGAAGCCATACTGTCTTGAAGTTATAGAGGTAGCAGGTCCAGCCTAGATCGACGAGGACTCCGCTTCAGAAGTAGGTGAACTCACCTTAATTGACTTACATCTGGAAGATTTACGCGTCATTCTATATAAGAAAGCTTGTGTTAAAAACGGTCAGGTGTGCATAATTTCTAAACTATATACCCTTAACAAGGATGATACTTGGAATTCGGAAGATGATCGATGTTTATCAATCACTGATTAGACTCCAAGCAACCCGTGAGCATGTGCATGATGTGTAATATATGCGAGAACAGGCACGACATCCTGAACGCTACGAGCGGACCATTTCGTGTTGATGGCTCACTCACACCGAGAAAAGCAATCCGTATTAGCTATTAATATCATTTCTTCTACACTTACCCGTTATCGATCAACGATCGATAATGGATCCATTGTCCGAAGCGACATGGAAAGCTCTTCCTATTCTAGGAACACTGACTGTGCAATAACAAGACCTGCCCAAATCAAGCGACTGCAGGTTAATGGGTCCGAATCAAGAAGGAAATTATCAATATAAGTCAATTTTAGTTTCTTGGAAGATGATAACAACCTAAGTTGCATACAAGATGCCGCCTCGGATTATTATCACCTCCCAGAAAAACCAAAATCAATCTGCAAGAACGAATGTTGGGATCAACTGCGTGACTCGATGCAAGTCAATTCTGATTTTCCGGATGGAAATGGAAAGACATGTCAACCGCAAGGGCAAAACCCTAGTTTTATTCTGTGAAAATCCAAAACCTGATTTTCTATTCCCCTCCAAAAAATCGTAATCAACCCGAATCATCAACTAGGCCCTTCACCGATGTGACTCCATCACAATTCAATCATGATACTATAAAACCAACTTCACCCACATTCGGGATTGAGAAGAGTGATTATAAGGTCCTTAGTCCAAGATAGCTCGAACCGCGGTGCTTTGGATCCACAACAATTGGATCGGCGATGGCTTGGGGTAGGCAAAATCATGGCAAAAACTCCTCATGATAATGGTTAGCGGCGCTCGAAGGCGGAGGTTGACGGCGGGATTCTGGTGGCAGCAGTAGTTGTATTAGCTAGGGTTTGGTGCTATTTCAATCGGCTCAGCTCGAAAATGGATAGTGGGGAGTGATGATCCAATCCCATATATATATATATATAAAGCAACCGAGAAAATTTGTTAAGTACTTGGATCAGAACCGATCCGATCCAATTATATCGGTACCGAACCAAATTATTTCCCCTATATGACATCAAACTTTCCCACTTGGCTCAACTTGATGATGGTATTCATTCCGGAAGTTATGAAGTTAAGATCGCTATGTAGTAATGACTAATGGAGATTCCTACAAAGGACTAAATAGCAGGCCGGAATGTCATAGGTAGCTACTCAAGGAAGTTAGGTATAAAAAATAAAGCTCCATGAAATGGAACCCATAAGATGAATAATTCCAGAGCACGCCTTGTTTCCAACTAAAGCATGCTCTGGGGGCGCAAATGTTAACTTGGTTTTCAACCCAGTAGAAGTCGGAAGGATTTATAACATTCAAGCTAAGCCAGAATGACTCGAAACTTGACCGGAAGACCTAGAAGCATGTGACAAAGGAACCCAAGGAGTTTGAAGTTAAAATATGTCAAGTATTTGGATCGACATCGATCCGATCCAATTGGATCGGTACCGATCCAAATTATTAGCTTGTGGATGTTCCAATCCGCATGCGTTGTGTTCCTACATCTCTCCTAAGCCTATTGACCAAGTTATATAACATTCCTAGCATCCGGGTTGAGAAACGAAGACTTATCCGATTTGGGTTATAGTTCAATCTAACCTACTGGTGAATCATCATCAAAACAACCTAACAAGTCATGAAATTACAAGAGAAGCCTCGCAAGCAGATAAGGAAGCCCGTAGGATGGGAGTTGCGCAAAAATCACACAACTATTTGGATCGATACCGCTCTGATCCAATTGGATCGGTACCCAAATAGTTAGCTCGGATAGCTCCCAAAATTTACATGTTTCCTTCTACCGATGACTACATGCCTCTGGTGTAAAAGTTTTGACCCAAGTGCTCTCTAAATTCTATAAATACCAATCTACCTCCAACAGAAAGGGGGCTGGCTGTTCTGATCACTAAAGCAACTCTGTTAGGAAGATTCTTTAACTTTTTTCTCCCTCACAATGGCTGCCATGGGACAATTGAGATCCTTCCTTTTGTCTTCATTAATGGTAGCTTGATTTCATTGAATTCAAACATACAAATTGTAATCAACTTGTACTATGACCAACGGTCGATACATCAATAAAATCCGTAAAGTGAACATAGGCTTCATTAACAGCCAAACCACTATAAAAATCTCTTGTTCATTTACTTTTTCTACGATTTACTATTGTTTTTTCTATCTTATTTGCCTTGATAAACAAGGCTAGTGCTTTCACACTCAATCTAGATGTTGATCCATTTTTTGGGTTAACATTTCGGTGCTTTCAATAAGAACCCAGTTCAGGCTTAGATTACCTATCTACTTTGGATCAGATAGGTTTAGAAGTTTGGTCCTTAATCTCTATTCGAAAGATGTGCTGCTAAGAATCAATGGCTCCAGGAAGAAAGATAAATGCTTCTGGAAGATCCATAGGGGCGGTATTTGTTGGAAAGAGATGAATCATCAGCAAATAAATCAATGGCACCAATGTAGAAGATCAGGTGCCAAGATCCTCTAACCAACGCGAAGTTGTTACTAGAGATGAATTGAATAAGATGACCGATGAGATTTACAGACTCTTGTGGGTATGATTTTCAAATGAAAAAGAAAAATCAAGTTTTTGTTTAGTAAAGTTTGAGATATGTCCAAATTAAGTTTTTAAAATCATCATGTTTTGTCAGTTCATAAAATATAGTTTTCAACGCTATAAAAATGGATATTTTTAATCATTAAAAATATGAAATTTCCATAAATATGTTAAAATATTTTAAAAGGGATTTGATTTATAAAAATAGATATATATATATAATGAAATAAGTGTTTTGATCTACAACGCTTTAAAACCACTATTTACCAGCATTTTAACAACTATTTATTTTATTTTTGAAAATAAATGTCTTTATGACATCATCAATGATGTCATCATTTTTAAATAATTGATTTTTGTATTTACATTGAGTTTAAATGATTTAATAATTATTTTAAAATCAAATGAGACCCTTTTAATTATTAAATAATGATAGAAATATTATTATTAAACTTCGTTTACAAATATATGTATATTAATTGAGAAATAAAAATATGATTAGAAATCAGAATCTGAATTCGTAACGGTTTGACGTTGAGAAGTTGTTCAACGTTACATGTTATATATGATATACATGTGCATATATAAACATATATACGTCCATGTATATATCTATACACCTTAGAATTAACATTTATATTTACTAATTACTAAAGGTAAATAAAATAAATATCATGATATTTATAAAGGAGGAAAACGAAGCTAATGATGACATATCTCCCTAAAGTCAACTTGATACATGCTAAGGGAAGTGATGGAGATGACGTGGAGGGGGATGGGCATGTGTGGCCGAACCACATGGAGGGTGTGGTGGTGGTGGTGAGGTGGAAAGATGGTGTGATGTTTGGTAAAAATATCATGATATTTTGATTCAAACTTTTGCCTATAAATACAAGACGTACCTCTCCACTTTCATTCACACTTCCTTCTCTAATTTATTAAGCTTTCTTCATCTTCTTCTTCCTCTTCATTAATGGCTTCAATGACCTCTTAGGAAAATTCAAAAACATAGTCGAAGTTCAACCAAAATAAGTCGTAATATATAACACTTCGAGTTTGAAGCCGAGTAAGTAATCTCTTCTTCTTTTCCTACCTAGGCCGAGCCCATCTAAGTACTCCTCTACACTTACAAGCCCAAGTCCAAACCCCCCTAAGAGTCCCAAAGCAGGATTCATAGGCTCCGATACAGGAACAACGGAGCTATAGTCAATTTCATAGCATTTAAAGTTAGATCGGAAAAGCTATTAAGTGAGAAACTCTACTAATTTATTTTATAAAATCTATGATGACATGATATGATTTCTTTGCTTGCTTATGATGGTTTTTTATCATATTTGGATATGATAATATGTTTGCTTAGTTTTGGAAATAATACAAGGTAAATACACGTCGAATTTACATGAAGAAATCACTTTTTTCTTATGAATTATAAAAGTATTACGGTATAGCTAAACCTCTTTAAACATGAATAAAATGATTTAAAATGATTTATAAAATATAGACATTAAAACTCATTTCGGAAAAGTTTTAAAAAGATATGAAAAATGAGTCAAAACAGGGCGTGTCGCGTAACGGTAATTCGCGATTTCGCGCCGTAAAGTAAAACCACTGTGTGTGTTGGAATATAACTCGGAATTATTCGAAATAAAAATTTTTCAAAATTTTATAACTATAATTTCCAAATGAAGGAGAAAAACCAAGATTTCATTTTTGTAAAATTTGAGATATGCCCAAATCAAGTTTTTAAAATCATTGCGTTTTGGAAGTTCGTAAAATATGGATTCCAACTCTTAAAAATAGAAATTTTTAAATTTTTAAGAATATGAGATAAATTCTAAAAATATGTTAAAATATTTTAAATGAGTTTTAAATGGAAAAATTGGAGATATAAAAGGTTTAAATGGGATTTGTGATACGAAGCTCTTAAAAGCAATATTCACCGGCGATTTAACAAAGGAATTTGAAAATTTCTGAAATAAGAATTACACTTGGGCTTTTCTTTCCGAATCCTTTATAACTATTTTTCAAATAAGAAATCAAGTAATTTAAAGGGTTTAGAGTTGATCGAATAAGTTGACCGCCTTATGAGTGACAGGTCTAGGCTGGAGTTTGGAAAACCAGTTGCTTGCTCCTCCTATCTATCCGGACCGACCCGACGGAGGGGATAGCTAATTTAATTTACTCGGACCGCATTTTATTCGGATAAAGAAAAGAGATTTTGAGTTTTTCAAAGGTTAAAACAGATTTTAAAATAATAAGATGTTTGGTAATATATGTAACATTCTTGTTAAATTCTATATTAAATTCCGAGGAGGGAACTCATACTATCCGTGTGAATTTAAAAGGTGATTTCACCGTTATTCGATGAATAGTACGGGTTGAATATGGAAATTAGTATTGAGTATAATTATTATAATTTCTACTGATCTCTTTTTGCTCAATAATGTTTTCCTATGTAATTAAAGAGAAATGATTTGGTATTTCAAAATCAAAAGGGGGTTTAATAATCCCGTATATGCTGAAAAATGGAAATGGTTTAAAATATATCTCTAAAGATATTTTAGCAGATATAAAGATATTAATTGATTGAATAATTATCACTAATCACTCACATATTAACATCTTTTCATCAATAATTGATTTAGAGAAACCGAGATCGGATTTGGGGAATCCCATCCGAAAAGCACTTCAAAGCAATATACGCATTCGAAAGTGAAGACTTGTTGAAGATAATGATTTTGAAGATGGAGATCTTCATAATGTTGGGCTAATTGGCACTAACCTCTGGGGTGATTCCCATATTACATATATGGTGGCAGTGGTGCCTTCATTTGGAAAATCTTCAATTGGCAAGGACTACTCTCTACTAATCCTAGGGGTGATTCCTAAACAGGATGTAGAAGGAGGAGTGCCTTCGGTTTGTCCTGTTCTTGGACAACTTGTATGGACGAATGTCTGACATTGCATTTCTAAGACAATGTACATTGGTTTTTACAAACATTCATCTGTTTGGTGGTGTATGAGGTAACCTCTCTTATACTTAACACCCTTCACTGAGGCGTATGAACTCAGGGGTTATACTTTTATGGAAACCAATTATTGTGTCATCGAGAATAGGAATATAGAATTTAAAATGGGATTAGTTATGTGAAATGTAAAATGTTACCTCAAGCCTCACACATCGGTAATGGAAAAAACAAGGTAGATGAAGCAGGGCTAAGTGGGTCGCACCTATTAGGATATGATCATCACCTTTCTAGATCACCCTTTATACTTCGGGTTTGTTGTGTATGCTTTGGGGTCATGTGGATAGGTCGGGAACGATCGGGGTGATGGGATATTCGGTACTATATATCATAGATGTAGGACGGTTCTGTGTTGATAGAGGGCAGCGGGGGCTGTGCCTCGGTACATTCCTCTAGAGATGCACTATCGGAAAGTAGTTTCTTACCTTGTCATTGTTGGAAATTCATTCTTCAATACGTGCCTTTATGGTTTTGATTGTAGAACCTAGTATGCTGAAATTTATTAATGTAACAATTTCAGCTATGATTAATATGTTATTTGAAAGGGTTTTCAAAGAATGTCATTAAAATTAATCTCGCTGATTTACATAGCAAATGTTTTGGTTATCATAAGGTAAAACCTCGTCCATTTTATATGCGACGTGGTCTTATGAGATACCCTTTGATTTCAAAAGTATCCGTTTTTTGAGTTTTCTCACACTAGTCTCATGACTGACCTGGAGTTTATTTTTCTCTCTCTTAAACTCTACATGGCCTATTTTTTCAGTCAGCCAAGTAGTCAGGTTTAGTTCGGAGCATTTTGGATGCGCTTGGAGCATGGAGCAAAAGATTCCTTTGTAGATAGTTATCCATTTCTATTTGCATTGTATTAGGTATAAGTATATACCAGCATCTGTGAAGAGATAGGAAGTTATAATTGTCCCTGGCTAGGTTAGTACTTTCCATAACTCTGATACGTCATTTTGAGAGTGATTGTATGTACTAGTTATATGTAAAATTAGAAATTGTTCAATGCAACGTGAGAATCTGTGTTTCTATCTTCTATTTCTATTTTCTTTTACCCCTGATCATCTGCCTCTCCGACACTTGAATTTGCGGTACGTGAATACCATGGATGTATTAGTATCGATTTTCGAGGGTCGAAATGAGGGTCGTCGCACTTGTTTTTTTAGTAGGATCTCAACTTGATCTGATAATTATTATGCAGTCCTCAATAGCCGATATCGTACGGTTTAGTCGATCATATCATGATCGTTAGAATATAAACAGCTTAGTTTAGAAATTAGAACAATATACTTACTAACTACGGGATATTGCGGATTGAAAGTACCTAAGCCTATTTTTGGTGTTTCGGTGAACCAATTCAATTTCCATCACATATTTCACATTTTCTTTCATTTTAATTACTTAAAATATCATAATTTTATGGTGGAGATCTAATTGTTTTACCGGGACACGGAACAATAGGAACAGCTTGATGCAAATACTGACTATTTATAATGCGAGTGTTTATTTGATTGGCTTATATAATTCGTTTATTTGATTAATTTATAATATATCAGAATTATGACAATTTACTTGCTCAATCAAAAGTCTGATACGGTACTAACAAGTTTTAGAGGAATCTATACTATTATATTATTACTGCGTTGCATTTCAAGGTCGCAGAAGCCTCTTGACAATTTTGTGAACTGAACAGTCCCCTTTTTTTATTTCCTTCTGTTCGTTTCCCTCTCTCCGCTTCTTCCTTATACTTCAGCCCATATTAGGTTTTCCTGCACTTCAATCGCTTCTTCCCTTTTCTTCCTTTTTCCCCCTCTTCAATATCCGGTACCCCTAAATTTAATTTTCAACAATGGCCGCCAAATTAACATTGTGATTACTGACCTTGGTTTGAAGAACGCAAGAGTAAGTAATTTTTTACAGTTTAAATTGACCAGTCGCAATTCTGCTTTCTCTATCACGATCCAAATTTCAGCGTTCGAAAATTGACACTCGTACTTCACTTGTACTCTTATGCCGCAGATTCAATCGTTGAAATTCGACTCGTGCCGGAGCTTATAACACATTAAGTATAACAACATAGCGGAAGAAAGAAATGAATGATATCATATACATCACAAATGATACAATATCCAGAATATGATATACAACAATGATATCTATATGATACAAGAATATCAGAGACAAATAATAATGTTTTAGTGGAAACAACAGAAGTGATAACTCCAAACGATCTTTGAAAGAGAATGAGTCCAACAACTCCAACATCAAGCTCGAACCACCATCACATTGCACAAAGATAAGCAAGGTCAGTCGTGAACTCCAAAAACTGAACTAGCTCCAACTAATCTACTAAACCTGACTATCTAAAAACCCCAACTCTAGACTGCCCGTGTGGAAATTGTGGGCACCCAGAGTTTAGGAAGGGAACAATAAACTCCAGGTCAGTCATGGGACTGGTATGAGCAAACAAAAATAGTTTATCTTTAAAACAAAAAACAAAAGAATTTTAAACATTGAAATTTGCAATGCTTTTTGGAAAATGAAACTACCATAAGGCCTCCCGGCACACACACAATGCAATCGCACGCATGAGGGAGATTTCTCCTTATGATAGTCAAACATGCTTACTACGCAAAATCTTTTTAATATTATCATTAGTGCCTAGTGTGGAAAACATTTCGTAAGTATAATATAAATCTTAGCTAGCATACAACCATTATTGTATGCCTGCTATAGCTACCATGTTCAATAGCAGGTTACCACCACATTCCATGGCAGGTTATACAACTAAAACCGTACAGGGTTCGTATTGTTTGATTTGATTTTCAACAAATGGTCAGGCTAAGGAACTTCTTATTGCCACATGGGAACGCCTCTAGAGGGACGCCCCGAGAACCTACCCGGCTCTCTGCCAACACAAGGCCGGTTACCCCCTTCCCGGGAAGTAAACCTAAGATATGCCACCCCCGGTCATTTGCGACCTTTATCTGAGGATCCTCTACACCAACAACATCACACAGTAATAAATATACTACAATGTCCACATGAGTAAGTATCTAGGCTCCATACCATGATACCACCCTCTTCCAGAAGGAATGGACATACCCTAGGGGAGCTACCCCTGAAACCTTGCCGCATTTTTCCTGTTTCGACCATTACCGGTTTGTGAGGCTCGATGAGGTCTCGTCCACAAAGCTACGCTTTTCACAAAAGCCATGCTTTGATCAACAAATGATCAGCACACAGCAGCACTCAGCATGCCACATTACCAATTTGGGAGTATATCACTGATAACCTTCAACTACATAACCTCTGAGCTCATATGTCTCAGAGAAGGGTGTTAAGCTAAAAGAATAAATCTCCGCCACCAAACAGAAATGTATTTGAAAGAAATCTGCTTTATATCTCAAAGTGTAATGTCAGACATACAACCATACAAGTCTGTTCTGGGTTCAAACAGAACCGAAGGCACTTCCAAAGAAGCCCTTGCAATCCGGGTATTCACAATCCCGATCGGACTTCCCATCACATATGGAGGTCTCTACACCGGAGCCACTCAGTGCAGAGACAATCGATTGGTTATCCTATCGTTCTCGCAAACACCCGGTCTTCAAATGCTATCCATTTACGTCGTATCATTATTCAGAATGGGTTATATGACACAAATTCCTCTACCGGCTAAACTGAATAGCGAGCGCAATATTTTAAAACATATGGATATTGGGATTTCAGTTAAGTCACAACTTATTACCCAAAACTTCTCTTTCAAATGGTTTAAACAAATTACCATTTTAATCTTTTACACAAAAAGATTCATCTCACAAAGTTCACCCAGTTTCACAAAGATCTATTCATAGATTTTCAAATCGATTTCCATTTCAATTGGATTAACTCATTAAATATTTAAATCAAGATTTAATTCATAGCTTTCAAAAAGATTCATTCATAACTTGGAAAACCATTTTTCATTTCAAATCTTTTATATATAAAAGATACACCATTTAAAATACACTTCAATTTCAAAACAAGGTTCAACCATTTTAAATTTCAAAACTTTATGAAGTTATCCAAAATAACTTTATCCTCAAAACTCCTTTTCCAAAGCTTTTCAAATTTAACCCGAATCCATTTCCAAACCATTTGATTTCAAAATTAACTTTAAAAATCATCTCAAAAATCTGTGACTTAATCGATTTCCTCGTGAAATCCATATTTGTGTGTGTATAGTGTTGTCCAGGGGTTTAACACAATAGTGCAACATCATTCAATCATCACAGATTCAATCATATCAATATCGATAAGCGGTATGATTTATAACGCTTATCTTCATTCACAGATTCACAGATAAAGTCAATTTATCAATTACAAGGATTCATCATTACGATTCGATGTGGGTTTCGGATAACAAACTGGAATCCGACTCCCTGTCGCATCGAAATTCAAATGTCGTTTTACGGGCCCAAAGGGTTTTCACATTCACACAGCAGTGTATTCATCACAGACATCACAGCTCAGCACAAATCAATTCATATTACATAGCATCAAAATCACATAAAAAAGATATCAATCCAATACACAACATTCAATAACAATCAAACATCTTCAATTAAGACGAATAAATCGTGTGGTTTAAATTAATTAACCACATAATTATTTTCATTAATTATCTTTAATCAATGATTAATTATCATTAAGTACAATTGATTAAGTCTTAATCGCCTTCATTAAATTAATCATCCCTTAATTAATTATCTTAATTAATTAATCCTTAATTGTTAATTAATTAACTCTTAATTTCTTTTATTAATTAATTACTTCTTAATTAATTAATTATTAATTACAAATCAATTAACCTTAATTAATTAATCACATTAATTAATTATTCTTTAAATTAATTAACCTTTAATTAATTATTATCTAGTTTTAATTACTTTCACTAGTAATTATCTTTAATTAATCATTCATTAATTACTTGATTAATTAACTTGAATTATTAATTAATTCTATATTAGTTACTTTCATTAAGTAATTTACTTCTTATAATTAATTTCTTTAACAAATAAAATTTATTAACCATTAAACATTAATTACCTAACCTTTAATATTAAGTTAAAATAACTTTTCAAAATAAATGTTTTATTTATTTAAACCTTTTTAAAACTTGGTAAATTTAAAACAATTTATTAAAAAATCCTTTCTTAACTAATTCTTAAATTTGGATATCATTTAATATAAGAAGAAAATTTTTTTAACAAGATTTAACAAGATTTAAATTTCAAAAACTTGATTTTTCTTCGAATTTCAAAACTGTTTTGGGCAACAGTGATAAACTCGAGAAAATCCCATGTCTGCTTTGAGTTTGAACCCGAGCGAACCCCTGCTTTCACTTGCTTCGAGAAAAATGACCAATTCCCCGTGCTTGGCTCCGAGTTCCACCTTTCTTCCCAAAATCCACGAACCCAGACATGTAAGCGAATGCACGTATACGTGCACAAGCACGTCTATCATCGCCGATCGACGACGATCTCACTAGAACACCACCGACGATCTCCAGCATCGCTTCGAACAACCCAATGTACCTAGGTATCCCAAATTCGAAAATCGAGCTTCCAGCTCCATCCAGAAACAAACCTGCCTTGACAAAATGCGATCGCCACGACGATCCAAGCGATCGGAATCCTCATCCCTTTGACTTCAGCCTCATCATCGACCCACGAAGCTAATCCCCCAGTCGCGATGACTTCTGGTTTCCCCTAGCCTTCCCAATTGCCTCATGAACGTAGTCGACAAATTCAAACACCTAAACCCTAAATCGCCACTAATCTCCAACCACCATGAATATAAAAATTTTCTTGCATTTTTCCCTCAACCCCTGATCGTACTCGCACCTCCATGCCAAGTTTCATACTTCGAAAATGAGCCGATCATCAAAAAATCACGAGAACCCATTTTCCGTTCATCCAATCCATACGACCCCAAATCGTATCTAAAAATCTAATTTTCATTTTAAAAATCATCATTTTCAAAGTAGTTTTAGATGTTGTAATCCAAATTCGATTCCATGCAAATCGAAAATTTGGGTAAACCTTGAATTTTCACTGTATATTCTATTCCCAGACAAAACCATTCCCTGTTCTATCAAAATTATATTTTTAAAATTAAATTCTGATGTTTTTGAGCATATATTGTTTTTGCATTACTGATTAAAAAGGATCAGAGCAATTAGAATTGGGATTTGAACTTTTTAAGCCTGTAAAAAAAATTTCAACAGAGACCATATCTGTTTTCCAGAATTATGCATCCTGTACCTTAACCATATACTTTCAATTTACCAACAGAAATACCACTTAAATATTCGCAAACAAACATCAAATCATCTCAGAAATTTCCACAAGCAACAAACCAGAATTACTTAAGCTTTAGGAAGATGTTTACTCACATGATTCAAGAAATGAATAGAGTTCTTCTTCAATTTTGACACAGGCTTGAGATTGCAAGCTGAAACCCTTTTGATCTGTGGTTTGAGTTGAATTAAATTGTTGTTTCAGTTGAATTTTTTTTAAGTTTTAGGATGGTACTACTTCAGGTTTACACAGCTTAGAATGAACGAAACTGAATTGGAGAGTTTGATATATAGGAGATGAGTTTACTGTGTGATATTATTTTGTTTGTACAATATAGGACAGAGATTTTTTTCTCTTTGTTTGACTAAGCTGATTTTTTTCTATCTCTTGGTGGCTGAGATGATATATTGTGGCTAGTATTAATTACCATTGTCTTCTTTTGCAATACTTTCATATATACGTTTACTTGTTTCATATTTTCATTCACATCAAATTTGATTTGTTTACATACTTGAATGTATTCTATTTTTCTTTAGTCTTATTATTTTATAATATAGGTGAATTTCTATATTTAATATGTTGTTAAAATTTAGCTAATGTTTAATTTATATTTTATAATTTATCTTATATATATCTATTTATAAATTCAAATTATTTTTAAACCATTTACTTAAAATTTAAATTCAAATGATTTAACACATATTTTATTTAATATTTGGAGAAACTCAAATCGATTTACTAATTAATTTCACAATTTTTATTCAAAAATTAAATCAATTATCAATTTAAACTAAGTTAAAATCCGGGATCGTTACAGATTTCCCCCCTTAAGAAATTTCGTCCTCGAGCCAGGGAGACAGAAAGATAGATGAAGAATATTTCATCAAATTAACTGAACATCTATTCTGCATTTGGCTTACCAAATCATAATATCAATAATAGATACGAGAACGAATCTTTTTAATGTTTTACAAGATACTCGGGTTATCCAGATCTACGAAATGTGCAGTGGCATTGGTTAGTTCGAAGGGATAACTAACCGTTCGTAGATTTTTATCGACACCCAATGAAATAGACGACAATAAATTCGATTACGATCTCAGATTCAAGATTTAACTCATTTGCGATTTGCTGAGGAATAAAACTATGTGTAGTTCCTGTGTCGAACAAAATTCGAACAATTTAATCGTAAACGAGAAGGTTACCTTATAAAATTTCTTTTCCTTAATCAGCTTTTGAGGTTGAAGAATCGTCTCTGATTGCATACACCTTTGCTACTAGAGCTTGCTTCTTTGCTGGACAATCTTTGATCCTATGTCCTAGCTTGCGGCTGTAATAGCATCCCGCAGATTCCTGATCTGGCCTCATAAATGGCTCTCCCATTCCTGGCTTCCAAGGATTCTTGCATTTATCCGAGTAGTGGCCTTTCTCCAAGCAATTGAGACAAGTAACTTCTTTCACCTTTTTCTTCTGTATATTCTTCTTTCCTTTATCCTTCCTCGGTTTCTTTCCACCAAACTTCTTTTTCCTCCAATTCAGATTACTATTATTCCCTTTTTCCTCCGGAACTCCTTGCTTATCCAGAGTATCGTATCTATAACCCATATCAATCAATTCAGAAAAAGATTCCTTAAGGTGAGTGGTCATCCTTTCCTGAAACTCCTTGTTCATTCCCCGAATAAAATTTTCATTCTTCTTTAACAGTGTATTCACCAATTCTGGACCAAATCGAGATAATTCATTGAATTTGTTCAAGTATTCCTCAAATGATAAACTTCCTTGCTTCAAATCCATGAACTCCTGGTACATTCTAGAGATACCAGTAGACGGCATATATCGCTGCCCAAACACTTCGTTGAAATGACTCCAAGTAAATTCATCCGCCGGCTCATCCAATATAACTGTTTCCCACCAATCTAAAAGCATTTTCCTGGAGTTGCCAGGAAGCTATCAATCGCATCTGATCATTTTCCAATTTTAGTCCTTTGAAAATCCTTTCGCACGATCGAATCCAGGCTTGTGCTTCGATAACGGTTTCCTTGCCTATGAATGGCTTTCCACCCAGTTTAGAAAAGCTTCGATATAGATCAACCAGATTCGGTTGAGATTGAATGAGAATATCTGTCGTTGCAGGGCTTTGACCAGCTGAAGTGGTACTTCCATGTCCAAAATCTCGTCCTCCTCTTCCACTCATTCTTACTATCTGTAAATAATAAGAAGACCAATTTAGGCATTCGGACGAAATATCTTAGAGAATAACAACATATGAAGAGAATGGACTAAGTAATTTGGGTTTCGGTTCCACTGGTTGTACTCATTCTAGGGTATACTTCACCCTATCTCTAATGAGCCATCTAATGTGTTACACTCCATAGCTAAAGTTTAACCTTAGCTCTGATACCAAAATGTCACGATACAAATTTCAACGTTCGAAAATCGACACTCGTACTTCACTTGTACTCTTATGCCGCAAATTCAATCGTTGAAATTCGACTCGTGCCGGAGCTTATAACACATTAAGTATAACAACACAGCGGAAGAAAGAAATGAATGATATCATATACATCACAAATGATACAATATCCAGAATATGATATACAACAATGATATCTATATGATACAAGAATATCAGAGACAAATAATAATGTTTCAGCAGAAACAACAGAAGTGATAACTCCAAACGATCTTTAAAAGAGAATGAGTCCAACAACTCCAACATCAAGCTCGAACCACCATCACGTTGCACAAAGATAAGCAAGGTCAGTCGTGAACTCCAAAAACTGAACTAGCTCCAACTAATCTACTAAACCTGACTATCTGAAAACCCCAACTCTAGACTGCTCATGTGGAAAATTGTGGGCACCCAGAGTTTAGGAAGGAAACAATAAACTCCAGGTCAGTCATGGGACTGGTATGAGCAAACAAAAATAGTTTATCTTTAAAACAAACAACAAAAGAATTTTAAACATTGAAATCCACAATGCTTTTTGGAAAATGAAACTACCATAAGGCCTCCCGGCACACACACAATGCAATCGCACACATAGGGGAGATTTCTCCTTATGATAGTCAAACATGCTTACTATGCAAAATCTTTTTAATATTATCATTAGTGCCTAGTGTGGAAAACATTGTGAAAGTATAATATAAATCTTAGCCAGCATACAACCATTATTATATGCCTGCTATAGCTACCATGTTCAAAAAGATTCATTCATAACTTGGAAAACCATTTTTCATTTCAAATCTTTTATATATAAAAGATACACCATTTAAAATACTCTTCAATTTCAAAACAAGGTTCAACCATTTTAAATTTCAAAACTTTATGAAGTTATCCAAAATAACTTTATCTTCAAAACTCCTTTTCCAAAGCTTTTCACATTTAACCCGATTCCATTTCCAAATCATTTGATTTCAAATTTAACTTTAAAAATCATCTCAAAAATCTGTGACTTATCGATTTCCTCGTGAAATCCATATTTGTGTGTGTATAGTGTGGTCTAGGGGTTTAACACAATAGTGCAACATCATTCAATCATCACAGATTCAATCATATCAATATCGATAAGCGGTATGATTTATAACGCTTATCTTCATTCACAGATTCACAGATAAAGTCAATTTATCAATCACAAGGATTCATCATTACGATTCGATGTGGGTTTCGGATAACAAACTGGAATTCGACTCCTTGTCGCATCGAAATTCAAATGCCGTTTTACGGGCCCAAAGGGTTTACACATTCACACAGCAGTGTATTCATCACGGAAATCACAGCTCAGCACAAATCAATTCATATTACATAGCATCAAAATTACATAACAGAGATATCAATCCAATACACAGCATTCAATAACAATCAAACATCTTCAATTAAGACGAATAAATCATGAACGTAGTCGACAAATTCGAACACCTAAACCCTAAATCGCCACTAATCTCCAACCACTATGAATATAAAAAAATTCTTGCATTTTTCCCTCAACCCCTGATCGTACTCGCACCTCCATGCCAAGTTTCATACTTCGAAAATGAGCCGATCATCAGAAAATCGCGAGAACCCATTTTCCGTTCATCCAATCCATACGACTCCAAATCGTATCTAAAAATCTGATTTTCATTTCAAAAATCATCATTTTCAAAGTAGTTTTAGATGATGTAATCCAAATTCGATTCCATGCAAATCGAAAATTTGGGTAAACCTTGAATTTTCACTGTATATTCTATTCCCAGACAAAACCATTCCATGTTCTATCAAAATTATATTTTTAAAATTAAATTATGATGTTTTTGAACATATATTGTTTTTGCATTACTGATTAAAAAGGATTAGAGCAATTAGAATTTGGATTTGAACTTTTTAAGCCTGTAAAAAAAAATTCAACAGAGACCATATCTGTTTTCCAGATTTATGCATCATGTACCTTAATCATATACTTTCAATTTACCAACAGAAATACCACTTAAATATTCGCAAACAAACATCAAATCATCTTAGAAATTTCCACAAGAAACAAACCATAATTACTTAAGCTTTAGGAAGATGTTTAATCACATGATTCCAGAAATGAACAGAGTTCTTCTTCAATTTTGACACAAGCTTGAGATTGCAAGCTGAAACCCTTTTGATCTCTGGTTTGAGTTGAATTAAATTGTTGTTTCAGTTGAATTTTGTTTAAGTTTTAGGATGGTACTACTTCAGGTTTACACAGCATAGAATGAACGAAACTGAATCGGAGAGTTTGATATATAGGAGATGAGTTTACTGTGTGATATTATTTTGTTTGTACAATATAGGACAGAGATTTTTTTCTCTTTGTTTGACTAAGCTGTTTTTTTTCTATCTCTTGGTGGCTGAGATGATATATTGTGGCTAGTATTAATTGCCATTGTCTTCTTTTGCAATACTTTCATATATACGTTTACTTGTTTCATATTATCATTCACATCAAATTTGATTTGTTTACATACTTGAATGTATTCTATTTTTCTTTAGTCTTATTATTTTATAATATAGGTGAATTTCTATATTTAATATGTTGTTAAAATTTAGCTAATGTTTACTTTATATTTTATAATTTATCTCATATATATCTATTTATAAATTCAAATTATTTTTAAACCATTTACTTAAAATTTAAATTCAAATGATTTAACACATATTTTATTTAATATTTGGAGAAACTCAAATCGATTTACCAATTAATTTCACAATTTTTATTCAAAAATTAAATCAATTATCAATTTAAACTTAGTTAAAATCCGGGATCGTTACATTCTCCGTCAAAATATTTTCCTCTCCTGCATCTTAACCCTAAATCAAAAGCAATTTGGTTTGCCACCCACTCGCAGTTCCCCTATTGTTTTCCTGTTTCTCTTCCTCATCCTGTCATCTTCTCTTCCATTACCCATCTACGCTTTAACCGTAAATTGACCGCGATTTGATTTTCTATAGCTTGCGTCGCTCTTCTGTTTTGTTGGTGTTATTCCTCAGCATGTCGTTTGCAGCTACCAATCTTCGTCGATCGTCCATCTAATTGTCCTCAAAGCATCGAACGGTCATCCAATTGACTTTGAATGCATAGGCGGCTGGACAAGGGAGACCAAAAATTAAATCATGAAGTACTTTGTTCAGTTTTGTTACATTTGAAGCACTCCTAATCATTGATCTATACAAAGGAAAATCTGCACAATTGGTTTGTAGGACCTTTTATTCATTTATTTCATTTAAGTGGTTAATTACTTTGTTAGTAAATAAAGAATACCATATGCGATTTGTCTTCTATAGGAGAGTGGTGCACCTCTGGATTATCTATCTAGAGATAGTAAGATTATATTCCATCGACGACAATTAACCACATTAAAAACGAATATTATACGCGATTCTGTTTTTATAGGTTACTTTTTCCAGCTTTATAGGCAGAAATGAGTATTTCCATCAATATGGAACTACTGGTAGATGGACAAAAAAAAACTACGGTCTTACTTCTTTAGGTATTCAAAGATCAGCCCAGTCACACCTTAAAACGGTAATATTTTGTAACGACCCGGTATTTTCAACCATTCGCATCCGCACATGTCGGACTTGAATTGCTCAAAATATCAGATTGTTAATTTATAATTGAAAAAACTCGGCATATACAGTAAATAAAATAATCACAGAATCACAGACATAAAGTAATATAATAATAATGCAGCGGAATAGATAAATAGTAGTTCATGAAGCTACTATATAAACAACAGATTTTTAAATAAAATACAACAGAATATCTCAAATACCGAGAATACCGATGACATCTCTGAACAAGTCAACTGGAAAAGCTGAAAGCTGAATCGATAGTTGGATCTCCAAGCGAAGCTCCAAACTCCAAAGATGAGTCTCAATTGCTGTATCACTCAGTCTGACCCGAGCGTAAAGCAAACACAAAACACTCGAGTCAGGATTAACATTCTTATATCAATAAATCCAACTCAAGTGAAATATCAACTAAAATACAAGTAACTTAAAGGATGTTTGGGATAACCATCCTCTAAGGATCCGTGGAACCAAACGTCATTATAACACCATGGTCATTCCAAAATAATTTATACTTCAAAAAACTAAAATATCATTTCCATCTCAAATATATATATATATCTTATTTTAACTTCATTTTATTTAGTTTTGAATTATTCACTTAATAAATCCATTATCATTTAAATAACCTTAAATTACATTAAACTAAATATTTCCTTCGATTTATTTTAAAACTTGAAATATCCATTGAATCACTTTAAATCAAAATCAAGTTATAAAATCATATCTTAAAACCCTCAAATTCAATAAGTTTCAAATCGATTTAATTAAACAAAATTCTTAATTAAATTCAATTTCGAATAAATTCAAATTTATCTTTCCAACCTTAACTTATAGAATCATTATAAAAATCTATTTTTTTTAAATTTAAAATAAATACTTAAACGTATTGTATTTTTACTTAAATCAAAGTTTACTAAATTTAAAGCTTATTATCGAATCTATTTCATATTAAACTTATTCAGACACATAATATTTTCAAATTTGAAATAAAACCATCTATTTCTTTTCGAACCATAGAAATCATTTTCAAATTATTTATATATATAGACCAACGGTGTCTGTATCTATGGTCAAGTGATACAGATAGTTATCATTTCAATCCGTAAGTTAAATATATACGGGTATATTTCATTTCAACCTGCAATTCCAAATTCAATTCAATGAAAATCGCTTGGGTTTATCATTTCAACCCATAACGATTTCCGTCTATTCTACAGATCATTCGGGTATGTATCATTTCAACCTATAGGGAATTCTATAATAACAGGGAACTTGCAGAGATGATAACAGATATGATAATAATATAACAGGCATATATCATCAATATAAGTAACAGATAATAGTGTCAGATGTCATATGTGAACATATACAGATAATAACATATATATAGCAATGTAAATAACTAACATCAGCATATTTCAATTTTCATTTCAATTGAAATCAAATTTAATAAATATAAGAACGTTAATCGTGAGTGATTGCTCACCTTTCGAGGCTAGAGAAGATAGACCATGAAATTGAGCTAAGAATTCCAAAGCAACGCTAGATGGACACGATTCGATGAAGAAAAAAACAGGCACGATGGAAACAAAGCTGATAAATGGAAGATCGATGAGAACTAAACAGGATCAGTTTTTGACATAAGCTGAAAATACATAAAAATTCAAAGATCATATTCTAAATTTAAATACAATTTTTTTTAATATACATGAATTTCAAACACATACATCAAAATCAAACATATATTTAAAATAAGATATGTATATATATATATATTATTTCCACGAAATCAATATTTAATTTAACAATATATATATATATAACTATATTATTGCAAATCAGGTTACAATTTATAAAACATATATTCTGTTGTCAAAAAAATATATATACAATTCACATATAGCTAATAGCTAAATATACCATGCAAACACTACAACAAATATATATATATAAATATATGCTTAGCTGATAAAATCATGTTACTCAGACAACATATTATATACATAACTAATATATAGATTGAAGTTAGTACTAAAAATCCTTTTTACATGCCTGACCAAAATATATTTAGAAATCCATCAGAGTATACATATATAAATCTTTATAACTTAATATACTTTATAAAATATCATTGTATACACTTTTATTTATAACAACAGACCAATGAACCTTTAGATAAACTTATTTTCTGTAATATATACAGACAAGCATAGTATAAATTCAAACCCTTCTGTAAATTAAAAATATATCCAAACTAATAGATCTTTAAAACTTATGTTTACAGAAAAACAATTAAACTTGTATAACTTTATATATACAAGAACATATTATAAACAACCTTTAAAACCATTACATACATAAATATATCTAAATGTTGTAGCCTATAAACCAACATACATATATATATATATATATATATATATATATATATATATACATTACAGACAACTCTGTGTATAACAACGAATGAATACATACATACTATATGAACTATCACAATAATATATACCATATATATATAAAGAATAAAAGCCTAGATCTGGGAACACAAAAGAAGAAAACAATATAAAATATATGCATACTTATAAACAATATATAAACTAATATATATTCGTATTAATATATATATAAAACACGTGCATACCTCATATATAAAAAAATGAAGGCGGGTTACAAATAAAACAGAGGTCAGGGGAGTGTTGCGGCATGGCCGAGCTGGTGAGAAGGAGGAGGCACGGACAGGGCTGCTGTCGAGGTCAGCGGCGGAGCTACGGATGCTTGTGTGGCTGTGGGTGCGCGAGTAGGCTAGGTGGAGAAATGCGGCTCATGGTGGATCGGTTTTGAGGGGATGGCGGATTAGGCTTGTTCTGGTGATGGTCGGCTGGGTTTGAAGGTCGGTTGATGGAGGTGGAAGTCAGAGATGAGGCGGGTTTGGATGAGGCGATGTCTGGTGAGGCAAAATGGAGTTTGGCTTTGGAGAGTTGAGCAAGAGAGAAGTAAAGAAGCAGGAAAACTTTTTATATAAATATATAATTTCCCAAAACCAAATGAACAAACAAAGCAAAATAAAGTGGACAAACCAAAATAAAAAGATGAACCATCAAATAAAATATTGAAACCATTGGGAATGACAAAAGTTATATATGAACAGTTGTAAATATTAATGGTAGACGGCTATTCCTATACAAGTTTGACAACGAAAGGACAAGAACCCAAAAGGCATGAAACGGGTACCGATACGGTCCGAATGTGATGACCTGGAATTTTGGGCAATATCAATTTAATAATCTTTATTAATAATTAAATTGGATTGATAATTTTCCTTTATAATTTTAATGTAAATTGGTAAATTTAATATTTTAAAGGCTAATAAATATTTAATTTGGCAATATCTATTTATATCTTTTCTAAAATTTAATATTGGCAAATTTATCTTTCAAAGATAATAAAAATAGATTCTATTTATAATATATATTTTGATGTATATATATTGTGAATAGAAGGTTTTGGTTTAAACTTTATAAGAAAATATGTTTTCAAATTATAATATATATGTATGTATATATATTGTGATTTGAAGCTTTGTTTTAAAATTCAATGATTTTCAAAAGCTAAATAAGGTTAATTCTATATTTTCTAAACCAAGTATTTATTTATTAAAAGTATTTTAGCTTTAGTTTTAAATAAGATTTAATAAAAGATTTTATTTTGTTTTCTTTTAAAAAAGTACTTAATCTAAAATGGTTATAAATATATATAGGTTTAATTAAAACTTTCTTTTTAGTACCTCTTTAATTTAAAGGGTTTGTAAACATAATTGAATATAAATACAAATTCCATATTACATAAATATAAAATATAATTACTTTTATAATAAGGTTTTAAACATAATTATGCAAGGGTTTTAACACTTGTAAGCATATAAAACAAGTTTGCCATTTGTAAAATGATTTAAGCATGCAAGTACATTTGTAATGCAATAAAAAATACAAGTGGCCAATTTCTTTTGAAAATGAAATAACAAATATAATGTTGTAAAAGAAAACCTGGTTGTTCAGTTTTAAACTTCTCTATTCTCTTTTCTTCTTCTAAAAACTGGAAACTAAATTCAAAATTGAATTCAACATTCAAAGAAAATAACTACTTCAGCCTATAACAAGTTTTCAAGCAAGCAAGGAAACCTGGAATCAAACAAGAATCAACATCAGTTTTCAAGTGTTTAAAACCTGAGATCAAGCTAACAATCAAAACAACATCAAGTACAGATTTTAAAAACAAAGTTCCAGGATCAAAAATTCAGAACTGCTCTCTGTTCTTCAAGTTCTGGTGAGTAAATTTTTTAAAAACAGTTTAAATTTGTGGTTATCTCTAATGCATGTGTTAAGCTATGAAATTGATATTGATGTTGCATGCAAATTTTTTAGTTTTTATAATTGGATTGGTATATATATATGTGTGTGTAAGTATGTCTGTATATATGCATCATGTTCTCTGTTGTTTCAGTTTATGCCTTTGCCTTCGAAAATTCAAATCTCCCTATAGAATCAATATTAGACTTTGATGTTTGAATGAAAGTTGATTGTTTATGTCTGTTGTTGATTTTAAAAATAGAATTATTATTTTTAACTCAGCAAATCAATTTTAAAATGTATTAACAATAAAAATATATACATATGTTAAAAATCAATCAATGCAATTTCTGTTTTAAATTGCATGATTGTGTTCGTGATTTGAAATCACGAATTTTAATCTACATTTCTTGATTTTTAGATTGTTAATTTATGGAAATTTTCGAAATGATCATTTGGGGCATTTTTGGTGATTGCCGATGATCGGCGGTGTCTGGGTGATCGATGTTTGGGTTGAAGATGGTCCGAGGGATGGGGGTCTCAGGAAAAATACTGGTAGTATTTATCGTTGGTCGAGGCGGTGGGATTTTGGCGAAGTAGGGTTTCCGGTCAGTTTTGTTGGCTGATGGGTTCGTGAGTTTGTGTTGCCATGGAGACGACCGGGTGCGATCGCGAGTTAAAGGATGGTGGCGTGGTGATGCGTTGGTGCTCTGGAGGGTATACTGGAGTTTCCAGTCGACGTGATCGACGGTGGCGAGAGATTTGGTGGGTCGAGCTTTGCTCGAGATTTCGAACGAAGATCGAAATTTCGATTCGTAGTTGAATTTGTTTGCTGGATGGGTTCGTTGGGTCATCGAAGTTGTAGGTGACGTGGTCGCAGGTTGGAGGATGGTCGGAGCGGCGTTGAATGGCCGTGCACGTGCACGTGTACGTTTTGGTGACAGGCGATGATCTGGTTTGGGACGAAGGCTGGGCTCGGGTTTGGGCTCGTGCGAGTGGATGTTTGACTCGAAGCAGATGAAGTTTGGTGGAAGACTCGGGGCAGACTCGTGTGTTTTTGGGGTTTTGCTCGGGTTTTATTGTAGTGTTAATCTGGTTTTTAAATAAAGTAATGTGTTGAAAAGAAAACCAGTTTAAATTTTAAAGGCAAGATCTTTTTAAATAAATGGCAAACTTTGTTTAAGAGTGTTTTAATATAATATATTTCAAGTTTTGAAATGTTTAAAATAGTTGATTTTAAAGTAATTAGCTTAATAAATTTTGAATCTTAATTCAAGAAGTTTTCTATTTAAAATATTAGATTAAGTTTTAAGAAAATTCAAATGAGTTTGAAATAAGAATGTTCAAGTTAAAGTTATATCCAAAGTAATTATAATGGAATATTTAAATTTGATTTTAAAATATATTTAAATAAATAAGTTTAAAGGATATGGAAATTGAGATTTCAAAGATAAATATTTGTTTAGTTTAATTAAATATGTTTGAAAGGGATTTTCAAAGACTTTAAGTATATTAAAAAATTAAGGGTTTAAATTGTTTTGTTTTAAAGTATAATTATATTCAAATATATAATTGATTTCTAAATTTGTTTAAAATGAAATATAATGATAGAAATAAGTATTTAATTTAAATGATGAGTTTATCTTTAAAGATTGGAATTAATTAAAGATAATTAATGAGTAAAATAAATTAAAATTTAATTACTTATTGTAATTAAGGATAATTACTAATAAAGTAATTAGTGGAAATGAATGTAATTAAGAAATAAATTAATTAAAGATTAAGTGATGATTAATTGATTAATTAATTAATGTAATTAATTTTAGGTTAATTAATTAGTCTAATTAATTAAAGATAATCACTTATAATTAATTAAGTGTAATACTTAGTGAAGTAATTAATGAATAATTACTGAATGTAATTAATTTAAGAAGAATTACTTATGGAAGTAATTAAATGGAAGTAATTAAGGGTTAATCACTTGATGTTATTAATTAAAGGATTTATTAATAAAATTAATTAAAGAGTAATTAATTAATTAGAGAGTTAAGGTTAATTAATAATGTGATTAATTATTTTCTAAGGTAATTAATTAAATGAGTAATTAATTAATGGAAGTAATCAAAGGATTAATATAATTAATTAAGGAGTTAATTAATTAAGGTAAGTAATTACGGGATGGTTGATTACTGTTTATGATTAATTAAGGTTAATTAATGAATGTGGTTAATTAAAGATTAATTATTTAATTAACTAGAAGGTAATTAATTAATGAAGTAATTAGAGAATCATTAATTAATATAATTAATGAAATTAATCAGGTTGATTTATGTAAGCGATTAATTAAAGTATGATTAATTAATGTGATTAATTAAGGATCAATGTTATTAATTAATGGAAGTAATTAGTTAAGAATCATTGATTAATAAAATTAATTAATAAAATTAATTAATAAAATTAATTAATAATTAATAAATGAGAGTAATTAAAGGTTAATTACTTAAGGATAATTAATTTGTGTAATAATTAAGTAATTACTTATTTTAATTAAGAATTGATTAATCAAGGAAGATTAATTAAGGAAGGTAATTAAGAGATGATTAATTAATTAATTTGTAATAAATTAATGTTAAGTAATTAGGATTAAGGGTAATCCTAATGATATAGTAGTTAATTAATTTAATTAGAGATCAATTAAATTAATTAAGAATGAATCAATCCTGTTATGGATGATTGAATGATATTGAATGCTTTATGTGTGATATCTCTGATATATGTTATGTGTTGCTTAGTGATATGTGATGTTATGGTTGGTTGTGATGATATGAATTATCTATTTATGATATTGTGAATCATTTATCCATGTGTAATGTTATTCTGAATATGAAAATAAATTGTTTAAACCCTTTAAAACAACTTGGACCTAAAAAAATATGTTTTGGATTTCGATGAGACCGGGATCGGGTTTCCAGATTTGGATATCCGAAAACCACATCGATCCAAATTAACGATAGGTCGTGAATATCAAGTGAAGTGAAGACTCGAGGTGTAAGAAACTATGTACCGTTATAACTCTGAGGGTGATTCCAAAATGAGTTTACGGAGATAGTACTTTCATATTCGAGAATGAAGATTCAGAGTGCAAGGGCTATGGTCGTTAACTCTGAGGGTGATTCCAAAACGAGTGTAACGAGATAGTGCCTTCGGTTTCGTTCGAACCCAGAACAAATTTGTATGGATTGAATGCTTTCAGAACATCGTCAGGTGGACGATGAGCATTCTAAGTGATGTGTTCTGATAAGGTAATTGTAGCCTCAAGCCTCATCAACCGGGAATGGCTAAAACAGGGGAGGTGCAGCAAGGTTAAGTGGGTAGCACCCAAGTAGGACGAGATTTTCCTCTGTCTAGAGGTTCCTTTTTATTCGGCTTAGTGTGTGGTTGGTCGCGCCAACTACGAGGTTGTCTTGTTCGGAATTGTCCAGTAAGGGATGGTTCCGGCCTTGTGTTGTAGGGGATTGGGAGTAATCCTCGGTACAGTGATCTAGGCCCCGTACTGTGATGGACAGTACCCCAGTAGCCCTGCCATTGTATGGAATCCAAACTCCAATAAGTGCCATCGGACTTGATTGTATACCTATGTATGCTGGAATTTAATGAATGTAACAATTTCGGCTATGTGAATATTTATTTGAGAATCATAGACCCTATTATAATATACCTGGATTTCCTATCAATGTTTTGGTTATCGTAAGGTAAAAACTTTTCCGTGTTTATGTGCGGGAAGTCTTATGAGATACCTTTTCTTTCAAAGGTTTTTCAAAGTTAAGTAACTTTAACCCGCTTACTCACACCAGACCCATGTCTGACCCAAGTGTTTATTTTCTGTTTTATTAAACTCTTAGGTACTCAATTTTGTATTGAGTAGTCGAGGGATTCAGGTTAGCTTTGACGAATTCTGGAGGAGATTTGGAGCAGGTGGCTTCAGCGTGTAGATATATTATGGTTCCGCTGTGTTAGTGTTGTGTCTGTATTGTATTGATGTATTGGAGTTGTATGATAGACAAGTGTTTATAACTGTCTAATTTGAGATGTATAGGTTGTGTAACTCTGATGTATATGATACTATGTAATATCTTATGTGATATATTATATTTCATTCGTTCTGCTGTGACATTCTTATATGTTGTTGTTTCTTCTTTTCTATCTTTTCTTCTTCTATTCCTTTCTTTCTTAAATCATGATGCGTCTTTCTGGGCTAAGAAAGTCGGGTCGTGACACCGACGTTTTACAGATTTCGTCGCGTACCGGACTTCAAAACACAGAATTGAATATACTGCAAAGATCAGCACGACGAGACGAACAAAACGGTATATAGATACTAGTGGTACGATCATCCGATCAAAAGTCGATATCGGTACCGAAATGCTGCTAAAATGTCAGAAATAAGATGAACGGAGCAATAGAAGTCCAAATTTGGAGAAATGAAATATGACGTCTCACTCAGAAGATGATTTACAAATTTATTGTACAAAATATTCAGGTTTGGGAAACATTTTATTACCACCAAATATTAACTGATTTAAATTGAAATAAAATTACACAATAAAATAAGTGGAAATTAGCCACAAGGGCCTATTTAGCAAGTGGAATTAGTTTCTAGGACACACAACTAAAATAATTACTTTCAAGGACGAAACGTAAAATAATTAGTTTCTAGGGCCTAAAAATCTATGAAATTATGTCCTTGAAAGTAATTGGACCGCTGACTTTGTCCTTGAAAGTAATTATTCTGTTGATTTTGGCCTTGAAAGTAATTTCTTTGAATGTGTGTCCTAGAAACTAATTAGACTGCAAAGTTTGTCCTTCTGGTGAAATTCCCCATAAAATAATCTTCCATATTATAAATTGAAAATTTACTATTTGCTATGTTTAATTAGACGTATTCCAAATATCAAAATTTTATTTCCAAATTCAAATATATAAATTTTCACCAAAATTCAGTTAATTACGTTCTAAAAACTGTTAAAATATCTGGGTTGTTACACTCTCCTCCACTCAAAACTTTTCGTCCCCGAAAAGGAAGGAGGTAGGAGGATAGAACAACCAGAAAGAAAAGATAGATTGAAATGCAAAACAAAGAAATTAATTTAAAACCATATAAGCAATTAATTTTATACCACATGTAACATCCCAACATTTTACTTCAACTATTCAAAATCATACAGATGGAAAATTTAGATAAATTAATATCCAACAATTGGTTCAATCCATTTTATTAAATCAATAACTATTTATTATATCCATATTTTATTGATTCGATTTAATGTATTAAAATCAATAGATTTGATTTCAATTTATTAGCATCTGTTACAAAATTTCCTTTTCAAAACAAAATTTATTTGATTTAGCTCATTTATTTACCCATTTATTAAATCTATTTGACCCTAGTTAAGTTGCTTTCCCTTAAAATTTCAATTTCACTATTCTTAAGTTCATATTTATTTGCTTAACTAGCGTCCTCCTTTATTTATTTACTTTATTCCACTTAATATACACTTTGCAACATATATTAGGTGTATAGACATCTTATAACCATATAATATTCAACAATAAAATTTTCCATTTTTCTCTCAATTTATTATTAGTAAATTCCCTTAACAAATATCATCTTTGATATTCTATTTCTTATCCTGGTGTATACTATCTAATTTACATTCTAATTACATTTAAACTTTTCTAGGTAAGTTATATTAATGTCCTGAGTGTAATTAAATACTACACAAATTTTCCTTCTATCTACAACCTTTATACTAAGCCAGATTTTAGTTTGATCAATTTATTACTTAAGTTTTCTTCTTGTACAACCCTTTATTATATCCTAACATTTTGAATTTTTGAATATTCTATGCAAGTTATATATATTAGAATGTAATTTAGTGTTATACAAATAAGTTTGTTTAAATTCATTATTTCAGGTTGGTTTGATTCTATATATCATTTCAGATATTCCAATTATTCAAATATTTCACTTTATTTCAATAATTGAAACCATTTCTTAATATAAAACTTTAAGATTCAAATTTTCGGTTTCACTTATTTATATAAAGATCAATCACTTACATATAACACTAATAATTTACTATTAAACCATGGAGTATATAAATAAACAGTATTTTAAACATTTTAAATTATTTAGAAAGAAAGAGAAAAAAATAAAAAGAAAAAAAAATGATCAAAGTATCCTTTATATAATACTTTATCAAAATACTTTTATAACTCGATGTCTTAATAGGTTTATCCTCATTCTTATAGACTCTGGCCATGCGTTGATCCGGCGCAAAGCTAGAGTTCTCCAAGTATTTAGTAGACCTGTTTCAACACCCAGTGAAAATACTCGAAAAACCTTCAAAACCGATATGGAAAGTACAATCCAAACAAAACAACCGAATCGAATCGAATCAAATCATGGATCGCAGATACACAATGGTTACGACTGGGTCCCCCAGGAAACATCCGTACCTTTTAAGCATTCACTGCCTTGCGAATTTCGCCATGATAACCAAAACTGTAGACCGCGGATACACAATGGTTATGCATGGATCCCCCAGGAAACATCCGTACCCTTTAAGCAATCTTTGCCTTGCGGATTACGCTACTAAAACGACCATAGATCGCAGATACACAATGGTTATACCTGGATCCCCCAGGAAACATCTGTACCCGTAAGCCGTCACGGCCCTGCGAATTACGCTATGCAGTCGAGTTCGTAAGACCATAGGTAACGCCATGGAATTCGAAGGACACTCGAGTATCATATCCGGAAAACCCAAATCAGAGAGAATAATATCGAAAGAATGAATCCAAAATCTGGCCAAAAAGAGGATATTAAGCAGAAGGCAATTTCCATATCTTTACTTCGAAAATATGTATCATATAGTACCCTTTCAAATCAATTTCAAATATCATACTTATATAAATTCTATTATATATAAGGTTTCATTTTCAAATCGAATACTTTCCAAAATCTATAGTATATCAATTCACACTTATATAGACTTCGATTATATAAGATTTCTCTTTTCAAATTGAGTACCTTTCCAAATCAATAGTTTTCGAATCAACTTCATACTTATACAAATCAGTTTTATATAAGTTCGATAACTCCCAAATCAAGTATTTAGTAAAATAAGGTTCACAATTTCAAATTTGTTTCAATTTCAGTTTAGTTTCAAAATCATATACGATTTCACCAAATTATTTCTTCCAAATCAAATATCTTCAGTTTCAAAGTTTCCAAATAATAGGTTTAGAAAATAATCCTAGTTTCCAAATCAACATAATTTAAGTCAAACAAATTCATTTCGAAAATCATCATGTAAATACTGGGTTTTAAATTCCAATCTATTTTCGAAACCAAATATTTTTCTCAAAATCAATTATACCCAAAATGATTACCAAGTTTATAACCATCCCTTTAAACCTTTAAACTATTTATTTCTATTTGAAAGATCCAATTTACCTTTTGAAATTTTTTATTCTATATATATATATATATATGGTTTTATAAAAGATGTTACTAAGTTAAAAAAATTTAAAACTAAATTTTATTCAAAACAGTTCAAAACAAAATTTTATATTAGTATAATTCAAAATAGTCTTATTCATTTACTTAACAAAACGGTTTCAAACTTATTTAAATCATATTACTTCATGCTTAAACATACAAAATAAACTTATATACCTTATCAAATAATTTATACTTTTCAAAATTACTTAGCTTTGAAAATTAAACCTCGATTTGGAAGTGTTCGAACATTCAAAATAGTCGAAGAAATCAAATTTCCAATCCAAGAGTTGGAAATCAGCAACAAATCAGTAAACCAATTTCAAAAGATAGGGTTATACCAAATCAAATCCGAAAATCGAGGACTGAACATCGGGTTTACTTCAAATTGTTTCAAATATATATACATATATCTTTCGAATATCAAATCATACTTTGGAATTTGAAATCGAAATTGGTTTCACAAAATCAATCGCATAACAAAGCTACTAAAGTGGCTTATCCCCCACTCTGAAACTCGAAAATCAATGTCGATGATGCGTGCACTCATCACCGAAATTATTCTCCAGCGACATAAGTGAGTTCTGGACTTCTATTTTCTTGAAAACTTCTTTGAAATCATTGGAACTCATTTGAAGCCATTTGAAACGTTTCTTATTCGGAAAATACTTTCAAATCGTATTATTATATGTTTTCAAAATCTTAAACCAATTTCAAAATACCGGAATTCAATTCCTCAAATTTCCAATTTAAAACCCTTCAGTTATAAATCATTTTTATATAAATCAATTTCTTATAAAATTTTCAAAATTTCAAATCCTTTCGAAGCTTCAAATTCTAGTTTTTTTAAAAGGTATATAATCCTTATCGAAAATATTTTCACCCTTATATATATAATCATACTTATCAAAATAATAATTTCGATATATAAAACAATTTCTGAAATACAAACAAACACGATTTTTCAAAGGAAGATTCAAGAATGGATTTCAAAACAAAGATAGAGATTCAAATTAGAGGAACTCTAATCAAATAGAATCATGATTCGAAGATAGGCTCGAACGTAGATGAGATGATTAAATTACAAAATAGAAGATGGATATACTTATATAAATCACGGGCGACCTTAACTGGGTCAACCGCGACTTCAAGAATAAGTTCGATGCAGAATTCTAAGGCAAATCGATATCTGATCACAAGAGAATTAGAATTCGGGCATAGCAAGAGATATCAGCATCTAAACCAAGGATACATAAATCTCTGGTGAATCGATGCTATTGTAAAGGAGTTTCATCCCTTTACAAATCATTCGGTGGAGTTATGGGATACTCCGGAATCAAAAGAGTTTGGATAGGGGAAGACAAGAATGGATTTCAGAACAAGTAGGAGCATTCCAAAATTCAAAGGAAACCGAATCAAAGAAGAAGAGATTCAAGCACGAACGAAAGTAATTCTTAATTAAATCTACTACATATGCTAAGTTTGCCTAAAACCAGAGCTCTGATACCAACTGTAATGACCCGGTATTTTTAACCATTCACATCCGCACATGTCGGACTTGAATTGCTCAAAATATCAGATTGTTAATTTATAATTGGCAAAACTCAGCATATATAGTAAATAAAATAATCACAGAATCACAGACACAGAGTAATATAATAATAATGCAGCGGAATAGATAAATAATAGTTCATGAAGCTACTATATAAACAACAGAGTTTGAAATAAAATACAACAGAATATCTCAAATACCAAGAATTTCAAATACAAACCGATGACATCTCTGAACAAGTCAACTGGAAAAGCTGAAAGCTGAATCGATAGTTGGATCTCCAAGCGAAGCTCCAAACTCCAAAAGGTGAATCTCAATTGCTGTATCACTCAGTCTGACCCGAGCGTAAAGCAAACAGAAAACACTCGAGTCAGGATTAACATTCTTATATCAATAAATCCAACTCAAGTGAAATATCAACTGAAATACAAGTAAATTAAAGGATGTTTGGGATAACCATCTTCTAAGGATTCGTGGAACCAAACGTTATTATAACACCGTGGTCATTCCAAAATAATTTATACTTCGAAAAACCAAAATATCATTTCCATCTCAATATATATATATATATATCCAAATTATAGCACTTTCAAAACTAAATTGATAATTTCATATATATATATATATATATATATATATATCTTATTTTAACTTCATTCTATTTAGTTTTGAATTATTCACTTAATAAATCCATTATCATTTAAATAACCTTAAATTACATTAAACTAAATATTTCCTTCGATTTATTTTGAAACTTGAAATATCCATTTAATCACTTTAAATCAAAATCAAGTTAAAAATCATATCTTAAAACCCTCAAATTCAATAAGTTTCAAATGGATTTAATTAAACAAAATTCTTAATTAAATACAATTTTGAATAAATTTAAATTTATCTTTCCAACCTTAACTTATAGAATCATTATAAAAATCTATTTTTAAAATAAAATTTAAAATAAATACTTAAACGTATTGTACTTTTACTTAAATCAAACTTTACTATATTTAAATCTTATTATCGAATCTATTTCATATTAAACTTATTCAGATACATAATATTTTCAAATTTTAAATAAAACCATATACTTCTTTTCGAACCATAGAAATCATTTTCAAATTATTTATATATATAGACCAACGGTGTTTGTATCTATGGTCAAGTGATACAGTTATTTATCATTTCAATCCGTAAGTTAAATATATACGAGTATATTTCATTTCAACCTGCAATCCCAAATTCAATTCAATGAAAATCGTTTGGGTTTATCATTTCAACCCATAACGATTTCCGCCTATTCTACAGATCGTTCGGGTATGTATCATTTCAACCCATAGGGAATTCTATACTAACAGGGAACTTGCAGAGATGATAACAGATATGATAATAATATAACATGCATATATCATCAATATAAGTAACAGATAATAATGTCAGATGTCATATGTGAACAGATACAGATAATAACATATATATAGCAATGTAAATAACTAACAGCAGCATATTTCAATTGTCGTTTCAATTGAAATCAAATTTAATAAATATAAGAACGTTAATCGTGAGTGATTGCTCACCTTTCGAGGCTAGAGAAGATAGACCATGAAATTGAGCTACGAATTCCAAAGCAACGCTAGATGGACACGATTCGATGAAGAAAAAAACAGGCACGATGGAAACAAAGCTGATAAATGGAAGATCGATGAGAACTAAACAGGATCAGTTTTTGACATAAACTGAAAATACATAAAAAATCAAAGATCATATTCTAAATTTAAATACAAAAAAAAAATTAATATACATGCATTTCAAACACTTACATCAAAATCAAACATATATTTAAAATAAGATATATATATATATTATATTATTTCCATGAAATCAATATTTAATTTAACAATATATATATATATATATATATATATATATATAACTATATTATTGCAAATCAGATTACAATTTATAAAACATATATACTGTTGTCAAAAAAAAAATATACAATTCACATATAACTAACAGCCAAATATACCATGCAGACACTACAGCAAATATATATAAATATATGCTCAGCTGATAAAATCATGTTACTCAGACAACATATTATATACATAACTAATATATAGATTGAAGTTAGTACAAAAAATCCTTTTTAAATGCCTGACCAAAATATATTTAGAAATCCATCAGAGTATACATATATAAACCTTTATAACTTAATATACTTTATAAAGTATCATTGTATACACTTTTATTTATAATAGAAGACCAATGAACCTTTAGATAAACTTATTTTCTGTAATATATACAGACAAGCTTAGTATAAATTCAAACCCTTCTGTAAATTAAAAATATATCAAAACTAATAGATCTTTAAAACTTATGTTTACAGAAAGAAAAAAATTAACTTGTATAACTGTATATATACAAGAACATATTATAAACAACCTTTAAAACCATTACATACATAAATATATCTAAATGCTATAGCCTATAAACCAGCATACATATATATATATATATATATATATATATATATATATATATATATATATATATATATATATATCATTACAGACAACTCTGTGTATATCAACGAATGCATACATACATACTATATGAACTATCACAATAATATATACCATATATATATAAAGAATAAAAGCTTAGATCTGGGAACACAAAAGAAGAAAACAATATAAAATATATACATACTTATAAACAATATATAAACTAATATATATTCGTATTAATATATATATAAAACACGTGCATACCTCATATATATAAAAAAAGAAGGCGGGTTGCGAATAAAACAGAGGTCTGGGGAGTGTTGCGGCATGGCCGAGCTGGTGAGAAGGAGGAGGCACAGACAGGGCTGTTGTCGAGGTCAGCGGCGGAGCTACGGATGCTTGCATGGCTGTGGGTGCGCGAGTAGGCGAGGTGGAGAAATGCGGCTCACGGTTGATCGGTTTTGAGGGGATGGTGGCTTAAGGCTTGTGCTGGTGATGGTCGGCTGGGTTTGAAGGTCGGTTGATGGATGTGGAAATCAGAGATGAGGCGGGTTTGGGTGAGGTGATGTCTGGTGAGGAAAAATGGAGTTCAGCTTTGGAGAGTTGAGCAAGAGAGAAGTAAAGAAGAAGCAGGAAAACTTTTTATATAAATATATAATTTCCCAAAACCAAATGAACAGACAAAGCAAAATAAAGTGGACAAACCAAAATACGAAGATGAACCATCAAATAAATATTGAAACCATTGGGAATGACAAAAGTCATATATGAATAGTTGTAAATATTAATGGTAGACGGCTGTTCCTATACAAGTTTGACAACGAAAGGACAAGAACCCAAAAGGCATGAAACGGGTACCGATGTGGTCCAGCGTTTTACAAATTCCGTCGCATACCGGACTTCAAAACACAGAATTAAATATACCGCAGAGATCAGCACGACGAGACGAACAAAACGGTATATAGATATTAGTGGTACGATCATCCGATCAAAAGTCGATATCGGTACCGAAATGCTGCTAAAATGTCAGAAATAAGATGAACGGAGCAATAGAAGTCCAAATTTAGAGAAACGAAATATGACATCTCACTCAGAAGATGATTTACAAATTTATTGTATAAAATATTTAGGTTTGGAAAACATTTTATTACCACTAAATATTAACTGATTTAAATTGAAATAAAATTACACAATAAAATAAACTTCCATATTATAATTTGAAAATTTACTATTTGCTATGTTTAATTAGACGTATTCCAAATATCAAAATTTTATTTTCAAATTCAAATATATAAATTTTCACAAAAATTCAGTTAATTACGTTATAAAAACTGTTATAATATCTGGGTCGTTACATATTTACAGTTTCATTTTGGAGAAACTAATAACAAATTTTTGAGTGCACTGTTCTGTTCGTTGTATATTCATTTAGTTTTCACAACTAGTGAGTAGATAATTATTAGTAGAGTTCAATTTCAAGGATGACTACGAAGATCAGTGAAATTTAGTTAAATTTAGTTACTTCACATTATCGCCGATTCACCAAGTAAAAGCTAAGTTTATGCTGCAAATAGGTTAGGCTCCAGTACTTCTATCTAAAAAGGTTATGTTATACAAATATCAATGTTTACCTGCTTCATTACACTAAATTAAAAACCAGAATATTCTTTAGTGAAAATGAATGCTAATATATGCATCAAATCAGTCTCAATCAACATCATCACTTCGTTGTTCGAAAACTTAAATTTGGAAGAAAATATAGTATGATATTCATCTAGATTAGTAAATATTTTGAATATGATCAAGAAAAAACACACATTGGTTATTTTGTTGAATTATCTATCTATATCTTAAATAATATGGCAGCATAGTGATCAAGCTTTTGTTAGTTTTATGAATCACCTAATTTTTTGCCAATTACGCTTCATGATTCTCTAACCTGTAAGCGTTACATTTTTCTTCAGTTTGTTATGCATGTGCATTTAGTAAATTAGTTCTTTGATCTTTGATATGCATTCTCCTATTTTTTGTTTGATGGGACCAACTTTTCCTTTTTATTTAGCTGCTCATCCAATTGTTTAATTTACCACCAATAACCACCATGTTTGTAGTGCTTCTCATGAGATTGTTTGTGTAACTAGATCCTTTAAAACATATACCTTTTTGTCACTAAACCTAATTGATTATAAGTAGAATATTAGTATATGCTTCAAACAAATCATTTATCTTCCTTGACTCTATTTGAATAACTTAAGCTTTTGTTTATTGAACATTCAATATTAAGTGATAGCTAATATACCACTAAAAATGTGAAGTGAAGATTCAATACGACTATAGATATTTTACTCGGCTTGGCTTATTCATAGATAGAGTTTCATGTCTTAGTTTCTTCCCCTTACATAATCCAAACCTCAATTTTAACATCAGTGTCTTTTTTCCATATGGGTTTCTTTATAGTTCGACCTCCAAAATAATAACCTTTTGTCACAAACCACTAAACAAATGAATTATAGGTAAATTATTAGCAGATTTTCAAAAAATAAAGTTGGCTCTGTTCTAACAGTAGAAATGTTTTCTATGGAGCGAGTAATGTTAAGCCATAATTAATCCTAAATCTCTCATTTGACTTGGCTTATTCCTAGAGAAAATTTAACTATGAAAATTTAAGTTAAACTAACTCCAAACCTACATGCAATCATCAAAAAGGTGGTGCATATTAATAGGAAGATTCTATTCTTATAGTAATAGGTGATATTTGTAAGAAACAACGATAGTTTTCTTCATTGAAAAGTATTGTAGGTTACATAAACCATTATTTCAAGAAGTTGTTGGCACGACCCATGTGTGCAATGGGTCACATATTTTGTTCTACCAAATTTTCTCTTTGTGGCTTGGGACTTAAAATTGCACTATACCAAACCACATATTTTTTACTCAAAGTATTTTATTTCATTTTATTTTCTGAGTTTATTTATCCTATATTTGTTTTGTTTCATTTCAGATTTGCCTTTATAACGAGTTAATATTTTTTGTTAATAATTATTCTTATCGTTGTAAATTAGTTGACGTGTTTTTTGTTGTTGTTTATGATTTGAGTTCCACAAGCATGGTTTCAAATTTTATGGAAATTGCACTAATTGATATACGTGTGTACTTGGAGGATTAGTAATGCTTGCTGTTTTAGTTGGAAATTTAAGTCATGCTTGAAACCCATATATAGGCTACTCCCTCACTTATTGACCAAATAATACATGATTGATGAAATAGTTTGAGAGACTGTTTAGGAATTCAATATAGAAGTATGATTACAAATCATCTTTTCCAATAGGAATAAAGACTTCAAGGATGTATATTAATTTGCAATTACAAAAAAATTGCAAGGCTTTGAAAACTGTTTTCTTTGTCAACTTATGTCATTGGGTCAACATAAAACATTTCAAATTGTAATATACATCATCATCTTAATCATTAAGCTAAGTGCACGAGGGTAGTCATATGCAATTGGTAATGCTTTAAACAAACACACACACAAATACATACACATATGTAAATACATATAAAGTTAGTTTAACAAATAAAAGTATATGGTTTCATAGATGGATGAATATTTTTAAGAGTTTCTCTTAACTAGAAGTTTATTGGATGAGGCAAACATCGTATACAAAAATTGTTTTAGCTGCAGGGTCTTTATATTTTCAATTTTATGATTGTTCAAACAAAATGAGACGGATCCTCATAGTGCCATATTTACCAAAGTCTCCAGTATTTTGCAGTTGTTCATCTGTTCCATACTTGCTTCAAATAAAATTGAATGTTGTGCCCTACTTGCTTGGTTTAATGGCATTTATTTTTTATCTTTATATTTATGGTGTATTACATTGGTCATGTTTCTGTTTTCAATTTTATAGAAAAACATGAAATGAGCGATTGCCACTACCTATTTGGCTTCTAAGAAGATAATCAAGGGAAGTTAGTGAAAAGAAGAAGCCAAGAAATATCATGACGTCCCCGCATTAAAAGTTAATTTGAAGTAAATTCCACATCTGAAACAGTACATGACTTCACTCAAAGTTATATTCTAAATAAGGCAGGCAAATCCCTTTGGATTCTCCGTAACATAGCAGTTTTTTCAATTTGTAAAATGCATGGTTATAAAATATTTTCACTACAAATATAGGTAACTAAATGTACTATTCTACTTAGTTATTCATTTAGAAAAAAAAATTAAATTAGTTTTGCAGTGATGGCAACAAATTTAGACATATATGTGTGTCCATGTTTGCATATTTACCCGTATACGCATGAGGTAGAAATTTTGTTTTTTTATTTTCACAAAGCTCCCCTGTTAACTTTTTGTATCTGCATGTTTTGGACTTCCTCCTTTCATTTGATCCTTTATTATGTCTCTCTTTTACTCCATGTATTGAAAGATATGAACCGATCTTTACTTTTTGTGTGATGCTTCACTCTCCAAACAGACACACCAAATTCAGCTTATTACCAATGCATTTTATATGTTGTTTCCATGGTTTCCTTTTCCAGTGGAATTTTGTCTTTCTCTGCCGCATATGAACGTCGCTTACAACCCCTGTACATTTCATTTCCTTCTCACCTATCTCATTGCTTCTATTCCTTATTCTTTACAAACTAGGTAATCCTAATTTTTCAGTTTTTCATTATTATAACAATAATAATTTTTTTAGTTGCTAAATGGTTTCTTACCACATAATATGAATTTTTTGTTTGGGTTACTGATCATGAAATCTACACTAGAAGAAAATTTTGGAAATATATTAAACGTACTTTGATATGCTATTTTGATTTCTTTCACTTTTTTCTACTCAGCTACTTGCAACTTCAATGGATTTGGATAGTGTCAGTAATCTCAAATAGATAAAATAAACGTGAAGAAGTTCAGCAAGGATGATAATAAATTAGTTTCTTTACCTGGCAAAAATTCAAGTATATGATTGTAATAGTTTCTGCTGTCATAACATGTATCTTTTTGATTTGTTATATAACACATTTTATAAATTAACTCTCATTCATCATTTATTTTTTGATTAAGCGATTAAATTTTTGTGCACATAATATTTCCTCTGTTATCATCTAAGGAAGACAAATAGTTTACAGTTTGAGGCTTTGGGCAACCATGATGAAATTTATGTATTTCAGTTTATATTTATTATGATTAGTTAATTAATACCAACGTGTGATTTTGAAATTACTTCCTCATTTTCAATTCAATCAATGCTTTATACAGCAGCCAGAAGAAGTAAACATATCATGTAGACAATAACCTAAGGAGGGAACCTTCTTAGGTTAGTGCATATTTTCCATTCTAACCTTTAACACTAAAAGATTTGTGATGGATTTTTTGTTAACCTTTGTCTTTATCTTGACCAGAAGTTAATTTGTGATGGCTTTTTTACTTATCCTTGCCTTGCCGCTACACTGTCGGGGCAACAAAGCATCCTTGATAGATAACTCAGCTATCAATGACAACACTAAAACAATTATCCTTACATCGATGACCGTGAAGAATTACCAAGGTAAGTTTCCTATATATACATATCCTACTATTACATCTGTTATTAGTAAACATTAACTCTTCCATTACTTACAGGTAAGCCAAGCTTGAGCTCAACTACTGCAACATTCGTTTACATAGATTTGGATATTACCGAGGGATCCTATCTACTGAAGAGGTCAGCATCTTTTCCTTTGTTCACTCACACGGTTCATTGATTAATCATATCTAACCGACTCTTCAGTTTCAATTCTCCTATCCAATTCACAACTTTCTCACCCATTTTTAATCTTCTTCCTATCAATGATTTCCAAATATACATGTCCATCCGCTAACAAACTCCTTATCCCGTCTCAAACAACATGCCATATTATCAGAATTTATGCTGTCTTTGGCCCTCCTAATTGTGAAATTAGAAGTTACGTACATTTATATAGGAAAATATGAAACCATTGTTTCCTTATTTTCATTTTTCTTACTGTCTTCCTTTTTCTTCACTTACTGTAAACTTCTCAACACTATATGTAGTGATGGCCAATATACACTTGAATACTCGAAAGCTGATAAAATCGTTGAATGATATTACACTGAAAACCCTTTCAATTGCTGCTAAATCCAATGAGATCAATTAAGTGGTAGGTGAATAATGGTCAAATAGACCATTAGTTCAATTACTTTCCTCCTTGTCTTCCACTGCTGATTTGACGAACCTTTTCTGGATGAACCGGCACATATGATGCTGAAATGCTCAACATACACTTCTAAAATAAATGTACATAAATTATTAGTATGTCTGATGTTCTTCAATCCGCTGATGGTTCAAAATTTGAAGATGTTCAGATATCTCTGCATTTAGGGATGTTCTTATGTTGTTTTATGCTTCACTTTAACCTTCAATCCTTTTGGTGTACTTCCTATAATACATCTCATTTGTTTTCTGTGAAATCTTAGTTTCCCATATTAAATATGAATTCTCGCTGAGCCAGTTTATACAATATTAATTTAACAGTATTATTTTCTTTTTAATTTAGAGAATGGGAAGAAAGCAATAGAAAATAGAAAGTATGTTCTGTGTGGGAGGAGAAACTATTACTTTATATATTGAAAGCTAAGGTCTTTACCACTTTTTAGTTCAATTTTTCTTATGTATTTATTGAGTTGCTTATTTGATAGATTTCTTTTATTGAATTTATCAATAAAAATTATCTGATTCATAAACAAGAAGGTACGAAACTCAAGGGTTTGATTGCCCATACATTTTGTATAGTTAAGCGAGACAGTTTTAAGTAATTAATTAATGATTTATTCAAGTTTTTAAACAATCTTTGTTGATAATTTGGATATATTATTAGCTCATTTTACCGGTTATTACTGCAGGACATGGCAAATATCCATTAACATATTTTTACGGTTGGTTCAGTGTTTCAGAATATATTATACATTATCATTATTATACATTATCAAGATTTATATTGTTCATTGATGAACATGTTACCACTTTAATAATCCAACATAAATAGAGCTACACCTAGGAACCATAGACAAACACAGACATGGTAGGTGTGAGATCATTTGGCTACTTCATTTACAGACCGTGCCTAAGATTGAGAATAGAAATGTTTTTCACCATTATCTAATTTTAATTCTTCCTCGGATTAAAATATAAATATAGTTTCGATGCCTTTTTCAGTTCAAAGAAAAAAATTCCTGAGTTACTGTGTTTAAAAGGTTCTTAAGCAAAAATTTGGATTTTGATCCTCAAAGAACAAGAACTTTGCACAAAAAAGACAAAGAAAGGGTAAGATTGAAGTTACACAAGCATGGTTATTTACTCAACTTAATTTTTCATTCAGTTTTCTTAGCTTATTTTAATTATGAATTATTGAGCCATGTTGGATATTAACAAACAATGATTGAACTGTATGTGAAGCAAGATAACGGGATTGTTACATTTTTACTACATTTTTCGAGTAATATTATGATCATTTAGTCTGTCATTTAACCCAACCTTCGGTTATGACGCAGCGGAAATAACGGATGACAACGAAATGAAGATTTCGTGTCAAACTAATCGACGAAACGATTATATGAAGCAATATGAATCGATGAATTAATGATACCAAACGCCCAAATCTGTTGATCTCGTGAGATACTGGACTTTAGCTATCTTCAACACGTTGATCGCACACGATGCCGTGAGAGAAGATCTACGATTCTTCGAACGTTGATCTAGCGCACTAGATTTCGTGAATTGGCTTCAACAATCGTTGATTCGAGCGCACTCGAATATCCGAAGGTGGAGATAGGAGATAACACACAACTACCAATTTTAATGGTGGCACAAGAGCACACAAAAGAAATTTTATTCAAATTCAACAACCACTTTACAATGACATCACATCCCTATTTATAGGGTTTACAACACAACACAAGACTTAAAAAAATTACAACACTTCACAACGACTTACAAAACAAACGAGATAAGAAAGTACGACCTATACAATAGCGACCTAGCAAACAAATACAGCCACGACTTAAGAAAATCTCGCGACCTAAAGAAGTTCGCAACTTACAATTCATCAGCGACCTAAACTTCTCGACATAAGGAATGAGACATCACTAGAGGCGGAGCGACCTACGACTTAGCTGGAGCGCGACGTACAATTAGGTCGTCCGCGACATCAATTAGGTCGTTTACGACCTTGTCTCGGAATTTGCGACATAGGGTTCTGGAAGGCTTGTTCGCGACCTAGTCTCGTTCGACTGTAGGAGGAGGAGCAAACTACGACTTACCGAAAACGAAGTTGCTCGCGACTTAAGTTTAGGTCGGGTTTTGATGGAGCTTCGCGACTTAGGTTTAGGTCGCTCGCGACCTACGATGGAGCACGCGATATAGGATGGTGGGATGACTTCTTCCTCGCGACATAGCAATGTCGATCGCGAATTTGAGGTATGCCCTGCATCATCCTCCCCTGGTTGAAAAGAATTCGTCCCCGAATTCACACTTTCCTCTTCTTCGACAAGCTTATGCTCATGATACGGAATCAAATGTTTGACATTGAAAACGTCAGCAGTATGGATATGATCCGGCAGTCTCAACTGATATGCGTTCTCATTAATCTTCTTCATGATTTCCAAAGGACCAATCTTTCGAGCTTTCAACTTGTTGTACGTTCCAACTGGAAAACGATCTTTCGTCAACACCGCGTACACAAAATCACCCTCTTTGAAGTCCACACTTCTTCGCTTCTTATCTGCCAGTTGTTTATACTTCTCATTCGTCTTCTCTAATCGTTCCTGAACAATTCTATGGCATTCTGTCAACCCATCAACAAAATCAGCAGCTCGCTTAACTGTCCCCTTCGGTTGTGGTACTATCGTTAAATCCAACGGCCCCTTTGGCAAGCTTGAATATACAATCTGAAATGGACTGAATCCAGTACTTCGATTGACAGCATGATTATGTGCAAATTCCGCCTGACACAACTTTATATCCCAACTCTTCAAATTATCCTGCACAAGACATCGCAACAAGTTTCCCAACGATCTATTCACCACTTCCGTTTGCCCATCTATTTGTGGATGATAAGCACTACTGAATTTCAGCTTCGTTCCCACCATCTTCCACAAACTCAGCCAAAAATGACTTAGAAATCGCGTATCCCGGTCAGAAACAATGGATTCAGGTAGCCCATGTAGTCGATACACTTCTTTACAGAACAATTGAGCAACACGGACTGCATCAGCGGTCTTTTTACAGGCTATAAATGTGCCATTTTCGAAAACCTGTCCACTACAACATATATTGAATCATTTCCTCGCTGAGTTCTGGGCAATCCCAAAACAAAATCCATGCTGATATCAACCCATGGTCTAGTAGGCACGGGTAATGGCATATACAATCCCGCATTCGTCGCTGTCCCTTTGGAAACTTGACAAATATGATATCTCTCCACAAATCTTTCAACTTCTTTTCTCATAGAAGGCCAAAAATATGTTTGCGAAATCAACTGCAATGTACGATCTCTTTCCACATGACCCTCTTCATGCAATTCTTTCACAATCTTCATCCGCAGACTGCTCTCTGGTATACACAACCTGTTTCCCTTGAACAGAAAACCATCAACCATCACATAAATAGAATCATTGCCATGTTGCGTTCGCGGCAATCCCAAAACAAAGTCCACACTAACATCCTCCCGTAATTTAGCATGTATATGCAACGACATACATAAACATGCATTTGTCGTGGTCTTCTTTGAAACGTGTCGATTATGGCTCCTCTGAACAGACCTTTCAACGTCCTTCCTCAGTGACGACCCAAAATAAGAATTTGAGATTAGCTGCATGGTACGATCACGGCTCATGATTTTATCTACAAGCAAGTCTTTGATAATTTTCATTTGATGACTGCAATCAGGAGTATACAACTGCCTTCCTTCGAACAGAAACCCAATAACCAGTCCTCTCAACTCTTCCTGCTCTATTGGACACATATGATAACGTGGCCTATGTGGTACAATAGCATCTGGCATTTGGTCAACATGATATTGTATGTCCCTCAATGGCGGTACTTCCTTGGGCAACTCTACAGGGAGTACATCTTCGAATTCATTTACCACTGGCTCATCCTCCTCAGGAGTCTCGAGATCTTTACTGGTTTCATTTCCATTCAACATAAACACTTCCGCTCTATCCTCCTCTTCTTTAACAAATTCTTCTGTAGATAATAGACTAATCGAATCCACCTCCTTCACCAACAAATTACCCTCTTCATCTCCTGACTTACTTTCCTCATCCTCATCGAACTTTGCTGGTTGTACATTCTCAACTTTACGTTCATCATGCTTCGTCGGTGGAAAAACTTCAACTTCATGTTCGTCAAACTTTGTTGGTTGACAAACATCAACTTCATCTGTATCTAACTTCGTGGATTGTGAACAATCAACTTGATGGTCATCAAATTCCGCGGGTTGAGAAGAATCTACTTTATCTTCATCAAACTTCGGCGGTTGAGAACATTCGACTTCATCTTCCACTTCAACACTACCTTTCACTTCTTCAACAAATTCTTTCGAAGATACTAAATTAGTTGCTTCCTCCTTCTTCTCTGGTTTGCTTTCACCTTGTTCACGCTTCTTAAGAACTAAGGTAATTTTGGTTCCTTCGAACATGAAACTGTAGCTGTTGGCGTGACTATTATGTTGTACATCTCTATCATACTGCCATGGACTTCCCAATAGTAAATGACATACATCCATATCAACCACATCACACCATATATCATCTTTGTACTTCTTTCCAATAGAAAATGTAATCAATGCTCGTCTTCCCACTGTCACTTCTTCACCTTCCTTTATCCATGCCAGTTTATACGGTCTAGGGTGTTTTTCAGTCTTCAGCCCTAACTTCATAACGGCTTCTTCAAAAATAAGGTTATCGCAACTTCCCTTATCAATAATGAATTTACAAACCTTTCCAAAGATAGTACAGGTAGACTGAAAAATATTGTTCCTTAGCCAAATAGAATCATTATCATGCTTTGGCAAATGACACCCTTCGTCTCTATGATCACGTATGTCTCTATGATCATGCAAGTTTCTTCTACTCGGTCTTTTGACATCACGACATGGTTCATTGTTGACGCAGCGGCGGAATACAAAAATTGATGATACGATGAACGTAGCAATCGGTGGATTGATGGATGCTGAAATGCCCAAATTCGTTGATCCGAAGATGCCGAATTTTAGCTATCTACGTCACGTTGATCGATCACGATACCGTGAAAGTAGATCTTCAATTCTTCGAGCGTTGATCAAGCGCAGTTGATACCGCTAATTGGCTTCATGATCGTTGAATCGAGCGCACTCGATTGACCGAAGGTGGAGATAGGAGATCACACTCGACTACCAATTGGATGAAAGCACAAAGCTAACAAAGGAAATTTTATTCAAAAATCAACAACCAATTACAATGACATTACATCCCTATTTATAGGGTTTACAACACAACACTAATGATTTTAGAAAATTACAACACAAACAACTCAAGGAAACAAAATGTAAACGACTTAAGAGTAGTTACACGATCTAAGTAATCAACGACTTACATAACTCGTTCACGTGAGTTAACAATTCTCACGCCTTAAGGAATGAAAGTTCGCGATTTAAAATCATCATGACTTAAGGAGAGACGCACGCGACATAAAGTAATTCGCGATTTGGGGATAAGCAGCTTCATTCGCGATTTAGGTCGATCTGGAGGGAATTCTACAGCTTGGGTTAAGTCGCGACAGGAGATAGGTCGGAGGAGTTATGTCGTAGCTTCAGAATAAGGTCGAGGACGGGTTTGGGCACAGGCAGTTAGGTCGGAAATATTTAGGTCGTGGAGGGGAAGATAAGTCACGATTTCTGATTAGGTCGGAGGATAGATAGGTTAAGTCATGAGGTGGAGTTAGGTCGTGAATGTGGTTAACTCGTAGGTCGCGGAAATTAGGTCGTGGAGGGGAAGATAAGTCGCGATTTCTGGTTAGGTCGTGGATGATGGAGCTTCGCGACTTAGGCTTAGTTGTCTCGCGACTTAGGGTTTTAACTCGGTAGGTGGTAGGTCGCTTGCGAGATGAATAGTCGCGACCTATGGTTTTGGAGTTTGCGACTTTGGAATAGAGTGGAAGCCGGTGATGTGGATCCAGATCCAACAAGGTCGTGGAGCGACCTAGGGGAGTGATTTGGGCCTCCTTGCTGCGACCTAAGGTTATCACTCGCGCGACCTAAGGTAAGTTGCTGACTTTGATTTTGTGCTGCATCATCCTCCCCTGGTTGAAAAGAATTCGTCCCGAATTCACACGTTTTCCTTCTTCGAGATGCTGTTTTCCATTCATTATCTGGTCTGATGCGGCTCTGGTGATAACCACTCTTGAGATTGATTTTGTCTTGACACTTTGAAGATGTGGCTCGACATAAGGAACACATTGCGTAAAACAGACGTGGCATTAGGCAGGCAGCATAAGGAAGTGATCTGAGGGAGATGGCATATGAAAAAGTGTGGCATGAACTAAGCACTAGGTTCCATATCCAATTCATGTAGCACAGAACTTCATAAGAATAGTGTCTTATACCATATTGCTTGTGCCAATAGGAAGACGTGATACAGAACCAAAACGTGTCGAAAATGTGAGACGATATAAGGAAGTTTAAAATCATGGAGCAACTTAGGAAATCACGACCGAAAAAGTGTGAGGACTCATGCTCAGATTCTCGTCTTTCCTTATGTCGTTCAGGTGTGTCATCATTTAGAATCTTCCCTTGATGTGTTGCATCAATTTTCCCTGACTGAAATGAATTCCCACTCGCTTCTCCTTCAACATGTGTATTTTCATGAAACGATTCCAAGCAATTGACGTTGATAACGTCAGCAGTGCGGTCATGATCAGGCAATTCCAACTGACAATCATTCTCTTCATCCTGTCTTTTCAACTCTTCATGTTCTTTCAGATTCTGAAGATCATACGATCCCTGTAGTAGAATAGCATCTGGTACTAGTTCAGTGTGATGCTGAATGTCCTGTAGTGATGGTAACTCTTCGGTTAATTCCTCAGGATATTCGTCTTCAGATTCATCGAATTCTAATCCAACTTCCTCAAAAACATCAAGATCTTTACTCGTTCCTTGCTCGGTTAATACAAACAATTCATTGCTATTTTTAACCTTTTCGACAGATCCTTCCAAAAATACAATACTAGTTTCTTCAGACAGTTCCTTAGAAATCTCATCCTCCAACTCTTCAAAGACTTCAACCTCTTCAGGTGTCTCAAAATCAGAACTTTCCCAAGATTCAATCAACGTTAATAATTCATCACTATCTTTCATTTTATTGACGAGCTCTTTCAAAGATAATAAACTATCTGATTCTGCCTTCTCTTCTGTTTCACTTTCACTTTGTTCGGGCTTCTCGGAGACTATGGAATTAACACTTAGCTGGCTCTCGTCCATAAGCTCAGGTGTTAAACAAGAATCTTCCATCATCAAGTTATTTTCCTCAACTCCGCACACAATTTCTTCTTCCATACTACCGACATCAATCTTTGGTGGTGAAGAATAATCAATTTCCACATCCCCATACTTTGACTCAATTTCTTCATCATCATCAAATTTCGACGGTTGATAAAAGTCAAATTCAGCAGTCCTCCTCAACTAGTTACATTCTTCATCTCCTGACAAAACTCCTTCGTCGTTGTCAAATTTCAGTGGTAATTCTTCGAACGATTCTGTAGGACCGACCTCTTCAAACTCTTTTAACATTGGTTTAACCTCCTCAGGAGTTTTAAGCTCTTCACTTGCCTCATACCTAACCAACGCTTCAGCGCTACCTTCTGCTTCTTCAACACTTTCGCTGAAAGATAATGGACTAGTCGGTTCCTCTTCCTCTTATGGCTCGCTTTCAGTAGAATCATCCACATCCTCGTTTTCACATTCTTCTACAACTAAGGCTTTCATCTTGGGCTCAGTACATTTAATACTTCTATGGTCAGACTCCTGATAATGATAGCGCTTAAATCGGTCATCAACATTTGTCTTTGTGATTTCATGTACAACTGGTTTGTTGACTTTCTTAGAAACATTTATACTGCAATTAACGCCTTTATTCTGATTGTTGGGGTTTGTAACCACACCCTTTCCTCGACTCCCTTGACTCAACTTCTGCAATTGTTGGTTCACACGAGTTTGATAATTATATGGTAAGAAATTTGCCTTTATCATCCTTTTCATCTTATCCCACATGACAACTTTGGATTTCTTCATTCTCTCTCTGGTTGATTTAGTTTGTTGCCACCAATCCATAACTCTTCCTTTCAATCTGGTAGCAACTAACCTAACTTGACGATCCTCAGACACATTGTTGAGTTTAAAAATCTTTTCAACCGTTGATAACCAATCCAAGAATTCCTCTGCTTGTAGACCACCTCGGAATTCTAGAATCTCCATATCCTTCCTTGATTCTCGTGTATGACCATTCTCTTCAACATTTCTATATCGATTTTGCCCTTGAACTGGATATCGAAAGTGAACACTATCACCATAATTATCTTTTTCAAACTTAGATGAGCTTCGATGTCGATTCTGAACATTGACTCTTCTATGACCATGCACGTCCTCTTCTATGACTCTTCTATGACCAACTTCACTTTGATCCAAAAATTCTCGAATCAAACTTCCCCACTTATTTGAAATCTCACGACCACCCAAATAAACAAACAACTTAATTTGAACTCCAAAACTTCAAATCTCAAAATTGACGCCCAACGAACTTGGATAAGTTCGTCTCCTAGCTCACGACTTGAACAAAATCTCGCACAAACTTGAACAAGCTTGCTTCTAGCTCCAACACTTAAACTCTCGGCCTTGAACAAATCTGAACTTGAACACTTCACTTTTCTCGGCTTTGACTCTCGGCTATGAACAACAAAGTGATGCACGGCCTTGACTCTTCTCCTTGGCTCGGCTGAAATTGAACAAACACTTCTCCTTGATCCAACAGGCTCGTCTTAGCTATGATTGGCTAAGTCTTGCTCTGATACCAAATGACGCAGCGGCGGAATACAAAAATTGATGATACGATGAACGTAGCAATCGGTGGATTGATGGATGCTGAAATGCCCAAATTCGTTGATCCGAAGATGCCGAATTTTAGCTATCTACGTCACGTTGATCGATCACGATACCGTGAAAATAGATCTTCAATTCTTCGAGCGTTGATCAAGCACACTTGATACCGCGAATTGGCTTCACGATCGTTGAATCGAGCGCACTCGATTGACCGTAGGTGGAGATAGGAGATCACACTCGACTACCAATTGGATGAAAGCACAAAGCTAACAAAGGAAATTTTATTCAAAAATCAACAACCAATTACAATGACATTACATCCCTATTTATAGGGTTTACAACACAACACTAATGATTTCAGAAAATTACAACACAAACAACTCAAGGAAACAAAATATAAACGACTTAAGAGTAGTTACACGATCTAAGTAATCAACGACTTACATAACTCGTTCACGCGAGTTAACAATTCTCACGCCTTAAGGAATGAAAGTTCGCGATTTAAAATCATCATGACTTAAGGAGAGACGCACGCGAATTAAAGTAATTCGCGATTTCGGGATAAGCAGCTTCATTCGCGATTTAGGTCGATCTGGAGGGAATTCTACGGCTTGGATTAAGTCGCGACAGGAGATAGGTCGGAGGAGTTATGTCGTAGCTTCAGAATAAGGTCGAGGACGGGTTTGGGCACAGGCAGTTAGGTCGGAAATATTTAGGTCGTGGAGGGGAAGATAAGTCACGATTTCTGGTTAGGTCGGAGGATAGATAGGTTAAGTCGTGAGGTGGAGTTAGGTCGTGAATGTGGTTAACTCGTAGGTCGCGGAAATTAGGTCGTGGAGGGGAAGATAAGTCGCGATTTCTGGTTAGGTCGTGGATGATGGAGCTTCGCGACTTAGGCTTAGTTGTCTCGCGACTCAGGGTTTTAACTCGGTAGGTGGTAGGTCGCTTGCGAGATGAATAGTCGCGACCTATGGTTTTGGAGTTTGCGACTTTGGAATAGAGTGGGAGCCGGTGATGTGGATCCAGATCCAGCAAGGTCGTGGAGCAACCTAGGGGAGTGATTTGGGCCTCCTTGCCGCGACCTAAGGTTATCACTCGCGCGACCTAAGGTAAGTCGCTGACTTTGATTTCGCGCTGCATCAATTGTCAAACCCATGTTGACTTCTTCTCCCTTCCCCATGGTGATCTCGTCTTATTGAAATTGATGATTCCCTTTTATCTTGATAAGTTTGTGGCGACACCCTCCTTGCTTTCGTAACCGATGGCGAAACTCTGTTTCCTCCATGGTTCAAGACTGGTGACCTTCCTCTTTGACTTTGATTCAAATCCATCATCAACTTCTCCAACTTTCCAAAACCTTTATTGAACTTCTCTTCGAGGTTATCACTAATTCGTTGCTCTATTGCCTTAGCATCTTCTCTTCTATACACATCGGCAATATTCTGATGACGATTTCCTCTTCTCAGATGCATTGTTGAATCGAACAATTTCCAACTAACTTTAACTTGGATTCAACTTAACTTCAACACTTTAACTCGGCCTTGATCTACAAAATGATGCACGGCTTTAACTAGCTCTCGGATCTAACACTGATAGGCTCGCTTGAAATTGAACAAACACTTCTCTTTGCTCCAACAGGCTCGTCATAGCTATGATTGGCTAAGTCTTGCTCTGATACCAAATGACGCAGCGGAAATAACGGATGACAACGAAATAAAGATTTCGTGTCAAACTAATCGATGAAACGATTAGATGAAGCAATATGAATCGATGAATTAATGATACCAAACGCCCAAATCCGTTGATCTCGCGAGATACCAGACTTTAGCTATCTTCGACACGTTGATCGCGCACGATGCCGTGAGAGAAGATCTACGATTCTTCGAACGTTGATCTAGCGCACTAGATTCCGTGAATCGGCTTCAACAATCGTTGATTCGAGCGCACTCGAATATCCGAAGGTGGAGATAGGAGATAACACTCAACTACCAATTTTAATGGTGGCACAAGAGCACACAAAAGAAATTTTATTCAAATTCAACAACCACTTTACAATGACATCACATCCCTATTTATAGGGTTTACAACACAACACAAGACTTAAAAAAATTACAACACTTCACAACGACTTACAAAACAAACGACATAAGAAAGTACGACCTATACAATAGCGACCTAGCAAACAAATACAACTACGACTTAAGAAAATCTCGCGACCTAAAGAAGTTCGCGACTTACAATTCATCAGCGACCTAAACTTCTCGACATAAGGAATGCGGCATCACTGGAGGCGGAGCGACCTACGACTTAGCTGGAGCGCGACGTACAATTAGGTCGTCCGTGACATCAATTAGGTCGTTCGCGACCTAGTCTCGTTCGCGACCTAGTCTTGGAATTTGCGACATAGGGTTCTGGAAGGCTTGTTCGCGACCTAGTCTCGTTCGACTGTAGGAGGAGGAGCGAACTACGACTTAGCGGAAACGAAGTTGCTCGCGACTTAAGTTTAGATCGGGTTTTGATGGAGCTTCGCGACTTAGGTTTAGGTCGCTCGCGACCTACGATGGAGCACGCGATATAGGATGCTAGGATGACTTCTTCCTCACGACATAGCAATGTCGATCGCGAATTTGAGGTATGCCCTGCATCAGGTTACTATATGTATTTAACTTAGATGATTACTTCAATATTACGCAGCTGCTGATGTGTGCTTCTTTTTTTTCCCCACAGATAAGGAAATGTCATTTTGGATAAAACTGTATCGAGGACCATGCTTTAAAATTTGGTTACTTCAGACTTAGAAGCAAGATCGGCTATCTATTAGATTCCAAGATCAATATGTTGAAATTGAAAATTTGTGTTTTGCACTGTACATATTAAAATACAAGTTCTATCATAGATATTTTAATTGCTGTTGGTTTATTGGATTTTATGGCTAAATTCATATTGTCCAATTATTAATCAAAATTGAATTTTGCTGCGTGTTGTTATACTTCATGATGTACGATTGAGCTACTGTCATAAAAATATAATTTGGTTCTCTACTTCTATCACTGTAAACAGTGAGTTTACTACTTTGATTTACAATTTTGAACTCCTCATTACGTTGCTTGGTTGTCCTACATACTTTCTATATATTACTGCAGTGATCTGTAAGAGCATGCGGCATTTCTCTTATATGTTATGAAACCTAAGCCGTTCTGTGCCAACAAAATGCAACTATTAACACACTTATTTTATAAGCTTGATGCGGTAATTCGCTACAACACTACATTGCTGCTCAAAGTTGGATGCTGCTTATTGTTTGCTGGATCAATCCCTTAAACTGCTTTTCAACTATTACCGACTTCATATTATAATACATCTACTTTCACCAGTCCGTGTGCGAAGCACGGGTTCATACTAGTTTAAAAAGAAAAAAGAGAAGAAGAGGAACCAAGAAAAGAGCAAAAAGAAAGAATGAGGAAGAAGCAGCAAAGTAGACAGAAATATTTCATTAATTCATTGCTTGCCTCCACCTTTTCATTATGTGTGCTTATATAGATACGTACAAGCTTCTAGAAATACCTTATTACAACTGGATGCTTTCTATTTGTGATGAAATCTTGGCTATTTGTTTATAACAAACAAATTCAAAAAGATGAGAATTGGTTATAACAAATACTGCACTTTATCTCTCCATTAATTCCTATAACAATATGGCAGTTTAGTGGTCCTTTTCTAGAGCTGCATTGTTATATTGAGGCAGATCCATATCATGGTCGCCCACAAGCATCTCCACCTGCATAAATGGATAAGCAAAAACCGTTTGCGAAACTGTCTAATGTTTCTGTATATTTATTCAAGATCAAAGATCATCTGAAAGAGTTAGACATGTTATGAGATAAAGGAAATATAATTTAGAATGCTTATAAAGAAAGAAAAGAAACGGGTTTTGCTATAGATTTTTCATGCTACCAACTGTCAAATTTGTACTTGGTAGACTTGCATTTGTTGAAGTTATATTTGCACGAAACTTTTGAAGTATTATACATATCTCAGCTATTTCTAGGTTTGGTTTTATCCTGATATTAGTTTGGTAATTGCTTTTATATCAATCTTTTTACTTACAAGTATATAGCAATTACACAATGATTTGATTACACGATATATGAATGTTTCTTCACTTGTTACATTATATATTCACATCAATTAACCTCTTCTTGCTTTCAACCTATGTGATACATACAACCCAACAGAGAATGCCATTACTGCTACTACAATCATATTCCTGTTTCTGTTTATCTTCTCCACTGCACTATCTATGTACTTGCTGTTTAGCCATCCATCTTCCTCTCTCATTTTATTTACTCTCTTCCTGATTGCTTCTGGTGTGTCTCTGTATATTTCATTCATCTTCAACCTCAGCTTTTGCATTCTCTCTCTTTTTTTCTCCTTTCCGCATTTCATTTCGCTAGAAACTGCCTTAACCTTACCGTTGTCCTTTTCTTTCACCTCCTCCATGACTTGTTCGACTTTTTTCTGCTCTTGAGGTACCATGCCTTCATCCGTTTTTGCCTTCGTATTTTTGCTATTTTCATTTTTATCATTATTATTGAAATTGTTCTTTGACATTTCTTCAGCTTCTGCTTTTGAATTAAACCCGTTTCGTGTAGTGTCTGCGTCTGTAGATTTTCTCTCTTTTTCATGAGTTGGTTGATTGTGCATGGCATCGGTCAGAAGAGATTTAGCATCTTTTGCAAAGGATGCCATTGCTTCAGCTATTGTAGACTTTTTCTTTTGATTAGGTTCATTCTGCATTGCTTCTTCAGTCTTTTGCTCGTCTTCTGTTTTCTCTTCCTCAAGTTTACGTTTTTTGTGAGTTTTCTGCTCGGTTGTATTCTCCTCTTTTCCCTCTTTGTCAATATTACTTTCCTTCCTTTTCTCTTCTTGCATCAGTTCTTCCTCTTTTGATGCTTCATGTGAGGCGGTCTTTTCTTCTGCAATCGCTTTAGCTTCAGTGATTTCCCTTTTAGGCATAAGTAAAGTGAGACTTCCATCCTCAAATTTTCCACTAATTTTTTCAGCGATTACATCTTTTGGCACATCCAAAGACTGATCAACTTCGACTATGCATTTATTTTCTGCTGCTAATCTACTGCCTTTGATATATAATTTGCCGGCATTATCAACTTGCACTCTTATCTCCTCCCTTTTGAACCCTTTTACACAATTTACAATAAGTACATATTTTCTGATATTTTCAAGTTGAAACTATCACATATTTTCAATTACATTTACATATTTCAGTCTGTATTTTTTGATCATAACTTGTACCTGGCAAATGAATGAGAAGCAAGCGGTTGTAGTGATCTTCTTTCCATTCCACTTGTGGTTTGAAATTTTCATGCTTAGCTTTAGATATCAAGGAAGGCTGACTCTTGAAAATTGGATTTTTCCTTGTATTATACATGTTTGGTTTGTTGGATAGAAAATTGGTGTGTAGGTTCATTTTAGAGCAACTGTATTTATAGGTTTGCAAGTGCTTTTTTGATAGGAGATGCTTGGGAAATATTCTAGGTTAGCTTGTCCGAGAAAATTAATGTTTTTTTGAAGAGTGGAAAAGGTTTAAATTCCTTGCTTTTTGATAGTTTATTGGGTTTTTTTTGCGTTCTGGGTCTACTCTTGTTATTACTTGGTGTAAAGGATAGGTTAACCTTCCTCCCTGCAAAGGATTATTTTGCTGTAGACAGATTGTTGTGTTACTCAACATATGATTGGAGTAGAGCATATGTAATTATTAGACAATCAATTGTTAAAATACAAACAGTGATCAATGGACCTAAAACTCTCCATTCCGTTTTGAGGTGTACAAACACACTTAAGTTGTCTGAGTTTGCAATCATTTGTTGTTTGCTCCCGTGTCGTTGGACCGTGGACCGGAGAATAGGATTTTACCACAATAAAATTAAACCCACTTCAGCTTTGTTTAACTAAAACTTGTAATTGGTGAATTCTATTAACACGTCAATTTTTGTCTTCCCACTCCACTATTTTATAAAAATAAAATGAAGACAACCCACTTTTCTCTTTTCTTATCCCAATCTATTCGAAAAACACATCAATTTTTGTTTTCCATTCAAGGGTACAATCTAAAAGAGAAAAATATGCGGTTTAATAAAATACAAAAATGATTAAAAACTTATACAATGTATTTCACTACACTAGGTTTAATATCATTCCAATGCACTACACACTAGATTTGCTAACAACCCAAGCTACACATAGACTTGATTGATATCCTATCCAGGTTACTATGCATAAAACCTAAAAAAACATTCGTTCAAAATTCCAACAAAAGAGGCATGGGTTAGCAAAAAATATACTAAAGTTTCAATTTTATCATCTTCTACAGAAACAACATCTTCTTCCAATAAGATGCCTTCTTCAGAAATTATATCTTCATGTTCATATCCATGTTTAGAAGTAAAATTAAAGGAAAAGAAAAACCAGAGAGTATGAAAAGATATAAAATATCTCAATCTAATGATTAAAAGTGTAAAATAGTTGTTTATTTGCAAAATTTACAATACGGGTGATAAAGGCAAAACATAAAAACATATCGCGCTAATAGAATTGGCCCTTGTAATTTGATATAGTTACGCAATTGATGTGTCAAATGTGAATCTTTTCTATTTACACACTTAGAGTAATTAACTGTACTGAGTATTATTGAATATTTGGTCAAAATGGCATTTTCGCTATATCTTTTTAGAAATTTGGAAATATTTATTAATGTATAAATATGACAATTTTGTAAAAATAAAACATTATTCAAGTAACATATAACTTTTTCTAACATGACCCTGCTCCACACCCTAGTAAGAAACGTTACTTCCAAATCCTCGTGGTTTAATTGGTCAGGTCGATTATCGTTTGAAGGGAGGTCGTCCCTGTACCTTGTGATAAAGTTAAAGGTGTACCCTAGAGACAGTTATGTAATTTGATTATATATAAATCAACTCTTATAACAAATCTTATTCGAATTAAAGTAAACTTTTGGTTTTATTTTCTATTATATATATTGTTATATTGAGATATAATTAATATTTTTAATGCATTTAATATATACAATAGAAAATTATTAGGAAAAATATTTAATCGATTACGGTTACAAATGAGTTCGTAACCATAAGGATTTAATTATGTCAAATAAAATGGTTGTCCTTAAATGTTTCTAATCAAGATGCATCGAAAATGAGATATTGATACGTCCTTTGAGACTGGTGTAGTAATTCGTAGACCACAAGCGGTGCATTATTGACAACAGTAGGAGATGTCAAGGGGTTTACATGTGACCGTGGAACAATTACAGCACGACTCACCTAGAGTCTTTTATAGATTGATTATAAGGTCAAACAGAAGATCTTATGTGATGATGTATAATAGTCTTTAGACTTAAGAGTACTATGAATCTTAAGTGCCAAAACGATACTTTGACTATGGTTACTTAAACGACAGTGGTGATCATGTTAAGACTATAGAAGGATATAAGTTGAAGCACTTGAAGTGAAGCACTTGAAGTGAAAAACTATTATAAGGAAATTCGTGTTCTTCAAATAAAAGGTTAGTATCATCTTAATTAGTAGTCAACTTAAAGTCAATGTACTTGACCAAAACAAATATGTTAATCGATGTCTGATTGAACCATGGATTTTAATGCTCGACTTCGTGTTAACTATGGATATTACTAGATTTTTGACCATTTGTCGAGCTCTGTATATCTAAGTAATATAGTGGTGATGACAAAGAGAAAACGTGCATAACATATCGTTGCTAAAGAATCTAGCTTAATGATTAAAAGTATGACTTTACCTAGATGATTTGTAATCACTAAAGCTCACTTCAACTACCATGCTTCAACAAAGTCCGTACATGTTTTGATATTTAAATTGTTTATATACTTTTAAGGGCTAAGTTCATAGTAGGGAGTCACACAATAGTACTTGTTAGAATATTTTCGAATTCAACTTGATCAAATAATTTGTATATTTTATAAAATTAAAATGGAGGAAATTAATATAAATATCATGTTAATTTTCTATGGTTTTTATTTATTTATTTATTTATTTAGGACCTTAAAATTAACTAGAATAATATATAAATGTTGTAAATTAATCTAATTAAATAAAGGAGCTAAATTAAACTTACATAGTTAAAAATGAGTATTATTAGGCTTAAAGTTTATAAATTGTTTGTAAAAGTAAGAGGTGTTGCCATAGTTGTTGATAGGGGTTGAATTACTCATTTGACTATATTAGATTTAGAGTAAAGTAAGGAGAAAAATAGGGAATACACTAATTTTGTAGCCATTTTTTGGCTATAAATACAACCATCTTCTCTCGTTCCTTTCAAGCTTTCAGTGCCAGCCCCTATTTCAGAGAAGTTGGAGCCTGAAGCTTAGCTTTGCAAACCAAGCTGGGAGGAGAAAGGAGGAATTCTCCGAATAGGAAATGACTTGCAAATCAAACTATCAACAATCGAGTAGAACAAAAAGGAAATAATCAATTTATATATTTTTATACATATATAACTTCCATCCAATATATAAAAGAAGAATGTTTATAGATATACAAACACACACACACACACAGATATATATATAAATGTATAATTAAATGTGTTACATATATGTGTGTGTATTAAATATGAAACTAATATATATATTTAAAAAAATTAAAATTTTCGACGTATACACACACATAAAACTATACAAGATTTTATTTTACTAACTTCACTATCCACACATGCGCGCGTTCAATGGCACTCCTATTATGCATCATCCATTTAGCCCTCTCATTTTCACCACATTTTTCGATTTAAATAATAGTATGATATGGAAAAAAGAGAAAGCACTATTTTTTAAATCAAAATGTATAGTGGAAATAAAGGGGCTACAAGGGATGCTGCAAAATAGGAATGCCATCGAGCGCTCCTTATATATATATATGTATGTATGTATGTATGTATGTATGTATGTATAGACATACATGTATGTTTGTATGCATGAATTTGAAATATTTTATAATATAATAATATAATAGTATCTGTCTTAATATATTTCAGAAATAAAACGATTTTTTTGGCCCTAACACAAATTAGTTTGTATATATAATAGTATTTACTAAGTAATATTTTGAAGTTAATTTAAATTATATACATATATATTGCATATATATAATTATATCACCATTGAAAAAAACACATCAGATGATCATTTGCTTCGTTGTCTGATTGCATATCTATCCATCGTTAAATCCTATGCCGTTTCATTTAAATTGGACCGTAGATATAACCCGTCGTCTGATATGCATTAACACAACAAAAAAAAACATATGTTGTCTAATGTTGTAGTATCATTTCTAGAATTTCCTGTTATACAACATATATATATATATATATATATATATATATGCATACCGATTACACTTATATTATATTTGCAAAATGAAATAAATGAATCGCAATTTTATTTAAACAAATATTTTTATTTCAAATCAAATTCAAATGCAGTATAACTTTCACTATCACACTCATATATACAACTTTTCTCTACACTCTCATATATACCCTTTTATTTACTCGCTCACGCTCATGCTTACTCGAGTTTATTTTTGATGTGTTGATCTTGATTTGCTTGCTCCAGCTGGTATCCAACCATCTCCTATACCTGTCAAATAAACAACGCAGTAAAATGGAAAAGGAAACAAACCTAAATTGCATAGTTAAATTGAATTTGAATATTAAGATTGCCTCAGTTCATGGGTTTGTTCTCTCTTCATATGTATGTATGTATAGGTCAACCACCAACATTCATACATATATACATACATATGTATGTATGTAAGCACATGGATGATATTGGAATCAAAGTGCACTGCAACAAGATCAGCTCAAAATGGTTCAATTCAAAGTATCAAGGAGAAGCAAGTGACAATGTATATGAACACATGGTAGCAGATAAACAAGGGACATATGAAAACATCCCGCTTCTATATAGAAATTCTGTCCCTTGTTGCTCCTATATAGAAATTCTAGGGACAGTTTCGATAGGTAAGGAAAAAAATGAAAACATAGGAACATATGGAAACGTTAAAGTGTACATGAAAACATACATATAGATAAACAAGGGGCAGTTTCGACATAGGAGTAGCAAGACTCAAGTGCTAGTGCACATAGAAGCAGCTCAAGGCAACTCAAAACTAGATCAACTCAAAATGGTTCAATTTAAAGCAATTCAACAATTGTTTCATCTCAAAATGATTCAAGCTCAAATGAGTTCATATATATATATATATATATGTATGTATATATATATGTACATAGTGAGTAGAAATGGTTCAAGCTCAAACCAACTCAAAGCAATTCAACAAATGGTCAGCTGAATATGGTTCAAGCAATTTAAAATGGTTCAACTCAAAGCAAACCAGTTCAAGCTCAAAATGGTTCACAAACAAATTAAAACAAGGCAATGCCACAAACAGCAAGTGCCACAAACTAAAACAAGGCAGTGCCACGAACTAAAACAAGGCAGTACCATAAACATTCACACATATATACATACATATGTATGTATGTATATACATGTGTACATGGACATGGTGGCAGCTTTGAACTCCAAGAAGCACTTATGCAACGGCAAGCATGAATCAAAATGATTTGCATATTCAGGGGTCGTTTGGTAATTTATAACTATTTAGGTATAGCATACAAAAGTGCTTTACTTCCTTCTCAAACCCTAACCGTTGTCGACCATACTTCACCTAGTTATTGCCACCACTATAGCCCACTGGAGCAAGCACCGCCTCATGGATGAACATAAATATTGAGCATTTACAAACTTTGCTAAAGCATAATAGTGGATCCAAGTTCAGTTGCTTGCGGATTATCTAAATGAAATCCAATTTCTTTTCTTTTAAACCAACACCATTAACCAACGATATATATGCATGTTTTCTCTTCGTCATCACTATATCACTTAGATATCTAAAGCTCGGCCTATGGTCAAAATTTTATTGATATCATATTTAATCGTGACGTCGAATATTAAAGTCCATGATTCAATTCGATAATAATTATCAATTAATCAGTTTTTTTTTGGCAAAGTGTGACACCCTACCCCGAGACCCACACTAACAAAGAGTATTACTAGGTAATACTGTCTGCTAGTGCAGAGAATAGGGCTGGTTAGGAGCGACTATCAGTGGGTTTTGTCTTAAACGAGTATCGAATACGTCGGTTGAGTGATCCATTTTATTTTTTCTTTCATTCTTTCTTTATGTGGATCGACATATCCGATTCAGGTTTAACACAAAACTATGGTGGCTAAGGATCGTATTAAGAACAAATATAATAACATCAAATACCTCATATCACAACAGGAAAAACACACATATATATATATACATAAACAGAGTCAGCATAAGTACAACATAACATGCTACATGATTTTGGTTCTTATGAACCATATATACAATAAGAGTCATGAAAGAATATATACATCAGAGTGCGACAACAAAAAGGGCTACATCAAAACATACACTAACCAATAAAGAGGAAGGATCACAGTGGAGCAAAGCAAGGTCGAGGTCAAACTGCATTCTACTGACCTGTAACGGTCTGACTCGAGCATCATATAAAAATATAAACACACGGGTCAGTCTAGCCTAAATAAGAGGGTTAGTGCATGATAGGTGAAGATAAGATATACAAGGAGGATAATAACTCGCCATGGAGATGAACTCCATGTTCTCAAATCAACATATGGCATATAAGCCAAATCACGTAAAAACATAAGGCATATGAGCCAAATCAACATACAACTTAAGGCTTGTGAGCCAAATCACCAAACAACATAAGGCGTAAAAGCCAAAACATCAAATAACATAAGGCTTATAAGCCATGTGACCAAAAAAGCATAAATCTCAACATAGCGAACTCACTAAGGAGTTCAAAACAACAAAAATGTAATCACCGTGTCATCATCATCAAATAGCACAAAGGCTATGTATAACTCCAACGTCCAACAAAATGGTGAAAACATTTGCAAATCAACAAATTCTAGAAATAAAAAATAATGAAATCTAGAAAACAACAACAAAAGGTGGATCCCAACAAATGGCGAGTCTAAGCTACGCTGTACGTGCATCAACAACATATGGCCGAAGCCTGCCACGTACTATCAACAACAAATTTAGCGCCCAACAAATGACCCGAAGGTCCAACAAATGGCCCGAAAGCCCAACAAATGACCCGAAGATCTAGTACTGGCAATCAACATACCCGAATGTCCAACATAAAGTGTCACCAACTTCCAGATAGTAACCAAATCAGTGACAACAGTGCGTCCCGTACCACATGTTCTCACTTAAACATTTACTATAAGGTAGTTAATTTCACTCTCGTGTATGACCTCAATCGAACAAGTACGGACTTAACTGAAAAGTAAATGCATGTGTCTCATACCACATGTTTTACTAAATCATTTAAGTCACTTCCTCGTTCTCTCAAAGAGTGCAAAAAGGTGTAATTTTATAGAAATAATTTACTTCGAGAAAACGAGTTAAAAATAATTTTTTTGAAAATATTTGGAAATTATTTCCTTTTAAAATCCCTTTAAAAATAGTTAATCATATTATTTAATATTTAAAATAGGCATGGAAATAAATTCATACTTGTAAAATCAATTTGGAAAAATATATATTTCAAATCCGGTTTTTGAATCGAAAATTCACTTTGAAATCGATTATAAAATCTGTGCACGAAATCATCGAAATCAATTCAAATTCAATGGAGTTTTCTCAAATCGAAACTCGAATAAATCAACAACATAGCAACTTAAAATCATCATGGAATGTCGGATTTCTAATGTATATAAATAACCTTTTGAAAACATCACAATTCATCTCTGAAAATATAGAAGAAAACAGTGCAAAACAGTAGAATAAAGGTCAGGAAAACAAATGGGTAAAACACTCAGGCAAGTGCACATGGGTCGACCCATGCAAGTTGAAGGTCGACCTTCAAGGTTGACCATCACATTGCCAAGGTGGACCTTCAAGGTCAACCTATAAGGGTCTTTGGTCGACCCTTGGTCGTGTTCTTTTCTGCCTGCTTCAGGCAGCTTCGAGCTAGTTTTTGCAACGATTTTTCACATAATTAGAGATTGAATTCGAACCCAAATTTTAGCATACAGATAGATCAACATATGGACAACAATATGGAGAAAAATTATCATGGATTCGGTGCAAGAACTATGATCAACAGGGCTTACAAAGTGACAGTAAAACAATATATACTTACTGTAAAACTATTTTCACTAGTTTATACAATAAACTCAAAATTCAACAATTCAACAACAGAAACACCCAGAACTTGTTAGATTAGAAGAGTAAGTTTAAAAATCAACTTATTTCAATTTTGAAGTGATTTTACTTGCAAGCTAGACGCTTTGGCCTTGGATTAGCTTTAGAAACCTAAAAGATGAGAAGATACGAACATGCAGCAAAGAAACAAAAGTTACGGTAAACTACAATTTCTCAAATAAAAAATTAGAGGAAATAGGATTATGGCTTTGGAGAGATTACCTATTGTTTACTCTTTAATTTTCAACCTTTACTTCTAATTTTAGTTAATTTTGGAGAGGATTTGATTTAGGAGGAAGCAGCCATTAATTTGAGTTTCTGGTTTTGAGAAGGAAGGGAGAAATGAGAAAAGTGTACATACATGCACAATTTCTCCCCTTCTAACCATTCCAGAATTCTCTTTTGGGTTTGGGTTTGGACCCAATAACCCCACCCAGGAAGCCAATGTTAAACACTTAGACAAATTTTTGGTTATATTACATATGTTACCTCATATATTACCATATATTTACACTAATTCACAATATTTAACCAAATAATTATCATAACTTCATGTTTTATGTTTAATACATTTTTAAACAACATATATAAGTTATTTTAGCTATTAAAAACCAATTTCCATCGTTAAAATTCCATTTTTAATTAAATGCTTTAATTTACACCTTTTATTTAAATAAATCAACATTTTCAGGAAAAAAAACATAAAATCATTTCTCTCGCTTATATCTCATAACAAACCATATCAAAAATATTTTTACACCTAAATATTGATTTTAACCAATATTCCACATTTTTATTTACAATATTAACCATGTTTAATTTTTAACACATCATTAAAATTAGCAAAAATCACTATTTGATCATTATTTCCACAATTATAGCATTTCATCAAAGTAAAACCATTCAATGCTCATTATTACCCCAAACTAATCATAATAAAGTTTTAAAAACTTTATTTCCTACATTTTGTATTTATTTCAACAATTAAGTTGGATTAAATTCTTTATCCTTATTTAAATTAAATTACCACCAAATCAACATAACTCTTTTATTCAAACTTAATTTTCAACCAAACCAAATTAACTCCGTTTTATATATTCCAAAACATATTGTTTATTCTAAATGAACAATTTCAACAATTTTCCATCTCCAAATTTATTTTATTTCTCCATTCTAAATTATAACCATCGTTATAATTTATTTTGACATGTAATCACAAAACCAAGGTTGTTACAGACTCCACCTTTATAAAAATTGCATCCTCGCAATTTCTATAAAAGAGTCATCTATAACACATTTATTTCATCATGAATTAGGAATAAGATAAGCTTGAGTTAAGAATACTCACCCTCAAACAGAAGAAGAAAGAAAATCAGGATATGTTCGCTCGATAAATTCTCTAGTTTCCCAAGTACAATCCTTGGGATAAGCTGACCATTGAATTTTCACGAGCGGAACTTCTTTATTTTGAAGGCGCTTAACCTCTTAAGCAAGCACTCAAATAGGATTTTTCACAATAGATAAGTCGGGTGAGATCTCAAGCTCTTGCAAAACATGAGGATCAACAACTGAATCAAAATCACAAAGACACTTCCAGAGCTGAGATACATGGAATACATCATGAATACCAGAAAACTAAGCTGGAAGCGATACACGATATGCAACTAGGCCAATGCATTCAGTAATAGGAAATGGTCCTATATGTCGAGGAGCCAATTTCCCGGTCCGGCTGAAATGCATTACCCCTTTCAAAGTAGAAACACGAATGAACACAAGATCACCAACAAAGAACACTAATGGTTTCCTACAGTTGTCAGCGTAGGATTTCTGCCTGCTCTGAGCCTCTTTCATTCTCTGTCGGATGAGATCAATCTTCTTAGAATCTTCATGAATAGAGTCGGGGCCTAAAACCAACTTCTCCCCGGACTCCAACCAACAAGATGGTGATTGACATGGCCTCTCGTATAAGGCTTCGAAAGGAGCCATACCGATACTAGACTGAAAACTGTTGTTGTAGGTGAACTCAACAAGAGGTAGGTGGTCTTCCCAACTACCACCAAAATCAAGTATACAAGCACGAAGGAGATCTTCCATAATACGATTCACCCGTTCAGTCTGTCCGTCATACTGTGGATGATAAGCTGTGCTGAAATTAAGTTTTGTTCCTAAAGCTTTCTGGAGACTTTGCCAGAATCCACTGATGAAAAGCAGATCTCTGTCACAAATACTAGAACTAGGAACACCATGAAGTCTCACGAATTCCTTAATATAAAGCTTGGATAACATATGAGCAGTCCAATTGGACTTAATGGGAACAAAGTGGGCTGATTTAATCAAACAATCAACAATCACCCACACACTGTTATGGACTGACCTCGAACAAGGTAAACCATCAATGAAATCCATCGAGACCCGATCCCATTTCCACAACGAGACCTCAAGAGGCTGCAAAAGACCACTAGGATGCTGATGCTCGGCTTTAATAAGTTGACAAGTCATGCAATTGCTCACATAACTTGCCAAATCCCGCTTCATACCTTCCCAATAGTATAGACGTTTCATATCGGCATACATCTTACTACTACCAGGATGAATAGTGTACTTAGAACGATGACACTCATCAAGAATGTCCTTTCTAAGATCAGCAACATTAGGCATGATTAACCTACCCTTCCTACGAATACATCCACGAGCATCAATATCGAAATCCTTCAACTCATCACCACGGGATTCCAATTTACAAAGCTTAATAAGATGAACAAGATCAGGATCTTGCCTCTGAGCGTCGGCAATATGATCCAATAAACTAGGACGAGCTTCCATGTTGAATAATAGAATAGGAGAATCAAATGTAGATGCACGATCAAGAATATCGCAAGAAGATAAAGCTTTTAACATATTTCACTCAGCTAACATCATACAAACGATGGTTTGCTGCTTGCGACTCAACGCATCAGCAACTCGGTTCCCCTTTCCAGGAGTATACTGGATATCAAAATGATAAGAAGCAAGGAACTCGAGCCAACACTGTTGCCACATATTAAGCTTTTTCTGAGTGAATAGATATTTCAAAGATTTGTGATCAGTATAAAGAAAAAAACGCTTGCCCAAAAGATAATGTCGCCAAATCTTTAAGGCAAAGACTATGGCGGCTAACTCCAAATTGTGGGTAGCGTACCGAATCTCGTTCGGCCTCAATTTCCTAGAAGCGTACGCAACCACCCGATCTCTCTGCATATGAACAGCACCGAGACCACAATGACTGGTATCGGTATAAACAACAACATCTTGATTCCCTTCAGGAACCACTAAGATAGGAGAATGAGTAAGAAGTTCTTTCAATTTCTGAAAAGAAGATTCACACTTATCGGACCAAACAAAATGAACTCCTTTCCTCGTGAGGCTAGTCAGAGGTAGGACAATGTGAGAGAAATTTTTAATGAACCGACGGTAATAACCCGCCAATCCAAGAAAACTACGAATCTTAGAAACATTCTCGGGCCTCTTCCAATTCTGAATAGCTTCGATCTTTGAAGGATCGACAGAGATGCCATCAGATGAAACAACGTGGCCGAGAAACTTCACCTTCTTCTCCCAAAAATGATACTTAGAGAATTTTGCCTTAAGTTGATTTTGACAGAGGGTACTTAAGGCAATCCTCAAGTGTTGGGCATCATCAGCTTCAGATTTGGAATAAACAAGGATATCATCAATGAAAACCAAGACGAACTTATCGAGATATTCCCAGAATACTCGATTCATAAGATCAACAAAATAAGCAGGAGCATTCGTCAAACCAAACGGCATCACGAGCCACTCATAAGATCCTTAACAAGTGCGGAATGCGGTAAGAGGAATGCTATCCTCTGCAACTCGTCACTGATGAAATCCGGTAGCGAGATCAAGCTGAGAGAAAACTTTGGCACCAGATAATTGATCGAACATATCATTGATCCTAGGCAAGGGATACTTATTCTTGATAGTCAACTTGTTAAGCTTGCGATAGTCAATGCAAAGCCCAAGAGTACCATCAGACTTCTTAACGAAAACAACAGCAGCGCCCCAAGGAGATGAACTAGACTGGACAAACCACTTAGCTTCTAGTTCCAACAATTGTTTCTGGAGTTCCTCATTTTCCTTGGCAGACATCCTCGTGGGAGGACGACTGACAAGCTGAGCACCAGGAATAAGATCAATGCATAACTCAATTGGCCACTTGGGTCGCAAACCCGAAACAGGCTCAAAAACATCAGCAAACTCACAAACAACAGGAATTCGAGATATGTCATCATCATCTCAAGATTCTAGAGAAAACAATGAAGCTTTAAAACTACTATTAACATCATGAAGAATAACAGATAACTGATTAATAGAATCAGGATGCTTGAGATATAAAATCCTTTCGAGGCATAAGATTCGAGCTTCATAACGGACAAGCTAATCCATCCCTAAAATCATGTCAAAACAAAGATACTGAATAACGTGCAGATTTGCATGGAAAGAATAACCGCAAAGAACAATCTCAACATCTTCACAAAATAGACTAAGTGTTGCGAATCCCCCAATAGGATTCGCAATCCTCAAAGAAGTCATAAGACAAGATACATCCAAAGGAATAGCATCAACAAGCTCCTTCAATACAAATGAGTGTGACACACCCGTATCAAAGAGAACTCGAATAGAACGACCATGGAATAAAATAAAACCCTCCAAAATAGAAGAAAAAGTACCTCTAGGCCGAGAAGAACCACCAGAAGCATCAACAACATTCAGCTTCCCAGAATTAGGACCCTTGGGAGCTCTAGGACACGATGAAGACTAATGTCCCTCTTGCTTGCAACAACGGCAAATGCGAGGCTTTGGACATTCTCTAACCAAATGATCATGAGAACCACAATTTTAGCATCCTTTCTGAAGGTGTGCTACCTCGGAATGAGAACTAGAACCAACCTGCTTCTTCTTCTTATTATGCTGAAAAGGTTTGGACTTATGGAAAGGAAACCACTTCTTCTTATTGGGCTTTGAATGAACCCCAATCTCATCACTATTATCCTTATCCTTCTTGACAGCTTCAAGGCGAAGTGCCGAGTCAACTAGCTCCTCAAAAGTGACCCTAAGGTGAAGCATTAAGGCCTTCTTCAAATACTTCTTTAAACCATTCACAAACTTCTGATTCTTCTTATATAGTGTATTAATATGCTCAACACCGTACTTGGATAAGGTTTCAAAAGAGGAAACATACTCAGAGATGGAAGATTTCCCTTGCTTCAACTCAAGGATACGACGGGCCAGGAAAGTAGGCTAAGATAAAGATTATTCACAGGGGTATAAATCGATAATATAATTCAATATATGGAATACTATGGAATTAAAAATGCATTCCTAGACATATTCCCAACCTTATTAGCTACCCCCCTAAAACTCAAAGGATTGAAGGACAACGGTTAAGGACAACAATGATGGAAGATTGGGATGGCATGACTATTGTCCTTCTGATATATGTATTATACTAGTTCTGTGTTGTATATATAATATTTGCTCTGAACCCAGCTCTGATACCAAGCTGTGACGCCCCACCCGAGACCCACACTAACAAAGAGTATTACATACTGTCTGCTAGTGCAGAGAATAGGGCTGGTTCGTAGCGACCATCCGTGAGTTCTGTCTTAACCGAGTATGAATACGTCGATTGGGTGATCTATTTTATTTTTTTTCTTTCATTCATTCTTTATGTGGATCGACATATCTGATTCAGGTTTAACACAAAACTATGATGGCTAAGGATCATATTCAGAACAAATATAATAACATCAAATACCTCATATCACAGAACAGGAACAAACACACACACACACACACACACACACATATATATATATATATACATATACAGAGTCAGCAGAAGTACAACATAAAATGCTGCATAAGTTTGGTTCTTATGAACCATATATACAACAAGAGTCACGAAAGAATATATACATTAGAGTGCGACAACAAAAAGGGCTACATCAAAACATACACTAAGCAATAAAGAGGAAGGATCACAGCGGAGCAAAGCAAGGTGGAGGTCAAACTGCAATCTACTGACCTGTAATGACTCAGTCTGACCCGAGCATCATATAAAAATATAAAATCACGGGTCAGTCCAGCCTAAATAAGAGGGTTAGTACATGATAGGTGAAGATAAGACATACAAGGAGGATAATAACTCGCCATGGAGATGAACTCCATGTTCTTAAATCAACATATGGCATATAAGCCAAATCATGTAAAAACATAAGGCATATGAGCCAAATCAACATACAACATAAGGCTTGTGAGCCAAATCACCAAACAACATATGGTGTAAAAGCTAAAACATCAAACAACATAAGGCGTATAAGCCATGTCACCAAAACAACATAAATCTTAAAATATCGAACTCACTAAGGAGTTCAAAACAACAAAATGTAATCACCATGCCGTCATTATTAAATAGCATAAAGGCTATGTATAACTCCAACATCCAACAAAATGGTGAAAGCATTTGAAAATAAACAAATTCTAGAAATAAAAAATAATGAAATCTAGAAAACAACAACAAATGGTGGATCCCAACAAATGGCGAGTCTAAGCTACGCCGCACGTGCATCAACAACGTATGGCCGAAGCCTTCCAAGTACTATCAACAACAAATTTAGCACCCAACAAATGACCCGAAGGCCAACAAATGGCCCGAAAGCCCAACAAATGACCTGAAGGTCAAACAAATGGCCCGAAATCCCAACAAATGACCCGAAGGTCTAGTACTGGAAATCAACATACCCGAAGGTCCAACATAAAGTGTCACCAACTTCCAAATAGTAACCAAATCTGTGAAAACAGTGCGTCCTATACCACACGTTCTCACTTAACTATTTACTATAAGGTAGTTAATTTCACTCTCGTGTATGAATTCAATCGAACAAATCCAGAATTAACTGAAAAAGTAAACGCTTGTGTCCCATACCACATGTTTTACTAAATCGTTTAAGTCACTTCCTCGTTCTCTCGAAGAGGGCAAAAACATGTAATTTTATAGAAAATAATTTCGAGAAAACGAGTTAAAACGATTTTTCTGAAAATTTTTGGAAATTATTTCCTTTTAAAATCCCTTTAAAAATAGTTAATTATATTATTTAATATTTAAGATAGGCTTGGAAATAAATTCATACTTGTAAAATCGATTTGGAAAAATATTTATTTCAAATCCGGTTTTTAAATCGAAAATTCACTTTTAAATCGATTATAAAATCCGTGCACGAAATCATCGAAATCAATTCAAATTCAACGGAGTTTTCTGAAATCGAAACTTGACTAAATCAACAACATTGCAACTTAAAATCATCACGGAATGTCGGCTTTCTAATGTATAGAATAGCCTTTTGAAAACATCACAATTCATCTCTGAAAATACAGAAGAAAATAGTGCAAAATAGCAGAATAAAGGTCAGGAAAACACATAGGTAAACGCACTCAGGCAAGTGCACATGGGTTGACCCATGCAAGGTGAAGGTCAACCTTCAAGTTCGACCATCAAATGCCCAAGGTGGACCTTCAAGGTCGACCTATAAGCATCTTCGGTCGACCGTTGGTCGCGTTCTTTTCTACCTGCTTCAGGTAGCTTCGAGCTGATTTTTGCAACGATTTTTCACACGATTACAAATGGAATTCAAACCCAAATTTTAGCATGCAGATAGATGAACATATGGACAACAATATGGAGAAAAATTATCACAGATTCGGTGCAAGAATTATGATCAACGAGGCTTACAAAATAACAGTAAAACAATTTATACTTGCTGTAAAAACTATTTTCACTAGTTTATACATTAAACTCAAAATTCAACAATTCAATAACAGAAACACCCAGAACTTGTTTAGATTATAAGAGTGAGTTTAAAACTCACATTATTTCAATTTTGAAGTGATTTTACGTGCAAGCTGGAAGCTTTGGCCTTGGATTAGCTTTAGAAACCTAAAAGATGAGAAGATACAGACATGCAGGCAAAGAAACAAAAGTTACAGTAAACTACAATTTCACAAATCAAAGATTAGATGAAGTAGGATTATGGCTTTGGAAAGATTACCTGTTGTTTACTCTTTAATTTTCAACTTTAGCTTTTAATTTTAGTTAATTTTGGAGAGGATTTGATTTAGGAGGAAGCGGCCATTAATTTGAGTTTCTGGTTTTGAGAAGGAAGGGAGAAATGAGAAAAGTGTACGTACAGGCACAATTTCTCCCCTTCTAACCATTCCCGAATTCTCTTTTGGGTTTGAGTTTAGACCCAATAACCCCACCTAATAAGCCAATGTTAAACACTTAGACAAATTTTGGGTTATATTACATATGTTACCTCATATATTACCATATATTTACACTAATTCACAATATTTAACCAAATAATTATCATAACTTCATGTTTTATGTTTATTAAATTGTTAAAAAATACATATAAGTTATTTTAGCTAATAAAAACAAATTTCCATCATTAAAATTCCATTTTTAATTAAATGCTTTAATTTACACCTTTTATTTAAATAAATCAACATTTTTAACAACAAAATTACATTAATCATTTCTCTCGCTTATATTATCATAACAAACCATATTAAAAATATTTTTACACCCAAATATTGATTTTAACAAATATTCCACATTTTTATTTATAATATTAACCATACTTAATTTTTAACACATCATTAAAACTAGCAAAATCACTATTTGATCATTATTTCCACAATTATTGCATTTTATCAAAGTAAAACCATTCAATGCTCATTATTACCCAAAACTAATCATAATAAAGTTTTCAAAACTTTATTTCCTACATTTTGTATTTATTTCAACAATTATAGTTGAATTAAATTCCTTAATCCTTATTTAAATTAAATTACCACCAAATCAACATAATTCTTTTATTCAAACTTAATTTTCAACCAAACCAACTTAACTCCATTTTATATATTCCAAAACACATTGTTTATTCTAAATAAACAATTTCAACAATTTTCCATTTCCAAATTTATTTTATTTCTCCATTCTAAATTATAACCATCATTATAATTTATTTTCACAGGTAATCACAAAACCAGGGTTGTTACACAAAGACTTTAGCTTTTCGTTGAATACTAATTACGATGATACTAACATTCTATTCAAAGTATATGAATCCACTCTTAAATAGTGTTTCACTTAAGTGGTTTAACTTATACCCAACTATGGCCTTAACATGATCACGTTGTCTTGTGATAGACCAAAATCAAAGTGTAGTTTAGACATTTTAGCTTTATAGTATTCTCAAGCCAAAAAATTGTTATACATCATCAATATTCTGTTTGACTTTTAACCTATAGAAAACTCTCGATGAGCCATTCTACAATTGTTCCAAACAATTACACGTATTTGGTTCCTCGAACGGTCATGAGTAATTCACCGTCCCTCAGAGGGAGAGCTTTACATCACTCATCACAATAGATATATCAATTCCCATTATCAATACATCTTGATTAGGAACATTTAAGGACATGTATTTATTTGATTTTATTCAATACTCCTAGGTACGAACACATTCGTAACTATAATTGATTAAATATTTTTCCTAAATATTTTATACAAGTAACACTATGTGATTAACACATCCCAAGGAAGGAAAATCAAGACGTAGAGACTTGGCAAAGTTACCAGGCTTAGGGAATGGGTCACTATTCGGCTTGATTATAATGATGACCCTATTGGTGCCAAGCTTTGAGGAGGTGAATGTTGTTGCAACTACCGATAAAGAAGAGATTTGGATGACTCCAATCATCGAGTACTTAGCTAATGGAGCTTGGCCAACGAACCAGAACAAAGCTAGGAAGGTATTGTGGAAGCTACCTATTTTTACAATACAGGATGGCGTTCTGTACCGAAAAGGATTCTCTAGCCCGCTATTAAGATGTGTTGCTGAAAGAGAAGCTCAAAAAGTGTTGGATAACGTACATCAAGGCAGTTGCAGAGACCATACTAGCGGAAAACCTTAGCAAAAAAAGGTATTGCGGTCCAGATATTTTTGGCCAACATTGAACCATAATGTGGTAGAATATGCAAAAGATGTGACAAGCGCCAAAGTTTTATAAAAAAAATCTATGGCTACCCCTATAGAACTAACACAGATGGTCAGCCTATGACCTTTTTGTTGTTTGGGGGATTGATTTAATAAGATAGCTTCTGATGGCCAAGGGTGGAGCTAAGTATGCCATAGTGGCAATAGATTGCTTCACTAAGTGGGTTGAGGTAGAAACATTTACTAAAGTGTCTTCCACCAAGGTCATTAACTTCCTGGTAAGGAATGTTATACGTAGGAACATAATTCCTTTTCAGATCATCTTAGACAATGGGTTACAGTTTGATAGCGAGGAGTTCGTCAACTTCTGTTAGCAACATGGAACCAAAACAAGCTTCTTTGCACTAGCGCATCCATAGGCAAATGGACAAGTAGAAGCAGTCAATCAGTTCTTAAAACTGTCATAAAGAAGTGTTTGAAATAGGTAAAGGACATTTGGTGGATGAACTCCGATTGCCACTTTGGTCATATTGCACTTCCTACAAAACTGCAATGGGACATACTCCTTTTGCTTTGAGTTATAGGTCAAATGCCATGCTCTCGTAAGGACCATCATTCTTAATAGCGTTAGGGGTCTGCCCTATGGGCAATTATGTAATTTGTTATATATATCTAACTCAATAACCAATCTTGTTCAAAATTAAAGGTATTTTCTTTCTACTATATACTTGATATAATTTAGTTATATTAGTTAATTAATGTAATTAAAAGTATAAAAAGGAAATCCATAAATGGTATGTTTTATGATAGTAGTTACAATGTGTTGTAATCGTGAGTAATTTATTACAACAAAATAAATATACCATTTTAAATGTTCCTAGTCAAGATGCATCGAGACTGGATATCGATGTATCGGTTGACACTAGAGTACATAACACTCTCCAAATGTTGGGTAGTGTATTACTTATGGTTGCTGGGGGCACTTAGAGGTTACGTACTAATAGTTATTAGATAACCGTGGAACGACTCATGCGATATTTTTTCTGTTGGTTAATATAACTAAGGTCAAACAAAAAACATTGATGTGACTGATTTACACAGTTATCTCGACTTGAAATACTATGGATCTTCAATATGAAAGCTCCACTTTGATTATAGTCAAATCATGGCATGGCTTTCCATCGAGTGATTATAGTTGGGTTGAGGGGAAGTATTGGAAGTGAAGAACTATTCAAGAGAGGATTTGTCTCCTTAGTTATATGAGGTTAGTATTATGGTCAACTCAAGTCAACTCAAAGTCAAAGTCTATGCCCAGAGCATTTTGGCTAATAATAATTGTTATTATTGAACCAAGGACTTTGTGTTTAGAATATAGAGTTGAATATAGATGGTGTTGGAATTTTGACCATTGCCAAATTCCATAATCCCAAAGTAATATAATAAGAAATAGTGTAAATAAATGTCACAACCTGGTAATGCTTATTAAACTAAAATTGGATTTACCGAAACCGAGTAAGCGATAAATTTAGCCATAATGTCATACCACCTGCTAAGTGATGTGTGAACGTTGGTATTCAAATGGTTGGATGTCAATTGGTGACCGAATTTATAAAGAGTTACACAATCGAAATGATGAATTCTCTTTAGATCGAACGATTTAATTAGTTTATAATTGTTATAAATTAGTTAAATTAATTTATATTTATGAAATATTAATTGTAGAATTTGAATATGATTTGAGAAATAAACACTGTTGTTTATATTTATAATAGTTATAAATATATCAATCGATATGAAATATCGATAACATGTTAAATTATATATAATTGTGTGTGTATATATATGTATATAATTGTGTGTGTGTATAAATTTGGGTTAAATGTGCTACTGGCCCATGTTGTTTTGAGAGAAAAGTCGGTAGATTTGGCTTGGGTTAGGGGCGGTTAAAACAAGGGTTATGGACTAGGATATGTGTGGTTAATATTAAGTGAGAAGGAATATTGGATACTTACATATTTTCTCTCTTATTCAACCATTTAAATAATAATTTCAAACCCTAATATTTCACTTCTTTTGGCTGCCATATCCTTTCTTCTTCTTGGCCAAAATCTATCTCTAAAACGATCCCTAAATACTCTAATCAAATTCAAGTATAAACGAAGGCTACTCGATGGTGAAAAGTCGGTGATTCCAGACTAGCAATCTATCGGATAAGGAACAATCGGAGGAAGATAATTCACTATTTCAATATGGACTTAAGGGAATCTGTAGTAGGTAACATTTATTTATATATTATATATAATGTCGTGCTTTTATATTATGCTAATCATGTACACCTGTATATAATACATATCATTGTTATTTAATAAGTTATGTGAAATTTTTATATGTAATGTTATTGTACCATTGGAGATTAGTTATGTATATAAAATTTAATGTTCATATTCATAATTTATCTGTTATTATATTAATTAATATATATATATATATACACACACGTATGTATATATATATTAATTTGTGAATTAATATACATAAACAATTTGTATCAAAGCATATATGCTTATACGTACTATATAATCTTGATCTAAAAATTTGCTAATACATGTTTATGTTTATTATGAATTATAAGTGCCGAAAATAATTTTTATATTATTATTATATATTAATTATCAATATATAATGAATATATGATTTAATATATTTATATAAAAATAATATTGCTTTTAAAATTCGATATTATATTTTTTAAAATTAATTCATCATGTCAGAAGCTTTCATTAAAAAATTTAGAATTATTTAACTTATATTATATATTTTTAGAAACCAATTTAAATACCGTTTAATAATTATTTAATAAAAAATATTATTTTAACTTAGAAAAATCTGAAAAAAATTAACCCCTAAAATGTGGTCTAAGAATTTTGAAAAAAATTAAAATTTGAATTTCTGTTGGGTCAATATTTTATATTATTAATTAAAGCCGAAGCTATCAATTAATTTATATATATATATATATATTAAAATATAAATTTGCAATAACTTCTTATTTGAGATCATTTCGAACTCGAAAGTAAAAAAATTATTTTGTATATGTATTATATTTATACTATATTTATATACATAATATATTATGAAGTAATTTACCATTAATTATTATATTTACTATTTATATATATAATTTAAATTAATAGTTTATTTAATTGGTAGTATTAAAAAAATCACTTTGTTAAATATATATATATATATTAATTGTTACTTATAATATAATATATAATTATATAAATACATAAATATATTTTTCTCTAGTATTTTAATAATAAAGCATATTTATGTACATATACATATATATACACATACATATATAATCATTTGGAATTTATATTTATTTGTATATACAAATATTTAGACAACATACAATACATATAAATGAGTTAATGTGTCCATTATGCTGTAAATTCTAGCATCTATATACGGGCATGTTATAACCTGCACAGATTATTATGTTGTACATCTATACATGCATATATGTGTGTGTGTGTGTGTATGTAGGTATATGATACATGTATATATATTTATATATTAAGTAAAACCAAAATCAAATAAATTTCATACCACAATTTATAAATTTAAATAAAATACATGATTTTATTTAAACTAAATTTAGAAATGTTCTAAATAAATAAAACTTCATAACCCAATAAAGATCAAATAGAGTTATTTGTTTGAAATTCACATATATCTTCCGCTGCGGGCTAGCTCAGTTCCAACAATGGTATCGATTCCCAATAGCCTAGATGGTCTAAATTAGTCATATTAGGGTTAACTATTAAGCTCAAAGCCCAAAAGGTTATCCCTAATAGAAAAGACCCAATTTGAATTGGGTCTTGGGCAAATTTCAAAATTGTTTTCAAATTAGAAATAAAAGTTTTAAATTTAAAAAGTTAAATTTAAAAAGTTAAATTTAAAAAGTTAAATTTTAAAAACGAAATATATTATAAATGTTGTAATATAAATTTTCAAATTGTTTTGAAAATTGAAAATATAAGATTTTTAAAATTAAATTATAGTGTATACATATTATAAATGTTATAATATAATGAAAATTTTCAAAATGTTTGAAAATTAATATTGTTGACCCAAAAAATGGACCAATACCTTGGTTTGAATTTGAAAGCACCAGCTTTGTTCTGACAGAGCAATATCACAGATAACAAATATATAAAAAGAACAGTAAAACAAAGAAGACAGAGAATTTTTATAGTGGTTCGGCTGTTAATGAAGCCTACGTCCACTTTATAGTTTTACTATAGACTGATTGTTGTTACAAGAGATGTTTGATTGCAAGGCTTTTGATTATCCTTAGCTAGATTGAATCCCCAGAGTTGGAATCCACTGGAGAATCATAGTGAATTCCTTTGGAGACTGTTGTGAAGAAGATAGAGAATGGAGAATGTTTCCAACGGAGCTTCAGCAATCAGTCCGGAGAAGCCCCTGTTTATGTTGCAGGTAGGATGGTATTTATAGAGATCAGAGAGCTTCTGGGCTAGGCCTGTTTATCAACTGCTCCCAGGTAGGTAGAGAATGATCCAAGAGGAGTTTGGCTTGCAAAACGAGATAGAGCCATGGGTCGTTGGCGACCCATGACCCATGGGTCGCTAGCGACCCGTTGTCTATGGGTCGCTGGCGACCCATGGTCTATGGATCGCTGGCGACTCGTGTTACTTGGCTTGTTTGCGAGCCAATGCCTTGGCCTCTTTTCATAGTGTTCTTCAACTAACTTGTTTGAAGGTTTGAGGAGAGGCATGGATCGCCGATGATCTAAGCACTTAGGATTTTATGAAGTTTGGAACTAGAGATGCTTTAATAGTCTTTTATCATAGTTGTTTCGTTTCGATGGCAATTCACTAGCTATTTGTACTCAGCTGCTGGTTGGGCTAAAAGAATGCTGGTCCCTTGGATTAGTCGATCCCAGTCGTTGCCTTAGTAACATTGCTTGGCTCTCGTTCGGCTCCTTGCCTTAGCCTTTCTGGTTGAGTTCTAAGCCATCCTGATGTCACGAGATTGTCCTGCTTTCTAGTGGGTCCTGCTGGGTCAAAAAACCGGGTAGCAAATATACATTAATTTCAACATTTATAAAATTTAATAATAATAAATTAATTAAATACGTTAATTAATATATGTATATGCATGTGTTTTATATTTTATGATATATATTATGATATTTTAAACTGTTTAAAATAACATAAGTATACATGTATGTATATGAATTGAATTTTGAAATTAATATAATTTAATTAATATTGTTTAATTAAATAAATTGATTAAGGGTTAATTAATTAAATGAATATACCATATATAAGATATATGTGTAATACTATAAAGGTTATAGTATGTAATAAATATCTAATATAAATGTTATATTAAAATAATATAAATTAATTAAAATGTTAATTAATAAAAAGTTAATTAAATAAGATTTAATGAATATAATATTATACATAAGACTATTATATAAGTAGCATGAAATATAAAAGTTATATAATAGTAAAACTTAAACCAAATGTTGAGCACTAAAGAAACCCTAAACAGACTTAAGAGATAAATACAGACGTATTGTACATATACTGTGATTTCAAATGTGTCCGACGCTTGAACCACAAGGATATTTCATAAGAAATACATTATTCCATAAGTCGATATCACCCAATATAATATATTGAAGATTATGAATCTTTAATATAATGTTGTCCTCTACCATATATATATATTAATAAATTACTTGCATAATCCTTAGTTTTTGAGCAAACTCAAGCTAGGGATATTATGTGTAGTATTATTAATATATTGAATAGATGAGGTAAGATAACTATATGTATTTATTAAGCAAACTCAAGGTACATATACTATACTTAAGGCAGTTGCGATACGGTCGGTACGAGTGAATAATCTCTTTTGGTTTGTTGAGAAAACTCAAGGTCGAAATTAGATCAAGACAATGAACCATGGGTTATGAGTTGTATGTGATATAACTAATAAGAAGTTATCCATCATCCATGGAGCTATGACTTGTTGAACAAACTTAAGGTCAAAATTCCAAGATGGACGAGTCCTAACACCCACTAGTGATGTCAAAAGACTTATATATTTTGCTTATGGTGTGGTGAAACGTAAAAGACTAGTGGATGCTTTATTAGAAAAATGAAATGATAATATTTAACCTTTCTAATATTGTAAGAACATATGCTATATAATGTTATAATAATCTACAATGACAAATTTTTGCATTTAATATGATTGGTAAAACATTTATCAATTAAGATACACAAATGATTTGAATTAAAGATTGGCAAATAGAAATATAACAAATACTTACTACTAAATGCTTCTTGCATGTTAATGTTTCAATACCCATGCAAGCACCCGATTTTACAACTAGTAAATACATTCATAGTTTGGGCACTTACGTATTATTTGGTCGAGACCATGTATTGAATTGTATGAGTTTCGAACTCTAAAAGTAATATAAGCCTATGGATATTTGATCTGTATACAATCGCATATAAGTGTTATATAGTGAACGGTTAAAGTTTGTAATGTACAATATTTTAATAAAATTAGTTCATCCAATAAACCAAATAAATCTTAGTGTGAGATTGAGTATTCAATTTGATTGATTACAAAAGGATCGTATTATCTTAAATGTAACAGTAGACCAAGACTATAAATAAACCTAAGAACTCGATCACTGAAATGTCAATTTGATCAGTTTACGCAAAGCACAACATATTTGAAGTCCTTAAAAGTTAAGGATAATCAAATGCGCTTTTTTAAAGAGTTTGTTATGATATTGTAGTAAGAGTTTTCTTTTGAATTATTTGACCATTTGAAAGGAAACTGAATGTATAGGAGTAGATGTAAGTCAAGGTACAGTTGGGATGTAGAGAGTGAATAGTCACATCTGCTTCTTAAAGAAACAACGGAAACGAGAATTGTGGTAGTAGTGATTTATACTTAACATTGGAATAATAAATATGATTTCTATTCCAAAATGTATTTACATATAGAAAACTGTTTTTTATGGGATTTATTTCTTTATGTTTATGATATTTGATTAAAGAACTCTCCACTATAAACTATTTACAGTATATGAAATAAACAAACTATATTAAGTGAATGATGGACCTCCAAATTTAGTACACTATTATAATAATGATGAAAATAGTGGGAGCATGCCATATAGAACTTATTGATTGCATTAAATTATGAAAATTGTTTTCGTAAAACGTACCGAGCAGTGCTTGTGAAATAATGACTGTTTTCGGTATCGACTGAAAGATAGACATAGCTATATATTTCAATATGAATATTTTGAATATTCGTTATGAAATGAAACTATAATGTGGTATTTGTTTTATAACAAAAGCGATGCATTAAAAAATATAGAAATATCTAATATTATTTACAATTATTTTGGAATTATAGACAAAACCGCAGTTTTGAGAAACAATTTTATTATATGATTATGAATCTTATGATACTGGTTAATTATATCTCAAATAATTAAGGGTTATACACCATTTAGTTGGAGCATCATAAGAGTTAATGAACACTTCGGATTGATACATATAGATGTATGCAATGGTAAGTCTACTAATACCAAAACGATTCCACGTACTTCGTCATATTCACCGATGAGCTCTCAGCGACATGGACATGTGTATTTGATACGCGTATGGTATGTCTATGGTAAAATTATAGGTTATAAAATTGAAGTAAATAAAATAACATGCGATAGAAATAATTGATTTGATCGAATGAGTAATTATATTGGAAAAAGTTCCGAACGCACCTAAAATGAATAAAGAATCAATCTCAAAAGTCACTCCTCCATGTGATATATAATGATGTATCAATAACGAGTAATCGAACTTTGTTAGACAATGTACGATTAATTGTGAGTGAAGTTGAGTTAGTTTCTTTATATAAGGTCATGTACTTAAGAGTAGTATACAAAGTTAATAATATTTCATCTAAATAATAGTTTACAAAATCATATAAGATAAGTGTTTATAAGAAACCCAACATATCATAGGCCAAGGAATTTGCAGGTTGTGTGAGTCGAAAGATTGCACGTAATAATTGTTCGTGAAGGATCTTGTATGAATCTCCCCAAAAGGATTTTGGGAAAGACTGTCATTGGTTAACATATTTGTGTTTTGAACATAAGTTTTGTAAACTAAAACCAAATTAGCTTTATAAATAAAGAAATTCATAAAACATTTATGAATACCTATACTATTGCACTGAGAAACAATTGTGGTTTCAAGAAGTACCAACTTCATTGTGAATGAATTTCTTTGAGGAATTATTAGTAGTAAAAATGGATTTGGATACAATCCATAGATAGAACCGATTAGATGAAATGAAATGAAATTAATTAACCTAAGCGAACACATCACATTAGAGTGTCTAATAAGTACTATTGCATACTAAAAAGAAACTATGAGTTTCTTATCAATGTCGAGAATAGATAATCATCTGTTGTCAATTAAGCCATTAAGAGTATTGACTCTAAATATGGTATGATGCGCAAATCCAAAGGGATTCATGTACATTATCAAAATATGATTTTGGTAGATGTAACAGAAGGGATGTGATCTATCGGCTGCGATTGCATCTTTATGAGCTAGACTAATGCAGTTGGAATTAAATTAGCAACGTTGATAAGAATAACCTCGTAAATTTCAATTGTTGGAATTAATGTAATAGATTCGTTATTCAACATACTTAAGTTAATTCAGATTTACTCAGAAAATTATTACCTAATATGACTTTTGGTTTTGGTATATATGTGTTAAAACAGAAAGTTCAAAATATAGATTTAGACTATACTGTTTGCATATAACAACCGAATTGTCTCGAAGTTAGTGGGAGTGATATTGAGTTTATGGGATTTTGGATATGATCCAAGGAATGATAGAAAGTATCAATTTATAAGCATCAAAATTGAACAAATGTTTAACAAAAATATAAAATAATTTGATTGTCAATCAAAATGCAAACAAAGCATGTGTTTATAAGAAAGAATGTTAAAAGGTACAATGATATTTCTAAACAATAAGTAAACCACACATTGCCGATTTTTAATAATATACCCGTGTTAAATCAGTTTTAGTTTACTTAATACTTAACATTGGATTTGTAAATGACGTCTTTTATAGAAAGTATTAAAGATATAGGGAATGTCCCAAAATGATATGCAATGACACATTATTAAAATGTTTGATAGGGAACATGTAAGATGAATTCCTTATGCATTACCGATAGGAATTATCATACATGTTATGTTGTCTATGATATCATGTTTAAGTATTTGATAGATGAAGCAAATATCAAATCCAAATAGATTTCACTATATGGTTGTTTGAGGTGTTCTCGTATATTTATGAAATACTAGAGATACATTTACTAAAACAACAAACTCCTTATGAATGAGTGATTGGACTCAAACTTCATAAGTGATATTGAGTATGATATGTCAATAATAAATTCAAGTTAAGAATCTTTAAGTTGGAAATATTCCAAATAAAAGAGATTATAGCTGATTCATTGATTTGGATAGCGTCACCATAAAACAATGTGTATGTATAATAAATGCACAAATTTATAATAGAGCCGAGGGTGATTCTTGAAAATCCTATAACATTTTTATATGATAACAATGTCGACATAGTTCATAATAGAACTTAAAGCTCACTAGAAGTCGAGAGACATACTCTAAATTATTCCACACGATAAAGGTAGTTTATCAACATCGATGAAAGTTAATCGACAAAGTAGATGATAAAAACATAATAGCATACCCGTTCACTAAGGGACTGACCTAATTGATTGTAAGGAAACCAATTGGAGAAGTTGGAATAAGATTTCATAATTGACTCTAAGTGTAAGTGGGAGATTGATAGAGTTAGGGGTATGCCCTAGGGGCAATTATGTAATTTGTTATATATATGTAACTCTGTAATATCCCGTAATTTAGCATCAGTTATTTAATTAGTTAGTTAATTAATTAGGTAGCAAAAGTGGAATTTGTGCAAATGATGGAATTTGACCATAAAAGTTACATCATTGCGTTCGTGGCAAAATTCTGAGTGTTACCCGGCACTTTGGCCCGGCTACATGGCGATAGTCGCAGAGCCTATGGTTGAACCTAGACGAGACTCAAGCTAAGAGAGGACTGGAAGTATAATAAATCGGTGTAACTTAAGTTTGGATCGGACAAGATAGATAAGCTAAGGTGGCTCGGTCAAGGTGGATCGGTGTTGAAGTGTAGACATGGTGGATCGGCCTAGATAGATAAGCCAAGATGGCTCAGCCAAGGTAGATCGGTGTTGAAGTGTAGACATGGTGGATCGGCCAAGATAGATAAGCCAAGGTGGCTCGGCCAAGGTGGTTCAGCCTAAGTGGTTCGACGCGTACGGTTCGGCAGCTTGGATATAGTCTCGTTGGCCCGGACCGCGTTGCTCATTGTATGTAGCTCGGTCATGGAGAGAAGGCTAGGGTGGGTCGGCCATTCATCGTTCGGTAAAGGAAGTTAGCAGATTACCAATAGGGCAACGCAGTCGGCCTTTCTTCACTTCGGGCTACATCCCTAGCTGCTCCGAGTCATAGGAGATTTCGCTTCGAGTCATGCACGAGGAACTCATGGTTCGGACAGACTGGCTCGGTGACTACTGGTTCGGTCATAGGGGGTCGATATACATGGGTCTTTGAACAAGAATTGCCTACTGTAGGCCGAAGTGTCTTGGTTATGGGCCTGCATAGGGGGACTAGCCTATCTTCATCTATAAATAGAGGGGTAGGGGTACAGTTGAGGGGACCTTTTTGGGAGAACTCCAGGGATACTCTGCCACTTTCGGCACTCGCTTCTTTCAGTTCAAACTTTTGTTTTAGTTGTTTGTTTACGGATTGTATCTGTACTTAACTGTTTGGAAAAGTAATAAAGATTGTATTCAAAGTGGACGTAGGTAGTTACGCCAAACCACTATAAACCTGGTGTTCTTATTTTTGTTGTTGTTTTTGCATTCTACTATGTTACTCCTCTGTTTTAATTTTCTTTCTTCATTAATCTCTCTACACAATTATATTTAAGGGTGTTAGTGACCAATTCTGGTGCTAACATTTTGGTGCTTTCACTGAGAGCGTCCATTCTCAACTGTTAGGATCTGCTTTGTCGCTACTGGATTGAGGAAATCCCCCGAAGGAGATCCAAGTTCGTTCTCAAGAGTCCATAGATACTTCTCAGAGTTCCCACATATAACTTTAAGATGGCAAGACCACGTACCAGATCCGCCTCTCACAATGCAGATGTTAATGAGACCGCCAGCGTCTAGCAAGTGGGACCTAGTAATCGGCAAGCTAATGCAGGTGCAGAGCCCACCACCATCCCAAACCAACCAGAAGCCGTCACCAGGGCATAGTTCAATGAGCTAATGAGGGAGCTCGTGGAAAGTTGGAGACAGCTTAACGAGTAGATTCAAACGAATGCCAACCTGATGACCAAAATCTCTCAGCAGTAGCGTCAGAACGCTGGTGGAAGCCCAGCTTCCTACTCTTCATCCGACAGCTCCGCTTCGTCAAATGAACACCACAGGCGTAGACGCCGTAGGATCGAAACGACATGAACTGGAGCAACAGAGAAATTGGTGATGACTCGCCAAGAGCAAACCAATCGGAATGGTCCAGATTCCCTACGTGGAACTGTAGCTCCTCATTTGCACCTGGGGAGTCGCTCCCAACCTAGAGGGGGAAACTTAGGATCTGGAGTGCACTTGGGAGCTGGCCCACTGCCTCGCTAGGGTCATAGTGAAGCAGATCCTCAGGATGTGCACTTAGATGATCGCCTGCCGAGGAGGCACCAGTTGGAACGATCACGTAGGACGGATACCAACTTGCCACCTCCCATCCAGACTCCAGATTTATCATCTATGGTCATACAACTGATGATGGAGAATCAAGGCTTGTCTAACGATGATTGGGGCGCATCTAGGAGCCACACTCCGTTCACAGATGCTATCCTACAGGCTGAGTACCCTCGGAGGTTCAGTATGCCTACTATTCCAGCTTATGAAGGGAAAAATGATCCCCGACAGCATATAATGAGATATGAATGGATGATGGATTCGGCACGGGCCAATGATGCGACCAAATGCAGATGCTTCCCAATAACCTTGTCCGGGATCGCTACCATGTGGTTCACCAGACTTCCCCCGCGATCGATCTCCAGGTTTGATGAGTTAGCGATGAAATTTTTGGAGCAGTTTAGGATCCATGCCACTCGCCCAAAGGACGTGATGTCTCTATCTAGTGTGATCCAGGCTCCGGGGGAGTCATTAAAGGATTATTTGCAAAAATTTCACGTTGCTGCTACCGAAGTTAGCAATCTGAATGACCATGCTATTCGTATGGCCGTGATGCGAGGAGTAGATCTGGACTCAGAGTTTGGTGATTGGCTGGCAGGAAAACCTCTGACTACCCTAGAACGCTTTTATTCAAAGGCGAACCAATTCATGAGAAGGGAAGAGGTCAGGTGGACAAGGCGAAGCAGGGCGCCAGGAATTGGATTGTTCAATGTTACTGGAAATTTTCAATGAATTTGCAATTGTTTTGACCTGCAAAATTTATGCTTGAAAATGGCCAAAAACTGATCTCTGATTACTGGCCGAAAATACATCAGCTTAGAAAAATCATATCTCTTTCATTTCTTAATCAAATTTCATGATTCTTTTTTTGGTTTGGATTAAGATCTCTTGGATTCTGGATATTTGGATTCTGTGACTATTTTGTGTTCGTGAAATTAATATATATTCTTGTGTTTTGTGTTAGTGATTAAGTAAAATAAATGTTTTGAGAGCCTTAGTTCTATGATATGGGGAGTGCTAATAATCGACTTAGTGTTATCGATTGGTTTAAATGCTTTCGAATAACGCTTCGTAGAATATGACACAACTCATTGAATATAATGTTTGAGTGGAATTTACTAACCCATTAACGAATACTCGAATTTCACCGGGTAGTATGGGATGCCTTGGTTAAATTCTTGTGATCGTATTTGGAAAGTACTTAACACTTTAGAGTTATATTCTTTTCTGGTGTGTGACAAGTGGTTGCTAGATCCTTAAGAGAATATGGTTCAGGTTTTCCAGTGGTATCCGTAATAAGTGATATTTACTAGCTTTTAGTAAATCCCAGTAAGGAAGTGGTGCAAAGCAACATTGCGGTAAAGCAATCTGGTGACAACTCTGGCAAGGTCCCGGTCAATGTTCAAAATAAGCCAGAGCAGTCTAAAGGATCTGGAGGAGGAAATTCCGTAAGAAAGAGGGAAGCAGGAAAGTGGAAACCAAGAATCCCAACCTATGGCGAATACACTCCTCTGAACACATCTCTGGAGAATATTTATTTATCAACTTGTTATACATTCCAGTACCGAAAGTCGCGCCTAAAGGAATCCACTGAGGAACAAAAACATACTGGAAAGTACTGTCGGTTTCACGAGACCTACAGGTACAATATTGAGGAATGTAGACACCTCCATGATGCTATAGAAAAACTGATTCGGCAGAAGAAGTTACAACAGTTTGCTAAGAATCCACAGGAAGGCGGACAGGGGACATCCGACCCCAATCACGGCCAGGCTCTACATCGACCTGAGGAACCCGCTCGGACTGGAGGTAGGTTGATCATAAACACGATAGTCGGTGGGCCTCACCCGGTAGACAAGAGTTGGCAAGAAATGGAACGCTATGCTAATTCCCTAAAGCATGCGGATATTGAATGCTGCTCGAACACAGAATATGGGACTCCAGCGAAACATCAGCGAATGATGACGGATGATATAGTATTCAGGAGCAGGGATGTCGATTAGGTGGAGGCACCTACCATTGACCCGATGGTTATCTCAGCCACGATTGAGTCGGCGTTTGTGAGAAGGATACTGATTGATTGTGATAGTTCTATTAATATTATCTTCAAAAAGGCGTATGACCAAATGAAGATGGAGGAGAAGGATCTGAAACTATCTAAAGCCCGCATTCATGGCTTTAATGGTGCAGCCACTAATGCGATAGGTTTTGTTGAATTGCCAGTTGAGTTAGGAGAAGGTGAACGTAGGAGGGTATGGATCCTATCGTTCATTGTTTTGGATGTTGATTCCTCGTATAATGTTTTTCTGGGCTGACCGGTCCTGGTGGAGTTTAGGGTAGCTTTGGCCCCGTGGTGTTTAACCTTGAAATTTCCAACGGATAGAGGAGTTGGTGTAGTGCATGGCGATCAAGCGACTGGTCGTGCATGTTATGTGGCTGAGATGAGAGAGGCCCAGCGAAGAGAGAAGGGAAAGGGTGTGGACAACTCTGTCTGCATCCGTGTTGCTGAAAATTGACAAGTAATACCCGAGCCTTGGCTCGGGCAACAGGATCAGATCTATAGAGACATAGATCCAAGAGACGATGATGAAGAACCCAAGGAGGCTAAAGCAGCACCGGCTGAACTGACGATTGACATTCTAGTCAGCCATGATGACCCATCACGAGTGCTTAAGATTGGATCACAACTCAACCCCTCGATTATTTAGGATCTTACCGATTTCCTTCGAGTGAATCTGGATGTTTTCGCTTGGACCCACTCTGATATGTGCGGGATTTCTCCCACCATCGCAAGTCATATGTTGAACATTTACCCGAAGTATGTGCCAGTGAAACAAAAGTGGAGAGGCATGGACCCGGAGAGGTCTGCTGCTCTCAGAGAGGAAGTGGATAAACTTAAAGCCAATGGGTTCGTCCGCCACACCCTCTATCATGAATGGGTATCTAATCCCGTACTAGTGAGGAAGGAAAATGAGAAGTGGAAGACATGTGTTGATTACTCAGACCTGAACAAGGCGTGCCCTAAGGGTAGTTTTCCATTGCCCAGAATTGATCAGCTGGTCGACTCGACAGCAGGACACGAATTATTGTCATTCATGGATGCGTATTCAGGATACAATCAGATCCCGATGCATATTCCGGATAAGGAGCACACTAGTTTCGTCACAGACATTGGACTATACTGTTATGTAGTGATGCCTTTCGGGTTGAGGAACGCAGGAGCAACTTATCAGCGTTTGGTGAATCAGATGTTTAAACACCAGATTGGTAGAACGATGGAAGTCTATGTGGATGACATGCTCGTGAAGTCACGACAGTCAAACGACCACATTCGAGACCTAGCGGAGATGTTTGATATACTCAGGTATTATGGAATGAAAATCAATCCACTAAAATGTTCCTTTGGTGTTGCGTCGGGAAAGTTTTTGCGTTTTATTGTCAATGCGCGGGGAATCAAAGCCAACCCAGAAAAGATTCAGGCTATTCGAGACATACAAGCACCCAGAACTATAAAGCAAGTACAAAGCCTGAATGGAAAAGTCGCCACGTTGAGTCGATTCATATCCAGAGCGACCGACAAGTGTATTCCTTTCTTCGATGTGATAAGGAAAGGGAAGAGAAATTTTGAATGGACGCCAGACTGTGAGGATGCATTCCGAGCTCTGGTGAGACACATGGAGAGGCCCCCGGTTCTGTCAAAGCCTATAGACCATGAGGAGTTATATGTTTACTTGGCCGTATCTCAGCATGCCATCAGTGCAGCTTTGATTCGTGAAGAGGACCGAATCCAAAAGTTAGTGTACTATGTTAGTAAGTGTTTAACGGGGGCAGAGAGAAATTATCCTAAGATTGAGAAGCTAGCCTACTGCTTGGTGATCGCATCACGCAAGCTCCGTCCGTATTTTCAGGCACACCCGGTCAGTGTTTATACTGATCAACCTCTGCGGCAAGTGCTCCAACAGCCAGGAACCTCTGGAAGGCTACTCAAATGGAACATTGAGCCGAGTCAGTTCGATATCACTTACCTGCCATGGAGGGCAATCCAAGGACAAGCGCTAGCAGACTTCATTGCAGAGTTCACCATAACAGACGAGCCAAGTGGTAGTGATGTAATTCCCGCTGTTCGATGGAAGCTATATATAGATTGAGCATCCAACGACCATTGTTCTGGGGCTGGTGTTATTCTTGTAACTCCCGAGAACCGTTCAATTTGTTATGCTTTGAAACTTGGTTTCCCCGCTATAAACAATGAGGCTGAATATGAAGCGTTGATTGCAGGCTTGAAACTTACCAAAGAAACTTGGAGTGAAATCGATTGAAATCTTTTGTGATTCACAGTTGGTGGTGTACCAACTACGGGGAGACTTTCAAGCAAGGGAGCAAAGGCTTGCCCCATACCTTGCTCGGGTTCAAGAACTGTTGATGGACCTTGAGTATTACGATATTTCGCATATCCTGCGTGAACAAAATGGGGAAGCCAACTCATTTATAAAATTCGCAAGTACTGGTGATGCACAACAGATGGGCTTGGTGCCCGTCGAAATCTTACATGCTCCAAGTATAAATGAAACGGAAGTAGGTTTTGTGTTAGGGACAAAAACTGAAAGGGAGTCATGGATGACCTCATTCAAAGAATACCTGCTACATGGAACCTTGCCCGAGAGAAAGAATGAGAGGCGATAAGTCATTCCCAAGGCCTCGTGGTATATAATGCAGGATGGAATAATGTATCGGAAGGGATTCTCAGTTCCCTTACTTAGGTGCATCGCCCACGACGAAATAAAGCGGGTCTTGAAAGAAGTTCACAAAGGATAATGCAGCGACCATATTGGGAGAGTTAGCCAAAAAGATCCTCCGCTATACATCCTATTGGTCGATCGTGAATCGGGATGCCGCAGACTATGTAAGGAAGTGCGACAAATGTCAAAAGTACGCAAAAATCCCAAGAGCACCACCGATAGAACTCACGCAAATGGTTAAGCCATGACCATTTGCAATATGGGGGATCGATATTATCGGCTCCTTGCCAATCTCCAAAGGTGGTGCGAAATACACAATTGTCGCAGTCGATTACTTCACCAAGTGGACAAAAGCGGAACCCTTAGCTACGATCACCACCAAGAAGGTCATTAATTTTGTTGTGCAAAACATTATATGCCACTTTGGCCTCCCACGAACTATCATTACTAACAACGGAACTCAATTTGAAAGTAGAGAGTTCAAAGAGTTCTACCAAAAATATTGCATTGAGAAAAGGTTTGCAGCAGTCGCTCATCCCAAAGCAAATGGACAAGTTGAAGCCGTAAATAAGATAATCAAGTCCATATTAAAAAAGCGTTTGGAGAATGCTAGAGGCAAGTGGATGGATGAACTTCAAACAGCTCTCTGGGCCTACAGAACCACCAACAAGTCCGCGACTGGCCACACTCCATTCACCTTGGCATACGGCACTGAAGCTGTTATACCGGTGGAACTCGAAGTTCCCTCTCACTGGGTGATTTATTATGATCCTATGACGAATCGGGATCTTTTACTGGAATCATTGGACTTTGTCGACGAGAAACGTGAAGAAGTTGACTTAAGGGCGGGCGCATATCGGCACCGAGTCGCTTGATATTATAATGAAAAAGTTCGACCGAGAACCTTCAATGTGGGTGACCTAGTTTTGAAGCGTGTTTTTTCTGATCCCATCGTATATGAATCCCACATGGGATCGAACGGAAGCTTGGAGAAGGAACCTTCAGGCTAGCGACTGTTGATGGCATGACACCCCTAGAGCATGGAATAGCGAGCATTTGTGCCGTTATTATACTTAGTCCATTTCTTTTGTATTTTTATGGCAATTGTTTCAGTAAAGGTTTCTTTTGTTGTTGTTCTCGGTTTCTGACATGTAATATGACAATTCAATTTGTCATTGTTTTCTACAATCAATAAAGGCTTGAAGCTGTTTTCCTATGAACTATTAGTGTTTTGTATTTTGTAATTTCGTGGAAAAATAAAATTGCATTAATCGATCTGGTGTATGAATGTACGCACAAAACTAAAAGTCGATCGGCTAACGACTCGAAAATCTCTAAGTCCCCGGAGCACGAACTAGAGTATTCTGAGTCCCCGGAGTGCGGACTAGAGTATAAACGATTCGAAAATCTCCAAGTCCCCAGAGCGCGGACTAGAGTACTCTAAGTCCCCGGAGTGCGGACTAGATTATAAACGATTCGAAAACCTCTAAGTCCTCGGAGCGCGGACAAGAGTACTCTGAGTCCCCGGAGTGCGGACTAGAGTATAAACCATTCGAAAACCTCTAAGTCCCCAGAGTGCGGACTAGAGTACTCTGAGTCCCTGGAGTGCGGAATAGAGTATAAATGATTCGAAAACCTCTAAGTCCTTGGAGCGCGGACTAGAGTACTCTGAATCCCCGGAGTGCGGCCTAGAGTATAAACGATTCAAAAAACTCTAAGTCCCCGGAGCGTGGACTAGAGTACTCTGAGTCCTTGGAGTGCGGACTAGAGTATAAACGATTCGAAAATCTCTAAGTCCCCGGAGCGCAGACTAGAGTACTCTGAGTCCCCGGAGTGCGGACTAGAGTATAAACAATTCAAAAAACTCTAAGTCCCCGTAGCGCGGACTAGAGTACTCTGATTCCCCGGAGTACGGACTAGAGTATAAATGATTCGAAAACCTCTAAGTCCCCGAAGCGCGGACTAGAGTACTCTGAGTCCCTAGAGTGCGGACTAGAGTATAAATGATTCAAAAATCTCTAAGTCCCCGGAGCGTGGACTAGAGTAATCTGAGTCCCCGGAGTGCGGACTAGAGTATAAACGATTCAAAAATCTCTAAGTCCCTGAAGCGCAGACTAGAGTACTCTGAGTCCCCGGAGTGTGGACTAAAGTATAAACGATTCGAAAATCTCTAAGTCCCCGAAGTGCGGACTAGAGTATAAACGATTCACAAAATCTCTAAGTCCCTAGAGCGCGGACTAGAGTACTCTGAATTCCCGGAGTGTGGACTAGAGTATAAATAATTCGAAAATCTCCAAGTCATATGAAAGCGGACTGGAGCTTACATAACCCACAAGACTCTGAATTTCAATTACAAGTTAGGTGATAAGCTAAACGATGAGAGTCTGGGAATACAAAGAGACAAAATTTTATTTAATAATCAAAAATTAAGTTCTATTACAACTTCTCCGAAGTCCGAAGCCAAAGTCTATCTACGACGACTATAAAAAGAAAGGAAACAACTACACGATTTTGGCTTATTTAAGCTGAATGAGACATGACCGGACGATAGCTACTTCTTTGGCTTTTTGTCCTTCTTCGGTTTGTACGAAGCCTCCTCGGCTAAAGGTCTTCTCCTAGACCCCTTGCTTCCAAGCGACGAGGTATCTAAGGGAGGAAAGGGAACTTCCTGAGGCATGGTCCCACCAGGTAGAATGACCTTTAAGGGCCTATTTAGGGGGTCATCGAGTTCCACCACCTGGGGTTCTATCTTACCTTTGGATTTCTTTTTCTCCTCTTCCTCAATTTGCTCCTTCATGCTAAGCTTGGAAGTATGCTCGGAAGTGCCTGTGATTTCAACCTCGTCGTATTCATCTATGGGCGAGGGATTCTCAAGTTTATCCTTATCTAGCACCCCGATCACTTGAGCATCAGGACTAGGGGTATCCCCAGTGTGAAGTGCCTCAGTCATTTTCTCTTCCCACTCCATGGCGACATCACTCTTTGGAATTGGTTCGGGATTGGAATGGCTTACATGAAGTCCTAAAAGGAAAATGTTAGAATAAATCTGTTACTTGCCAAAAGCGATGGTTTCCTGAACTCTAGATGGAAAAACTACATACCGGCTTCCAGTTGACTCTCAGCCGTCTTAGGAGTATCACCCTCCAGAATAGGGGATAGAATGTGAACACCGAGCCTGGGCTTCTCCGAGTCATAACTAACATGCTGCTCCGGAGGACCAAGCGACGAGCTATTGGCTGGTTGAACGGGAGGAGGAACTGGAGGCTCAGTGCCGGACGGGCCAGCAATATCCTCCTTATCCTTTGATGACGAGGAGTCTCTTCCGAAGAGGGCTTTTGCCGTGGATAAGTCTGAAGGCTTGTCTCCTCGAAGCACTTCCCTCACAAGAGCTTCTTCATCAACCTCTTCGATGCCCAACTTGACTTTATTAATCTTTATCAAAGTGTCCCATGCTTCGGCCAATGATTCGAGGTAACCATCGCCTAGAAAAGATAGGTCGCGGTGCATGAGAACTCGTGCATTGTACTCGGCAATGAGCGGATCAAATAAGCACTCAATTTCTTCTCTACCGGGCTCAGTAGCTGCCTCAAGACGAGAGTCGACTTCTGTGAGTGCCATTTTCTTACCCTCCTCGCGAGCCGCCTCCTTTAGCGCTTAAACCTTGGAAAGCTCCTCATCGAGCTTCGTCTTTAGAAGTCGTGTTGCGACAATTTCATCGTAATATCGTTGTGACTCTTCCTGCACAGCAATTTTATCCTCTTTCTCTTTAGAGACCAGCTCCTCCAGCTCTTTAACTTGTCAAGCAAGAGTATCCTTTTCTTTCTGGATAGAGTCTTTCTCTAAAGCTAGAGCACCGCTGCATTGGATCTCCTCATCGATTTCTTTCTTGTGGGTAGCCTCCAAGCGACTAAAAGCCTTGGCCGTTTCCTTGGCATTTTTCTGGGCGACCTCAAGTTGAGATTTTTATGAGGATAGCTCTTCATCTTGGGCTTTAATGATATCTTTGTCATGAATAACTTCGAGTTTCAGGCGATCCATTTTGTGTTGATGTTCCATGGAAACCTCTGAAACTTTCTCTGCCAAGTGTATGAACGCATCATGCTTAACATAAACATCGTTGTTGCAGGCGATGGCGCTTTATTTGACATGTCCAGGGATACGATGAATCGCAGGGAGAAATTTCAATCCATCGAAACATATCTTCGGGAAAGTAGCCTTGAGCTCAGCTAATTTTTCTACTATCGATGGATCGTGTGCGGAGACTGGGGAGTCTGCCTAACCGGAGTCATAGATTTCTTATAGGGCTCGCAGGATTTCTTAGTACTCGAAGAGCCAGAATGTTGGTCGCGAGGAACTTCGGAATGAGTCCCTTCTGAGCAGTCTTCTCCCTACTATGCTCTGGGTGAGGGGGAGGATCGCTTGGATATGAAGAATGGCTATAAGTTCTCCTTCTAGAAGATGACGACTCTCTGGGACGATAATCTATATCGCCACTTTCGTCCCTGTCTCGCCGTTTCCCTGGTCCGGATACCCACCGGAATGATAAAAGACGGAAGATCCGCGCAGGCGGTCAATGCCATGTGTATGCCCCATGTCACCTGCATAGAAAGCCAAATGAGAACGAGTTAGTAGGAATCACGCGATGAATGAAATTTGAATGCGTAGTGGAGTGTAAGTGTTTGTGTGTGTCCTAGTGTTCCCCCTGTCGGACCAGTGTTTTTTGCTTTACTTATTGGAGTTTTCTCTCCTTGAGGGTGAGTCTGAACGCCTTCATCGCTTCTCACGGGCAAATTGAATCCCATAGCCTCAGGGTTATTGAAACCGTAATTCAATATGTCTCAGGAATGGTCAAGTCAGATAGTCCTTTTAGTGAGCCTTCAAAGTTTTGGGAAGAAGACTTCTTTTCGATCGAAGTTATCGTAACCTTTGAAGTTCTCCAACCTTTTTCTTTTTCAGCTTGTAAGCTAGGCTCTTCTTCCTCTTCGAAGGTGGCAGTGGTTCGTCAGCACCGGGTGCATCAGACCCTGGCACTTGGCCGGAACTTATGTTTTCATCGATCGACTCTGGCACCTAGGTTTCTTTGATTTCACCTTCCTTAGTTGTATTGGGGGCCCCTCCTATAGGGGCCATCGAAGGTCCGGCTTGCTCTTTACCTTTTTCGACAGCGAGACCGGTTGTAGTGGCGCCGATTGGAAGGCTAGTTCGACGACCCTCCTCCAGTAATCCAAACTTCGAAAGCAGCTCATTGGAGATAACATATTTGATGTCCCGTTCTCTCACGGGAATAGCTTGAATGGTCTCGACGGCCTCAGAATATCCTGCACCTTCAGGTCGTGGGCGGATATCTGTAAGAGTTGAAAGAAGTTTAGAAAAGGTGCACTTCAAGCCTTAAGACAAAGATTGAAATAAAAATGAGACTTACTCCCTTCTAGCCATCTTCTCGCAAACCCGGGAGGACAGCGTACGTAAAACCACTCTTGTTTATACTGGGAAAATTTACTCCATGCACCCGTCAGGATTTGGCATTTGGAGTGTGGCTCGAGAAATATGAAGGATGGACTGTCGGAACATCTCTTGAAGCAGTAAATATAACAGATATCCTCGGGAGTAGGAAGTCTAAATAAGGTGCTCATAAAGAGGACGCATGTACCATGAATAAACACATGGCTATTAGGGTGTAGCCGTGCCAAAGCAATCCCGATATACCTCAACACTTCATGGAGAAATGAATTGAAAGGTGGCACACTTCCGACCCAGCACAAAAATTTGTTGCATGCTGTATATCCGGCTGGGGGCAGGTGAGGCCGATCTTGTCCTGACGGAACCAAAACGTCGTCAAAGGGGATTCCATGGATTGAGAACAACCGACGAAGAGTGGTTTCGCCAATTTTTGAGGCTTATGAATCAATGGGGTTATCCAGAACAACGACTCCGTCTACGACATCAGGGGTCAGGCCTGTAACTACGGTAGGTGGATCCAGAATGCTAGGTGTGGAGGTTGACGGTGGATTCGAGGTTCCCACTACCTCCTACCGAGAACTTGGCTCAGGCTTGTCAGAAACTGTAGCGGAGCTTGATTTTTGGGACATCTCCAAAGAACGATCGATGTGAATAGATACTTGTTTAAGCTATACTTGAAAGGTAATAGACATCAGATATAACAACAAAATATTCCCCCCGTGTGGTGTGTGAGCTAGTGTGATGATTCAAGCAAAGAGTACAGATAAATTGGAGTTCTAAAGAGTAAAGTATAGCGCGACAAGCTTTAAGTTGTCATCTCTAAAAGCTTAAGTTCACATTTACAATTGTTCGAATTGTGAAGTTATTAGCCCTTAAACTTAGGTTTCTATCATTGATTCATTGTATATGATTAGGCATGAAAATAAGTGGTCCTTTTATATTCTATATTCAAGATGAGGGCATTGAGAGCTAAGCCAGTATACCAAGCCACACTGATTCGGTACCGACCCACTCTCTTCTCTCTCACTTCCTAATCACCGAACGACTCTCTAAATCTACACCGTTCCACTCACTCTTCTCTCTTTCACCAATCGTCCTTCAAAACCTAGACCTCCAACCGCCTCTCTAGACCTATACCGAACCACTCTTCTGGGTTCCTATCGACCCACACTCTCTCCCTCAATGTCAAACGATGTCCCTGCTCAGAACACCGACCCACTCTTCTAAACGCCCACCGATCCAATACTATCCTAGTGAACTACCGACCCATACCATCTACCAGTTTCCTACCGACCCACATAAGGATTGCCGATCGGGTTTTTCCACCTCCCATACACCTAACTGTCCTCTCTCAGTACAACAAACCCTCTCCTTTTAAGAATGGAAAACCTCCTTAAACCCATCAAGGGCGACCCCTCTCCAAATAGCATGAATCCGAGTCGCAACGCCCTCTGCTACCTCCATCCTAATACGCTTACTCGCCTTAATTATATCCTTTCCCACTCTTCTCGAAAATCCCATACGCGTATGATAAATCCTATGTGGCAATGAAACATTACCTAGGTGTTAATTCAAAGTTGGGAAAAGAAGTTCTCGGGGCTTGGAGTCGAGGGGTATGATGGTATTAAAGATGGAGAATGGTTGAGCGGCTTTATCAGGTAACTCGATGGGTTGTGGAAGGTAAAACTTAGGGCTGTTTTGAAGAAGATAGAAAGTAAGGTAAAAGTGAGGAAAAGGAGAAGGAACAAAGGCTGGGCTTTTATATGTGAAGAAGGGGAGATGAACGGGCCTTACCCTGTGGAACCGGCCAGAACATTTCAGTGGGTCGGTGAGCGAACAGGCCGAACGACACTGGGTAGACCGAACGTGTGGTTCAGTGTTCGTACGCCGAACTATCCACTGTAACAAAAAAGAGAAGAAATAAAAGAGAAAAGGAGTATAAATAAATATATTTATGTATATATACATATGCACATATACTGTTAGCAAAATTCACCATGATTCGACCTTTGAGAGGTTGTATACACCCAGCTTTTGAAAAGTTAAAAGCAGGATTTAAACGATAGATGATTATCATTTTGAATGAGATAGCTTCTGAAAGCAAGGACTGATTGCTGATTCAAAGCGCGTCATGTTGATTCACATGACACACTTTGGGGGGCAAATGTTACCCGACACTTAGGCCCGGCTACATGGCGATGGTCGTAGAGCCTATGGTTGAACTTAGATGGGACTCAAGCTAAGAGAGGATTGGAAGTATAAGAGATCGGTGTAACTTAAGTTTGGACCGGCCAAGATAGATAAGCCAAGGTGGCTCGACCAAGGTGGTTCGGCCTAAGTTCTTCAACGCGTACGATTTGGCAGTTTGGATCTAGTCTCGTTGGCCCGGACCGGGTTGCTCATTGTATGTCGCTCGGTCATGGAGAGAAGGCTAGGGTGGGTCGGCCATTCATCGTTTGGTCAAGGAAGTTAGCAGATTACCAATAGGGCAACGCGGTCGGCCTTTCTTCACTTTGGGCTACATCCCTAGTTGCTCCGAGTCATAGGAGATTTCGCTTCGAGTCATGCACGAGGAACTCATGGTTCCGACAGACTGGCTCGGTGACTACTGGTTCGGTCACAAGGGGTCGATAAACATGGGTTGGTGAACATGAATTGCCTACTGTGGGCCGAAGTGTCTTGGTTATGGGCCTGCATAGGGGGACTAGCCTATCTTCATCTATAAATAGAGGGGCAGGGATACAATTGAGGGGACCTTTGTTGGGAGAACTCCAGGGATACTCTACCATTTTCGGTACTTGCTTCTTTCAGTTCAAACTTTTATTCGAGTTGTTTGTTTATGGATTGTCTGTACTCAAGTGTTTGGAAAAGAAATAAAGATCACATTCAAAGTGGACGTAGGCTGTTACGCCGAACCACTATAAACCTGGTGTTCTTGTTTCTGTTGTTGTTTTTGCATTCTACTGTGTTACTCCTCTGTTTTAATTTTCTTTCTTCATTAATCTCTCTACACAATTCTATTCAAGGGTGTTAGTGATCAATTCTGGTGCTAACACTGAGCAACTTTCATATTTAGAGTTTTGCGATCGGAGCCCAAACGAAGAAGTTACGAATGAAAAACGAATTCAGAACGAAAATAATTAAATAAGAATAGTTAATGTTTCATATTAATTTCTCGGGCCCATAGGCTGACCCGTTATTGGGGATGGCCAACCCCTAATGGTCGACCGGTGGTGACCTGGCCGCTTCGATAAACGTAGGCCGCAACGGCCCGCATTTAATATGTTTTGATCTAACGGTTCTGGTTGATTCTAGCGCCTAAATTCAGGCCTAGCCCTTCCTTCTCTTCTCATATTTTTATGGAGGCACTAGCAAAGCTCTGCCATTTCTTCTTTTCCACTTTCTTTCTAAATTATAAAAATAAGATATTAGTATCTATATATATATATATACAAATCGAAGAAGAGTGGAAGTCTAATAAAAAGGAGAAGGGAAGAGAATCAACCATACGCGTATTTAAGGTAATATATATATATATATATATATAATCATCCTATCCTAAATCTCTTCTCAGATCTGTAATTTAATGTATGTATATATACTTTTACACACATCTCTTAGATTAAAAAGGATTTGACGATGAATCAAAGGTTCTACTTCAGATCTGTTGATTTGAATCGCTTTTAAAAAGTAAGTGGAAAATTTATAGATTCTTATAACATGAAAATTATCTTGTTAGTGGTTATTTGATTTCTATGCCTTATTGGATAGTTTTATATAAGTTGTAAGCAACAAATTGAATACAATCTGAATATAATAAATATCGCTCACATATTCTCGTTTATCAATTGATTTAGCATTGTATACAACCTGATATGGAAATCAACCCCAAAAGTATAAATTTAGAATATTGATTTGAATGAAATTTATTATAGATCTGAAATAGGTTGTATAATAATGTTATAAATTTGGATTATTACCATAATCTTATTGGAATGTAAATTTTTCTATATTTGAAATTGTTGGAATTCAGATCCGTTTAATATTTGTAAATTAGTTTGATTTCTTTTCCTTTTAAAAAGATACGGCGTTAGATCTAACAAGGAATAAATGCAAATATAAAGAGAAAGAGATATGTAAAGTATGAATTTATTGTAGTTTACACTGTCTATTTCAGAAATAAAAAGAAATGATTATTCCTTGTAATTTCAAACAAAGTAATCTTTTAAAGTTAAACTTTTTATATTGGACTAATTTATGGAAATTATAGCGGATAATCTTTTTAGATGTGATTCCAAAAATTTAACATGGAAAAGAATATTTTAGTAAAGATATATAACTGGAACATATTTGATAAAAATAAATATTCGTACGTAATTACTGCGCTAATAATAATTAAATAAAAAGTTAGTAATGACGCTTGCACGTAATATTCACGTTTAGGATAGTTAACTAATGGGAAAAGAATTTAAAAGGTTGTAATTCCGATAAATGGTAATAATTATGGGGTTGCAATGATTTGATAAGGTAAATGGATTTATGGAACTGATAAAAATGGAATTGATATAAAAGGTTACTAATTTGAAATTACTAATCATATATAAATGTATTAGGAAATATCTATTAGGATTTTACGGACAAATTGACATTTATGAGCATTAAACAGGGATTTATGGATCGATAAATATTTAAGGTAAATCTTATTGCCTTAAATAAAAAGGGTATTAGTAAGCAAAATCCAATATCTACCTAAAATAATATAAATAAAGACTTAGGATGGTTAATTGGACTTAGTGTGCCGATGATGCGAGGCCAGTAGAGTCACTCGACGAAGGCTACCCTTCACTTTGAGGCTATCAACAGTCGGGTGTACTTACTACTGATGTGAGATAGCACTAATCCTAGGACCCGTGACGAAGTGAGAGATTGGGCTTGCTTTCTTAATTGGAAAGTATTAAATGGTGAAAATTTGGAATTAGAAGCGATGAGGGATATCCCCATAAGGCTTCGCTTTTGGTTTGTGATCTTAAGTGGCTGAAGGGTCAGCCTCTCTCCTAAATGGAAGTATTAAGTAACCTAGTGAGATTCCAAATAAATAAACAAAGATGTCTCTAAAAATGGTTACTTTAGTGTTGAGGTCTTAAGTAGCCGAAGTGTCCACCTCCCTATCGAAAGAAGTAACTTAATGAGATGCCATATTTATAATTAAAGAGTGAGAGTGGATATCTTAGGAAGGGTTCGCTTAAGGTATGGGGTCTTAAGTGACCGGATGGTCCTCCTCTTTCCTATAAAATAAAAATTAATTATCCTTATAATATTTCCAAGCAATGATAGCTAGATAATACCATTGAGGAGAACGCTTCTGGAAGTAGGTCTTAAATGATAGGGTCTGCCTATTATCCACTTGGAAATATTAAGTTGCTTGGGTATAGTCTCTTATATTGCTAATGTAACGACCTAGGGTTTGGTCGCTTAAACTAGGCAATTATATATATATTATAGACAATAAATTAATTTTTATAGATAAATAAACTCAATTTTTTTTAATTGATAATGATGGCAAAATCGTTTTCAAAATTTGTTTACCAAATTAAATAGTTCGTAGAAAAACAGAAAGTGTAACCGAAGAACGTTTCCAAAATTTTGACAATTCGACACTGGAAGTTGTCGAGAATGTTGTTCATCTTTGTGCACTATATATTCAAATATACAAGAGTTAATTGGCTAAATAATCATATACTTAAGGATAGATTATCTTATGTTAATTTCTTTTAGCAAGTGATGTGACAATTCATAAATTTAAAAATAATAATCTTATATATATAAATATATGCATATTTCTCACTTGTCACATCTTAGATTTGTAATCATTAACCATAATTATCTCTTATCACATCTTAGTTAGTTAATAATTAAACTTATATATATATAAAGAGAGAGTGATGTGACAATTCATAAATTTAAAAATAATATATATATATATATATATCTTGTCACATATTAGGTTATCATCATTAACCATCATTACTTAGGTGATATGACTAGAGAGAGGAGGGAATGTGACATATGAGGGGAAGAAGAGAGTGGTGTGACTTGATAAAATGATGAGGTATGAAACCTTGCTTATAAATAGCTCATATGTTTCTCCATTTTTCCTTCTCTTTCCAACAACCTTTTCTTCCTCATTTCTGACTCAAATGGAGTTCTTCTTTTATAAAAACTATGTGAAATTTTAATGGCTACAACACTCTAGTTAAACATTTTTTCAAATTTCTATCATAGCTATGTCAAAACACTAATCCTTTACAGAGCAATTTTGAGCTAAGAATTTAAATTCCGAAAATGGTCCATCTTCTTTGGACCATAACTTCTTCAAATCAAATCGAAAATGGGTGATTCTTTTTTGCAATGATAGAGAAAAGAAATTCCAATAACTTTATCTTTGAGTTCCTTTCGAAATACTATGTGTAGGTAGTCCAAAATTCAGTTGCAAAATAACCTATTTTCTGGTTTATTATTTAGAATTCGATGTTTATTCGAAGTCGCTCCACCTTACCAAAACAAGTTTCGCTTCCTCTTCCCTTCAAGCCTGAGCCTACCTAGTGCATTTAAGGTTCAAGACTCCATCATGTTGCTTAGGAATGGAAGTGCTATGTCATACTGTAATTTAGTGAGAGTTTGGATAGTTTTCGATGAGTAAATTTCTAATCTTTTGGAAAAACTTTGCTTTATATGTTGTGTCGATCCTTAGCTATATGTATGTTATATATATGTTGGATCTTAGCATGTTTGAAATGTGATGATAAGTGCTAATGTATGGGTTAGTGGTAGCACTCGAATGGATGTGTTATTCCAAAGTTAGCAATTGTATATATATTGATATATGTATACAATTTGTTGTATGAATGTGATTTGTGAATATAAACGGTTGATGATGAACTTGACTATACTCATGATGGGTTGAAAACAAAGTTGAAACCTTGTAAATAGTCGCGACGGATTTGAGTTTGGATTTGAAATCAAACTCGTTTCAAGGGTTTAAAGTTTAGATTTTGGTTAAATTTTGCATAATTGGTTTTAAAATGTGATAATTTACTAAGGTATGTTTCAATCATGAAATGGTATGATTTTAGTAAAGTGGCTTCGCTTAAAGGTAGGTTAGAGCAAACTGCACTCATAGCGATAATCGCTATGGATGTAGTTCGGCAAAGGTTTGAATTTCTATTTTAAATTGTTTTATTTTAAAATTAGTTTACGAAGTTTTTCAAACTTAATTAGTAACATTAAAAAGTAATTAAGTTGTAATATAATTAATTAATTAATTAGTTAGTTAACTAAAAGGTAATCAACACTTAATTTGTAATTAAGAAGGTGATTAAAGGTTAATTATCACTTAAGTTAAATTAATGACTGTTAATTAATTAATAAAGCTTTAATTAATGTTTTATATGGTTAAGAAGTAATTAAGTAATTAATAATTATTTAATTAAGATTAATGGTTATTTAATTATTAAGTAATTAATGGATTACTTAATTAATATTTAATTAGTTAGGGTCTAACTTTTAAACAACTTGGTTTAACCTTAACCAAGTTGCATTAGTAAGTTAATTAGCACTTAATCAAGTTCATAAATCCTAACTAGAATTTAATTATGACTTAAGCTTGATTAATAAGGGTTAATTAAGATTTAATTGGGGTTTAAGCTGATTAAATCTATTTAAATCTTTTCAAAGGTGATTTTAAAACTGGACCGAATGCGTTTTAAATCAATTTCTTTTTTTAAAGTGAACTGATTCCAAATCCGAGGATCTCTTGTCTGGACCATAAGTAGCCCTATATGATTAGGAAGATTAAATGACATTTATTAGTAGAACAAAACACCATTCTGCTATAGTGTAAGTGATTTGATTTTGTGGACATGCATTAGCAAAATAAATCCCCCTTCTACTATGAATTGATTGAATTGTTTGGACATTTGTTTAGCATGAAAAATCACCCTCCTGCTATTATGTTATTTGGATATTTATATGATAGTTAGTTTCTATTGACATGTTATTCCCTTATTTGGATACGAGTTGTATTTACGTACATGTTGCTTATGTAAATAACTATTAATTGAATTGGAATTGAAATTGAATGGTAACTTAAATTAGTACCATCGGGAGCCTCCTTTTGAATTATAAACCATGTTTTTGAATTACCTTCAATTCTTAAATAAATTTAGAGCTTAAAGTTTATAAATGATTTCCAAGTTGTGCTATTATGTTGTAAAGTTATTTATAAGCGATTATTTGTTTATAAAGGGATTTTGTTGAAGGTTCACTTAAAGTGTTTTACAAAAGATAATTTGTAAATGATATTTTATAAGGGTTTTATAAAGAAATTTTATAAAGAGTTTTAAATTAGAAAGAGATTTATAAATCATTTTAGAGATTTCAAAGGAAGCTTAAATCTAGTTTGGAAATTTATAAAGAGGTTTGGAATGTGAAGTAAATGGGTTTAATTGTAGGTAATGTTTTCAAAAAGGAATTGTTGGCCATTTAATATGGAATTTTGAAGAGGGAATTTCCAAAATGTTTTTGGTAAATAATGTGAATTGTTTCCAAATAAAGGAAAAGTTAGGGGTTAGGAAAAGTGTTTTGAAAGATCTTTTGATCAGGTTTTATAAAGTGATTTTATTAATTAAGTATTTAATTGATAAAGCTTAGAGGATTCCATATGAAATTGAATCAATGTTTGATTGTTTTGTTTAATTTGATAGTTAAATTACTAACTATCAAATATGGACCAAAATGAAACTTTGGAAATATCTAGGAGAAACGCGGGAATTGTATGGTACAGTTACCGTCAAAGGTGTTACACTGTACGTATAAACTCGTTTCGTTCTTCTAGGACGAATGATAAGGAAATCCATCCACTAACGGTTAGGATGTGAACCCTACTCTTATCTTTGTCTATTTATTCCCTAAAGAACCGGGGTTGAGTTTACCGAAATTATCGGTTGTTGGTACGGAGAGATCGGGATCAGATTTATATATCCAAAAACCACTCTGAACCAACATGTATGTTCGAGTGGAAGACATCTTGATGACGATTGATGACGGTGCTCTTTGAAGTGCAAGGGCTACTGCTACTAATCCCGAGGGTGATTCCAAAATGAATGTAGTAGAGTTAGTTCCTTCGGTTTCGTTCAGTCCCAGAACGAACTTGTATTGATGAATGCTGGCATTGCATTGACACCTGGATGGCAGTGTTAGCATTCCAAGATGGATTGCTATTCAGAAAGGTAAACCGTAGCCTCAAGCGTCACAACCACGAGGAATGGAAAAAACATGGCATGCAGCAGAGCTACGTGGTTAGCTATCATTAGGAGCGGTCACCCCATTCTAGATGTTCCTTTAAGAGTTGGTTTGCTTGCAAAAACCGTGGTAGTATAAGGCCACGATGTCAAGGGGGTGAGGTAGTCCAGTATGCCATGTTAAAGAGGTAGCCGACTCTGTGTTAGCATAAGTGCATTTTATAGAGGTGTATCATCGGAAGGTAGTCCCTTACCTTGCCACTGTTGGGATCCAATCTCCAATACGTGCCTTACGTTTGTTGAGCCTAGTATGTTGGAATGTGAGATGCAAGCATTTCAGCTATTTTATCTATTTACTTTAAACCAAGACACTATTATAATATCACTGATTTTGGTATAAAATGTTTTAGTTATCGTAAGGTAAAAACCCATCCGTTTTTATGTGCGGCGTGGTCTTACGAGATACCCTTTATTTGAAAAGTTTTCAAATGTAGAAATCAGTTTGGTTGTTACTTGTTATCGAGTTTTACTCACATTGGTTTACCAGGCTGATCCGGGCGTTATTTGTGATGCCCCACCTCTATACCCATGCTAGTCAAGGACACTACGGGGTAATGCCGTCAACTAGCACGGAGAATAAGGCTGTTGAGGAGCGACCAGCTGTATAATTGCTTTGTGCGAGTACCGATATGCCAGATAAAAATATAACTTTTCATCTCAAGAGGAAATCTGACATACCGATACAAACTCAAAGCTACTACATAGTGGCTATATGGACTTCGGAAACAAATATAGAAATAAACATAACACAAATCAGTTACAGACAATTCATATCACAAAGGTGGAAATAGATATGAATATAACACATGAAAGTGTACATCAGAGTAGTGGTCAAATAAGATCCACATAACACAAAAGAATAGAGACAAGTGCAAGGTAAAAGAATATGTATACATCAAGGAGTCTAATCTCAAATGTATACAACAAAAACTACTAAACTAGAGTAGTTAGCCAAAACTCAGATGATGGTTCCAGATAGGAAGTCAAGAGGAAGCACCTGTAAAATCTCAGTCTGACCCGAGTATTATTTAAGAAGAAAATAATAAACGGATCAGTCTAGCTATAATTATCAGATAAAATGAGATAGAATATGAGATAAGATAATAAAACATATGATAACAAAAAGATGTCATACTATGATAAGTATACATTAGGAAATCACGAAAGTCATACAAAATCTCAAGAATCTCATAGCATCAAAAAGAATATCATATTCTTTATTTAATTCACCAAGCCACAATAAATGACATACATATCAATGCCAATTGAAAAAGGTGGTGAAACATAAATTCCAGAAATCATCAATTAGAAATCCAGAAATCACAATAAAAGGATGGCCAATCCCAAACAGGAGCATGAAAGCCGGAACATTGACGCAGTGCAAACGGTACGTCCAATGAACCGGAAAGCCGAGACATCGATGTAGTGCAAACGGTACGTCCGATGAATCGAATATTGACGCAGTGCAAACGGTACGTCCAATGAATTGAACATTGACGCAGTGCAAACGGTACGTCAAATGAACTAGAAAGCCGAGACAACGATGTAGTGCAAATGGTACATCAGATGAATCGAATATTGACGCAGTGCAAACAGTACGTCCAATGAATTGGAAAGCCGAGACATCGATGTAGTGCAAACGGTACATCAGATGAATCGAATATTGACGCAGTGCAAACGGTACGTCCAATGAAATGAACATTGACGCAGTGCAAACGGTACGTCCAATGAACTGGAAAGCCGAGACATCGATGTAGTGCAAACGGTAAATCAGATGAATCGAATATTGACGCAGTGCAAACGGTACGTCCAATGAATTGAACATTGACGCAGTGCAAACGGTACGTCCAATGAATTGGAAAGCCGAGACATCGATGTAGTGCAAACGGTACATCAGATGAATCGAATATTGACGCAGTGCAAACGGTACGTCCAATGAATTGAACATTGACGCGGTGCAAACGGTACATCCAATGAACTGGAAAGCCGAGACATCGATGTAGTGCAAACGGTACATCAAATGAATCGAATATTGACGCAGTGCAAACGGTACGTCCAATGAATTGAACATTGATACAGTGCAAACGGTACGTCCAATGAACTGGAAGGCCGAGACATCGATGTAGTGCAAACGGTACATCAGATGAATCGAATATTGACGTAGTGCAAACGATACGTTCAATGAACTGAAAAGCCGAGACATCGATGTAGTGCAAACGGTACATCAGATGAATCGAATATTGACGCAGTGCAAACGGTACGTCCAATGAATTGGAAAGCCGAGACATCGATGTAGTGCAAACGGTACATCAGATGAATCGAATATTGATGCAGTGCAAACGGTACGTCCAATGAATTGAACATTGACGCAGTGCAAACGGTACGTCCAATGAACTGGGAAGCCGAGACATCGATGTAGTGCAAACGGTACATCAGATGAATCGAATATTGACGCAGTGCAAATGGTACGTCCAATGAATTGGAAAGCCGAGACATCGATGTAGTGCAAACGGTACATCAGATGAATCGAATATTGACGCAGTGCAAACGGTACGTCCAATGAATTGAACATTGACGCAGTGCAAACGGTACATCCAATGAACTGGAAAGCCGAGACATCGATGTAGTGCAAACGGTACATCAGATGAATCGAATATTGACGCAATGCAAACGGTACGTCCAATGAATTGAACATTGACGCAGTGCAAACGGTACGTCCAATGAACTGGAAGGCCGAGACATCGATGTAGTGCAAACGGTACATCAGATGAATCGAATATTGACGCAGTGCAAACGGTACATCCAATGAACTGAAAAGCCGAGACATCGATGTAGTGCAAATGGTACATCAGATGAATCGAATATTGACGAAGTGCAAACGGTACGTCCAATGAATTGGAAAGCCGAGACATCGATGTAGTGCAAACGGTACATCAGATGAATCGAATATTGACGTAGTGCAAACGGTACCTCCAATGAATTGAACATTGACGCAGTGCAAACGGTACGTCCAATGAACTGGAAAGCCGAGACATCGATGTAGTGCAAACGGTACATCAAATGAATCAAATATTGACGCAGTGCAAACGGTACGTCCAATGAATTGGAAAGCCGAGACATCGATGTAGTGCAAACGGTACATCAGATGAATCGAATATTGACGTAGTTCAAACGGTACGTCCAATGAATTGAACATTGACGTAGTGCAAACGGTACGTCCAATGAACTGGAAAGCCGAGACATCGATGTAGTACAAACGGTACATAAAATGAATCGAATATTGACGCAGTGCAAACGGTACGTCCAATGAATTGAACATTGACGCAGTGCAAACGGTACGTCCAATGAACTGGAAGGCCGAGACATCGATGTAGTGCAAACGGTACATCAGATGAATCGAAGCACATTAAAAGTACATGGGTTGCTAGCCCACAAAGAAGTGAGACAAGGCTCAATAAAATGAAGTACAGTCCTTCACATGGACAAAGAGACATCGCACATTGCTAGTCTAAACCATAAAATGATCATCATGATCATCAAGAAAGTGTCAATTACACTAAGCCAGTAAATATAAGAGTTTAGCTTCATGTCCCATAACCACTAGCTTAACTTAAATATTTACGAACAAACTGTAGATCTTCACTAGGAAATTGTCACAAAAAGGGTTCAATCGAACAAGTCCAAGAGCTAACCGACAAAGTGAACGCGAGCGTTTCATACCACTCGTTTTACTAAGTCGTTTAATTCGATTTCTCATCCGAGTGAAGTAAAGGCTTGTATATACTAGTAGATTAGAAAACGGTTTGATAAACGAGTTTGGTATTAAAAATAGAGTTGAAAACATTTTGATGAAAGGGTTTTGATATTTACTACTAGTATTAAAACCTTCAAATCTTTAGAGTGACAAGTCACAAAACGATTGTTGAAACAAATCGAATCACATAAAATTCACATTCGAAGACGTGAGAAAAATCCAAAGAAATCAATTCCCAAAACCATCAAAGGAAGAAGTTCTGTTGAATGTTTTTCGGATAAGATCCCCTACGAAGGGGGGTACGGGGTCCAGGGGGCAGCGCCCCGTCCAAAACGGTACGACTTAGTGAAGACAAGAGAGGCGAGCGACATTCTCAAAAATCCCGAGAAGAAGTCATCAATGAAGAAAATAAATGATAACGACGAATCGGATAACCTTGATCCGATAGAAATTGAAATCCCGAGCTAAATAGGCAAAAACATGCAAAATAGAGCAGGTCACAGGCTCCAGACGTCTGGGGTATATGCTCAGACGTCTGCAGCAAGTTTCAGGAACTGCCTGAAACAGTCTCCAGACGTCTGAGCCTACCTGCAGACGTCTAGTGACGTGCTGAAATCGTTTTTCAGCCTAGTGGGAGAGCAAACTCTCTCCCACACTTGCACCCGGACGAGCAATGGAGTTCGGGGTTTTTGTTAATCGGTAATACGGCCCTATAGACTCTCCGATTCACAACCAAAAACATGTTCACAATACAAAGCAAGGAGTTTCAAAGTTTTGAATTCAAAACATCAAAAATTGAAATGTTCGCCAAAGCAATTCAAACCAAAAGCAATTGAACATGAAATAGTGTTAGGAATTCATACCTAACAATCAAAGATGGTTATAGTCATAGATGTGAGATAAAAATCTCACCTTTTAACAAAAACAATAAAGAGGAAGCTATAGAGCAATGCAAGGACAACCACTCTTCAATTCCAACTCAACAAGCTTGAATCTAAGCTTAAAAGAGAATTATTTCCTAAAGTTAGGTTTAGGAATTTCTGAGATGGAAAGGGGAAAGAGTTGGAGAAGAGGATGCTTACCAATAGCTTCTCTTTGAATTTGGAGCAAGAATCTGGATTTTGCAAATGAACTAGGGCTTGGAATTTCTAATTCCCTTTCCTTTCCACCATTTTCAGTAGAAGCTTGAGTTTGAGGAATGAAAATGAGTGAATGGAAGGAGATGGGCTGAGCTAGGGTATTAGTTAAGCTAGTGGGCTGAACCCAAACCCAAAACCCAATAGAAAAAGTAGCGAAATTCGACTTACTCCAAACATACCAAAGATTATACTCAAAAAGATCGCAAACGCCATTTTGAACTCAATGGGGGTAGTCTCGAGTCCTAATTCAACTGTTTGCAAAAAGTAGCTTTTTGGACCAAAATCCGACGAACGACGAAATATTTAAATAAAATATTTAAATATAAAATCGATAAATATGCGGGTTGTTACATTATTCCATGTAATGCTCGGGTCAGACCGAGCATGTTTTTGTCAGGTTTAGCTAGATACTTTGGAGTTGGAGAGGAACTGGATGGTCAAGACTTATTCACGTATATTTTTCTTCCGCTGTATTATGGAGTCTGCATTTTTGTCAACGTAAGGACATGTCTATATAACTGTCCAAATTTAGGATAAGTCTAGTGTACTCTGATGTTATGTGAATAATGATGTTCCCTTTTTATAAAGACCACTGTTTTATTATATATTATTCGCTACGTTGTGACATTCTATGTTGTTTAGTTTTCTTCTATCCTTTACCTTTTTCTTTCATCCTACAAATCGATATTTCTGGCACTTGAATGTTCGACATATGATACAATGGACGTGTTAGTGTCGATTTTCGAGGGTCGAAAATCCGGTTCGTTACATTTGGTATCAGAGCTGAAGGTTAAGCGAGAACCATGGCCCTGGTGGGGGTATACTCATTTGAGATAGGGTAAGTGAGACCCTAAAATGAGCCTGAGTGTATTACAAATATGATTGCATATTTGTTAGTGAGTAAAAATGTTTTATATTGTGTTGTTTGATTTGTTGAGTGGCTTAAGAATTTTGTTTCAATGCGTTTGGCCAACATTATCGATAGAGATTTCCTAAACACTTGAATAAGTCCAATTGACATAATATTGTTTTAAAATTGGTAAATGAAATAATTTTACCTAGAATATATTTTATATATAAAGGAATGATTTTCAAAAGTCTATATAGTTATTGATGAGATATAGGGCTAAAATTGGATTGAGAATATAATGTGTTTAGTTAAAAGAAAATCTTTAGATGACCTTATAAAAATGAAAAGGATTGTGAGAATATTAAATCTCGATGGCTTTGATAAAGATTTATATGATTTTGGAAAACTTGTAGTAATTGTATTTAAAGAGATTTTAAGATATAAATATTTTAAAATGGATTTTGAAGTAAAGTTTTCTTTGGACAGTTTAGGAATGAGTTTCGATTATTTTGTGATGATCGGAATAATCTTCTAAGTGACGATCTGATATTTGCCTAGGTTTACGTTGTAATACGCTTAGTAAATTATTCTCTTTATCATTGTATGATCGAAACAAGTTCAACCCGAACGAACCCAATGCATGCAAGTTAGTGATAAAATGTTTTATTGGAAAATGTATGGTATTGTTTCAGAAATGAGATTTTGAAATAAAGAAATATTTTTAAATTAACTAATTCGAGTGGCTCGAAAATAACTTAAATTGGGGAAGAGATGTGTTCAGATGGTAAGCACTTCTCTTGAGTATTACTCTTCTTTGTAAGAGAGTGTGTGATACTGTTTAGTAGTACCAAGTCCCTTAGTATAATTTTCGAGTTACTCGGGCTATAGATATATATTTTCTATAATTGAAATATAGAGTTCTATTTCAAAAGGTTTTGAAATAAAAGTCAGGTATTTGGACCTTGAGTTTTCTTAAGAAGATAAATGCAAAATGGAATAGTTAAATCCAATAGGGGTATATATTCTTAGGATGTAGTGGAGTATTATACAAGTTGAACCTAAATCAGTTTTATGAATTGTTTTAATAAATAAGTTTTGTGGAAATAGAATTGGTATTAGAGAGGACCAATTAGATAAATGCGTAGATTGAGCGTAGATCATTTCTCCTTCTCATATAGGTTTGATCTAAGATTCGAGTATATGACTTTGAGGTGTTTCACACCATTCCGAATAAGGATCTATTACTCGACCTTTGATGGTGAGATCTTGATGAGGATTTTTGGTAGGGGACCAAAGTTTTCTATCATAGTAGACTATGCAAGGAGAGCAGATGTTCCAAATCAAGGAACCTAATCTGAGTCCGCACTAGAGAATCGGGTAAGCATTACTAGTTCGGAGGTAAAGTTATGTGTTCGAGAGGTGATCGAATCAGATTTTGTTATGAATAATCTATGAACATCATGTGGACTTATGGATAGTATTTAGTGTTCATGTGGTGTAATTTCCAGGACCAAATTCTTTTAAGGGGGGTAGAATGTAAAGATCAGGGTTTGGTCGCTTAAAATAGGCAATTATATATATATATATATATATTATAGACAATAAATGGATTTTTATAGATAAATAAACTCATTTTTTATTAATTAATAATGATGGTAAAATTGTTATAAAAATTTGTTTACCAAATTAAATAGTTTGTAGAAAAACAGAAAGTGCGACCGAAGAACGTTTTCCGAAATTTCGACCTTTCGACCGAGAAGTTGTTGAGAATGTTTTTATCTTTATGCACTATATGTACATATATATATAAGAGTTAATTAGCTAAATAATAATATACTTAAGGATAGATTATCTTATGTTAATTTTGTTTAGCAAGTGATGTGATAATTTATAAATTTAAAAATAATAATCTTATATATATATATAAATATATATTCCTCTCTTATCACATCTTATATTTGTAATCATTAACCATAATTATCTCTTGTCACATCTTAGTTAATTAATAATTAAACTTATATATATATATAAAGAGTGATGTGACAATTCATAAATTTAAAATAATAAACTTATATATATATCTATCTTGTCACATCTTAGGATTATCATCATTAACCATCATTACTTAGGTGATATGGCTAGAGAGGGGAGGGAATGTGACATTTGAGGGGAAGAAGAGAGTGATGTGACTTGACAAAATGATGAGGTATGAAATCTTGCTTATAAATTGCCTATATATTTCTCCATTTTTCCTCCTCTTTCCACAAACCATTACTTCCTCATTTCGGATTCAAATGGAGTTTCTGTTTTTTTAAAACCATGTAAAATTTTAATGGATACAACATTCTAATTGACCACCTTTTCAAATTTCTAACATAGCTATGTTAAAACACCGATTCTTTACAGAGCAATTTTGAGCTCAGAATTTAAATTTCGAAAATGGTCCATCTTCTTTGGACCATAACTTCTTCAAATCAAATTGAAAATTGGTGACTCCTTTTTTAAAATAATAGAGAAAAGAAATTTCAATAATTTTCTATTTGGGTGCTTTTTGAAATCCATGAGTAGCTAGCCTAAAAATCAGTTGCAAAATGACCTATTTTCAGGTTTATTATTGAGAATCCGATGTTTACCTGAAGTCGCTCCACCTTACCAAAACAACTCTCGCTTCCTCTTCCCTTCAAGGCTGAGCGTACCTAGTGCATTTAGGGTTCAAGACTCCATCTTGTTGCTGCTATGTCATACTCTAATTTAGTGAGAGTTTGGATAGTTTTCGGTGAGTAAATCCTCAATCTTTTGAAAAGAACTTTCCTTCGTATGTTGTGTTGATCCTTAGTTATATGTATGTTATATATATGTTGGATCTTGGCATGTTTGAAATGTGATGATAAGTGCTAATGTATGGGTTAGTGTTAGCACTCGAATGGATGTGTTATTGCAAAGTTAGTAATTGTACATATATTGGTATATGTATACAATTTGTTGTATGAATGTCATGTATGAATATAAATGGTTGATGATGAACTTAACTGTAGTCATGATGGGTTGAAAACAAAGTTGAATCCTTATATGTAGTCACGACGGGTTTGAGGTCGGATTTGAAATCAAACTCGTTTCAAGAGTTTAAAGTTTAGATTTTGGTTAAAGTTTGCATAATTGGTTTTAAAATGTGATAATTTACTAAGGTTTGTTTCAATAATGAAATAGTATGGTTTTAGTAAAGTGGCTTTGCTTAAAGGTGGGTTAGAGCAAACTGCACTCATAGCGACAGTCGCTATGGATGTAGTTTGGCAAATGTTTGAATTTCTATTTCAAATTTCTTTTATTTTGAAATTAGTTTACAAAGTTTTTCAAACTTAATTAGTAATATTTAAAAGTAATTAATTTGTAATATAATTAATTAATTAGTTAGTTAACTAAAAGGTAATTGGCACTTAATTGGTAATTAAGAAGGTGATTAAAGGTTAATCATCACTTAAGTTAAGTTAATGACTGTTAATTAATTAAGGAAAAGTCTATTTGAACACAATTTGGTGACACAATTGGTGATACAATGGATCTCTATTGTTGGATTACCCCTTGAATTCCACCTTCTATATAAAGACAAAAAATCGGATGGTCTAGATCTTTTGTGCCTCCATTTGTGTCATCAATTTGTGTCCAAATAGCCGTCCCCATTAATTAATAAAGTTTTAATTAATGTTTTACATGGTTAAGAAGTAATTAAATAATTAATAATTATTTAATTAAGATTAATGGTTAATTAATTATTAAGTAATTAATGGATTATTTAATTAATTAGGGTTTAACTTTTAAACAATTTGGTTTAACCGTAACCAAGTTGCATTAGTAAGTTAATTAGCACTTAATCAAGTTCATTAAGCCTAATTAGAATTTAATTATGACTTAAGCTTGATTAATAAGGGTTAATTAAGATTTAATAGGGGTTTAAGCTGATTAAATCTATTTAAACATTTTCAAAGGTGATTTTAAAACTGGACCGAATGTGTTTTAAATCAATCTCTTTTTTTAAAGTGAACTGATTCCAAATCCGAGGTTCTCTTGTCTGGACCTTAAGTAACCATAAATGATTAGGAAGTCTAAATGACATTTGTTAGTAGAACAAAACACCATTCTGCTATAGTGTAAGTGATTTGATTTTGTGGGCATGTGTTAGCAGAATAAATCCCCCTTCTAATATGAATTGATTGAATAACATCTGTTTAGTTGGACAAATCACCCTTCTGCTATTATGTTATTTGGACATGTATATGATAGTTAGTTCATATTGACATGTTATTCCCTAATTTGGATATGAGTTATATTTACGTACATGTTGCTTATGTAAATAACTGTTAAGTGAATTGGAATTGAAATTGAATGGTAACTTAAATTAGTATCATCGGGACAGCTAATCTTCTTTTTGAATTTATAAAGTATGTTTTTGAATTACCTTCAATTTTTAACTAAATTTAGAGTTAAAAGTTTATAAATGATTTCCACGTTGTCCTATTATGTTGTAAAGTTATTTATAAGTAATAATTTGTTTATAATGGGATTTTACTAAAGTTTTACTTAAAGTATTTTACAAAAGATAATTTGTAAATGATATATTATAAAGGAAATTTTATAAATGTTTTATAAAGAACTTTTATAAACAGTTTGAAATTAAAAAAGAGATTTATAAATCATTTTAGAGATTTCAAAGGAAGCTTATATCTAGTTTGTAAATTTATAAAGTGGTTTGGAATGTGAAGTAAATGGATTTAATTGTAGGTAATGTTTTTAAAAAAGAACCGTTGGCCATTTAATATAGAATTTTGAAGAGGCAATTTCCAATATGCTTTTGGTAAATAATGTGAATTGATTCCAAGTTTAAAGGGAATGTTAAGGGTTGGGAAAAGTGTTTTGAAAGATCTTTTGATCATGCTTTATAAAGTGATTTTATTAATTAAGGATTGATTGATAAAGGCTTAGAAGATTCCATATGGAATTGAATCAAAGTTTGATTGTTTTGTTTAATTTTGGTAGTTAAATTACTAATTGATATTTCCATATGGAATCTATCTTCTACCTTCTACCTTTTTCTTTCACCCTAACAAATTGATATTTCCGACACTTGAACGTTCGGCATGTGATACAGTGGACGTGTTAGTGTCGATTTTCGAGGGTCGAAAATCCAGTTTGTTACAGCTAAAGCCATAATAATAGCAGCATCATTTATAAGCATGCCTAGGGAATAGGTCTTAAATGATGGGGTCTGCCTTAGTTAATGACATAAATGACCAAAGTCTGCTTATTTTCTAATAAAAGGTATTAAGTGGCTTGCGTACTGTTTGGTACATGACTACAATTTTATTCACAACAGATGTGGTAATAGTTGGACATTAAATGTCAAAAGCCTTAAATAGTGGTTAGAGGTCTTGTGGTTAGGACCCACCGAACATTGACAACATTGTTAGGAAACCACATTGGGAATAGGTTCGATTAAGGTATTAAATGGTAGAGTCTTCCTATTTCTCTTTCTAATAGTATTATAGAAGCTCGCTTAATATTAGAAGTACTAAGTGGCTAATAGGTTTGGAAGTGTTGGGTGGTTAATATGGCTTCATTTGTATTTCGTACCTTGGGAAGGGGTAAGTATGCCATCGTGTGTGCAATGCAAGGTTAGATTATGATTCCTAACCTTAATGGACATAACAATTAAATGGAAACCTATCAGTATAAGTTTATGTTATGGACAATTTATATTTTTCCAGTCATCAGAATGTTGTTTTGACATCCTCCTTATTACAACTCACAGGATTGATTTTAGAGGAATATGTAACTAGACCTAGATGTTCTTTGTTGTTTGAGAATTCTTCTTTCTCTCATGGTCGATGCTGATATGACAACCTGCTATCCAGGGAATACCATTAATTCCAAGGTAGTAGTCATAGTTAGTATTCTTATCCTATTATTGCTTCCACTGAGAGTTTAGATTTCTATCAATCTCTGATAATGCTCATGCTTATTTGCAGGTACCAAATCCAACGATCTATGCTCTGATGGACTTGGGTTTCGATATTTGTCAAAATTTAGGCCCATTAAGATGCGGGTTGTCACATTTGGTATTAGAGCCTAGGTTAGTAGATCAGAGGAATTAGGATAAATTGAGAGCACGTATTCGTACTTTCCTATCTAGTAATATTATATTTTTACGCTAGATTCCAAGATTTCCAACTATAGAAGTAGTTGTAGTTTAACTCCGAAGGAATGGGCAAAGTAACTATGAGTTAAAAATATCTTAGAGTTAAGATTTTTCACGCCGACTCCGAAGTACCCCACGGAGTGCGGGCGATGTGCAAAGCACTATTGATGAAGAGCGTAAGTACGACATATGGCTGAATCCTGGAGGCTGGAGGTGTTTAACTTGATGGTTGAGTTTTAAACTAGCTTATGATTTTGGATTTTGAGTTCTAGTCGAAAACGTATAATTACTCCAGATGGTTGTGAAATTAGAGTCTGTATGTCGAAATTGTCCGAAAGTAAGTTTTGCTAGGGTGCATTCATTGATCACCTCTTTGATGGCAAATGGGATTTTTTATTTGAATAATTAATGTCAATTCCTTAGTTTAAAAACTATGAGAAAAGTTTTATAAAGTATATTTGGGAAATGCCTTAGATTTTGAAAAAGGGATTTTCAAAGGATTTCTTTTCCCAAAGATTTATTTTGAAAATTTTGTTTTGAGAATGTTTTGAAATTTTAATTTACAAAGAAATAAGTATACCACCAGGTTGGTCGTGTTAAGAAATTTTTGATTTATAAAAGATTAATTATTTAAATCCTTAAATATTTTTATGTATATATATCAGTAAAGGCTTGATATTAATTTTTGGCCAGAAAATTGTTTTTCAATTCGGGAAATTTGTATTTTAAAAAGAAGGATTTTGGAAACCTTGAATATATATATATATATATATATATATATATATATATATATATAATTTGATTTTAAAGGGAAGTTTGGTATTACATAGTTTCTATTAGTTAGAAACGAGTAAAAGGAGCATACACTTAGCTAAGTGATTTTTGGTTTATAAAATCAAGTTTTTTATATTTTCTCTCTTTAACGTATGGACAAAATAGGAATGACATCAACTTTATTGGGGTATGTAGTTTGAAGTGTTGTTAAACCCACCAGCTACTGGAAGAAATATTTCCATGAGAAGTAAGCATGAAATAGAAGTTGGAATATTTTTGGGTTTGTGGAAGTGTTGTTGGTCGTAATAGTTTCACTAAGGCTATCGCAATCTCACCAAGGAAGGGTCTACCTTGTAAGGCGGATACCGATATGTGGAAGGCATAATTTTTCTGTATGGGTTAAGCCAAAGATGATGTGTGGAATGGTTATTAGAATACTAATTAATTTAGCCGGCCCTATTGGGTCCAAGTTCAGGCCACGCCCAAATCCGGGCTAGTAGTCGACCAAGCTGTCGATCATAGCGGTCGGCCGTTGACCTAATAGTGGTCGACCACAGGGTGGATTCGGGCCGAAACCAAACTTGGAATGCAACTAAAAGTCGCGTCCAAACGTTCAGCTGCCGCACCCCCACACTCTCTTCCTCCTCTTCAATTTTTTTTAGCCGAACCCAATTCCACCTCCCCCTTCCTCTGCTTCGCCAAAGCCTCTCTCCTCCGTTCCTCCACCAACCAAATCCAAAATTCTTGCGAATCAGATCTTGCCCCACCACCACTCTAGATCTAAACCTTTTTCCAACCGCCTCTCAGCCCATGGCAGTGCAACGCAGTGGCGGCTCTTACGCTCGTCATCCCGGCCTCACTCCGCAAGAAGCCGCTTGGCTTGACCAGAGTGAGTGGAAGATCGCCACCTATCTTGGAATGGTGGACATTGATTTCCTTTATGGGCGACCAGTGAAGTTCGAAGATTTCACCGCTCTTGGGCTTGAAGAGATTTTCGTCGCGGTAGACTTGCACCAATCCTCCGCTTCGGCACTTATGAGTGGGAATATTACCCGCACTGCGTCCGTCTTTTCGATGCACAGATGGCATATAATTTTGATGATGGCAATAGCTACATTGACTCCAGGTAAAGGGAGCTCGGATTGAGATGTCAGATTATGATCTTTTTGGGATTTTGGAGATATCTGGAGTAGGTGCAGATTTGGACGACATAGAATAACTAATCCAGAGATTCTATAGAGGAAATTTTCTAGAATTGTCGGTGATTAGAGGACCGACAATTTAAGACCGATGGCCCATCTCTTCGTGCGCATCACTCAACACGACATCATTCCGAAGATAGAGAGCCTTCATAAGATCTACACCTCAGTGGGAACGCCGCATATGCTATAATTGGTGGCATAGCCGTCAATTGGGCTCGTGCCTTAATGCTCCATATAGTCATCGACGGAATCACCATTAAAAGAATGAATATTCCTTTACTGCCTGCCGCACCACCTATACCAGCACCATAGCCATAGCACCAGGGGATAGCGTAGGGTGCCGATGGATACATGAGTCGAGAGCTAATTACTATCTGTCAGGTTCATGTTGAGATCCGTGAGATTTGGACGGAGTAGCAGTGCTAGGGGCATGAGATTGGGTGCATAGCCGCCATGCTACGAACGTTCCGTGGTCGCGACAATGGCTTGAGCTCCAGCTGTGGAGTGAGACCTCCTCATAGTTCTTAGATGGTGTTTTATTTAGGGTTGTTGTATTTTTTTAATTTTAGCATTTGTTCTTTTCCTTTGGGTTGTTAGGTTGTAAAACTATTAGTTATCTCTTATAAAAGGCAAGCATGATATTATGAGTTTCTATTCATTTTCTGTGTTATTGTTTCTGCATATGTGAACCACTCCTATATATATGCATAGTAGAGAAACAATATAAATACGGGAATTTCATAAACATGCTTAACTAATAGTAAAAGCAATATAAGATTGGAAGTTTGGAATAGTTGGAAATTATGGCAAAGGACATGATAAAGTTGTTTCGATATCACAGGTCATTGCTCATGTTCCTTAAAATGTAAATTTTTTTAAAGATGTGTTGAAATTTTTTAAATAAAATGTCAATTTTTTGGGTAAAGATTAGTTGTAGAATTTTGGAATTTGGTTTATGCGTTTAGCACATAACCGACTTCCGACTATGTTGAAGTTGTGGTTTGATTTATCAAAATTTTTCAGAAGGAAATTTTTTTATATAAAATTTTCCCTTGATTTGAAAAGTTCCCTTTTGAAAATAAAGTTTTGTGTTTTAGTTATTTTTGACTTTTAAATTATTTCTAGAGTTTCTTTTCAAAATTTTATTTTAAGGGAAAATGTGCGTCTAAATATTTTAGGATTTTATTTTTCAATTGACGTACAAATTTGAAAATTGAGAAAGATTTTTGTGAAAACTTTGATTTTGAAAGCCACATATTAGGCGTAGGGAAGGCAATAAAGTTAGAGTTTGAAAATTTGGTGATGCATTAGGGTCAATAATGCGATAAATGCAAGCGATAACAAGGGAAAAACTATTTGAGCCTTGAAATTTCTATTTTCATATCTTGTCGATGACGCACGCAAGTCTATTTTTACACTTAGTTCTGTTTTTTAGCTTGAAAATAAACCTCCTTGTGTGTTTTGTGCGTGGAAAATTTGGAGTAAAACTAGGGCAGCGAAGAAATTTCCATTGTACTACGGGAATGGGAAGATTATAGTGTGGTAAGAATGTTAAATTCTTCGCCTAAGTTCCTTTTTCCAACATAGGAGTAAATTTTAGGAAGTGATTTTTCGATGCGTTAGATTATTGGATGAGAGGAAGTGAATGCAAAATTGGTTGCTTTATAATTCTCTTTGTAGGAGTATGGGGTTTCTAGTTGAAAAGATTTTTCAAAAAGCTGCATACATGTAGAATTGCTAGTATATATGTAGGTTGTTTGCATCATATTTTCCAAAATGTTTTCAAAAAATGCATTCTTATAGGAGGATCCGATTTAGAATCATTCTACATACATATTTTTTGTGTGGTGATATGGTTATACACTATGCACTTATGCACGTTTGGTTGCAAAATTTGTTGTATACTCATTGGTTATGTAGTTTTGGGTAATTAGGAGCCAAAACCTTGACTTACTCATTGGTGAAATTTCGAGAATGAAATTATTTTTAAGTGGGGAAGAATGTAACACCACGTAATTTGACGTTAGTTATTTAATTAAGTAGGTTCCAAACGTGGAATTTGTGCAAACGATGGAATTTGACCATGAAACTTACACCACTGCGTTCGTGGTGAACATCTGATCAAATTTCATATTTGGAGTTTTGCGATCGAAGCCCAAGCGAAAAAGTTGCGGACGAAAAACGAATTCGAAACAAAAGTAATTAAATAAGAAAAATTAACATTTTATATTAATTATCTGGGCCCACAAGCCGATCCGTTATTGAGGACGGTCGAACCCCAGTGGTCAACTAGTGATCCCAGGCTAGTCGACCGATGGCGAACTGGCGGCTCCAATAAACCCATGTCGTAACGTCCCTGATTTAATATATTTCGATCTAAAGGTTCTGGTTGATTCTAGCGCCTATAAATTCAGGCCTAGCCCTCTCTTCTCTTCTCATATTTTTATCGGGGTAGTAGCGAGGCTATACCATTTCTTCTTCTCCACTTTCATTCTAAATTGTAAAAGTAAGATACTTGTATCTATATTCATACAAATCTAAGAAGAGTAGAAATCTAATATAAAGGAGAAGAGAAGAGAATCAACCATATGCATATTTGAGGTAATTTATATATTTATATATATTTGTATTTATTTTCTCTTCATATCGCAAATCTCTTCTCAGATCTGTAATCTAATGTATGTATATACCATTTTATTCATATCTCTTAGATTAAAAGGGATTTGAAGATGATTCAAAGGTTCTACTCAGATTTGGATATTTGGATCGCTTTTAAAAAGTGAGTGGAAAATTTATAGATGGTTTTTTGTTGAGAAAAATGTGCGATCCTCTAGAATAGAGGAGAGCACACATATTGTAACAACCCGTAAAATTTTCAATAATTTAATTTGTTAGGTTAATAAGTTTTGGGTGATTTAATATAGAAAAAAAACTTTATCTATTAATAATTGAACAATGGTAATTATAACTAATTAGTAACAATTGAAATGAAGTCCCAATGATGAAATAATGTAAATTAGTTATAAATTTGAATGTAAGAAACAAGTGTGAATGTTGAATCATTAATGAGATAATATGTGATAAATAGAGATTGAAGTAAATCAGTGTTAATTGAGTAATTGTAACATTTGGTTTGTAAATAATAATGGATTCATTAATGTGGATTAAAGTAATAGTAACGGGTGTGAGTTACTATTTAATTGGCCTATTAATTTAGTTATAACTGTTATATTTGAGTATAAATTTAAATATAAGTAAATAAGAGTAAGTGGTGTTGTGACGACCGCCCATGACCCCTACACTGAAAATAGAGATAGTGCGCTGTAAAGTGTGCCAGGCAGCCATGGACGATTGCCAAGGTAAGTTAAAACAGCAGAATCTATCGTATTACTCACAGCACATGGATAAAATACAATAGAGAATATATATAGTGAAGCTTCACAAAATAGAATCTCATCAATTAAGCTTCATAATAGTTGAATACAAACATCTGAATAGTCAATACATCAAGCCTCACTACATATCACTCAGAGAATTATACAAGCAGCGGAACATCCAGTACATATAGTAAGAATATAATATGCAAGCCTCCAGCTCGTCCTCGTCATCAGCATCGTCGGTAACTAAGAACAGCACCTGTCACCTGCTACCTAGTCTGCCCATCCCAAAATGGATGAACAGCCCAAGGTAATAAGAGTTGAACTTAAAACCTTGAGTCAGACGACAGTCTTAGTGAGCGGTAAATTAACTAACAACATACCAAAAGAGCATAAAGGTAAAAGGAATAGGAACCCAACCCTCCCACTCCACCTCTTTCTACAGTGATAGCCTCCCAGACACACTAAGCAGAAGTAAACATAGTAAGGCAAACATTTAAAGTAAAGCAATTATCACTCGAGTCAAGGTCGATGTTTTCCAAGCACAAACCCCCAAGGCCTAAACCAAGATCAGGTAAGCACCCAGAAAATATCGCTCTTGAGACCGAATGACGAAACAACCAAACATCCATGACTCTAGCTATCACTGTTATCATTGCTTCGATACCACCGTTAATTGAATGACCGGCACATTCTTTCAGCCGTCCGTCAAGGGCCAATGGTAACCCCGGTTCTAGACAGAACTCCACACATCGTCGCAGCCCGTGCCTAGGACTATCGAATCTGCCCAGAGTACTCGACTACCAACTGTAGTCTTTTGGGACTATCGAATCTGCCCAGCGTACTCTTTCTTTGAGCCTGCTAGAACCTTCAACAACGATGAAATCTCAGCCTTCTAGTCATCCTCCTCGACGACTATTCTCATACTAGCTCAAGCGCCTCTCGAGCCAACAATTATCCTCACACTCGAACCATTTCACCGAGTTCAACATGCTTGGAATGATCCCGTCTGGATTAAACCAAGGCTATCTCACATCATGCCTCGCTTCATCTCATCATAGCAAAGCCTCATCTCAACATCATCATCAAATCTATCCATATGAGCTTCATCATCCGCCACATATGCCACGAGCAACTTTTCCAATTCAAGAGCCTTTCCCTTAGCCTTTGAATCATCTTCGACCATCTTGTCTAAATCAAATCATCAATCAACTAATTTATAACAATCAATCAAGTCAATCATTAATCCAAGTAATCAAGCATTCAAACATGATCTAATAAACAATTATACTAAAAATGGCAATTCTGTAAATAAAGAGTCCAAATCTAACAAGCATGAAACATGAGCAATATCTCTACAACTTGATGAATGAACTTGCATAGATTAACATGTAGTAAAATGGATGTCAAATCATCATGAACAATGGATCTACACTTAGGTTTATGAAAATGTATGGAAATCACTATTTTAACACGTTATCAAGCCACCAATCCGATATACTCCTTTGGATCCGTGTGAGAGATAACCACCACTCACCGAATCACCTAAACACTTCAAAAGCAACACACTTCAGATCTAGACAGCGAAGGATCTAGCTCGATTCTCCAAAATTCCGCTTCAAACGATGAAATCTCTCTTCGATGGTTGAAGATCTTTAATCTAAGCTCTTGGATCTTCGATTTGATCTTCGATTTTGATGGAAGGAATCACAAGATTAGAGTGAAGAAAAGAAGTGAAGAAGTGTAGAACTCGAGCTCTCAAAATGGCAGGACTTCGTCGCTTCAAGATCCGGATCCCAAAAAGTGAGGAAAAACCCCGTATTTATAGGCTGAAATCCCTAAGTCGTCCGCCCCCTTAAGTCGTCCACGACTTAACTCTCCCCACGACCTACGACTTACAACTTAGCAAATCCTTCGACTTAACCATCCCCTTCGACCTACGACCTAGCAGTTCAACGACCTAAGCTATAACACACGTGCGCGACTTACGACCTAACCTAACATACATGCGCACGACCTAGCGACTTACGACTTAGCAACAATGCCGACCTAACGAGTTGACTGGGATACGACTTAACGCGTGCGCGAAAGTGCACGACCTAACTGCACTCACGATCCAACGACTCATCATCTCAACAACTCATCATCCTTGCGACTTAACGACTCAACCAACTTATCTCCTTAACTCGTCCACGACCTAACTTTCTTAGGTCGTTAACTCGCCCAATCTCCTAAGTCGCTACTCCTATGCCGCTAATCCTTAAGTCGCCAACTCTCTTAAGTCGCCAACTCTCTTAAGTCGCCAACCTTGTTAAGTCGCTAACCCTTAGCTCGTCTACTCCTTAAGTCGTCTAATAAGTTAAGCCGTGAACTCCTAAGTCGTCTACCCCTTAAGTCGTCTACCCCCCTTAAGTCGCAAACTTCTTTAGGTCGCTCCACGGCTTAATCTTCCACACGACCTAACTTTTACACGACTTAAGCTCTAGTCGACCTAAATTATGAACGACTTAACAACATTACGACCTAATGACAACTGTTTTAAAATCTTTTGATCCGTAAAAATACAGGTCGTTACATTCTTTCCCCCTTAGGAATTTCGCCCCCGAAATTCCAAACAAACAAGAGCAATCAAAAACTATTCTGCATGCCTACCATCCATAGCAATCAACAAACCATGCGTCCAATTCTAGCCTAGCATGCAGAATTCTAAAACAAGAACAAGTTACAACGTCATGAGATGACACGACACCTTATGGCCATACCTCGAAGAGTTCAGGATGAGCTGCCTTCATCCTCTCTTCCACCTCCCATGTACAGTCGTTATCATCATCACTCCATTGTATCTTGAGCAACTTAACTACCTTCCTCCTAAGCTGTTTCGTGTCAGTTTCCACAACACGAAGCGGCTTACGAGGTCTCTCAACAACTGGATCAATCTCAAAATCTTCACAGCTATCAGCAGAAACCACTGTATTCGAGTCGTGCACATACTTCCGTAGATACGATACATGAAAAACATTGTGCACACTCGACATCTTTTTTGGTAACTCCAATTTGTAGGCGAGCTTTCCAATTCGCTCGATGATCGGAATGGTCCAACAAATCTCGGAGTCAATTTTCCTTTCTTCCCGAATCGAATAACATTCTTCAGTGGAGAAATCTTCACAAAAACCATATCACCTACGTCGAATTCCAAATCCTTACGACGCTTATCGGCATAACTTTTCTGTCGGTCTTGGGCTGCCTTCATTCGTTGCCGAATGATTTCTATGCAATCCGAAGTCTGTCGAATCATTTCTGGCCCAAGTATCAACTTTTCTCCTGTTTCTAACCAACATGTCGGAGAGTTACACGATGTTCCATACAATGCTTCATACGGTGCCATACCAATGCTTGACTGGTAACTGTTATTATACGAAAATTCCACCAAATGAAGGTGATCTTCCCATAATCCTCTGAAATCTAAAACACATGCTCTGAGGAGATCTTCCAAAACTCGGTTGACTCTCTCAGTCTGACCATCTGTTTGGGGATGATAAGCTGTACTCAAACACAACTCGGTTCCCAAAACTTCCTGAAAGCTCTTCCAAAATCCACTAGTGAACAATGGGTCACGATCGCTCACTATACTCTTTGGAATACCATGGAATCGAACTATCCACTTAACATACAGCTCAGCCAACTTTGATTAAGTCCTAGTTGATCGAACATGAATGAATCTTGCACTCTTAGTCAAACGATCTACGATGACCCAAATCCCTTCATTTCCCGTTCTCGTTCTAGGTAGCCCATCAATAAAATCCATCGATATTTGCTCCCATTTCCATGTAGGAACTTCTAGTGGCTGAAGCAATCCACTGGGCTTCTTCTGCTCGGCTTTTACCAACTGGCAGTTCATGCACTTGGAAATAAAATTTCCAACATCCTTCTTCGTACCTTCCCAGTAATAGGTTCTCTTCATATCCTGATACATCTTATTTCCACCTGGATGAATTGTCAGCTTCGAGTGATGACTTTCCTTCAGAACTTCATTTCTCAATTCATCTATATCGGGAACAACTAGTCGTCCTTGCTTCCGAAATGACTTTCCTTCAGAACTTCATTTCTTAATTCATCTATATCGGGAACAACTAGTCGTCCTTGCTTCCGAAGCCAACCCTCTCGATCGACCTCGAATCCTTTATCCTTTTCTGGGTCCAATCCAGATTCCAAATCACGGATAATATTGACAAGCTTATCGTCTTGCTTTTGGCTCTCACCAATTCTTTCCACAAGAGTCGGTCTTATCGATAAGTTTGCCAACATCTCAGGTTCCAATTCACATCTGGGCCTGAAGTCAAATCCAGCTAAATACTCGAGACTCTTCCATTCTGAAAACATGGCTCCCAATCCTTCATGTCTTCGACTTAACGCATCTGCCACTGCGTTACCCTTTCCCGGAGTATAGGCTATACTAAAATCATATGATGCCAAAAACTCTAGCCATCGTTGCTGCCTAAGATTCAAATCCTTTTTGGAGAAAAGATACTTCAACGACTTATGATCTGTAAACAACTCGAATCGAACTCCCAATAGGTAATGTCTCCACATCTTCAGAGCAAATACAATCGTTGCCAACTCCAAATCATGAGTCGGATAATTCCTTTCATGTGGCTTCAGTTGTCGACTTGCATACGCAACAACTTTACCCTTCTACATCAGCACGGCTCCAAGTCCAGTACCACATGCGTCGGTGTAAACCACCATCTCATCATTTCCACTTGGAATAGTCAAAACAGGAGCACTTGTCAGTCGCTCTTTCAGGATTCCGAAAGCTTGCTCACACTTAGCATCCCATCTGAATACTAGGTTCTCTTTCGTCAATCCTGTTAATGGTGCAGCTACCTTGGAAAAGTCTTTGATAAATCGACGATAGTATCCTGCTAATCCAAGAAAACTTCTCACATCAGATGCATTCTTAGGTCTAACCCAATCCTGGATTGCTGCCACTTTAGCGGGATCAACCGCTATTCCATTTCCAGAGATAATATGGCCTAAGAACCTCACTTCACTCTTCTAGAAGTGACACTTCGAAAACTTAGCCTTCAACTGATGTTTCTGTGAGATTTCCAAAACAATACGCAAGTGCGTCTTGTGCTCTTCTTCAGTTCTGGAATAAATCAAAATATCATCCACGAACACTAGTACGAACTAGTTCAACTGATCTATGAACACTCTATTCATAAGATCCACAAAATATGCTGGTGCATTGGTCAATCCAAACGGCATTACCAGCCACTCAAAGAAACCAGATGGTGTCCTGAAAGCAGTCTTCTGCACACTATCTTTTGCCACTCTTAACTGGTGAAATCCCGTTGCCAAATCCATCTGAGAAAACACCTTGGCTTCGTGAAGCTGATCAAACAAGTCATCTATTCTCGGCAATGGATACTTGTTCTTCTTAGTCACTTTATTCAGCTCACGATAATCCACACACAACCTCAACGATCCATCCGCTTTGGTTACAAACACAACTGGTGCACCCCATTCGGACACACTACACCGAATGAATCCTTTCTGTAAAAGATCATCAACTTGCACCCTCAACTCATGTTGTTCCCTAGGCGCCATCCGCCTAAGAGGCATCACAACAGGTCTGGCTCCTTCAACTAAATCGATACGAAACTCGATCTCTCTATGCGGCGGTAACCCTTTGACCTCATCAAAGACATCCTCAAATCCATTAGCGATTGGCACCGATGACAGTCCATCCCGTGGAACAACCAGCGAATACATGAAGCTCATGAAGACGCCTTCCTCATGCTTACATCGTATCACAACCTTTCGCCCTTCCACATTCTCGACTGTCACCTCCAATCTTTCACAATCAACCTTTGCCGCATACTTCCTAAGCCAGTCCATACCCAAAATAATTCCGAACCCAGCAAAGTTCAGCACAAAACAATCATAAACAAAAGAGCAATCATGACTTGATACAATCAGACCACGGCATAGCATACACAGACAAGACGAACCCCTGACTGGATTAGTTACAACCAATGGCCTATCAACGATATCCGGTTCTAAACCCAACCGGCCTACAAGTTCATTACAAACAAAAGAATGCGACGCCACAGTATCGAATAACACTCTAACTAGGACACCATATATGGAAAGAGTATCTTGAACCACCACACTCTTTCCTTTCTCTTCAGTGGTAGGAGCTTTTGAAGATGATGGAACAACCCCCAAAGCATAAGCTTGCACAATCTGCTTGTCCTTTCGCGGTTCTGGACAATTCTTCTTAATATGCCCCGGCTTGTCACAGTTGTGACACTTCACCGGCACCTTTGGATTCTTGCAATCTCTGGAGAAATGGCCCTTTTGCTGACAATTGTAGCAGGTCACTTCTCCCTTCGGCTTCTTCTGGCCATCCTTACCCTTTTGCTGCTGCTGCTTCCTCTTCTTGTTTCCACCCTGCCGTGGTTTGGACTCTTCCTTGGCCATAGCAACAACAGATCCTTCTTTAGGAAACAGATTTTCGTGCCTGAGAGCTTTCTCCACAAGCTTCTCAAATGGATCGTCCAGATGATCCACCAACTGCCTCCCAAGATAAATGTCCAAGTCTGTCACAAACTTCTCGTTCTTCTGATAAGGAGATTCAATATACGACCGGGCATACTTGGACAAAGCTTCAAACTCAGAAACATACTCAAGAACTGGTCTTCCACCTTGCTTGAGCTCTACAAACTTCTTAAACAAAAACAGATTTTTGAGCTGTAGAAATGAACTTAGCTTCAAATCTGGCTTGGAATTGCTCCCAAGTAATTTCTTCCTCCGGAGTATCAATGGTGATAGAGTTCCACCAATCAGAAGCTCTTCCTTGAAGCTGTCTTGATGCTAGCTTCCTTTTGGTTGCATCCTCGATTCCCAAGTCACCAAAGATTCTTCTACAAGCATCTATCCATCTCTGAACTTCAATAGTTGACTCTGTTCCCATGAAAACCTTTCCTCTAAGAGCAGTATATTCTTTACACATCTTAGCAAAATCCACCGGTCTTGGAGCTTGAACTTGAATTCCAACATCAACTGTTGATGGCCCCGGAGCTGGCATCCTTCTCATGATCGAAGTCATCATAGCCTCGAACATAGCAGCATAATCAACAGCCCCCTCAGCAGCACGACCTTCCCTAGCAGCTGGTCTCCCTCTTCGACTCATTCCTAATATCTATAAAAGAAATGATCAGCACACCTTGAGAAACAACTGCATAAAGAACTCAAATCCTTCTAAGCTACTATATTATATATAGTAATCATCCATCAAAATACAATTACGTCTCTTATACGTAGTTACGTCAGCGAGCGTTGGGTAAAATCGATTAACCAAGGCTCTGGTACCAAATGTGACGACCGCCCATGACCCCTGCACTGAACATAGAGATAGTGCGCTGTAAAGTGTGCCAGGCAGCCATGGACGATTGCCAAGGTAAGTTAAAACAGCAGAATCTATCGTATTACTCACAGCGCATGGATAAAATACAATAGAGAATATATATAGTGAAGCTTCACAAAATAGAATCTCATCAATTAAGCTTCATAATAGTTGAATACAAACATCTGAATAGTCAATACATCAAGCCTCACTACATATCACTCAAAGAATTATACAAGCAGCGGAACATCCAGTACATATAGTAAGAATATAATATGCAAGCCTCCAGCTCGTCCTCGTCATCAGCATCATCGGTAACTAAGAACAGCACCTGTCACATGCTACCTAGTCTGCCCATCCCAAAATGGATGAACATCCCAAGGTAATAAGAGTTGAACATAAAACCTTGAGTCAGACAACAGTCTTAGTGAGCGGTAAATTAACTAACAACATACCAAAGAGCATAAAGGTAAAAGGAATAGGAACCCAACCCTTCCACTCCACCTCTTTCTACAGTGATAGCCTCCCAGACACACTAAGCAGAAGTAAACATAGTAAGGCAAACATTTAAAGTAAAGCAATTATCACTCGAGTCAAGGTCGATGTTTTCCAAGCACAAATCCCCAAGGCCTAAACCAAGATCAGGTAAGCACCTAGAAAATATCGCTCTTGAGACCGAATGACGAAACAACCAAACATCCATGACTATGGATATCACTGTTATCATTGCTTCGATACCACCGTTAATTGAATGACTGGCACATTCTTTCAGCCATCCGTCAAGGGCCAATGGTAACCCCGGTTCTAGACAGAACTCCACACGTCGTCGCAGCCCGTGCCTAGGACTATCGAATCTGCCTAGAGTACTCGACTACCAATTGTAGTCTTTTGGGACTATCGAATCTGCCCAGCGTACTCTTGCTTTGAGCCTGCTAGAACCTTCAACAACGATGAAATCTCAGCCTCCTAGTCATCCTCCTCGACGACTATTCTCATACTAGCTCAAGCGCCTCTCGAGCCAACCATTATCCTCACACTCGAACCATTTCACCGAGTTCAACATGCTTGGAATGATCCCGTCTGGATTAAACCAAGGCTATCTCACATCATGCCTCGCTTCATCTCATCATAGCAAAGCCTCATCTCAACATCATCATGAAATCTATCCATATGAGCTTCATCATCCGCCACATATGCCACGAGCAGCTTTTCCAATTCAAGAGCCTTTCCCTTAGCCTTTGAATCATCTTCGACCATCTTGTCTAAATCAAATCATCAATCAACTAATTTATAACAATCAATCAAGTCAATCATTAATCCAAGTAATCAAGCATTCAAACATGATCTAATAAACAATTATACTAAAAATGGCAATTCTGTAAATAAAGAGTCCAAATCTAACAAGCATGAAACATGAGCAATATCTCTACAACTTGATGAATGAACTTGCATAGATTAACATGTAGTAAAATGGATGTCAAATCATCATGAACAATGGATCTACACTTAAGTTTATGAAAATGCATGGAAATCACTATTTCAACACGTAATCAAGCCACCAATCCGATATACTCCTTTGGATCCGTGTGAGAGATAACCACCACTCACCGAATCACCTAAACACTTCAAAAGAAACACACTTCAGATCTGGACAGCGAAGGATCTAGCTCGATTCTCCAAAATTCCGCTTCAAACGATGAAATCTCTCTTCGATGGTTGAAGATCTTTAATCTAAGCTCTTGGATCTTCGATTTAATCTTCGATTTGGATGGAAGGAATCACAAGATTAGAGTGAAGAAAAGAAGTGAAGAAGTGTAGAACTCGAGCTCTCAAAATGGCAGGACTTCGTCGCTTCAAGATCCGGATCCCAAAAAGTGAGGAAAAACCCCGTATTTATAGGCTGAAATCCCTAAGTCGTCTACCCCCTTAAGTCGTCCACGACTTAACTTCCCCACGACCTACGACTTACAACTTAGCAAATCCTTCGACTTAACCATCCCCTTCGACCTACGACCTAGCAGTTCAACGACCTAAGCCATAACACACGTGCGCGACTTACGACCTAACCTAACATACATGCGCACGACCTAGCGACTTACGACATAGCAACAATGCCGACCTATCGAGTTGACTGGGATACGACTTAACGCGTGCGCGAAAGTGCGCGACCTAACTGCACTAACGATCCAACGACTCATCATCTCAATGACTCATCGACTCATCATCCTTACGACTTAACGACTCAACCAACTTATCTCCTTAACTCGTCCATGACCTAACTTTCTTAGGTCGTTAACTCGCCCAATCTCCTAAGTCACTACTCCTATGCTGTTAATCCTTAAGTCGCCAACTCACTTAAGTTGCCAACCTTGTTAAGTCGCTAACCCTTAGCTCGTCTACTCCTTAAGTCGTCTACTAACTTAAGCCGTTAACTCCTAAGTCGTCTACCCCTTAAGTCGTCTACCCCCCTTAAGTCGCAAACTTCTTTAGGTCGCTCCGCGACTTAATCTTCCACACGACCTAACTTTTACACGACTTAAGCTATAGTCGACCTAAATTCTGAACGACTTAACAACATTACGACCTAATGACAACTGTTTTAAAATCTTTTGATCCGTAAAAATACGGGTCATTACAGGTGTATAAATAAATAAATTTGTATAATCGATAGTAATTGAATGAATTCAATATTAGGTAAGTAATTATGATAATAGTTGAATATATGATAAGCTTAGGTGTAAATTAAAGGGTAGTGATAACAGCTATTATAAGTTGCCTATTTAGTCTATAAAATAATTAGAAAATCTTTAATGTCATAAATGAGAATTTATGCAGTAACGGGAGGTATGAATGTATAAAATAAATAGAAACGTAAATTTATTATAAAGTAATAAATTGGTAAAAGGAATGGAACTAAGGTAAGTTAATTAATTGGTTTTAAATCTTAATTGATGTGTACAATTGACAAGATTTCACATTTAGAAATGTAACATTTTATACAAATTTTTTTAAAAATATATATGTTTCTTGTGTATATCTTTTTTAAATTTTTATTTATTGAATGTTTCTTATGTATATATCTTTTATTTAATGGCTAGAAAACAAATCAATTAGACGTATGTTACTTTGCTTTAATTTGGCATACGTTACATTTGCTTTATTTCTTGCCTCTTTATTTGCCTATCTATTTATTTCCTACCATAGCCGCCTACTACCTATCAATTCAGGTGAAAAAGGAAGAGTATCTCATCTCTTTTTTTTCCATTTGTTTCTATTTATTTAATAGGAAATAAAACCCTTCAATTCTCTAGCCGTTTAAAACATTGATTACATGCCGTTTCTTTCCACTTGACTAGCCGTGAAAACTCCTCTGGTAATTACTTATTCACGTACAAAACACTTCCCCATCTCATTTTCAATTGCATCTTCACGTGAGAAACTTTTCCTGTAAGTCATGGCTTCTTTTCTTATTGTTTTTCTATATTTTTTTCTCTTCTATTTTCTTTTGTTCTTTCCTTTGTTTCAAGGAATAGGCTCGGCCACCATGAATTGTCGACCACAATTCCCCCTCCACCACCACCTTCCACGGCCAACATCACCCCTTCATCACCACAAACAAGGCCATGAACCCTAGAGCAAACTCCATCACCAAAATTGCAAAAAATTCCTCTTGATCCATGCTCTTGTCTCCACTTGACCTTTGCGTTGCCACTCCTCTTCATATCCTTGCCTAGCCGTGCCTTATGACCACTATGGCCGAGCATAGATGCCCTTAAATGATCATGGCCGAGCCACGTGATGGTGTGGCTAGCCCATTTACATAGTGGCTGAGCCACTTGTTGGTTAAACCAAAGGTTATGTCACTTTGATTCATTCTTTTCATTGTTTCAATCTATAAATCTTTGTGTTGAATTTTATTCTTATAATTTTGTAAATTGTTTGTATACAAGATTGGATCTTGACTCTCCATCACAAAAAAATATTGTTCGTGCCTAGTCGTGCTTTTAGAATTTGTTTTGTGTCTCTTGTTTGTTATCTCCAGCTTTAAAAAGGTGAGTTTTATCACTCTAGACATATGTACTTATATTATTGTGAAATGATAGCAAGTGAATATGTATGAATTGATATGTTATTCATACATTCCTGTGATATATTATATGATGTTAAATGTTGTTTATATACCTGTTGCATTACCTGATATGTTATTATATGTTATACTGTTCATTTTAATTACTGTATCTCACACTGCAAGTTCCCTATCACTATGGGTTGTACCCGAACAGATATTAGAATTAGGAAAAATCATTATGGGCTGAAATGATAGGCTCGAGTGATTTTTATTGTATTTTTATTTTATTTTATTTGACTTGGGATTGTGGGTTTGAAATGATAGAACCCGAATTTTTCTTTTTAAATTACGGATTGAAAGGACACATATCTGTATCACTTGACCTAGGTTAGAAAATATTATACAGGCCCATGGTTATATTTTTAAATAATATTTTCCTAAAAATTATTGAGTATTTTGAATGTTTTAAATATATGAAATTTGAGCTAAAAGATTTGATTTAAATGACTTAAATATAAGAAGATGTTGGTTTTCTATAAGTTAAGACTTTATAAGTCAATAAGTGGCTTAAATTGAAATTTTAAAGATGTGTTGGTTTTAAATTGAATTTAAAGACATTTACTGATGATAAATAACTTAATAATATAATTGGACTTAATATGGAATTTTAAATCTAACCCAGTAATGGTAATGAATTTTACTTTATGAAACAGACATGTTTTGGGTAATAAATAATGTATTTTGAACTGATAAATGGAATACAGTTTTAATTGGACATTTTGTAATAAAATGTATTTAACTAGAAATCATAGTTAATTGATGTCTAAATGAATAGATCTAAAAGAAAATTTATTGTTACATTAACTATGATAAAATATTCTTTTGTGAAATGTTATGTTTTGTAAAATAAATAGTTATGATTTTTAAATCGAAGAATGTAACTTTAATTATGACTTAACTTGGAAATTGGAAATTTGGTTTTAAATGAAAACTTTTAAGTTAAGTAAATAAAGGGAAATTAAAATTTTACTTGGGAAATGGGTATTTTAAAATATAGTATTAAGTTAATTGTTAAAGTAAAAGTTGAGAAAATAATTTACTTTTGACTTAATGAATGAATTATTGTTTAAATTGGATATTTACTTATTAAGTGTTTATTTTATTGAATCATAAGTTAAGATATCCGAATGAATGTTTTTGAAGCGAAAAATATGATTTTTTATAAGTTAAAATGAACAAATTTTAAGTTTTATTGTTTCTGAATTTTTTTAAAATAAAGCTGGAACTAATATTGGTAGCACTTCAGAAATGTTGTGGTCTTAAGACAGCATTTGTTAAGTGCTGTCATTTTTGGAAATAGACTAAGTTCTGAAATAAAAAAGAGCTACTGCAGCACTTTGTAAGTGATGTTGCTGCTAAAAGTAAACTATTTTGAAATAATAACTAAATATCTACTGTAGCACTAGGTAAGTGCTGCTGTTTCTTAAACTGAACTGTTTTGAAATTATAATACCTACTGTAGCACTTTATAAGTGCTGCTGTTTCTAAATTTGACAATGTTTTGAAATATTACTAATATATCTACTGTAGCACTTTATAAGTGTTGTTGTTAGTTGAAAATACAATGTTTTGGAAATTTTATAATTGAATGAATGAACTTAGAAATGCTACAACTTTGAAATGAATATAATTTGACAATGAATTTCAATGGTTTAAATGAATATTATTTTAAGGGCGTTATGATTTCTAAGTATTATGATTTTCAAAGAATAACATTTCTAAATTGTTATGATTTTAAAATATTATGGTTTCAAAGTGTTTTGATGTCGAAATTGTTATAATTTTGAAAGTACTATGACTTTTGGAAATGAATTTATTTGAAATAGTATTTAATTAAGAATTGTTTTGAATATATTGATTTGCAATTTAAGATTTAAGAATATGGCTTTATAAAGTGGTTTTGGTTTAAGATGATTTAAAAAGGAATATTTCAAGTTTAAATAAATTGAAAGAAATATCCAATGATTGGAAATTTGGGTTTATTCAAATGATATTTTGGTTTTTAAGTATAAACTAGTTTTGAAATGGATATGATATTTTAGGTTTTAAAGTAAAGGATCTTGAAATAAATATCCATGGGTTATAATAACGATTGATTGGCAAAGAGACCGGGATCAGATATGGGCATACTCTCTATCGATACTGAAAACCACTTTGACAACCGTGTACGCGGTGGAGATTCCAGAATGAAGTAGGATGGTGGTGACGATCCTGTTGAGGTATGAACGTGGACCCGACTCCCGTGAGTTGGCATAAGGTGGCTAAAACAGGAGCAATTGACGGGCCAATGAGGTAGCACCTCTGATCGGACGCATTTCTTCGATACTATTCTATTACTTTGTGATTTATTTGGTGGCCACCCTTCGATTTTTGATTTGAGAGTGTGTTTCGAGGTGGGCGGTAGTGGCTGCTATGCGTTTCCACCAGCCCGGATGCGTAATTGGTATATCTACCCTGGCGTTGCCTAGTTGTGCAGTGTCACCTACCATATCGAGCTTTACTACGAGTTTGGATTTGTGCCGTAGCCTATGGAGTATTGAGGGTAGCTCCTGATCTGGGGGTATGCTGATACTGGATAGACTACTGGGTCTATTATGTGTTAAGATCTATATGGGTAACCCCTTAACGCTATTTAAAAGTATGATTATTTTATTATAGACATTATTATAATAACGAATATTACTACATAGTAGATAGTTTAACAGATCCTTAAAGAATGGGCGATCCCAAGCATTCTTTAAGTTACTTGTACTTTTCTATTATAGTTCACTTGAGTTGGTTTACATTGTATAAGTATGTAAGTCCTGACTCGAGAGTTTTGTGTTTTGCTTTACGCTCGGGTCAGACTCAGTTGTACCAGTATTCGAGACTCGCCTTTGGAGCTGGAGTTCCGCTTGGATCCATCTATTGATTCTGCTTTCAGTTATCTAGTTGATTCTTGTGATGTATTCAGATCTTGTATTTGACTATTGTATTGAGACCTCTTTGTATTCGTAAATTCTGTTGTATCTTGTTTAACTCTGTTATATACATAGTAGCTTCATGAACATAATAGTCAAATACAAGATCTGAATACATCACTGGAATCAACTGAATAACTGAAAGCAGGATAGATAGATAGCCGGGTCTCCAAGCGAAGCTCCAACTCCAAAGGTGAGTCTCAAATGCTGTATCACTCAGTCTGACCCCAGCGTAAAGCAAAACACAAAACACTCGAGTCAGGATTAACTTTCTTATATAAATAAATCCAACTCAAGTGAAATATCAATTGAAATACAAGTAACTCAAAGGATGTTTGGGATAACCATCCTCTAAGGATCCGTTAAACTATCTACTATGTAGTATATATTCGCTATTATAATAATGTCTAATATAAAATAAACATACTTTAAAATAGCATTAGGGCTTTACATTTAATTTGAACTCACCCTAACATGTAATAGTCCCAGTAGTCTATCCAGTATTAGCATACTCCCAAAATGGGGGCTACCCTCGATACTCCATAGGCTACGGGAGAAATCACAACTCGTAGTAAAGCTCGATATGGTAGGTGACACGGCACAACTAGGCAATGCCAGGGTAGATATACCAATTACGCATCCGGACTGGTGTTGACGCATAGCAGCCACTACCGCCCACCTCGAACAACACTCCCAAATCAAGGGTGCGCACCAAATCAATCACAAGTAATAGACTGGTATCGAAGAAGTGTGTCTGATCAGAGGTGCTACCTCCTTGGTACGTCAATCGCTCCTGTTTTAGCCACCTTATGCCAACTCATGGGAGTTGGGTCCACATATATACCTTAGGATCGTCGCCACCATCCTACTTCATTCTGGAAACTCTACCGCGTACTCAGTTGTCAAAGTGGTTTTCGGTATCGACAGAGAGTATGTCCATATCCAATCCCGGTCTCTTTAACAACTAATCGTTATTATAACACCGCGGTCATTTCAAAATAGTTTATACTTCAAAACCAAAATATCATTTTCATGTCAAAAACCAAATCAATACGGTATCATTTCCATTTCAAATATATCCATTTCAAATATATCCATTTCCAAAAATCATATCACTTTCCAAAGTTATAAAGTTTTCGAAATCATAGTCTTTTGAAAATCAAAACCTTGAAATTCATAACACTTTGAAATCATAGCTTGAAATCATAACATTTTGGAATCCATAACACTTTCCTCTTAAACAGTTTAGATATTAAAATTAGTATATATAGTAAAATAGTTTATAAAATAAAATAGTTTATGTAAAATAGTTATAAGTTAAAATAGCTTATAATAAAATAATTTATATTGAAAATGATTTATATTAAAATAGTTTACATTAAAATAATTTATAAAGTAAAATATAAATAGTTTTAGATATGGCTTAAAAATACTTTATATAAAAATAGCTTCCTCAAATTTCACAAATCGATTCAAATCAACTCGAATTCCAAAACTTCAAATTTAATCAAATCTCAAATCATCAATTTCAATTTGATTCAGTTTCTAAATAAACCATTTCAATTATCGATTTTCAAATACATATTTGAACCATAAAATAAGCCATTCAAATTTCAATATATATCAAAGTCAATATATTCAACATTTCAAAACTAAATTCGATAATTTTATATATATATCAAATTCACTTTACTATTATTAGTTTTGAAATATTTACTTAATCATTTCAATGATATCTAAATACAGCTTCAATTTACAAATTTAAATAAACAAAATATCACATTTAAATTTATATAAATTTGAAATATTCATTTACGTAACTTTTAATCAAATTCAAGTTATAAAATCATAGCTTTAAAATTTCAAATTTAATAAATTTCAAATCAAACTTATTTAAGTAAAATTCTTAAATAAATATAATTTCAAATCAATTTCAAATCATTATAAACTGTATATTTGAAAATATATATATTAAATAAATACTTAAACATATTATTTATCAACTTTATTAAATCAACTTTAATAAAACTTTAAAATCAATATTGATTGAAACCATATACTTCTTTTCAAAACCATAGAAATCATTTTCCAAAATATTTATATATATAGACCAACGTGACTATATAAAATTTTCTATCATATGGTCAAGTGATACGGATATTTATCATTTCAATCCACAATTAAAATATACACGGGTATATATCTTTTCAACCCGCAATCCCAAATTCAGTTCAAATGAAAATTGCTTTGGTTTAATTTCAACCCATAACGATTTTCTCCTATTCTAAAGTCCGTTCGGGTATGTATCATTTCAACCCATAGTGATTTCTATACTAACAGGGAACTTGCAGAGTGATAACTGATATGATAATAAAATAACAATAGTAACAGGCATATATCATCAGTGATAAATAACAGATAAAGGTGTCAGATGTCACAGGTGAATAGATACAGATAATGGCGTAAATATATAAATGTAAATAACTAGCAGCAGCATATTTCAATTGTCATTTCAATTGAAATCAAATTTAATAAATATAAGAACGTTAATCGTGAGTGATTGCTCACCTTTCGAGGCTAGAGAGATGATAGACAACACAACAGACTACGAATTCCAAAGCTACGCAAGAAAGACAAGATTCGACGAACGAAGCTGACAGATAGGAATTGACGAAATCAAATCAGAATCGGATCGATGAAGATAAATGATATAAGTGAATTTGTATACAACTATATATAACTATATTAATAAAACCATATCCCAAATTAAATTAAAACATACCTATTTATTTCAAATCAAAACTAAATTTTAATATAAAATAACATTTATACTTTGAAATCACAATATATATCAATAACATAAATGAGCAAATAGGTATAACCAGTGCACATAGACACTGTATATTTATAACTAACATAAATATACTTTACTATATATGCTATAAGAAAAATGAGAACTAATATAACTAATATTTTTAAAACAAAGTACTGACACATACTTACATACAATTTATGTTTTTAAACAACATATATGTGACATCCCGGAATTTCGAGGAATTTAAAATGCGATAATCTCTTAATTAAATTATTTAAAATTGATTTAAATTGTTATCTTCAAATATAAATAACCAATTAATTAATAATGTGATGTTTTAAATTATGATTTTAGATTGATTTTAAATAAGAATAATTAGATACAAATTTAATTTGTGTTATTTTATAAATAGATTTAAATAGTCCTATTATTTCTAATTTAATAAGTGTTATTTAAATGTCTATGTTTATGTGTTTAGAGGAAAATTATAATTTGAGAATTTAAAATAAAAGTGTTCCAATTTAATTACAATAAAAATCTATCTTAAATTTAAAGTAAAACTCTACTTATTACATTTTGATCTATATAATAATTTGATGTAATTTTAGTAATAATGTTTTAAATTAAAATAAATCTTGTCAATATTAAATATAAATATAAAACAAATATATGGTCAAAAATGTAAGTATTAATATATAAACATATTTAACATAAGTAAAAATAAAATAAAATAAATAAATATCAATAAAGTGTTTGGTAAATTAAGTTTAAATTAGAAAAACATACACTAGTTCAATACATTAAGTATTGGATTGTTAAGAAATAGAAATAAATATAACAACTTATAAAAGCTTAAGTAAGTCTAGAAATTATATAGTATACATGTATTTTGCAGGCAAGTAATATATACATACTATCACCATATGTATGCAAAGTAACAAGTCAAAACAAAATAAAATATATACAAGTTTTGTACCTGCAAAATGAATGGTATTGTAAGCATCTAGATTCGCAGGCAAGAAGAAGTAAGTCTAAAGCAAAATAAAATAAAGAATAGTATTGTAAACATGTAGATATATGCAAGGCTGAAGACATAAGGAAAAGATATCTTCATTGTTTGAACAGATAGATATAAGTATTTATGAACATAGCTAGAGATTTGTATAAGATGTGTATGTACACTTGAAAGGAAAGAAAATATATAAAACTATCCTAAGTACATACGAATAGAAATAAATAGGATAAGTATGACATAGAAATTAATGCTTGTACACAATGTTTCATTTCAGCCTCCATACCAAAAGATCTCTGATCTAATAAATATAAAAATCTTGTACATGTACAATGTAGCCTCTACTACTTGTTTTATTAAATATAAAGTTCCCTTTTCATTTTGATTCATTCAAACAATGCTAAGCAAAACGACAAACCCTGTTATCATTTTTCAAAAGCCTGAGCAAGGCTATTCTCAAATGCAAACCTGAAATCAAGAAAAGCATTTCAGTTTTAAATAAAATCAAAGCATTTTCAAAAATTTCATTTTCAAATCAAAAGCCTGGAATCAAGTCTTGAGCCATCATCATCATTTTGTTCAGTCAAACTTTCAAGTTCCAGTTTTTAAAGCTTTCAGTTTTAAGTCGAGCAAGACATTGTTCTCTGGAAACAAAAACAACAAAAGTATGCAAAGTTTCAAATTTTCAAGTTCCATTCCAGTTTCAAACCCTCTGCCTTTTCAAAAACAGGTGAGTAAACATTTTTATTTAAAATCTAGATAAGTTAATGATGGTTGCTATGAAATCTTTGTGATGATGATATCTTGCATGTGTAAATATAAGTGTAGAATTCTGATATATGATTGTATTCATGTGTACATGTCTGTTATACATTATTCTTCTCTGTTTTATATTACAGAGTTTAAGCTTAATTCAAATTCCATTTTTCTTTCTCCTCTGATCTGTGATAGGCCTTAGTTTCCACAAATTTAGTTGTTTCAACCTTGAACTTGGATCTGAAAATAGTGTAAACATGTTTATATTTATATAGTGTCTGGAAATCCAGCTTTAAAGTAAAATAAGAAATTAAATTACAAACATGTTAAAAACTAATGGTTAAAATTCTCTAATTCAAGTATATAACTTGAAATGGCCTGGGAAAATATGATTTTTAAAATCAAAATCACAATTTTAAATGAAGTAATGAATGTGGATTTTGGGGTTAACTGGAAATAGGATTTCGAGAGTTTCCTGAAGATCTATGTGGCTGGGATGGTCGGAATCTTGACTGGGGATGGACGAAGCTACGGGGTGTTTGGGAAAAATGTCTGGAAGTGTCCAGATCGTCGAGGCGACGTTAAGGAGGATATTTAGGTTTCTAACTCTAATTTTAGTCGAGCCTGGAATTTGCGTGTTGCTCCTTCTTTGTTATTTCGAGTTGCTCGAAACTCTGGGAAATGGTTCATCGGAGCATAGGGTAGCTTTGGGTACGATCACGTGACCTATAATGGTCAGAGGTGGATGAACGAGACGACAACGTGATGATCGTTTTTGGGGCAGTTTGGATCTGATGGCTCGATTTCGAGTTCGACGTCGACTCAGTTTTCTGGGTGAACGTGAGGCTAGGGTGGGTCGTCGCCGATGTGTGAAAGGTCGCAGTTTGGATCGTGGTTGGCCGGAATTCTGGTGCACGTGCATATGTGTATCTGGTTGGTTTGGGGCTTTGGGGAAGACGAAGGTTTTCTCGTGTGTTGCTCGAGAGTCTAGCGGGGTCGACTCGAAGTTAGGATCGAGTTTTGGGGTATTAGACTCGAGTTTATACTCGAGTGTTTGGTAGGTGAAGCCTATAGTTTTTCAACATTTAAAATTTATCTAAGTTTTTGAAAAAAGGGGGAAGAAGTAGGGAAACTCGGGGCTTGACCCGAATGACCTTCGGGTTCGACCCCAAGTGATTTAAATCGAGTTTTTATAAAAGTTTTTAAAATAAGATTTTTGAAATTTAAAAACAAATTAGTTAAACTTTCTTTATAACATTACTTTATAAATATCAAATGGTTTCTTAACATTTGTTAAGGAGTTTTAAAATTTATTTAATCTAAATTTTGTTAAGTAAAGTTAATTATAAAGATAAAAGGGTTTTAAAATGTAAATGGTAATTAATGTATTTATAAGATAATGTTTATCTTAAGTTAAAGAAGTGTTATTTTCTTGGAATTAATTAAGTTAATTAGGGAAATTTAGTATAATTAATTAATTTAATTAATTAAGGATAAAGGTTAATTAAGTAATTAATTTAAGAATAATTAATTAATTTAATTAACTAATGATTATGAGTGATTAATTAATAATTAAGTTATATTAACTAATAATTAAGAGATAATTAATCTAAAATTAAAGATTAATTAAGGGTTAATTAAATGTTAAGTATAGGTTGATTAACTGGTAATTAAAAAGTAATTAATTTGTTATTAAGTTTTATAAATTGATAATTAAGATTTATTAATTAATAATTAAAAGAATAATTAATCTGTAATGAAAGATTAATAAATTTGTTTAAAGGCAATTAAAGAATGAATTACCCGATTGTAATGAATCAAATGAATGTGATTGATTCAAGATAATTAATTGAAAATTAATTAAAGATAATCATTTGATGGTTAATTAAGTATAAATACTTAATGAAATTGAATAGTATAATTACTTAGCAAAGTAATTAATGAATAATTACTGGATGTAATTAATTAAAGGAAATTACTTAATGGGAAGTAAAATAAAGTATAATTACTTGGAAGAAGTAATTAAAGATTTATTACTTAGTGTAATTAATCAAAGGATTTATATAATTAATTAAGAAGTTAATTAATTAAGGTAAGTGATTTCAAGATGGAAATTCCTATATATGATTTAGGTTGATTAATGAAAGTTATTAATTTAAGTTAATGTGATTAATTAAGGATAAATGTAATTAATTATAATTAATTAATTAATGGAAGTAATTTATTAAGGATCATTGATTAATGTAATTAATGAAGTGGTTAATGGTAAATTACTGTGAATGGTTAAGGATAATTAAGTTGTGGAATTAATTAAAGAACAATTACTTGAATGTAATTAAAGGTTAGTTAATCAAAGATGATTAATTAAGATGGAAATTTAGAGAATGATTAATTAATTGATTTGTAATTAATTAATGATTATGTAAGAAGGATTTATAAAAAAAATGAAGTAATTAATTTAATTTACTTTAAATTAATTAGAGATAAGGTAATTAATTTAATTCATTTTAAATTAATTATAAATGATGTGATTATTAATCCTTGCTTATGTATGGATGGATGATATTGTTTGCCTTGAATGGTTTGAAATCTCAGATATGAGATAAGTGATGCTGTGTGATATGGATTATCTATTTATGATGATATTGTGAATTATCTATCTGTGATATTATGAATTATCTATCTGTGTGTATATGGATAATGAAATGAATTGTTTTAACTTTAAAACAACTTGGCCTTAAAAGATACGATTTGGATTTGATGAGACCGGGATCGGGTTTCCAAATTTGGATATCCGAAAACCACATCGATCCAAATTAACGTTAGGTCGTGAATCTCAAGTGAAGATGAAGATTCAGAGTGCAAGGGTTATTGTCGTTAACTCTGAGGATGATTCCAAAATGAGTGTAACGAGATAATGCCTTCGGTTTCGTTCGAACCCGGAATAAACTTGTATGGATTGAATGCTTTCAGCACATCGTCAGGTGGACGATGAGCATTCTAAGAGATGTGTTCTCTAAAGGTAATCGTAGCCTCAAGCCTCATCAACCGGCAATGGCTAAAACAGGGGAGGTGCACCAAGGCTTCGTGGGTCGCACCCACTTGAGAGTAAGGTCATCCCTGTCTAGATGTCCCTTTTTATTTCGGCTTAGTGGTGCGGTTGCTGATCACAACCGTGGGGTGATTTTATTCGGAATTATCCAGTAAGGGATGGTTCCGGCTTTGTGTTGCAAGGGATTGGGAGTAATCCTCGGTACGCTGATCTAGGCCAGGTACTGTGACGGGCGGTACCCCAGTAGCCCTGCCATTGTATGGAATCCAAAATCCAATAAGTGTCGGATTTGATTGTATTACCCACATGTTTGGCTAGTATGCTGGAATTTAATAGATGTAACAATTTCAGCTATTTCTTATTTACTTGAAAACCCTAGACCTATTATAATATCATTGGATTTCCTATCAAATGTTTGGTTAGCGTAAGGTAAAAACTTTTCCATGTTTATGTGTGGGAAGTCTTACGTGATACCTTTTGTTTTCAAAGGATTTTCAAAGTTAAGCAACTTTAACCGTTTACTCATACCAGACCCATGTCTGACCCGGAGTTTATTTCTGTTTTTCTTAAACTCTCGGGTACTCAAATTTTTACGAGTAGCCAAGAGATTCAGGGTTAGCTTTGACGAATTCTGAAGGAGCAATGGAACAGGAGGCTTCAGCGTATAGCTATATATTGGTTCCGCTGTGTTAGTGTTTATGTGTATTTCCGCTGTGTTGTATCTCTGTGATGTTCTGAGTTGTATTGTGACAACCCGGAGTTTTATAACGATTTATTTTCGTCCAATGACGATAAAAATTGTTGTTAGTTGCTATTTGAAGTTTTAATTCGAGTTGAAATCCTTTTCAAAAATTTGGTTAAGAGTTCATGGGCTTTAAATTTAATCTCGGCCCATGGTGTTTCTTTGTTTTGATGCCGTGATAATCCAAGACCTGACCCCCATTTCACTTGGATTCGAAAAACCCTAAACCTAAGCCTAAACTAACGAGCGAAAATGGCGGCCTCCTTTCGTTCGTTCTTCTTTTCGAAATTTAGGCTTTGCAATCCGCAGTCGCCGCTTTCAGAGTTTGTCGATCGTTCGTCTTGAGCTCAGCTCGGTTGCTCCTTCTTCGTGGAAAAGGTGAGTGAATTATCACTCACATCTCTTTCAATCCTAGGTCGCTCGACTTCGTTAAGATGTTAATGCTTTTCTTGCTGTCTTGGTTCGATTCCTGTATACCACGACACTTATTTTTGTTTTAAATCTGCAAACATGATTTTGGGAAATTATAATTTTGACGAGGATTCAATTTGATTTTGAGTTTGATGATTTTTACTTCACTCTCTGGCTTCATGAGTTTGCTGGCTTCGGCTTTGGCTTGAGATTTCGCTTAACTGTACTTCGGTACTCGATTCTAATTCGAGAATGATGTTTTCTCTTATTTTAACAAGATTTGAAGAAAAGAATTTAATACTTGATGTTCTCGGTTTTGATTTTGAGCTGGTTAATACCCTTGGCTATCAGTTTTGACTTTGATCTGTTACTTAACCTTGGCCATGTGTTCATCTGAGTGTTGTTAGCATTGCATCACCACTGTTGACCTTATCTGAGCATTGTTCATTTTTGATTGAGTCTGGATTTACATATTATGTCCCTGACCATTCTTTGTACAACCTGTCCTGGATTACCATATTGTTGAGATAAGCTCGGGTAGTCTTCATTTAGGGTAGTCTGCACTGCTTCATGTTGTTGCTTGACCTGTTCCACTATGGTTCCATGCCTTGTGGTTGCATTTCATTCGTGTTTGTTGTCACATTGGGCTTGTAGTTGGTGTAGTTCGCTGTCTTTGAACTTTGCTCGGTCATTTGAGGAGTTGGATCTGCATTTTTGTTGTATCTGTACCTGTAGTTGTCTTCGGCTGCACACTCGATTTTGTGATGTTGGCCTGGTTCGACTTTTGCCATGTTATCCACTGCCTCTAGTAGCACTTTGATATTGTGTAGCTTTTGAATCATCCCTTGCCTGTTGCATTTGCATATCACAGTAATTCCATCACTACACTGTTTATCTGCATATAAACTTGAGTTCTGACTTGATTAGATTTCGTGACTCCCTGGTTACTTGGTATAGTTCGAACTTGGTTCTGGTTATCTTCGACATTGGTTTAGATATTGAACTGTACTTCATTTGATATTCGGCTTCGATTTTGATTGTGAACTGCATATTATTTTACTTGAGTTCGTCTCTGGCCAGTTGTGTTCGTCCTTGACTTTTGTTTCAACTAGAAATTGCTACTGCATTTTAGAACAGCAACTCGACATCGAGTCTGTTCAAATACTTACGGCTTTGATTTGCATTTTAGTATAATGTGGACTTTAAACTGTTCGAACCTGCTCTAGTTGGCTTTAGCATCCCTTTTTCTTTCACTGTCACGTTTGCAATTGAGCTTCTTTTGATCTTGCACTGCTGCATCATGTCGCTTGATTTGTTTCATTTGAGTAGTATCATTTCCTTTGGTTCTCGAGTGAGATACATGCATACACTTTGTATAGTGCTACTGTCTTAATACTGTGCGCCTTTATGCCTTACATCCGGACTTGTTCCTCTGGTCTTGGAGGCTACTTCCTTGTTCTGTAATTATTTATGTCCCCTGAGATAAATTGTGTGGTATTACACTATATCGCCACGGTTGCAAGAAATCCATGTTCATACACGTAGCATGGTCGTTTGACCTATGAGTTTTATCAACCAGTTGGAGTTCTCTTGCATCCCTTGAGTTGTTGCATTGTTCATATATGGTTATTCATAACCATTTTATTTTCGTTATGAGCATTTCTAACATGTGCACAGGTGCACTCATTTGGCTCTGCATTAGATTTTATATTTGGGTTCATTTTTCCATGTCCAGTTTGTTATGTACATTCACTTATGTACATAACTCATATTTACTTGATTGCAGTTTTATACTGCTGCCACTTACTAGTGCACTATTTGGTTCACGTTGCATTCACATGCACACTTGTCCATCATTTAGTTCACGTGTGCATTTGTATTGCCGTCTTCATGTACCTGAATACATGTTGTCACTATGCTTTTGTAGTTCAATTGTGTTATACTACTGCCTTTGTTCTCGAAATTGATGTTTGCACTGCCTAGTTCACTGTCACACCCATGTATTGTCTCTCCTGTCCACTGTTTATCTTAGTGGCCTTCACTTCGGCTGGCATTAGAGTGTGCGGCCTGGTTGCTTGCTGATTTATCTTCTTTTGACTGTAATTTTGTTGCATTCTTGCCTGGCATTCACGTGATGCCACCTCGAAGTTTGCACATTGATAGGTTGTATTTCTATTCAGGTTGTAGCTTCTCTTGTATCTCTTGTGATATATGTTGAGTCTGTTTCAATTGCCCTGTGTACGTCTCGAACCTGTGAGCTTGATGCGTTGCTTTGTCATAATTGTTTGCATCTGCAGCATTGTTTCATCACTAAAGCCTCGATGCTTTGATGATTATGATTTCATTTGTGCATTCTTGTAGTCACTTGGGCTTGCTCTGTAGCTTGCCTTGACAATTGTATTTAGTTGTCATGTAATTCTTCTTGGCTTTGACATTGCCGAGCTTTTGCCCTTGATAGTATTTTGTGGTCTTCACTTTAGTTCACTGTCATCCGAACTGTTGCCACTGCCTTCTTTGTAGATGCATTTTGCCCTTGTCTTTGCAACTGTTTGCCACTGCAGTTCATCGTGGTGGTTGCTTTGTATTCATTTATGTCTGCAGTTGCCTGTGCTTTGCAGTTTTCCTCCTGTTGGGATTTGTTTCCGAATTCACTTGAGTTGAATCCGGTACTTCGGGGTTTGACCTTGTGATCATTTGTGACTTTCACTGAGTTTTTGTGTATCCCTTTGCGATAGTGGCGAGGCAGTACACGCGTGCGTGTACTGCAGCCCTATCAGATTTGACAGTTTTAAATTGATGTTTCGATTTGCTGAATAGTTTCGTTGGTTAAATTCAATGCTTTGGAGTTGTATTCTGATTTGGATTGTTGATTCGTTGTTTAACACTGATTAGTGTTATATATATATGCCGTTATCCAATTCTCGTATCGAGAGTAGGATATACGAGATTTCCTTGACTGTCATCTATTTGGTATTGATTATTATTGCTTCTATGCACTAATAACTGAGTTTGAATTAGACTGACCCGTGTATTATTTTCTTTTGAATGTAATACTCGGGTCAGACCCGAGTTATTTCAGGTTGTAGATTTCCTGCTTTGAGGTGCTGTTTGAGCTATGAAGACTTTTCACATCTTTTGGAGTAATTGTGTCATAATATAGGTTGATATGTATTCATGTATATTAGTTGATAATGTACGTGTATATATAACTTCCAGAGTCGACAATTGTAGTTGTATCATATGTATTGTGTCAACTGTATAGTAACTGACATCAGTTATATGTATGAGACTTTTGTTTTTATCTGTGTTCCGCATTCTTTGTGTATCTGTGTTGTTTTTATATATATTGTCCTAAACCATTATGAACCATCGTAGCTTGTTTTATACTGGAATTGGGTATGTCGATGGGAGTGAATAAATAAGAGATGGAAAATTTAAAATATATACCACTCCTATCGAGGTAACCAATACTAGTTTAAGGCCAACTACGGATGGCCGCTCCTACCCAGCCTTATTCTTCATAATAACAGACAGTATTTCTTTTAATACTCTTTGTTATTGTGAGTATAGAGGTGGGGCATCACAGTTGGTATCAGAGCTTGGGGTTTATGGACATAATATAAAACATAACTTAGATGGAACATGTGTTACAACTATTTGTCGATGTTTTCTTTGTGTTTTGAGTCAAAACTAAAGTTTTGAAATTATGATGAAATTTTTAAATATCTTTATTTAAAAATAAAAGTGAAACTGTCTTCGCTGAGTACAACAGATAATCTTTTTGATTTAAAAAAAAAATCAAAAAAATCAAAATATGAAATTGAAATAAATTTCATTTGCTGTTTACATAGCTGTGTTTATTTTGTTTCTTTGAGAATTTCGAATCTGAATTGAGGATTCGAAATGATTGCAGTTATGTGATTTTTGTTGAAATTTCCGCTGGCTTTCTTTTGTACTAATCATCTATTGATTAGATTTTGCTGTTTTGAATTGTCTTCATTGAAGATATAATCGAAAGATTTCTTTGTTCATTTTGTAGTACGTGCAAATTTGAGTTGCACGTTACTGCATTAATTTTACGTTGAACCGATGCTTGGTTATGAAACGTATTTTGTTGCCGTTACCTTTATAACGGGATTTTTACACTAGTGCTATGTTTTGAAGCACGGAGTTTAGTTGAGAATTTTTATGAATGAAAATTCACTGGTGTTACATTGTGGTGTAAATTATTTTGATGAGATTTTGACGTTTAAAAATTACTGTCGCTTTGGCTTCAGTAACCGTCAAATTTTAAAAGTGGATTTTCAAGCGGTTATACCGCAATGCAGATTTGTGACCCGTTTTTACGGTATTTTGAGAAGTACAATTTCCTTATCGAAATTGTTACTAATATTGCTGCTTTAATCACGTAATTGGGAAATCGTTTTAAAATGAAATTTTTTTTATAAAATTTCTAACAGTTTGCACTTTCAAAAGAAGAGGAAAGTAAGTGATAATCACTTATGAGATTTATGGCATTAAGACCCAAGTAAGGGCAACCAATTATTTTATATGAAAATCATATTATGATTTATGTTAATCTTTATTTCTCTGAATAAATATATGATGATCAAGAATGGCATTTTGATTGAATTTTTGGTTGCTGTTTTAATTTGTTTTTGGCTAATTTTGTTTTGAGAATTGTTTAATCAATCATATAACCTGATTACAGAAATGAGTTTATGACTCAGTTTTTATAAGAAAATAATTTGATTAATTTACTGAGAAATATGGTATTGAATAATAATAATGGATTAGGCAGTATGAACAAAGAGGTTTATGCTCATGTCTAGTTCATTTAAAAATTGATATGAACAAAGCAATATTGAAAAAAAATGTGATCAAGCAAAAATGACTTTGAAATGGGTTGTAAAATTTGGCATGAAAGTTGGTATGTTTAGATATGATTTTTTTTAAGGAAAATAAATTCCCTACTTATGAAATAAAGAAAGGATTACAAGAGTATTTCTGGAGTTAAAAAGGAAAATTCCTTAAATGAATAAATATGTATGGTCTCTAAATTACCAAGTAATTTAGGAGAGGTGCCTTGATCTACTCATCATCAGGTGGATGATGGGTATGTGCATGACTTGTTAAAGTCCTGAAGGCCTCTGTGTAAAGGTTAACAGAATTGAGTCCTTTGCAATGCACACTTTGTGTTCAAAGGCAAGAGTTTGGACCATATAAAAATGTAAAATGGAACTGGAAAATAAGCTAGGCAGTGTGAACAAATGAGGTTCATGCTTATGTCTAGATTGTTTTAAATTGGAGATGAACAATGCAATAAATTATTTATGTGCTGATTTGTTCAGATCTAAAGCTAAAATGTTTTATAGGTTTTTCTCTAAAACCTTACCCTATGTTCACAATAGGATTGAGTATAAGAATTTTTATAGAATTCTACTGGATTTGTTTAAGAGATCATGACATTCTTGAATATAGGAGGTATGCAAGTGATAAAACAAATTTTGAAAGAGACAACTGGAGAAATGAAATAAAACATTATTTTCATGAATGAAAGTATGGACAGTTGAGATTTTCTGAAATAAGAAATGAGATTGGTCACTAGATTATAAAACTAATCTAGGAGAGAAGCCTTGATCTATTCATCATAAGGAGTATGATGGGTATGTGCATGACTTGTTTAAGTCCTATAGGCCTTTGTGCAAGGGTTAACAGAATTGAGTCCCTTGCAATGCACACATGGTGTTCAATGGCAAAAGAGATATGACCAAATTAAATTGATAAATCGAGATTTAGAGCTGAGCTATGGAATTAAAATGAGTTAATTCCATAAGAGTATGTGTACATGTATACTGTATTGAACAATTGAAAATTTGTTGATTTGAGATTCGATTATCGTTTTCGATAATTGAATATTTGTTGATTTGAGATTCGATTATCGTTTTTGATAATTGAATATTTGTTGATTTGAGATTCGATTATCGTTTTTGATAATTGAATATTTGTTGATTTGAGATTCGATTATCGTTTTTGATAATTGAATATTTGTTGATTTGAGATTCGATTATCGTTTTTGATAATTGAATATTTGTTGATTTGAGAATCGATTATTGTTTTTGATAATTGAATAATTGTTGATTTGAGATTTCTGATTATCGTTTTGATAATTAGGCAATTGCTAATTTTGCTGATTGTAAGATTTTCTAGTCTCTAACTGATTCTAGATTATGTTGATTATATTAAATTGTTGTTTTGTATTTTTGTATTCTAATTATCCAATTGATAATTGAATATTACTGACAATTGCATTTGTCCAGTTTTGTCGATTTCTGATTATCTATTTGATGATTAGATTTTGTGAGAATTTGTAAATTTCTTTTATGGAATTAAAAGTTTTCATCGGTTTTGGTGTTCTCGATCTTTATTTTTCTAGCTTAACCAGTTTATGTTAGAAAAATAATTGTTATTAACAACCTTAATTATGAAAATTGCGGGGATGCAATTTCTATAAGGAGGGGAGTCTGTGACAACCCGGAGTTTTATAACGATTTATTTTCGTCCAATGACGAAAAAAATTGTTGTTAATTGCTATTTGAAGTTTTAATTCGAGTTGAAATCCTTTTCAAAAATTTGGTTAAGAGTTCATGGGCTTTAAATTTAATCTCGGCCCATGGTGTTTCTTTGTTTTGTTGCCGTGATAATCCAAGACCTGACCCCCATTTCACTTGGATTCGAAAAACCCTAAACCTAAGCCTAAACTAACGAACGAAAATGGCGGCCTCCTTTCGTTCGTTCTTCTTTTCGAAATTTAGGCTTTGCAATCCGCAGTCGTCGCTTTCAGAGTTTGTCGATCGTTCGTCTTGAGCTCAGCTCGGTTGCTCCTTCTTCGTGGAAAAGGTGAGTGAATTATCACTCACATCTCTTTCAATCCTAGGTCGCTCGACTTCGTTAAGATGTTAATGCTTTTCTTGTTGTCTTGGTTCGATTCCTGTATACCACGACACTTATTTTTGTTTTAAATCTGCAAACATGATTTTGGGAAATTATAATTTTGACGAGGATTCAATTTGATTTTGAGTTTGATGATTTTTACTTCACTCTCTGGCTTCATGAGTTTGCTGGCTTCGGCTTTGGCTTGAGATTTCGCTTAACTGTACTTCGGTACTCGATTCTAATTCGAGAATGATGTTTTCTCTTATTTTAACAAGATTTGAAGAAAAGAATTTAATACTTGATGTTCTCGGTTTTGATTTTGAGCTGGTTAATACCCTTGGCTATCAGTTTTGACTTTGATATGTTACTTAACCTTGGCCATGTGTTCATCTGAGTGTTGTTAGCATTGCATCACCACTGTTGACCTTATCTGAGCATTGTTCATTTTTGATTGAGTCTGGATTTACATATTATGTCCCTGACCATTCTTTGTACAACCTGTCCTGGATTACCATATTGTTGAGATAAGCTCGGGTAGTCTTCATTTAGGGTAGTCTGCATTGCTTCATGTTGTTGCTTGACCTGTTCCACTATGGTTCCATGCCTTGTGGTTGCATTTCATTCGTGTTTGTTGTCACATTGGGCTTGTAGTTGGTGTAGTTCGCTGTCTTTGAACTTTGCTCGGTCATTTGAGGAGTTGGATCTGCATTTTTGTTGTATCTGTACCTGTAGTTGTCTTCGGCTGCACACACGATTTTGTGATGTTGGCCTGGTTCGACTTTTGCCATGTTATCCACTGCCTCTAGTAGCACTTTGATATTGTGTAGCTTTTGAATCATCCCTTGCCTGTTGCATTTGCATATCACGGTAATTCCATCACTACATTGTTTATCTGCATATAAACTTGAGTTCTGACTTGATTAGATTTCGTGACTCCCTGGTTACTTGGTATAGTTCGAACTTGGTTCTGGTTATCTTCGACATTGGTTTAGATATTGAACTGTACTTCATTTGATATTCGGCTTCGATTTTGATTGTGAACTGCATATTATTTTACTTGAGTTCGTCTCTGGCCAGTTGTGTTCGTCCTTGACTTTTGTTTCAACTAGAAATTGCTACTGCATTTTAGAACAGCAACTCGACATCGAGTCTGTTCAAATACTTACGGCTTTGATTTGCATTTTAGTATAATGTGGACTTTAAACTGTTCGAACCTGCTCTAGTTGGCTTTAGCATCCCTTTTTCTTTCACTGTCACGTTTGCAATTGAGCTTCTTTTGATCTTGCACTGCTGCATCATGTCGCTTGATTTGTTTCATTTGAGTAGTATCATTTCCTTTGGTTCTCGAGTGAGATACATGCATACACTTTGTATAGTGCTACTGTCTTAATACTGTGCGCCTTTATGCCTTACATCCGGACTTGTTCCTCTGGTCTTGGAGGCTACTCCCTTGTTCTGTGATTATTTATGTCCCCTGAGATAAATTGTGTGGTATTACACTATATCGCCACGGTTGCAAGAAATCCATGTTCATACACGTAGCATGGTCGTTTGACCCATGAATTTTATCAACCAGTTGGAGTTCTCTTGCATCCCTTGAGTTGTTGCATTGTTTATATATGGTTATTCATAACCATTTTATTTTCGTTATGAGCATTTCTAACATGTGCACAGGTGCACTCATTTGGCTCTGCATTAGATTTTATATTTGGGTTCATTTTGCCATGTCCAGTTTGTTATGTACATTCACTTATGTACATAACTCATATTTACTTGATTGCAGTTTTATACTGCTGCCACTTACTAGTGCACTATTTGGTTCGCGTTGCATTCACATGCACACTTGTCCATCATTTAGTTCACGTGTGCATTTGTATTGCCGTCTTCATGTACCTGAATACATGTTGTCACTATGCTTTTGTAGTTCAATTGTGTTATACTACTACCTTTGTTCTCGAAATTGAAGTTTGCACTGCCTAGTTCACTGTCACACCCATGTATTGTCTCTCCTGTCCACTGTTTATCTTAGTGGCCTTCACTTCGGCTGGCATTAGAGTGTGCGGCCTGGTTGCTTGCTGATTTATCTTCTTTTGACAGTAATTTTGTTGCATTCTTGCCTGGCATTCACGTGACGCCACCTCGAAGTTTGCACATTGATAGGTTGTATTTCTATTCAGGTTGTAGCTTCTCTTGTATCTCTTGTGATATATGTTGAGTCTGTTTCAATTGCCCTGTGTACGTCTCGAACCTGTGAGCTTGATGCGTTGCTTTGTCATAATTGTTTGCATCTGCAGCATTGTTTCATCACTAAAGCCTCGATGCTTTGATGATTATGATTTCATTTGTGCATTCTTGTAGTCACTTGGGCTTGCTCTGTAGCTTGCCTTGACAATTGTATTTAGTTGTCATGTAATTCTTCTTGGCTTTGACATTGCCGAGCTTTTGCCCTTGATAGTATTTTGTGGTCTTCACTTTAGTTCACTGTCATCCGAACTGTTGCCACTGCCTTCTTTGTAGATGCATTTTGCCCTTGTCTTTGCAACTGTTTGCCACTGCAGTTCATCGTGGTGGTTGCTTTGTATTCGTTTATGTCTGCAGTTGCCTGTGCTTTGCAGTTTTCCTCCTGTTGGGATTTGTTTCCGAATTCACTTGAGTTGAATCCGGTACTTCGGGGTTTGACCTTGTGATCATTTGTGACTTTCACTGAGTTTTTGTGTATCCCTTTGCGATAGTGGCGAGGCAGTACACGCGTGCGTGTACTGCAGCCCTATCAGATTTGACAGTTTTAAATTGATGTTTCGATTTGCTGAATAGTTTCGTTGGTTAAATTCAATGCTTTGGAGTTGTATTCTGATTTGGATTGTTGATTCGTTGTTTAACACTGATTAGTGTTATATATATATGCCGTTATCCAATTCTCGTATCGAGAGTAGGATATACGAGATTTCCATGACTGTCATCTATTTGGTATTGATTATTATTGCTTCTATGCACTAATAACTGAGTTTGAATTAGACTGACCCGTGTATTATTTTCTTTTGAATGTAATACTCGGGTCAGACCCGAGTTATTTCAGGTTGTAGATTTCCTGCTTTGAGGTGCTGTTTGAGCTATGAAGACTTTTCACATCTTTTGGAGTAATTGTGTCATAATATAGGTTGATATGTATTCATGTATATTAGTTGATAATGTACGTGTATATATAACTTCCAGAGTCGACAATTGTAGTTGTATCATATGTATTGTGTCAACTGTATAGTAACTGACATCAGTTATATGTATGAGACTTTTGTTTTTATCTGTGTTCCGCATTCTTTGTGTATCTGTGTTGTTTTTATATATATTGTCCTAAACCATTATGAACCATCGTAGCTTGTTTTATACTGGAATTGGGTATGTCGATGGGAGTGAATAAAAAAGAGATGGAAAATTTAAAATATATACCACTCCTATCGAGGTAACCAATACTAGTGTAAGGCCAACTACGGATGGCCGCTCCTACCCAGCCTTATTCTTCATAATAACAGACAGTATTTCTTTTAATACTCTTTGTTATTGTGAGTATAGAGGTGGGGCGTCACATGTATCGAGTTGTATTAACTAGACAGGTGTTTATAATTGTCTAGTATGTTTTGTATTATCTGTGTAACTCTGATGTATGTTACTATGTAATCTCTTATGTGATATATTATATTTCATTCGTTCCGCTATTGAGATTCTGATGTTGTTTCTTCTTTCTTCTCTATCTTTTCTATTTCTCACCCCTTTCTTTCTTAAAAATGATGCATCTTTCTGTGTGTAGAAGGGCGGGTCATTACAGTGGTATCAAAGCGATAGGTTGAGCGAATACCTAAGCTATGGAGTGGTGTCTATCTTGATAGAGCGTACTTGTAATTTATATATATATATATATATATATATATATATATATATATATATATCTATATTTCTACCTATCTGTTGGGCTACCTGTTCGGGTTTTCCAATATAAGTTATAAAGGTAGATAGGGTAGTGGTGTGTGTAACACGACTACCAATGGTTGGAGTTTGAATGTTTGAGGTTGGAAGTGTATATGTCGAGACTGTAGACCTAATACCGTCTCGAGTGAGTTTTGTTTGATGTGAGAATTTTATTGATCTCTGAAGGAAACCTGTTAAGGATTCGGAGTTCATCATTGTAGTGCAAGTTTGATCACGCTCGTGTGAGCGGATTTTTGAGAGTTTGGATCTATCGGTTGGACAGAAGTAAGTCATGATATCTAGATACCACAAGATTTAGTAGCAGTGTGATAAGACGTAGTGACTATGGATGTCTCCGAAGGTGTTTTCTTTGGAACAAGTTAAGGAAGTGTGTCTGCTTCGGTGTTGTGGCTGTGTTCAACAGGTTGTTTCTGTTTGGTTTGTGGTCCGAGTTCTCGAAGAGCTTTGGATAGGAAGTCTTTGGGCATCTGGGTCATCATTGTAGCTCGGAGTGTTCTGTGTGTTGGCAGGAAGTCTTCTGGCTTGGCAGATTTTCTTGAGGTAATGTTAGAAGCATCAGAGTGGTTCCGTTTCTTCGATGGATTGGCTTCATAAGCGTAAGCTGTTCTGTTTGGCAAAGAGAGAGCAGTTTTTCTTTGGAAATAGGCCGGATTGATCGCAAAAGTGACTTGCGATAGTCTGAGTGTTCTCTTGGTTTGTCAGAGATTTTTCTGAATGTCTTCAGGAAGTCAGAGTTTTGTCAGCATCTGGAGATTTGAGTTTTGTATCGATTGGATTCCAAAAGTGGTACCGGTGGTTCAGCTAAAAAGATTTGGTGGAGCATTTGTGTTTTCTCTTCTGTATCTAGTTTCGAGATTCTTCTAGCTAAGGGTAGCTGAAGACAGTACCCTTGACTGAGGACTCATCTGTTTCTTTGAGCAGTTCGTTTCCGATTGTGGTGGATCTATTGAGTTGTGTGTCCAGGAGGTGTTGGTTAAGATTTTGTTCGAATTCATCGACATTCTCATCTACTTCAGATCAGAGTTGTGCAGTGGAAGCATGGTGGCAGCTGTTCTAGAGTGGAAGCAACCGGAAGTTGCAGTGTTTTGGGATTAGAGAATTTCTACAGGGAATTTTTCTGGATTTGAGTCCAGATTGGTAGTGCATCTGTTTGTCTTTTTCTGGATAGGAGAAGTAAGTTGTAATCTACAGATGATGGTGGAGTAGAGTTGTATTCTGGATTTTTGGGTAAATCTGGAGAGGATCTTTTGTTGAGCTATTTTTGATCCAGTTTGTTTATTGAAGCATCAGCGAAGATTGAGCTGGTCAGGAAAGGTTGTAGGCAGTCCAGGATCGTCAAAGGAGTTTTGTGGATAAGAGACGGAAGAATTTGGAATTCGAAGTTGGAGACTTCGTTGTTGTTGAGATTTTCTTCGATAAAGGGAGAAATAAGATTGGGTAAGACTGTGAGGTTAGCTCCGAAGTATATTGGATCTTTCTGTATTCTTTGTAAGGATAAGTTTTTTGGATTACAGGAGTGAGTTGACAGTTTGGAAGACTGGGATTCAAGGTATTTCACGTATCTCTGAGGGAATACGTGTTTGGTCCATCACTGGTTTTGGAACCAGCAGTCAGAAGGGTTTGATTGTTGATCAGGTCTTGAGTGTGGTCAGATCTCTTGTATAGATTGTAGATCTAGATGAGTAGGAGCTCAGTAGTGTAGCTAGTTTGGATTCAGTAGAGCGAGTATTCCAGTATCTGTACCTGGGACACTCGGGAAATGTAACAACCCTGTATTTTTCAAATATTTTTAAATTGATTTTTTCCAGATTCAAAAGATTTATTTATGAAAAAGAATAAATTTTGTTATTTTAAGTATAAACTTTGATTTTGATGTGGATTAGAATTCCAAATATGACTAAATTTAATATTTCCAGAAAATGTGAATTTTGGTCAAATAGTCAAACTTTGACTTTTAAATTTAAATTTTAAATATTTGAAATTATAAATTTTATCTTTTATTATGACAATAGATTTAATAACTTGAATACTGTTTTTCGTTTCGTTGGAAACGGAGTTAAAATGTAAAAGTTATGTACATTTCAACTTTTAGTATAATTTGTTTTATTGTGCAATTTTGCTTATTTTAAATTGTATAAATTATATTTTCTTTGTCATATTTTATTTTAATATGTTTAATATGTTATATTATGTATATTTTGACTTCTAAATATTTTTAAATTGATAATAGAATTTTTCCAATGTTTACTGTGTTGATTTCCTATTTTTAAAGGCTGTTTTCTTATTTTCTGCTATTTTCTTCACTAAAATTATATTTAAATTAAATTTTATATATTTATTTTGTGAATGTATTTTTATTTTATGTTATTATTTATGTTTAAAAATATATTACAAGCTCATATGAATTTTCTAAAGTTTATACCATTTATTTTCAATTTTTCTAGCCTAGTTGACAATTTTTGCTATTTTCTTGATTTAATTATTTATAACTAATATTTTTTTTGTTACATTTTCGAATTTTAACTGAAATTATATGTATTTTCAGATATTTAAACTTATTAAAAAGAAATAGAGGAAATTTGAAAAGTTTTAAACTCTTGAAACTCCTAAGGCTTTCCATCTCCCGACCTTTCATTTTCCCAACTCTTCTCTTAATTGTTTTGGGCGTGTAATCTACTCATTTCAGCTGCATTTTTTTTTCACTTTCACGAAATTCATTTCACCTCCCCTCACAAAAAAATCACGGCTATTCTCCTTGTGAAGCTTAGGTAAAAAAAATTCTATCTTCTTCTTGTCTTTTTATGATTTTCTACTTGAATTTGCACATGCTGTCCACCTTCATAGCTGTATTCCCCTTCCTCCAAGCTGTGGCTGACCACCACCACCACTTTTCTCTGACCATCACACAGCCTAACACCTCTCCTCCTCAGGCCAAGCCAAGCCATGATGAAGATCATCACAAAAATCCATCTAAACTAGCACTAGCCATCACCTGTACCAAACCTAGTCTAGAATTGCCATCTCCTTCTTCCACCACCCATGGCCGCCACCAACACCACCTCCACCACCTCCAGCACCACCTGGACCCTCTGCCACATCATCACCTTGGACCCCACTCCTCTGGCCGTGCCCCATGAGCCTTGGTCGAGCCTTGAATTGCCTTGAATCCATGTTAAAGTGACATTGTTTTGCCTTGTTGTGTTGTTTCATGCATACTCACCTTTTGCTATCCTCTAAACATGTTTGGCCGACCCTTAGGCAACCAAAACCTGATCCAAATCTTGCCTTAGACCTGTAGAACACCATATGTCTGAACCTGAAGGTTGTTGGAAGCAAGTGCAAAGCAATTCTACTTTGATTCGTGCAGTTGATTCTATATTATTCTATCGTATTGTGCAATTGAAAAACTTATATTGTTTGTATTGTTTTGTCTTATGTATTCAAGGAAGTTAACCTTGTCTCTCCCACACTCATCATCATCATGGCTGAGAAAATGAACCCCTTGTTCGATCTTTTGAATAGTTAAAGCACAGTCAAGTAATCTATTCCGTTGTGTCTTCTTATCTTCATTGTTTCAACATTGTTTGCATTGAATATTTATGTGTATATTGTCTTGTTTGGTTATTATTTACAAGATAAATATCAAGGCTCTCCATTCATTCAAATCAAAAGTCATGTTGTATCGTGCTTGTTGTGCTTTCTGGAATCTATTCTGTGTGTTTTGATCGCTAATCTCCAGCTTTAACAGGTGAGTTATTCTCACCAGACAATATGTACCTATATAACTAGTAAATTGACACCCTGTGAATCTGTAGAAATATATTATCATGTTATACTTGACTATGTTATGATCATATGATGTTTATACACCTGTTATATAATCCGTTACTGTTATATAATGTATTCTGTTCATTTATATCTGTTTATCACACTGCAAGTTCCCTGTAGACTAGAATCACTATGGGTTGAAATGATACATACCCGAATGGACTTTAGAATAGAGAAAAATCATTATGGGCTGAAATGATAGGCCTGAATGGTTTTTATTTAACTTATTTTAACTTGGGATTGCGGGTTTGAAATGATAGAACCCGGTTTTTCTTTGTAAATTGCGGATTGAAATGATATATATCTGTATCACTTGACCTAGGTTAGAAAACTATATACAGGCCCGTGGTTATTTTATAAAGTGTTTTTGGATATTTTTAAGTATTTCAAAAATATAAATTTATGAAATTTGATTTAAATAGATTTTGAAATGTTTTAAAATAAAGAAATTATGATTTTTCTACAAGTTAAAAATGTAATTAATGAATGGTTAAATTGGATTATTGAAATATAACTTAAGTTTGGAATTTGGAATTTTGGTTAAAAATGATATTTAAGTTATATGAATAAAAAGGTAAATTTAATTATATTTGGAAAATGGTAAATATGATAATTTGATTAAATTTGAATTTAAGCGATTTATTAAAGTATTATTGATTTTTCTATGAGTTTAAGTGGTTAAATAAATGAATGTTTAAAAGTGATCTTTTAAAATATAACTTGACTTGGAAATGTGAAATTTGGTTTTAATTAAAGGTTTAAGTTAATTAAATAAAATTGGAAATTTAGTTAAATTTGTGAAATGGTAATTTAAACTTGAAGTGTTAAGTTATTTGTTGAAATGTGAAGAATTGGAAACTTTTACACTTAAATTATTAAGTAAATTGTTGAAAATTGGATTTAATTATAAGAAATTTATTGTGAAAAAGATATATGTTAAATGATATGAAAATGAACATTTTAAATGTTAAAATATGATTTTTAAAATGTTTATGTGTTTTAAATTGAAGTTATTTAGTTGCTGGAAATACACTAAAATCTGGAATTAATTTTTTAATAACATTCAGAAATGCTATAGTTTCTGAATTGAACTAAAATTGTGTAAAAGAGCTATTACAGCATTTCTGAAATGCTGTAGTTGCTGTAATTGAACTTATAGGCTAATATTGAACTCAGGTCTATTATAGCATTCTCTGGAAATGCTATAGTTGTCTTCAGCCTTTGCTGAAATCAAATAAAACCTTTGTTTTGAAATCTGAGTTACCACAGCACTTCTGAAATGCTGTCTTTTCTGTTTTGAACTATAATTTAACTAAAAACTGAGTTTTAACAGCAGTTTAAAATACTGTCTTTGCTGAATAAAAATGTTTTCAAGTATAACTTATAACATCTTTTTTCTAAATGCTGCGAAAGGCTGAAATTTTAATAATTATGGTTTTTGACTTAGTAAACGAACTCAGAATGGTTTGAAACTTTGGAAATTGAATACTTGATTTGAAAATATAATAATTACACTTTTAAAAGGTTTAAATGAATTATTTTGATTGGAATATAAACTATTTAAAGGTGATTTGAAATGATAGTAAATGAACGATATCTTTGAATTTAAAGGGTATTTAAAGTTGAATTTTTGGTTTTGAACTGATAGGATATTTTATTATATTAAAATGATTTGAAATGAAGTTTTGTAAGGATATGATATTTTATTATATTAAAATGATTTGAAATGAAGTTTTGGAAAGATATGATATTTTGATATATTGAAATGATTTGAAATGAAGTTTTGAAATGATATGATATTTTAAATATATGGAAATGGTTTGGAATTGATTTAATCTTTATTTTGATAAATATATGGTTTTGAAATGATATTTTATTTTGAAGTAAAGTATTGTTTTAAAAGTTATAACCACGGGTTATAATAACGATTGGTTGTTAAAGAGACCGGGATCGGATATGGACATACTCTCTATCGATACCGAAAACCACTTTGACAACTGTGTACGCGGTGGAGTTTCCAGAATGAAGTAGGATGGTGGCGATGATCCTAAGGTATATACGTCGACCCAACTCCCATGAGTTGGCATAAGGTGACTAAAACAGGAGCGATCTCGGGCCAATGAGGTAGCACCTCATATCGGACACACTTCTTCGATACCATTCTATTACTTTGTGATTTTTGGTGGCCACCCTTGGTTTGGGAGTGTTGTTCGAGGTGGAACAGTAGTGGCTGCTATGCGTATCCATCAGTCCGTGTGCGTAATTGGTATATCTACCCTGGTATTGCCTTGTGTGCCGTGTCACCTACCATATCGAACCCACTACTATTATGATTTTAAGATCCGACTGCGTTAAGGTTCTCCATCCCCTTAACGCTATTTTCTATATGATTATACTTTACTTATTAAATAGTATTATAGTAGCGAATATTACTACATAGTAGATATTTTAACAGATCCTTAGAGGATGGGCGGTCCCAAGCATCTTCTAAGTTACTTGTACCTTTATTACAGTTCACTTGAGTTGGTTTACATTATATAAGTATATATTGTCCTGACTCGAGTGTTTTGTGTTTTGCTTTACGCTCGGGTCAGCCTGAGTATTCATAGATTTGGATTTCCCCCTTCTGGAGATTTGAATCGCTGGAGATTATCTGCTAGTCTTGTTCTATTCAGCCTGTACTTGGTTATTGTATTGAGACTTCTACTGTACTTTATTTCTTATGTTGTATCTTATGTAACTCTGATATATTTACATAGTAGCTTCATGAACTACTATTTCTTTTACTTCCGCTGCATTATTTTACTATGTGTCTGTGATCTGTGATTATATTTATTTACTGTATATTTTGAGATTTGCCAAATTTTATTTACAACGCGGTAATTTGAGCAATTCAATTCCGGCATGAGCATCTACCTATACACTTATAATGGATGCGAATGGTTGAAAATACCGGGTCGTTACAATTGGTATTAGAGCTTTAGCTTTGAGGCAAAACTCAGCATATGGAGTAGATTTATTTACAGAATCACTTTCGTTCGAGTTTGAATCTTTTCCTCTTGATTCGAATTTCCTTTGAATTTTTGGAACGTTCCCTACGGTTCCAAAATCCATTCTTATCCCTCACTATTCATCTTCTTTTGATTCTGGAGTATCCCATAACTCCACTTCGAATGATCTTTATAGTGAATTGGCGGTCTCGCCAATATTCTAATTTTCTTGTAAAAGGGTGAAAATCCTTTACAATCAGCATCGATTCACCAGAGATTTATATTTATCCTTGGTTTTGATGCTAATATCTATTGTTATTCCAAACTCTATCTCTTGAGATCGGATGTAGATTTACCCCAGAAAAAAAATACACATTTGATCTTATTCATTAAGTGACGGTTGACCCGGTTAAGGTTGCCCGCGATTTATTTAAGCTTACCCATCCCCCTATTTTGTTACTTAATCATCTTGTCTTTTGTTTCCAAACTATCTCCAAACATTTTTGAATTGTATTTGTAAATCTGTAATTAATATTTTGTTTATATTGTATTGTTTGAGTTGTTGATGTTGATTTGGGTTTCCGATCGATTCGTCTGATCAACGCTATTGATAAGATTTCTAAAACACTTTGACAGAACAAACTGACACAATAGTATAAAAAAAATTTTGGTTAATGAAATAAATTTTGATATATAATTTATGGAACGTAATAAATTGATTTAAATTGACAATACTTGATTTATCATTTATTGTTCTACAAATGAATTTATAAATAGTTGTTTATAAATTTATTTGGGAACTGAAATGAATTTAAATCAAGAAATTTGAGAATTTAATTTCCGATGGTTTCAAACCTTGTGTTTAAAGTTTTAAAAGGATATATTATTTAAAGTATTTTGGAATAGAAATTTGTTTCCAAAGAATTTTAAAGTTTTAAAAATTTTAGTGCTCTTCTCTTTGTCGCTGGAAAATAATTTCGGTGATGACCGCGGCATCATCGACTTTCATTTTCGAGTTTTGAAGTGAAGAAACCATTATGTAGTTTTGTTACAGCTTTGTTTTGGGAAATTTGATTGATTTGAATTTCTAAAATATGATTTGAATTATAATATATATAGATATATGATTAAATTTGATTTGACAAATTTTGTACATACATTTATTTATCTCTAAATGGTTTGAGAGGAATCAGAAATTTTATTCTTAAATTCTATCTTAAATAATAAATTCAAGTATAAAAAGAAAATCAAAATTTTGAATAGATGATTCAAACTTGAAATGACTGAGTTGGAAAGTTTTATTTGTATAATTCACAATTTCATTTCCAATATAACTTACCTAAATTACATAGAAGTTGAATATGAAATTGGATAATATACAATATAGAAAGGATTTTATAAATAAAATTTGAGTGGTTATAATAAATGTTATACACTTAAGTTTTAGTTATAAAAGATTAACAGAGGTAAATAGTGAAAAAGGAATTTAAAGAGATTTTATTTAAATAACTTAATAATCAAATTTGATTTACTATGGAACCTTAAGTCTAACCTAGGAATTTTAATAAAGGTTATTTCATGAAATGAATATGTTGTATAATAAATAATGTATCTTTGAATAGATAAAATAAAATACATTTGAATTGGACTTTTGGTAATAAAGTTTATTTAACTTGAATTCATAGTTTAATTGATGTCTAAATGAATAATTGTGTAAAGAAATTTGATTGTTATATTTGCTATGATAAATATTTTATTTATGAAATTGATATGTCTTGAAAAATGAATAATTATGATTTAAATAGTTAAAATGTATTTTAACATCACTAAAACTTGATAATTGAGAATTTGGTTTTCAAATGGAAATTTTAAGTGTAACTTATTAAAGGAATATCTATTTATGAAATGGGTATTTTAAATAAAGTGTTAGGGTATGTGTTAAATTTAGAGCTAAGTAAAATAGTGAGCTTTTGACTTAATAAACGAAGTATAGTTTAATTTGGATATTCCATTCATAAAAGTTTGTTTTAATAAGTCATAAGTTAAATGATATCCAAATAAATATTTCTGGAATTAAACTGATTTGAAATATTAATATATCTACTTAGCATTTTATAAGTGCTGCTATTTTGAAAAGACAATGTTTTGGAAATTTTTATAATTGAATGAACTTAGAAATGTTACAACTTTAAAATGAATATTATTTGACCTTGAATTAAATGGTTTAAATGAAGATTTTTTTAAGGGTGTTATGATTTTCTAAGTATTATGTTTTTTTTAAGAATAACATGCCCAAAGTGTTATGATTTTAGTAGTGTGATTTCCAAATGATAAACATCCCTAAATTGTTATGATTTCAAAGCATTATGGTTTCAAGTTTATTATCTTATTTTGTTTTCCAAACTATCTTTTGGTTGTCCTTATTTCTCTTATCTTGTTACAGAATGGGAAAGCTATTGCTTATACCAGTCTGTTTAGAAATCTTTCTGTAATCTTTGATAATCTTGGATACTCATTTTTGAATCTGAACACTGTTTTTCCATTCATAGACCGTCGGTCAAGTGAAAGGGGTGATTCAGACTCTAGAGGATCTTTTTCGTGTTAGTGTTCTTGATTTGATCACCTCCATCTTGTTAAACTTACCTATAACAATAGTTATCAGGCGTAATTTAAATCTCCTTGTCATCTTATTTTAATCTTATTTCACTCTATCTTTTCTATGCTTTACCGTACCTCATTCCTTTTCGAGGACGAAAAGCTTTGAGTGGGGGAGAGTGTAACAACCCTGTATTTTTCAAATATTTTTAAATTGAATTTTTCCAGATTCAAAAGCTTTATTTATGAAAAAGAATAAATTTTGTTATTTTAAGTATAAACTTTGATTTTGATGTGGATTAGAATTCCAAATATGACTAAATTTAATATTTCCAGAAAATGTGAATTTTGGTCAAATAGTCAAACTTTGACTTTTAAATTTTAATTTTAAATATTTGAAATTATAAATTTTATCTTTTATTTTGAAAATATATTTAATAACTTGAATACTGTTTTTCGTTTCATTGGAAACGGAGTTAAAATGTAAAAGTTATGTACATTTCAACTTTTAGTATAATTTGTTTTATTGTGCAATTTTGCTTAATTTAAATTGTATAAATTATATTTTCTTTGTCATATTTTATTTTAATATGTTTAATATGTTATATTATGTATATTTTGACTTCTAAATATTTTTAAATTGATAATAGAATTTTTCCAATGTTTACTGTGTTGATTTCCTATTTTTAAAGGCTGTTTTCTTATTTTCTGCTATTTTCTTCATTAAAATTATATTTAAATTAAATTTTATATATTTATTTTGTGAATGTATTTTTATTTTATGTTATTATTTATGTTTAAAAATATATTACAGGCTCATATGAATTTTCTAAAGTTTATACCATTTATTTTCAATTTTTCTAGCCTAGTTGACAATTTTTGCTATTTTCTTGATTTAATTATTTATAACTAATATTTTTTTGTTACATTTTCGAATTTTAACTGAAATTATATGTATTTTCAGATATTTAAACTTATTAAAAAGAAATAGAGGAAATTTGAAAAGTTTTAAACTCTTGAAACTCCTAAGGCTTTCCATCTCCCGACCTTTCATTTTCCCAACTCTTCTCTTAATTGTTTTGGGCGTGTAATCTACTCATTTCAGCTGCATTTTTTTTCACTTTCACGAAATTCATTTCTCCTCCTCTCACAAAAAAACACGGCTATTCTCCTTGTGAAGCTTAGGTAAACAAAAATCTATCTTCTTCTTGTCTTTTTATGATTTTCTACTTGAATTTGCACATGCTCTCCACCTTCATAGCTGTATTCCCCTTCCTCCAAGCTGTGGCTGACCACCACCACCACTTTTCTCTGACCATCACACAGCCTAACACCTCTCCTCCTCAGGCCAAGCCAAGCCATGATGAAGATCATCACAAAAATCCATCTAAACTAGCACTAGCCATCACCTGTACCAAACCTAGTCTAGAATTGCCATCTCCTTCTTCCACCACCCATGGCCGCCACCAACACCACCTCCACCACCACCTGGACCCTCTACCACATAATCACATTGGACCCCACTCCTCTGGCCGTGCCCCATGAGCCTTGGTCGAGCCTTGAATTGCCTTGAATCCATGTTAAAGTGACATTGTTTTGCCTTGTTGTGTTGTTTCATGCATACTCACCTTTTGTTATCCTCTAAACATGTTTGGCCGACCCTTAGGCAACCAAAACCTGATTCAAATCTTGCCTTAGACCTGTAGTACACCATATGTCTGAACCTGAAGGTTGTTGGAAGCAAGTGCAAAGCAATTCTACTTTGATTCGTGCAGTTGATTCTATATTATTCTATCGTATTGTGCATTTGAAAACTTATATTGTTTGTATTGTTTTGTCTTATGTATTCGAGGAAGTTAACCTTGTCTCTCCCACACTGATCATCATCATGGCTGAGAAAATGAACCCCTTGTTCGAGCTTTTGAATGGTTAAAGCACAGTCAAGTAATCTATTCCGTTGTGTCTTCTTATCATCATTGTTTCAACATTGTTTGCGTTGAATATTTATGTGTATATTGTCTTGTTTGGTTATTATTTACAAGATAAATATCAAGGCTCTCCATTCATTCAAATCAAAATTCATGCTATATCGTGCTTGTTGTGCTTTCTGGAATCTATTCTATGTGTTTTGATCGCTAATCTCCAGCTTTAACAGGTGAGTTATTCTCACCAGACAATATGTACCTATATAACTAGTAAATTGACACCCTGTGAATCTGTAGAAATATATTATCATGTTATAGTTGACTATGTTATGATCATATGATGTTTATACACCTGTTATATCATCCGTTACTGTTCTGTTCATTTATATCTGTTTATCACACTACAAGTTCCCTGTAGACTAGAATCACTATGGGTTGAAATGATACATACCCGAACGGACTTTAGAATAGGGAAAAATCATTATGGGCTGAAATGATAGGCCTGAATGGTTTTTATTTAACTTATTTTAACTTGGGATTGCGGGTTTGAAATGATAGAACCCGGTTTTTCTTTGTAAATTGCGGATTGAAATGATATATATCTGTATCACTTGACCTAGGTTAGAAAACTATATACAGGCCCGTGGTTATTTTATAAAGTGTTTTTGGATATTTTTAAGTATTTTAAAAATATAAATTTATGAAATTTGATTTAAATAGATTTTGAAATGTTTTAAAATAAAGAAATTATGATTTTTCTACGAGTTAAAAATGTAATTAATGAATGGTTAAATTGGATTATTGAAATATAACTTAAGTTTGGAATTTGGAATTTTGGTTAAAAATGATATTTAAGTTATATGAATAAAAAGGAAAATTTAATTATATTTGGAAAATGGTAAATATGATAATTTGATTAAATTTGAATTTAAGCGATTTATTAAAGTATTATTGATTTTTCTATGAGTTTAAGTGGTTAAATAAATGAATGTTTAAAAGTGATCTTTTAAAATATAACTTGACTTGGAAATGTGAAATTTGGTTTTAATTAAAGGTTTAAGTTAATTAAATAAAATTGGAAATTTAGTTAAATTTGTGAAATGGTAATTTAAACTTGAAGTGTTAAGTTATTTGTTGAAATGTGAAGAATTGGAAACTTTTACACTTAAATTATTAAGTAAATTGTTGAAAATTGGATTTAATTATAAGAAATTTATTGTTAAAAAGATATATGTTAAATGATATGAAAATGAACATTTTAAATGTTAAAATATGATTTTTAAAATGTTTATGTGTTTTAAATTGAAGTTATTTAGTTGTTGGAAATACACTAAAATCTGGAATTAATTTTTAATAACATTCAGAAATGCTATAGTTTCTGAATTGAACTAAAATTGTGTAAAAGGAGCTATTACAGCATTTCTGAAATGCTGTAGTTGCTGTAATTGAACTTATAGGCTAATATTGAACTCAGGTCTATTATAGCATTCTCTGGAAATGCTATAGTGGTCTGCAGTCTTTGCTGAAATCAAATAAAACCTTTGTTTTGAAATCTGAGTTACCGCAGCACTTCTGAAATGCTGTCTTTTCTGTTTTGAACTATAATTTAACTAAAAACTGAGTTTTAACAGCAGTTTTAAATGCTGTCTTTGCTGAATAAAAATATTTTCAAGTATAACTTATAACTGCTTTTTTCTAAATGCTGCGAAAGGCTGAAATTTTAATAATTATGGTTTTTGACATAGTAAACGAACTCAGAATGGTTTGAAACTTTGGAAATTGAATACTTGATTTGAAAATATAATAATTACACTTTTAAAAGGTTTAAATGAATTATTTTGATTGGAATATAAACTATTTAAAGGTGATTTGAAATGATAGTAAATGAACGATATCTTTGAATTTAAAGGGTATTTAAAGTTGAATTTTTGGTTTTGAACTGATAGGATATTTTATTATATTAAAATGATTTGAAATGAAGTTTTGTAAGGATATGATATTTTATTATATTAAAATGATTTGAAATGAAGTTTTGGAAAGATATGATATTTTGATATATTGAAATGATTTGAAATGAAGTTTTGAAATGATATGATATTTTAAATATATGGAAATGGTTTGGAATTGATTTAATCTTTATTTTGATAAATATATGGTTTTCAAATGATATTTTATTTTGAAGTAAAGTATTGTTTTAAAAGTTATAACCACGGGTTATAATAACGATTGGTTGTTAAAGAGACCGGGATCGGATATGGACATACTCTCTATCGATACCGAAAACCACTTTGACAACTGTGTACGCGGTGGAGTTTCCAGAATGAAGTAGGATGGTGGCGACGATCCTAAGGTATATACGTGGACCCAACTCCCGTGAGTTGGCATAAGGTGACTAAAACAGGAGCGATCTCGGGCCAGTGAGGTAGCACCTCGTATCGGACACACTTCTTCGATACCATTCTATTACTTTGTGATTTTTGGTGGCCACCCTTGGTTTGGGAGTGTTGTTCGAGGTGGAACGGTAGTGGCTGCTATGCGTATCCATCAGTCCGTGTGCGTAATTGGTATATCTACCCTGGCATTGCCTTGTGTGCCGTGTCACCTACCATATCGAACGCACTACGATTATGATTTTAAGATCCGACCGCGTTAAGGTTCTCCATCCCATTAACGCTATTTTCTATATGATTATACTTTACTTATTAGACAGTATTATAGTAGCGAATATTACTACATAGTAGATATTTTAACAGATCCTTAGAGGATGGGCGGTCCCAAGCATCTTCTAAGTTACTTGTACCTTTATTACAGTTCACTTGAGTTGGTTTACATTATATAAGTATATATTGTCCTGACTCGAGTGTTTTGTGTTTTTCTTTACGCTCGGGTCAGCCTGAGTATTCATAGATTTGGATTTCCACCTTTTGGAGATTTGAATCGCTGGAGATTATCTGCTAGTCTTGTTCTATCAACTTCGGTTCCGTTGTTCTATCCAGCCTGTACTTGGTTATTGTATTGAGACTTCTGCTGTACTTTATTTCTTATGTTGTATCTTATGTAACTCTGATATATTTACATAGTAGCTTCATGAACTACTATTTCTTTTACTTCCGCTGCATTATTTTACTCTGTGTTTGTGATCTGTGATCTGTGATTATATTTATTTACTGTATATTTTGAGATTTGCCAAATTTTATTTACAATCCGGTATTTTGAGCAATTCAATTCCGGCATGAGTGTCTACCTATACACTTATAATGGATGCGAATGGTTGAAAATACCGGGTCGTTACAGGAAATTTTTAGGAAGCTTATCCGGATCTGTGTCCGAATAGCTAGTGTTGTTTGTTTGATTGAATTGTTTGTTGATTAAAATTGTTTGTTTGGTTGTGTATGAATGATATGTATGCTGAATTGGTTGAAAATAAAATAAAAATTTGGTTTATCTTTTGTTTTAAATTTCGAGGACGAAATTCTTTTAAGGGGGAAGGAATGTGACATCCCAGAATTTCGAGGAATTTAAAATGCAATAATGTCTTAATTAATTATTTAAAATTGATTTAAATTGTTATCTTCAAATATAAATAACCAATTAATTAATAATGTGATGTTTTAAATTATGATTTAGATTGATTTTAAATAAGAATAATTAGATACAAATTTAATCTGTGTTATTTTATAAATAGATTTAAATAGTCCTATTATTTCTAATTTAATAAGTGTTATTTAAATGTGTATGTTTATGTGTTTAGAGGAAAATTATAATTTGAGAATTTAAAATAAAAGTGTTCCAATTTAATTACAATAAAAATCTATCTTAAATTTAAAGTAAAACTCTACTTATTACATTTTGATCTATATAATAATTTGATGTAATTTTGGTAATAATGTTTTAAATTAAAATAAATCTTGTCAATATTAAATATAAATATAAAACAAATATATGGTCAAAAATGTAAGTATTAATATAAAAACATATTTACCATAAGTAAAAATAAAATAAAATAAATAAATATCAATAAAGTGTTTGGTAAATTAAGTTTAAATTAGAAAAATATACACTAGTTCAATACATTAAGTATTGGATTGTTAAGAAATAGAAATAAATATAACAACTTATAAAACCTTAAGTAAGTCTAGAAATTATATAGTATACATGTATTTTGCAGGCAAGTAATATATACATACTATCACCATATGTATGCAAAGTAACAAGTCAAAACAAAATAAAATATATACAAGTTTTGTACCTGCAAAATGAATGGTATTGTAAGCATCTAGATTCGCAGGCAAGAAGAAGTAAGTCTAAAAAAAATAAAGAATAGTATTGTAAACATGTAGATATATGCAAGGCTGAAGACATAAGGAAAAGATATCTTCATTGTTTGAACAGATAGATATAAGTATTTATGAACATAGCTAGAGATTTGTATAAGATGTGTGTGTACACTTGAAAGGAAAGAAAATATATAAAACTATCCTAAGTACATACGAATAGAAATAAAGAGGATAAGTATGACATAGAAATTAACGCTTGTACCCAATGTTTCATTTCAGCCTCCATACCAAAAGATCTCTGATCTAATAAATATAAAAATCTTGTACCTGTACAATGTAGCCTCTGCTACTTGTTTTATTAAATATCAAGTTCCCTTTTCATTTCAATTCATTCAAACAATGCTAAGCAAAACAACAAACCTGTTATCATTTTTCAAAAGCCTGAGCAAGGCTATTCTCAAATGCAAACCTGAAATCAAGCAAAGCATTTCAGTTTTAAAGAAAATCAAAGCATTTTCAAAAATTTCATCTTCAAATCAAAAGCCTGGAATCAAGTCTTAAGCCATCATCATCATTTTGTTCAGTTAAACTTTCAAGTTCCAGTTTTTAAAGCTTTCAGTTTTAAGTCGAGCAAGACATTGTTCTCTTGAAACAAAAACAACAAAAAGTATGCAAAGTTTCAAATTTTCAAGTTCCATTCCAGTTTCAAACCCTCTGCCTTTTCAAAAACAGGTGAGTAAACATTTTTATTTAAAATCTAGATAAGTTAATGATGGTTGCTGTGAAATCTTTGTGATGATGATATCTTGCATGTGTAAATATAAATGTAGAATTCTGATATATGATTGCATTCATGTGTACATGTCTGTTATACATTGTTCTTCTCTGTTTTATATTACAGAGTTTAAGCTTAATTCAAATTCCATTTTTCTTTCTCCTCTGATCTGTGATAGGCCTTAGTTTCAACAAATTTAGTTGTTTCTACCTTGAACTTGGATCTGAAAATAGTGTAAACATGTTTATATTTATATAGTGTCTGGAAATCCAGCTTTAAAGTAAAATAAGAAATTAAATTACAAACATGTTAAAAACTAATGGTTAAAATTCTCTAATTCAAGTATATAACTTGAAATGGCCTGGGAAAATATGATTTTTAAAATCAAAATCACAATTTTAAATGAAGTAATGAATGTGGATTTTGGGATTAACTGGAAATAGGATTTCGAGAGTTTCCTGATGATCTATGTGGCTGGGATGGTCGGAATCTTGACTGGGAATGGACGAAGCTATGGGGTGTTTGGGAATAATGTCTGGAAGTGTTCCAGATTGTCGAGGCGACGTTGAGGAGGAGATTTAGGTTTCTAACCCTAATTTTAGTCGAGTCTGGAATTTGCGTGTTGCTCCTTCTCTGTTGTTTCGAGTTGCTCTAAACTCTGGGAAATGGTTCATCGGAGCATAGGGTAGCTTCGGGTACGATCACGTGACCTATAATGGTCAGAGGTGGATGAACGAGATGACAACGTGATGATCGTTTTTGGGGCAGTTTGGATCTGATGGCTCGATTTCGACGTCGACTCGGTTTTTTTGGGTGAACGTGAGGCTAGGGTGGGTCGTCGCCGATGTGTGGAAGGTCGGAGTTTGGATCGTGGGTGGCCGGAATTCTGGTGCACGTGCATGTGCATCTGCGTATCTGGTTGGTTTGGGGCTTTGGGGAAGACGAAGGTTTTCTCGTGTGTTGCTCGAGAGTCTGGCGGGTTCGAATCGAAGTTAGGATCGAGTTTTGGGGTATTAGACTCGAGTTTATACTCGAGTGTTTGGTAGGTGAAGCCTACAGTTTTTCAACATTTAAAATTTATCTAAGTTTTTGAAAAAAAGGGGGAAGAAGTAGGGAAACTCGGGGCTTGACCCGAGTGACCTTCGGGTTCGACCCGAAGTGATTTAAATCAAGTTTTTATAAAAGTTTTTAAAATAAGATTTTTGAAATTTAAAAACAAATTAGTTAAACTTTCTTTATAACATTACTTTATAAATATCAAATGGTTTCTTAACATTTGTTAAGGAGTTTTAAAATTTATTTAATCTAAATTTTGTTAAGTAAAGTTAATTATAAAGATAAAAGGGTTTTAAAATGTAAATGGTAATTAATGTATTTATAAGATAATGTTTATCTTAAGTTAATGAAGTTTTATTTTCTTGGAATTAATTAAGTTAATTAGGGAAATTTAGTATAATTAATCAATTTAATTAATTAAGGATAAAGGTTAATTAAGTAATTAATTTAAGAATAATTAATTAATTTAATTAACTAATGATTATGAGTGATTAATTAATAATTAAGTTATATTAACTAATAATTAAGAGATAATTAATCTAAAATTAAAGATTAATTAAGGGTTAATTAAATGTTAAGTATAGGTTGATTAACTGGTAATTAAAAAGTAATTAATTTGTTATTAAGTTTTATAAATTGATAATTAAGATTTATTAATTAATAATTAAAAGAATAATTAATCTGTAATGAAAGATTAATAAATTTGTTTAAAGCAATTAAGGAATGAATTACCCAATTGTAATGAATCAAATGAATGTGATTGATTCAAGATAATTAATTGAAAATTAATTAAAGATAATAATTTGATGGTTAATTAAGTATAAATACTTAATGAAATTGAATAGTATAATTACTTATGTAACGACCCGTATTTTTACGGATCGAATGATTGTAAAACTATCGACATTAAGTTGTTGATGTTGTTAAGTCGTTTAGATTTTAGTCGACCAAAGCTTAAGTCGTATGGAAGTTAACTCGTGTAGAGGCTTAGGTCGTGGTGTAGTTTAAGTCGTTCGGAGTTGAGTCGTGTAGGACTGGACTTAGGTCGTGTGTAGAATAGGTAGGTGGAACGACTTATGGTGTTGGACCGACCTAAGAAAGTGGGCGACTTAAGGATGAGTCGGTCGACCGGTTTACTGACCTAGGAGATAAAAGAGTTGAGCGACTCATAGGGGTAAGCGACCTATAGGTTTGGCCGACTTAAGGTGGTTAGCGAGTTAGTGTCCACCGACTTAAGGGTTGTACCGAGTTAACGACTCATAGGATGGACCGACTTATAGGTTTGACCGACTTAAGACTTAGACGACCTAAGAGTTTCTCCGACTTAAGGTAGTTAGCGGCTTACCGGGATAAGCGAGTTAGTGGGATGATCGACCCATAGGAGTACCGACTTATAAACGAGTTAAGGATAGGTCGGCAGGGTAATTGGGTCGGTAGGTCGTCTCCTGTGTTAAGTTGTTGAGTCGTTTAGGTCGTAAGTCGCTGAGTCGTAGGCGGTTAAGTCATTTAGTGGGTAAGTTGTTGAGTCGTCAAACGACTTAGGACTTGGGTTTTGCGGCAGTATGATGAGTCTGAACTTCGTTAGGTCGGCCATATGGTTAAGTCGTAGGTCGGTGAGGCAGTTAATTCGTAAGTCGGAAAAGGGTGTTAAGTTGGCGACGACTTAAGGAGGCGGACGAGTTAAGGTCATTTTCAGCCTATAAATACACGTCCATATCTCACTATTTTGGCACCGGTTTTTGAAGCGACGAAGTGCTGCCATTTTGAGAGCTCGACTTCTACACTTCTTCACTTCTTTTCTCCACTCTAATCTAGTGCTTCCATCCATCCAAATTGAAGATCAAGGTTGAAGATTCAAGAGCTTGGATTGAAGATCTTCATCTTTTCAAGAGAGATTTCTTCGTTTGAAGCGGATTCGTGATAGATCAAGCTTGATCCTTCGCTGTCCAAATCTGAAGCGTGTTGATTTGAGGTTGTTTTGGTGATTTGGTGAGTGGTGATTATCTCTCACACGGATCCAAAGGAGTATATCGGATTGTTGGCTCGATTTGGTGTTAAAATAGTGATTTCCATGCATTTCCTTCATCCAAAGTGTAGATCCATATAGATCCATTGTTCATGATGATGTTACATCCATTTTATCATATGTTAACCTATGCAAGTTCGTTCATCAAGTTTGTAGAGATATAATCCATGTTTTCATGCTTATTGGACTTTCAACTCTTTAATTACGAAAATGCCATTATTGTTATAATTGTCTTCTTAGATCATATTTGAATGCTTGATTGTTTGGATTGATGTTTGATTTGATTGATTGTTATGAACTAGATGATTGATGATTAGATTTAGACCGAAGACGATTCAAAAGCTAAGGGAAAGGCTCTTGAATTGGAAAAGCTGCTCGTGGCATATGTAGCGGAATGATGAAGCTCTTATGCATAGATTCGATGAAGTGATGTTGAGATGAGGCTTTGCGAGGATGTAATGAAGCGAGGCAATCATGTGATGAAGACTTGGTCTAATCCAGACAGGATCATTCCAAGCATGTTGATAACTCGGTGAAATGATTCGAGTTGAGGATAATGAATGGATATGAGAATAGTCGTCGAGGAGGATGACTAGGAGGCTTGGATAGCATCGTTGTTGAAGGTTCTAGCATGCTCTAAGCAAGAGTACGTTTGGGCAGATTCGATAGTCCCAACGGCCAACTGTTGATGGTCGAGTACTCTGGGCAGATTCGATAGTCCTAGGCACGGGCTGCGACGACGTGCGGGAGTTATGTCTAGAACCGGGGTTTCCATTAGCCCTTGACGGACGGCTGAAAGAATGTGCCGGTCATTCAATTAACGGTGATATCGAAGCAATGATAACAGTGATAGCCAGAGTCATGGATGTTTGGTTGTATCGTCATTCGGACTCAAGAGCGGTATTTTCTGGGTGCTTATCTGATTTAGGCCTTGGTATTTGGAAAACATCGCCCTTGACTCGAGTGATAGTAGTTTTACTTTAAATTGTATGCTCTGCTATGTTTGCTTCTGCTTAGTGTGTGTCTGGGGGCTATCACTGTAGAATGAGGTTGGAGTGGGAGAGTTGTATTCCTATTCCTTTTTCCTTTATGCTCTGTTGGTATGTTGTTAGTTAATTTACTGCTCACTAAGACTGTTGTCTGACTCAAGGCTTTATGTTTTAATTCTTATTGCCTTGGGTTGTTCGTCCATTTTGGGACGGGCAGACTAGGTAGCAGGTGACAGGTGCTGTTCTCTTCTCACGATGCTGATATCGAAGACGAGCTGGAGGGTTGCATATTATCTTTTTATTATATGTACTGGATATTCCGCTGTTTTGTATTCTCTGAGAGATATGTAGTGAGGCTGGATGTATTGACTATGTGGATGCTTGTATTCAACTATTATGGAGTTTTATATGATGTCATTTTGTTCTGTAAAGCTTCACTATACATATGTTCTATTGTATTTTGTCCATGCGCTGTGAGTAATACGATAGATTCTGTTGTTTTAAATCTTACCTTGACAATCGTCCATGGTCGCCTGGCACACTTTACAGCGCTCTATCTCTAGATTCGGTGCAGGGGTCATGGGCGGTCGTCACATTTGGTATCAGAGCATTGGTTAATCGATTTTACCCAACGCTCGCTGTCGTAACTACGTATGAGAGACGTAATTGTATTTTGATGGATGATTACTATATATAATATAGTAGTTTAGCAGTAAGTTAGTCCTTTATGCAGTTGTTTCTCTAGATGTTCTAATCATTTCTTTTTATAGATATTGAGAATGAGTCGAAGAGGGAGACCAGCTGCTAGGGAAGGTCGTGCTACCGAAGAGACTGCTGATTATGCAGCCATGTTCGAAGCTATGATGACTTCGATCATGAGGAGGATACCAGTTCCGGGGGCGGCAGTTGATGTTGGAGTTCAAGTCCAAACTCCGAATCCAGTGGATTTTTCTAAGTTGTGCAAGGATTATACTGCTCTTGGAGGGAAGGTTTTCTTAGGAACAGAATCAACTATCGAAGTCCAGAGATGGATAGATGCTTGTAGAAGGATCTTTGGTGATTTGGGAATTGATGATGCAACTAAGAGGAAGTTGGCATCAAGGCAGCTTCAAGGGAGAGCCTCTGATTGGTGGAACTCTATTACCATCAATACTGCGGAGGAGGAGATTACTTGGGAGCAATTCCAAGTTAGATTTGAAGCTAAGTTCATTTCTACAGCTCAGAAGTCTGTTCTGTTCAAGAAGTTTGTGGAGCTCAAGCAAGGTGGAAGATCTGTTCTTGAGTATGTTTCTGAGTTTGAAGCTTTGTCCAAATATGCCCGGTCATATATTGAGTCTGCTTATCAGAAGAATGAGAAGTTTGTGACCGGCTTGGATAGTTATCTTGGGAGACAGTTGGTGGATCATTTGGACGATTCATTTGAGAAGCTTGTAGAGAAAGCTCTTAGGCATGAGAGTCTGTTTCCTAAGGAAGGATCTGTTGTTGCTGTGACCAAGGGAGAATCTAAACCACAGCAGGGTGGAAACCAGAAGAGGAAGCAGCAGCAGCAGAAGGGTAAGGATGGCCAGAAGAAGCCGAAAGGCGAGGTGACTTGCTACAATTGTCAGCAGAAGGGCCATTTCTCTAAGGATTGTAAGAATCCGAAGGCACCGATGAAGTGTCACAACTGTGACAAGCCGGGACATTTCAGGAAGAATTGTCCAGAACCGAGAAGAGATAATCAGATTGTGCAAGCTTATGCTTTGGGAGCTGTTCCGTCGTCTTCGAAAGCTCCTACTGCTGAAGAGAAGGGAAAGAGTGTGGTTGTTCAAGGTACTCTTTTCCTATGTGGTGCTCCAGTTAGATTTTTGTTTGATACTGGAGCGTCGCATTCGTTTGTTTGTAATGAACTCGTAGGCCAGTTAGGTTTGGAACCGGATATTGTTGATAGGCCATTGGTTGTGACTAATCCAGTTGGGGGTTCGTCTTGTTTGTGTATGTTATGCCGTGGTCTAGTTGTATCGAGTCATGGTTGCTCTTTTGTTTGTGATTGCTTTGTTCTGAACTTTGCGGGGTTCGGAATTATTTTGGGTATGGACTGGCTTAGGAAGTATGCGGCTAAGGTTGATTGCGAAAGGTTGGAAGTGACAGTCGAGAATGTGGAGGGGCGAAAGATTGTGATACGATGTAAGCATGAAGAAGGCGTCTTCATGAGCTTCATGTATTCGCTAGTTGTTCCACGGGATGGACTGTCATCAGTGCCGATCGCTAATGGATTCGAGGATGTCTTTGACGAAGTCAAAGGGTTGCCGCCGCATAGAGAGATCGAGTTTTGGATAGATCTTGTTGAAGGGGCCAGACCTGTTGTGATGCCTCTTAGGCGGATGGCGCCTAGGGAACAGCAGGAATTGAGGGTGCAAGTTGATGATCTTTTACAGAAAGGATTCATTCGGCGTAGTGTGTCCGAGTGGGGTGCACCAGTTGTGTTCGCAACCAAGGCAGATGGATCATTGAGATTGTGTGTGGATTATCGTGAGCTGAATAAGGTGACAAAGAAGAACAAGTATCCATTGCCGAGAATAGATGACTTGTTTGATCAGCTTCACGAGGCTAAGGTGTTTTCTCAGATGGATTTGGCAACGGGATTTCACCAGTTGAGAGTGGCTAAGGATAGTGTGCCGAAGACTGCTTTTAGGACACCATCCGGTTTCTTTGAGTGGCTGGTAATGCCGTTTGGATTGACTAACGCGCTAGCATATTTTGTGGATCTTATGAATAGAGTGTTCAGAGATCAGTTGAACAAGTTCGTACTTGTGTTCGTGGATGATATTCTGATTTATTCCAGAATTGAAGAAGAGCACAAGACACACTTGTGTATTGTTTTGGAAATCTTGCGAAAACATCAGCTGAAGGCTAAGTTTTCGAAGTGTCACTTCTGGAAGAGTGAAGTGAGGTTCTTAGGCCATGTGATTTCTGGAAATGGAATAGCGGTTGATCCCGCTAAGGTGGCAGCAATCCAGGATTGGGTTAGACCTAAGAATGCATCAGATGTGAGAAGTTTTCTTGGATTAGCAGGATATTATCGACGGTTTATCAACGACTTCTCCAAGGTAGCTGCACCGTTAACAGGATTAACGAAGAAGAACCAAGTGTTCTGTTGGGATGCTAAGTGTGAGCAAGCTTTCGGAATCCTGAAAGAGCAATTGACGAGTGCTCCTGTTTTGACTATTCCTAGTGGGAATGATGAGATGGTGGTTTACACCGACGCATGTGGTACTGGACTTGGAGCAGTGCTGATGCAGAAGGATAAAGTTGTTGCGTATGCCAGTCGACAACTGAAGCCGCATGAAAGGAATTACCCAACTCATGATTTGGAATTAGCGGCGATTGTATTTGCTCTGAAGATGTGGAGGCATTATTTGTTGGGAGTTCGATTCGAGTTGTTTACGGATCACAAGTCGTTGAAGTATCTTTTCTCCCAAAAGGATTTGAATCTTCGGCAGCAACGTTGGCTAGAGTTTTTTGCATCATATGATTTTGGTATAGCTTATACTCCGGGAAAAGGTAACGCAGTGGCAGATGCGTTAAGTCGAAGACATGCAGGATTGGGAGCCATGTTTTTAGAATGGAAGAGTCTCGAGTATTTAGCTGGATTTGACTTCAGGCCTAGATGTGAATTGGAACCTGAGATGTTGGCAAACTTATCAATAAGACCCACTCTTGTGGAAAGGATTGGTGAGAGCCAAAAGCGAGATGTTAAGCTTGTCAAGATTATCCGTGAATTGGAATCTGGATTGGATCCAGAAAAGGATAAAGGATTTGAGGTCGATCGAGAGGGTTGGCTTCGGAAGCAAGGACGACTAGTTGTTCCCGGTATAGGTGAATTGAGGAGTGAAGTTCTGAAGGAAAGTCATCACTCGAAGTTGACAATTCATCCAGGTGGAAATAAGATGTATCGGGATATGAAGAGAACCTACTACTGGGAAGGCATGAAGAAGGATGTTGGAGATTTCATTTCCAAGTGTATGAACTGCCAGTTGGTAAAGGCTAAACAGAAGAAGCCAAGTGGATTGCTTCAGCCCTTAGAAGTTCCTACATGGAAGTGGGAACAAGTGTCGATGGATTTTATTGATGGATTGCCTAGAACCAGAACGGGAAATGAAGGGATTTGGGTCATTGTGGATCGTCTGACTAAGAGTGCACGATTCATTCCTGTTCGATCGACTAGAACGGCATCAAAGTTGGCTGAGTTGTATGTTAAGTGGATAGTTCGATTCCATGGTATTCCGAAGAGTATAGTGAGCGATCGAGATCCATTGTTCACTAGTGGATTTTGGAAGAGCTTCCAGGAAGTTTTGGGAACCGAGTTGTGTTTGAGTACAGCTTATCACCCTCAAACAGATGATCAGACCGAGAGAGTCAACCGAGTTTTGGAAGATCTCCTCAGAGCTTGTGTTTTGGATTTCGGAGGATCATGGGAAGATCACCTTCATTTGGTGGAGTTTGCGTACAACAACAGTTACCAGTCAAGCATTGGTATGGCACCGTATGAGGCATTGTATGGAAGACCGTGTAACTCTCCGACGTGTTGGATAGAAACTGGAGAAAAACTGATACTTGGGCCAGAGATGATTCGGAAGACTTCAGATTGTATAGAGATTATTCGGCAACGAATGAAGGCAGCCCAAGACCGTCAGAAAAGTTATGCCGATAAGCGTCGAAAGGATTTGGAATTCGACGTAGGAGATATGGTTTTTGTGAAGATTTCTCCACTGAAGAATGTTATCCGATTCGGGAAGAAAGGAAAATTGACTCCGAGATTTGTTGGACCATTCCCGATCATCGAGCGAATTGGAAAGCTCGCCTATAGATTGGAGTTGCCGGAGAAGATGTCGAGTGTGCATAACGTTTTCCATGTATCGTATCTACGGAAGTATGTGCACGACTCGAATTCAGTGGTTTCTACTGATAGCTGTGAAGATTTCGAAGTTGATCCAGTTGATAGAAGACCTCGTAAGCCGCTTCGTGTTGTTGAAACTGACACGAAACAGCTTAGAAGGAAGGTAGTTAAGTTGCTCAAGATACAATGGAGTGATGATGATAACGACTGTACGTGGGAGGTGGAAGAGAGGATGAAGGCAGCTTATCCTGAACTCTTCAAGGTATGACCCTAAGGTGTCGTGTCATCTCACGATATTGTAACTTGTTCTAAGTTTTAGAATTCTGTACGCTAAGCTAGAATTGGATGTATGGTTTGTTGATTGCTATGGATGGTAGGCGTACAGAATAGTCTTTGATTGCTTTGTTTGCTTGGAATTTCGGGGGCGAAATTCCTAAGGGAGAGAGAATGTAATGACCCGTATTTTTACGGATCGAATGATTGTAAAACTATCGACATTAAGTTGTTGATGTTGTTAAGTCGTTTAGATTTTAGTCGACCAAAGCTTAAGTCGTATGGAAGTTAACTCGTGTAGAGGCTTAGGTCGTGGTGTAGTTTAAGTCGTTCGGAGTTGAGTCGTGTAGGACTGGACTTAGGTCGTGTGTAGAATAGGTAGGTGGAACGACTTATGGTGTTGGACCGACCTAAGAAAGTGGGCGACTTAAGGATGAGTCGGTCGACCGGTTTACTGACCTAGGAGATAAAAGAGTTGAGCGACTCATAGGGGTAAGCGACCTATAGGTTTGGCCGACTTAAGGTGGTTAGCGAGTTAGTGTCCACCGACTTAAGGGTTGTACCGAGTTAACGACTCATAGGATGGACCGACTTATAGGTTTGACCGACTTAAGACTTAGACGACATAAGAGTTTCTCCGACTTAAGGTAGTTAGCGGCTTACCGGGATAAGCGAGTTAGTGGGATGATCGACCCATAGGAGTACCGACTTATAAACGAGTTAAGGATAGGTCGGCAGGGTAATTGGGTCGGTAGGTCGTCTCCTGTGTTAAGTTGTTGAGTCGTTTAGGTCGTAAGTCGCTGAGTCGTAGGCGGTTAAGTCATTTAGTGGGTAAGTTGTTGAGTCGTCAAACGACTTAGGACTTGGGTTTTGCGGCAGTATGATGAGTCTGAACTTCGTTAGGTCGGCCATATGGTTAAGTCGTAGGTCGGTGAGGCAGTTAATTCGTAAGTCGGAAGAGGGTGTTAAGTCGGCGACGACTTAAGGAGGCGGACGAGTTAAGGTCATTTTCAGCCTATAAATACACGTCCATATCTCACTATTTTGGCACCGGTTTTTGAAGCGACGAAGTGCTGCCATTTTGAGAGCTCGACTTCTACACTTCTTCACTTCTTTTCTCCACTCTAATCTAGTGCTTCCATCCATCCAAATTGAAGATCAAGGTTGAAGATTCAAGAGCTTGGATTGAAGATCTTCATCTTTTCAAGAGAGATTTCTTCGTTTGAAGCGGATTCGTGATAGATCAAGCTTGATCCTTCGCTGTCCAAATCTGAAGCGTGTTGATTTGAGGTTGTTTTGGTGATTTGGTGAGTGGTGATTATCTCTCACACGGATCCAAAGGAGTATATCGGATTGTTGGCTCGATTTGGTGTTAAAATAGTGATTTCCATGCATTTCCTTCATCCAAAGTGTAGATCCATATAGATCCATTGTTCATGATGATGTTACATCCATTTTATCATATGTTAACCTATGCAAGTTCGTTCATCAAGTTTGTAGAGATATAATCCATGTTTTCATGCTTATTGGACTTTCAACTCTTTAATTACGAAAATGCCATTATTGTTATAATTGTCTTCTTAGATCATATTTGAATGCTTGATTGTTTGGATTGATGTTTGATTTGATTGATTGTTATGAACTAGATGATTGATGATTAGATTTAGACCGAAGACGATTCAAAAGCTAAGGGAAAGGCTCTTGAATTGGAAAAGCTGCTCGTGGCATATGTAGCGGAATGATGAAGCTCTTATGCATAGATTCGATGAAGTGATGTTGAGATGAGGCTTTGCGAGGATGTAATGAAGCGAGGCAATCATGTGATGAAGACTTGGTCTAATCCAGACAGGATCATTCCAAGCATGTTGATAACTCGGTGAAATGATTCGAGTTGAGGATAATGAATGGATATGAGAATAGTCGTCGAGGAGGATGACTAGGAGGCTTGGATAGCATCGTTGTTGAAGGTTCTAGCATGCTCTAAGCAAGAGTACGTTTGGGCAGATTCGATAGTCCCAACGGCCAACTGTTGATGGTCGAGTACTCTGGGCAGATTCGATAGTCCTAGGCACGGGCTGCGACGACGTACGGGAGTTATGTCTAGAACCGGGGTTTCCATTAGCCCTTGACGGACGACTGAAAGAATGTGCCGGTCATTCAATTAACGGTGATATCGAAGCAATGATAACAGTGATAGCCAGAGTCATGGATGTTTGGTTGTATCGTCATTCGGACTCAAGAGCGGTATTTTCTGGGTGCTTATCTGATTTAGGCCTTGGTATTTGGAAAACATCGCCCTTGACTCGAGTGATAGTAGTTTTACTTTAAATTGTATGCTCTGCTATGTTTGCTTCTGCTTAGTGTGTGTCTGGGGGCTATCACTGTAGAATGAGGTTGGAGTGGGAGAGTTGTATTCCTATTCCTTTTTCCTTTATGCTCTGTTGGTATGTTGTTAGTTAATTTACTGCTCACTAAGACTGTTGTCTGACTCAAGGCTTTATGTTTTAATTCTTATTGCCTTGGGCTGTTCGTCCATTTTGGGACGGGCAGACTAGGTAGCAGGTGACAGGTGCTGTTCTCTTCTCACGATGCTGATATCGAAGACGAGCTGGAGGGTTGCATATTATCTTCTTATTATATGTACTGGATATTCCGCTGTTTTGTATTCTCTGAGAGATATGTAGTGAGGCTGGATGTATTGACTATGTGGATGCTTGTATTCAACTATTATGGAGTTTTATATGATGTCATTTTGTTCTGTAAAGCTTCACTATACATATGTTCTATTGTATTTTGTCCATGCGCTGTGAGTAATACGATAGATTCTGTTGTTTTAAATCTTACCTTGACAATCGTCCATGGTCGCCTGGCACACTTTACAGCGCTCTATCTCTAGATTCGGTGCAGGGGTCATGGGCGGTCGTCACAACTTAGCAAAGTAATTAATGAATAATTACCGGATGTAATTAATTAAAGGAAATTACTTAATGGGAAGTAAAATAAAGTATAATTACTTGGAAGAAGTAATTAAAGATTTATTACTTAGTGTAATTAATCAAAGGATTTATATAATTAATTAAGAAGTTAATTAATTAAGGTAAGTAATTTCAAGATGGAAATTTCTATATATGATTTAGGTTGATTAATGAAAGTGATTAATTTAAGTTAATGTAATTAATTAAGGATAAATGTAATTAATTATAATTAATTAATTAATGGAAGTAATTTATTTAGGATCATTGATTAATGTAATTAATGAAGTGATTAATGGTAAATTACTGTGAATGGTTAAGGATAATTAAGTTGTGGAATTAATTAAAGAACAATTATTTGAATGTAATTAAAGGTTAGTTAATCAAAGATGATTAATTAAGATGGAAATTTAGAGAATGATTAGTTAATTGATTTGTAACTAATTAATGATTATGTAAGCAGGATTTATAAAAAAAATGAAGTAATTAATTTAATTTACTTTAAATTAATTAGAGATAAGGTAATTAATTTAATTAATTTTAAATTAATTATAAATGATGTGATTATTAATCATTACTTATGTATGGATGGATGATATTGTTTGCCTTGAATGGTTTGAAATCTCAGATATGAGATAAGTGATGCTGTGTGATATGGATTATCTATTTATGATGATATTGTGAATTATCTATCTGTGATATTATGAATTATCTATCTGTGTGTATATGGATAATGAAATGAATTGTTTTAACTTTAAAACAACTTGGCCTTAAAAGATACGATTTGGATTTGATGAGACCGGGATCGGGTTTCCAGATTTGGATATCCGAAAACCACATCGATCCAAATTAACGTTAGGTCATGAATCTCAAGTGAAGATGAAGATTCATAGTGCAAGGGTTATTGTCGTTAACTCTGAGGATGATTCCAAAATGAGTGTAACGAGATAATGCCTTCGGTTTCGTTCGAACCCGGAACGAACTTGTATGGATTGAATGCTTTCAGCACATCGTCAGGTGGACGATGAGCATTCTAAGAGATGTGTTCTCTAAAGGTAATCGTAGCCTCAAGCCTCATCAACCGGGAATGGCTAAAACAGGGAAGGTGCAGCAAGGCTTCGTCGGTCGCACCCACTTGAGAGTAAGGTCATCCCTGTCTAGATGTCCATTTTTATTTCGGCTTAGTGGTGTGGTTGCTGATCACAACCGTGGGGTGATTTTATTCGGAATTATCCAGTAAGGGATGGTTCCGACTTTGTGTTGCAGGGGATTGGGAGTAATCCTCGGTACGCTGATCTAGGCCAGGTACTATGACGGGCGGTACCCCAGTAGCCCTGCCATTGTATGGAATCCAAAATCCAATAAGTGCCCTCGGATTTGATTGTATTACCCACATGTTTGGCTAGTATGCTGGAATTTAATAGATGTAACAATTTCAGCTATTTCTTATTTACTTGAAAACCCTAGACCTATTATAATATCATTGGATTTCCTATCAAATGTTTGGTTAGCGTAAGGTGAAAACTTTTCCATGTTTATGTGTGGGAAGTCTTACGTGATACCTTTTGTTTTCAAAGGATTTTCAAAGTTAAGCAACTTTAACCATTTACTCATACCAGACCCATGTCTGACCCGGAGTTTATTTTTGTTTTTCTTAAACTCTCGGGTACTCAAATTTTTACGAGTAGCCAAGAGATTCAGGGTTAGCTTTGACGAATTCTGAAGGAGCAATGGAGCAGGAGGCTTCAGCGTATAGCTATATATTGGTTCCGCTGTGTTAGTGTTTATGTGTATTTCCGTTGTGTTGTATCTCTGTGATGTTCTGAGTTGTATCGAGTTGTATTAACTAGACAGGTGTTTATAATTGTCTAGTATGTGTTGTATTATCTGTGTAACTCTGATGTATATGTTACTATGTAATCTCTTATGTGATATATTATATTTCATTCGTTCCGCTGTTGAGATTCTGATGTTGTTTCTTCTTTCTTCTCTATCTTTTCTATTTCACACCCCTTTCTTTCTTAAAAATGATGCGTCTTTCTGTGTGTAGAAGGGCGGGTCATTACAGTATAACTAAAATATAAACTGACCTTATAACCGTGTATATAGATATATCAAAATATCAACATATATTACTATTGCTCTTTCAAAATTAAATATGTAATATACACAAACAAATCTAGAACTGCAAACCTGAAAACTCTGCATAAACACTTGTATCCTTATATATATATATTCATTAATATAAAATTTTAAACTCATAGTTAAAATAATATATATTTCAAAAATCCAAATAATCAGTTACCATAATAATCAATATAAGCAATTTATTTTTAACATATACTATATGAAAAAAATATCATACTTATATATAAATACACGTACATCATTAGTAAACAATTTAGAACAGAGAAACAGGGACTTTATAACACATAACAATTCAGATATCTGAAAACCTTTTGTCAAAGATATTTATATACATAACAGTTCGTAGATATATATATAACAAAGAAATATAAACTTAAAAAACATAACAGTTCATGCATACAAGGTACTACAGGCGTACATTTTAAACTAAAATAAAATAGTATATAATGATATATATACAACTTAACTCTTTATCACATAACAACATCCGTTATAACAAAATACATATAATATTAACATAATATTTTCAAACAACCAGGTCTGTACTATTTGTAAACAAATGGAGATATAACTTTAAAACATATAACTGACATATATATAATACTACCATGCTCTTTTTTTTAAACGAACGGATACTATAATGTATACAAGAATATCTTTCCAAATCACTATCCAATACCAGTTATGTGATACGTATATAATATATATGAAATCAATTATAAAATATATACATAGGCGAGGTAAAAGGAATATCGGCATCAGGTAAACTTGCAAAACCGATGTTGTAATTTATATTTATATATATAGCAGACAAAATTCATACCTTTTAAACAACAGAATCCAATATCATTAGTTTACTTAAAATATATCCACCGAGAATTACTAGTTATACATATATATATATATACAAAACTGACATAATATAAAATATATTACATAATACCTGATATAAAGAAGAAGTGAAGGGGCTCGGTGGAAAGGAAAAGTGGGTTACACGACTGTTATGGTGAGGATCAGAGGGTTGCTCGCCTTTGTCAGGTCTGGGTACGAAGGGCAAGCGAGCTTTCGTAGGGAGGCACTAATAGGTCTCGGCCTTGCATTGACAAGCTGCCAGAGGAGAGAGGAAGAGCGAATTCCAGAGCACGAGGCGGTTATGCAAGGGAATAGGTTGATGCCTCACGTTGCATGAAGGTGGAAAACTTGAGATAGACAGCAGGCTTCAAAATATATTTTTCAAAAGCATGGCCGAAATAAGAGAGAGAGCAAGGTGAGGGGATGAAGAATATAGCTGGAAAGACGTGGCTACCATAACAAATGAATCCATTCTTTAATATGTACATTAATTTATCTCTGAAAGAAATGAACGGATTGAAAATGTAGTAACCGAAGCAAAATTTTGTATGAAATGGTGGGATATCAATGGTCAGAGAATATCAGAGGTTTAATAACCAATGGCCTATTTATATTTAGCAGTTTGACAATTTAATGGGCACAAAAAGTTCCGGAGACCCAAAACTGGTACCGATACTGCGGACAGTTACACAGATTTCACCGCAAACCGGTTTCCGAATTACACAAATGAATATATTATGGAGATCAGTACGATGAGACGATCAAAACGGTACACCGATATCAGTGGTACGATCATCGAACAAAAGTCAACAATCGGTACCGGTTATGCTGCTATTTTGTCGAAAAAAGGTAGACGGAGCAATAGCGGTCAAAATTTGGCGAAACAAAATATAACGTCTCACTCAGAAGATGATTTACAATTTTTCTATAAAAAAATATTCAGGTTTTGAAAAATAATTTATCATCATCATTTTTAACTGATTTAAATTGAAATAGAATTACACAAGAAAATAAACTTCCATATTATCAGACGGAAATTTACTAGTTGCTATGTTTAATTAGACGTATTCCAAATATCAAATTTGTACTTCAAAATTTTATTGTTTAAAATTTCACAAATTTCAATTAAATATGTTAAATAAACAAATAAAAATTTTCTAAAATTTACTGGTCGTTACACTCTCCCCCACTCAAAATTTTTCGTCCCCGAAAAGGAAGGAGGTAGGAGGTAGGAGAATAGAAACAACCAGAAAGAAAAATAGATTTGAAAATAAAATAAACAACAAATTTTAAAACCATATAAATTTCAAATTAAACTAATTAATATCCAACATTTTGGTTAAATCCCTTTGAGTTCACAGAATTTAAATCAATCTATCTATTTCTAAATTCATTATCTTATTATCTAGTCATCCTCAATTAACAATTTCTAGATCATCAATTTGTATAATCATTTATTGTACTCATATTTTATTCAACAAATTTAATTCTTTTATTCCAAATTATTATTATGTTTATTCCACTTAATATATCTTAAACCCTATAAATTAATCTAAACCATATAAATTTCAGTTTAAATCAATTTATATTCAATAATTGATTTTAAATTCAAGGTATTTCCATAAGTTAATCAAATTTAAATTTATTAATTCCTTCAAAACAAATTTATTTGTCTCGTCTATTATTCAATTAACTTGTTATTTTGCTTATCTCTATTAACATCTTTATAATAAAATTTAAGTGTATAACATTTATTATAACACTCAAATTTTATTTATAAAATCATTTAACATCATTTTTCATTGTAAAATTATTCAATTACATATTCAACTTCTAGATGATCAAGGTAAGTTATATTGGAATGCAATTTAATATTATACAAATAAAAATTTCCAATTCAATTATTTCAAGTTTAAATACTTATTCAAAATTTTGCTTTAGTTATAATTGAAAACATCCTTTAACATAATTTTAAGAATTAAATTTCCGTCTAATTTCAAACCCTTTAGAGATAATTATGTATATACTATATATATTAAATCAAATTGAATTTAAAATAATATACCAATATATATATATAAATCAAGTCATACTTAAGAAGTTCAAATCAAAATATTTTTCCAAAACAAAACCGTAGCAAAGCTATAAAATGGTCTCTCCACTTCGAAACTTGAAAATGAATGTCAATGATGTTGCAGTCATCACCGAAATTATTTTCCAGCGACAAAAGAGGAGAGTACTGATTTAAACTTTTAAAATTCTTTGGAAATGATTTCTATTCGAAAATACTTTAAATAATATGCATTTTAAAACTATAAAACCAGAGTTCGAAATCATCGGAAATTAAATTCTCAAATTCCTGATTTAAATTCATTTAAATTCCAAATCAATTTATAAACCATGTTCATAAATTCATTTAGAACAATAAACGAAAATCAAATATTATCATTCAAACAACCAATTTAATTAACTATTAAATTCCAGAAAATTTTACTTATATATTTATAATATAATCATACAAATTTACTTCCTTTACCAAGTTTAAAAAAATAATATTGTGTCAGTTTGCTCTGTTATAGTGTTTTGGAAATCCTATCGATAGCGTTGATCAAACGAATCGATCGAAAACCCAAATCAACATCAACAACTCAAACAACACAATATATAAAACATTTTAATATTAATTACAAATACACTCCCTCACTCGATGATTTCAAAATAGATTTCAAACAAGGATAGAGATCCAAATATAGAGGGATCCAAACCAAAAGAATTCAACTAGAAGGTAGGCTCGATAGGGAGATAAGATGATTGAATTTCAAATAAGGAAGATGGATGGACTTATATAAATCGCGGAAAACCTTAACTGGGTCAACCGTGACTTCATAAATAAGATTGATGCAGAATTCTAAGGCAAATCGACATCTGATCGCCAGAGATGGAATTCAGGTATAACAAAAGATAACAACATTGTAAACCGACGATACAAAATCTCCGGTAAATCAATGCCCATTGTAAAGGAGTTTCACCCCTTTACAAATCACTCAGAGATGGGTGAGACCGCCGATTTACTATAGAGATCATTCAAAGTGGAGTTATGGGGATACTCCAGAATCAAGAAGACACGAATATGGGGAACAAGAATGGATTTGGTACCGTAGGGAACGTTCCAAAAATTCAAAAGAAATCGAGTCAAAAAGGAAGAGATTCAAGCTCGAACGAAAGTGATTCTGTAAATAAATTTAATACATATGCTAAGTTTGCCTAGAGCCTCGCTCTGATACCACATGTAACGACCCCGTATTTTGGACCATTCAAATCGACAATGAATCCACACATGCCAGACTTGAATAATTAAAAACAATGGATTGTAAATAAAATTTGGCAAATCTCAGCATATACAGTAAATAAATAATCACAGATCACAGACACAGAGTAATATAACAATAATGCAGCGGAAACAAAAGAATAGTAGTTCATGAAGCTACTATATATATATAACAGAGTTAAACAAGATACAACAGAAGTCACGAATACAAAGATGTCTCAATACAATAGTCAAATACAAGATCTGAATACATCACTGGAATCAACTGAATAACTGAAAGCAGGATAGATAGATAGTCGGGTCTCCAACCGAAGCTCCAACTCCAAAGGTGAGTCTCAAATGCTGTATCACTCAGTCTGACCCGAGCGTAAAGCAAAACACAAAACACTCGAGTCAGGATTAACATTCTTATATAAATAAATCCAACTCAAGTGAAATATCAACTGAAATACAAGTAACTCAAAGGATGTTTGGGATAACCATCCTCTAAGGATCCGTTAAACTATCAACTATGTAGTATATATTCGCTATTATAATAATCTCTAATATAAAATAAACATACTTTAAAATAGCATTAGGGCTTTACATTTAATTTGAACTCACCCTAACACGTGATAGTCCCAGTAGTCTATCCACTATTAGCATACTCCGAAAATGGGGGCTACCCTCGATACTCCACAGGCTACGGGAGAAATCACAACTCGTAGTAAAGCTCGATATGGTAGGTGACACGGCACAACTAGGCAATGCCAGGGTAGATATACCAATTACGCATCCGGACTGGTGGTGACGCATAGTCGCCACTACCGCCCACCTCGAACAACACTCCCAAATCAAGGGTGTGCACCAAATCAATCACAAGTAATAGAATGGTATCGAAGAAGTGTGTCCGATCAGAGGTGCTACCTCCTTGGTCCGTCAATCGCTCATGTTTTAGCCACCTTATGCCAACTCATGGGAGTTGGGTCCACGTATATACCTTAGGATCGTCGACACCATCCTACTTCATTCTGGAAACTCCACCGCATACTCAGTTGTCAAAGTGGTTTTCGGTATCGACAGAGAGTATGTCCATATCCGATCCTGGTCTCTTTAACAACCAATCGTTATTATAACACCGCGGTCATTTCAAAATAGTTTATACTTCAAAACCAAAATATCATTTTCATTTCAAAAACCAAATCAATACGGTATCATTTCCATTTCAAATATATCCATTTCCAAAAATCATATCACTTTCCAAAGTTATAACGCTTTCGAAATCATAGTCTTTTAAAAATCAAAACATTTTGAAATCAAAACCTTGAAATTCATAACACTTTGAAATCATAGCTTGAAATCATAACATTTTGGAATCCATAACACTTTCCTCTTAAATAGTTTAGATATTAAAATTAGTATATATAGTAAAATAGTTTATAAAATAGTTTATGTAAAATAGTTATAAGTTAAAATAGCTTATAATAAATAATTTATATTGAAAATGATTTATAATAAAATAGTTTATATTAAAATAATTTATAAAGTAAAATATAAATAGTTTTAGATATGGTTTAAAAATACTTTATATAAAAATAGCTTCCTCAAATTTCACAAATCGATCAAATCAACTCGAATTCCAAAACTTCAAATTTAATCAAATCTCAAATCATCAATTTCAATTTGATTCAGTTTCTAAATAAACCATTTCAAATTATCGATTTTCAAATACATATTTGAACCATAAGATAAGCCATTCAAATTTCAATATATATCAAAGTCAATATATTCAACATTTCAAAACTAAATTCGATAATTATATATATATATATATATATCAAATTCACTTTACTATTATTAGTTTTGAAATATTTACTTAATCATTTCAATGATATCTAAATATAGCTTCAATTTACAAATTTAAATAAACAAAATATCCCATTTAATTTATATAAATTTGAAATATTCATTTAAGTAACTTTTAATCAAATTCAAGTTATAAAATCATAGCTTTAAAATTTCAAATTTAATAAATTTCAAATCAAACTTATTTAAGTAAAATTCTTAAATAAATATAATTTCAAATCAATTTCAAATCATTATAAACTCTATATTTGAAAATATATATATTGAATAAATACTTAAACATATTATTTATCAACTTTATTAAATCAACTTTAATAAATCTTTAAAATCAATATTGATTGAAACCATATACTTCTTTTCAAAACCATAGAAATCATTTTCCAAAATATTTATATATATAGACCAATGGTGTCTATATAAAATTTTCTATCCAATGGTCAAGTGATACAGATATTTATCATTTCAATCCGCAATTTAAATATATACGGGTATATATCTTTTCAACCCGCAATCCAAAATTCAGTTCAAATGAAAACCGCTTGAGTTTATCATTTCAACCCATAACGATTTTCTCCTATTCTAAAGTCCGTTTGGGTATGTATAATTTCAACCCATAGTGATTTCTATACTAACAGGGAACTTGCAAATTGATAACAGATATGATATTAAAATAACAATAGTAACAGGCATATATCATCAGTGATAAATAACAGATAACGGTGTCAGATGTCATAGATGAATAGATACAGATAATGGCATAAATATATAAATGTAAATAACTAGCAGCATCATATTTCAATTGTCATTTCAATTGAAATCAAATTTAATAAATATAAGAACGTTAATCGTGAGTGATTGCTCACCTTTCGAGGCTAGAGAGATGATAGACAACACAACAGGCTACGAATTCCAAAGCAAAGCAAGAAGGACAAGATTCGACGAACGAAGCTGACAGATAGGAATTGACGAAATCAAATCAGAATCGGATCGATGAAGATAAATGATATAAGTGAATTTGTATACAACCATATATAACTATATTTATAAAACCATATCCCAAATTAAATTAAAACATACCTATTTATTTCAAATCAAAACTAAATTTTAATATAAAATAACATTTATACTTTGAAATCACAATATATATCAATAACATAAATGAGCAAATAGGTATAACCAGTGCACATAGACACTGTATATTTATAACTAACATAAATATACTTTACTATATATGCTATAAGAAAAATGAGAACTAATATAACTAATATTTTTAAAACAAAGTACTGACACATACTTACATACAATTTATGTTACTATTGCTCTTTCAAAATTAAATATGTAATATACACAAACAAATCTAGAACTGCAAACCTTAAAACTCTGCATAAACACTTGTATCCTTATATATATATATTCATTAATAGAAAATTTTAAACTCATAGTTAAAACAATATATATTTCAAAAATCCAAATAATCAGTTATCATAAAAATCAATATAAGCAATTTATTTTTAACATATACTATATGAACAAAATATCCTACTTATATATAAATACACGTACATCATTAGTAAACAATTTAGAATAGAGAAGCAGGGACTTTATAACACATAATAATTTAGATATCTGAAAACCTTTTGTCATAGATATTTATATACATAATAGTTCATAGATATATATAACAAAGAAATATCAACTTAAAAAAAATAACAGTTCATGCATACAAGGTACTACAGGCGAACATTTTGAACTAAAATAAAATAGTATATAATGATATATATACAACTTAACTCTTTATCACATAACAACATCCCTTATAACAAAATACATATAATATTAACATAATATTTTCAAACAACCAGGTCTGTACTATTTGTAAACAAATGGAGATATAACTTTAAAACATATAACTGACATATATACAATACTACCATGCTCTTTTTTTTAAACGAACAGATACTATAATGTATACAAGAATATCTTTCCAAATCACTATCTAATACCAGTTATGTGATACGTATATAATACATATGAAATCAATCATAAAATATATACATAGGCAAGGTAAAAGGAATATCGGCATCTGGTAAACTTGCAAAACCAATGTTGTAATTTATATTTAAATATATAGCAGACAAAATTTATACCTTTTAAACAACAGAATCCAATATCATTAGTTTACTTAAAATATATCCACCGAGAATTACTAGTAATACATATATATACAAAACTGACATAATATAAAATATATAACATAATACCCGATATAAAGAAGAAGTGAAGGGGCTCGGTGGAAAGGTAAAGTGGGTTACACGACTATTATGGTGAGGATCAGAGAGTTGCTCGCCTTTGTCAGGTCTGGGTATGAAGGGCAAGCGAGCTTTCGTAAGGAGGCACTAATAGGTCTCGGCCTTGCATTGACAAGCTGCCAGAGGGAAGAGGAAGAGCGAATGCCAGAGCACGTGGCGGTTATGCAAAGGAATGGGTTGATGCCTCACGTTGCATGAAGGTGGAAAACTTGAGACAGACAGCAGGCTTCAAAATATATTTTTCAAAAGCATGGTCGAAATAAGAGAGAGAGCAAGGTGAGGGGATGAAGAATATAGTTGGAAAGACGTGGCTACCATAACAAATGAATCCATTCTTTAATATTTACTATTAATTTATCTCTAAAAGAAATGAACGGATTGAAAATGTAGTAACCGAAGCAAAATTTTGTATTGAAATGGTGGGATATCAATGGTCAGAGAATATCAGAGGTTTAATAACAGATGGCCTATTTATATTTAGCAGTTTGACAATTTAATGGGCACAAAAAGTTTCGGAGACCCGAAACAGGTACCGATACCGCGGACAGTTACAAAGATTTCACCGCGAACCGGTTACCGAATTACACAAATGAATATATTGTGGAGATCAGCACGATGAGACGATCAAAACGGTACATCGATATCAGTGGTATGATCATCGAACAAAAGTCGACAATCGGTACCGGTTATGCTGCTATTTTGTCGAAAATAAGGTAGACGGAGCAATAGCAGTCAAAATTTGGCGAAACGAAATATGACGCCTCACTCAGAAGATGATTTACAAATTTTCTATAAAAAAATATTCAGGTTTTGAAAAATAATTTATCATCATCAATTTTAACTGATTTAAATTGAAATAGAATTACACAAGAAAATAAACTTCCATATTATCAGATGAAAATTTACCAGTTGCTATGTTTAATTAGACGTATTCCAAATATCAAATTTATACTTCAAAATTTTATTTTTTAAAATTTCACAAATTTCAATTAAATATATTAAATAAACAAATAAAAACTATCTAAAATTTACGGGTCGTTACACGACCCGATTAAGGTTGCCCTCGATTTATATAAGCTTATTCATTTCCTTATTATGTTATTTAATCATCTTGTCTTTTGTCTCAACTTATGTTCAAATCATTCTTGAAGTATATTTGTAAACTAATATTTAAATTGTTTTATTGTATATGGTGTTGTTTGAGTTGTTGATGTTGATTTTAGTTTCCGATCGATTCGTCTGATCAACGCTATCGATAGGATCTCCAAAACACTTGAACAGAGCAAACTGACACCATGTTGTTTTCAAATTTAGTAAATGGATAAATTTTGTATAATTATATTTTATATAAGTATAATTTTCTGAATTTTGATAGTTAATTGAATTGGTTGTTAAGAAATAATATTTGACTCTGTATATATCTTGTAACCATTGGCTTTTGGTTCATATATAAATAGTTGAACTATAAAACATGGTTATAAATTAATTTGGAAATTTAAATGAATTTAAACAAGAATTGAGAATTTAATTTCCGAAGATTTCAAACTTTGGGTTTTAAAGTTTTAAAAGGATATATTATTAAAAGTATTTTCGAGTAGAAATTGTTTCTAAAGAATTTTAAATTTTTAAATCAGTGCTCTTTTCTTTGTCGCTGGAAAATAATTTCGGTGATGACTGTAGCGTCATCGACATTCATTTTCGAGTTTCGAAGCGAAGAGATCATCTTGTAGCCTTGCTACAGTTTTGTTTTGAAAAATTTAATTGATTTGAATTTCTAAAATATGACTTGATTTCTAATATATATATTGGTATAAGATTTCAAATTTGATTTGATATATATTATGTATATATATTTATTTACCTAGAATTGTTTGAAGTTAATCGGAAATTTAATTCTTAAAATTTTATCTTAAAGGATAATTTCAATTATAAAAGGAAATCAAGATTGTTGAATAAATGTTCTAACTTGAGGTAATCGAATTTGAAAATTTTATTTGTATAATATTCAGTTACACCCCAATATAACTTACCTAATCATTCAGAAGTTAACTATGTAATTGGATAATGTACAATATAAAAGGATTTATGAATAAAATTTGAGTAGTTATAATAAATGTTATATACTAAAATTTTAGTTATAAAAGATTAATAAAGGTAAACAGAATAAAAGTTATTTATGATTTAAAATGGTGTTAAAGGAATTTATAAATAAATTGGAGTAGTTATAATAAGTGTAAATAAACTTAATATATATGATTAGATATATTAAGTGGAATAAATTTAATAATAATTTGGAATAAAGAAGAATTATATTTATTGCATAAATTATGAGCATAATAAATGATTTTTAAATTCATGACTTTGGAAAATTGTTAATTTAAGATAATGGTATGATGAGATAATGAGATTTAAAAATAGTTAAGATTTATTTAAATTAGGTGAAATCAAATGGATGAAATCAATTATTAATTTAAGTTGAAATTTTCATGGTTTAAATTTTATTATCTTATTTTGTTTTCCAATCTCTTTTCTTTCGGATGTTCCTGTTTTCCTGCATCCTAAGCGGGAATTGAATTCCGAATTGATTTTTTATTCCTGAAGTTCAACATATAGTCCTTCCTTCCAAAAGAACTTATCTTTACCTGTCAGTTTTGGAAACTTTTCATAAATCTTTAAGTACTCACTTGAATCTGAGCATTGCTTACCATCCACAGACCGATGGTCAAACGGGAAGAGTGAATAAGGTTCTAGAGGATCTCCTTCGTGCTTGTGTTCTTGAGTTTGAAAGATCATCTCCATCTTGTAGAATTCACCTATAACGACAGTTATAATGTCAGTCTTCCTTCATCTTGTCTTAATCCTATCTCATTCTATCTGTTTTGGAAATAAATTAAATTAAATTGAATTAAATTTGTATGGTTAAAATCATTGATTTTATTTTGAGGTTCAATTTAGTGTTCTTTTAGGGTGTTTCTATTCTCCTACCTTCTTCCTTTTCGGGGACGAAAAGTTTTGAGTGGGGAGAGTGTAACGACCCGTAAAATTTTCAATAATTTAATTTGTTAGGTTGATAAGTTTTGGGTGATTTAATATAGAAAAAAAGTTTATCTATTAATAATTGAACAATGGTAATTAGAACTAATTAGTAACAATTGAAATGAAGTCCCAATGATGAAATAATGTAAATTAGTTATAAATTTGAATGTAAGAAACAAGTGTGAATGTTAAATCATTAATGAGATAATATGTGATAAATAGAGATTGAAGTAAATCAGTGTTAATTGAGTAATTGTAACATTTGGTTTGTAAATAATAATGGATTCATTAATGTTGATTAAAGTAATAGTAACAGGTGTGAGTTACTATTTAATTGGGCTATTAATTTAGTTATAACTATTATATTTGAGTATAAATTTAAATATAAGTAAATAGGGTAAGTGGTGTATAAATAAATAAATTTGTATAATTGATAGTAATTGAATGAATTCAATATTAGGTACGTAATTATGATAATTAGTTGAATATATGATAAACTTAGGTGTAAATTAAAGGGTAGTGATAACAGCTATTATAAGTTGCCTATTTAGTCTATAAAATAATTAGAAAATCTTTAATGTCATTAATGAGAATTTATGCAGTAACGGGAGGTATGAATGTATAAAATAAATAGAAACGTAAATTTATTATAAAGTAATAAATTGTTAAAAGGAATGGAACTAAGGTAAATTAATTAATTGGTTTAAATCTTAATTGATGTGTACAATTGACAAGATTTCACATTTAGAAATGTAACATTTTATACAAATTTTAAAAAAAATATGTTTCTTGTGTATATCTTTTATATATTTTTATTTATTGAATGTTTCTTATGTAAATATCTTTTATTTAATGGCTAGAAAACAAATCAATTAGACGTATGTTACTTTGCTTTAATTTGGCATACGTTACATTTGTTTTATTTCTTGCCTCTTTATTTGCATATCTATTTATTTTCTACCATAGCCGCCTACTACCTATCAATTCACGTGAAAAAGGAAGAGTATCTCATCACTTTTTTTCCCATTTGTTTCTTTTTATTTAATAGGAAATAAAACCCTTCAATTCTCTAGCCGTTGAAAACATTGATTACATGTCGTTTCTTTCCACTTGACTAGCCGTGAAAACTCCTCTGGTAATTACTTATTCACGTACAAAACACTTTCCCCATCTCATTTTCAATTGCATCTTCACGTGAGAAACTTTTCCTGTAATTCATGGCTTCTTTTCCTATTGTTTTTCTATATTTTTTTCTCTTCTATTTTCTTTTGTTCTTTCCTTTGTTTCAAGGAATAGGCTCGGCCACCATGAATTGCCGACCACAACTCCCCCTCCACCACCACCTTCCACAGCCAACATCACCCCTTCATCACCACAAAAAAGGCCGTAAACCCTAGAGCAAACTCTATCACCAAAATTGCAAAAAACTCCTCTTGATCCATGCTCTTGTCTCCACTTAACCTTTGCCTTGCCACTCCTCTTCATATCCTTGCCTAGCCGTGCCTTATGACCACTATGGCCGAGCATAGATGCCCTTGAATGATCATGGCCGAGCCATGTGATGGTGTGGCTAGCCCATTTACATAGTGGCCGAGCCACTTGTTGGTTAAACCAAAGGTTATGTCACTTTGATTCATTCTTTTCATTGTTTTAATCTATAAATCTTTGTGTTGAATTTTATTCTTATAATTTTGCAAATTGTTTGTATACAAGATTGGATCTTGACTCTCCATCACAAAAAACTATTGTTTGTGCCTAGTCGTGCTTTCGGAATTTGTTTTGTGTCTCTTGTTTGTTATCTCCAGCTTTAAAAAGGTGAGTTTTATCACTCTAGACATATGTACTTATATTATTGTGAAATGATGGCAAGTGAATATGTATTAATTGATATGTTATTCATACATTCCTGTGATATATTATATGATGTTAAATGCTGTTTATATACCTGTTACATTACCTGATATGTTATTATATGTTATACCGTTCATTTTAATTACTGTATCTCACACTGCAAGTTCCCTATCACTATGGGTTGAAATGATACATACCCGAACGGATATTAGAATAAATAAAAATCATTATGGGTTGAAATGATAGGCTCGAGTGATTTTTATTGTATTTTTATTTTATTTTATTTGACTTGGGATTGCGGGTTTGAAATGATAGAACCCGGATTTTTCTTTTTAAATTACGGATTGAAAGGATACATATCCGTATCACTCGACCTAGGTTAGAAAATATTATACAGGCCCATGGTTATATATTTAAATAATATTTTCCTAAAAATTATTGAGTATTTTGAATGTTTTTAATATATGAAATTTGAGCTAAAAGATTTGATTTAAATGACTTAAATATAAGAAGATGTTGGTTTTCTATAAGTTAAGACTTTATAAGTCAATAAGTGGCTTAAATGGAAATTTTAAAGATGTGTTGGCTTTAAATTGAATTTAAAGACATTTATCGATGATAAATAACTTAATAATATAATTGGACTTAATATGGAATTTTAAATCAAACCCAGTAATGGTAATGAATTTTACTTTATGAAACAGACATGTTTTGTGTAATAAATAATGTATTTTGAACTGATAAATGGAATACAGTTTTAATTGGACATTTTGTAATAAAATGTATTTAACTAGAAATCATAGTTAATTGATGTCTAAATGAATAGATCTAAAAGAAAATTTATGGTTACATTAACTATGATAAAATATTCTTTTGTGAAATGTTATGTTTTGTAAAATAAATAGTTATGATTTTTAAATGGAAGAATGTAACTTTAATTATGACTTAACTTGGAAATTGGAAATTTGGTTTTAAATGAAAACTTTTAAGTTAAGTAAATAAAGGGAAATTAAAATTTTACTTGGGAAATGGGTATTTTAAAATATAGTATTAAGTTAATTGTTAAAGTAAAAGTTGAGAAAATAATTTACTTTTGACTTAATGAATGAATTATTTTTTAAATTGGATATTTACTTATTAAGTGTTTATTTTATTGAATCATAAGTTAAGATATCCGAATGAATGTTTTTGAAGCGAAAAATATGATTTTTATAAGTTAAAATGACCAAATTTTAAGTTTTATTGTTTTTGAAATTTTTTAAAATAAAGCTGGAATTAATATTGGTAGCACTTTAGAAATGCTGTGATCTTAAGACAGCATTTGTTAAGTGCTGTCATTTCTGGAAATAGACTAAGTTCTGAAATAACAAAGAGCTACCGCGGCACTTTGTAAGTGATATTGCTGCTGAAAGTAAACTGTTTTGAAATAATAACTAAATATCTACTGTAGCACTTGGTAAGTGCTGTTGTTTCTTAAACTGAACTGTTTTGAAATTCTAATACCTACTGTAGCAATTTAAGTTACTTGTACTTTTCTATTATAGTTCACATGAGTTGGTTTACATTGTATAAGTATGTAAGTCCTGACTCGAGTGATTTGTGTTTTGCTTTACGCTCGGGTCAGACTGAGTTGTACCAGTATTCGAGACTCACCTTTGGAGCTGGAGTTCCGCTTGGATCCATCTATTGATTCTGCTTTCAGTTATCCAGTTGATTCCTGTGATGTATTCAGATCTTGTATTGACTATTGTATTGAGACCTCTTTGTATTTGTAAATTCTGTTGCATCTTGTTTAACTCTGTTATATACATAGTAGCTTCATGAACTACTATTTCTTTGCTTCTTCTGCATTGTTATATTATTCTGTGTCTGTGATCTGTGATTTATTTACTGTATATTCTAAGTTTTGCCAAATTTATATTTACAATCTATTGTTTTGAATTATTCAAGTCCGACATGTTTGGATTTATTGTCGATTTGAATGGTCCAAAATAGTGGGTCGTTACACATATAAATATGCATATATCACTGAAGACAAGGTGCTGCCAACATGCCTGGCAAGTAGCTGATCAAAGTACAAATAACGAAGAAAAAAACTCAAGTACCCCTAGAATGAGCTCCGGCAAGGCCACCGCCCATTACACCCCAATATCGATCTCCGGCAAAGCCACCGTCCGGTAGCGAGATGTTATAAGTACCACAGAAATCTATGAAGCAACTCAGCACCAATGATATTAGAAGACAGCTCCATTTGAGAAGGAAACACCACGCTGCAGACTCGGAAGAACTGGAGATGCGAATGATTTAGGATGAAAAGCACCACTCTGTAGACTCGGAAGAACTGGAAAGAGCGCCTAGCTGTAAAAGTGACTCATGTAGAAAGTAGAACGCCACATTGAAGATGTAGAAGAACTGAGAAGAACTCCTTACTGCAAAAAGCAATCCTACCATCAGCAATCTTGTGAACCTGCAAAACGAATCTAACACCATTTCTGGCCACAACCTGTATCTGTAAAAGGAACTAAAGAAGATTAAAAGAATAATACATATATATGTGTATAAATGAAATTTATATACATATAAATGTATAAATGAAATAAAAGTAAAGATACAAAAGCTAAGATAATAAGACAGAAAACGATAAAAATTGGAAAACAGACTAAAAAAGAATCCATGATCAAAAGAAGTTAAAAATCTATAAACTAAAACAAAAAACAAACTAAAATAAAAATAAAAATGAAAACAAATTAAAAACTCATCCTTATGCTCCTTTGATCAAAAGGATATTATGATAATTAGTGAAATCATCATTTAAGTTTGAAAAAAATATTAATGCTACAATTATTAATGACAAAAATATTGTTTTTATGTTTAAATAACTTAATATTGTTACTAACGTTATTAAGATATTCTTTAAAATGATTATTTTTAGCTAATTTATATTTAGGATTTGAGCTCCAATTAAAACAAAATGAACATATTATAAAAATCAATTTATTAAAATGACTATTATTATTATTATTAAAAATTCTTTGATTTCTCTCAAACCAAATATACCAACAAATTATAATGAATAAAGTATCAAGTAAAACTCTATTTTCCATTTTAAACTTAAATCTAAAATTATTCCAATAGTAGTCACAATCAGTAATTTTAGTTGTAAGACTAAAGTTAAAGATTTTGAGAGTATTATTCAGAATGTAGTAGGTATCCATGCAATCATAGTATACATGTTTAATATCTTTGAAATGCAGATTACAAAATAACATTTATTATCAATTTTCATATTTTTTCTTTTTAAAAATTCTATAGTATTTAGTTTTCCATGCATGATTAACCACATATGAATTTTAGATTTAGGAGGAGCATTTGTTTTCCAAATAAATTTAAAAGAGTAATTAGCTACATCCGAGAAATTAAGAAATTTATAAAAAGAATTAGAAGTAAATTTCTTACTCTTATCCCATTCCTAGCTAATATTATCATTTTCATTATCAATATCATATAGATTCAATCTAGCATAAAGCAAAGAAAGTTGCCTAAGAGTTGTACCTACTAAAATTCTATTAAAACTAAAATTCCAAAGGGGGTCATTTTCAGGAGAAAAAACATCTAAAATTAAAGCAGTCTTGAAGTTACAAATTTCGTAAAGCTCTTTAAATTCTATCCTAAGAGGGATATCAGAATCCAACGGTCATGACAAAAAGAAGTACTATTTCCTGAATGAACTATTGTATTAGTACCAAGGTTAAAAACCTCATGACATTTTAAAATTGATTTCCAAAAATTAGACAATTTATTTATAACTGTAGGAGTAATTTTATGTATATTATTACTACCATTATGGTAATATTCAGAAATGATTCCTTTCCAAATAGGGTTATCATTAATATCCTTAAATTTCCATAACCATTTCCCTAACAAAGACAAATTCATGTTACGCAAATTAATGACTCCTAAACCACCTTCCTTTCTGGATTTACAAACAGTTTCCCAATTAACTAAACATTTAATACTACTGTTAGAGTTGTCCCCACTCCATAAGAAGTCCCTTCTTATTTTATCAATTTTGTTAATTACCCAACCTGGGAAAAGATGCATAAACATCCAATAGATCGGGAGAGTTAATAAAACAAATTTTATCAGAACTAATCTACCCGCTCTCGATAAAAATCTCCCGTTCCAATTAGAATCCTATTTTTAATTTTATATATGATTATAAGCCAACCATCATGTTTAAGTTTAATTGGCCTAATCAGAAAACCAAGATAATCAAAAGGAAATTTCATAGTTCTATAGTTAAGCGTATTAGTAACTAAATCTTCAACCTTTTCAGAATCGTTTAAAACTAAAACGGAACTTTTATAAAAATTTATTTTTAAACCTAAAGAAGTTCAAAACTATATAATATAAATTTAAGAGTAATGATATGATTAGGCAAATGAGAGGTAAATAATAGGGTATCATCCGCTAATTGAAGGACAAATTGACCATTACGCGAGATTTCACTACCAACACTCCCCAAAGATACATTATCAACCGCCTTTTTAATTATGTTAGTGAAAACATCTGCGGCTAAGTTAAACAAGAGAGGCGATAAAGGATCACCTTGCCTTAATCCTCGTTTAGATTGAATTTTATTACCTAAAATGCCATTAGCCATTATACTGGAGTTACCAGATTTAAGTAAAGTCATAGTCCAGCTAATCCATCTATGACTGAAACCTCTAGCTAATAACAGATCAACTAGAAAATCCCAATCAACCGAATCAAAAGCTTTCGCAATGTCCAGTTTAAGAAGAGCACAAGTAATGTTATTATTACAGCAATGATTGATGTATTCTTGAACAGTAGCCACTCCATCTATGATATTTCTACCCTTAATGAAAGCTGTTTGTGAACAATCAATTAAATCATTCATTTTCGTACTAAGTCTTTTGGCTAAATTTTTTGAAATAATTTTAACAGAGTAGTTAATTAAAGAAATAGGTCTAAAATCTTGTAGATTATTAGCACCGATTTTTTTTATGTAATAAAATTACATTTGCAAAATTAAATCTTCCTAATTGTAATTTACCATTATAAAAATCATTAAACATGCTAATTAAATCGAATTTTAAAATATACCGAAATAATTTGTAAAATAAAATAAGGAACCCATCTGGACCCGGCGCTTTATCACTAGGCATGTCATTAATAGCTTTCAAAATTTCCTCTTCAGAAGAAGGATTATCAAACTCAGAAAGGTCAATTCTAGAATCAATAGGATAAATATCATTCCATCTAACATTAATTCTATGTTTATTCTTAGTACCAAATGTATCTCTATAATAATCAGTAAAAGCCATATTTAGATCATTTTGATTAACCAATTCTACATTATTCACAAAAATTGAATTTATCGTATAACTACATTTTCTACCATTTGCCATATTATGATTTTTTTTTGTATTATTATCACCTTCATTAATCCATTGAGTTCTAGATATCTGTTTCCACATAACCTCTTCCTTTTCTAAAATAGAGCTAACCTCTTCTTTTAAATTAGCTAGAACGTTGTGCTCACCTAGATTTAGTTTAGTTTCTTTTATCTTGTCAATTTTAAGCATTTCGAAAAAATATTTTCTTTTTTTAATTTTAATACTACCAAAAAAATTCTTACTCCAAACTTTTAAAAAATTCCTAAGACCTCTAAGTTTTAAAACAATTTTTTTTTGCAGAATTATCTGTATTTCTGATATTATAAAAATTCATAGAAATACATTTATTTTTAATTAGAGTTGAGCAATTAGATTCTAATAACCACATTTTTTAAAATTTTAAAGATTTAATAACAGTCTTATGCTAATCACACGTAAGAATTATAGGACAATAATCGGAATAAGTGTAAGGCAAACCCGAGACTCTACAAATAGGAAATTTATCCTCGATTTCATCACTGATGAAAACTCTATCTAGAAGGGCCATTCAGGGAGACTCTCTAGTATTACTCCAAGTGAATTCTCAATAAGAAAGAGGAATTTCAATCAAATTAGAATTAATGATAAATTGATCGAAGTCTTCCATTGAAGATAAATTACCTTCCCGTAGGGAACGCTCTCTTAGAAAACACATAACATTGAAATCACTCCCATAATCCAAGAACCATGAGCTAATGATCTAAATTCTAAACATTCATTCCATAAAATCCTACGACCGACTTTTGAGTTTGGCATATAAACGTTAGATATATTTAAAATAGAATTATCACCAAGATTGATGAGAATAATGTGCAAAGAATGTTGTTTAAAAATACATTGAAGTAATTTAAAAGAATTATCTCGCCACCCTATAAGTAAACCCTAAAAGTTCCAATAAAAGGTAAATAGGCCCAATTCCTAAAGTGATAACCACCTAATCTTCTATAAAATCGAATGTCAGGGCACTCAATTTTAGTTTCCTGTAACAGTGCTATGTCAATAAAATAATCTTTAAAAGACGCTTTAATTTTATCACATTTATTTAAATCGTTCAAACCTCTAATATTCCAGCTAATAATCCTCATAAACCAACACAAATAGCCCTTTTGATTTCCCTACTTCTAATAAAATCAGAATCTAACTCAATGTTAGAAAAAACAAAAGCGGTATCCCTAGCTAACTGACAAAAATCAGCGGAAAATAAACTACCTGAAGCATAAGAAGAATAAGTGCTGCCTAAATCAGAAATCATACCAGAGCTCGTATTCGTAGCGCCGCTCATGGCACTAAAATAAGGTAACTCACCTAAAGACGAAGACTGACAGCTTCGGATCCTTGCACTACAATGCACAAACCCATTGGCGGCAGCTGATTTCCTACGTCTACTTCTCTTTGATGAAGACGAGAACGAATAGGCTTTATTATCTAAACTTCCATCTATACTCTAAACTGTAGCATTATTTAAAGAACAATTGGAAAAATAAACGGCATCCGCCCCATCCACATCCACCACTTTTTCATTCTCAATCACTGAACCCACTACCAAAAATCCATCCACATCCTCCACTAAGTCAGCAACTTAATTTTCCAACTGTAAAATTTCTTTACTGTTATCCCGCCTTTTGGCAAGGCCAGGACACCAAGGAATCGACTAAAGGACAGGGATAGCTCGCCATGGATATCGCTGAATTTTGTTTGATGCCAGATTGAGCTACAATTGATAGGACATGACAAGAAATATCATAGAAGTCAACATCTCAAATTTCGGATCAATCCGGGTTCACATGCTCAAGTTATGATCGATTCAAGTTGAAGGGAGAAGCCCAGATTTCGTATCCATCACTCTGGGCTCTTTCGTTTCCATCACCCTGGGCGCATTCGTATCCATCACCGAAGCTCTAGTTCGAATCGATCAAGATTCGTGTCGATCAACTTCAAATCCATCGAAGTACCCAGGTTCGACTCGGTTTCATTCGAGTCCATCGGCAGATCACCTACTTCGTATCGATCACCTCCCATGAGTTCGTATCAATCAGGAGCGGCCATGTTCGAATCCATCAAGCTCGTATCGATAGATTTCGTACACATCAACGGTTGAAGCGCTTCGTATCCATTAGCCAACGTTTGCTTCGCATCCATCGGACCTCCTTCATTCGAACCCATCGAGTTCGCATCGGTCTAGACTCGTATCCATTAACAGGTGACGTGCCATTCATATTCAACGAGTCTATAAACTAGGATGACGTGCCATTCATCGAAACAAACGAGGCGAGATCCATGGAATCGAAATGGTCAATGCGGAGCGAATACTGGATCGAAGCGAACTGCACGCGCCACATCATCTTGCAAACACGCGCGGTCATTGACACGAGGTGATGGAGTCAAAATCATGGAGACAAACCAGACAGCCTTCGAGAAATCTCAGTTCGTATCGACCATATCTTCCAATCTGCTGATCCAAATCCAATGTTATTTTCAGGGAAGCTTGCATACATACTGAGGATCATGTCCACCAAATTTGAGCTCAATTGGAGATCATCTTGATCGATACGAAATGACTTCATATCGATCACAGATCGACTCGAAACTTTCTGAGGTTGGTCGAGTGGGTCCCCTCACGTGCCAGACCAAGTCTCCCGGAGTTTGAGCGAGATTTGAGCCTCCTACGCCTATAAATAGAGCCCCAAAATCAATAGAAAAAGGATCTTTTTTCTCGGAAGCGTCCAGACTCTACCGGATTAAGATTTGCATCCTACTTTTGCTATCAATTTCGAATTCTAATCTGTAATCCGTTGTTCATTGCTGTAACCGCTTGTAATCATTGAAAGAGAATCAATAAAATCATCAAAACTTCATAGTGGACGTAGGCCATATGCCGAACCACTCTAAATTGCTTGTCTGTACATTTTAGATTTCTGTTTGTTGGAGTTTTTGTTAGATAACCTCTGTTTTACATTTATAATCTTCATTTTATCTCTTCAAATAACTCCCGAAGAGTGTTGTGCCCATTTTTGGTACAAACACTTTGGTGCTTTCACTAAGAAAATCAGTTTTTTCTCCTGCTCTTTGGATCTGCCATCGATACCGGATTGCACAAATCCAAGAGGAAGATCCAGATATCCAGTCCGGAATCCTTCCATTCTATTCAGATTTGCTCAAAATCTAGGAGAGGACTCCGCCACCGAGAATGGTCAGCACAAGAACTGGCGCTACCGCTACAGAGCAAGAAGGCCGAGATAGGCAGAATCCCACACAGCAGCCTACTTCTAATCAAGACAATACCGCTCACTCGGATTCGACGGGGCTAGTCACCCGACAGGAGTTTCAAGTATTGCTCCAGGAGCTGACCCAAAGTCGTCAGCAGTTGGCGGAACAGTTGCGCGCTAATATCGAGCTGACCAACCAGCAAAACCGCCGGGGCCACAGAAGGTCCAAGGGAGATGATGCCTCCAGAGCATCTACCGAAAGCTCAGCTTCATCTGACTATCACCACCGGACTACCCATCCTTGGTTAGAGGGAAGTCGCGCTCAAGCTGTTGAATATCAACCCGCCTTAACTGTTGGGCAACTGAGGGTAGGACCATCGACCAGCTTCGAAACAGGACCCTCAGCACGAGGAGGCACTGCCCTACAGTACACTACTGCCCCACAGTACACCACGGATAACCGCGCCACAACCGCCGCAGCAGATACGAGGGTTGATACCCGAAATCAATCAGAGCCGATCAATCAACAGCATGGACATACTCCTGAACCATATGTCCTAGAAGACGCTGAGCCAAGGAGGCGAGATACGGATCGTCGACAGCGCCCGATCCAGACTCGCACCGTGGAACCCGACCACGCCATAGCTCATCATACCCAGAATCTGCCAGTGTCGGATATATCAACCATGATACGTCAGAAGATCCGCGAGAGTCAAGGGCTCACTAATGATGATTGGGGGATCTCTCGTAGTCATACCCCTTTTACAGACGAAGTGTTACACGCTGAACCCCCTAGGCGATTCAGAATGCCAACTCTCCCGATGTATGAAGGAAATAGTGACCCCAACCAGCATATTTTGAAATATGAATGGTCGATGAGCGCTGCAAGGGCCGACGATGCAGTGAAGTGTCGAAGTTTCCCCATCTCTCTGGGGGGAATCGCGACAATGTGGTTTACACGCTTACCACCTAGATCAATTTCTTCATTCGATCAATTGGCCAAGAGGTTTGTAGAACAATTCCGTATGCATGTTGCCAGGCCAAAAGACGTTAATACCCTGTCCAGCGTCACTCAAGCTCATGGAGAAACACTCAGGTGTTACCTGGAGAGGTTCCACGCAGCATGCGTTGAGATCACCAATCCTAACGATAATTCAATCTTGATGGCTCTGACCAAGGGGATTGATCCTGATTCTGAATTCGGGAACTGGCTAGCTGGAAAACCGCCCGCATCGTTGGACCGTTTTTACTCCAAGGCCGCTCAATTCTTACGGCAAGAGGACGCAAAACAGTCTAGGAAGCAGGACGATGCGAGGCCCAGCATCGAGGGAATACAGAGCAATGTAGCAGTTAAACAGTCCGGTGAGAGTTTCGGGAAAGTTCAACTGAATATACAAAACAAGCAAACCCAGTAGAGAGGAAACAATGGCCAGAATAAGAAAAGAGATGAGAACCGAGGTCCACGACGTAGAGCTCAGATGTTTGACAGTTATACGCCGTTAAACACGTCATTGGAAAACGTATACTTACAGACTTGTAACACTGTACAGTATAAGAGACCTGCTCCGAAGCCCTCATCGGATAGACAGGTTCAAACAGGAAAGTTCTGTAGATTCCATGAAAGCTACGGTCACAATACCAATGAGTGTCGACATTTGCAGGACCTCATCGAGAAGTTGATTAGAGAGAGGAAGCTAGATCAGTTTGTACTGGCGCCGCAGTCTGGCGGAGTGGGCCCTTCGAATCAAAATCGTTCACAAAATCTAGAAAGAGAGGAGGAACCCGCCCGTGCGGGCGGGAGATTGGTTATTAACATAATAAGTGGTGGTCCCCATCCGGCAGACAGAAGCTGGGGGGAAATGGAGTCGTATGCTAGTTCTATCAGGCATGCGGACTTCGAATGTTGTAGTAATTGCGAAGACGGAACCCCGGTGAAACAACAAAAGATCATATCTGATGATATCGTGTTCAGGAGCCGAGATGCCGATAAGGTCGAAGCCCCTACAATCGACCCACTAGTCATATCTGCCCAGGTAGGTCCTGCTTGGATGAAGAGGATCCTGGTTGACTATGGAAGCTCTGTGAATATCTTGCTTAAACGGGCTTACGACTTAATGAAAATGGAGACAAAGGATTTGAAACCCTGTTTATCCAGAATCCACGGTTTCAACGGAAGTGCCACGATACCCATCGGAATAACTGAACTCCCAGTTGAGTTAGGCGTTGGAGAACGCCGGAGGGTCCGGATGCTACAGTTTGTCGTCTTGGAGATTGATTCACCTTATAACGCATTTTTGGGCCGACCGGCCTTAGCCGAATTCAGGGCGGCCATCGCCCCATGGTGCTTAACTCTGAAGTTCCCCACCGATAATGGGATTGGAGTTGTTCAAGGAGATCAGGCCACGGGAAGGGCCTGTTATGTTGCTGAGCTGCGCGGGGCGCAACGCAAAGAGAAGGGAAAGGGCGTAGAGGGATCTCTCTGCGTCCGTTCCATTGATAATTGATAATTGATGCCTGGGCCTCGGCCCGGGCACCACGACCAATTCCTGAAAGACCTGGACCCTAGGGACAACGAGGATAGAGGCGAATCTACGGAGAGTCAAGCTTCTCCAACCGAACTGACTGTGGATGTCCCAATCAGTGAGGATGATGATTCAAAGATGCTGAAAGTCGGGTCTCAGTTGAACCAGCAGACACAGCAGGAATTGGTCGAGTTTCTTCAGGCGAATCTCGACGTCTTCGCCTGGACACACTCTGACATGTGCGGAATCTCGCCGAGCATTGCAAGTCACTCCCTGAATATAGATCCGCGACATGTCCCAGTAAAGCAGAAAAGGCGCGGTATGGATCCAGAGAGATCTGCCGCCCTTAAGGAGGAAGTCGACAAACTACAATCGAATGGGTTTATTCGAGATGCCCTGTATCCAGAATGGGTATCTAACCCCGTGCTGGTCCGAAAACCTAATGGAAAGTGGAGAACCTGCGTTGATTACTCTGACCTAAACAAGGCCTGTCCAAAAGACAGCTTCCCACTTCCACGGATTGATCAGCTCGTAGATTCAACGGCCGGACATGAGCTGCTATCCTTTATGGATGCTTATTCCGGCTACAATCAAATACCCATGCATTTGCCTGATCAGGAACATACCAGCTTCGTGACCGATCTGGGTCTCTATTGTTACAAAGTCATGCCGTTTGGTCTAAAGAACGCTGGAGCAACATACCAACGCTTAGTCAACCGGATGTTCGCCGATCAGATCGGGAAGACCATGGAGGTTTACGTGGATGACATGCTGGTGAAGTCCCGATTCTCCACAGACTACGTCAGAGATTTGAATTCAATGTTCAGCATCCTCCGGGAATACGGAATGAAGCTCAACCCGCTCAAGTGTCACTTCGGCGTCACATCCGGAAAATTCCTTAGGTTCATCGTCAATGCTCGGGGGATAGAAGCGAATCCTGAGAAGATCTGGGCCATAAGGAATTTGCAAACCCCTAGAACCATAAAGCAAGTCCAAAGTCTCAACGGAAAGGTCGCAGCATTGAGCAGGTTCATTTCAAAGTCCACCGATAAATGCATTCCTTTCTTCGACCTGATCCGGAAGGGAAAACGAAACTTTGAATGGACCACGGAGTGTGAAGGCGCGTTCCGATCACTAGTTCAACATCTCTCCACACCTCCGATCTTGTCAAAACCAGTTGACCACGAGCAACTATATCTTTACCTGGCAATATTAGAACATGCGATTAGTGCTGCCCTAGTTCGGGAAGAAGACAAAGTGCAAAACCCGGTCTACTATGTTAGTAAGCGGCTAACAGGAGCTGAAAGAAATTATCCGAGACTGGAGAAACTGGCCTATTGCTTGGTCATTGCCTCAAGAAAGCTCCGCCCTTACTTCCAAGCTCATCCGCTTACTGTGTACACCGACCAGCCGTTACGACAGGTCCTCACACGGCCTGAGACATCCGGTAGGTTACTCAAGTGGAACATTGAGCTAAGCCAATTTGATATCGCATACGCCCCGCGGAGACCCATTCAAGGACAAGTCTTGGCAGATTTCATAGCTGAATTCACCGTTCTAGAAAACTTGCCCGAGACCAGTGAATCCCCCGAATACGTCTGGAAGCTGTATACTGACGGTGCGTCAAATGACCGGTGTTCGGGCGCTGGGGTTGTACTTGAGACTCCCGAGGGCCGATCCATATGTTATGCTTTGAAGTTCGACTTTCATGCAACTAACAATGAAGCTGAATATGAAGCCCTCCTAACCGACCTAAAACTTGCCAGAGACTTGAGAATTATCGCGGTGGAAATTTATTGCGATTCACAGTTAGTGGTATGTCAAGTACGAGGAGAATATCAGGCAAGAGACCGAAGACTGGCTGCTTACCTGGCCCGAGTTCAGGAAATACTAAACCAGTTTGATTATTATGCCATCTATTATGTGCCTCGGGAGCACAATCAGAAAGCCGATTCACTGGCAAAGTTAGCCAGCACAGGTGAAGCGCAGCAAATGGGACTTGTCCCTGTTGAAACTTTGGCCTCCCCGAGCATCGATCGGATAGAAATGAACTCTGTATATGAAACCGCTCCCAGTAGAGAATCTTGGATGACTCCGTATCGGAATTACATTGAGAATGGGACGTTTCCTGAACCTAGAAATGAGAAGAGACAAGTCCAGCGGAAAGCTTCGCGGTTCGTCATCCAAAATGGAGTCATGTACAGGAGAGGTTATTCTGTTCCTCTCCTCAGATGTATCGCCCATGAGGAAATCAAACGAGTGTTACATGACGTACACGAAGGAGAGTGTGGCGATCATACCGGAGGACAAGCTCTCGCTAAGAAGATACTCCAATACGGGTACTACTGGCCGACAGTGAACCGAGATGCTGCGAACTACGCCCGAAAGTGTGATAAATGCCAGATACATGCCCGAATTCCAAGAGCTCCGCCTACTGAAATAACCCAAATGGTCAGTCCCTGGCCATTCGCAATGTGGGGCATCGATATCATCGGCGCTTTACCTTTGGCAAAAGGCGGTGCAAAATACGCCATCGTTGCCGTTGACTACTTCACAAAGTGGGCTGAGGCTGGAGCCCTTGCAACCATTACGACAAAGAAAGTGATAAACTTTGTGGTTCGCAACATCATCTGTCGATTTGGACTCCCGCATACCATCATCACTGATAACGGAGCCCAATTCGAGAGTGCGGAATTCAAAAATTTCTGTCAACGGTTTCATATCCACAAAAAATTATCGGCTGTCGCACACCCCCAAGCGAATGGACAGGTTGAAGCTATCAATAAAGTTATAAAATCAATCCTGAAGAAACGATTGGAAAAGGCTAGGGGCAAGTGGGTCGACGAACTTCCTATGGCGTTATTGGCCTATCGAACGACTCACAAAACCGCGACCGGGCACACTCCGTTTTCCCTATCTTATGGCTCAGAGGCTGTATTTCCGGTCGAAACGGAAGTGTTTTCTCATCGCGTGACTTACTATGATCCGAAAACGAACGCTATACTTCTGGCCGAATCTTTGGATCTATTGGATGAAAAACGGGAAGAGGCTGATCTGAGAGCAGCCGCACATCGAAGTCGGGTCGCCCAACTATACAACACCAAAGTTCGACCTCGAACCTTTGAACTCGGCGACCTTGTGCTCAAGAGAGTCTACCCCGTTCCTTCACACATGAAGCCGAACTGGCGAGGGCCGTATGTGATTACGCGAAGACTCGGAGATGGCACGTTCAAGCTGTCGACCGTTGACGGTCTCGATTTGCCGAGGGCTTGGAACAGTGAAAGTCTCCGTCGCTATTACATATGACAGGCTTTATTTATTTCATTCTATTTAGCAATTTGTTTCTGCATTTCGAAATTTGAATTTTGTAATAAGGCAACTGACTTTGCCGCATTTTCTTATTTCAGCAATAAAATGCCACTTCTTCGAGCCAGAGCTGTGATTCATTAAGTACGATATACGACATCACGATGCACGAAGAGCTAAATCCCATCACGCTATGGGACTTATTCAAATGGAGAGTGGCTGCGATATGACCGGCCACTCACTAAGTGAAACCCGAGCTCGGGGGCAGGCCATTACACCAATATTGATGGATTTGACACACGACAATCCTACAATCGACTCCGTATTCCCAGAGTGCGAAGCGGAGTATAAACATTCAACTCCGCGCTCCTAGAGTGCGAGACGGAGTATAAACATTCAACTCCGTGCTCCCAGAGTGCGAGACGGAGTATAAAACAACCAACTCCGCATTCCCAGAGTGCGAAGCGGAGTATAAACATCCAACTCCGCATTCCCAGAGTGCAAAGCGAAGTATAAACATTCAACTCCGTGCTCCCATAGTGCGAGACGGAGTATAAACACTTAACTCCGTACTCCCAGAGTGCGAAACAGAGTATAAACAACTAACTCCGTGTTCCCAAAGTGCGAAGCGGAGTATGAACGACCAACTCCGTGCTCCCAGAGTGCAAGACAGAGTACAAACATCAGTCAACTCCGTGTTCCCAGAGTGCGAACAACCGCTTACGAGATGACTTATATCCCCGGAGTGTGGATGAAACGATTCATAAGAGAACAAGTGTAGTTCGACCACTCGGTCCTCGCTTGATGCAATCACAAGCTGATCATCACAACTTAACCCTGGAACTGGGGGCAGAGGCAAATGTTAATCATTACCCGAAACTATGCGATGCTCAGCTCCGATGCGATCCCCTATCACAACTCAAGTCCGAGATTTCCATACTTAACAAGTAAAATGAGCGATTCTTGAAACAATAAGATAATGCAAGTACACCGGACCAAAGTTCGAACACTGCAATATTCAAGCATAGAAAGGAACATAAGCTGAAACTTGAAGACAAAATCTTATTTTCAACTAAATCAAAAGCTACGGTTCATACATGAGCCTTTCCAAAATACTCCTACTTGCAGGGGCCGAACCCGCATCTAAACACGGCCTACAAAAGGGAACAAAGAAAAGTGACAAAATCTCGGACTACCAAAAAAGAAAAGTATGCCTAAAAGGAGTGTCTAATCCTTCTGCTTCCTCAACTTCTTCTTCCTCGAGGAGCTACTGGAACCACCAGTACCCTTTCGCTTGGAACCTTTCTCCTTAGGAAGGCTCCCCTTGGGTGAAGGCATAATGTCGACGTCCTCGTTCGAGCTGGACTCTATGGGAATGCTTCCCACAGGAGGAGTTGGAGGAACAGACTCCACAGCCGGACGAGGGACTGGTACATTAGTATCAATAAGCGTGCCCCCAGGAGACACAATCATAAGAGGAGTGGGGCATTGTGTTGATGCTCCGCCATCTACGCTGCAGCCACGCGTCGCGGCCGCCATCTCGGCATTAATCTCGGCCAACATCGCCGCTTCCCGTTGTGCTCTGGCCTCGCTAGGGGTTGTGATAGTCTGAGTTGAAGTGTCAGAAGTAGACGAGAATCCACCCAGGCCAAACGGCAGGTCCGCAAAAGGATCACTCTGATGGCCGAGGAGCTCGTTTATCATATGTTCATCGAAAGAAAGTGAGCTCCCTTGCGTTACTCCGACTGGTGCCATTGCCGCGACGGAAGTCGCCTCAGAAATGATGGCTTCTGGCACTTGGCCTGGTTCTTGGGCGGTGAAAGGCGCAGCTGGTGCAACTTCCGTCACTGATCAAAGAAAAAGAACATGTCGTTAATGTACACTTCGACACAGACCCTACAATCCAAATATACAAGAAGTTAGTTCAGAGTACCTTCCTCGGTTTGGCTCGGGGTCGTCTGAACGACTTCGGAAGGATGCTCCTTAATAGGAGATAGATGCGGTCGGTCTAGGTCATATGCCGGAATAGGTTGGGAGTCGATCATCGGAGTTGGCTCAGATTGAGATGACACGATTATCTCAGAACTCATAACATGGTGCTCTACACCGGAGCTCTCTCCGACTTCCTGAGTCTGGGCACCAAGCCTCTCCTTATCGTGGGAGATCATGGAGTCATGGAGAACCTTCTTTTCGTCATCATTGAGAATGCGGTTCTCCAGCTCGAATTCATCAAGGGCTTCATCAGGGTGCCCAGACTTCTCCTCATCAACCAGTAAGTTCCAGGCGTTATAGAGATGCGTGGGGTAATCGTCAAGCCATGTCAAATCTCGGTGCCTTAGCACGTTGGCATTGTAAGTGACGAGTAGCTCTTCTACCTCGGCCTCAATCCTGGCCTCCGCCTGCCGTACCTTCTCGTCAACCCCAGCTTCAGCTTCGCGAGCTTGTTGCATAGCCGCTTCCTTCTCCTTTCGGAGCGTCACTGCTTGATCACAGGCCTCCTGCGCAGAGACATTGGCTGCGTCTTTCTCCTTCGCCATCTCGGAGAACTTTGATTTCAGCTCGTTAAGCTCCTTAAGAGCGGCATCCCTCTCGGCGGTAATGGTGGTGTTCCTATGACCCATGTCCTCGATGGCGGTATAATGCTCTTGCTTCATCCTGGTCATGGCAGCATTTACTTCATCAACCTTTTTTAGGGCGTCCATTTCAGATTTACGAGAAGACTCAGCCTCCGCGTTGAGCGCTTTTATGATTCGGTCATTGTGACCCAACTCCTTCTCAAGCTTCTCAATGGTGACGCCCCGATCGAATGCCACTTTGGACGCTTTCCTCGCGGCCCGTCCCCATTCCCTGTACTGGAAAAAGATGTCCGCAACATAATCATGGATAGTGGTTTCAGCGGTTGGCGGAATTCTCCTCAAATGCGGAGGGAAGACATAACCATCAAAGCAGATGTCGGGAAATTCCTTCCTCATCTGTGCCAATTTAAGCGGTCCTTCACTGGATGCATCAGTCGGGACCGGTGTGGTAGTCGAGGAGGTGGCTATTTCAGTCCTGCACGGTTGATCGGGCCTCGGAGCTTGAGAAGGTGGCCTAGGCCATGAAGTTTCAGGAGGACGAACAACCGCTACCGTAGGAGGTGCGGAGGTCCTGGGAGGAGGAGAGCGAGATCGGGATCGGTGAACGTATCCCCTGTCTCTGTCAGACTTTTCCTGACCAGAGTGTCCTGAGTCGTAATCCCTCACACCCTCTCTCCTGCGTGGCTCATGATAACGGCGCTTGTTGCGCAAACTACCAAGCACAGAACTTTGCCCAGACATCGTACCTGAAAAGCAAACCACGAAAAATCAGTAGCCGTTTGCAATATGTTGTTTACGGTTAGGAAAATGTGTTGTGCCGTGAAGAGTGTGTGAATGTGTAACCCCCCGGACCAACCAGAAGTGTCAATCGCACTGGCAGGAAGAGACTCGCTAACATCGACGATATGTCGCGGTCCACCCAATTCAACGTCGTGTTGCTCGGGCTCGATGTCCGGGATTGGGGGGTCAGCAGGCCCTTCGAATTGATTTTCAGCTGGCAGGGAGGGTGCTTCCGTAATCCTAACTCCTGGCAGAGGACGGTGTAAAACCACAGACTTCCGCCTCCCGGACTTAGGCTGTTTTGAGGCCACTACTTTGCCTTTCCTCTTTGCATCGGAATCCGGGGTTGCATTAGCGGGTCCGACCAACGGTTCCTCGTCGGTATGAGTTCTCTCGGAATCGGGTTCCTCAATTATCACAACCCTCGGTTTCTTCCGCTTGACCTTTTCTCTGGAGGCGGTCTTTATTGCACCATCGAGCCTTATGCTCTGCCTCCGCCCGATCAACCCAAGAACTCTAAGGTTCTGGTCCGTCAGTAGCAACTCGATATTCCTTTCTTCGCTAGGGATTTCTTGAAGGACACGAACTATCTCTTTATAGTAGCCGCCTTCAGGTCGCTGGATTATTGCTGAAAGAAAGAGAATAGGAGATATGAGTTTAGTTTCATTCAAAAATTGCCCCGTCAATTACTTGGGAAAAAGACAATGCTTACGTCTAAACAGCCATCTTCTGGCAAACCCCGGCGGACATCGGACATAGAACCACTCTGACTTGAAGTAGCTCAACCTAGTCCACGACCCCGTGACAACTTGGCAGTTTCTTACATACTCCAAGAATGTAAAAGATGGGCTGTCAGTTCGACTTTTGAAGTTGAAGAGGTATCTTATCTCGGTCGGGCGGGGAGGCCGGTAGAGGTATTCCATAAATGCGATGAACAGGCCATTGAGTGAAGCATATCCATTCGGATGTAGCTGAGACGGAGCAATATCCAGGTAAGCCAACACCTCTCTTATATAATCATTGAACGGAGGAAGTGTACAGGCTGCACATGCATGTCGATTAAAGGCAGTATACCCCTCCGGGGGATTGTGTGGTCTGTCGTCCGGTCCAGGCAACATTACGTCATCCAACGATAAGCCATGCCTCAAGCATATTCTCCCTAGCATATCTTCAGAGATGTTGGAAGAGACAGAGTCAGGTGGACTATTAATGAAGGACGCATCGGGCAATTCATCCGGAGCTGGACCAATAGCTTCGACCTCGATGTCCGGAATCTCAAGTCTGGGAGGGATAAGATTCTGAGTTTCTTGCTGCTGCGGACTTGATGGTTCCATAACTAGCTAACTCACGAGAAATCATCGTTAGACGATAAACTGCCCGTGCATTCCCCAGTGTAAAGTGTGTGAATGTGTTGTGCAGTACAAGTGTTGTACATGACCTGAGCAAATTCTGCGGAATTAAAGAAAATATGCAAAGTACAAAACTATGAGGGTCGGGCTGGAAATGACTGTCATTACTGACCGTCACAACCGCGCCATCTGGATGCCAGCGATCGATTCAAGTTAAAGTTCACCGTACTTCAATTTCTGGTTAGATAGCAGTTTCATCGACAAGCTTCGAAAGTCAGTCAAATATGCAGTTCTACTATTAAGTCTGATTATGCAAGGCGGAAGCTTGTCGGAGTCAAATGTACAAGTATGCAAAATTTCCCTAAGTCTGGCAAAATTTAAGATGGAATCGATCGCTGCATCTCAATTTCGTATCGAGATAGCTAGACCACGCATTTTCAAAACCGGGAGCGTTCGAATCGATACATTCGAATCGTTCGTCTTGGGATAGGAGTGTTTTGTATCGACCTGGTGTGAATCGATACGTTTGTATCGATCAGGCTGGGATCAGGATGTTTCGTATCGATCAGGTTCGAATCGATACGTGTCGTATCGATCAAGGGCAGACCAATTCGCTTCAATCAGGTTCCCCGATCTCGAACCAATCTGAAAACGGTGGCTTCGCATCAGTCGCCGCTCCCATCTCTGTACCAGTGCGAAATCACATCCTTCAGATCGATTCGAATGCTCCCATTCCAGGTCGATACAAAACAAAGCTGAAGTAATTTCTCCGCATCTCCTTCTTCTCCAAAGGGCCTCAACTCCATGGCCACGCTCCATCCACGAACTTGCTCCCTTGCGTCCAGATCTCAGATTCCTTTAAATCGGTTGCCAAAGCAAGAAGGATGGCTAAGATTTCAGATCTCGCCGTTCTTAACACGATTCTATCATTTAATTACCTGAGTTTAATGTTTAGGCTTGAAGGATTGAAGGATGGGATCGACTCGAAAGTAAGAACAGTTTGTTCTCTCAGAGTTCGTAGATCGATACGAAAACGCAGAAAGTACGAGGCAACAGTAAAAAGTAAAAGTGAAAAATGGGCTAAGTCCCAGGTATTTATATGGAGTCTAGGGTGGAACCGAGTCGATTCGACTCCTAGTCAATTTGACCGGTCGCAACCAGTCAAACGGCGCGTCGAAGCGAAGGCCCGTTTCGAACCCACCAGACTTCACTGATTCGAGATGCGCAGAGAAGCCACCTGAAGACAATGGACCCCATCGATTCGAAGCACACGTTTTGTGAACCATCAATCTCATTGATGCAGGCTTATCGATACGATCACAAAATTCGTATCTGTTATAATCCATCAATACGAATAATCGTTTCGTATCCATCGAATCAGCCCGCATCGATACGAAGAAAGGTTTCCCAACTTTTAACATCGATTCATGAGGGGATCAATACAAGAAGGTGGTAAAAGGCGATCATCAGACATCGGTTCAACTCAAGTTTCAAACCAGTTCAAGAAGGAATCAATGCGAGGTTCAATGACGACAAATGCTGATGACGACTCGCAAACTTGTGGCTTTTCAAAGCACGTCATGTTTTCACAAGACGTACTTTGGGGGGCAAATGTTATCCCGCCTTTTGGCAAGGCCAGGACACCAAGGAATCGACTAGAGGACAGGGATAGCTTGCCATGGATATCGCTGAATTTTGTTTGATGCCAGATTGAGCTACAATTGATAGGACATGACAAGAAATATCATAGAAGTCAACATCTCAAATTTCGGATCAATCCGAGTTCACATGCTCAAGTTATGATCGATTCAAGTTGAAGGGAGAAGCCCAGATTTCGTATCCATCACTCTGGTCTCTTTCGTTTCCATCACCCTGGGCGCATTCGTATCCATCACCGAAGCTCTAGTTCGAATCGATCAAGATTCATGTCGATCAACTTCGAATCCATCGAAGTACCCAGGTTCGACTTGGTTTCATTCGAGTCCATCGGCAGATCACCTACTTCGTATCGATCACCTCCCATGAGTTCGTATCAATCAGGAGCGGCCATGTTCGAATCCATCGAGCTCGTATCGATAGATTTCGTACACATCAACGGTTGAAGCGCTTCGTATCCATTAGCCAACGTTTGCTTCGCATCCATCGGACCTCCTTCATTCGAACCCATCGAGTTCGCATCGGTCTAGACTCGTATCCATTAACAGGTGACGTGCCATTCATATTCAATGAGTCTATAAACTAGGATGACGTTCCATTCATCGAAACAAACGAGGCGAGATCCATGGAATCGAAACGGTCAATGCGGAGCGAATACTGGATCGAAGCGAACCGCACATGCCACATCATCTTGAGAACACACGCGGTCATTGACACGAGGTGATGGAGTCGAAATCATGGAGACGAACCAGACAGCCTTCGAGAAATCTCAGTTCGTATCGACCATATCTTCCAATCTGCTGATCCAAATCCAATGATATTTTCAAGGAAGCTTGCATACATACTGAGGATCATGTCCACCAAATTTGAGCTCAATTGGAGATCATCTTGATCGATACGAAATGACTTCATATCGATCACAGATCGACTCGAAACTTTCTGAGGTTGGTCGAGTGGGTCCCCTCACGTGCCAGACCAAGTCTCCCGGAGTTTGAGCGAGATTTGAGCCTCCTACGCCTATAAATAGAGCCCCAGAATCAACAAAAAAAGGATCTTTTTTCTCGGAAGCGTCCAGACTCTACCGGATTAAGATTTGCATCCTACTTTTGCTGTCAATTTCGAATTCTATTTTGTAATCCGCTGTTCATTGCTGTAACCGCTTGTAATCATTGAAAGAGAATCAATAAAATCATCAAAACTTCATAGTGGACGTAAGCCATATGCCGAACAACTCTAAATTGCTTGTCTGTGCATTTTACATTTCTGTTTGTTGGATTTTTTGTTAGATAACCTATGTTTTACATTTATAATCTTCATTTTATCTTTTCAAATAACTCCCGAAGAGTGTTGTGCCCATTTTTGGTACAAACACTTACCAATCATTCTATTCTTCTTAATCATGGATTCATCTACCACCAGACCAACCTCTTCCAAATCAAATGAAAAAAAAATTATTTGCAAACCTATATCCATCAACACTCAAAGGAATATCAATCTCTAAGCCAATATTAGCCATAGAAATTTCATATTGAGGCATCATCAAAATAGCATTATCGAACTGAACTTCCCCTACAGCTTCTACTTTCATATTACCATCAATGTATGGAATGATAACACCACTCTTCATATCAGATGAAGTAAATCCATCAATAATATAATAAAAAAATCCACCTTTTTCTGAAAAAGCCTCAACAGCATGAGAGACTACTAACATTACATTTTCGACTGATGTGCACTGTGTACACTGTGACACAGCAATACAGTGTGCACAATTGAATAGAACTGTTTCCTCTAATCTATCTTTTAAATAAAGAACATCCCTTTCGGATGCATGACCGGAGATTACCAGTTTCTTATCATCATTATCCATGATCAACTCATCACCATCAGTTAAGTTTTCAACGACACTATTTTCAATAAGAGCATCTGATAATCCAATACCAACACAAGATATCATTGCCATAGAACTAACATCCCCTGGAACATTATCATATGCTTTCTCAGAATAAGCACGTTTAGTTAAACTGCAATCATCAACAAGTGAACCACCGTCCTCTTCTTTCCCAGATGAATTAAAACCATCCAATTTTGAGCCTATGTAATGTGCACATTGTAATATAGTTCTACATCTAGCACATTGAGATACATCAATAATCTTGAAACCATCAACAGAGAAATCAGCACCCCCTTCAGATTTATAGACATGATGACCCAAATTTACTACCTTATAATCTTCACTTTCAGTTATCAATAATACATCAGATCGAAGCTTCTTAGAAACATTTGAAATGCTCTGTGAACTGTGCGAATATTCTTCTACACAACATCATCATTCATTAACATATCTGCACCATCAATCTCATTTTGACTCACAACATCATCTTTGAGAAAGTTAAAACGATTTGAAGTAACTAATTTAAATCTCTCCTCCTCTTGAAATTTAGCTTTGAATTTTTTACATTGAACAAATTTAGAATCTTTAATCAACTCCTTTAATAGCATAGAGTTAGCAGAAATTTCTTTAGAAAAGCCCTCATGTCCCCTTTCACAAACAGTTTCATGGTTATTCAAAGAATATAATCTATATTATGAAACACTTGGATCCAATATTAAAGGGTCAAAGAAACTATTCTCCTCTCTAAAACCCACCATAGAGAAGGTAGAAAAATCTAGACTATCTGTAAACAAATCACACTTGACTGTCTCTAAAACATCATCCAAACTATCACTCTTAAGGGAAGAAGCATAATCCCTAAAATACTCTACTGGATCACCAAATTTCATCCTATACTTCTTCCCAATATTATCGGCATTTATAACATCAAAGTGCTTGAATAAGTCCTCTAGTAAATCAATACCCTCTCTTTTTTGATTCCACAAGCAATCCAATAAAATTCTTTTTAACTGCATACATTTAAGAACGAATTGAAATCCATGATTTGTACTCGAATTCATACGCCTGTTGGAATCAGAGATTAATTTTGTTAAGCATTTTTTTATGTCCAAATGAACCATACCCAAAACACCTAATGGGGTCATGGCAGTCCTTTGCTAAGTGAGAAAGATCACCACAGCGATAACATAAAACTCTCTTCCTTCTAGAATCAAGCCAAATCTTGGATCTGGGCTTCTACGATAAAGGCTTGGAATATAAGAAAGGATTATCTTTGACCACTTGAGTGTAGGAACGAACTTGAGATCGATTGCGAGAAGAATCACGATCGGAATTATAGTGCGAATTTGAAAAAGAAACAGAAGAAGAGGACCGGATGATCGAGAATGAAGATGGGTTAGACAAATACGAAGACGCCATTATTCGATATAAAAACTATTTTAATAAGCAGTAAATTGTTATAATATGAAAATTATTCCGTTGGTGTTTATTTGATTTCTATGTCTAATTGGATAATTGTATATGAGTTGTAGGTAATGAATTGAATACGATCTGAATATAATAAATATCACCTACATATTCTTGTTTATGAATTGATTTAGCATTGTATACAATCTGGTCTGGAAATCCGTCCCAAAAGTATGAATTTAGAATATTGATTTCAATGAAATTTATTCTAGATCTAAAATAGGTTGTATAATAATGTTATAAATTTGGATTATTACCCTAATCATATTGGAATTTAGATCCGTTTAATATTTGTAAATTATTTTAATTTCTTCCCCTTTTAAAAAGATACCGCGTTTGATCTAACAAGGTATAGATGCAAATAGAAAGAGAAAGAGATGTGTAAAGTATGAATTCATTGTAGTTTACGCTATCTATTTCGGTAATAAAAAGAAATGATTATTCCTTATATTTTCAAATGTAATTTTTTGAATTTAAATCTTTTTTTTGGACTAATTTATGAAAATTATAGCGGATAGTCTTTTTAGATATGATTCCAACAATTTAACATGGAAACGAATATTCTAATGAAAATGTATAACTGGAACATATCTGATAAAAGTAAATATTCATACGTAATTAATGCACTTATATAATTAAATAAAAAGCTAATAACGATGCTTGCACGTAGTATTCGTGTAGTTAATGAGAAAAGGATTTAAAAGGTTGTAGCTCCAATAAATGGTAATAAATATGGGAGTTGCAATAATTTGACAGGGTAAATTGATTAATAGGACTGATAAAAAAGGAATATATATAAAAGGTTATTAATTTGAAATTAGTAATCATACATAAATGTCTTAGGAAATGTTCGATATGATTTTATGGACAAATTGACATTTTTGAGCATTAAACGGGGATTTATAGGTAGATAAATATTTAATATAACTCTTATTGCCTTAAATAAAAAGGTTATTAGTAAGCTAAGTCCAATGTCTACCTAAGATAATATAGATAAAGACTTAGGATGGTTAATTGGACTTAGTGGGTTAGTGATGCAGGGTTAGTAGAATCAATCGATGGAAGACTGCCCTTCACTTTAAGGCTATCAATAGTCGGGTGTTCTTACTACTCATGTGAGATATCTCTAATCCTAGGATCCATGATGACATGGGATATTGTGCTTGCTTTCTTAATTGGAAAGTATTGAATGGTCCAAATTTGAAATTAGGAGCGGTGAGGGATATCTCCATAGGGGTTCACTTTTGGTTTGAGTTCGTAAGTGGCTGAAGGGTTCGCCTCTATCTAAAAGAAAGTATTAAGTAACCAAGTGAGATTCGAAATAAATAAACAAGGATGTCTCTAAAAAGGGTTTACTTCAGTGTTGAGGTCTTAAGTGGTTGAAGGGTCTACCTCCCAACCGAAAGAAGTAACCTAATGAGATGCCATATTTATAATTGAAGAGTGAGAGTGGATATCTAGGGAAGGGTTCACTTCAGGTTTGGGGTCTTAAGTGACTATAGGTTCCTCATATTTCCTATAAAAGAAGTAATTAGTAGCCCAATGAGATTTCCAAGCAATGACAGCTAGATGGTACCACTAAGGAGCATGCTTCTGGTAGTAGGTCTTAAATGACGGGGTCTGCCTGTTTTCCACTTAGAAGTATTAAGTGGCTTGGATACAGTCTCTTACTTGCTAAGGCCGATAGTACCATTTAGGTGCACACCTAGGGGATAGGTCTTAGATGATGGGGTCTACCTTAGTTAAGGTCTTAAATGACCAGTGCCTTCATATTTCTAATAAAAGGTATTATGTGGCTTGAGTACTGTTTATTACATGACTATGTTTTTATCGGTGATAGATGCGGTAATAGTTGGACATTAAATGTCGGAAGCCTTAAATAGTGGTTAGAGATCTTGTAGCTAGGACCCACTGACCATTAACAACATTGTTAGAAAACCACTTTGGGAATAGGTCTTAAATGATAGAATCTACCTTAATTATGGTCTTAAATGTCAGAGTCAGCCTATTTATCTTTTTAAAAGTATTGTAGAAGCCCTCTTCCTATTAGAAGTACTAAGTGGTTAATGGGTTTGGATGTATTGGGTGGTTAATATGGCTTCATTAGTATTTCATACCTTCAGAAGGGGTATGTAAGTGATCATGTGTGCAGTGCAAAGTTAGATTAGAATTCATAACCTTAATGGACATAACAATTAAATGGAAACCTATAACTATAAGTTTATGTTATGGATAGTTATATATTTCCAGTCACTAGAACATTGTTCTGACCCACTCCTCATTACAACCCACATGATAGATTTTAGAGGAATAGGTCACTGGAGATGGATGTGCTTTGTTCTTGGAGAAGTCTTCTTTCTCTCATGCTCGATGCTGATGTGACAATCTACTATCCAAGAAATACTATTAATTCCAAGGAAGTAGTCTTAGTTAGTATTCTTATCCTATTATTGCTTCCGCTGAGAGTTTAGATTTCTATCAATCTCTGATAATGCTCATGCTTATTTGCAGGTACCAAATCCAACGATCAGTGCTCTAATGGACTTGGGTTTCGATATTTGTCGAAATTTAGGCCCATTAAGGTGTGGGTTGTTACATTGGGTATCAGAGCCTAGGTTAGTAGATCAGAGGAATTATGATAAACTGAGAGAACATATTCGTACTTTTCTATCTAGTAATATTATATTTTTATGCTAGATTCCAAGATTTCCAACTATAGAAGTAGTTGTAGTTTCACTCCGAAGGAATGGGCAAAGCAACTATGAGTTGAAAATATCTTAGAGTTAAGATTTTTCACACCGATTCGGAAGTACCTTACAGAATGCTAGCGATGCACAAAGCGCTGTTAATGAAGAGCATGAGTATGACATATGGCTGAATCCTGGAGACTGGAGGTGTTTAACTTGACGATTGAGTTTCAAGCTACCTTGTGATTTTGGATTTTGAGTTCTAGTCGAAAACGCATAATTACTCTAGATGGATGGGAAATTAGAGTCTGTATGTCGAAATTGTCTGAAAATTTTTGCTAGGGTGCATTCATTGATCACCTCTTTGATGGCAAATCAGATTTTTATTTGAATAATTAATGTCGATTCCTTAGCCTAAAGACCTATGAGAAAATATTTATAAAGTATATTTTGGAAATGACTTAGATTATGAAAAGGGATTTTCAAAGGATTTCTTTTCCCAAAAATTTATTTTGAAAATTTTGTTTTGGGAAAGTTTCGAAATTTTAATTTTCAAGGAAACACGTATACCATTAGGTTGGTCATGTAAAGAAATTTTTGATTTATAAAATATTGATTCTTTAAATCCTTAAATATTTGTATGTATGTATATCAGTAAAGGCTTGATATTAATTTTTGGCCAGAAAATTGTTTATCAATTCGGGAAATTTGTATTTTAAGAAGAAGGTTTTTGGAAACCCTGAAATATATATATATATATATATATAATTTGATTTTAAAGGAAAGTTTGGTATGAAATAGTTTCTATTGTTTAGAAATGAGTAAAAGGAGCATATACTTTGCTAAGTGATTTTTCGGTTTATAAAATAAAGTTTTTTATTTATTTTCTCTCTTTAACGTGTGGACAAAATAGGAATGACATCAACTTTATTGAGGTATGTAGTTTGAAGTGTTGTTAAACCCACCAGCTACTGGAAGAAATATTTCAATGAGAAGTAGGCATGAAATAGCGGCTGGAATATTTTTGAGTTTTTGGAAGTGTTGTTAGTCGCAACAGTTTTGCTGAGGCTATCGCAATCTTGCCAAGGAAGGGTCTACCTGGTAAGGTGGATACAGTTGTGCGGAAGGCATAATTTTTCTGTATGGGTTAAGCTGAAGATGGTGTGTGGAATGGTTATTAGAATACTGATAATTTAACCGGCCCTATTGGGTCCAGTATCTTGCCACGCCCAATAGTTATTAGGCAGTTTATTACTTGTGCCTATTGAGGGCACTTAAAGGTTACGTACTGATAGTTATTGGATAACTATGGAATGACTCACACGATGGATTTGAAGGCCCTATTTCTAAAGGACGAAGACGAAGATTTTATTATTACTATTTGTTATATATTCCACTACACCATTGTATTCTGCTGCATTAATTATCATTCTCTGGTATGTGTAACTCTGATATGTATTGTATAAGTATAATCAAATGTTTTGTAAAACAGCTTCATGAACTGTTATTTGATTATTATATTTTATTGTTCCGCTGCAAGATTCTATTTTGTTTCTTTTAGTCCTCCACTTTTTCTTATTTACCCCATAACAATCCACCCGTCTGTATGGTTTAAGTTGGCATGTGTGTCTGCTTAAGCATACAAAAAGGTGGGGTGTTACAGTGGCTTGAAACTTGTGATGTTATTAGTTGTAATGATTTGAAATGATATATTGAAATGATTTGAAATGAAGATATGGAAATGATTTGAAATGATTTGATGTTATTAGTTGGAAAGATATGATATTTTGATATATTGAAATGATTTGAAATGAAGTTTTGAAATGATATGTTATTAGTTGGAAAGATATGATATTTTGATATATTGAAATGATTTGAAATGAAGTTTTGAAATGATATGATATTTTAAATATATGGAAATGGTTTGGAATTGATTTAATCTTTATTTTGATAAATATATGGTTTTGAAATGATATTTAATTTTGAAGTAAAGTATTGTTTTAAAAGTTATAACCACGGGTTATAATAACGATTGGTTGTTAAAGAGACCGGGATCGGATATGGACATACTCTCTGTCGATACCGAAAACCACTTTGACAACTGTGTACGCGGTGGAGTTTCCAGAATGAAGTAGGATGGTGGCGACGATCCTAAGGTATATACGTGGACCCAACTCCCATGAGTTGGCATAAGGTGACTAAAACAGGAGCGATCTCGGGCCAGTGCGGTAGCACCTCGTATCGGACACACTTCTTCGATACCATTCTATTACTTTGTGATTTTTGGTGGCCACTCTTCGATTTGGGAGTGTTGTTCGAGGTGGAAAGTAGTGGCTGCTATCCGCTCCATCAGTCCGCGTGCGTAATTGGTATATCTACCCTGGCATTGCCTTGTGTGCCGTGTCACCTACCATATCGAGCCTTACTACGATTATGATTTTAAGATCCGACCGCATTAAGGTTCTCCATCCCCTTAACGCTATTTTCTATATGATTATACTTTACTTATTAGACATTATTATAATAGCGAATATTACTACATAGTATATATTTTAACGGATCCTTAGAGGATGGGCGGTCCCAAGCATCTTCTAAGTTACTTGTGCCTTTACTACAGTTCACTTGAGTTGGTTTACATTGTGTAAGTATGTATGTCCTGACTCGTGTGTTTTGTGTTTTGCTTTACGCTCGGGTCAGCCTGAGTTATTCACAGATTTGGATTTTCACTCTCTTGGAGATTTGAATCGCTGGAGATTATCTGCTTGTCATGTCCTACCTATTTCAATTCCGTTGTTCTACTCAGCTTGTACTTGGTTATTGTATTGAAACTTCTGCTGTACTTTATTTCTTACGTTGTATCTTATGTAACTCTGATATATTTACATAGTAGCTTCATGAACTACTATTTCTTTTACTTCCGCTACATTATTTTACTCTGTGTCTATGATCTGTGATTATATTTATATACTGTATATTCTGAGATTTGCCAAATTTTATTTACAACGCGGTATTTTGAGCAATTCAATTCCGGCATGAGTGTCTACCTATACACTTATAATGGATGCGAATGGTTGAAAATACCGGGTCGTTACAGTTGGTATCAGAGTTTTGGCTTTGAGGCAAAACTTAGAATGTATGGTAAATTTAGTTACAGAATCACTTTCATTCGAGCTTGAATCATTTTTCTTTTGACTCGGTTTCCTTTGAATTTTGGAACGTTCCCTATGGTTCCAAAATCCATTCTTGTCCCTCACTATTCATCTTCTTTTGATTCTGGAGTATCCCATAACTCCACTTCGAATGATCTTTATAGTGAATTAGCGATCTCGCCAATATTCTAATTTTCTTGTAAAAGGGTGAAAATCCTTTACAATTAGCATCGATTCACCAGAGATTTATATTTATCCTTGGTTTAGATGCTAATATCTTTTATTTTTCCAAACTCTATCTCTTGAGATCGAACGTAGATTTGTCCCAGGAAAATACACATCGATCTTATTCTTTAACTCATGGTTAACCCGGTTAAGGTTGTCCACGGTTATCTAAGCTTACCCATCTCCCTACTTTGTTATTTAATCATCTTGTCTTTTGTTTCCAACCTACCTTCAAAACATTTTAATTATATTTTAAGTTATATAAATAAAATGAAAATTTAATTATATTTGGAAAATCGTAAAAATGATAATTTTATTAAATTTGAATTTAAGCGATTTATTAAAGTATTATTGATTTTTTCTATGAGTTTAAGTGGTTAAATAAATGAATGTTTAAAAGTGATCTTTTAAAATATAACTTGACTAGGAAATGTGAAATTTGGTTTTAATTAAAGGTTTAAGTTAATTAAATAAAATTGGAAATTTAGTTAAATTGTGAAATGGTAATTTAAATTTGAAGTGTTAAGTTTATTTGTTGAAATGTGAAGAATTGGACACTTTTACACTAAAATTTATTAAGTAAATTGTTGAAAATTGGATTTGATTATAAGAAATTTATTGTGAAAAGATATATGTTAAATGATATGTAAATGAACATTTTAAATGTTAAAATATGATTTTAAAAATGTTTATGCGTTTTAAATTAAAGTAATTTAATTGCTGGAAATACACTAACACCTGAAATAAACTTTTAATAGCATTCAGAAATGCTATAGATTCTGTTTTGAACTAAAATTGTGTAAAAAGGAGCTATTACAGAATTTCTGGAATGTTGTAGTTGTTGTAGTTGAACTTATAGGCTAATATTGAACTCAGGCCTATTATAGCATTCTCTGGAAATGCTATAATGGTCTGCAGTCTATGTTGAAATCAAAATTTAACCCTTGTTTTGAAATCTGAACTGCCACAACACTTCTGAAATGCTGTCTTTTCTGTTTTGAACTATAATTCAACTAAAACTGAGTTTTAACAGCAGTTTTAAGTGATGTCTTTGCTGAATTAAAAATGTTTTCAAATATAACTTATAGCAGTTGTTTTTAAATGCTGTGAAATGCTGAAATTTTAATAATTAGGGTTTTTTTACTTAGTAAACGAACTCAGAATGGTTTGAAACTTTGGAAATTGAATACTTGATTTGAAAATAAAATAATTACACTTTTAAAAGGTTTAAATAAATTATTTTGATTGGAATATAAACTATTTGAAGGTGATTTGAAATGATAGTAAATGAACGATATCTTTGAATTTAAAAGGTATTTAAAGTTGAATATTTGGATTTGAACTGATAGGATATTTTATTTTATTAAAATGATTTGAAATGAAGTTTTGTAAGGATATGATATTTTATTTTATTAAAATGATTTGAAATGAAGTTTTGTAAGGATATGATATTTTATTATATTAAAATGATTTGAAATGAAGTTTTGAAATGATATGAAAATTTAAATATATGGAAATGGTTTGGAATTGATTTAATCTTTATTTTGATAAAGATATGGTTTGAAATGATATTTTATTTTGAAGTAAAGTATTGTTTTTATGTAACAACCCTGTATTTTATGATTATTTTAATTGTATATTTTGGTTATTTTAATTAATTTCCTGATTTAAATACTTTATTTTATTTATTAAAATGAATAAATTTTGTTATTTTAAATATAAATTTTGATTTTGATGTGAATTAGAATTCCAAACATGACTAAAAAGAATATTTTCCAGAAAAGTGAATTTTGGTCAATATGGTCAAACTTTGACTTTTAATTTAGAAATTTGAAAGTTTGAAAATTTGAATTTTATCTTTTATTATGAAAGTAAATAAAATTTTAAGAATAATGCTTTTCGTTTCGTTGAAATCTGATTTATAATGTGAAAGTTATGCCTTTTTCAATATTGTGTGTAATTTGCTGTATTTAACAAATTATTTATTTTAAATTGTATAAATAATATTTTATTTGGTCATGTAATGTTCTAATTTATATTTATATGGGTAAAATTGTAACGATCCCGAATTTTAAATTTATTTAAATTAATAATTAGATGAATTTTTGAATTAAATTGAGTAATTAAATAAATTTTTGGATAAAAGTTTGTAAATTTAACTAGGAAATTGGAGCGAGTTTCCCCGATCTAAAATTAATTTTGTATAAATCATTTAAATTTAGAAATAAAGTAGATATTGTATATATGTGAATATATATGTATATATATTGGATTTGAAATAAAATCTTAGATAAACGGTTTTAAATATAATACATACATATATACTGTGGACACAAGTATAAAAATAAATGGATTGATTTAAAAATTTAGAAATGATGATAATTCGAATTTAAATAATATTAATAATAATTTGAGTTTATAAAATAAATATATATATAGGAAAATACAAAGTAAACATTGACTAGAATCTAACAACAAAATGAAATAGAAATTATTTACATTTTAAAGTGAATATAAACAAATGAATAATAGGCTAGAAATAAACATATACAACAAGTAAAAGTAAATAAACCTTAATAAAATCTAACACAAAACAAATACAAATGTAAGTGAATACATTAGCAAAAAAAATACAACAACATGTTAACTAGAAAACATAACAAAATAAACTAAGTATGAACAAGTCAAAGTAAAGAATGCAAGACATCTCTGGTACAATAAAATATCATCTCAGCCGAAAAAACTAAACCAAATTAGATCAAGCTAGGCAAGTGTAGCCTGGGAAGAAAATTAGTTCAGGCAAGAAGTAGTATAAAAGAAATTCAAGAATAAACAAAATAAAATATGAGTTTGTACAAGCTAATAAATGAAGCCACACGAATTTCTTCAACTTGTACAGCTGAAATAAAGTATGGAATGAAAACATATAAAAACACAAAGTACTTAACCATAAATGCAACATACCCTATGCATTTAATACAAACGTCTCAGCCCATAACTGTTGTACAAAATATTACCCTGTCACTCTCTTTTATGTATATTATACTCAACTTCATCCCATTTTCATTTGATTCAAACCAAACAAGCAACCTGAAAACAAGTATCAGGAGCAAAGCAAAACAAAGAAATCGAAAAAAGAAAAAAAAAACAACAAAGCTGAGAAAAGAAAAGAAAATTTTAGTTATCAAGGGAGCAGGCTAAACTCATGTTCCAGGAAATAAAAGATGACAAGTGAGCAACTTCAAGCTTCAACCTAGAAAAGATAAACCAATTTAAAGTCTTCAAAATCAAACAGTTGCAATAATTTTCAACCAGACTTGATCCTCAGCAAAGCAACAAGTTTAGATCAACAAAACAAATTTAAAAAGTAAGCCAGGATCAAATTTTCAAGTTCTAGGCTTTGCAGTCCTATTCTCTGTCTTCTTCCCAAATCAGGTGAGTAACCTTTGTTTTTTTAAAAACTTAAAAGTTGAATCTGCTGAATACTTATCTGTGAGTAAACCATTTCTCTTAATCCTTTAACATGTCTTAGTATCCTGATGCTTGTGAGTGGCCTTAAATCTAATGAGAAATTTGTTGGTATGTGTTGTTTGAAATGATTGATGCATGTATATACATTCATATTCACACCTCTGTTCTTTCTCCTCCCTGTAATTGTGAGTAACCTTACTTTCTTTTTAAAATCTTTTGAGTAAACACATGTTTGTATAGTGGTCTGGAAAGTATGTGCTTCCTGTTATATATATATATATAACATCTTAAGTTCAGAATTTATAGGTTGTTTAAAATTTTAAATTGCAACATAAAATGAATTTAAAGTATCACAGTAAGTTGTAAAACTGTGTATACAGGTTTTAAAAAAAAAAGGAAATTAAAAGCTAAATTTTCGAATATTTTAATTTGTGAAGTTGATAACATATTTTGATAACGTATACTCAGATAAGATTTTTAACATAAAAATTATGATTTTTAAGTAAGAATTCAAGGAGCAGTTCGAATATGAAGTAAAGGCGCATTTTCTTCAATTTCCGTCGATTTAAATCATTTAAATTTCTGGAATTTGGTGAGAAGTTAGTTTGATGATGTAGCATCATGGCAAAAATGTTTAAAAAAAAATTTCGAATGTAAGAATTTTGTGTTTGGATCGAAAGTAGGGTTCGTTCTTATGTTTTTTTCGAGGCTATGTAAATGTGGTTTCGCGTCGCCCAGCTTGGATCGGGTGGCTCGTGGTTGTGGGTGAAGGTTGAGGGAGGTTTGGTCAGGGCGTAGGCGAAGGGGCTGTGGCTCCGGTGAAGCGTGGTGGCCGTGCGTGGTGTTTTCCAGTGGGTCGTTCATGTTTTGGTTCGAGCAGTTGGTCGATTTTTGTTTGCGTATGTTACGTGTTGATCTGGGCTTCGTTTTGGATTGTCGGGTTGATTTGGGGTTTGTTGGTGGTGGCGCGAGTGGCCGGAGGGTCGGCGAGCCACCGTACACGTGCACAGTGGCGGGAACGTGTCAACGAGGGCGATGGGTGGTTTCGACCGAGTGGAACTCGAGGGGAATGAGGGTGATGCTGCGTGTTTCTTTTGATGTGCGGGCGTGTATTTGTTGATAGCAGTAGTTTAATTGTTGGGTAGTTTTTGAACAAGGGGAAGAAGAAGAAACTGGTACCAAAGAGGAAGAGCAGGGAGAAGAAGTGGTCTGGAATGAGTTGCGTGGGATCAGGAAAGGGCTCGGGTGTTTTCGCGTTATGCTCGAAGTACTGGAAAGAAGTCGGGTTTTTCTCGCGTTTATTTTTGGGATTACTCGAAGTATATTGGGTAGAGGCTCGGGTAAATCGAGCATCTTGCTCGAAGCAAAATTCGAGAAATCTCGGGTCGAAAGATTGTTCCAGTTTCAACCTGACCTGTTTTAATGTTTTGAATATTTAGATTAAATTTCTACTTACAAATCCAGGTTTTAAAACTGAGTTTAAAGTAAAATGTTTCAAACATAATTGTGAATAATAATTAAATTTTACAAACATGATTTAACCTTATTTTAAGTAATGAAGATTTGTGGTTTCTAATTCATTAACGAATGAAATTTTAATAGTGAATCGAATTATAATCAATAATGATAAATCTAAGAAATTTTCTTTAAAAGGTGATTAAAGAAATTTGATAGTTAATAAAATCATTAACTAAGATATTTTGAACAATAAATTAATGGGATTAAATTTTAACAATAAATTCAGATGATTTAAATTTATGATAATCAATTGTGAAACTATTAAGTTTAATTGCTTAATAACAATAATTATGAAATTTAAATATTCAATGTAATTTATTGAGTTAATCGAAATTGTTCAAATTAAATTTCTTAAGTCTAATTCAGAAGAAAAAAAAAATCAGTTGATCAATAAGTTCACGTGTGAATGTTTGGACTTAACTGAATGATTGAATTGTTGGATATTCCTTGATCTGTTATGCTTTGCGATATATTCTGATTTGTGTGTGATCTGTACTGTAGTTATTTATCTGGGATGAATGTAAATACATTATCTATGAATCTGTGAATGAATGATAAACGTTATAGTAATACCGCTTATCAACTATATTTCTGTGTTTTGATCTGTGATGATTGAAATGATGTTGCACTATTGTGTTAAACCCTTGGACCACACCTTTACACACACAATATGGATTTCACGTGGAAATCGGTTAAGTCACAGATAATTTAAATTTGATGTTTTTGAAATGGAAATTTTAATTTCAATTGATTTTGAAATTAGAAATTTCGGTCTAAAGTGAAAAGCTTTTGAAATGAGTTTTCAAGGATAAAAGTTATTTTGAATAACTTAATCGAGTTTTGAAAATTTAAATAATTAGATTTAAATTTGAATTCAAGTTTGAAATTGAATCCTATGATTGAAACTAGGGATTAAAGATGATATAAATGTGTTTGTATGAATTAAACCATTTTAAAAGTATAAGTTGGGAATTTGAATTTAAACCAAGGATTTCCACTCGTATGGATAAATCAGATTTTCTGAAATAAAACTATTTGTTTTCAAATGATAAAAGCTTTCAGATAGGAGATGAAATTCCAGTTTAATTAAAGGAATTTCAAGATTGAATTGAAAATTGTTTTTCCAAGTTATGAATGAATTCTTTTTGAAAGCTATGAATTAAATCTGTTATCTTAACAGATTTAAAAATGATGTTTGTTTAAACCATTTGAAATGGAATTGTTTTGAAAGCTATAAGTTAAATCTCTGATTCAAAGATTTAACGAGTTAAACTGAAATGGAAATTGATTTGGAAAATCTGTAAATGAATCTGTGAAATTCAGTTGAACTTTGTGAATTGAATCTTTTTGTTTAAAAAAGATTAAAATGGTAATTTGTTAAACCATTTGAAGAAAGATTTTGGGTAATAAGTTGTGACTTAATTGAAATCCCATATCCATATATTTTTAAATATTACGCTCACTATTCGGGTTAGCCGGGAAAGGACCTTTGGGTCATATAACCCATTCCGAATAGTGATACGTCGTATATGGATGGCATTTGAAGACCGGTGATGAAAACCGGATATTTTTCGAAAATGAAAGGACAACCTGTCGAATGTCTCTGCACTGAGTTGCTCCGGTATAGAGATTTATATCACTCTTTTTGTGACAGGAAGTCCGGACGTGATTGGAAATTATCCGGATTTGCAAGGGCTTCGTGAGAAGTGCCTTTGGTTCTGTTCGATCCCGGAACAGACTTATATGGATACATGTCTGACATTACACTTTGAGATATAAAGCCGATTTCTTTCAAATACATTTCTGTTGGTGGCGGAGAATTTATTCTCTTAGCTTAACACCCTTCTCTGAGACGTACGAGCTCAGAGGTTATGTAGTTGAAATTTATCAGCGATATATCCCAATTTGGTAATGTGGCATGCTGAGTGTTGCTGTGTGATGATCAGTGTTTGATCATTTGTGATATGATCATTTGTTTGATCATTTATCTTTGTGATCATAGGTTGATCATCTATTGACCCAAAGCGTGGCTTTTTGAAAAAGCGTAGCTTTGTGGACGAGACTTCGTCGAGCCTCACAACCCGGTAATGGTCGAAACAGGAATCGTGCGGCAAGGTTTTCAGGGGTAGCTCCCCTAGGGTATGACCATTCCTTCTGGAAAAGGGTAGTATCATGGTATGGAGCCCAGATACTTACTCATGTGGACACACTTTATTTATGACGTGTGATGTTGGTTTTCGAGGCGCCTCGGTTAAAGGTCCCAAAGGACCGGGGGTGGCATATCTGAGGTTTCTTTAATCCCTTGGGAAAAGGGGTTGCCGGCCTTGTTTAGCAGAGAACGGTGTGGTTCTCGGAACGTCCCGCCAGAGGCGTTTCTTTCGTGGAATAGGAAGTTCCTTAGCCTGACCATTTGTTGGAAATCCATCTTCCAAATACGAACTCTGTACGGTTTTAGTTGTATTACCTGCCATGGAATGTGGTGGTAACCTGCTATTGAACATGGTAGCTATAGTAGGCATAAGTGCGAAATGTCTATGCTGGCTAAGATTTATATTCTACTTTCGAAATGTTTTCTACACTATGCACTAGTAATAATATCAAAAATGATTTGATTTTGCGTAGTAAGCATCTTTGACTATCATAAGGAGAAATCTCCTCCAATTCTGCGTTTGCATTGTGTGTGTGGCGGGAGGCCTTATGGTAGTTTCATTTTCCAAAAGCATTGCGAATTGACTTTAAATTCTTTTGCTATTTGTTTTTAAAGATAAACTGTTTTTGTTGCTCACACCAGTCCCATGACTGATCCGGAGTTTATTGTTCCTTTCCTAAACTCTGGGTGCTCATAATTTCCTACACGAGCAGTCTAGAGTTAGGGTTTTCAGATATTCAGGTTTAGTAGATTATCTGGAGCTAGTTCAGTCTTTGGATCGGACTGCACTTGCTTATCTTTGTGCCTCGTTGTTGGGAGTTCGAGCTATATCTGGATTGGTGCTTTGAAGATGGAGATTATCCGCTGCTGATGTTATCTATCGTTTTCTTTTCCGCTGCTATTTGTTGTATCATATCTCTGATGTATATTGATATTTTTTGTATCACTCTGTTGTATCAGATATTGTATATCAATGTATTATTCTTTTATTCCGCTGTGTTATTTACTTAGATGTTGTTATAAGCTCCGGCGACTCGGATTCGAACGCTCGAATCTACGACATTCGAGTACGATGTAAAGTATGGATGTCGATTTTCGAACGCGAAAATCCGGGACGTTACATTTGGTATTAGAGCTAAGGTTGAACTTTAGCTCAGGAGTATAACACGTTAAGTAGCTCATTAGAGATAGAGTGAAGTAAACTCTAGAATGAGTAATTCTCAGATATCCGTTCGAACGTCTCAGTAAATTCTCTTACTATCCACTAATAGTGAGTATGAGTACAAGAAGAGGACGAGATAGGGGACAGGGAAGTACCACTATTAATGGTCAATACCCTGCAACAGTGGAAACAAACTTTCTTATCAATTTCTTTGATTCGTTTCCAAATTCTTTTGATTGCTTCGTATCAGCTCCAGAAGAAGTTCCGGTGTGATGATGGCTCTACGAATCGTTGTAGAAAATTCTTACTTCGTATCTCCATCGGTTTCTTATCAGCCTTTTGATTTAAACTTTAATAAATTTGAATTGGAAAATTTAAATTGAATTAAATCAATAAAACGATTTCGTTTGAAATCGAATTTGAAATTCTATTGTAATTTCTTTTGAATACCAAAGTCCGAAGAGGGACGAATTGGTATGTATTTTGAGATATTCCGACTTGAATTCGGAATCCATATCTAGTGTTTAAGGAATTATAAGAGATCGAATCTATCTATCTCTGTGCTGTTTCGTGCCTGCGAATTTCGAGGACGAAATTCTTTTAAGGGGGGAAGTTTGTAACGATCCCGAATTTTAAATTTATTTAAATTAATAATTAGATGAATTTTTGAATTAAATTGAGTAATTAAATAAATTTTTGGATAAAAGTTTGTAAATTTAACTAGGAAATTGGAGCGAGTTTCCCCGATCTAAAATTAATTTTGTATAAATCATTTAAATTTAGAAATAAAGTAGATATTGTATATATGTGAATATATATGTATATATATTGGATTTGAAATAAAATCTTAGATAAACGGTTTTAAATATAATACATACATATATACTGTGGACACAAGTATAAAAATAAATGGATTGATTTAAAAATTTAGAAATGATGATAATTCGAATTTAAATAATATTAATAATAATTTGAGTTTATAAAATAAATATATATATAGGAAAATACAAAGTAAACATTGACTAGAATCTAACAACAAAATGAAATAGAAATTATTTACATTTTAAAGTGAATATAAACAAATGAATAATAGGCTAGAAATAAACATATACAACAAGTAAAAGTAAATAAACCTTAATAAAATCTAACACAAAACAAATACAAATGTAAGTGAATACATTAGCAAAAAAAATACAACAACATGTTAACTAGAAAACATAACAAAATAAACTAAGTATGAACAAGTCAAAGTAAAGAATGCAAGACATCTCTGGTACAATAAAATATCATCTCAGCCGAAAAAACTAAACCAAATTAGATCAAGCTAGGCAAGTGTAGCCTGGGAAGAAAATTAGTTCAGGCAAGAAGTAGTATAAAAGAAATTCAAGAATAAACAAAATAAAATATGAGTTTGTACAAGCTAATAAATGAAGCCACACGAATTTCTTCAACTTGTACAGCTGAAATAAAGTATGGAATGAAAACATATAAAAACACAAAGTACTTAACCATAAATGCAACATACCCTATGCATTTAATACAAACGTCTCAGCCCATAACTGTTGTACAAAATATTACCCTGTCACTCTCTTTTCTGTATATTATACTCAACTTCATCCCATTTTCATTTGATTCAAACCAAACAAGCAACCTGAAAACAAGTATCAGGAGCAAAGCAAAACAAAGAAATCGAAAAAAGAAAAAAAAAACAACAAAGCTGAGAAAAGAAAAGAAAATTTTAGTTATCAAGGGAGCAGGCTAAACTCATGTTCCAGGAAATAAAAGATGACAAGTGAGCAACTTCAAGCTTCAACCTAGAAAAGATAAACCAATTTAAAGTCTTCAAAATCAAACAGTTGCAATAATTTTCAACCAGACTTGATCCTCAGCAAAGCAACAAGTTTAGATCAACAAAACAAATTTAAAAAGTAAGCCAGGATCAAATTTTCAAGTTCTAGGCTTTGCAGTCCTATTCTCTGTCTTCTTCCCAAATCAGGTGAGTAACCTTTGTTTTTTTAAAAACTTAAAAGTTGAATCTGCTGAATAATTATCTGTGAGTAAACCATTTCTCTTAATCCTTTAACATGTCTTAGTATCCTGATGCTTGTGAGTGGCCTTAAATCTAATGAGAAATTTGTTGGTATGTGTTGTTTGAAATGATTGATGCATGTATATACATTCATATTCACACCTCTGTTCTTTCTCCTCCCTGTAATTGTGAGTAACCTTACTTTCTTTTTAAAATCTTTTGAGTAAACACATGTTTGTATAGTGGTCTGGAAAGTATGTGCTTCCTGTTATATATATATATATATATATATATATATATATCATCTTAAGTTCAGAATTTATAGGTTGTTTAAAATTTAAAATTGCAACATAAAATGAATTTAAAGTATCACAGTAAGTTGTAAAACTGTGTATACAGGTTTTAAAAAAAAAGGAAATTAAAAGCTAAATTTTCGAATATTTTAATTTGTGAAGTTGATAACATATTTTGATAACGTATACTCAGATAAGATTTTTAACATAAAAATTATGATTTTTAAGTAAGAATTCAAGGAGCAGTTCGAATATGAAGTAAAGGCGCATTTTCTTCAATTTCCGTCGATTTAAATCATTTAAATTTCTGGAATTTGGTGAGAAGTTAGTTTGATGATGTAGCATCATGGCAAAAATGTTAAAAAAAAAATTTCGAATGTAAGAATTTTGTGTTTGGATCGAAAGTAGGGTTCGTTCTTATGTTTTTTTCGAGGCTATGTAAATGTGGTTTCGCGTCGCCCAGCTTGGATCGGGTGGCTCGTGGTTGTGGGTGAAGGTTGAGGGAGGTTTGGTCAGGGCGTAGGCGAAGGGGCTGTGGCTCCGGTGAAGCGTGGTGGCCGTGCGTGTTGTTTTCCAGTGGGTCGTTCATGTTTTGGTTCGAGCAGTTGGTCGATTTTTGTTTGCGTATGTTACGTGTTGATCTGGGCTTCGTTTTGGATTGTCGGGTTGATTTGGGGTTTGTTGGTGGTGGCGCGAGTGGCCGGAGGGTCGGCGAGCCACCGTACACGTGCACAGTGGCGGGAACGTGTCAGCGAGGGCGATGGGTGGTTTCGACCGAGTGGAACTCGAGGGGAATGAGGGTGATGCTGCGTGTTTCTTTTGATGTGCGGGCGTGTATTTGTTGATAGCAGTAGTTTAATTGTTGGGTAGTTTTTGAACAAGGGGAAGAAGAAGAAACTGGTACCAAAGAGGAAGAGCAGGGAGAAGAAGTGGTCTGGAATGAGTTGCGTGGGATCAGGAAAGGGCTCGGGTGTTTTCGCGTTATGCTCGAAGTACTGGAAAGAAGTCGGGTTTTTCTCGCGTTTATTTTTGGGATTACTCGAAGTATATTGGGTAGAGGCTCGGGTAAATCGAGCATCTTGCTCGAAGCAAAATTCGAGAAATCTCGGGTCGAAAGATTGTTCCAGTTTCAACCTGACCTGTTTTAATGTTTTGAATATTTAGATTAAATTTCTACTTACAAATCCAGGTTTTAAAACTGAGTTTAAAGTAAAATGTTTCAAACATAATTGTGAATAATAATTAAATTTTACAAACATGATTTAACCTTATTTTAAGTAATGAAGATTTGTGGTTTCTAATTCATTAACGAATGAAATTTTAATAGTGAATCGAATTATAATCAATAATGATAAATCTAAGAAATTTTCTTTAAAAGGTGATTAAAGAAATTTGATAGTTAATAAAATCATTAACTAAGATATTTTGAACAATAAATTAATGGGATTAAATTTTAACAATAAATTCAGATGATTTAAATTTATGATAATCAATTGTGAAACTATTAAGTTTAATTGCTTAATAACAATAATTATGAAATTTAAATATTCAATGTAATTTATTGAGTTAATCGAAATTGTTCAAATTAAATTTCTTAAGTCTAATTCAGAAGAAAAAAAAAATCAGTTGATCAATAAGTTCACGTGTGAATGTTTGGACTTAACTGAATGATTGAATTGTTGGATATTCCTTGATCTGTTATGCTTTGCGATATATTCTGATTTGTGTGTGATCTGTACTGTAGTTATTTATCTGGGATGAATGTAAATACATTATCTATGAATCTGTGAATGAATGATAAACGTTATAGTAATACCGCTTATCAACTATATTTCTGTGTTTTGATCTGTGATGATTGAAATGATGTTGCACTATTGTGTTAAACCCTTGGACCACACCTTTACACACACAATATGGATTTCACGTTGAAATCGATTAAGTCACAGATAATTTAAATTTGATGTTTTTGAAATGGAAATTTTAATTTCAATTGATTTTGAAATTAGAAATTTCGGTCTAAAGTGAAAAGCTTTTGAAATGAGTTTTCAAGGATAAAAGTTATTTTGAATAACTTAATCGAGTTTTGAAAATTTAAATAATTAGATTTAAATTTGAATTCAAGTTTGAAATTGAATCCTATGATTGAAACTAGGGATTAAAGATGATATAAATGTGTTTGTATGAATTAAACCATTTTAAAAGTATAAGTTGGGAATTTGAATTTAAACCAAGGATTTCCACTCGTATGGATAAATCAGATTTTCTGAAATAAAACTGTTTGTTTTCAAATGATAAAAGCTTTCAGATAGGAGATGAAATTCCAGTTTAATTAAAGGAATTTCAAGATTGAATTGAAAATTGTTTTTCCAAGTTATGAATGAATTCTTTTTGAAAGCTATGAATTAAATCTGTTATCTTAACAGATTTAAAAATGATGTTTGTTTAAACCATTTGAAATGGAATTGTTTTGAAAGCTATAAGTTAAATCTCTGATTCAAAGATTTAACGAGTTAAACTGAAATGGAAATTGATTTGGAAAATCTGTAAATGAATCTGTGAAATTCAGTTGAACTTTGTGAATTGAATCTTTTTGTTTAAAAAAGATTAAAATGGTAATTTGTTAAACCATTTGAAGAAAGATTTTGGGTAATAAGTTGTGACTTAATTGAAATCCCATATCCATATATTTTTAAATATTACGCTCACTATTCGGGTTAGCCGGGAAAGGACCTTTGGGTCATATAACCCATTCCGAATAGTGATACGTCGTATATGGATGGCATTTGAAGACCGGTGATGAAAACCGGATATTTTTCGAAAATGAAAGGACAACCTGTCGAATGTCTCTGCACTGAGTTGCTCCGGTATAGAGATTTATATCACTCTTTTTGTGACAGGAAGTCCGGACGTGATTGGAAATTATCCGGATTTGCAAGGGCTTCGTGAGAAGTGCCTTCGGTTCTGTTCGATCCCGGAACAGACTTATATGGATACATGTCTGACATTACACTTTGAGATATAAAGCCGATTTCTTTCAAATACATTTCTGTTGGTGGCGGAGAATTTATTCTCTTAGCTTAACACCCTTCTCTGAGACGTACGAGCTCAGAGGTTATGTAGTTGAAATTTATCAGCGATATATCCCAATTTGGTAATGTGGCATGCTGAGTGTTGCTGTGTGATGATCAGTGTTTGATCATTTGTGATATGATCATTTGTTTGATCATTTATCTTTGTGATCATAGGTTGATCATCTATTGACCCAAAGCGTGGCTTTTTGAAAAAGCGTAGCTTTGTGGACGAGACTTCGTCGAGCCTCACAACCCGGTAATGGTCGAAACAGGAATCGTGCGGCAAGGTTTTCAGGGGTAGCTCCCCTAGGGTATGACCATTCCTTCTGGAAAAGGGTAGTATCATGGTATGGAGCCCAGATACTTACTCATGTGGACACACTTTATTTATGACGTGTGATGTTGGTTTTCGAGGCGCCTCGGTTAAAGGTCCCAAAGGACCGGGGGTGGCATATCTGAGGTTTCTTTAATCCCTTGGGAAAAGGGGTTGCCGGCCTTGTTTAGCAGAGAACGGTGTGGTTCTCGGAACGTCCCGCCAGAGGCGTTTCTTTCGTGGAATAGGAAGTTCCTTAGCCTGACCATTTGTTGGAAATCCATCTTCCAAATACGAACTCTGTACGGTTTTAGTTGTATTACCTGCCATGGAATGTGGTGGTAACCTGCTATTGAACATGGTAGCTATAGTAGGCATAAGTGCGAAATGTCTATGCTGGCTAAGATTTATATTCTACTTTCGAAATGTTTTCTACACTATGCACTAGTAATAATATCAAAAATGATTTGATTTTGCGTAGTAAGCATCTTTGACTATCATAAGGAGAAATCTCCTCCAATTCTGCGTTTGCATTGTGTGTGTGGCGGGAGGCCTTATGGTAGTTTCATTTTCCAAAAGCATTGCGAATTGACTTTAAATTCTTTTGCTATTTGTTTTTAAAGATAAACTGTTTTTGTTGCTCACACCAGTCCCATGACTGATCCGGAGTTTATTGTTCCTTTCCTAAACTCTGGGTGCTCATAATTTCCTACACGAGCAGTCTAGAGTTAGGGTTTTCAGATATTCAGGTTTAGTAGATTATCTGGAGCTAGTTCAGTCTTTGGATCGGACTGCACTTGCTTATCTTTGTGCCTCGTTGTTGGGAGTTCGAGCTATATCTGGATTGGTGCTTTGAAGATGGAGATTATCCGCTGCTGATGTTATCTATCGTTTTCTTTTCCGCTGCTATTTGTTGTATCATATCTCTGATGTATATTGATATTTTTTGTATCACTCTGTTGTATCAGATATTGTATATCAATGTATTATTCTTTTATTCCGCTGTGTTATTTACTTAGATGTTGTTATAAGCTCCGGCGACTCGGATTCGAACGCTCGAATCTACGACATTCGAGTACGATGTAAAGTATGGATGTCGATTTTCGAACGCGAAAATCCGGGACGTTACAAAAATAACATGTTGTGCATATATTTTGGTTTTAAAACATTTTTTAAAAGTATAATTGACATTTTCCAGTGTCAGTTGTATTTTGCTTACAATTTCTAATTTCCAGTTTCAATTAATTAAAGAAATTCTTTATTTATTTTTCTATTTTTTTCTTAAAATCTTATTTGATTATCATTCCCACTTTATTTTGTTCCTCATTTATTTTATTTATTTGACCTTTTATTTGTTTTAAAGTGAAATAGAAATTTTCTAAAACTAGTGATATTCTATTTGTAAATTTTAAGTCCTGTTTTGAATTTTTAAGCAATTTCTTTAGTTCTTTTTCTAATTTCTCTAAATTTAATTATTTATTTCATTTTGAAAATATAAATGAATTATTTTACTTCACATTTTTGTTTTAAAATATTTTTAAAATGAAGTTGTTAATTTTCCAAAGTAAATAGTGATTTATTTGTAATTTCTGGACCCTGTTTTCAATTTTTAAGCAATTTCTTATATTCTTTTTCCATTTTCTTTAAAATTAATTAATTATTTTTATTTTATATTACTTTGTTTCGGTTTTAAAGTCAATTTACTGATTTTATTTTTGTTTTATTTGAATATAAAGAAAAAGAAATATGAAGAGTTTTAAAAGCTTATTTACCTTAAGTCCTTTCATCTCCTTTGTCCTTTCATTTGCCATAACTCCTCAATTACTATCTTGGCTGTGCATTTTTGGTTTGTAGCCGTGAGTTTTCAGCCTCCATTCACCCAAAACAATTTTACCTTCTCATTCATTCATGGCTTCAAGAAAAATCTATGGGTAATGGCTACTTTTTACACTTTTCTTCTCATTTTTCATGTATTTTGCCTTGTTTTCTTTGCTTCTTTGAATGGCCTCCACTACATATCCATGGCCACCACCCCCTACATCTCTTCCCTGCCATCACCACCAGCTACTCCTCTGATCTTGACCAAGGCCGAGCCACCATGATGCCATAACTCCACAAAAATTGCAAAACAAGCCATAAAAACATGATTGTTTACCACTATTGCTTCACCACTCCATTTTCCACCACCACCACCACCTTAGGCCGCCTCCACCACCTTTGGCCAGACCACCACACACCTTTCCTTCCACTGACCTGATCCATACCCCTCTGACCTGACCACACAAGCCCATGGCCGAGCCATTTTTGTGAACAAAACCCACTTATTTTGCCTTAAACTCTTCATATTCCCTTGTATAAACTTCCTCCTCATATTCTACTACCTAGGCCATGCATACACATGACCAAACCTGAGCCAAACTTGTTCAAACCAGAGCCAAAACCATCCCTAGGCCATGACAAAAGAATAGAGAAAGCAAGGCAAAAGATTTGGCATTCGTATCTCTTTTTATTTAAAAGTTATTTCATTTCTAGTGTATTGAAATTTATGGTTTGCTTTGATTTTTGTTTGGGTTGTAACACAAGATCTATATCATTGGATTTTCTCTCCACACTCAAATTGTATTAGAGTTGTCGTGCCTTCATAATCTTTGTGTTGTGAGCTTTGTTGGCAAATCTCCAGCTTAACAGGTGAGTTATTCTCACCAGACAATATGTACATATATAACTAGTGAATTGACCCCGTTTGAATCTGTAAAATGCATTATCATGTTACACTTGCTATGTTATGATTTTATGATTTTCACCCATGCTTAAACACCTATTATATTATATGTTACTGTTATATTATGCTGTTCTATTATTTTTATCAGTTTATCACACTGCAAGTTCCCTTTAGATTAAAATCACTATGGGTTGAAATGATACATACCCGAACGGACTTTAGAATAGGAGAAAATCATTATGGGCTGAAATGATAGGCCTGAATGATTTTCAATTATTTTTTTCATTTCCTTGGGATTGCGGGTTTGAAATGATTAAACCCGGGTTTTCTTTGTAAATTACAGGTTGAAATGATATATTACCCGTATCACTTTACCTAGACTAGAAATGAAATACAGACCCGTAGTTAAAATATGTTTTATAAATTTTTTTTAAAATATTTTAAAAATGTAAATATTATGATATTTTGATTTAAACTAAATAAAAATGATTTTTGTAAAGCATTATTGATTTTCTGAAAATTTATAAGTGAAATAAATTAATGGTAAAATTTGAAATGTAAGTTATTTTGGGAAATTTTAATTTGGTGATAATTGGAATTTAAATTAAATGTGAAATGTGATAAATTCATGATAATTTGGATTAAAGTGAATTTAAATGGTTTTTATATTATATTAATGATTTTGAATAAAGTTAAAATGTGAAATGAATGAATATTTAAGTTGAAATTTTGAAATATAACTAAAATTGGAAATTTGTGAATTTGGCTTAAAAGTGAATTTTAAGTTAAGTAAATAAAAAATGGAATTAAGTTATATTTGAAAATTTAAACTTAAGTGTTAAGTTAATTTAATTTAATGAATTTATAATTTAATATTGGAATTTAATAAGTGAATTATTATTAAATTTTGATTTTTGAATGGAGGTTTAACTTTATAAAATCATGAATATAAGGGTTTTTGAATGATTGTTTTAAAAGTGAAATTATATGATTTTTTAAGTTAAAAATGATTTATATAAAAATATAATTGTTTGTGAAATTATACTGAATATTTGAAGTTAATTAACTGCATTTCTGAAATGCTATTAATTCTAATGTAAATGATAATACAACATTTGTAAATGCTGTAGTTGATAATAATGAACAAAATGGCTAAATTTAATTAAAGGCTATTATAGCATTTTTGTAAATGTTATAATGGTTGAATTTAACTAAGTTTATTTGAAACTAATGTAACCCTATTACAGCATTTTAAATGATGTCTTTTGTTAAATTGAACTGTTTTAAATGTGACTTTCCGTAGCATTTTTTAAATGCTGCGAAAGTTGAATTTTCATTATTTTAATTAATTTAAGTGAACGAATGAACTTTGAAAGATTAAAATTTTGGAAATTTAATAATTTAATTATTAAATATAATAACTTCATTTTTATGATTTAAAATAAAGTAATTTGTTTCGAAATATAAACTATTTTGAAATATGATATTTTGATATTTTGAAATGGATATTTGAAGGATATTGAATTTTGAAATGATATTTGATTTCGAAGTATAAAATACCATTTTGAAATTTTAACCACGGGATGTATTTAATTTATAGTTTAACTGATCCTTAAAGGATGGGCGATCCCAAGCATCCTTTGAGTTATTATGCATTTCTACTACAGTTCACTTGAGTTGGTTTACATTATATAAGTATATATTGTCCTGACTCGAGTGTTTTGTATTTTACTTTACGCTCGGGTCAGCCTGAGTATTTACAGCTTAGCTTTGGATTTCTTTCTGGAGCTAGGAATCGCTGGAGATTCTGCTTGTCTAGTTATATGTTCCTTTCAGTTCAGTTGTTCTATTTCAGTTCTGGTATTCATAAACTTCTATTTATTTGAGATTTCTATTGTATATGTTTTCAAACAAATATTATGTATTTTGTTTTGAGAGTTTGTTATAGTAGCTTCATGAACTACTATGGTATTTTTAATTTCCGCTGCGAGTTATTCTGATATGTTCTGTGTTTGTGATTCTGTGTATTTGATTTCATTTGCTCAAAATTTATTTACAATCTGTTATTTTGAATTATTCAAGTCAGACATGTGTGGATTATTGTCGATTTGAATGGTCTAAAATAGTGGGTCGTTACAGTTGGTATCAGAGCTTTGGTTTTTGGCAAACCTTAGCCTGCGGAGCAAAAACTCATTAGAGATAGGGTAGAAATACCCTAGAATGAGTGAAATCTATTTCAGAATCATTTCTTTGTGAGAGAACGTATTTTCGAAGTATAAAATGATTTTCAAATGATTTTTAAAGAATTTTCAAAGATTATTTTGATATAAATTTCCTTGCTTTGAAAGTAAAATATTTCTTAAACTTCATTCCTTTTGTATCCACCTTGTTAGTAATTTCTTTGATTAGGATCCTCTAAAATTTTGAACTTCTCTCTTGATTGATCTAGATCCATTGTTGATAGGAATCTATTTTGAGTATGGCAAAATCTGTAGTTTGTTAGGTTGTTTTGAGTAAACTCTGTTGTATCTTTTGCTTAGCTAAAGTTGTCCAACTAAAGATATTTATGCTTCTGTTTTCGTATGTTATGAATTCGAGTCATTCCAAATTTTGAATGGGAATTTTTCTGTATCGATATAGGTTATATATCTCTAATCTTCGTTTGGATTCTTATCGAATAGGATTCCTTTGAATTTTGGAACGCTCCCACTTGTTCTGAAATCCATTCCTGTCTCCCATAATTGTATTCTTTTGATTTTGGAGCATTTCATCACTCCACTTTGTATGACTTTTATAGGGTGGCGATTCCGCCAATCTTTGAATGATTATAATTGGCATTGATTCATCGGATATTTCTGTATCCTCGGTTTACGATGTTTTCTATCTTCTGCTATATTTAGATTCTATCTCCGGCAATCGAAGGTCGATTTGCCTTAGATTTTCGCATCGATTATATTCCCGAAGTCACGGTTGATCAGTTAAGGTCGCCCGCGATTCATATAGGCTTATCCATCTTCTATTTGGTAATTTAATTATCTTATCTTCGTTTGAGCCTATCTTTGAATTAGAATTCTATTTGATTAGAGTCCTTCTAAATTTGAATCTCTGTTTTGCTTTGAAATCCATCCTTGAATCGTCCCTTGGAAAGTTTGTGGTTGATTGTCTTTTGAAAATTGTGTATTCATCGTAGTTTTTATTTTGATAAGGATGACCATATTTTTATATAAAGATGAAATGTTTTTGATAAGGATTATATACCTTTTAAAAAAAATGAGAATTTGAAGTTTTGAAAGGATTTGAAATTGTGAAAATTTTATAAGAAATGGTTTCATATAAAATGATTTATAACTGAAGGTTTTGAATCTGAATTTAAGTGATTGAACTCCGGCATTTTGGAACTGGTTTTAGGATTTTGAAATAATAAATAATATGATTTGAAATTATTTTTCAGAATAAGTAATGTTTCAATGATTTTAATGGGTTTTAATGATTTCGAAGGAATTTCAAAGAAGTTTTCAAAGTAAATGGAAGTCCAGAACTCACTTGTGTCGCTGGAAAATAATTTCGGTGATGAGTGCACGCATCATCGACATTGATTTTCGAGTTTCTGTGTGAGGGAGAGGCCACTTTAATAGCTTTGCTATGCGAGTGATTTTGTGAAACCATTTTTGATTTCAAATTCCGAAGTATGATTTGATATTCGAAAGATATATGTAAATATATTTGAAACGATTTGAAATGAACCGGTGTTCAGTCCTCGAGTTTTGGATTTGATATAACCCTATCTATTAAAATTGATTTACTGATTTGTTGCTAATTTCCAACTCTTGAATTTGAAAATGATTTCTTCAACTATTTCGAAGTTCGAGTACTTCCAAATCAAGGTTAACTTTTCAAAGCTAAGAAATTTGAAAAGTATTTTGATAAAGTATATAAGTTTGTTTTGAATGTTTAAGTATGAAGTAATCTGATTTAAATAAGTTGAAACTGTTTTGTTAAGTAAATGAATAAGGCAATTTAAATTTTTTTCTAATATGAAATTTAGATTTGAAATGTTTTGAAAAGAAATTGTTCTTCAAAATATTTTGAATAAATTTTAAGTGTTTTAACTTAGTAACATCTTTATGAAACTATATAGGTAACAAGTTGGAATAAATATATAAGTTGTACGTATGCTGTTTTATTCGCATAATTAATTTGATCCAAGTTTGAGTACACAAGTTCGAGGTGAATTACACCATTTCGTGTTAGGATTTTTCATTCGATTCTTGATGACGAATATTTGATATGGATTTTGGGCTCGATTCTAGAATTCTCTATCATAGTATATGGCTATGCAAGGAGACTGATGGCTTCTAGTTGAGAAACCATATCGAAATCCGCATTAGGGAAGTGAATGGACAATACTAGTTCGAAAGCGAACTTGTGTGATCGAGCGAGCGATCGAATGTGACTTTGCGAAATGATGACATATGTACATCTTATATTCTAATATCTTTGATATATTTTGACGCTGAAATTGAAAGCCGTCGAGTTAGAATATCTTTGCTTATTAAAAGAAAATTTCCAATTTAAATTACAAAGATATATAACCCATAAAAGCAAAGATATTCAATCCCATATGGCTCTTCATACAGCGAAATTATTTTGAAAATTTGATCCTTATGTAAGATAGACCTTACGTAAGTATAAGATGATTTTGAAAACATTTGATTTTGGAAATGAATTGGTTGACTTAAATTATATTGATTTGGAAATTTGGATTTATTTTCTAAATCTATTATTTTGGAAACTTTGAAACTAAAGATAATTAATTTGAGAAGAAATAATTTGGTGAAATTGTATATGATTTTGAAATTGAACTAATATTGAAACAAATTGAAATTTGAGAACCTTATGTTACTAAACACTTGATTTGGGAGTTGTCGAACTTATATAAAATTGATTTGTATGAGTATGAAATTGATTCGAAAACTATAGATTTGAAAAGGTACTCAATTTGAAAGTGAAATCTTATATAATTGAAGTCTATATAAGTATGATTTGATATACTATTGATTTTGGAAAGTATTCGATTTGAAAATTAAATCTTATATATAATGGATTTTATATAAGTACGATATTTGAAAGTGATTTGAAAAGGTACTATATGATACATATTTTCGACGTAAAGATATGGAAAGTGCCTTCTGCTTGATATCCGATTTGTGGCCACATCTTGGATTCATTCTATCGATATTATTCTCTTTGATTTTTGGTTTTCCGGATATGATACTCGAGTGTCCTTCGAATTCCATGGCGTTACCCATGGTCTTATTGTTCTCTCGTGACTGCATAGCGCAACTGCCTGGCTGAGTCTTGCCTAGGGGTACGGATTGTTTCCTGGGGGATCCAGGCGTAATCATTGTGTATCCTGCAATCTGTGTAGGTCGCGAATAGTAGCGCAAATGCTTGGCTGAGTCTTGCCTGGGGGTACGGATTGTTTCCTGGGGGATCCAGGCGTAACCATTGTGTATCCTGCATTCTACTAGTCATCATGGCGTAACTCGCAGGGCTGAGAAAGCTTACGGATATGGATTGTTTCCTGGGGGATCCAGGCGTAACCATTGTGTATCTGCGAACCATGGTTAGACAAAGGTTCTGTTTGTTTTTGTTTGGATTGTACTTTCCATATCTGTTTTTAAAAAGTTTTCCAGTATTTTCACTGGGTGTTGAAACAAGTCTACTAAGTACCTGGAGAATTCTAGCTTTGCGCCTGATCAACGCACTGCCAGAGTCTGCAGGAACGAGGATAAACTTGTTAAGACATCGAGTTAAAAAGTATTTTGATAAAATATTATAAAGGATATTTTGATCAGTTATTTCCTTTCTAAAAGATTTTAAAGTGTTTTAAATATTGTTTACCTCTTCAACCAACAATTTTAAATTAATGGCTCATCCTTGTCTTTCGTCCTATTTTCCCTTCTAGCTATTCCTATTCTCCACCTTATTAAACTTACCCATAACAACAATTATCAGGTATAATTTTAATCTTCTTGTCATCTTGTCTTAATCCTATTCCATTTTATCTTTTCTGTGTTTTCCGTACCTCATTCCTTTTCGAGGACGAAAAGATTTGAGTGGGGGAGAGTGTAACAACCCTGTATTTTATGATTATTTTAATTGTATATTTTGGTTATTTTAATTAATTTCCTGATTTAAATACTTTATTTTATTTATTAAAATGAATAAATTTTGTTATTTTAAATATAAATTTTGATTTTGATGTGAATTAGAATTCCAAACATGACTAAAAAGAATATTTTCCAGAAAAGTGAATTTTGGTCAATATGGTCAAACTTTGACTTTTAATTTAGAAATTTGAAAGTTTGAAAATTTGAATTTTATCTTTTATTATGAAAGTAAATAAAATTTTAAGAATAATGCTTTTCGTTTCGTTGAAATCTGATTTATAATGTGAAAGTTATGCCTTTTTCAATATTGTGTGTAATTTGCTGTATTTAACAAATTATTTATTTTAAATTGTATAAATAATATTTTATTTGGTCATGTAATGTTCTAATTTATATTTATATGGGTAAAATAACATGTTGTGCATATATTTTGGTTTTAAAACATTTTTTAAAAGTATAATTGACATTTTCCAGTGTCAGTTGTATTTTGCTTACAATTTCTAATTTCCAGTTTCAATTAATTAAAGAAATTCTTTATTTATTTTTCTATTTTTTTCTTAAAATCTTATTTGATTATCATTCCCACTTTATTTTGTTCCTCATTTATTTTATTTATTTGACCTTTTATTTGTTTTAAAGTGAAATAGAAATTTTCTAAAACTAGTGATATTCTATTTGTAAATTTTAAGTCCTGTTTTGAATTTTTAAGCAATTTCTTTAGTTCTTTTTCTAATTTCTCTAAATTTAATTATTTATTTCATTTTGAAAATATAAATGAATTATTTTACTTCACATTTTTGTTTTAAAATATTTTTAAAATGAAGTTGTTAATTTTCCAAAGTAAATAGTGATTTATTTGTAATTTGTCGACCCTGTTTTCAATTTTTAAGCAATTTCTTATATTCTTTTTCCATTTTCTTTAAAATTAATTAATTATTTTTATTTTATATTACTTTGTTTCGGTTTTAAAGTCAATTTACTGATTTTATTTTTGTTTTATTTGAATATAAAGAAAAAGAAATATGAAGAGTTTTAAAAGCTTATTTACCTTAAGTCCTTTCATCTCCTTTGTCCTTTCATTTGCCATAACTCCTCAATTACTATCTTGGCTGTGCATTTTTGGTTTGTAGCCGTGAGTTTTCAGCCTCCATTCACCCAAAAACATTTTACCTTCTCATTCATTCATGGCTTCAAGAAAAATCTATGGGTAATGGCTACTTTTTACACTTTTCTTCTCATTTTTCATGTATTTTGCCTTGTTTTCTTTGCTTCTTTGAATGGCCTCCACTCCATATCCATGGCCACCACCCCCTACATCTCTTCCCTGCCATCACCACCAGCTACTCCTCTGGTCTTGACCAAGGCCGAGCCACCATGATGCCATAACTCCACAAAAATTGCAAAACAAGCCATAAAAACATGATTGTTTACCACTATTGCTTCACCACTCCATTTTCCACCACCACCACCACCTTAGGCCGCCTCCACCACCTTTGGCCAGACCACCACACACCTTTCCTTCCACTGACCTGATCCATACCCCTCTGACCTGACCACACAAGCCCATGGCCGAGCCATTTTTGTGAACAAAACCCACTTATTTTGCCTTAAACTCTTCATATTCCCTTGTATAAACTTCCTCCTCATATTCTACTACCTAGGCCATGCATACACATGACCAAACCTGAGCCAAACTTGTTCAAACCAGAGCCAAAACCATCCCTAGGCCATGACAAAAGAATAGAGAAAGCAAGGCAAAAGATTTGGCATTCGTATCTCTTTTTATTTAAAAGTTATTTCATTTCTAGTGTATTGAAATTTATGGTTTGCTTTGATTTTTGTTTGGGTTGTAACACAAGATCTATATCATTGGATTTTCTCTCCACACTCAAATTGTATTAGAGTTGTCGTGCCTTCATAATCTTTGTGTCGTGAGCTTTGTTGGCAAATCTCCAGCTTAACAGGTGAGTTATTCTCACCAGACAATATGTACATATATAACTAGTGAATTGACCCCGTTTGAATCTGTAAAATGCATTATCATGTTACACTTGCTATGTTATGATTTTATGATGTTCACCCATGCTTAAACACCTATTATATTATATGTTACTGTTATATTATGCTGTTCTATTATTTTTATCAGTTTATCACACTGCAAGTTCCCTTTAGATTAAAATCACTATGGGTTGAAATGATACATACCCGAACGGACTTTAGAATAGGAGAAAATCATTATGGGCTGAAATGATAGGCCTGAATGATTTTCAATTATTTTTTTCATTTCCTTGGGATTGCGGGTTTGAAATGATTAAACCCGGGTTTTCTTTGTAAATTACAGGTTGAAATGATATATTACCCGTATCACTTTACCTAGACTAGAAATGAAATACAGACCCGTAGTTAAAATATGTTTTATAAATTTTTTTTAAAATATTTTAAAAATGTAAATATTATGATATTTTGATTTAAACTAAATAAAAATGATTTTTGTAAAGCATTATTGATTTTCTGAAAATTTATAAGTGAAATAAATTAATGGTAAAATTTGAAATGTAAGTTATTTTGGGAAATTTTAATTTGGTGATAATTGGAATTTAAATTAAATGTGAAATGTGATAAATTCATGATAATTTGGATTAAAGTGAATTTAAATGATTTTTATATTATATTAATGATTTTGAATAAAGTTAAAATGTGAAATGAATGAATATTTAAGTTGAAATTTTGAAATATAACTAAAATTGGAAATTTGTGAATTTGGCTTAAAAGTGAATTTTAAGTTAAGTAAATAAAAAATGGAATTAAGTTATATTTGAAAATTTAAACTTAAGTGTTAAGTTAATTTAATTTAATGAATTTATAATTTAATATTGGAATTTAATAAGTGAATTATTATTAAATTTTGATTTTTGAATGGAGGTTTAACTTTATAAAATCATGAATATAAGGGTTTTTGAATGATTGTTTTAAAAGTGAAATTATATGATTTTTTAAGTTAAAAATGATTTATATAAAAATATAATTGTTTGTGAAATTATACTGAATATTTGAAGTTAATTAACTGCATTTCTGAAATGCTATTAATTCTAATGTAAATGATAATACAACATTTGTAAATGCTGTAGTTGATAATAATGAACAAAATGGCTAAATTTAATTAAAGGCTATTATAGCATTTTTGTAAATGTTATAATGGTTGAATTTAACTAAGTTTATTTGAAACTAATGTAACCCTATTACAGCATTTTAAATGATGTCTTTTGTTAAATTGAACTGTTTTAAATGTGACTTTCCGTAGCATTTTTTAAATGCTGCGAAAGTTGAATTTTCATTATTTTAATTAATTTAAGTGAACGAATGAACTTTGAAAGATTAAAATTTTGGAAATTTAATAATTTAATTATTAAATATAATAACTTCATTTTTATGATTTAAAATAAAGTAATTTGTTTCGAAATATAAACTATTTTGAAATATGATATTTTGATATTTTGAAATGGATATTTGAAGGATATTGAATTTTGAAATGATATTTGATTTCGAAGTATAAAATACCATTTTGAAATTTTAACCACGGGATGTATTTAATTTATAGTTTAACTGATCCTTAAAGGATGGGCGATCCCAAGCATCCTTTGAGTTATTATGCATTTCTACTACAGTTCACTTGAGTTGGTTTACATTATATAAGTATATATTGTCCTGACTCGAGTGTTTTGTATTTTACTTTACGCTCGGGTCAGCCTGAGTATTTACAGCTTAGCTTTGGATTTCTTTCTGGAGCTAGGAATCGCTGGAGATTCTGCTTGTCTAGTTATATGTTCCTTTCAGTTCAGTTGTTCTATTTCAGTTCTGGTATTCATAAACTTCTATTTATTTGAGATTTCTATTGTATATGTTTTCAAACAAATATTATGTATTTTGTTTTGAGAGTTTGTTATAGTAGCTTCATGAACTACTATGGTATTTTTAATTTCCGCTGCGAGTTATTCTGATATGTTCTGTGTCTGTGATTCTGTGTATTTGATTTCATTTGCTCCAAATTTATTTACAATCTGTTATTTTGAATTATTCAAGTCAGACATGTGTGGATTATTGTCGATTTGAATGGTCTAAAATAGTGGGTCGTTACATTTTAAAAGTTATAACCACGGGTTATAATAACGATTGGTTGGCAAAGAGACCCGGATCGGATATGGACATACTCTCTGTTGATACCGAAAACCACTTTGACAACCGTGTACGCGGTGGAGATTCCAGAATGAAGTAGGATGGTGGCGACGTTCTTAAGGTATGTTACGTGGACCCAACTCCCATGAGTTGGCATAAGGTGGCTAAAACAGGAGCGATCTCGGACCAGTGAGGTAGCACCTCTTCTTGGACACATTTCTTCGATATTATACTCTTACTTGTGATTGATTAGATGGCCATCCTCCGATTTGGGAGTGTTGTTCGAGGTGGACGGTAGTGGCTGCTATGCGCTCCATCAGTCCGTGTGCGTAATTGGTATATCTACCCTGGCATTGCCTAGTTGTGCCGTGTCACCTACCATATTGAGCTTTACTACGATTATGATTTTAAGATCCGACCACGTTAAGGTTCTCCATCCCCTTAACGCTATTTTCTATATGATTATACTTTACTGATTAGACACTACTATATATAGCGTATATTACTATATAGTAAATAGTTTAACGGATCCTTAGAGGATGGGCGGTCCCAAGCATCATCTAAGTTACTTGTACCCTTATTACAGTTCGCTTGAGTTGGTTTACATTATATAAGTATATATTGTCCTGACTCGAGTGTTTTGTGTTTTGCTTTACGCTCAGGTCAGCCTGAGTTATTCACAGATTTGGATTTCCACTCTCTTGGAGATTTGAATCGCTGGAGATTATCTGCTTGTCATGTCCTATATATTTCAATTCCGTTGTTCTACTCAGCTTGTACTTGGTTATTATATTGAGACTTTTGTTGTATTCTATTTCTTCTGTTATATCTCATGTAACTCTGATATATTTATATAGTAGCTTCATGAACTACTATTTCTTTTACTTCCGCTGCATTATTTTACTCTGTCTCTGTGATCTATGATTATATTTATTTACTGTATTTTCTGAGATTTGCCAAATTTTATTTACAACGCAGTATTTTGAGCAATTCAATTCCGGCATGAGTGTCTACCTATACACTTATAATGGATGCGAATGGTTGAAAATATCGGGTCGTTACAGTTGGTATCAGAGCTTTGGCTTTGAGGCAAAACTTAGAATGTATGGTAAATTTATTTACAGAATCACTTTCGTTTGAGTTTGAATCTCTTCCTTTTGATTCGATTTCCTTTGAATTTTGGAACGTTCCCTGCGGTTCCAAAATCTATTATTGTTCCTCACTATTCATCTTCTTTTGATTCTGGAGTATCTCATAACTCCACTTCGAATGATCTTTGTAGTGAATTGGCGATCTCGCCAATATTCTAATTTTCTTGTAAAGGGGTAAAACTCCTTTACAATAGCATCGATTCACCAAAGATTTTATATCCTCGGTTTAGATGCTAGTATTGCTTACTATCCCAAACTCTATCTCTTGATGTCGTATGTAGATTTACCCTAGAAATCCACATCGATCTTATTCTTTAAGTCACGGTTGACCCGGTTAAGGTTGTCCGTGATTTATATAAGCTTATCCATCTTCCTATTTTGTTATTTAATCATCTCATCCTTGTTCCAACTTATTTTCAAATCAGAATTTCATTTGATTTGAGTTAAACCAAATTTGAATCCCTATCCTTCTTTGAAAATCAATTCCTATATAGTGTATTTGTAAACTAATATTTAAAATTAAACTTTTTAAATATTGTGTTGTTTGAGTTGTTGATGTTGAATTGGGTTTCCGATCGATTCGTCTGATCAACGCTATCGATAGGATTTCTAAAACACTTTGACAGAACAAACTGACACAATATTATTTTAAAATTTGGTTAATGAAATAAATTTTGAGATATAAGTAAATTTATGGAACTTATCATTTATAGTTCTATAAATGAATTTATAAATAGTTGTTATAAATTTATTTGGGAACTGAAATGAATTTAAAACAAGAAATTTAAGAATTTAATTTCCGATGGATTTCAAACCTTGTGTTTAAAGTTGTAAAAGGATATATTATTTAAAGTATTTCTAAGTAGAAATATGTTTCTAAAGGATTTTAAAGTTTAAAAGTTTAGTGCTCTTCTCTTTGTCGCTGGAAAATAATTTCGGTGATGACTGCAGCATCATCGACATTCATTTTCGAGTTTTGAACTGAAGAGACCGTTCTGTAGTCTTACTACAGCTTTGTTTTGAAAGATTTAATTTATTTGAATTTCTAAATATGATTTGATTTATAATATATATAGATATATGATTTAAATTGATTTGACATATTATGTACATATATTTATTTATCTCTAACTGGTTTAAAGGAAATCGGAAATTAATTCTTACATTTTTTTCTTCTTAAAGAATAATTTCAATTATAAAAAGAAAATCAAAAATTTGGATAAATGATTAAAACTTGAGATAATTGAATTGGAAAGTTTTATTTGTATAACATACAATTTCATTCCAATATAACTTACCAAAATTACATAGAAGTTGAATATGAAATTGGATAATATACAATATAGAAAGGATTTTTATAAATAAAATTTGAGTGGTTATAATAAATGTTATACACTTAAATTTTAGTTATAAAAGATTAACAGAGGTAAATAGTGAAAAAGGGATTTAAAGAGATTTTATTTAAATAACTTAATAATCAAATTTGATTTAATATGGAACCTTAAGTCTAACCTAGGAATTTTAATAAAAGTTATTTCATGAAATGAATATGTTGTATAATAAATAATGTATCTTTGAATAGATAAAATAAAAAATACATTTGAATTGGACATTTTGTAATAAAGTTTATTTAACTTGAATTCATAGTTTAATTGATGTCTAAATGAATAAATGTGTAAAGAAATTTGATTGTTATATTTGCTATGATAAATATTTTATTTATGAAATTGATATGTCTTGAAAAATGAATAATTATGATTTAAATAGTTAAAATGTATTTTAACATCACTAAAACTTGATAATTGAGAATTTGGTTTTCAAATGGAAATTTTAAGTGTAACTTATTAAAGGAATATCTATTTATAAAATGGGTATTTTAAATAAAGTGTTAGGTCATGTGTTAAATTAAGAGTTAAGTAAAATAGTGAACTTTTGACTTAATAAACGAAGTATAGTTTAAATTGGATATTCCATTCATAAAGGTTTGTTTTAATAAGTCATAAGTTAAATGATATCCAAATAAATATTTCTGAAATTAAACTGATTTGAAATACTAATATATCTACTGTAGCATTTTATAAGTGCTGCTATTTTGAAAATACAATGTTTTGGAAATTTTATAATTGAATGGACCTAGAAATGTTACAACTTTAAAATGAATATTATTTGACCTTGAATTAAAATGGTTTAAATAAAGATTATTTAAAAAAAAAAGATGTTATGATTTTCTAAGTATTATGTTTTTTTTGAATAACATTTCCAAAGTGTTATGATTTTAGTAGTATGATTTCCAAATGATAAACATCCCTAAATTGTTATGATTTCAAAGCATTATGGTCTCAAATTTATTATCTTATTTTGTTTTTTTTTCTTTCAAACTATCTTTTGGTTGTCCTTATTTCTCTTATCTTGTTACAGAATGGGAAGGCTATTGCTTATACCAGTCTGTTTAGAAATCTTTCTATAGTCTTTGATAATCTTTGTTACTCATCTGGATCTGAACACTGTTTTTCCATTCATAGACCATCGGTCAAGGGAAAAGGGTGATTTAGACTCTAGAGGATATTTTTCGTGCTTATATTCTTGATTTGATCACCTCCATCTTGTTAAAATTATCTATAACAATAGTTATCAGGTGTAATTCCAATCTTCTTATCATCTTATTTTAATCTTATTTCATTCTATCTTTTTCTGTGCTTTCCCGTACCTCGTTCCTTTTCGGGGACGAAAAGTTTTGAGTGGGGGAGAGTGTAACAACCCTGTATTTTTCAAATATTTTTAAATTGATTTTTCCATATTCAAAAGCTTTATTTATGAAAAAGAATAAATTTTTTTATTTTAAGTATAAACTTTGATTTTGATGTGGATTAGAATTCCAAATATGACTAAATTTAATATTTCCAGAAATTGTGAATTTTGGTCAAATAGTCAAACTTTGACTTTTAAATTTAAATTTTAAATATTTTAAATTTTAAATTTTATCTTTTATTATGACAATAGATTTAATAACTTGAATACTGCTTTTCATTTCGTTGGAAACGGAGTTAAAATGTAAAAGTTATGTACATTTCAATTTTTAGTATAATTTGTTTTATTGTGCAATTTTGCCTATTTTAAATTTTATAAATCATATTTTTCTTTCTTATATTTTATTTAATATGTGTCAATATGTTAATTTATGTATATTTTCATCTCTAAATATTTCAAAAATAATAATAGAATTTTTCCAATGTTTACTGTGTTGATTTCCTATTTTTAAAAGCTGTTTTCTTATTTTCTGCTATTTTCTTCATTAAAATTATATTTAAATTAAATTTTATATATTTATTTTGTGAATATATTTTTATTTTATGCTATTATTTATGTTTAGAAATATATTACAAGCTCATATGAATTTTTCTAAAATTTATTCTATTCAATTTCAAATTTTCTAGACTAGTTTACTATTTTTAGCTATTTTCTTAATTTAACTTTATATGATTGATAAATATTTATATAAACTATTATATTTTGATAAAATTTCGAAATTTTATCTGGGATTATTATTTTTTCCAGAAATATAAAGTTATAAAAATAAAATAAAGTAATATGAAAGGCCCTAAACCTTCTATCTTCCTATGGGCTTTTATAGTCCACTTTTTTTACGTTTTAACCTAACCTTTCACCAATTAACCCTAACTATTCCTCATTCCTTTTTTCCCAGCCGTCTTCCTCCTGTTATTCACGAATTTTCAAGCTCCAAAAGCCTAAAAAAAGTCATGGCCTCCATCTTGAAAAAAATTAGGTAAATCCCTCTTTTCTTTCTACTTTTTTTTCTTACTTTTTCTATGCAATTTTGCCTTGTTTTCTCCCTTGTTTAGATCGGCCTCTCCCCCTTGTTCCACGGCCACCACCTCCTTCCATCTCTTCCAGACCACCACCACCATCTACCCCACCAGATCTGACCATGGCCAAACCCCCTTGATGGCCAAACCCCTCAAACTACAACCTAGATGCCTAGATCCATGATTATTTCACCTCTACATGCTCATCCACTTCAACCACCACCCAAACCACCACCATAGCCGCCACCACTCCCCTGACCTGACCTTGACACACCCCTCCCCACCTCTGTCCAGTCATGACACACCACAGGCCGATCCCAATCCCCATGGCCGAGCCCTTGTTTTGACCAAAAACCACCTAGTTTCCTTCAAAACCACATCACCTCCTCATGTACAAACTCCACCTTGTCTTGCCTTGAACCCGAGCTATGTTAGCCCAAACCTGACCCAAAACTTGACCACATCTGAACCACATCAGACCCCAAAGCCATACCAAACAATAGAGAAGGCAAAGCAAAAGACTGCGTAGTCGTATCTCCTTTTATTTCAATGATATTGCATTTTAAAGTCGTATTGAATTTTGCTGTTTTGATTATTTGTTTTGGGTTGTACACAAGAGTTGTAGATTGGATTCGCTCTCCACTCAAGTCCGTAGTCTTTTCATCGTGCTTTTGTTTCCATTGTGTCATTGGTTTTGATATCTCCAGCACAAACAGGTGAGTTATTCTCACCAGACAATATATACCTATATAACTAGTAATTTGACACCCTGTGAATCTGTAGAAATATATTATCATGTTATACTTGACTATGTTATGATCATATGATGTTTATACACCTGTTATATCATATGTTACTGTTATTTAATGTTATTCTATTATTTATATCAGTTATCACCATTGCAAGTTCCCTGTAGACTAGAATCGCTATGGGTTGAAATGATACATACCCGAACGGACTTTAGAATAGGGAAAAATCGTTATCGGCTGAAATGATAGGCCTGAATGGTTTTTATTTAATTTATTTTAACTTAGGATTGCGGGTTTGAAATGATAGAACCTGGATTTTTCTTTTTAAACTACGGATTGAAATGATACATATCTGTATCACTTGACCTAGGCTAGAAAACTATATACAGGCCCGTGGTTATTTTATAAAGTGTTTTGAATATTTTTAAGTATTTTAAAAATATAAATTTATGAAATTTGATTTAAACAGATTTTGAAATATTTTGAATTAAAGAAATTATGATTGTTCTATGTGTTAAAAATGTAATTAATGAATGGTTTAACTGGATTTTTTGAAATATAACTTAAGTTGGAAATTTGGAATTTTGGTTAAAAATGATATTTAAGTTATATAAATAAAATGAAAATTTAATTATATTTGGAAAATCGTAAATATGATAATTTTATTAAATTTGAATTTAAGCGATTTATTAAAGTATTATTGATTTTTTCTATGAGTTTAAGTGGTTAAATAAATGAATGTTTAAAAGTGATCTTTTAAAATATAACTTGACTAGGAAATGTGAAATTTGGTTTTAATTAAAGGTTTAAGTTAATTAAATAAAATTGGAAATTTAGTTAAATTGTGAAATGGTAATTTAAATTTGAAGTGTTAAGTTTATTTGTTGAAACGTGAAGAATTGGACACTTTTACACTAAAATTTATTAAGTAAATTGTTGAAAATTGGATTTGATTATAAGAAATTTATTGTGAAAAGATATATGTTAAATGATATGTAAATGAATATTTTAAATGTTAAAATATGATTTTAAAAATGTTTATGTGTTTTAAATTAAAGTTATTTAATTGCTGGAAATACACTAACACCTGAAATTAACTTTTAATAGCATTCAGAAATGCTATAGATTCTGTTTTGAACTAAAATTGTGTAAAAAGGAGCTATTATAGCATTTCTGGAATGCTGTAGTTGCTGTAGTTGAACTTATAGGCTAATATTGAACTCAGGCCTATTATAGCATTCTCTGGAAATGCTATAATGGTCTGCAGTCTATGTTGAAATCAAAATTTAACCCTTGTTTTGAAATCTGAACTACATTAGCACTTCTGAAATGCTGTCTTTTCTGTTTTGAACTATAATTCAACTAAAACTGAGTTTTAACAGTAGTTTTAAGCGCCGTCTTTGCTGAATTAAAAATGTTTTTAAATATAACTTATAGCAGTTGTTTTTAAATGCTATGAAATGCTGAAATTTTAATAATTAGGGTTTTTTTTGACTTAGTAAACGAACTCAAAATGGTTTGAAACTTTGGAAATTGAATACTTGATTTGAAAATATAATAATTACACTTTTAAAAGGTTTAAATGAATTATTTTGATTGGAATATAAACTATTTGAAGGTGGATTGAAATGATAGTAAATGAACGATATCTTTGAATTTAAAAGGTATTTAAAGTTGAATATTTGGATTTTAACTGATAGGATATTTTATTTTATTAAAATGATTTGAAATGAAGTTTTGTAAGGATATGATATTTTATTTTATTAAAATGATTTGAAATGAAGTTTTGTAAGGATATGATATTTTATTATATTAAAATGATTTAAAATGAAGTTTTGAAATGATATGAAAATTTAAATATATGGAAATGGTTTGGAATTGATTTAATCTTTATTTTGATAAAGATATGGTTTGAAATGATATTTTATTTTGAAGTAAAGTATTGTTTTTAAAAGTTATAACCACGGGTTATAATAACATTTGGTTGGCAAAGAGACCGGGATCGGATATGGACATACTCTCTGTCGATACCGAAAACCACTTTGACAACAGTGTATGCGGTGGAGATTCCAGAATGAAGTAGGATGGTGGCGACGTTCTTAAGGTATGTTACGTGGACCCAACTCCCGTAAGTTAGCATAAGGTGGCTAAAACATGAGCGATCTCGGACCAGTGAGGTAGCACCTCTTCTCGGACACATTTCTTTGATATTATACTCTTACTTGTGATTGATTAGATGGCCATCCTCTGATTTGGGAGTGTTGTTCGAGGTGGACGGTAGTGGCTACTATGCGCTCCATCAGTCCGTGTGCGTAATTGGTATATCATCCTGGCATTGCCTAGTTGTGCCGTGTCACCTACCATATCGAGCTTTACTACGATTATGATTTTAAGATCCGACCGCGTTAAGGTTCTCCATCCCCTTAACACTATTTTCTATATGATTATACTTTACTGATTAGACACTACTATATATAGCGTATATTACTATATAGTAAATAGTTTAACGGATCCTTAGAGGATGGGCGGTCCCAAGCATCTTCTAAGTTACTTGTACTCTTATTATAGTTCGCTTGAGTTGGTTTACATTATATAAGTATATATTGTCCTGACTCGAGTGTTTTGTGTTTTGCTTTACGCTCGGGTCAGCCTGAGTTATTCACAGATTTGGATTTCCACTCTCTTAGAGATTTGAATCGCTGGAGATTATCTGCTTGTCATGTCCTATATATTTCAATTCCGTTGTTCTACTCAGCTTGTACTTGGTTATTATATTGAGACTTTTGTTGTATTCTATTTCTTCTGTTATATCTCATGTAACTCTGATATATTTATATAGTAGCTTCATGAACTACTATTTCTTTTACTTCCGCTGCATTATTTTACTCTGTCTCTGTGATCTGTGATTATATTTATTTACTGTATATTCTAAGATTTGCCAAATTTTATTTACAATGCGGTATTTTGAGCAATTCAATTCCAGCATGAGTGTCTACCTATACACTTATAATGGATGCGAATGGTTGAAAATATCGGGTCGTTACAGGTAATATAACTAAAGTCAAACAGAAAATATCGATGTGACTGATTTACACAGTTCTATCGACTTGAGAATACTGTGAATCTTCAATATGACAGCTCTGCTTTGATTACAGTCAAATAATGGCTTAGCATCCCATCGAGTGACTATAGTTGGGTCGAGTGGAAATATTGGAAGTGAAGCATTATTCAAGTAAGTATTCGTCTCCTCGGTTATATAGGGTTAGTATCACAGCCAACTCAAAGTCAAAGTCTCTGGCCAGAGCAGTTTGGTAGATAATAATTGTTATTATTGAACCAAGGACTTTGTGTTTAGACCATAGAGTTGAATATGGATGATATTGGAATTTTGACCATCACCAAATTCCATAAGTCCAAAGTGATATAGTTTTGACGAAGAGAATTGGTGTAAATAAATGTCATAACCGGGTAACACTTATTAAAGTAAAATTGGATTTTACCAAAACTGATAAGTGATAAATTTGGCCATAATGTCACAGCACTTGCTAAGTGATCTGTGAATGTTAACATTCGAATAGTTCGATGTTAATTATTGACCAAATTTACATCCAATAGTTACACAACCGAGATGATGAATTCTCTTTAGACCAAACGATTTAATTAATTTATAATTGTTGTAAATTAATTAATATTTATGAAATATTAATTATAAAATTTGAATATGGTTTGAGAAATAAACATTGTTATATACAATTATAATAGTTATAAATATATTGATTGATATGAGATATCGATAACACGTTAAATTATATATAATTGTAGATATATTTAAATTTGGGTTAAATGGGCTAATGGCCCATGATGTTTTGAGAGAAAAGTCGGATGGTTTGGCATGGGTTAGAAGTGGCTAAAACAAGGGTTATGGGCTTGGAGATGTGTGTTTAAGTTTAAATGAGAAGGAGTATTAGATACTTGCCCATTTTCTCTCTTATTCAACCATTTAAATAATAATATCAAACTCTAGTTATTTCACTTCTTTTAGCCACCATATCCTTTCTTCTTCCTAGCTGAAATCTATCTCTAAAATAATCCCTAAATACTCAAATCAAATTCAAGTATAATCTAAGGCTATTCGATAGTGAAAGGTCGGTAAATTCATACTAGCAATCTGTCGGATCAAGGAACATTCAGAGGAAGATAATTCACTATGGAACTAAGGGCATCTGTAATGACCCTGTTGTTAATTACCTAATTCATTAAGTTTATTATAGATAATTAATTTTTATTTGTGTTTGTGAAATTAAATCATGAAATTAAATCTAGTTTTTGAGAATAATTGATTTAATTTAATTAAGAAACGAGTTTCATTTCTTAATGAGAATTTCAATTTAAATTTGAAATAAGATTAAACCAATTATTTAAATTTGGCATTTTTGAAAATTGTTAATATTGAAATTATTTTTAAAAATGAGATTTTTGGAAATATTAATCCATCATTATAAAAGGGTAATAATAATTTATATTTGTTAAAGTTAGATTGAACTTATATACAACTCTTCAATATTGATTTAAAATGATAATTTCTAACATATTAATAATTGTCAAGTTTTTTAGAATTAAATTTAAAATTTTAAAAATATTGTTTTGTGTAGATGAGTATGTAATAAGTGATAAAGCAAAATAAAAAATTAGCAACACTACTGTTAAAAAGAGAATTATAACTTCCTTATTGGGTTTATAATCATACCCTCTTGGTCCAAGAAAATAAGAATATGAGATTCAGAATTAAAGTACGTATAGAACTCTCATTTTCTTCCTTTGCCCTAAAACGTGAAACTCAAAACTCCTCTAGCATAAACCCTAGTTCTTAAATCTCCAATTTCTAGGCTTAGATCATAGGGAAGTATTTAACACTTTAGAATTGTATTCCCTTTTGGTGTGTGCCATGGGGCTGCTAGATTCTTAAGAGAATATAGTTCGTATTTTCTGGTGGTATTAGTAACGAGCGAGATTTACTAGCTCCTAATAATTATTAGAATTTCACCAGGTGGTATGGGACGTTTTGGTTAAAGCTCTAGCGATTGCTAAAAGCAATTGTATTTGGCACTTTAGAGTATATTTCCTTTTAGGGTTCGGCCGAAGGCCGATAAATCCTTAAAAGATATACTTATGGATTTCTTAAAGTGAATATTAGGCTCAGGTCCCTAATAAGTTTCAAAATACACAAAAAAGTATGTAAATTAGGTCCCTAGAATTAAGTTACTAAGCAATTGCATATAGTTATGCAATTATTCACTGAATAATTGCAGACATTTATGCAATTATATCCAAAAGTTGCATAAATTTATGCAATTTTTTCGGTGAATAATTGCGGAAATTTCCATAATTTTTTGGTGAATAATTGCGGAATTTTTTGCAAATTTTTGAAAAAATTATGGAAATTTCCGCAATTCTTCAGTGAATAATTGTGGAAATGTCTGCAATTTTTTGATATAATTGCATAAATGTCTGCAATTATTCACTGAATAATTGCATAAGTGTATGCCATTATTCGTAACTTAATTCTAGGGACCTAATTCACAAACTTTTTTTACTAGGGTTTTTGTGTATTTTGAAACTTATTAAGGACCTGTGCCAACCTGTCCCTTTCTTAAATCCTTTTGTGTTGTTCTATGTGCTCTACGATTGTTTGGATCGGTACGGACAACTCCTGGTTACTGGCTAGGTTGTTTTACGGTATGGATAATCCTTACTATTAGATTAGCATGAGTGATACTGGTTTGTTTCCACAGTATGGGCGATTGTTATGATCGGTATGAGTGATACTAGTTTGTTTCCATGGTATGGGCGATCGTTATGATCGGTATAAGCGATCTAGGTGATTGATATGTTTTGTTTCGGTTATCATGGATTTCTAGTGTTTCTGGATTTAAAATGTTCTTGAATTTTGCGATAAGTTTCGAGTTAAATCACTCATCTAACCAGTTTATATTATTGTAACACATACGTTATATAAAATCTTGTTCTCACCATTTGGAATATTTAGAGATAGTCTGACCCGTTTATTTTATAATACTCGGGTCAGGCCGAGACTTTTCAGGTTTTTAGGATGCTCAGGCTTTTGGGTAGGCTTGCTTGCAGTTGATAGACATTTTGACATCTTAGTTTATCTTCTATAGCATATCCATATGTTGTATTAGGGGATGTACTATTTGAGATAGTAACTTATTTTGGATGTATATTATGTGAGTCTAGTATTTCATTTTGTTGACTCGGAGTATGTATTGTATATGATGTAAATTATCCGTTGTGATCTATGACTGTTGTTTATATGATATATTGTTTTGATTTTGAGAAACTAATGTGTTTATTTCTTTAAATAAAGACTGCACACGTCAAAATTTCATTCCAGATATTTGACAAAAAGAGTAAGTGTGACATGTCAGTGTTAGATTAAAGATTTATTCACATTTGGTCACCCTTAACAAGACGTATTCTCCATATTATTAGATGACATTATTTATAATGTTCTTTAATAATATGGGTATTACAGTGGGGTCGTTACCGCTTAGTATCAAAGCAGAGTCAGAACATTATAACATATCATATCACAAATCCGAGACCTAGATGATTTCGTGTCCTATCCCTTGGGTTGTGTGGTAGATAGTTAACTTAACTATCTAACTAAGGATAAGAATATAAAATTGTTATGGGATAATCATTTGGGATGTATTTTTTATTTTTAACTTGTTATATTAAAAATAATATTAGAGTTTGGATTGTGTAGTTAGAGTAATGGCTGGAGGCAGACCTAGAGTTACACCAGGATCGAACAGTAATCCCGAACATAAGGGATGTTTTTGGCTCCTGAGCAGATTACTGAGATTGTCTTTGCTGCTTAGACTACTACTTCTGAGGGTCAGTTGGTTCGTTTTGATTTTGCTTGCTCTTGCATTGACTTTGGACATTTTGGAGGTAGGTCCTTTAAGGAAAAAGAGAAGCTCATTGAAATTCAGACCTGGATAAAGACGTGTGAAAGGACCTTTTGTCTCATGAATCTTAATGATACCCAAAGGATTCAAGTGGCCTCTAGCTAGTTTCAAGAAAGGGCAATGGAACAGTATGACTTGTTAGTAGCGGAGGTTGAGGAGGATCAACTTACTTGGGCTCAATTTAGAGAGAGATTCAAGCATAAGTTTCTTCCAGAGGCAGAAAAGGAAGCAATGACTAGGAAATTCATTAAGCTTAAGAAAAATTAGATTTCTATTATAGAGTACGTAGCATAATTTGAGGCATTATCCAAGTATGGTTTGGATTTCATCATAACTCCAAGAAAGAAAAATCTGAAGTTCATTTATGGATTGCATAAGTCTCTGAAGAAAGCTCTATTACTTAAGATGGATATATGTTTCAAGTCCTTAGTCGATTCAGCTCTCCGTCTTGAGGAGGTAGAGAAGGATAATGAGGAGGAAGAAACTTCTTGGAAGCAAAAGCAAGAGTTCAACTATAAAAGAAACAGCCGATTGAGCAAAGGAATTCCGAAGCTAACGGTAAAAAGAAGAAGCATGACGAGTTTGGCTCTACCACTACACATAGGAGTCAAGTTGCATTTTTCAATTATGGAACTAGGGGCCACTATTAGAGTGAGTGTAGGAAGCGTAAAGTTTCTTCTCTAGCGAGTGTTTGTTTCTATTACAAGAAAGAGGGGCACTTGATAGCGACATGCCCATATAACGAAAAGAAGGAAGGAAAAGGGAAGGTCGTTGGAACTTCCGGTCGTTCGGCTTAGCTAGGTATAGTTTTATTTATTTTAGAAAGTGTTCTTTGTTTTGCTAGGTTGCCTTGGAGTTAGTTTTAGAAATAGTTAAGTACCTTTTTGTTAGCTTTTGCATTTTATGGATAGAACTTAAGATAAAAGTTGTTTGCACTTAGTTGATGGGTTGTTAGGAATTGATTGTTTAGTTATATTTATTAAATTTGGATGCATGGATGTTACAAAAAATAGAATATATATAACGAAAAAAATAATAATTAAGTATTGTGTTAACTAGTCCAGTAATTGTTTAAAGATCTCGATCGATATATGGGATGCCATACCATCGATAGGAATTTCTAAACATCAATCAAGACACTTTGACCTAAGATAATTATCTTGAGAAAAATATTTTAAGTTAAAAATAAATTGAAATAATATTTTTGCTATAAAATAACTATGTGAAGTAGAGGGACTTGGTAAGATATTGTTAATAGCTTATGCGATCAACTTTGTAAGTAATGAAGGAACCACAATAATTCCATGGCCTAATATTATTTTACCAAGTGAGAAAATTTTTAATTCGTAATAATCTATTGGAAAATTTAATAAGTTTCTTAAAAAAATAAAAATAAAATAAAAGGTAGGATATCTTAATTATCTTTAAGAGAAATTTAAAATTTAAAATTATATATTTCTTTCTTTAAGGAAATTACGAGAATGCAATTTTCTTAAGGGGTGAGTCTATAACAACCCTGCTGTTAATTACCTAATTAATTAAGTCTAATTATGGATAATTAATTTTTATTTGTGGTTTGTGAAATTAAATCGTGAAATTAAATCTAGTTTTTGAGAATAATTGATTTAATTTAATTAAGAAATGAGTTTCATTTCTTAATGAGAATTTCAATTTAAATTTGGAATATGATTAAACCAATTATTTAAATTTGGCATTTTTTGTAAAAATTGTTAATATTGAAATTATTGTTAAAAATGAGATTTTTGAAATATTAATCCATCTTTATAAAAGGAAAATAATAATTTATATTTGATATAGTTAGATTGAGTTGATATAAAACTCTTCAATATTGATTTAAAATGATAATTTCTAACATATTAGTAATTGTCAAGTTTTGTGAAATGAATTTAATTTATAAAATATTGTGTATTGTAGATGAGTACGTAATAAGTGATAAAGAAAAGATTAAAAGTTAGCAACACTACTATTAAAAAGAGAATTAGTAACACTTGCTTATTGGGTTTATAATCATACCCTCTTGGCCCAAGAAGATAAGAATATGAGATTGAGAAGTAAAGTACGTACATAACTCTCATTCTCATTTTATTCCTTCATTGGAAAATGTGAACCTCAAAACTCCTCTAGCATAAACCCTAATTCTTAAATCTCCAATTTCTAGTCTTAGATCATAGGGCTTTTGGCAATTTCTAGTAGCAATTGAAAGAAGGTAACCCTACACCTTCTAGTTCATCAATTAGGGATTATTACTTTCAGTTTCATTTCTTGTTTGTAATTATGTTTTGTAATTTCTAAAATTAAACCTAGGTATTTGCTTAAAGGTCTTAGTATGGGAGAATTCAAGCTTATTGCATCTAATTCAAGCTATAAAGGTGAATTAACAACTCACACAATCTATCTCTAGATTCATATTGGATGTATGTGCTATTTTGGATGAATCGGATGTCGAATCTATTTGAATTGGGGGTATTTGCATTTTCTGTTATGGAATTTATTGTTATTGGAAACCTTGTTTATATGATCCTTTAAATCATCAATTTGAAGTTGATTGGTTGCTTGCATGATAGCTAATTTAGTGCGGTTGAAGTCTAGGTTCAATTCAGCAAAAAATCCTCGCCAATGGACAATCCGGAGTCGTATGCACCATATGGGACTCGGGCCAGGTGGTGTCACCAGTCCCCCAGTCCCACCAGACTGGTGCACCAGTCACGACCTGGGTTGAGCCCCAGGTTGTGCTTGTTTCGCTCCTCGATAACTCTGTTTGCCCGTCTGCTTATCCGTTTGTTTCCTTGTTGATATTTTCTTGTTTTTGATATCCTATTTCATGTCGTTTTATGATGATTTCAATGCTATTTTCGGATTTTTGAATTGTGAGTTTGTTTTAGAAAAGTTAATAGAGTCCATAGCACAACATCAAATCTTCGTCGCATGTTTTCAGCAAGGATTTTCGAAGAGAATGGATTTTCAAGTTGAACCGTTTCTACTTAATCTTGTAAGAAGAAAGTTATGTTATTCATAAAGGATATTTGAAAGTGTAAATAGATATACTTATTATTATTTATATAATAAGAATGATTTTGAAATGTAAATAAAGTTATTTCTAATTAGAGGTTTAAATAATTTTATGGTTTTGGATAAGAACGAATATGGATTTTATAAAATACAAGGAGTTATATATATTTTCGGAACATGGTTTATTAAATAAATATCCTATATGGAATTTTGAGATAAATATACATATATAGTGCATTTTTGGAATAATTCGGATTTATGTAATATTTTATCAAATATTGAATATTTATATAAATTTGAATAATAAATAAATTATGGATTTTGAATAAAGGAACTCGAAAGTAATATTTTATATAAAGTAATTTTAGAAAACCATTTCTTTATAAATTAAGATTATATTTAATCACATTGAAATGTAACGACCCTGGATTTTTAACAAATTAAATTGAGAATATTTAATTAATTTTAAATATTTGAACGATGATTTAATTTGAATCCCCAATTTTAACTTTGAATTTGGAGATTAAATTATAAGATTTAATCGATTGAAAGTTGAATAAAAATTTGAATCTTCAATTTAAAGCTAAAGAAAAATATTCCAAAAGCTTTTAAAATTCATATCGATATTACTGAAGGTAATAAAAGTTTCAGAATCGAGTTTGAAAACGATTTGTTCAGTTTTGAATTTAATTGTTTGAACCGATATTTAAAAATAGTCATTTTTCAAAACAGTCTCGGAATTCGACGAAACCAGTTCCATTGGGTCCGTAATATTGAATTATTACTGGATTTCCAATTTCATATTTTTCGGAGTGGATATGTGACTGCACGGTAGGTAAACGCTTTGAGATTTAATCGAGTTAAATTTGAATTTAAAATTTTAATGTGTCAATATCAAAACACGTTATCTCCCTTTGCTTCAGCCTTTAATCAAGCCGAGAATCACGAAGATAAATCGTGTACACCATGCCTCCTTTCATTTTTATAACCTCCCTCATCCCTCTCTGATATTCAAAATCAAAACGAAAATAAAAAAATGGCGACTAACAATTTCGTTCGAAGTACAGTTCAATAGCAATCTCCATGTCGCGATGCTTGAACCCGAGAGAAACTAGGGTTTCGAAAATCAACGCCTTCATAATAATCATCGCGGCATACTCACTGTTCTACTAGCCATCGTCGAACTCATCCTCCTCCTACGCGATACTTTCTACTACTGATTTGAAGACCGGCTACTGTCTCTTTTTACTTCCACTGCTAATTTAATGGAGGAGGGATCTCGCGAAAGGGGAAAGCAGGCGACTCGTACGTACGCGACGAACTTCGAGGAGTGGAAGGCGTGGCGACTTCGTCGCGATGTCAGGCGAAGCAGGTGGTTCGAAGCTCGATGGGAGGCGCGCGCGCGTGCGTACGCGAGCTCGAGGGGGAAATCAGGTCGCGGCCAGGGGTAAACGCGATGGCAGTGGCGGGTTCGCTCGCGTTCGAAGGCAAGTGGGGATTGGGATGCGTGTGCGACGGTGAAGTGATGGAGCAGCGATGTGATGGTTCGAGCGCACGCTAGTGGGGGACCGGGATTTCTCATTTCGTATATAGGAAATCAGATTCGAGGAAGATCAGGTTTCTGGGCAGTGAGGTAAATCTAATCTTGTTCTAAGTTAATTTAGTATAAGAATATATATTACACGAAAATATATGATAACAATATATTTATAAAGCAAATTATTTTCTTCTTAAATTTACAGATTAATATATATAGAGATAGATACAGTAAAGTAAATTTCTGATTATGGGATTTACAGAAAAAAGAAAATATTTTTGTCAAAAGGAAATTAGTTTAAATCCAATTATTAGAAAATCTAATTTATTAAATAATAATGGATTTTTCGAGTTAGTTCAAATTAAAAGTGTAGATTAATTTAATCTATTGAAAAGAAATTTATAATTCGATTTAATTCGAATAGTAATAAAGTGTATAATTATTTATACAAGGTCGAATACAATGACGAAATCAAGTCTGGATTGAAAATTGGAATGGCAAATTAAAAGCGAAGGTGAGATCTTTCTCACTCAAATAAATTTTGTATTGCAGTTATTTATTGACTGATATGATTGCTATTTGGATGTGATATTAGATATAGTAGGATATATCTATATATATAGCAATATATACATATTGGCATATGTATATATTGGATTGATTGATTTCCCGCCTCGTATAGCGGATGAGACCCTATTGCGCCGTTATTAAGCGGGTGATATTTTATAAATCCCATATACCGCGATATTCCACCTCGAAGTGGAATTGGTATTGTGCTAACGTCTGTGGATGCAAGGAAACAGGTTGGAGGGATCCAACTGGATTCCTCACCAGTATTTATTTATTTACAGATATTGATGTATATTCTGTTATCATATTGATATGTGATGTTTGTTGTCGTGATTGACTAATTGATGCTGTTTCATCATCGGATTCAAGTTTTGAAGTTTAAAAATAACGACTTTACTTTAAAAGGATTTTTAAAGTAATTTTGAAAATATATGTTTATTTAATTTTTGAAGTGATTCATCTTAAAATAAATAAACGTTCAAATTTTAAAGTTATATAAATTTAGATTTTTGTGAAATATAACCGAAAGGTAATTTCTCTTGAAATAATAGTTAAGAAATTTATAAAACGGTTTAAATTGAGATTTCTAAATTATTAAAAACGATGTATGTAAAAGATGTACAAGATTGATATTTACAACTTTAAAATGTTGGTATTATAAAACGAATTTTTATTAGCGTTAAAATGAATTTTTAAGAATTTATAAATAAATGAAATTTATAAATTATGAACTTATAAATGGAAATGATTTTGTAAAATAAAGGAATTATAAGTATTTAACTTATAATTATGGATTGTTGGTATAAGATTTGAGTTATGAATCGAATTGTTAATAAAGGAGATTTATTAAATTGAAGTTGTTAGAAAATAGAAATAGAATTTATAAACGTTGTTTTATAAATTCGAAATCAATTGGATTTGATAAATTAAATATAGAAGGTTGTTAAAGGAGATATATTCGCGATTTTGGATAGCGAATTATTATTGAAATAAAATGTATAGAAAATAGTGAAATGTAATTAGTGAAGTATATTCACGATTTTGGATAGTGAATATATCGTTAAGTAAAATGGATATTTTTGGAAAAGTGACATTGAAAATGAAGTTAAACATTTAAAGATGTTTTTAAAATGTATTATGATATCGAATACATAGATTTCAACATTTTTATTGTTGAAATGGACATTTTCGAAAAATAAGGAAATGGTGGACTATAACACTGTTGTTATAGTAAATGATTTCCGAAAGGAAATGTTTTATATAGTATTGGGATTTATACATCTATCTTAATTCCGAATCCCTATACTAGTGATTTTGAGTCGTCGTAACGATGTTTTACATAACATTCGTTTTGACTCAGATAAATGTGTTATAGAAATAGATTTCCTTAAAGAATGAAATATATACTTAACATTTATTTAAGTATATCGAATATTTTCAAATGTTGAAAATAAATAGATTTGTGAATTACTTATTTTTGAATAAGTATGGAATTGTTTTCCAAAATGAAATAAAACGTTTGAGAATTTATCTTCTTAGAGATAAATTGAAAATGAATATTGGAATCGATTTGAAAATCGTATATCAGTAGATATTTTTGAAATATAAATTCACTATGGAATTTATAAAAGAAAAGGGAATCTGTTTAAAAATAAATATTGATTTATTTTTAAAGTGTGGAAATTATATATCAGTAAAGATAATTTTGGAAAATATATAATTTGGAAAATTATTTGGAATCTGATGATGTTGCGCATCTTTATTGATAGTTAAATAACCGACTATCAATATTTACCTTGAATGGGTATTTGTTGTAAATTAGATGAAATTGAATGCCACACTTATTTTTGAATAAGCGCTCACTATTCGGGTTAGCCGGGAAAGGACCATGGGGTCGTATAACCCATTCCGAATATGTGATACGTCGTTATGAATCGCATTTGATGACCGGTGTTGAAGACCGGATATTTTTGAAAACGGAAGGATTACCGTCGAGTTACTCTACATCGACTGATCTTCGATTTAGAGGTTTTTATCACCCTTAGTGACGGGAAGTCTGGACGTGATTAGAAAATTATCCGGATGTGCAAGGGCTTCGTGAGAAGTGCCTTCGGTTCTGTTCGGTCCCGGAACAGACTTGTATGGATTGTGTGTTTGACGTTACAATTTGAGATATAAAGCTGATTTCTTTCAAATACATATCTGTTGGTGGCAGAGAATTTATTCTCTTAGCTTAACACCCTTCTCTGAGACGTACGAGCTCAGAGGTTATGTAGTTGAAATTTATCAGCGATATATTCCCAATTTGGTAACGTGGCATACTGAGTGTTGCTGTGAAATGATCAGTGTTTGATCATTTGCGATATGATCATTTGTTTGATCTTATATCTTTGTGATCATAGGTTGATCATTTGTTTGACCCGAAGCATGGCTTTGTAGAAAGCGTAGCTTTGTGGACGAGACTTCGTCGAGCCTCACACCCCGGAAATGGTCAAAACAGGAAGGATGCGGCAAGGTTCTAGGGAGTAGCGCCCCTTAGTGTATGTCATTCCTTCTGGATAGAGGTGGTATCATGGTATGGAGCCCAGATACTTAACCTATGTGGTTGCTGCATTATTATTATGTGGTTTGTTGCGAATCGAGGATCCTCGGGAAGATCGGTTACGATCGGGGGATGGCATACGCATGTCAGTAGTTACCTATTTTTGCAGAGGTAACCCGGCCTTGTGTTGGCAGAGATCCGGTTAGGTTCTCGGGTTGTCTTTTCCAGGGGAGTACCCATCGTGGATAGGAAGTTCCTTAGCCTGACCATTTGTTGGAAATCCAAACTTCAATACGAACTTTGTACGGTATTAGTTGTAGAACCTGCCATTTACGTACGGTGGTCACCACTGTTTAGATGGTAGCTATAGTAGGCATACGATACTGGTCGTATGTTGGCTAAGATTAATATTATACTTTCGAAATGTTTTCTACACTATGCACTAATAATAATATCAAAAATGATTTGATTTTGCGTAGTAAGCATCTTTGACTATCATAAGAAGAAATCTCCTCCAATTCTGCGTTTGCATTGTGTGTGTGGTGGGAGGTCTTATGGTAGTTTCATTTTCCAAAAGCATTGCGAATTTGTTTTATTTTCTTTGTGAAAAATAACTGTTTTACGATCTCACACCAGTCACCATGACTGACTCGGAGTTTATTGTTTCCCTTCTAAACTCTGGGTGCCCACCAATTTCCACACGGGCAGCCTAGAGTTATGTTATCAGGATATTCTGGATATTCTGGAGCTTTGGAAGCAAGCTGGATGACGAGACGTAGTATTTGTATCTGATAGTATTTATTCCGCTGTGTATTCTGTATGAGGACAAGTTTCTATAACTGTCCATTGTTGTATATTGACTCTGATTGATGTATGTATAAAACTGATATAATTCTTTGTTTTAAAAGACTAGTGATTATCTATTATATATTGTTCCGCTGCGATATGTGAGATTCTGATATTGCTTCTGTTTCTGATCGTGTTATCTGTTGTTTCTTCTTCCTCTTTTCTTCTTTCTCTTCTTTTCTTTTCCTTCTATTTTCTTCTTCTACTTTTTCTTTTTCTTAAACCCTCAGGGTTCGTATTTCCATGCCTCTTGAGTTAATCAATGGAGATTAGTGTTTAATCAAGGAGTAGGGATTTGTGGGTCTTGACAAAGTGGTATCAGAGCATATGGTTAAGCGACAACCCTGCTCTGTTGGGTGTTACTCATTAGAGATAGAGTCAGCAGTACTCTAGAATGAGTGTGAGTGTAATAATATATATGAGCGCGTATTTGTTAGTGAATATGAAATTGTTTTGTATTGTGTTGACTTATCAGTTGATTGTTTATAGATTCTGGTCGGTGCAGTCTAGCTAACTGAAATCGATAGGAGTTTCTAAACTCTAAACAAGATAAACCGACACAGTATTAATTTTAAATAGGGTAAATTAGATAATTTTGCTCAAAACTATTTTTGTATACAAAAGAAATAATTTTCTGTAAATTATTACAGTATATGGTTGCATGGATGTTAGGAAAGTGATAATGTTGAAATGTTATCATTATATGAAATTGAATAAGAAATTGAAATCATAACTCCAAAGTTAAGAAATTAATCCATATACAAATGAAATTTAAGAATGTAAATTATAAATGTGATTTGTAATTTGAAATAGAATTCCAGAGAAGTATTTGGAAATGTTTTGAAAAGAATTTGAAAATTTTGGAGATTTGGAAAGTTTAAATCCTTTTTGATTTGAAAATGGATTTCGAAGGTTTGAAAAGTATTTTGGAAAGATGAAAGCTCTAAACTCTTTTCGGTCGCTGGAAAATAACTTCGGTAATGACTGCAGCATCACCGGTGTTCATTTTCGGGTTTCCAAAAGAGGAATTGCTGCCAAATTGTTTTAAATGGAAGTTGTTTGAAAAATTTGGGTTTGGTTTTTGGAATTCAAAGGATAATTTGAATTATTTTCAAAATGGCTTTAAAATGTTGAAAAAACTCTGGAATACTATATAAAAATATTTATGAAATATTATTAAGTTGATAACTTATACAAATTGAATTTTGATAGAATAAATTTAACTTAAAAAGATGGAGTTAAAATAAAAGTAAGTATAAGTGAACAAATTTGAATGAAGTGAAATTGAAAGTTGAAATTCATTTCGAATTTGTAAGCATTGAATTGGATTGAATAACTACAAATGAAAGACGAATTAAAATTCATATGGAATTAGAAATTCAGTATAATAAGTGGTGATAAACCAAAATAGTGAATTGAAAACAAATTTTGGGAATGAACATAAGAATAAAACTGGAATTGAAACTGAATGTTGAAAATAGATTTGAATTTGTAAGTGGATTAGAATTAGAAATGAATTAGTAATTGAAATTAATCTAAAATAAGCAGTTGTAAATGAAAGCTAATCGATAAAATTCAATATTCAGGAGATAAATAGAATCCAAATTGAAATAAAATGGTAAATTGAATTCAAATGAAATTTGAAATGCAAAATTTAATGAAGATAGATATGTAACTTCAATAGTAAGCTAAGAATGTATAAGCAGTTTATATTGAAAATTTTGTAATAGAATTTGCAAAATGGTTTGAATATGTAACTGGATATTATGCTAGTAGGATATACAGGTGTATAAAGGAATTGAAAATATTGATTTCGAAGATAATTTGAATTGCTCGACAAAAGGTAAGTATTTAAATTTCAATATGAGATTTGATGATTTCTTGTCTAGCCGCTTGGCTTTTTCTTTTTCTTTTTGAAATTTGAGAGTCCGTAGGGACGTTTTGTAGTCGTACCGTATTAGCCGCGCAAAGGAGACGCTGGCGAAATTTTTCGGAAATTTAGGGCGTTAGAAAATTTTTGAGAAAATTTTGAAAGTTTAAATTTGAAATTTGAATTTAAATTTGAACTTTGAAGTAAACAATGATGTTTGAAAATTATGAAAATGTTTAGAAAGTTAGTTGAAATGATAACGAATCTTTAGTAGAAAGATTTGTTTTGATAATTTGATAAAACTATTGGATTGTGAAAAATAGTAGACGAGTTAAGAACATTTTTTTCCTAACTTGTAATTTCGGGACGAAATTCTTTTAAGGAGGGAAGTTTGTAACGACCCTGGATTTTTAAAATTTTAAATTGAGAATATTTAATTAATTTTAAATATTTGAACGATGATTTAATTTGAATCCCTAATTTTAACTTTGAATTTGGAGATTAAATTATAAGATTTAATCGATTGAAAGTTGAAGAAAAATTTGAATCTTTAATTTAAAGCTAAAGAAAAATATTCCAAAAGCTTTTAAAATTCATATCGATATTACTGAAGGTAATAAAAGTTTCAGAATCGAGTTTGAAAACGATTTGTTCAGTTTTGAATTTAATTGTTTGAACCGATATTTAAAAATAGTCATTTTTCAAAACAGTCTCGGAATTCGACGAAACCAGTTCCATTGGGTCCGTAATATTGAATTATTACTGGATTTCCAATTTCATATTTTTCGGAGTGGATATGTGACTGCACGGTAGGTAAACGCTTTGAGATTTAATCGAGTTAAATTTGAATTTAAAATTTTAATGTGTCAATATCAAAACACGTTATCTCCCTTTGCTTCAGCCTTTAATCAAGCCGAGAATCACGAAGATAAATCGTGTACACCATGCCTCCTTTCATTTTTATAACCTCCCTCATCCCTCTCTGATATTCAAAATCAAAACGAAAATAAAAAAATGGCGACTAACAATTTCGTTCGAAGTACAGTTCAATAGCAATCTCCATGTCGCGATGCTTGAACCCGAGAGAAACTAGGGTTTCGAAAATCAACGCCTTCATAATAATCATCGCGGCATACTCGCTGTTCTACCAGCCATCGTCGAACTCATCCTCCTCATACGCGATACTTTCTACTACTGATTTGAAGACCGGCTACTGTCTCTTTTTACTTCCACTGCTAATTTAATGGAGGAGGGATCTCACGAAGGGGGAAAGCAGGCGACTCGTACGTACGCGACGAACTTCGAGGAGTGAAAGGCGTGGCGACTTCGTCGCGATGTCAGGCGAAGCAGGTGGTTCGAAGCTCGATGGGAGGCGCGCGCGCGTGCGTACGCGAGCTCGAGGGGGAAATCAGGTCGCGGCCAGGGGTAAACGCGATGGCAGTGGCGGGTTCGCTCGCGTTCGAAGGCAAGTGGGGATTGGGATGCGTGTGTGACGGTGAAGTGAGGGAGCAGCGATGTGATGGTTCGAGCGCACGCTAGTGGGGGACCGGGATTTCTCATTTCGTATATAGGAAATCAGATTCGAGGAAGATCAGGTTTCTGGGCAGTGAGGTAAATCTAATCTTGTTCTAAGTTAATTTAGTATAAGAATATATATTACACGAAAATATATGATAACAATATATTTATAAAGAAAATTATTTTCTTCTTAAATTTACAGATTAATATATATAGAGATAGATACAGTAAAGTAAATTTCTGATTATGGGATTTACAGAAAAAAAGAAAATATTTTTATCAAAAGGAAATTAGTTTAAATCCAATTATTAGAAAATCTAATTTATTAAATAATAATGGATTTTTCGAGTTAGTTCAAATTAAAAGTGTAGATTAATTTAATCTATTGAAAAGAAATTTATAATTCGATTTAATTCGAATAGTAATAAAGTGTATAATTATTTATACAAGGTCGAATACAATGACAAAATCAAGTCTGGATTGAAAATTGGAATGGCAAATTAAAAGCGAAGGTGAGATCTTTCTCACTCAAATAAATTTTGTATTGCAGTTATTTATTGACTGATATGATTGCTATTTGGATGTGATATTAGATATAGTAGGATATATCTATATATATAACAATATATACATATTGGCATATGTATATATTGGATTGATTGATTTCCCGCCTCGTATAGCGGATGAGACCCTATTGCGCCGTTATTAAGCGGGTGATATTTTATAAATCCCATATACCGCGATATTCCACCTCGAAGTGGAATTGGTATTGTGCTAACGTCTGTGGATGCAAGGAAACAGGTTGGAGGGATCCAACTGGATTCCTCACCAGTATTTATTTATTTACAGATATTGATGTATATTCTGTTATCATATTGATATGTGATGTTTGTTGTCGTGATTGACTAATTGATACTGTTGCATCATCGGATTCAAGTTTTGAAGTTTAAAAATAACGACTTTACTTTAAAAGGATTTTTAAAGTAATTTTGAAAATATACGTTTATTTAATTTTTGAAGTGATTCATCTTAAAATAAATAAACGTTCAAATTTTAAAGTTATATAAATTTAGATTTTTGTGAAATATAACCGAAAGGTAATTTCTCTTGAAATAATAGTTAAGAAATTTATAAAATGGTTTAAATTGAGATTTCTAAATTATTAAAATCGATGTATGTAAAAGATGTACAAGATTGATATTTATAACTTTAAAATGTTGGTATTATAAAACGAGTTTTTATAAGCGTTAAAATGAATTTTTAAGAATTTATAAATAAATGAAATTTATAAATTATGAACTTATAAATGGAAATGATTTTGTAAAATAAAGGAATTATAAGTATTTAACTTATAATTATGGATTGTTGGTATAAGATTTGAGTTATGAATCGAATTGTTAATAAAGGAGATTTATTAAATTGAAGTTGTTAGAAAATAGAAATAGAATTTATAAACGTTGTTTTATAAATTCGAAATCAATTGGATTTGATAAATTAAATATAGAAGGTTGTTAAAGGAGATATATTCGCGATTTTGGATAGCGAATTATTATTGAAATAAAATGTGTAGAAAATAGTGAAATGTAATTAGTGAAGTATATTCACGATTTTGGATAGTGAATATATCGTTAAGTAAAATGGATATTTTTGGAAAAGTGACACTGAAAATGAAGTTAAACATTTAAAGATGTTTTTAAAATGTATTATGATATCGAATACATAGATTTCAACATTTTTATTGTTGAAATAGACGTTTTCGAAAAATAAGGAAATGGTGGTCTATAACACTGTTGTTATAGTAAATGATTTCCGAAAGGAAATGTTTTATATAGTATTGGGATTTATACATCTATCTTAATTCTGAATCCCTATACTAGTGATTTTGAGTCATCGTAACGATGTTTTACGTAACATTCGTTTTGACTCAGATAAATGTGTTATAGAAATAGATTTCCTTAAAGAATGAAATATATACTTAACATTTATTTAAGTATATCGAATATTTTCAAATGTTGAAAATAAATAGATTTGTGAATTACTTATTTTTGAATAAGTATGGAATTGTTTTCCAAAATGAAATAAAACGTTTGAGAATTTATCTTCTTAGAGATAAATTGAAAATGAATATTGGAATCGATTTGAAAATCGTATATCAGTAGATATTTTAGAAATATAAATTCACTATGGAATTTATAAAAGAAAAGGGAATCTGTTTAAAAATAAATATTGATTTATCTTTAAAGTGTGGAAATTATATATCTAGTAAAGATATTTTTGGAAAATAAATAATTTGGAAAATTATTTGGAATCTGATGATGTTGCGCATCTTTATTGATAGTTAAATAACCGTCTATCAATATTTACCTTGAATGGGTATTTGTTGTAAATTAGATGAAATTGAATGCCACACTTATTTTTGAATAAGCGCTCACTATTCGGGTTAGCCGGGAAAGGACCATGGGGTCGTATAACCCATTCCGAATATGTGATACGTCGTTATGAATCGCATTTGATGACCGGTGTTGAAGACCGGATATTTTTGAAAACGGAAGGATTACCGTCGAGTTACTCTACATCGACCGATCTTCGATTTAGAGGTTTTTATCACCCTTAGTGACGGGAAGTCTGGACGTGATTAGAAAATTATCCGGATGTGCAAGGGCTTCGTGAGAAGTGCCTTCGGTTCTGTTCGGTCCCGGAACAGACTTGTATGGATTGTGTCTGACGTTACAATTTGAGATATAAAGCTGATTTCTTTCAAATACATATCTGTTGGTGGCGGAGAATTTATTCTCTTAGCTTAACACCCTTCTCTGAGACGTACGAGCTCAGAGGTTATGTAGTTGAAATTTATCAGCGATATATTCCCAATTTGGTAACGTGGCATACTGAGTGTTGCTGAGAAATGATCAGTGTTTGATCATTTGCGATATGATCATTTGTTTGATCTTATATCTTTGTGATCATAGGTTGATCATTTGTTTTACCCGAAGCATGGCTTTGTAGAAAGCATAGCTTTGTGGACGAGACTTCGTCGAGCCTCACACCTCGGAAATGGTCAAAACAGGAAGGATGCGGCAAGGTTCTAGGGAGTAGCGCCCCTTAGTGTATGTCATTCCTTCTGGATAGAGGTGGTATCATGGTATGGAGCCCAGATACTTAACCTATGTGGTTGCTGCATTATTATTATGTGGTTTGTTGCGAATCGCGGATCCTCGGGAAGATCGGTTACGATCGGGGGATGGCATACGCGTGTCAGTAGTTACCTATTTTTGCAGAGGTAACCCGGCCTTGTGTTGGCAGAGATCCGGTTTGGTTCTCGGGTCGTCTTTTCCAGGGGCGTACCCATCGTGGATAGGAAGTTCCTTAGCCTGACCATTTGTTGGAAATCCAAACTTCAATACGAACTTTGTACGGTATTAGTTGTAGAACCTGCCATTTACGTACGGTGGTCACCACTATTTAGATGGTAGCTATAGTAGGCATACGATACTGGTCGTATGTTGGCTAAGATTAATATTATACTTTCGAAATGTTTTCTACACTATGCACTAATAATAATATCAAAAATGATTTCATTTTGCGTAGTAAGCATCTTTGACTATCATAAGAAGAAATCTCCTCCAATTCTGCGTTTGCATTGTGTGTGTGGTGGGAGGTCTTATGGTAGTTTCATTTTCCAAAAGCATTGCGAATTTATTTTATTTTCTTTGTGAAAAATAACTGTTTTACGATCTCACACCAGTCACCATGACTGACTCGGAGTTTATTGTTTCCCTTCTAAACTCTGGGTGCCCACCAATTTCCACACGGGCAGCCTAGAGTTATGTTATCAGGATATTCTGGATATTCTGGAGCTTTGGAAGCAAGCTGGATGACGAGATGTAGTATTTGTATCTGATAGTATTTATTCCGCTGTGTATTCTGTATGAGGACAAGTTTCTATAACTGTCTATTGTTGTATATTGACTCTGATTGATGTATGTATAAAAACTGATATAATTCTTTGTTTTAAAAGACTAGTGATTATCTATTATATTTTGTTCCGCTGTGATATGTGAGATTCTGATATTGCTTCTGTTTCTGATCGTGTTATCTGTTGTTTCTTCTTCCTCTTTTCTTCTTTCTCTTCTTTTCTTTTCCTTCTATTTTCTTCTTCTTCTACTTTTTCTTTTTCTTAAACCCTCAGGGTTCGTATTTCCATGCCTCTTGAGTTAATCAATGGAGATTAGTGTTTAATCAAGGAGTACGGATTTGCGGGTCTTGACAAAAATCTTAAACTCTTATAATATTTTTTGTCATCTACCCATCTCGTGCGACTTTTGTTTTTTTTAAATGAAAATGCTTTGAAAACATTAATTCTATATTTAGGAAATAATAATAATCAATTTAGTGTTACCGATTGGTTTAAATTCTCTCGAGTAACAATTCACCGAATATTGTACAACTCATTGAATAGAATGTTTGAGTGGTACTTACTTGCCCTTTAGCGAATATTTGATTTTCACCGGATAGTACGGGATGTCTTAGTTAAATTCATGTGATTGCTATTAGGAAGTATTTAACACTTTAGAGTTGTATTTTCTCTTGTTGTGTGGCATGGGGCTGCTATATCCTTAAGAGAATATAGTTCAAGTTTTTCGACGATATCCGTAACGAGTGAGATTTACTAGCTCCTAGTAAATACTGGAATTTTACCAGACGGTATGGGACGTTTTGGTTAAGTTCTAGCGATTACTGAAAGCGATAGTATTTGGCATTATAGAGTATATTTCCTTTCAGGGTTCGGCTGAGGACCGATAAATCTTTAAAAGATATATTTATGGATTTTTTAAATCCTTTTGCGTTGTGCTATGTGTTCTACGGTTTCTTGGATCGGTACGGACAACTCCTGATTACTGGCTAGGTTTGTTTTACGGTATGGGCGATCATTAGTATAAGATTGGCACGAGTGATACTAGTTTGTTTCCATGGTATGGACGATCATTATGATCGTTATGAACCATCTAAGTAATTGATGTGTTTTGTTTCGGTTATCATGGATTTCTAGTGTTTCTAGGTTTAAAATGTACTTGAGTTTTATGATAAGTTCCGAATCAAATCACTTATATAAACAGTTTACATTATTTGTACCATATACCTTATATTATGTCTTGTTCTCACCCTTTGGAATATTTAGAGATAGTCTAACCCATTTATTTCATAATACTCAAGTCAGGCCGAGATTTTTCAGGTTTACAGGATGCTCAAGCTTTTGGGTAGGTGCGCTTGCAAATGATAAACATTTTGACATCTTAGTTTATCTTTTGTAGTATATTTATATATTGTATTATGGGATGTGCTATTTGAGATAGTGACTTATTTTGGATGTATATTATGCGAGTCTAGTATTTCATTTTGTAGACTCACAGTATGTATTGTATATGACGTAAATTATCCGTTGTGATCTTTGACTATTGTTTTGATTATGAGAAACGAATGTGTTTATTTCTTTAAACTAAGACTGTACATGTTAAAACTTCATTCCAAATGTTTAGCAAAAAAAAGTAAGTGTGATGTGTCAGTGTTCGATTAAAGTTATATTCACATTTGGTCGTTCTTAACAAGCCGTATTCTCCATATTATTAGACGGCATTATTTATAATGTTTTTTTAATAATATGGGTATCATGCTGGGGTCGTTACAGCATCTGTATAGGTAATATTTATTTATATATTAAATATATTATCATGCTTTTATAATATGCTAATGATGTACACCTGTATATATATATATACATACATATCATTGTTATTTAATTAATTAGGTGAGTTTTTTATATGTAATGTTGTTGTACCAATGGAGATTGGTTATGTGTATAACATTTTATGTTCATATTCATAATTCATTTATAATATGATATTATAAGTTAAATAAATTTTTATTTTAATATTATATTAATTAATATATATGTGTATATATATAAATTTGTGAATTAATATACATACAGAATTGTATCAAGGATATATGTTTATACATATTATATAATGTTGACCTAAATTTTTTCTAATGCACTTTTATGTTTATTATGAATTATAAGTGCGAAAATAATTTTTACATTGTTATTACATATTAATTATCAATATTTAATGAATATATGATTTAATAAATTTATATAAAATAAATATTGTTTCGAAAATTAAATTATATATTTTTTGAAATTAATACATCATGTCATAAGAATTCATAAAAAATTTCAGAATTTTTCAACTCATTTTTATATTTTTAAAAATTAATTTAAATATCATTCGCTTAGTAATTATTTAATGAAAAATATTATTTTAGTTTAGAAATATCAAGAAATTTTTCATAACCCCTAAAATGTGATCTGAGATTTTTTTTAAATTTAGAATTTAAATTTTTACAAGGTAATTATTTTATATTAATAATTAAGGACGAAACTATCAATTAATTTATAATATATATATATTAAAATGTTAAATTCATAATAACTTCAAACCTGAGATGATATTGAACTGGAAAGATAAAAAATAAAATTATTTCCTATGTACATATATATATATATATATATTTACCGTTAATTATTATATTTACTATTTATATATACATATATACATATATATTTAATCTATATACATAATTTATATAATTTGTAGTATTAAAAAATAACTTTATTGAATATATATCAATATATTTATATAGTAATTGTTATTTTTAATATAATATATGATTATTTTTTCTGGCAAGGCCAGCCGATTTTATAGGACCGTCCACATTTTATTACCAACGTAATAAAATACAGATACAGTTTAGGAGTAAGGCAAAAGGACCTTAACTACTATAAGAAAAAGAATAAACAACTCAGGAGTAAGGCAAAGATGCCTAAGCTACTATAAATGATGTAAAGCTATTCCTCCTCCGTAGTGGTGGAGCTACTTCCGCCGACTGAAGACGGGAGACCACCCACACTCATCGCCTATGGCATGAGAAAATGGACCAAAATGAATCACAAGAGATGCGTCAGAGTTGACAGAGTCCAAAGAGAAGATGACAGACCTATCCAAAGTGGCATCAACTAACAAATTTTCGTTCCTTTTCGCAAGCTAGCGTTCCGTTCCAAGAACCAACGAATCTCCTGATATGCAATAAAACAAACATCCGAGGTCCAACTCGTCATCTGACACAAAGCGGAAGAAGTAATTCTCAATAGGGCTATATCTCATGGAAGTTTGGACATGAATCCAAGCCTTTTCCTGTGCATCCAAGTAAAGAAGTGTAGTAACTGTAACAACAAAGGATGAACGGGCAGCCTGAGGTGACTCAACAGGAGCAATAACAGGCTTCACAACAGACTCAACAATAATAGAATCAGGACCATACACAAAAACGGCTACAACTGCAGTATCAATCACAAAGGCGATGGAATCTACAAAGGTAGAGGTGGCACATGGAGACAACATCACAGGAGATTGTACAATAACCACATCAACAGCTGAAAACTTGCCAGAAGAAACATCTGTAACAACCACTTCCACAATAGAATCAGGAGGTGGAGGCACAACCACATGAAGGGTGCTAGTCCAAACCTTAGGAACCCACCTCCTTGCTAGGGGATAAAGAAGTGGCACCTTGAGAGGTGGCGGAGCTTTGGAAGACGAAGGGAGCTTGCATGAGGTAGAAAATGTCCAAATGAACGACAAGAGGTACAGATGTTAGGAGCCCATCCATACCTAACACGCACCTCCGCAACCTAGCCTTATGTAACCTAAACTCTAATGGGAAAAAGAGGCGGCTTCTCTGACGTAATTTCAATGAGAGCCTTTGTATAGACCAAGCTCTCACCAGCTACAGTATTGAAGTCAAAACATTTCAATTTCTCAATAGTACATGCAAGCCAATTTATGCCAACCAATGGCTGCAAAATACGTGGAATGTGGAAGAAGTATGCCCACACTAGAATGGATAGAACCTGCTCCCACACACTAGTCATGGAAGGGGACCAACTAGTGATAATGAAAGGCTTCCAATCAATGAAGGATTACACTTGGGTACTCAAATTTTTACGAGTAGCCAAGAGATTCAGGTTTAGCTTTGACGAATTGTGAAGGAGCAATGGAGCAGGAGGCTTCAGCGTTGTAGATATATATAGTAGTTCCGCTGTGTCTGTATCTCTGTAGTGTATTGAGTTGTAATGTCTAGACAGATGTTTATAACTGTCTAGTAAGTGATGTATATGCTGTGTAACTCTGTAAATTGTTGTATACTATGTAATAGTTTATGTTATTAATATAATTTATTCGTTCCGCTGTGAGATCGTTGTTGTTGTTTCTTTCTTCTCTTCTTTTCTCTTTTCTCACCCCTTTCTTTCTTATTAATGATACGTCATTCTGTAGAATGAGTGGCGGGTCGTTACAGTGGTATCAGAGCCTTACAATTTATATATACAGACCTTCATACAAAATCAATTTCATATTCACATGTATTCAAACATATTTACATCCATGCAACAATATTATTTCAAATATACATCAATGACACGATGACGCTCCTCATCACTAGAGAAGTTGAAATAGTACATCGAATCAACATAGGTAACGTGGAGAGAGCCATGCAATTTCCATATGCGGCGACACAAGTTTGTTACATCATGTATTTTATGCAAGGGGTCCAAGAAGAACCCAACCAAATAAGCAGACCAATAAACTATGCCAGTTTGAATGACCATAGAAGGAGTTAACATTACACCATCAACCTCTTCAATATCAAAATCAATTGGGATGTAAGCACCTGCATTACGGGGCTGCAAAGAAAACAGAGAAGACTAAGGCCTTGGACATAATGGAGTAGTGATCGGAGGAGTAGAAGATAGGCATGCATTAGCGGAATTTCCATTGGGGCTGGGAACAAGGCAGCTTCATTACACTATCCAGAAATGCCTAATGCAGATGTAGCATTATGACGAACATCATAAGGGCAAGACGAAGATTCACCTAATTTTGGATCTCAAGGCGCAGTAGCATCATCAGGGAACATGACACTACCAATAGTGCAATTAAGATCACCAGAGATTTTGCTATAATTCATTAGAATATCAAAACCAGATGTTATATTACCAGGCAGAGCACGGACTGTAGAAACAGCAGCGACGAGGATGTTGTTCACAATAGGAGGAGGACGAGATGATACAGTTAGATCGGGAAAGACTTCCGATGAACCTAAGGGCGGCGGAGAAAAGGATCTAGATGGATGGGGGGAATCACTGATCGAGGGACCAAATCTAGTATGTCTCTAAGGATTGTCGAACGGCATAAAGTCAGAAAGCTTGTAGAACTTCTTCGGCATAGGGAGGTTGAGGAGGGAGAAAGGGGCGGAGAAGGAAAAAGACTAAGAGAGAGTGCAACAGAAAGAAGAAGCAGTTTCCGAGAGTCCGCCATTTTACTATGCAATATGAACCTAAAATCCAGGTACTTCACTTTGAGTTTACTTTATATTATAATATACGATTATATAAATAAAAAATATACTTTTATCTAACTTTTTAATAATAAAACATATTTATATACATATACGTATACATATACATACATATATATAATCATTTGGAATTTATAACTATTTGTGCATACACATATTTGGATAACATACAATACATGTAAAATGAGCTAATGTGTCTATTGCGATGTAAATCCTAGCATCTATATACGTGCATGTTATAACCTGCACAGGTTATTATGTTACACATGCACACATGCATATATATATATATATGTATGTATGTATGTATGTATGTATGTATGTACATGTATATATAATTATATATTAAGTAAAATACAAATCAAATAAATTTCATACTCTAATTTATAAATTTAAATAAAATACATGATTTTATTTAAACAAAATTTAGAAATATTCTAAATAAATCAGATTTCATAGGCCTAATAGAGATCTAATTGGGTAAAATTATTTTTGAAATTCACCCATATATTCCATTGCAGGCTGACCGAGTTCCAACAGTTCAATCTCCGAGGAGGATTCACTATGACCCAAATGAAAACAAGAAGTTAATGAATATGTCTATGGACCTAGTTAACGAGAAGCGTGATGCAGCTACATTGAAGGCCATAACACACAAATGGAAGAAAGCTAAATAGTAAAATTCTAAGGTCAAGCACCATCCCCTTAAAGAAGGAGAGTTGGTCTAAAAGTGAGTCTTCCCTAGATCGGGGACACCACATCCTATCTGGGAAGGACTATATAAATTGCCCATCTCTATACCCATATTACCAAATAGTATTACAAAGTATTACTATCTGATAATACGGAAAATGAGGCTATATGGTCTGTCACACGTGAATATTTCCTTGGGTAATAGTGGTGCATAATCATTCTAATGTATATAAATCCCTCTGATGCGTAAACAATATCCGCATAAATCAATAAACACTTAAGTTTTCAGGATAAAGCAATACATAATCACAAAGTAGATAATAAAGTATATGGAGTCACAAATGGAGATAAAATATAAATTCAGCATCATATACATAAGTCACAGTGGATACACAAAATGACAACACTAAAAATCCACTATCTCTAACTAAATATACATAAAATGATCACATCCATGCTCCATAATCATATACTTATGAGGCTACAAAAATTCGTAAAGGACGAGTGATACTACTATAACAAGCCTCCCAAAATACCTATGTGAGTCAAGTTTTCTACTGCATACTAGTCCTACAATGTCTTGGATTGACCTGGGTATTTTAAAATAACATACGGGTCAGACTATGTATGAATACAACATCAGTGTGATGTAACAATAATAAAGATCGTAGTATAACAATATATATCTCATACATGTGTGTGCGTGCATCTAAAGTGTATATCATATCAACGTATCAAAATATGCGACCATCTTCCATCGATGGAACAATATAAAGTATGGATGGAACTACCATATCAAGCCCATAACACAAATCCATACAGCACATATCAGTATATGCATCCATCATCCATCGATGCAACAATACAAGTATAGATGAAACTACCATATCAAGCACACAACATAAATTCATACATCCATATAATATTTAACATCCGGTGTAGCTTATAATATTCCATAAATAAATGAATATATATATATATGGATAAAATATGGGGTTTGACCATACATTAGACATACAGTCGCAAGTATCATCATAACTCGTCATCTAACCACACATGTGAGTTATATATATATAAATAATATAAGTCTATATATCATACACCATTGAACAAAATAGGAGACTGATAACCACTTGCTACTCTAGGAGATTACACATGTGCCCGCTTGGCACTGCTTCTATAGTCTTTGGTTACCTCGATGGTCATCATGACCAAATATCTATCGAATGCTAGTATAAGCTAAGCATTGGTCACAACCCGGAAAGTGCCTTATGGTAACAGACCACTAGCCTAGGTGACACTAGTGCAATTAGCGCAAGTTGTTATACACACCTCAAAGTGTGTCATGGATCTAGAGCGTGACCCTGCATTGGTCCAGTAGGATGGATATTAGCCTAATATTGTTCGTTCCTCTATGTATGATCGGGACACACAAATGGTAGACATCCATATAATATTTATATTGGCATACAACCATGGGTACAAGGCCTTTCTCACCACAACGAGCATTGCTTCATTTTCCCACGTATATTTAATACCATAATATCGCCTTTACTTTCCTCGTATGAGTGTCGTCTGCTTACAAGGAACCAATAAATAAATATCAGCTCAGGGTCTCATACCACCCGGTGATATTCACTCGTTTATTCAATGTACATAAATTAAATTCACTCCACATAATAATAATAATCTTCTATGTAAAGATTCCATTGAGTAACTGGAGAAATATTACTGAACGTCCTACGCCAAATGGTATTATAACTCCTTTTATTTAGATTTCTCATTACACAAAAAATACACCCAAATAATTTACAAAAGAGATTTAATTTCGTAAAATTGTATTTACTACTTTTGAAATCTTTAGATACGATTTTATGACCAAAATATTCATTATTCTATTTATAATAATAATTATAAATTTTAGTTTAAAGCTGTAAAAATAATTTATACTTTTGTTTAGGTTAATATTTGTATAAAATTCCTTCAAAACCATGTTAGAGTTACTTAAAAAACATTTTATAATTTCTAAGAATTTATCCGATCTTTTAAATTAATTTTGAAACAAAAAAACAAAATTTCACTTAATTAAACAATATCTATTGTAAATTAATTTATATAATATGAACTATATTTCAGAAAATAACTTCATAAACATATTACATATAGTTTTTTTTTACTTTAGTTTCTTTAAAAAAAACTAATCACTACCCGGAGCTAATTGCTCCCAGGCTTTTGACCACCATTCAACGGATCCCAATTTGGGCGGTCTGTTAGTTCCTGAGATGATGGTTTTGATGACTACAACCTTAGGACTTGTTATAAAATATAAATACTAATATCTTTGTCTAGATATATATATATATATATATGCAAGATATATATATATATATATATATATATATATATATATGCAGGTGCTGAGAATGAAGACTGTACAGTATAGAGATTAAAGACTGACGAATTCAAGATTGTAGAAATCAAGATTGAAGACTCGTGAGTATCAAGATTATCAAGAGCTCAAGAGTTCAAGATATCAAGATAAGTAATAGAGTCTAGATTTATGTTAAAACTTCATGATAGCACTAAAATCTTTATTCTGATTTTAATTGCGGAATGGAATCCACCTTCTCGCTTTAATAGTGGGATGGAACCCACGAGCTCTTTAGTAGGATGGAACCCACGACCTTCTCTAGTGGAATGGAATCCATGAAATTTTCAAAATGACTTATTTTTAGATTTTTTCAAAACTATCTTTTTAAAAAGACATTTCTCCCTCGGTTTAAATATTTTAGCCTTAATTCAAAAACTATTTGTAATCATATTAATTTCAAAATCATTTCCTGTTTTTAAACTATCTCCTGGTTTTAATGTTTTAGCTTTAATCTCAAAATATTTATGTATTTAGTTTTTATTACTTTTATATTTGGTAAGATCACTTTCCAAAGGTTCTTATAATCATAAAGTATATTCAAAATAGTTTACAAAGTTCTAAGATTGTTTCGACAAACTTTAGAAAGAAAATCTCTTTTAAAACAAAAATCAATTTAAAAAAAAATACTAAGGGATGTCGACATGCCTATACCTCCCATGTCGACATGGTAGCCGTAGATTTTTAAAATTCAAATTTTCAAAAAAAGTGTCTATTCGTCATAACCTTTCACGAATGGACATGACCGTTATTCTCCTATATATAACAGTTGTTTTCAATTAATTTTAAGTTAGTTTTTCTTCATTTCTTCACTCCTTCTCCACTCAAATATTCTCTTATATTTCAAATGCTTTAACAAAATTCTGCCGAAATCCAAAGTGAATCAAACTCGATCGTCTCTAGTTTGATTCTCAACCACTCTCACTCAAAGATCTCTATGCTATTCAGAGTTATAGGATCATTTGTAATCAAAGATCGAAGTGTATCGAGTCTCTCTCTATCAAAGTGTGATTGGAAACGGTGTGATTGTGGCCCGTAAATCAATTTGGTGTGATTGTAGCCCGTAAATCAATTAGGTGATCTTGTAGCCTGGTTAAATCAAGAGAGTTTTCCCTGGACTCGGAGACAGGAGGGTGTACTCGTGGCCTTGAAATCAACGTTGTAATATCGACATTATATTTGAAAAGAAATCCGCACAAGAAATTGTGTGGGACTGGATGTAGGGTAACTCCGAACCAGTATAAAATTCTAGTGTGTTCTTTCCTTTACTACTTTTATTTACTATTTGCATCTATGTCTGATTCTGTGATTGTCTCTGTGTTTGTGAATTGCATCTGTTGGGTTTAGTTTGAAAAGATTTCAAAAAGATTCATAAAATTAATTAAACACTATTCAACCCCCCTCTAGTGTTAATTCTGCCTTAAGATCCGTAATCCGCATTTCCTACATTTGGTATCAGAACATTGGTTTTCAAAGTTATCATAATCTGAATTTTGAAAAGTTTTAAAATGGAAATTTTTGGAGATTCTGTTAACACTAGTTCAAAACTGTCCAAATCATCATTGTCTCATAAGTCTGCATATTGTTATTATAGAAAATCAAGTTATCTACCGAATTGGTGTGTTGTGCAGGAACAGATGTGTTATATGGCTTTTGAAGAATCAACACTCAATGGACAAATGGTGCAAATCAATAAAAACAAATGGATACTTGATAGTGGATGTTCCAGAAACATGACTGGTTATCCGGAGATACTGAATGACATAATTTATAAAGATGGAGGAATGGTCAACTTTGCAGACAATTCAAAAGGATATGTGATTGGCATCGGCAATGTCGGTAACTCTAAAACTCCTACTATTTCCGATGTTCTGTTAGTTAGGAATCTAAAACACAACTTACTTAGCATAAGTCAACTATGTGACAAGGGCTACAAAATTAAATTTGAAAAGGATAAGTGTCACATCGAAGATAATAAATAAAATATTATCTTTGAAGTAATTATGAAGAAAATTATTTATATTCTCAGTATGAAAATCTCAAATGATAACCTATGTCTTTTGGCTAATACAAGTGACCCTTGGATTTAGCATAAAAGATTTGGACATTTGAATTTCAAACTCTTATCTAGACTTTCAAAACTTGATCTAGTAATAGGTCTTCCTAAAATGAATTTTAAAGCAGACAATATATGTGATGCTTGTCAATTAGGAAAACATAGGAAGAGTTCATTCAAATTGAAAGATATGATTTCAACTTCAAAACCTCTTGAGTTACTTCATTTAGATCTACTTGGTCCATCTCAAATTCAGTTAATAAATCACAGTAAATATTTTTTTGTAATTGTAGATGATTATTCTAGATTTACATGGATAATTATTCTGAAACATAAAATGATGCTTTTGATTTATTTAAAACTTTTGCTAAAAGAATTTAAAAATCAACTCTCTTTTAAAATCAAAACTATTCGTAGTGATCACAGTAGAGAATTTGAAGATGAAAATTTTGAGATTTTTTGTAATAAAAAAGGAATAACTCATAATTTTTCTTTTCCAAGAACTCCACAACAAAATGGAGTGGTAGAGCGTAAAAATAGGACGATTCAAGAGTGTTCAAGAACTATGCTTTCAGGTAGTAAATTACCAAGAAATTTTTGGGCTGAAACAGTCGCTACAGCTTGTTACATTTTGAATAGGATTTTAATTAGACCTCTAACCAATAAAACACCATATGAACTTCTTTTAATAAGAAACCAAAGGTATCTTATTTTAAAGTTTTTGGAAGTAAATGCTTTATTCTAAATACAAAGGACAATTTGGATAAATTTGATTCTAAATCCGACAAAGGAATAATTATCGGATATTCTAATAGAAGTAAAGCATACAGAGTTTTCAATTTAAAATCTAACACTATTGAAGAAACAATGCATGTATCTTTTGATGAAAATTTCAAAGATTTTGTTCAAATAAATGATGAAGATGATTTTGTTACTTTAAATAATGAATCAAATGAAACAAATTGTGAAACTGTTCATCCTAATAAAAGGATCGAGGTTTTAAAAGATCATTCTAGGAAATATTGAATCTGATGTTAGATCTAGAAATCAACTAAACAAGATGAGTAATGTAGCTTTTATATCAACTATTGAACCCAAAAATCCAAAGGAAGCATCATCTGATGATTCATGGATTCTTGCTATGCAAGAAGAACTGAATCAATTCACTAGAAATGATGTATGAGAACTTGTTCCTAGACCCGAGGACAAAACTATAATAGAAACTAAATGGGTTTATAAAAATAAAATGAATGAACAAGGTGAGGCCGTTAGAAATAAAGCTTGGTTAGTCACGCAAGGTTATTGTCAAGAAGAAGGAATAAACTTTGATGAAATCTTTGCACCCATAGCAAGATTAGAAGCCATTAAAATTCTACTTGCTTTCGCAAACCACAACAAATTCAAATTATTTCAAATGGATGTCAAAAGTGCCTTTTTAAATGGTTTTGTTAAAGTGGATGTTTATGTCGAACAACCTCCACTTTTTGAGGAAGAAAAGTTTCCAAATCATGTTTACAAATTAAAGAAAGCTTTATATGGTTTGAAACAAGCTCCTAAAGCCTGGTATGACAGACTAAGATCTTACCTATTACAATCAAATTTTAAAATTGGTAGAGTAGATAATACACTTTTTATTAAAAGAAACAAAAATGATATCCAATTGGTACAAATTTATGTAGATGATATCATTTTTGGATCATCAAACAATGAAATGAACAAAGAGTTTTCTAAAATAATGACAAAAGAGTTTGAGATGAGTCATATGGGTGAACTTATTTTCTTTTTAGGATTGCAAATAAAACAATTAGATGTGGTATTTTCATTAGTCAAGAAAAGTATGCTAGGGATCTAGTTAGTAAGTTTGGTACGACTACTGCGAGTGGAAAACCCACTCCTATGGCAACCAATGAAGCCTTGAATACAGAAGACATGTCAAAAGATGTTGATCAAAAACTATACAGGGTAATGATTGGATCGCTACTCTATATAACTGCGAGTAGGCCTGATATCATGCATGGTGTCTGTCTCTGTGCAAGATACCAATCTCAAACGACAGAAGCCCATTTAAAAGATGTTAAACATATCCTAAGATATGTTAAACACACTTTAGACTATGGCTTATTTTACCCTAAAAATGATTCATTTGATTTATTCTCATATTTGTGATGCTGGCTATGCTGGCTGTAAATCAGACCGAAAAAGTACAAGTGGAACTTGTCACTTTTTAGGATATTCTCTGGTTTCTTGGTTTAGTAAAAAGCAAAATACTGTCTCACTATCAATAACTGAAGCATAATATATCTCTGTTGCTTTGGCTTATTCTCAAGTTATCTATATGCAACAGACCCTGAAGGATTTTGGATTAAATATTTCAAAATCACCAATTTATTATGACAATACAAGTGCAATAAATTTATCCAAAAATCATACTCATTATGCCAGAACTAAACATATTGATATCAGACATCATTTTCTCAGAGATAATATAAGTAAAGTGATTATTTCTCTTGAATTTATCAACGCTAAGAATCAAATAGCTGATATTCTGACCAAACCCTCGAATCAATTAGCTTTACTAAATTAAGAAGAGAACTAGGAATTTGTTCTATACCTGAGATATAGAATATAGATATAGTAACATCATATATAATAAAATTAGGCTTATGTTTCGCTTTTTATACTTCGTTATTAGCATTTAGTTCGATAGTATTAGTTTAAGGGGGAGTTATGTAGTTTAGACTTAGTTTTTGTTGATGACAAAGGGGGAGAATTATAAAATAGGATAGTTGGGCTATTAGATAGGCTTAGACTAAGAGGGAGTTGTTGGAATAAGGGGGAGTCAGAGTAGAATCGGAGTTTGGTGGAGTATATTTTATAAACATAGGTTGTCATCATAAAAAATGGGGAGATTGTTAGTTCCTGAGATGATGGTTTTGATGACAACAACCTTAGGACTTGTTATAAAATATAAATACTAATATCTTTGTCTAGATATATATGTATATGAAGGATATATATATATATATGTAGGTACTGGGAATGAAGACTGTACAGTATAGAGACTCAAGACTGCCGAATTCAAGATTGTAGAAATCAATACTAAGGACTCATGAGTATCAAGATTATCAGGAGTTCAAGAGTTCAAGATAATTAATAGAGTCTAGATTTATGTTAAAATTTCATAATAGCACTAAAATCTTTATTCTGATTTTAATTATGGAATGGAATCCACCTTCTTGCCTTAATAGTGGGATGGAACCCACGACCTCTTTAGTGGGATGGAACCCACGACCTTCTCTAGTGGAATGGAATCCACGAAATTTTCAAAATGACTTATTTAGATTTTTTCAGAACTGTCTTTTTAAAAAGACATCTCTCTCTTGGTTTAAATATTTTAGCCTTAATTCAAAAACTATTTTGAATCATATTAATTTCAAAATCATTTCTTGTTTTTAAACTATCTCCTGGTTTTAATGTTTTAGCTTTAATCTCAAAATATTTATATATTTAGTTTTTATTTCTTATATATATCATAAGATCACTTTCCAAAGGTTTTTATAATCATAAAGTATATTCAAAATAGTTTACAAAGTTCTAAGATTGTTTCGACAAACTTTAGAAAGAAAATCTCTTTTAAAACCAAATTAAATTTTCAAAAAAATACTAGGGGATGTCGACATGCCTATACCCCCCATGTCAACATGGTAGCCGTAGATTTTTAAAATTCAAATTTTCAAAAGAAGTGTATATTCGTCATAACCTTTAACGAATGGACATGACCGTTATTCTCCTATATATACCAGTTGTTTTCAATGAATTTTAAGTTAGTTTTTCTTTATTTCTTCACTCCTTCTTCTCCACTCAAATATTCTCTTATATTTCAAATGCTTTAACAAAATTTTGCCAAAATCCTAAGTGAATCAAACTCGATCTCTTGTTTGATTCTCTGCCACTCTCTCTCAAAGATCTCAGTGCTATTCAGAGTAATAGGATCATTTGTAATCAAAGATCGAAAGATCGAATTGTATCGAGTCTCTCTCTCTACCAAAGTGTGATTGAAAACAGTGTGATTGTGGCCCGTAAATATATTGGGTGTGATTGTAGCCCGTAAATCAATTAGGTGATCTTGTAGCCTGGTTAAATCAAAAGAGTTTGCCCTGGACTCGGAGACAGGAGGGTGTATCTCGTGGCCTTGAAATCGAGGTTTTCATATCGACATTATATTTGAAAAGAAATATGCATAAGAAATTGTGTGGGACGGGATATAGGGTAACTCTGAAACAATATAAAATTCCGGTGTGTTCTTTCCTTTAATGCTTTTATTTACTATTTGCATCTGTGTCTGATTGTGATTGTCTCTGTGTTTGTGAATTGCATCTGTTTGGGTTTAATTTGAAAAAATTCAAAAAAATTCATAAAATTAATTAAACACTATTCACCCCCCTCTAGTGTTATTCTGCCTTAAGATCCGTAATCTGCATTTCCTACACGGTCGACTAGTTAGCATCAAACCTGAAGCAATTAGCTCCAGGTTGTGAGACAAAGGATCGTTGATTGCCATTATTCAGCCCTTTCGACCATCCACACTTCCAACACACAATCAAGCACTGATACAACACCCAAAATCACACACTAGACATGAATGATCACAACATATTGAAGTGGAGGAAGGAGAGACTATGGGTACTTTTGTTTACTGTAAAGATGATATATGAAATTCAATGACTGAACAATATCAGGAATATACCATATAATCAGATATAGATGTGTGAATGATTAGAATTACTCACTTAAAAGAAATAAAAGCTCCTAGATCAAATTGACTTCAATTAATCCTTTCTCCTCCTCCTCTTCTTGTAAGATTCTGATGCAAAGAATTGATGGTCAAAGCTTCAATTTCTTTTTATCTAGTGGGTAAACTTTAACATCCCCTACTGAGGCCCGAAGCTAAGCACTACAGATGATGCATTCATCTATAGTATTAACATCCGGTGACAAAATATGGTAATGTTAATGGTATCCATAATATCAGAAGCACTTGAATATGAAGTAAAATCAACACAGATTTCAAAAACAGCTTTTCTATTTACATTTCAAATCAATGTTTCATATTCAATTACATAATCCCAAAATGATTCTCAGGTTTTGATCAATTATAATTATTACATATTATGCCAAGAGCGACACATGAAAATGCCCCCTTGGATGATCAGAGTATTAGATAGACATATCAGTCATAAATAAATCACAGCGGAAATAACACTAAATAGGTCCTACATATCTAGCTTTGCCTCATGCACATCTTCGGAAGATTATTCGTCCAAACTACTAAACCTGAAAAGTCCTCAACTCTCAATCTGCTCAAATTTAATTTTGAGCATCCGAGAGTTTAAGGGGAAAACATAAACTTCGAGTTAGACATAAAGCCTGGTGTGAATAATTCTATTACATCTTAGTTTTCTGATATTAAGCGAGACCACACCGCTTAGCGGAACGCGTTCCCCCTCACTAATATCCTTTTATAATCATTTCTTTTGCAAATCAAAAACCTGTAATCAGGCTGATTATAATAATAATTGCAATAACATATATGCATATAAATCAAGTAATCAATCAATGGACTATCTTTCCACACTATATTTTTATCTAGCTAACAATTAACCACTATCTAACTCGGGCCTAACAGACGGAATAAACATTCTAACTTCTATTAGACATAATATTGGGCTATCCGCCCTTAACTATCTTCTTCTATAGTTAACTGATCATAATAGTTTTACGGGCTCACCAATAACCTATCTTTACTATGTATATTCCCTTATATGTGTAACATTATTTTAGTCCCATCTGTGACAAAGTTCTACAAACTGGAATTTTGGACTTATATTAGCTATGGCCTATTAGCTAAAGTATAAGGCCCGACCCCATACCAGTCCCATCCGGTCTTCTAATATCTGAGTCATATACATAGAGTTAACTACCATATTCAAATATCATTTCCTTGTAAACAATCTTTACAAATGGTTTACCCTTGAAATCGTCTCTTTATAAAACAAGGAAATTATACCTCTTGCTTTACTCAAAATACTTATGCCATGATATATGCTTATACAAAACTATGTTGATAAAATATAATCAAAGGGATTATCTATCCCTTCAAATAAGTTAAAGCCTCTTTTAAACTTAAGAAAACCTTAGGCTATAAGGCCAAAACAATACCTTTGAAACCTTTGTTTAAAACCTTAAAAAATCCCTTTCAAAATAATTGAAAGCGTCCCTTTCGAAACCATTATATAAAACCTTAGACATCCCCTTTCGAAACTATTTAAACTTGTCTTTCGAAAGCATTGGAAAGCTACCATTAAAAACACTTAAAACAAACCTTTCGGAATACTTAAAATATACCTTTCAAAATCATTGGGGACTTCCCCTTCGAACACTTATAATATACCTTTTGAAAGCATTAGGTTAAAGGGTTTGTGGAAGCATTACTTCGAAACCATTTAAAATTATTCCTTCCGAAAACATTGGGCTTAACCTTTAATATAACTAAAGGGTCATAAAGAATAGAGGCGAAACCATTACTTTCGAAAGCATTAATTCCAGGTAAAAGAAAGAGGATAGTTTCGAAACCCACCCTATCGAAAAAATTTCCATTCAAACGATTTAAAAGCGGCTATACTACCCATTTGAAAGAATTGAGAAGGCGGCTTCAAAGTTAAAAGGTGAAAGCACCCCTTTCGAATACATTGTTTTAATGCGGCTATCCTTTCGAAAGGTATGAATGCGACATCATGGGTATCGAATAGGTTCAAATGCGGCTATCCTTTCGAAAGCTTCTTTTAAATCAAAAGTAAGCGGCAACTCTTTTGAAAGCTCCATTCTAAAAACAAAGGAAAGCAACAACTTGTTCGAAAGCCTCTTTTTAAACAAAGGTAAGTTGATTGATTCGAAAGCTAATTAGAGTGGCTTCAACCCCTTCTGAAGCATGCCTTTGACACCATAATTCCTTCCGCCTTTCTCTAATACACTACGTACCCATTGCTTGATATCATGTGCACTGGTTTTGAATAGGTACGAAAGGTCTAACTGGGCATGGTGACAGAAGCAAGCTATTGAAGTGGCGAAGTTGTAATTCAAAATAAAACTGGTTTATTGCCTCAAAGCAATTCTTTTTTACCTAACTTGCCCAATTTTTCAAAATATGATTGGTTACCCACTCTTTATCAAAATTCTTTACTAAAAAGGATGTCCGATTCAAAATTTACTATTAAAAACATTTTAACAAATAAGCCCTCCTCCTTAACAAAACATGTAAAACATTTAAGTCGCTTAACTTAAATAATTTTATAACCATAGTAAAGTACTTAGAAAAATTCCTCAAAAATCACAATAATTCACTTTTAATATGTTTTCTAACATATACAAATTTCAGACCCAAAGTCATTATATAACTACCTTTAATAATTTAAACCCAACGTTAACTATTTCCTCTCATAGAAAATTCATAATAAGTCCACAATTACCTAGAAAATTATGAAACTTGAAACCCGCTTCTAAAATAATTTTTTGGACCATATATCAAAAACACAAATCATATGGATGTCATTTTATAGGTTTTCCAATCTAAACTTATCATAAAATCTATATGAAACAATACAAATCATCAACAAGCATATATATCCATTTAGACAAACACAACATGGCATGTAACGTGCAAAATTAATTCGGATCTAACTTAAAACCGAAATCAATATCAAAAGTGAGATATAAGTTAATTATTCACCTTGGCTTTGTGTTAAGAAGGTTGAGATTTGCCCTTAGTTTGATTTGCTTAAGCTTTCTACTTGAATCCTAGCTTTTCTTCTAATTGAATCTTCTTAATGGTGGCCGGCCGAGCTCAATAAGGTTTTAGTTTTGTTTGTGAATGTTAAAATGAATAAGGAAATGAAGAATATAAGGGTTTAGGGTATAAGAACAAAGGCTATTCCTATTTTATCCTTACCATATTCCCCCTACTTACTTATTTTTATTCTCTTTTGCTAATACATTCATTAAGGCACGACTCCTTCAGAATTAACAAATCTCAATCCCTTAACTATCTACATTACTTCATTTAATTTATCTAGTTAAAGTTCTAAATAATTTTAGTCAAAATTAAGGTCATTACTCCCCTCCTTAAAGAATTTCGTCGTCGATACTACGATAAGGTACTCATAACAATCAAACATAAAGGTAAAACCATGAAACAAGTCAGGATTAGTATCTCTAATCCTGCTCCCGGTTTTCCAAGTACAGTCTCTCTCATCGTCACTCCATTGGACTTTGATTAGTCTGACTGTCTTTTTCCTTAGTCTCTTCTCATCTCTCACAACTATATGTACTAGTTTTCTAACTATATTCATATTCGGTTCCACTACTAGATCATCTAACACACTCGGTGTAATAGTAGTTGTAACAACCTGCATATTTTATGAATATTGTTTGCACCAAAATTGGTAACAAACCCAAATATCGTGAAAGCACCAGTGTATGAACACAAATCAGTAATATACAATCACATATCACAGTTCTAAGTAATGTAGAGGATAAAAAATGAAGAATTATAAACTTAAAACAGAAAGAAATAGACAGAGACACAAGATTTATAGTGGTTCGGCTATCTCCGGACTACGTCCACTCCAAAAGTTAATCTTTTATTGACTTTCCTCGCTGGTTACAATTGATTACAGTAGATAATTATGATAAAATCCGAGTACAAAAGCAGTTATTGAGAGCAAAGTTGAATTGGGCAGAGTCTGGATGTTGAAAAGCCAAAAAGATCCCTTTTCTGTAGGCTCTGGGGTGCTATTTATAGGCGTTCCATGCAAATATCTCGCTCAAACTTCGGGAGACTTCTTCTGGCACGTGAGTGGGCCCACGCGATCGATCCCATGAAGTTTCGGCTCGATCTGTGATCGATACGAACCAATTTCGTATCGATCAAGATTTTGTCCAATGGAGTCGAAACTTGGTGTGAACATTCCTTAGCTTGTACGTAAGCTCATGTGAAAATTTCGTGGTATTTAGACCTATGGATCTTGAGATATGATCGATATGAGATGTAGCTTCCTCAACGTCGTCTGGTCTGCATCGATCAATCCGTATCGATACCTGTTCGTATCGATGCCCTTCACGTGCGTGCTGGTGACGTGGCCTTATCTTCAGGGTGTGATCCATTTTCCACGCCGCGTTGAACGCCTCTTCCTTTGATTCACGCAAATTTCTAGTTCGTGTCCGTTACTTCGTATCCATCGATCCGCGTCTATAGCCTACGTATCGATTAAGGTTCCACTTATTCGTATCCATCTTCACCTGCAGTTTGTATCCACGTGCTACCATCCATCTGTTAACGTTTTCAGTCTTCTTCGTATCCTTCGGTCGCTCCTCTGTTTGCATCCATCGACCAACCTTCCTTCCTATCGACTCGAAGTATCCAATGTCGATCGATACGAATAGTATCGATTCGAAGTAGCCTATGTTGATCAATACGAACAGTATCGATTCGAAGTATACTGCTATGCTCCATCATGATCGACACGAAACCATCGAGTCGAACAAACCATCATGCGCCTGCCTATCCAATCCGGGTCCACTGCCATCGTGTCGAAATCCATTTGGCCTTCCTACCTGAACGATACGAACGCACTGTTCATATCCTAGTGGATCGATACGAAATGTATCGATACGAACCATTAGTCACGTATCTTAACTCATCCATATCTCGAGCATACGAACTCCAATTGACATGAAATTTGAAACGTAGCCTCTATTAGCCTTGGTCATCATTCCCTATCGATTCCATCTCGATTGGAGCTCGGTTAAATTTTGACGACATCGATCACAACATTGTTTCCAATCGACCTCCAATCCCGATATCCATTCATTCCAGCTAATTTGTTGATATTCCGGCCTTGACCAAAAGGTGGGATAACATTTTCCCCCCAAAACATGCCTTGTGATAATTAGGTGTGTTTTGAATAGTTTCGAATTCGATATCTAAAGTCCATAGCCATATCATCCAAGTGCATCGTTCTTGACTACTACGAGTCGATGTCTAATTCCAAATCCAGTAACCAAAGCTTTAGCCAATTCCATATCCATCCGAACTCGACAGCCGAGTTCTAATCCATCCTTATCCAATAACTAATAACCGAATCCAGGACCTCTCCGGGTCGATATCCAAATCGGTAACCTCTCTGGGTTCTTGCCAAGCGCAATCCTCACTTGACGACCGTGGCCCAGTGTCCCTGGGCATTAAATAATTGCCATGGCTTAAGTCCTAAGCCGAATCCGAGTCGCTCCGGACCCTTGTCGAGCATCGTCCATACTCGACGACCTGAAATAGTAAGCGATAATATAAGGCCTAAGTCCTAGGCCGAATCCTGGTCGCTCCAGACCCTTGTCAAGCATAGTCCATACTCGACGACCTTAATAAGCCAATTCGCTACGTCCGGACGAAGAGACTTACCCCGTGCCAGGCATAATCCATACTCGACGACCATTTACCAAAAATCAGATGAAAACCCAATCAAAATCCAATCCCAAATTCAAATCAATTCGGAAAACCAAAAATCCATATCAGAAATCCAAATCAACATCCAAAAACAGAAAAAAATCATCCAAACGAAAGTCCAAACCAGAAAACAAACAACATCAGGAGTTTAAACCAAACTCCAAAACCAAGCCAGAAAAGACAAATGTCCAAACCAAAAGAAAAGGCAGATTTCGCAAATCATAACGTCGCGGTTTATCATCATTCAGAGCATGCCTAGGGGCCACCTCCGTCCCCGTACATGAGTAAATGATTTGGCCGTTTGTTAGCAGTCTACTACTTATTTCATATCATCCCTGTCAATTGATAACCAATCGACCATCATTCCTGGGCCTAGCGCGATTGTTGTTTGAGGTAGACGGTGGTTGCTCCTGCTCCATCGCCGCATTCCGGGCCCCGACATATTGTCGCAACTGTCCATTCCTTACATGCTCCTCAATTATATCCTTCAGATTCCTGCAACTGTTGGTATCATGTCCGTCCAAGTCGTGAAAAAGACAGTGCCTCCCTGATGCCCTTTCACATTCCAAGGGTTCTCTCCTAGATGGCCTTTGGTAGGGAAGGTGATTCCGAGTCTCCATGAATATCCGTTCCAACATTTCGTTTAATCTTGTGTAAGTGGAAAATTTTGGTTCCCTCCACCGCTTCCAAGCTTTTCCTGATTCGTCATCTAGCTTCCTTTTCTCTTTATATTTATCTTTATCTGAGCCTTAGCTGGATGGCTCGCCATCCTCAGCTGCGTTCACCTCCTTTAACTTCATATCTGAACATGCATCTTCCTACCAAAGGAATCTCTCAGCCTCATTAAAGAATTCCCCAAGATCCAATGGTGGGTCCCGTATTAGAGATACTTTGAAATCTGAATCCTCTCTGACTCCTGATACTACTGCCATTAAAACCATCGATGGATCCGGCCGATCCACCGAAGCAACCGCTGCATTGAACCGAGTTAAGAAAGCTCTGAGCGATTCGTCTGTCCTTTGCTTTACTGATGTTAGCATCAACACGTTCTTCGGCCTTTTGATATGAACCCAAAATTGCTTCGGAAACCTGTCCACCAATTCTGTCCATGTCTTGATAGATCCTTCCTCCAGCTGTCTGAACCACATAGCAGCTATGTCTGTCAAATATAGAGGGAAACATCGGGCCATCACTTCCTCCGATGCCCCCAACACTTCCATATGTCTTGTATATCTCATCAAGTGATCAATCGGATTAGCTTTTCCATTGTATACTTCCAGCGTAGGTAGCTTGAATTCTGGTGGATTCCGAGCCATTCTGATGTCACGAGTAAACGGACTCCTGTTTACTCCTTCCAGATCTCTGTTCGTCAAACCTCCACGCATAGTTCTCCTGATAATCTCAGCCAATCCAGCGTTGTCTGCCAATGGTTGCCTCCCGAGTCCCCGAGGGAATTCTGGTACGTATTCCTCATCACGTGCTCTTACATTCCTGCCAGCATCTTGTTGTGTAGTGTCAACTGGAATTCCTCCATGAACCGGTCCATCGTTGCCGGGTGGTGTGCCCCCGTGTCCAGATCCATCCAGGTCTATGGTTACGTGCTGGTCAGGGGTTGCGCCTTGTTGAGCTGCTCCATTCGACTGCCTGTTGGGACCTTCCGCTCCAGCTCCATGGATCTGAACTCCTGAAGCTCCAGCTGTTCCTGCTTGTCCAAACTATTTGAGAAGATTCTGCACCATTTCCTCCTGCCTTTTTAGAAACTCTTCGTGCATAGCTCCCATCATCATCTCCATCTCGTCACTGGTAATGAAAGCAGAAGTCTGATTAGCCCCTGATGATGCCTCCTGGCTTCCTTCATGCTGACTTCTCTTGGCTCTTTGTCTTCTACTTGATTGCCTTGTCATAGCTCTTTAGATCTGAACCCTTAAGCCTTCAAATCCGGACTCCAAGTTTGGTATAGCGGGTGCTAGTTGTTCTCAGTGAAAGCACCAAAGTGTTTACGCAAAAATTGGTCACAAACCCCAAATATCGTGAAAGCACCAGTGTATGAACACAAATCAGTAATATACAATCACATATCACAGTTCTAAGTAATGTAGAGGATAAAAAATGAAGAATTATAAACTTAAAACAGAAAGAAATAGACAGAGACACAAGATTTATAGTGGTTCGGCTATCTCCGGACTACGTCCACTCCAAAAGTTAATCTTTTATTGACTTTCCTCGCTGGTTACAATTGATTACAGTAGATAATTATGATAAAATCCGAGTACAAAAGCAGTTATTGAGAGCAAAGTTGAATTGGGCAGAGTCTGGATGTTGAAAAGCCAAAAAGATCCCTTTTCTGTAGGCTCTGGAGTGCTATTTATAGGCGTTCCATGCAAATATCTCGCTCAAACTTCGGGAGACTTCTTCTGGCACGTGAGTGGGCCCACGCGATCGATCCCATGAAGTTTCGGCTCGATCTGTGATCGATACGAACCAATTTCGTATCGATCAAGATTTTGTCCAATGGAGTCGAAACTTGGTGTGAACATTCCTTAGCTTGTACGTAAGCTCCTGTGAAAATTTCGTGGTATTTAGACCTATGGATCTTGAGATATGATCGATATGAGATGTAGCTTCCTCAACGTCGTCTGGTCTGCATCGATCAATCCGTATCGATACCTGTTCGTATCGATGCCCTTCATGTGCGTGCTGGTGACGTGGCCTTATCTTCAGGGTGTGATCCATTTTCCACGCCGCGTTGAACGCCTCTTCCTTTGATTCACGCAAATTTCTAGTTCGTGTCCATTACTTCGTATCCATCGATCCGCGTCCATAGCCTACGTATCGGTTAAGGCTCCACTTATTCGTATCCATCTTCACCTGCAGTTTGTATCCATGTGCTACCATCCATCTGTTAACGTTTCCGGTCTTCTTCGTATCCTTCGACCGCTCCTCTATTCGCATCCATCGACCAACCTTCCTTCGTATCGACTCGAAGTATCCAATGTCGATCGATACGAACAGTATCGATTCGAAGTAGCCTATGCTGATCAATACGAACAGTATCGATTCGAAGTGTACTATTATGCTCCATCCTGATCGACACGAAACCATCGAGTCAAACTAACCATCATGCGCCTGCCTATCCAATTCGGGTCCACTACCATCGTGTCGAAATCCATTTGGCCTTCCTACCTGATCGATACAAACGCACTGTTTGTATCCTAGTGGATTGATACGAAATGTATCGATACGAACCATTATTCACGTATCTTAACTCATCCATATCTCGATCATACGAACTCCGATTGACCTGAAATTTGAAACGTAGCCTCTCCTAGCCTTGGTCATCATTCCTTATCGATTTCGTCTCGATTGGAGCTCGGTTAAATTTTGACGACATCGATCACAATCTTGTTTCCAATCGACCTCCAATCCCGATATCCATTCATTCCAGCAAATTTGTTAATATTCCGGTCTTGACCAAAAGGTGGGATAACAAATATATATTAAAAAAATTATTTAAATATAGCATTGTTTGTTAAATTTAAAGTCCAAAATGTTACTCTTTGTAAACAGTCGAATCCGGACTTGAGACCGCTTCCATTGAGTTCAAAATGACGTTTACAACTTTTTTGAGTATAAACATCGATTTGTTTGGAGTTGATTAGGATTTTGGTATTTTGTTTAGGCTTTGGTTTGTGTACTAGCCCACTAACCCAATAAGAGAACCCAAACCTTCTACCAAATACCTCCCACTCCACTCCTCTTCATTCGTTCCACTTTCTAAATTCCTAACACTCAAGCCCAAGAAAAATGGCGGAAAAGAAATGAGATTAGAAATTCCTAAGCCCTAATTCTCTTAGGAAATTCAACATCAAGTTATAAATCAAAGAAAAGCTTAGTTAAGCATCCTCTTCATCTTCTCCATCTCAATCTCTCTTTAATTTTTAGAAATTTCTATAACCTAACTTAGGAAAAACATTGCCTTTGATAATAGATTGAAGATTCTAGAGGTGTAGTGAAGAGGAATTGATCTTTCCTTGTTTTAAAGCTTCTCAATTGTTGTTTTTGAATTTAAAGGTGAGTTCTTGAACTCACGTCTATTTCTATACTTTGATAGTTGTTAGGTATGAATTCCTAACATCTATTTCATGTTCATTTGCTTTTGATTTTAATTGGTTTGGTGAATTTTCCAATTTTTGGTATTTTGAAGTCAAAATCTTTGAAAATCTTACTATGGATGTTTGGACATGTTGTTTGGAGTGTATAGAAGAGCCTATAGGGCTGGGTTGTCGCTTGGCATAAATCCCTAGCCACCATCACTCATCCGTTCGCTTCCGAACCGATTTGGCCATTAATGGCCTAGGTTGATGTTTGCCCTGAGCTTCAGCTCAGACGTTTGGGAAAACACTCAGACGTCTGGGCCAACAGAATAAAAATTCCAGATGTACAACTCAGATGTCTGAGGTTATTCCCAGACGTCTGGGCGATCTGGAAGAAAATTTCCAGATTCTCAGCTCAGATGTTTGGGAAAACCACCAAACGTCTTGTGCTGTTTAATTCAGCTAATTTGCCTAATTTTCAGTGGATTTCCATTTTATCGATTTTTGTTGAACCAGTTGGTTGTTGTCATTTATTATCAACTTTGATGACTTCTTTTTGGATTTTTAGGAATATCTATTTGATGGATTTGATATCGATTTTCATGGTTTCAATTCACGTCGTTGAATGTGAATTTTTGGTGATAGATTGTTTTTACAATCGTTTCTATGATTTGTCACTTAAAAATACAAAGGTTTCTATACTAGTAGTAAATACTCAAACTCTTTCACAAAAACGATTTCAACACTACTTTTAAATACAAAGCTCGCTTTTAAAACTGTTTCCAAATCGATTAGTATATACAAACCTTTACCTCATTCAAATGAGAAATCTAATTAAACGACTTAGCAAAACAAGTGGTATGTAATGCTTGCATTTACTTTGTCGATTAATTCTTGGACTTGTTCGATTGAACTCTTGTGACAATTTTCGAGTGGAAATCTACAATCTGTTCTTAAAATTTTAAGTTAAGCTAGTAGTTATGGGACATGAAGCTAAACTCATTTATTTACTAGCTTAGTGTAATTTACACTTCTTACTGATCAATGATGATCATTTTATGGTTTAGACTAGCGATATGCGATGTCTCTTTGTCTTCCTGGGGGACTATACCCCGTATTATGGAGCTTCATCTCATTTTTAGGAGCAATCGGCTCAACGAGTTCGGAGAATGGGGCGTATCTTTTTAGGTGCGTCGATGTTCGGCTCAATTAATATGTGCATGGGGCATATCTTTTTAGGTGTGTCGATGTTCGCATGTGCATGAGGCGTATCTTTTTAGGTGCATCGATGTTCAGCTTATCAGTCCCCAAGGGGGGACTGTACCCCATATTTTTATGGGATAGCGTCTCGTTTGTGATACACGTGTTGGTGAGTTTTAATGCTCCCGTTTATGATAGGCCTCCCCCTTTTTTTGATTTCTAGATTTCTAATTATTGATTTCTAGAATTTGTGTTTCACCAATTTTTGTGATTTGCATTGATAAACTTTATCAATATTTTAGGTTTGGTGAATAAAAATAAAGAATATGACATTCTTTTTGGTGTACGAGAAAATTTGAGATATTGTATGATTTTCGTGGTTATCATATATACTTGTCATATCTCATATCCTATCTCATCGTATCTGATATTTATAGCTAGACTGATCCGTTTATTATTTTTCTTCTTAAATAATACTTGGGTCAGACCGAGGTGTTTCAGGTGCTTCCACTTGACTTCTTATCAGGGATCGTTATCTGACTTTTGGCTAACTACTTTAGCTTAGTAGTTTTTGTTTTTATACATTCAATATAGAGACTCCTTGATGTATACATATTCTTTTGTCTAGCACTTGTGTCTATTCTTTTGTGATGTAGTGGATCTTGTATGACCACTACTTTGACGTACACTTCTATGTGTTCTATTCATATCTATTTCCGCCTTTGTGATATGAATATCTATGACTGATTTATGTTATGCTTATTTTATATTTGTTTCCGAAGGCCACATAGCCACTGTGTAGTAGCTTTGAGTTTGTATTTGATATGTCAGTTTTCCTCTTGATATGAAATGCATGACATACTATCTGACATATCGGTACTCGCCCAAAGCAATTACACAGATGGTCGCTCCTCAATAGCCTTATTCTTCGTGCTAGTCGACGGCATTACCCCGTAGTGTTCTTGGATAGTGTAAGTATAGAGGTGGAGCATCACAACTTGGTATCAGAGCCAAACTTCGGAACAATACAGGACATTATGACAAGAATCATTGTCCTAAGTCTCTCTTAGGAATCGTGCTTTAGGATTTAATCCGAGTCTTAGCTCCCGTTCTATCCTATTTTCTTTTATGATGCTTTGTTTTACCAATCAAGCTTATTTGAATTCATTCTGAGAATAACCTTTTTCCTCTTCGTTCTTTCTTTCTTTCTTTCTTAAAGAAGAAGAGATGGTTAGATCTGGCAGTCCTAGCGCTGGACAATCTAGTGGTCCTCCTTTGGATGGCGTATTCATGTCTGCCCAACAACTTTTGGATCTTGTAAAGAATCAAAGGTTTATCTGTGCTTTGAATAAGAACTCCAAAAAGGTTTTACCTCTGAAATTAAAAGTGCCTTTCAACCAGCTTGTAGATATCACTCTTCGACTTGAAGAGGCCGATAAAGCAAGTGATGGTGATATTGGGGTTTCCAAAAAGAGGCATATTAAGTTCAAAAGCCCTAATCCCAACAAGAAAGGGAAGCAAGCAACTTCAGTAACAAAGACTCCTACCCCTGATCGTGGAGTATGCTACAATTGTAGTTCTAAGGACCACTATGCAAATAAGTGTCCAAAGCCCCTTGCCTGTCGCTATTGCAAAAGTTTGGGTCACCTTATATCTTCATGTCCCAAACTTCAAAGCAAGAAAGAGGGAAAGTTGAATGTTGTGCAAACCCCTAGTAACACTTCTCTTGGTCAAGGTATTTCTCATTCTGTCCTTGATGGCATTATTTTGTTTCGTGATTATCCTATTCGAATTCTTTTGATACAGGTGCATCTCCTTCTTTTATATCAAAAGAACTTGTTGATACTTTTTCTTTAAATATTATGGGCTTGATGACTTCACTGAGAATTGCAAATCCAGTTGGTGGTTCCGCAACACTTAGTTTACTTTGTAAAATGTCGGGATTATTTTATGTGATTATGCTTTCCGATCCGATTTGCATGATTATGCGCTACTTAGGTTTCGGATTTGTTTTGGGAAAGGATTGGCTTAATCATTATGAAGCCCATATTGCAGCGACCAAACTTTCTACTACCAGAAAGTTGCATCATCTTTAAGAAAGAAAGGGGTGAGAAATAGAAAAGATAAAGAAGAATGTAGAAACAACATCAGAATCTCAACAGCCGAACGAATAAATTATACTAATCACATAAATATTTCATAATATACAACATCAATCAGAGTTACACAGATAATACATCACATACTAGACAGTTATAAACACATGTCTAGTTAATACATCTCGATACAACTCAAATACAACACAGAGATACCAACACAGCGGAAGACTATATATCTATAACGCTGAAGCCTCCTGCTCCATTGCTCCTCCACAAATCGTCAAAGCTAACCTGAATCCCTTGGCTACTCGTAAAAATTTGAGTACCCGAGAGTTTAAGAAAAACAGAAATAAACTCCGGGTCAGACATGGGTCTGGTATGAGTAACAGGTTAAAGTTGCTTAACTTTGAAAATTCTTTAAAAACAAAAGGTATCATGTAAGACTTCCCACATATAAACATGGAAAAGTTTTTACCTTACGCTAACCAAACATTTGATAGGAAATTCAGTGATATTATAATAGGTCTAGGGTTTTCAAGTAAATAAGAAATAGCTGAAATTGTTACATGATTAAATTCCAGCATACTAGGTTTACAATCAAATTCGAGGGCGCTTATTGGAGATTGGATTCCATACAATGGCAGGGCTACTGGGGTACCGCACGTCACAGTACCTGGCCTAGATCAGCGTACCGAGGACCCACCCTAAGTCCCCTGCAACACAAGGCTGAAACCATCCCTTACTGGATAGTCCCGAACAAAATAACCCTGCAGTTGTGGCCAACAACTGCCTACTAAGCCGAAATAAAAAGGGACATCTAGACAGGGGTATATCTTGCTCTCAAGTGGGAGCTACCCACGAAGCCTTGCTGCACCTCCCCTATTTTAGCCATTCCCGGTTGATGAGGCTTGAGGTCACTTTTACCTTTATAGAACTCAATACTTAGAATGCCCATCGTCCACCTGACGATGTGCTGAAAGCATTCAATCCATACAAGTTCGTTCCGGGTTCGAACGAAACCGAAGGCATTATCTCGTTTCACTCATTTTGGAATCACCCTCAGAGTTAACGATAATAACCCTTTCATTCTGAATCTTCATCTTCACTTGAGATTCACGACCTATCGTTAATTTGGATCGATGTGGTTTTCGGATATCCAAATCTGGAAACCCGATCCCGGTCTCAACGAAATCCAAATTGTATCTTTTAAGGCCAAGTTGTTTTAAAGTTAAAACAATTCATTTCATTATCCATATACACACAGATAGATAATTCACAATATCACAGATAGATAATTCACAATATCACAGATAGATAATTCACAGTATCATCATAAATAGATAATCCATATTATCACCACACTTCAACCAAAGCATCCATATCACATAGCATTACTTATCTCATATCTGAGATTTCAAATCATTCAAGGAAATCAATATCATCCATCATATATAAACAAGGATTAATAATCACACCATTTATAATTAATTTAAAATGAATTAAATTAATTAAATTAATTTAAGATGGATATCCCGAGAGGACTATCCATCTTTGACATCCTCAATCTGTTAAGCAGATTTCTATTGTTCTTAATGATTTCGATTCCAATTCGGTGGAATCATTTTATTCTTTAAACACGCATGATGAGGAAAATGTTATTTCCCTCATTCAAATAGTTCGTGAATTTCTCGATATCTTTGAGCCTGTCTTAGGATTACCACCTAAGCGATTAATTGAGTGGTTGTAAGGTCTTTTCAGCTCGACCTTGCCACCGGTTTTTATCAGCTGCGTATTGTGGAGGATAACTTTCCACTTACCGCATTCCGCACTCGTTACGATTCTTATGAGTGGCTCGTCATGTCATTCGGTTTGACGAACCCTCCATCTTATTTCATCCATCTTATGAATCGAGTATTCTGTGAATATCTCGATGAGTCTGTTGTTGTATTCATTGATTATGGGTGAAAACAACAATTTAAAATTGCAAATCTTTCTAATAAGATATATTTATAAGTATAATTGGATTTTGTTCTTAAAACGAACAAAGAATATTCGTAAAATTTTTAAGAAACATGTTTATCATATAGAAGATGATTTTGTGTTGTATTGCCTATTGAGTGCTTTAAGAATTCTGGTCGATGCGCCTGATCAACGTTATCGATAGGAGTCTCCTAAACGCTATGATGAGACAGTCAGACACAGTAAATTGACTTGTAATAAGTAAATTTTTCTAAAAAGATGATTACGTAAAGTTTATTATAATTTTGAATGTCTTAGCTTTTCGGGAAAGAGGATCATGAAATAAATGATTTAGCGTAGAAACTGCTTTTCAAAAATTAAAAGAACTCCGTTCCGATGCTCCTATTCTTGTGATTCCCAAAGGTAACCAAGACTTGATTGTTTATACCGATGCTAGTCGGGTTGGTTTGGGAGCCGTTCTCATGCAAAGGGAACGTGTTATCGCTTATGCTTCTAGGCAATTTAAGCATGCCGAGACTAGATATGCCACTCATGATTTAGAGCTAGCGGCTATTGTTTTCACTCTTAGAATTTGGCCTCATTATCTTTTGGGAGAGAAATTTGTTCTCTACACCGATCATAAATCTTTGAAGTATTTGTTCTCTCAAAAGGAATTTAATTTTCGTCAACAATGTTGGCTCGAATTTCTTGCATCTTATGATCTTGTTATTCTTTATACTCCCGGAAAGGGAAATCGTGTTGTCGATGCCCTTAGCCAAAAGCAACAAGCAGTTGTTTCCATGATGATATCCGAATGGAATGATCTCGAGACTTTGTCTACTTGTGAGATTCGAGATCGTGAATCCGATTCATGTTCATCTCTTGTTTTATGTAGCCTTGAGGCTCATCCATCTCTTTTAGACCGCATCCTTGAAGCTCAAAAGCAAGATCCCGAATTGGCTCATCTTAGCCAAAGTTGTAGGGATAAAAAATAATATTGGTGGTCTGAAAGACTTTGAAATCGATGCTCGTGAGGGCATTCGAAAATTTGGTAGACTTATTGTGCCGAATATTAGTGGTCATCGTAAAGACATTTTAGAAGATTCTCATCGTTCTAAATTTACCATTCATCCCGGTAGTAGTAAAATGTACGCGGACATGAAGCGACTTTATTATTGGGATGGAATGAAATCTGATATTGCTAACTTTATTAAGCGTTGCATGACTTGCCAACTCATAAAGGCCAAGCATCAAAGGCCTAGTGGGTTATTGCAACCTTTGGACATTCCAGTTTGGAAGTAGGATCAAGTCTCCATGGACTTTATTGATGGTCTTCCCCGTTCACATTCAGGTCATGATAGTTTGTGGGTGATTTTAGATAGACTTACAAAATCCGCCCATTTTATTCCCGCTCGGTCCAATCGGACCGTATCTCTTTTGGCCAAACTTTATATCAAAGAAATTATTAAATTGCATGGAGTTCCTACTTCTATTTTTAGCGATCGTGATCCATTGTTTACTAGTGGATTTTGGAAAGGTCTTCAAAAAGGTTTGGGAACAAAGCTTAATTTTAGCACCACTTATCATCCTCGGTCCGATGGACAAACAGAGCGTGTGAATCAAACTCTTGAAGATCTTCTTCGTGCATGTGTTCTTGATTTTGGTGGAAGTTGGGAAGATCATATTTCTCTTGTTGAGTTTTCTTATAATAATAGCTTCCAATCTAGTATTGGTATGGCACCTTTCGAGGCACTCTACAGAAGGCCATGCCGATCGCCCTCGTGTTGGCTTAAAGCCGGTGAGAAGCCGGTTTTAGGTCCAGATTTTATTTGTGATGCCATAGAAAAGATTGATCTTATTCGTCATAGGATGAAAGAAGCTCAATGTAGACAAAAATCCTATGCCGATAACCGAAGAAGGAATTTGGAATTTTCTGTGGGAGATTTGGTACATTCGTGTTTCACCTATGAAGGGTGTTGTGCGTATCAGTCGTTCGGGAAAATTAGCACCTCGATATATTGGCCCATTTCCCATCACCAAACATATTGGTTCCATGGCTTATCGCCTTTTACTACCGGCTCAATTTTCTGCTATTCATGATGTATTCCACGTTTCTCAACTACGGAAATGCCTTAGAGATTCCAATTTTATTCTTGAGTCCGGTGTTATTGAAGAAATTGAGGTTTCACCTAATTTGACTTATGAGCAACATCCTATTCGCATCATTGCTACGGAGGTTAAACGCCTTCGTAATAAAGATGTTCCGCTTGTAAAAGTTCAATGGTCCTCAAATCCAAAGGATTGCTCTTGGGAATCCAGAGAATTCATCGAGCGAACACATCCAGACATACTCTCTCGTGCTCTATAAGATGAACTTCTCACATCAAAATTTTCTTTTGTGTTGTTATGCCTTAGAGTGGTTGTTACCTTTTATTTTCTTCTTAAGTATTGCAAGGACGCAATTGTTAGGAAATCCAATCTACGTTTCGATGACAACAACTATACAACGGAAATCAAATATATATATATATATATATATATTTATATATACAGGTACTTGCTAGAACAACATCAGTAGAAAGATAAGAAAGAGGCCCAAAGGACAATACAAGAGACTACAAGTCAATAGGAACAAAGAAGCACAGGAACAAGAGCACTAAAACTGATATGCACAATATCAGACGTCTGGGTGCACAAGCCATACGTCTGAATCAGTTCTCTAGAACAACAGACAGTCAAAACCAGACGTCTGGTATTAGCACTTAGATGTCTGAAAATCTACCATATTCAAAAAATATATGGTATCAAATGTCTGAGACATATACTAGATGTCTGAATTCAAACTCGGATTTCAAATAAGAACTTCAACTGCCACATTCGAATGGACATCTTCGCTTCTCTTCACTACAACTCTTCATCATCAATAGAAGCAACTGTAGAGCACTTGTTAATGGACATAACTACTCAAGATACCTATGTACAACTATATATAGCATCAAGAATCAAAAGAAAGAACTTACCTTACATACTTACGTTTTCTAATTCTACACTATATTCTTGATCTCTGCGCTTTAGCAATCTTTACTTGTATTCACTCTTCCATATACTCAGTTCTTCATAGATAATATTCTTGAGAGATACATTGGAAGCAATTGTACTAATTAGTCAACATCCGTGTTATACTAGAACACACATTTGGCAAGAACAACTCATTGTAACCAAGCCTATTCCTCCGGGCGAAGCGAGGGTTTTTGATAGTCGAATTCCGAAGGGGAGCTTCATGGGAGGTCCGAACCAGTATAAAATTCTGGTGTGCTTATTCTATATTTACTTAGATTAGCATTGCTTTAGTTGCATCATATATTTATTCACATATACTTGCATATACACTACACGATCCACCCCGTAGACTTTTAATTGGTATCAGAGCAAGGTTTGATCAAAGTACAGTAACACGTATTTGAATCACTTTAATATGGAAAGTATTTTTCAAGAAGGACAATCCACAGCACGTCCCCCACTGTTTAATGGTTCTAATTATGCATATTGGTCAACACGTATGAGAATTTTTATGGAAGCTAATGGATTAGAAATTTGGTCAGCCACTCAAAATAAATATGAAGCACCTACTACTGCTATGAATACATGGAATGGTACACAAAAAACCGTAGCTTCTAATAATGCCAAAGCAATGAATGTTTTATTTTGTTCATTAGATAAGAATGAATTTTCACGTGTCAAGTTATGTAACACTACATATGATATTTGGCATACCTTACAAGTTACACATGAAGGCACTAACAAAGTTAAACAAACTAAGATCTCAATTTTGCAAAATCAATTTTCTTCATTCAAAAAGAAACAAAATGAATCTATAGTGGACATGTACTCTAGATTCCAAACTATTCAACACGATTTAATGGCACTAGGAGTTAAATTCACAAATTTTGACTTAGTATCTAGAATACTTGTAACACCCTTGTATTTTCAACCATTCGCATCAGCACATGTCGGACTTGAATTGCTCAAAATATCAGATTGTTAATTTTTATTTGGCAAAAATCAGCATATACAGTAAATAATAAATCACAGAATCATAGACACAGAGTAATATAAAAATAAGCAGCGGAAATAAATGAATAGTAGTTCATGAAGCTACTATATATATATGTATCAGAGTTAAAACAAGATACAGTAGAAGTCTCGAATACATAGAAGTCTCAATACAGTAGTCAAATAACAAAACTGAATATATTAGTGGAGTAAACAGAATAACTGAAAGCTGGATAGATAGATGGATCTCCAATCGAAGCTCCAACTTCAAAGGTGAGTCTCAAATGCTGTGACACCTAGTCTGACCCGAGCGTAAAGCAAAACACAAAACACTCGAGTCAGGATTAACATTCTTATATCAATAAATCCAACTCAAGTGAAATATCAACTGAAATACAAGTAACTCAAAGGATGTTTGGGATAACCATCCTCTAAGGATCCGTGGAACTATCTACTATGTAGAAATGTACGCTATTAACAACCAAACGTTATTATAACACCGTGGTCATTTCAAAATATCATACTTCAAAACCAAAATATCATATCCATTTCAAAACCATATCAATACGATATCATTTCTCACTTAAAATGATATTCATTTCAAAAATCATAGCACTTCAAAGTTATAACACTTTTGAAATTATAAAGCTTAGAAATTATAACACTTTGGAAATCATAACACTTGATAACATAATACTTTGAATTTCATAAATTTGAAATCATAACTTCCCACTTGAACGGTTTAGATATTAATAATAGTATATATAATAAAATAGTTTATACAATAAAATAGTTTATATTATAATAGTTATAAGTTAAAATAGTTTATATTAAAATAATTAGTATATTAAAATAGTTTATGTGTAACGACCCGAAATTTTCGACCCCAAAAATTCCAGATTGTTAGGGAAAAGAAGAAAGAGGTAGAAGAAGAAACAGAGACAAAACACAGATTCTCACATTCGCAGCGGATAAAATATAATATCAAATATTTGCAGTAATACAAAGGAATACTGTATCTGTTAATTTACATTTAATACATCAGAGTTACAACCAATCACATATAAACTGGACAGTTAAAATTAACTTGTCCAAGTACTACAAACAATAACACTCAGCGGAATACTCTATATGTTCCTGCCATCCAGCTCGCCTCCTAAGCTCCAGAACATCCTTACCTGGAAATCTGTAATACTCGGTCTTACCCGAGCATTACATCAAAGTAACACCAGGGTCAGGATGGAAACCAGCGTGAGTAAACCCACATAATTTGAAATATCAAGTTTAAACATAACTAAACCCGGGTAACTCGTACCTTACTACGAGTTCTAACATGTTATAGCCAACACTTATTTCACAAACAACCCTTTAAGTACCACTACATAATTTCAATGGTCCAGTTTACTTAAATTATTCCATTCAAGCCTATTGATTTCACATATCAAATCTATAAAGAATTATTGTTGATTACAAATCGAAGTGGATTCGGGTATTTACTGATACCCGACCCCGGTCTCTTCGAATCTAATATCGACTTAAAAACAAAGCTATTTAAGTTTAAACAATTCCATTTATATCCAGAATTACATATTACATAGCAATTCATCACAGATTAGACAAACCATATTATCACAATTCAACCCAAACATATCATATCACATAGCATCACATATCAGAGATATCAAATAATCCAAGGCATTCAATATCATTCAATCATCCATAAGCAAGATTTTATAATCACACCATTTTTAATTAATTTAAATAAATTAAATTAATTACTTCAATCATCTTTAAATCCTGCTTACTTAATCATTAATTAATTATTCTATAATCATTTTCTTTGATTAATTATACTTTACTTAATCTCATTCATTAATTTACTAACCTTTTAATTAATTATCTTAATTAATCAATCCTTTAATTAATCAAACTAAGTAATTAACCCTTAATTACTTCCATTAAGTAATTATCATTAAATAAAATACATTTAGTAATTATCCATTAATTATCCTCCTTAATTAATGACATTAAGCAATTTTCCTTTAATTACTTTCATTAAGTAACTATCATTAATTAATTTCATTAAGTGATTAACCTTTAATAAATTAATCATCTTTTAATTAATAACTTGATTAATTAATCACATTAATAAATCAATCTTTTAAATTGATTACACAAATTAATTTACCTTTGATTAATTATCTAAATAATTAAGTTAATTAATTATTCCCTGATTACATAAATCAATTATCCATCCTTAATACATTAAATAATTTAATTTCATCATTTAATTCACCTTTAAAACATATAGGATTTAACTTATTATATAATTACTCTAACAATTTGAAAACATTTTAAAACTTTGGAAACTCGTTTAAAACTTGCTAAAACTTTGTAAAGAACTTGGTTTACATTCTTCTTTGAAACTTATACATTTTTGATAAGCTTTAAAAACTTGATTACTGCAACCTCCAAATACCCGGGCTAATCATCCTCGACCCCAAGCTTCAACCCGAGAAACTACCTTCATTCCCAAATTAAAAAAAACTCTGGTGCACAGAATGTTTGGTGCACATGCACCGATCGCCGACGACGCTCCGGCATCCACGACCACCATCAACAAGTCGACTTCGAACTCCTCAAGCCATCTAGCCACTCAGATACCTCAATCGATTACGACACCAAAATTTAACTCGATCGGTTCTCACTGAATCAAAACTGGTCACCGATAATTATCTCCATCTGCCAATTTCCGACCACCTGAAGCTTGGCCATCTCGTCCATGGCCTCACCGAAAACCAAGCTCTGTCTTCCCCTTCGACCGATCTCGTCCAGCTCCTCCTCGATGTCGAAATCGACAAGTTTCATCGTCGACCAAAATGGGTTGTTAAACCCTAGTTCGTCGAACTGCCATTGCCACGGTGGCTTAAAAATCCACTGACCATTTTTACCAGTGCCCCCGACCCCTCAGCCTGCTCCAGTCGCGACCCCGACAACCCAAGTGCCGTCGATCACCAGAAAACGCTCGAAACTTCATTCCCGTTCAACATGCATTCCCTCTCGAATTACACACTTAAAAATCGTGATTCCATTCTTAAAAATCCTAGATTTTGATAACAAATACATATTTTAATTATGAAACCAGAAATCATTCAATTCAAAAAATTGATATAATTTGAATTTTACTGTACTTCTCCTCTCTTGTTAAGACTAACATCAGATAATCTTGAAAATATTTTTAAAATTGATATTCTGTTAAAACAAACAGATTTTGTTTACAACTCATAACCTAAAGAAGATCAAAGAATGAGAATTTGATTTTTAATCAAATTTGAATCCTGTAAAACATGGAACATAGCTCTATATATATATATATACAGACACGCACACCAACCAATACATATTTCACAAACATGCAAGCATCATATTACATATATCACAACACTATTACAAACAATATTCATAAACATCAAGATAAAAACAGATTTGAGCTTTTTGATAAAGTTGTTTTACTCACCTTTTTATGTTGAACAGAGAGCAAAGCCTGGAAAATGATCTTTGCTTTTGAACAGGAATTAAATCTTGAATTTAAAATCTGACTTGCTTGATTATTGAGGTGATCTGATCTTTTGAAAACTGAAGCTTGAAAATGCTTTGAAATCTGAAGCTTTGATGATTCAAGTAGTTGATTGCTTATGAATTTCTAGTTATGGTTGTATACAGGCTTTGAGTTTCTTATGGTTTGTAAAATGTTTTTACAGGGTTTTATTTTGAGTTTTTGAAATGAAGATAGGAAAAGGAAAGGGAAGAGCAAAGATAGATGTATATATAGACTAAATTTACGGTTTTATTAAAAATAAAAGAAAATAAAAATAACATGGTGACACTTGTTTAACTTGTTAACATTTGTCATTAATATGTGTTAATTTGCTTCCATTTGTTAAACTATACACATTTAACTAACATGTGTAATTATGCAGGTCTTTATTTATTTTAAAATGTTTTTGTGACGCCCCACCTCTATACCCACGCTAACCAAGAACACTACGATGTAGTGCTGTCAATTAGCACGGAGAATAAGGCTGTGGAGGAGCGACCATCCATGTTACTTCTTTGTGCGAGCACCGATATGTCAGATAGAATAGAATGCATATCTTTTAAGGAGGAAATCCGACATACCGATACAAACACAAAGCTATCACACGGTGGCTATATATAATCTTCGGAAACAAACATAGACGTAATCATACCATAAATCAGTCACAGACATCCATATCACAAAGGCGGAAGAAGATATGAATAAATATATAACACATGAAAGTGTACATCAGAGTAGTGGTCAGAAAGATCCACGATAATACAAAAGAATAGCATCACGTGCTATACAAAAGAATAAGTACACTACATAGAGTCTATATCTCAAATGTATGCATCCAAAAACTATTAATCTATGTAGTTAGCCAAAAATCAGAATAATCCTGAAGAGAAGTCAAGCAGAAGCACCTGTAACATCTCGGTCTGAGCCGAGTATTATTTATAAGAAAATAATAAACGGATCAGTCTAGCTATAAATATCAGATGATAAGGTATATGATAAATAATATGGCATGAACATGTAACAACCATAACGGCACACTACTATAAGTGTGAAAATGTTAATCAACAAAAGATCAATCAATATCACAAGAATCTTCTCAAAGATAAAATAGGGTATCATACCCTAAACTTATATTCATAACAAGTCAATAACACATAATTTCACCAATGCACAAAAACTAATATCATATCAATGAAAATCATGAAAATTGGTGAAGCACAAAATTCCAGAAATCATCACCAAAAATCCAGAAAACACATAAAAAGGGGGGAAGGCCTAAAACATGAATGGGAGCATGAAAACTCACCTACGCGTAAAACACATGACGAGAAGCTATCTCATGGAAGCTATCCATTAAATTTTCACACAGGAATGGCCCGAAGACCATGGGGTGCTACCCCATATATGTGATGGCGAAACATCACAAAAGCGGGGTCTAGTCTCCCTCGCAGACAAAGAGACATCGCTCAATCGCTAGTCTAAATCACAAAAATGATCGTCATGATCATAAGGAAGTGTCAATTACACTAAGCCAATAAATATATGAGTTTAGCTTCATGTCCCATAACCACTAGCTTAACTTAAATATTTATGAACAAACTATAGATCTTCACTAGGAAATTGTCACAAAAGGGTTCAATCGAACAAGTCCAAGAGCTAACCGACGAAGTGAACGCGAGCGTTTCATACCACTCGTTTTACTAAGTCGTTTAATTCGATTTCTCATCCGAGTGAAGTAAAGGCTTGTATATACTAATAGATTGGAAAACGGTTTAGGAAAAGAGCTTTGTAATAAAATAGTGTTGAAATCGTTTGATGGAAGAGTTTTTGATATTTACTACTAGTATTGAAACCTTTATATTTTTAAAGTGACAAGTCACAAAACGATTGTAGAAACAATCAATCATCAAAATTCACATTCGGAGACGTGAATCAAATCCAATTAAACCGATAAAGAATTCATCGAAATGGATATTCAAAAATCCCGAAAAAGGAGTCATCAAAGTCATAATTAATGATAACAACCACTAAGAACCAACATGAATCGATAAAATTCGGAAAACCCAATCAAAACGAGCATAAATAGGCAAATCAGGAAAACAAGAGCAGGTCAGTCGACTGAAATCCCTGTTCAGTCGACTGAACAATGTCCAGAAAACTCCGGGCTTTAGCTCAGTCGACTGAACAGAGGATTCAGTCGACTGAACCTGATTTTCTGCATTTTCTATCCTATGACAATTGACGTGCAAACACTCACAACTTGCAACCGGACGAGCAACGGCGCTAAGGGTTTACGCCAATCGAATACCCGGCCATATAAGCTCTTCGATTTATCACCAAAAACATGATCCAACATCAAGCTATGATTTTTAGAGTTTTAGACTTCCAAAACACCAAAAATTGCAATGCTCACAAAACCCATCCGAATCAAAAGCAATTGCACATGGATAATTGTTAGGAATTCATAACAAGAAATCAAGGATAGTTATAGACATAGATGTGAGATAAAAATCTCACCTTTGAACCCAAAAACAATGAATGAGAAGCTTGAAGACAAGGAAAGATCAACCACACTTCAATCTCAACACAAGAAGCTTGAATCTAAGCTTAAAAAGGAAACACTTCCCAAATTAGGTTTAGGAATTTTCTGAAATCAAAGAGAGAATGATTTGGAGAAGAAGATGGAGATGCATACCTTAGCTTCTCTTTGGATTTGGAGCAAGAATTTGAGATTGAAAGAGGAACTAGGGCTTGGAGTTTTAATTTCCCATCCCTCCCACCATTTTTGCTTTAGAACTGAAAAGAGGAGGAAGTGAGAGTGAATGGGGAGGGATGGTTCAGTTTGGGGTATAAGGATGACTAGTGGGCTGGACCCAAACCCAAACCCAAAGTGAAAAAGGTCAAATTTTTAGCTAGCTCCAAACATATCGAAGTTTATACTCAAAAAGGTTGCAAACGGCATTTTGAACTCAATGGAGGTGGTCTCGAGTCCTAATTTGACCGTATGCAAAAAGTAGCTTTTCGGACTAACATCCGACTAACGATAAAATATTTAAATATAAAATTGATAAATATGCGGGTTGTTACAGACTCCCCTCCTTAAAGAAATTGCGTCCTCGCAATATATAAGGCAGAAATAAAAAGTAACAACCATAAAAGCATATTAACACAAAAGAAATTTGAAATAAGAAGTTTACCTCAAAGAGCAGGAGTAAGTAGGTCCGGATGTGTACGCTCGATGAATTCTCTAGATTCCCAAGAGAAATCCTTAGGATTTGAGGACCATTGAACTTTAAAAAGCGGAACATCTTTATTTCGAAGTCGTTTGACCTCCGAAGCAATAATTCGAATAGGATGCTGCTCATAAGTTAAATTAGGCGAAACTTCTATCTCTTCCACAACACCTGGCTCAAGAATAGAATCGGAATCCCGAAGGCACTTCCGTAATTGAGAAACGTGAAATACGTCATGCATGGTAGAAAACTGAGCCGGTAATGAAAGGCGATAAGCCATGGAACTGATACGTTCAGTGATAGGAAATGGCCCAATATATCGAGGCGCTAACTTTCCCGATCGACTGAAATGTACAACACCCTTCATAGGTGAAACACGAATAAATACGAGATCTCCCATAGAAAATTCTAATTTTCTTCTTCGGTTATCGGCATAGGATTTTTGTCTACTCCGGGCTTCTTTCATCCTATGTCGAATAAGTTCAATCTTTTCTGTGGAATCCCGAATAAAATCTGGTCCTAAAACCAGCTTCTCACCGGCCTCAAGCCAACAAGAAGGAGATCGGCATGGCCTTCCATAGAGTGCCTCGAAAGGAGCCATACCAATACTAGATTGGAAGCTGTTATTATAGGAAAATTCAACAAGTGAAATATGATCTTCCCAACTTCCACCAAAGTCAAGAACACAAGCACGAAGAAGATCTTCAAGTGTTTGATTCACATGCTCAGTTTGTCCATCGGACTGGGGGTGATAAGCGGTGCTAAAATTTAGCTTCGTTCCCAAAGCTTTTTGAAGACTCTTCCAAAATCCACTAGTAAACAATGGATCACGATCACTAACAATGGAAGAAGGAACTCCATGCAGTTTAACAATTTCTTTAACAAAGAGTTTGGCCAGAAGAGGAACGGTTCGGTTCGACTGAACTGGAATAAAATGGGTAGATTTAGTAAGTCTATCAACAATCACCCATTAGCTATCATGACCCGAACGAGAACGGGGAAGGCCATCAATAAAATCCATGGAAATTTGATCCCACTTCCAAACTGGAATTTCCAATGGTTGCAATAACCCACCGGGCCTTTGATGTTCAGCTTTGACAAGTTGGCAAGTCATGCAACACTTAACAAAGTTAGCAACATCAGATTTCATTTCCTCCCAGTAATAAAGTCATTTCATATCCGCGTACATTTTACTACTACCGGGATGAATGGAATATTTGGAACGATGAGAATCTTCTAGAATATCCTTTCGAAGATCACTAATATTTGGTACAATAAGTCTACCAAATTTTCAAATGTCGCCACGAGAATTAATGTCAAAGTCTTTCAAACCTTCGATATCAACTTTATCCTTGACATTTTGGCCAAGAAGAGCCAATTCGGGATCTAGCCTTTGAGCTTCAAGAATGCGGTCTAAAAGAGAAGGATGAGCCTCGAGGCTACATAAAACAAGAGATGAACATAAATCGGAAACACGATCTCGAATTTCACAAGTGGATAAAACTTCGAGATCATTCCATTCGGATATCATCATAGAAACAACCGCTTGTTGCTGGCGACTAAGTGCATCGGCCACTCGATTTCCCTTTCCGGGAGTATAAAAAATATCAAGATCATAAGAGGCAAGGAATTCGAGCCAACGCTGTTGACGCAAATTAAGTTTCTTTTGAGAGAATAAATATTTCAAAGACTTATGATCAGTATAAAGTATAAATTTCTCTCCCAAAAGATAATGTCGCCAAATTCAAAGGGCGAAAACGATAGTCGCGAGTTCTAAATCATGTGTGGCATATCTAGTCTCAGCCGGCTTCAATTGCCTAGAAGCATAAGCAATAACACGTCCTTTTTGCATAAGAACGGCACCCAAACCAACGCGACTAGCATCGGTATAAACAACAAAATCTTGATTCCCTTCGGGAATAATAAGAATAGGAGCATCAGAAAGGAGTTCTTTTAATTTCTAAAAAGAAGTTTCACATTTGTCCGACCAAATGTATTTAACACCTTTTTTTGTTAAGCCAGTAAGAGGCATGACAATCTTAGAAAAGTCTTTTATAAAACGGCGGTAATAACCAGCCAATCCGAGAAAGCTACGGATTTCAGTCACGCTGTCTGGTCTCTTCCAATTTTGAATTGCTTCAATCTTTGAAGGATCCACTGATATTCCGGATTCGGAAATAATATGACCGAGAAACTTCACACAAGATTGCCAAAAGTGGCATTTGGAAAATTTTGCTTTTAGTTGATTGCTCCTAAAAGTTTCCAATACAATTCGAAGATGCTTTTCATGTTCCTCCTCGGTTTTAGAATACACAAGAATATCATCAATAAAAATAAGAACAAACCGATCGAGGAAATCTTTGAAAACTCGATTCATGAGGTCAACGAAATAAGCCGGAGCATTCGTTAAACCGAATGGCATAACTAGCCACTCATAAGATCCATATCGAGTACAGAAAGAAGTCAAAGGAATACTATCCTCTGCAATACGAAGCTGATGAAAACCGGTAGCCAAGTCCAATTGTGAAAAGACTCTAGCACCACTCAGTTGATCAAATAGATCATCAATCCGAGGTAAAGGATATTTATTCTTAATAGTAAGATCATTAAGCTTGCGGTAGTCAACGCAAAGCCTAAGTATACCATCGGACTTACTTACGAAAATAGCTGAAGCTCCCCAAGGCGAGGAACTAGAGCGAATAAGTTGCTTCTTCTCTAACTCGGATAATTGTTTGCGCATTTCTTCATTCTCCTTATTAGACATGCGATAAGGAGGACGGGTAATAGGTTGAGCTCCAGGTATAAGATTAATTTTGAACTCAATTGCTCGCTTAGGTGGTAATCCTAAGACGGGCTCAAATATGTCGGAAAATTCACGAACGACGCGAATACGAGAAATGACATCTTCCTCATCATCATTATCATCATCACGAGGATTTAAAGAATATAAAGATGCAGCCAAAGTGGAATCCGAATCTTTAAGAATAATAGAAATGTGCTTCACGGATTGCGGATGTCTGAGATAAATAGTCCGCTCAAGACATAGGATATGAGCTTCATAACGGTTAAGCCAATCCATACCCAAAATCATTCCAAAGCCTAAGTAACGCATGACATGCATATCGGCTAGGAAAGATAAATCACACAAAATAATCTCCACGTCTTTACAAAGTAAACTAAGAGTTGCGGATCCACCAACCGGATTCGCAATTCTCAAAGAAGTCATTAAAGCAACAACACTTAAAGAAAAAGTATCGACAAGTTCCTTTGATATAAAAGAATGGGATGCACCCGTATCAAAGAGAACTCTAATAGGTTGATCACAAAATATAATGATGCCATCAAGAATAGAATGAGACATACCTTGACCGCGAGATGTGTTGCCAAGGGCTTGAGCAACGTTTAACTTTCCCTCCTTCGCTTGAAGACTAGGGCATTGGTGCATAAAATGATCTGGACTTTTACAATAGCGGCAAGAGCGGGGCTTTGAACACTTGTTCGAAAAATGACCCTTAGCACCACAGTTAAAGCATTTCTGATCACTGGAGGAAAATGTCTTTGCGGAAGGAGTTGCTTGCTTACCCTTTTTGTTGGGATAAGGACCTTTGAACTTGTTAGGCCTTTTCTTGTTGTTGAAGTTTGGTTTAGCAGCCACCACTTCAACATCACTGTCCTTATCAGCCTCTTCAAGACGAAGAGCGATATCGATGAGTTGGTCGAAAGGAACTTCCAATTTTAGAAGTAATGGCTTCTTAAGATTCTTGTTTAAGCCATAGACAAACCTCTGGTTCTTCTTCAATGGGGTGTTGATGTATTCAACCCCATATTTGGACAGTGACTCGAAGGATGCGACATAATCTGTCATAGAGAATTCACCTTGAACAAGGTCTATGAAACGTCGAGCCAATGTCACTTTCTCTGCTTCTGGTACGAATTTTAATTCGAAGCGTTCCCGGAATTGCTCCCAGGTGAGATCAGCTTCATTAATTTCAGAAATAAGAAGTTCGTACCAATCCAGTGCTCTTTCTTGGAGCATACTGGAGGCCACCTGAACACGGTGAAGATCGATAAGATTCATGCGAGAAAAGATTCTATCGCATGATCTTAACCAAGCCTGGACTTCAATAATAGTTTCAGAACCTTTGAATGGCTTCCACCCAAGTTGATAAATAATATGGCATGAACATGTAACAACCATAACGGCACACTACTATAAGTGTGAAAATGATAATCAACAAAAGATCAATCAATATCACAAGAATCTTCTCAAAGATAAAATAGGGTATCATACCCTAAACTTGTATTCATAACAAGTCAATAACACATAAATTCACCAATGCACAAAAACTGATATCATATCAATGAAAATCATGAAAATTGGTGAAGCACAAAATTCCAGAAATCATCACAAGAAATCCAGAAAACACATAAAAAGGGGGGAAGGCCTAACACATGAATGGGAGCATGAAAACTCACCTACGCGTAAAACACATGACGAGAAGCTATCTCATGGAAGCTATCCATTAAATTTTCACACAGGAATGGCCCGAAGACCATGGGGTGCTACCCCATATATGTGATGGCGAAACATCACAAAAGCGGGGTCTAGTCTCCCTCGCAGACAAAGAGACATCGCTCAATCGCTAGTCTAAATCACAAAAATGATCGTCATGATCATAAGGAAGTGTCAATTACACTAAGCCAGTAAATATATGAGTTTAGCTTCATGTTCCATAACCACTAGCTTAACTTAAATATTTACGAACAAACTGTAGATCTTCACTAGGAAATTGTCACAAAAGGGTTCAATCGAACAAGTCCAAGAGCTAACCGACGAAGTGAACGCGAGCGTTTCATACCACTCGTTTTACTAAGTCGTTTAATTCGATTTCTCATCCGAGTGAAGTAAAGGCTTGTATATACTAATAGATTGGAAAACGGTTTAGGAAAAGAGCTTTGTAATAAAATAGTGTTGAAATCGTTTGATGGAAGAGTTTTTGATATTTACTACTAGTATTGAAACCTTTATATTTTTAAAGTGACAAGTCACAAAACGATTGTAGAAACAATCAATCATCAAAATTCACATTCGAAGACATGAATCAAATCCAATTAAACCGATAAAGAATTCATCGAAATGGATATTCAAAAATCCCGAAAAAGGAGTCATCAAAGTCATAATAAATGATAACAACCACTAAGAACCAACATGAATCGATAAAATTTGGAAAACCCAATCAAAACGAGCATAAATAGGCAAATCAGGAAAACAGGAGCAGGTCAGTCGACTGAAATCCCTGTTCAGTCGACTGAACAATGTCCAGAAAATTCCGGGCTTCAGCTCAGTCGACTGAACAGAGGATTCAGTCGACTGAACCTGATTTTCTGCATTTTCTATCCTATGACAATTGAAGTGCAAACACTCACAACTTGCAACCGGACGAGCAACGGCGCTAAGGGTTTACGCCAATCGACTACCCGGCCATATAAGCTCTTCGATTTATCACCAAAAACATGATCCAACATCAAGCTATGATTTTTAGAGTTTTAGACTTCCAAAACACCAAAAATTGCAATGCTCACAAAACCCATCCGAATCAAAAGCAATTGCACATGGATAATTGTTAGGAATTCATAACAAGAAATCAAGGATAGTTATAGACATAGATGTGAGATAAAAATCTCACCTTTGAACCCAAAAACAATGAATGAGAAGCTTGAAGACAAGGAAAGATCAACCACACTTCAATCTCAACACAAGAAGCTTGAATCTAAGCTTAAAAAGGAAACACTTCCCAAATTAGGTTTAGGAATTTTCTGAAATCAAAGAGAGAATGAATTGGAGAAGAAGATGGAGATGCATACCTTAGCTTCTCTTTGGATTTGGAGCAAGAATTTGAGATTGAAAGAGGAACTAGGGCTTGGAGTTTTAATTTCCCATCTCTCCCACCATTTTTGCTTTAGAACTGAAAAGAGGAGGAAGTGAGAGTGAATGAGGAGGGATGGTTCAGTTTGGGGTATAAGGATGACTAGTGGGCTGGACCCAAACCCAAACCCAAAGTGAAAAAGGTCAAATTTTTAGCTAGCTCCAAACATATCGAAGTTTATACTCAAAAAGGTTGCAAACGGCATTTTGAACTCAATGGAGGTGGTCTCGAGTCCTAATTTGACTGTATGCAAAAAGTATCTTTTCGGACTAACATCCGACTAACGATAAAATATTTAAATATAAAATTGATAAATATGCGAGTTGTTATAGTTTTTTTATAAAACTTTTGTATTTAGTTTACTAATTAATAAATACTTTTCTTAATTTATATAAATAAAACCATTTAAAGAAAATAATATAAAACAAATTATATTCTAATAAAACTCATACATATATATTTTAAAATCCAAAATATTTTAAGAGATCTATCTTTTATTTTTAAAATTTTTTTCTGTTCAATTGAATAAACCAGTTAGATGTCCAATTATCAGATGTCCAAAATACGGGTTATCACATTCCTCCCTCCCTTTGAATCTTTTCATCCTCGAAAAGGAACGAAGCCATAAATTATTCAATACTTAAAATCAGATAAATCACTCTTTGATCACTTTTTTTTAAACACTTTAAAATCTATATAATATTTCCAAAATAGTTTTATAAAAATATCATTTTATAACTTGATGTTTCAACAAGTCCATCCTCGTTCTCACAGAAATTCGGTCATACGTTGATCAGGCGTAAGACTGAAAATCTATAAGTACTTGGTAAACCCGTTTTCAACACCCAGTGAAAATACTTGGAAAAATATTTTGTTGAAAATATAGAAAACATTTTTGAAAATAGAGGAAACATCTTTGGTGAGAATGCTCTGGAAATCATCACCCCCTCCATGGTCGCAGTTAACCCGATGGTTACGTTGCCATCCCGGCAAAATCCATATATAACTGTAGGCCCTCCACGCCCCTCGATTACACCATGATACCCTCCATAGGTCGCATCTACACCCAGGGTTACGTCGTCATCACGGAAAAAACTATGTAACTGTAGGCATCAACGCCCTCGAATTTCACTGCCAAATGAAACTTCTCCACTCCTACCATAGATCGCAGTCTACCGATGTTACGTTGCCATCCCGACAAAATCAAAGGTAGACCGTTGACACTCACCTCCACACGATTTTCGCTATGGTCCACAGTAGATCGCAGTGACACCGAGTTACACTGTCGTCACAGCATAACCCAAATACCTCTGTATGCATCATCGTCCTCGACTTTCGCTACCCACATAATCCTCAGGAACTTCAGTTTGTCCAGACTTCCTCACAGGATCAACTTTAGAACCCCCCTTAGGGCTCAAGGTAGTACCACCCCGTGGAACTCCTAAGAAGTTCATCTCATGGGAGCGCCTTTTTCCCCAAAGCCATTCTCAAAACATTTATACTATACACATATAGTATCTCCCAAATCATACCTTTTATGATTTACATATAAATCTCCTTTACACAAAATCGATATCCCAAAATCGATAATTCTCAAACTTGGCTTTTCCAAATTTCCAAAAATTAAATTTTCCCAAAAATCAAAAGCCTTTTCAAATCCATAGGTTCCAAAAACCTTTTCTCCAAAATCATTCTAGTAAGATCCTTTATATATATATATAACCTTGAAAAATCTTTGAATTGCTTCAAACTTGTATAAATTCCCTTTTTTATACTTCAAATACTTCCAAAAACCCTTTTCTTCTGGCTATAGGTTCAACAAGGGGAGTTTATCATATATAAAAAATATGTATACAACTTTATTTATGTCAAATCAATATTCAAAATTGGTTTCTTTACAAAGTTATTCACTACCTTACTCTTCATAAAGTGAATTTTAATCATAGAAATATCCAAATTCCACTTTTATTTACCATATATTTCACAAAATATACCTTTCCTTCTCAATCTCCATTTTCAATCAATTTCTCTTCCCATTAAATTGATTCAATTCCAATTCAATTTGAATTAACTTCAATTCCTTTCCCAAATTCAAATCAATTTCAATTTAAACTAATCTCAATTCCAATCTTAACTTTAAATCATCTCGAATTATATAAATTCGAGTTAATATTTTAGATGTTGATTTAATCCCTTAAATCAAATTAACCTTTACTTTTTAAATCAACAACCTAAATCTTTAAACAATTTAACTCTGGATCCAAATTTCAAAATTCCATTTTAAATCACCTTTGCTTAACTTATTTCAAAGTTCAAATAAGAGTTCAAAAACAATTTAATCTTCAGAACCCAATTTATTATCCAATTTTAACTTCGAAACCAATTCTTAACAATTTTCAGCTTGCAAGTACATTTTTAACATTTGAATCTTAAGTTCAAAGTGATTTTATTCTCATAAGTTCAATCTTTATCTTTAATAATCAAAACCATTAAACAATTTTAAATTAAAGTTAAATTCCATTAAATTCCAGTAATTGAATATATATTATCTCAATTATGACAACCCGGATTTTAATGTCTATTTATCGGGTGATTAACTGATTTTAAATTATTGAATTACTGATTTTATAAGTCGAACCAATAAAAAATTCAGATAATTAAAGTATCTGGATATATATAAATTGGTTTGAAAACTATAATGAATATTTAATTATAAATCTTTGAATATAACAAACCTCATAGAAAAATAAATTTTATGAATATACAAAACTCCACCATTTAAAACTAAGGTAAAATATCCAAAATGAATATGTATATATATGTATGTATATAACGAATGCAAGCTTTATGATGTTAATAGTATATATGGGTATATAAATGTATACATGTATATATGCTCATATGAAATAATATTCAAGAAAGGTGTATAGAAAGTATGTTTACAGAATATAAAAGTAGTGCATATAGATATAGATAAGTATGGGGACATAGCATTTAATATACATCATCTCAAGCATACAAAACAAAAATCAGGTCTACATATGAATCAAATCAAAAAAAAAACAAGAAGAAAATCCCAGCCTGGCTTCTCCAGCACGCTTCACTCCCATACATATTATACCACTGCCTTGTTCTCTTTTATTTCATCCACTCGATCAAAATCTAAAGCCTGTAACCAAAATTCTTTCCAAAGCAAGATCAAGTTTCCAGTGTGAAAAGATCGGCAACCTCCTGTTTTAAATCATTCCAGGCTTCCTCTGTTGAACAGGTGAGTAAACCTCACTTTAAAAACAGTTTTAATCTGATCCTATAATTGATATCAGTAGTAAATGTAGTTGTAAAATAGTTTAAAAATGTTTATATAAACGTTGATGTGAATGCATGCAGATATAAGGATGAGACTGTGAAAAATATATGTGCATATACTTCTCTGTTCTTGTTTCAAGCTTTGGCTTGATTTTAAAAATTCAAAATCTCCCAATCCAATCAAAATTTGACTTTGATATTTGAATAAAAGTTGTTTGTTGAAGTATGTTGAAAGTTTTAAAAATAGTTTCAAGGTTTTAAATTCAACAGATAATTTTTAAAATGGAAATAACAGTAATATATATATATATATGTTTAAAAATCAATGATCTTAATTTCTGGTTTAAATTACATGAATGTATTCGTGATGGAAAATCATGAATTTTAACATACATTTCATGATTTATAGATTAGTATTTGCCGTGATTTTCTTAGATGATAGAAATTGGTACTATTCTCAATTTCCGACAAACGGAGTTGAGATCGAGGGCAAGGTTAGGTCGGAAGCTAGGTTGTAGCGTGAGGATTGCGGGATAAATACTGGAAGTATTTATCGATGGTCGAGGCGATGGGATTTTGGAAAAGTAGGGTTTCCGATCAGTTTTGTTAGTCGACGGGTTCGTGAGTTTTGCGTTGCCGTGGAGATGACGGAGGGGATCGCGATGGTGGGAATGGGAGCTGGATGGTGTGAATTAGCTTCGATGAAGTGGGCAGGTGATATCCAGTTCGGAGGCGTCGTGGAGAAGCGAATTTTCGGCATTGATGTTTCCAGGCTTGGTCGAGAATGCTTCGTTTTCGACTCGAGTGGGTTTTGCTCGATCTGGGTTAGCGTGAGTGGTTGCGTGGGTTTGGGTAGATGTCGTGAGCTGCCGCGACGATCATCGGTGGTCGGAGTCGCTGGTGTATGTGCACCACGTGCACATCGTGTCTAGGAGTTGAGTAGCTCGGGTGGCTCCTAGTGCGAGTGAAGGAATGTCTCGAAGCAGGTGAGTGTTGTAGAAGGACACGGGGCAGGCTCGTGATTTTTGTGGTTCGACTCGAGTTTTACTGATGTGATGATCTGGTTTAAAATGAGGCAAATTTTGTATTAGGAAATCAAGTTTACAATTTAAAAGCCAGTCCCTTTCAAAATGAATGTCAATCAAGTTTTCAAGAGTGTTTAATTGAATATATTTTCAATTTTAAAATGTTTAAGGTTGTTGATTTCAAAAGTAATTAACTAAATTAATTAATGAGAGTAATTAAAGGTTAATTACTGTTTGTAATTAAGAATAATTACTTAATGGAGTAATTAGTGGGTAGTTAATGACCTAAGAGATGAATCATTAACTAGAGATTAAGTGATTAATTGATTAATTAATGTAATTAATTTTAAGTTAATTAATTTGTCTAATTAATTAAAGATAATCGCTTATTAATTAACTAAATATAATTACTTAGAGAAGTAATTAATGAATAATTACTGAATGTAATTAAGTAAAAGGGAAATCATTTATGGAAGCAATTAAATGGAAGTGATTAAGGATTAATCACTTAGTGTAATTAATTAAGGGATTAATTAATAATTAATTAAAGGGTTAGTTAATTAAGTAAAGAATAATTAATTAATTAAAGGGTTAAGGTTAATTAATAATGCGATCAATTACTTGTTAAGGTAATTAATTAAAAGAGTAATTAATTAATGAAGTAATTAGAAGATCATTAATTAATTAATGAAAGTAATTTAAGTTAATTATTGAGAATGGTTAAGGATAATTAATCTATAATTAAGGTTTAATTACTTAATGTAATTAAAAAGTAATTAATCAAGAATGATTAATATAAAGGGATAATTAAAGGATAATTACTTATTGTAATTAAGGGATAATTAATCAAGGAAGATTAATTTATATAAATAATTAAGAAATGATTAATTAATTAATGTTAAGTAAGATGGATTAAGGTAATCCAAGTGATTAAAGGTTAGTAATTAATTTAATTAGAGATTAATAAAATTAATTAAGAATGAATCAACTTGTTATGGATGGTTGAATGATATTGGATGACTTGGATTGATTTTATCACTGATGGGCGATTGAGATGTGTTGTGATATGAATGGGTTAAACTGTGATAATGTAGGTTACCTATCTGAGTTGAATTGTTGTAAGATATCCTGAATATGAATTGTATTGTTTTAAACTTAAACAACTTGGATTTAGATGACATTGGTTTCGAAGAGACCGGGGTCGGGTATCAATAAATACCCGAAACCACTTCGATTCTTTATAAATGTGAGTTTGGAGGCAAATAGGCTGGAATGAAATAAGTTAAGTATCATGGATATTTAAAACTGGATAACGATTCTTGGATATTGTTTTGAGATATATGATTGACTTAAATAAGATTAGAACTCGTAGAAAAGTACGAGTTACCCTGGTAATTCACTTAAGTTATATAGCTTGGTGTAACGACCCGTATTTTTACGGATCGACAAGTTCGTCAAAATCTGGAATTTTCAGCATTTTAAGTCATTTCAGATTTTAGGCGAAATATGGTTAAGTCCTAAGTCGTTCACGACTTAGTATAGGTCGTAAGTCGTATACGACTTAGGGAATAAGCGCGACTTAAGGAATCAGCGAGTTAGCGAGTTGAGGTGGTAAGTCGTGGACGACCTAGGGTATGATATAGGTCGTATGCGACTTAGTATGTTTGTCTTTTTGGTCCTATTTGTTTAAGTCCTAGGTCGTAAACGACCTAAGAGATAAGTCGTGACCGACTTATTGTAGACGACTTAAGGTTTTGAGTTAAGGGTTAAGTCGTGACCGAGTTAAATGTTAGGTCGCGAAGTGGTTTGGGTCACGTGTCAGTTTGGAGCGACCTAGTGGTTCCGAATTAGCATTGTTAGGTCGACAACGACCTAAGGAGTTTGGAGATAGCTGTGTAGCGACCTAGTGTCTTGGTATGACCTATAGGTTAGCGACTTAGGGAGTATACGACCTATGGGAGTTAAGTCGTACGAGTTAAGTCGTAAGTCGTAACATGTTTTAGCTCGCGTGAAGACTTAAGGTGTTAGGTCGATGGGTTTCTGCCTGAGTGATAGGTCGTGAGCGACTTAGTAGTTGTTAAGTCGCGAGCGACTTAAGAGTTGATCTGTTTTAAGTCGTAGACGACTTAGTAGTTGAGTCGTAGCCCCAGTTATTTGTTAAGTCGTAGCCTATGTTTTAAGTCGCGAGCGACCTAGGAGTTAGCTGTTAAGTCGTAACCCAGTTATTTGTTAGGTCGCGTAAGGCTTAGCAGTTAGGTCGAAGATGTGCTTAAGCGCTAGGTCGCAGCTGCGCGTTAGGTTAGGTCGTAGAGGCTGGGGGTTTTGTTAGGTCGTAGGTTGGTAAGTCTTTAGGTCGGTAGGTTTTAGGTCGTAGGTCGTGGACGACCTAACTCCGAGCGACTTAAGGGAATTTCAGCTATAAATAGGAAGGGTTTTTCTCACTTTTTGGGATCCGGATTTCGAAGCGACGAAGTGCTGCCATTTTCAGAGCTCGACTTCTACACTTCTTCACTTCTTTTCTCCACTCTAATCTAGTGCTTCCTTTCATCCAAATCGAAGATCAAGATCGAAGATCCAAGATCTAAAGTTGAAGATCTTCATCCTTTGAAGTGAGATTTCTTCGTTTGAAACGGATTCGTGATAGATCAAGCTTGATCCTTCGCTATCCAGATCTGAAGCGTGTTGATTTGGAGTTGTTTAGGTGATTTGGTGAGTGGTGATTATCTCTCACATGGATCCAAAGGAGTATATCGGATTGTTGGCTCGATTTGGTGTTAAAATAGTGATTTCCATGCATTTTCTTCACCCTAAGTGTAGATCCATGTAGATCCATTGTTCATGATGATTTGACAACCATTTTACTAAGCGTTAACCTATGCAAGTTCATTCATCAAGATTGTAGAGATATTTCTTATGATTTCATGCATGATAGACTTTCAACTCTTTAATTACGAAAATGCCATTATTGTTATAATTATCTACTTAGATCATATTTGAATGCTTGATTGCTTGGATTAATGTTTGGTTTGATTGATTGTTATGAATTAGATGATTGATGGTTTGATTTAGACCGAAGATGATTCAAAAGCTAGGAGAAAGGCTCTTGAATTGGGTAAGCTGCTCGTGGCATATGTAGCGGGATGATGAAGCTCTTATGCGTAGATGTGATGATGTGATGTTGAGATGAGGCTTTGCGAGGATGTGATGAAGCGAGGCAATCATGTGATGAAGACTTGGTCTAATCCAAACGGGATCATTCCAAGCATGTTGATAACTCGGTGATATGATTCGAGTTGAGGATAATGAATGGATATGAGAATAGTCGTCGAGGAGGATGACTAGGAGGCTTGGATAGCATCGTTGTTGAAGGTTCTAGCATGCTCTAAGCAAGAGTACGTTTGGGCAGATTCGATAGTCCCAACGGCCAACTGTTGATGGTCGAGTACTCTGGGCAGATTCGATAGTCCTAGGCACGGGCTGCGACGACGTGCGGGAGTTATGTCTAGAACCGGGGTTTCCATTAGCCCTTGACGGACGGCTGAAAGAATGTGCCGGTCATTCAATTAACGGTGATATCGAAGCAATGATAACAGTGATAGCCAGAGTCATGGATGTTTGGTTGTATCGTCATTCGGACTGAAGAGCGGTATTTTCTGGGTGCTTATCTGATTTAGGCCTTGGTACTTGGAAAACATCGCCCTTGACTCGAATGATTATTACTTTACTTTAAATTGTATGCTCTGCTGTGTTGCTTCTGCTTAGTGTGTGTCTGGGGGCTATCAATGTAGAAAGAGGTGGAGTGGGAGGGTTGTATTCCTATTCCTTTTCCTTTATGCTCTTTTGGTATGTTGTTAGTTAATTTACTGCTCACTAAGACTGTTGTCTGACTCAAGGCTTTATGTTTTTAATTCTTATTGCCTTGGGCTGTTCGTCCATCTTTGGGACGGGCAGACTAGGTAGCAGGTGACAGGTGCTGTTCTCTTCTCACGATGCTGATATCGAAGACGAGCTAGAGGGTTGCATATTATCTTCTTATATGTACTGGATGTTCCGCTGTTTGTATAATCTCTGAGTGTTATGTAGTGAGGCTTGATGTATTGACTATTTGGATGCTTGTATTCAACTATTATGAAGTTTTATATGATGGCATTTTATTCTGTAAAGCTTCACTATACATATGTTCTATTGTATTTTGTCCATGCGCTGTGAGTAATACGATAGATTCTGTTGTTTTAATTTCTCTGACAATCGTCCATGGTCGCCTGGCACACCTTACAGCGCGCTTTCTCTAGATTCGGTGCAGGGGTCATGGGCGGTCGTCACATTTGGTATCAAAGCATTGGTTAATCGATTTTACCCAACGCTCACTGACGTAACTACGTATGAGAGACGTAATTGTATTTTGATGGATGAATACTATATATAATATAGTAGCTTAGTAGAGTTGAGTCCTTTATGCAGTTGTTTCTCTAGATGTTCTAATCATTCCTTTTTATAGATATTGAGAATGAGTCGAAGAGGGAGACCAGCTGCTAGGGAAGGCCGTGCTACTGAGGGGGCTGCTGATTATGCAACTATGTTTGAAGCTATGATGACTTCGATCATGAGAAGGATACCAGTTCCAGGGGCAGCAGTAGATGTTGGAGTTCAAGTCCAAACTCCGAAACCAGTGGATTTTGCTAAGTTGTGCAAGGATTATACTGCTCTTGGAGGAAAGGTTTTCTTGGGAACAGAATCAACTATTGAGGTCCAAAGGTGGATAGATGCTTGTAGAAGGATCTTTGGTGATTTGGGAATTGAGGATGCGACTAAGAGGAAGTTGGCATCGAGACAGCTTCAAGGGAGAGCTTCTGATTGGTGGAATTCTATTACCATCACTACTCCGGAGGAAGAGATTACTTGGGAGCAATTCCAAGTCAGATTTGAAGCTAAGTTCATTTCTACAGCTCAGAAGTCTGTTCTGTTCAAGAAGTTTGTAGAGCTCAAGCAGGGAGGAAGACCAGTTCTTGAGTATGTTTCTGAGTTTGAAGCATTGTCCAAGTATGCCCGGTCATATATTAAATCTGCATATCAGAAGAATGAGAAGTTTGTGACAGGCTTGGACAGTTATCTTGGGAGGCAGTTGGTGGATCATTTGGATGATTCATTTGAGAAGCTTGTGGAGAAAGCTCTCAGGCATGAGAGTCTGTTTCCTAAGGAAGGATATGTTGTTGCTGTGACCAGGGAAGAGTCTAAACCCCAGCAGGGTGGAAACAAGAAGAGGAAGTAGCAGCAGCAGAAGGGTAAGGATGGCCAGAAGAAGCCGAAAGGCGAGGTGACTTGCTAAAATTGTCAGCAGAAGGGCCATTTCTCGAAGGATTGTAAGAATCTGAAGGAACCGATGAAGTGTCACAACTGTGACAAGCCGGGGCATTTCAGGAAGAATTGTCCAGAACCGAGAAGGGACAAGCAGATTGTGCAAGCTTATGCTTTGGGAGCTGTTCCGTCGTCTTCGAAAGCTCCTACCGCTGAAGAGAAGGGAAAGAGTGTGGTGGTTCAAGGTACTCTTTTCTTATGTGGTGTTCCAATTAGAGTGTTGTTTGATACTGGGGCGTCGCATTCGTTTGTTTGTAGTGAACTTGTAGGCCAGTTAGGTTTGGAACCGGATATTGTTGATAGGCCATTGGTTGTGACTAATCCAGTTGGGGGTTCGTCTTGTTTGTGTATGTTATGCCGTGGTCTAGTTGTATCGAGTCATGGTTGCTCTTTTGTTTGTGATTGCTTTGTTCTGAACTTTGCGGGGTTCGGAATTATTTTGGGTATGGACTGGCTTAGGATGCATGCGGCTAAGGTTGATTGCGAAAGGTTGGAAGTGACAGTCGAGAATGTGGAGGGGCGAAAGGTTGTGATACGATGTAAGCATGAAGAAGGCGTCTTCATGAGCTTCATGTATTCATTGGTTGTTCCACGGGATGGACTGTCATCAGTGCCGATCGCTAATGGATTCGAGGATGTCTTTGACGAAGTCAAAGGGTTGCCGCCGCATAGAGAGATCGAGTTTCGTATAGATCTAGTTGAAGGAGCCAGACCTGTTGTGATGCCTCTTAGGCGGATGGCGCCTAGGGAACAGCAGGAATTGAGGGTGCAAGTTGATGATCTTTTGCAGAAAGGATTCATTGGGCGTAGTGTGTCCGAGTGGGGTGCACCAGTTGTGTTTGCAACCAAGGCAGATGGGTCATTGAGATTGTGTGTGGATTATCGTGAGCTGAATAAGGTGACTAAGAAGAACAAGTATCCATTGCCGAGAATAGATGACTTATTTGATCAGCTTCACGAAGCTAAGGTGTTTTCCCAGATGGATTTGGCAACAGGATTTCACCAGTTGAGAGTAGCTAAGGATAGTGTGCCGAAGACTGCTTTTCGGACACCATCTGGTTTCTTTGAGTGGCTGGTAATGCCGTTTGGATTGACTAACGCGTCAGCATATTTTGTGGATCTTATGAATAGAGTGTTCAGAGATCAGTTGAACAAGTTCGTACTTGTGTTCGTGGATGATATTCTGATTTATTCCAGAACGGAAGAAGAGCACAAGACGCACTTGCGTATTGTTTTGGAAATCTTGCGGAAACATCAGCTGAAGGCTAAGTTTTCAAAGTGTCACTTCTGGAAGAGTGAAGTGAGGTTCTTAGGCCATGTGATTTCTGGAAGTGGAATAGCGGTTGATCCCGCTAAGGTGGCAGCAATCCAGGATTGGGTCAGACCTAAGAATGCATCAGATGTGAGGAATTTTCTTGGATTAGCAGGATATTATCGACGGTTTATCAAAGACTTCTCCAAGATAGCTGCACCATTAACAGGATTGACGAAGAAGAACCTAGTGTTCAGATGGGATGATAAGTGTGAGCAAGCTTTTGGAATCCTGAAAGAGCGTTTGACGAGTGCTCCTGTTCTGACTATTCCTAGTGGGAATGATGAGATGGTGGTTTACACCGACGCATGTGGTACTGGACTTGGAGCAGTGCTGATGTAGAAGGATAAAGTTGTTGCGTATGCAAGTCGACAACTGAAACCGCATGAAAGGAATTATCCGACTCATGATTTGGAGTTAGCGGCGATTGTATTTGCTCTAAAGATGTGGAGACATTATCTGTTGGGAGTTCGATTTGAGTTGTTTACGGATCATAAGTCGTTGAAGTATCTTTTCTCCCAAAAAGATTTGAATCTTCGGCAGCAACGTTGGCTAGAGTTTTTGGCATCATATGATTTTGGTATAGCTTATACTCCGGGAAAAGGTAACGCAGTGGCAGATGCGTTGAGTCGAAGACATGCAGGATTGGGAGCCATGTTTTCGGAATGGAAGAGTCTCGAGTATTTAGTCGGATTTGACTTCAGGCCTAGATGTGAATTGGAACCTAAGATGTTGGCAAACTTATCGATAAAACCTTCTCTTGTGGAAAGGATTGGCGAGAGCCAAAAGCGAGACGATAAGCTTATCAAGATTATTCGTGATTTGGAATCTGGATTAGAACCAGAAAAGGATAAAGGATTCGAGGTCGATCGAGAGGGTTGGCTTCGGAAGCAAGGACGACTAGTTGTTCCCGATATAGATGAATTGAGGAGTGAAGTTCTGAAGGAAAGTCATCACTCGAAGCTGACAATTCATCCAGGTGGAAATAAGATGTATCGGGATATGAAGAGAACCTACTACTGGGAAGGTATGAAGAAGGATGTTGGAAATTTTATTTCCAAATGTATGAACTGCCAGTTGGTAAAAGCCGAACAGAAGAAGCCAAGTGGATTACTACAGCCATTAGAAGTTCCTACATGGAAGTGGGAGCAGGTATCGATGGATTTTATTGATGGATTGCCTAGAACCAGAACGGGAAATGAAGGGATTTGGGTCATTGTAGATCGTCTGACTAAGAGTGCAAGATTTATTCCTGTTCGATCGACTAGGACTGCATCAAAGTTGGCTGAGTTGTATGTTAAGTGGATAGTTCGATTCCATGGTATTCCGAAGAGTATAGTGAGCGATCGAGACCCATTGTTCACTAGTGGATTTTGGAAGAGCTTCCAGGAAGTTTTGGGAACTGAATTGTGTTTGAGTACAGCTTATCACCCTCAAATAGATGGTCAGACCGAGAGAGTCAACCGAGTTTTGGAAGATCTTCTTAGAGCATGTGTTTTGGATTTCGGAGGATCATGGGAAGATTACCTTCATTTGGTGGAGTTTGCGTACAACAACAGTTACTAGTTAAGCATTGGTATGGCACCGTATGAGGCATTGTATGGAAGACCGTGTAACTCTCCGACATGTTGGTTGGAAACTGGAGAAAAGCTGATGCTTGGGCCAGAGATGATTCGGCAGACTTCATATTGTATAGAGATCATTCGGCAACGAATGAAGGCAGCCCAAGACCGTCAGAAAAGTTATGCCGATAAGCGTCGAAAGGATTTGGAATTCGACGTTGGTGATATGGTTTTTGTGAAGATTTCTCCACTGAAGAATGTTATTCGATTCGGGAAGAAAGGAAAATTGACTCCGAGATTTGTTGGACCATTCTCGATTATCGAGCGAATTGGAAAGCTCGCCTATAGATTGGAGTTACCGGAGAAGATGTCGGGTGTGCACAATGTTTTTCACGTATCATATCTACGGAAGTATGTGCACGACTCGAATACCGTGGTTTCTGCTGATAGCTGTGAAGATTTCGAAGTTGATCCGGTCGATAGAAGACCTCGTAAGCCGCTTCGTGTTGTGGAAACCGACACGAAACAGCTTAGGAGGAAGGTAGTTAAGTTGCTCAAGATACAATGGAGTGATGATGATAACGACTGTACGTGGGAGGTGGAAGAGAGGATGAAAGCAGCTCATCCTGAACTCTTCAAGGTATGACCCTAAGGTGTCGTGTCATCTAACAACGTTGTAACTTGTTCTAAGTTTTAGAATTCTGCACGCTAAGCTAGAATTGGATGCATGGTTTGTTGATTGTTATGGATGATAGGCGTGCAGAATAGTCTTTGATTGCTTTGTTTGTTTGGAATTTTGGGGGCGAAATTCCTAAAGGGGGAGAGAATGTAACGACCCGTATTTTTACAGATCGACAAGTTCGTCAAAATCTGGAATTTTCAGCATTTTAAGTCATTTCAGATTTTAGGCGAAATATGGTTAAGTCCTAAGTCGTTCACGACTTAGTATAGGTCGTAAGTCGTATACGACTTAGGGAATAAGCGCGACTTAAGGAATCAGCGAGTTAGCGAGTTGAGGTGGTAAGTCGTGGATGACCTAGGGTATGATATAGGTCGTATGCGACTTAGTATGTTTGTCTTTTTGGTCCTATTTGTTTAAGTCCTAGGTCGTAAACGACCTAAGAGATAAGTCGTGACCGACTTATTGTAGACGACTTAAGGTTTTGAGTTAAGGGTTAAGTCATGACCGAGTTAAATGTTAGGTCGCGAAGTGGTTTGGGTCACGTGTCAGTTTGGAGCGACCTAGTGGTTCCGAATTAGCATTGTTAGGTCGACAACGACCTAAGGAGTTTGGAGATAGCTGTGTAGCGACCTAGTGTCTTGGTATGACCTATAGGTTAGCGACTTAGGGAGTATACGACCTATGGGAGTTAAGTCGTACGAGTTAAGTCGTAAGTCGTAACATGTTTTAGGTTGCGTGAAGACTTAAGGTGTTAGGTCGCTGGGTTTCTGCCTGAGTGATAGGTCGTGAGCGACTTAGTAGTTGTTAAGTCGCGAGCGACTTAAGAGTTGATCTATTTTAAGTCGTAGACGACTTAGTAGTTGAGTCGTAGCCCCAGTTATTTGTTAAGTCATAGCCTATGTTTTAAGTCGCGAGCGACCTAGGAGTTAGCTGTTAAGTCGTAACCCAGTTATTTGTTAGGTCGCGTAAGGCTTAGCAGTTAGGTCGAAGATGTGCTTAAGCGCTAGGTCGCAGCTGCGCGTTAGGTTAGGTCGTAGAGGCTGGGGGTTTTGTTAGGTCGTAGGTTGGTAAGTCTATAGGTCGGTAGGTTTTAGGTCGTAGGTCGTGGACGACCTAACTCCGAGCGACTTAAGGGAATTTCAGCTATAAATAGGAAGGGTTTTTCTCACTTTTTGGGATCCAGATTTCGAAGCGACGAAGTGCTGCCATTTTTAGAGCTCGACTTCTACACTTCTTCACTTCTTTTCTCCACTCTAATCTAGTGCTTCCTTTCATCCAAATCGAAGATCAAGATCGAAGATCCAAGATCTAAAGTTGAAGATCTTCATCCTTTGAAGTGAGATTTCTTCGTTTGAAACGGATTCGTGATAGATCAAGCTTGATCCTTCGCTGTCCAGATCTTAAGCGTGTTGATTTGGAGTTGTTTAGGTGATTTGTTGAGTGGTGATTATCTCTCACACGGATCCAAAGGATAGGGTCAATAGTACCCTAGAATGAGTTGAGTGTGTATATATATATATATATGAGAGCGTACTTGTTATTTTCATATATAAAGATTTTAAATGATTTTATATAAGAATATATTTTGATATATATAAAGCAATATTCCTTAACCAATAAATGTTAAGGTAACTGGTTGTTAAATTATTGGAATTAAATTAAGAGGTAATAGAAATACAACCAAATTAAAATTAAATAAAGGTAAGTTTAAAATGGATTCAAACTGAAATTAAATCTTGAATTTGGGGGAAAGGTTTCAGAATAAGATAATAATGAATTGGTTTCCAGATATGATAATCTTGGTTATTATCATAAATGATTTTTGTATTTAATAATAAGAGGTGTATTAATGGGTAAGAAAAATGAAATGTTTTAGATAAGTATGACTTATAAATTGGAATTGAAGATGATCTAGATTGTGAAGTTTTAAATCTAAGCTAGAAAATTTGGAATTTGTTTCAAATGTTAATAGAAATAATAAAGGGTATTATTCAGAATATTTTGAAGGTGATCATACTTTAAAATAAGAGTTGTTTGAAAGCATTAAAGGAAACTGTTTGAACTAAAACCAAAAGTGGTTTAAAATTTAAGGATAACTTAGAGTATAAAGGAAATATGTATATATGAGGAATATACATAATATCAAAAATGGGTTGAAATAAACTCTAAATGTTGAGTTTTAAATTTGGAATGAGATGTGATACCCAAGGTGATAAGTTTTTGAACTTATAAGATTATTAATGTGAAGTTTAAAATTTGAAATGGGAATCCAAATTGGGTAAGGTTGGCTGAATTAAGTAAATTGAATTTAACTTTGGGAAAATTAAATAAGTTAACAAGCAACCTGAATTGGAAATTTCAAGATGAAATTGAGATTTAACTTGGAAAGGTAAATGGTTAATTTGAATTGGGAGTTTGTGTGATCTCAAAATGGGTTTGAGATCTGGAAATTGGACATGGGTGGATGTTTTAAAATAAATTGGATGATGTTATCCTATTGTTATTAATAATCTTTAAAGTGTGAATTGAATTTGTTTAAAAGAATGAGGAATGAAGTGTGGTAATATATCCATCATTGTGATAAAAAGGGAAATTAAACTTTAATTTGAAATTAAGGATATGGAATTACTTTGAACTGAAAATTTGAATAATTGAATTTGTAAATTAAAATTTGTTTAAGAACCAGTTTCAGAACTAGAAGATAAAAATTGGGTAATAAATTGAATTTTTAAGATAAAATTGTTTTGAACTCTTATTTGAACTTTGAAATAAGTTAAGTAAAGATAATTTAAAATGGAATTTTGAGAATTTGATTTAGAATTAAATTATTTAAAGATTTGGATTATTGATTTAAAAATAAAGGTTAATTTGATTTAAGGGGTTAAATCAACATTTGAAAATTTAACTCGAATTTATATAATTCGAGATGGTTTAAAGTTGAGATTTAGATTTCATTAGTTCAAATTGAATTTAGTTTGAATTAATTAGAATTGAAGATGGATAAGTTTTAAAAAAAAATTCAAATGGAAAATTTGAATTGGATTAATTTGAAATAAAATTGAAGATTGAATGAGTTCAAATTCAAATGGAATTGGGATTAATTCATATAGAAATTGAAATGATTTGAAATTGAAGTGGATTCAATTTGAAATTAGTCTAAACTAATTTGAATAATTTGGAATTGTAATTAAAGCGAATATATTTAAAATCAAATGGAATTTGATTTGAATTTGGAAAGAAACTGAGGTTAATTCAACTTGAATTGGGATAAACCAAGTTCAAGGGAAATTGAAGTTATTCAAATTAGAATTGAGTCAATTTAAATGGAAGTGGAAATTGAAATTGAATTGATGGGGAATTGAACAGTTTGGCTCTGGACTATTTTTAAATAAATCATTTTGATATAAACTATTTTAAATCTATTTTCCTAACTATTTACTATACAACTTTTCTTTTAAAATTCCAAAACTATCTTATATTTATTTAACAACTACTTTTGGAACTATTTAACTACTTTACAACTATTTTATAAAGTAATCACTATTTTTCCAGCTACTTTATAACTAGTTACTATTTTACAACTATTTTGCAATTATTTAACTATTTTTCAATTATTTTACAATTACTTAACTGTTTTACAGCTATTTTACAAACTAATAATTATATAAAAATAGTTTTAAATGTAATTTAAAATACTTTATATAATAAAATAGTTTTCCTCAAATTTCACAAATCGATTCAAATCAACTCGAATTCCAAAATTCAAATTTAATTCAATCTTAATTCATCAATTTCAACTCAGTTTCTCAATAAACCATTTCAAATTATATCGATTTCAAATACAGATTTGAACAACAAAATAAGCCATTTCAATATATTTCAAAGCTTTAAATATCCACATTTTCAAAACTAAATTTGATAATTTCTTATATATCTAAATTTAACTTCATTATTATTTAGTTTTGAAATATTCACTTAATAAATCCAATATCATCTAAATAAAACCCCAAATTACAAATAAACTAAATATTTCCTTCAATTTATTTAAACTTGAAATATTCATTAATCCCTTAAACCAAAATCAAGTTATAAAATCATATCCTTTAAAAATCTCAAATTCAAAAAGTTTCAAATCTATTTAATTAAATAAAATCCTTAATTAAACACAATTTCAAATTTATCTTTCCAACCTTAACTTATAAAAATCATTATAAAAATCTATTTCAAAAATATAATTTTAAAATAAATACTTAAATATATTATATATTAATTAAATCAAACTTTATTAAATTAAATCTTATTATTAAACTTACTTTATATTAAAACTAATTTATACATATTTTAAAATAGTAAATTTATAAGTAAATTCTTTAAATTTATAATTTCAAAACCAACTTATAACTTTAAAATTTCAAAACATATAAATTTTAAAAATCTAAATTTTAAACCTTTATAAAATACGTTTATATATATAATATTTAAAAATCAATATTTATATATAAAACCATATATTTCTTTTCAAAACTTTTGGAAATCGATTTCAAAATATTTTTATATATATAGACCAACGGTGTTTGTATATAATTTTCTATCCTATGGTCAAGTGATATGGATATTTATCATTTCAATCCGTAATTTAAATATATACGGGTATATATCTTTTCAACCCGCAATCCCAAATTCAATTCAATTGAAAATCGCTTGGCTTTATCATTTGAACCCATAACGATTTTCTTCTATTCTACAAGATCATTCAAGTGTGTATCATTTCAACCCATAGGGAATTCTATACTAATAGGGAACTTGCAGAGTGATAACATATACGATAAAACAAAACAATCAACAACATGCATATATCAACAGTGATAAATAACGGATAATGGTGTCAGATGTCACAAGTGAACAGATACATATAATAGCATATATATAGCAATGTAAATAACTAACAATAGCATATTTCAATTGTCGTTTCAATTGAAATCAAATTTAATAAATATAAGAACGTTAATCGTGAGTGATTGCTCACCTTTCGAGGCTAGATAGATTTTGACAAAGAAATGAGCTATGAATTCCAAAGCAACGCTAGATGGATACGATTCGATGAAGAAAACAGGCACGACGGACAAATCTGATAAATAGGAATCGATGAGAACTAATCAGAATCAGTTGATATAATTGAAGTGAAATGCATATTACACTAATATTTTCCTTAAAACAAATACTCAATTTAAATACATTTATTAAAAACCAAGCATATACCCTAACATAAAAATATATATACTTATATACACTTATATATTGTAACCAAAAAAACTATTATAACTTTACACTGTTATATGGATTCAAACAGATCATATAAACCCATGTACTTATTATATTTTAAAAATCAGTTTTAGACATATATGGAAACTGACATAACACAAAGACACATATATATAAATCTAAAATACTAACATACCAATATATAAACATAGGTATAGACTTAAGTAAACCTATATATATATAAACTGGAAATTAACATATATAAAAATTATACAAATGAACTAGACTCCATTTCGAATTAAATCGGTAAACACATGTGTATAACTGTTTTGAACTAAATGCTATATATATATATATATTTAAAATCCAACAGAATATATTATTCATACTAATATATAAAAAACGTTGGATATATAATTATCAAACTGTATGGATTAAAAGAAAAGAAACAAAATGTGTGCATAGGCATATGCAGACAATTTCACAAACATGTATGTTGACTTTAACATAGATATGTATGCAACTTAAAAAATATATATATACATTCCCATAAACATGTAAACAAGATGTATATATACTATAAATAAACATGTATAACTAATATATAATATATGCATGACTTATAATATACTTTGTAACCATATTACTGTAAATATCATAAACATAATTCTACATATATATAGTCAATTATATAACTAATATATTTTACTAATAGAAAATATATATATATATATATATCTTATACAACTTATACAATAAAACTCAACAGACCAAACATAGATATATAACTAATATATGAACAAAATTTTATATCTTATATCCATATATATATATAGAATAGGATGCAAAGACGAGAAGAATAACCGATGACAGAACAGCTTGGTATACATGTAATCCTATATATATATATATATATATATATATATATATATGTACCGCATGTTAGAACACAAGGCTTGGCACATGAAAAGAACCGTAGTCTTCAAATATGTGGCCGTAAATTTTTTTAATTTTTTTATAACAAAGGCTGCTCACTTGGAGCAATGGAGGGCGGAAGGCGGAGCGGGCTCAGGTGCTTGCGTGTGTTGTAGAGGAAGATGAGGCGGGGAAGACGTGACGCTGGGTGGAAGGGAGCATAAGTTGGTTGGGAGGAGAAAGGAGAAAGAAGAGGAAATATGAACAACTAAAGGAAGAAATAATAAGGAAAGAGAGAGAGAGCAGAGAGAAACGAACCATCATATAGAAATGAACCAGCAGAAAATTAATTCAAATAGGGAAACGCAAGAGTCAGGGCAAGGAAATTATTAAAATCTGATGGCTTTACGTTTAGACAATAGATAACAAAAAGGCAGGAAACCAAAAAGGCTCAAATACGGGTGCCGATACGGCTAACCGTATCGCGGTTTCGCCGCGCACCGGACTTCAAAATTGACAATTGAATATACCGTAGAGATCAGCACGACGAGATGATCAAAACGGTATACAGATATTAGTGGTATGACCATCCTATCAAAAGTCGATAATCGGTATCGGAAATGCTGCAAAAATGCCGAAAATAAGATAAATGGAGCAATAACAGTCCAAATTTGAAGAAACGAAAAAAGACGTCTCACTCAGAAGATGATTTACAAATTTATTGTATAAAAATATGCAGGTTTGGAAAACATTTTATTATCATCAGTTTTAACAGATTTGAATTAAAATAGAATTTACATAAGAAAATAAACTTCCATATTATGAGATGAAAATTTACCATTTGCTGCGTTAAAGTAGACGTATAATGAATATTAAATTTTTATTTAAAAATTCAATTATTTAAAATTTCACAAAAATTCAATTAATTACGTTATTAAAAACCATTAAAATTTACGGGTCGTTATAATACTCAATTCTTTAACTCCAGAGTGGGAAAGAAAAGTATTAGCTATCGAAGAAGCTAATGACCTCTCAACACTCTTAGTTGAAGAATTGATAGGAAATTTAATGTCCTATGAAGCTAATCTACAGGCAAGAAAAGAACAAAAATCGAAGAAGAAAAACATAGCATTTCCAGCAACAAATGAATACTTCGATTTAGACAAAGAAGAAATCGTATTTAAAGCCAAAAACTAAACAAATTTAAGAAGTTTAGGAAAATAACCAGATTTCAAAAAGGAGGAAAATCAAGTTCAACAAATCAAACGTCAATCAAATGCTATGAATGTGATTAATTTGGACATATGAAGAAAGATTGTCCCAAGCTCAACAATGATAAAAAGAAGAACAAATTTTTCAAAAAGAAGAAAGCATTCAAAGTAACATGGGATGACTCGGATTATTCATCATCATCAGATAGTGACAGCGATAGTGATGGAGAATAAGCTAATGTATGTTTTATGGCACAAACTGATGAGGTATGTCCTGAACTTAGCTACGATGAATTATTAGAGCTTAGCATGGAATTAGATGATAAATTTAGACAAATTAAAAAATTGAATAAAGAACACATAGCCAAAATAAATCGATTAGAACTAGAAATAGGAATGTTAAAAGATGAAAAAATTATTTTAGAGGAGGAACTAAATTATCTCAAGAAAAAGATAAAAGTAGTTTGGCTGAATATGAGTGAAGTGACCCACTTTTCTTCTACTATATTTCACTAATTTTTAGTTGAGTTTTTTTTATGCAAGGGATCACTTCTTTTCATGCCTCTTTCATTTCTTTTAATTAATTTCCCAAGATCCATAATTTACTAATATAAAAATATCAGTATTTTAATCAGGTCATATCATTTATATATGTGAAGATATATAAATGTTTCTTTGCCTATCAGAGTGTTAAAGTAGCAAAGAAATTTAATCACACAACATTTTCCATAATTGAAAGGTCTTGTGTCACATAGCTATTTCTACAATTTAATCTTTTATTTGACTCAAGACTGACTAATACAGGATTCAAGTGTTACTACCTTAATTGACTCAGGATTAATTAATACATTTTCAGATATTTTCATCTTTGAATGACTCAAGATTGACTAATACATTTTTCAAGTATTAGCACCTATTATTCTCTTCTTCATTTTCCAGTTTATTCTATTAAACCAGATTGATTAATTTGTGGAATTATAACCCATGTAATAGATCTTTGGAATTCAGAAATTCATACATGTTGTTTTAGAGTGATAAAACATTTTGAAACTTGGTTTGATCTATGGATCACTAGTTTGTTCAAACATAAACATGCACAAAACATGCACAAACATGCACAAGCAATTCAGGTCAGCAAAATGCACATATCCAGGTTCATGAAGCATGTAATGATCATGTGAGTAATACAGTTGTAAACTAATCTGAAGGTCATACAGATTTTTGATATTTAGATTGGAAATAGTGTTGAATATGATTTTAGAAAGGTCTTTGCATTTTTCTGGCTAAAAGCATATAGAGTGTGCTGTTCTGAATTTGTATACACTCAACAAAATTACTCTACATTCTTGTTTAAGTCTATATTGTTTATCCCTATTTTCTGACTTGCTACTTCAGTTTCCTATTTAAGTCAGTTCCAGATTTTATCAATTCCAATTCCTAAATCCTTACATACTTATGATTTTCAGGTTTTATGGTAATATAATCCTACTCTTGTTCTAGACATACCATAGGATTTAGTTGCATTTCGAATTAGCTTGCTCTATGGTCTTGTTTGCTTCAGGAATCTGAAGACTATGGCTTCAAGCTTTTGCATGTACTTGTATCAATTACAAGACATGTACAAGCCTTACTGGTTAGCCAAGACCATGTTCAAGTCATCCTCTCAATACTTTGGCACATATTTATTCAAAAACAACTTAAACTTTATAACTGAAATATAGTAAACATGCCAAGGGGAACACATCCACATATCAAATTAAATGGCATGTTCTCCCTTTTATGATCCTTTGGATTATTTCCAGAGTCTGCTACTTGATTCAGCAACTCACAAGCACATATGATACTTAAGTTTTTTTCCTTTTACATGTTCTTTTCAAGAAAACAAAGCAAGTATCAATCCTGGAAATACACAAAACATAAGAGAGTTTGCCTAGATTATTTATTACAATCAAACTTCTACTTCTCTAAAGCATTTTAAAACCAGCAAGTTCTTCAAACATCCATACAAGCAATCTACTCAAGCATCTTTCCCCGCAGCAACACTTTGAACTGCCTCAATGAAAATGAGACACCCCAAAGATTGCAAAGGCAACAAATAGGGTCAGAAAATATATACTGGTATGAGTGAAATCATAGTTTATAAATAACTTATAATTACTAAACTCTGTGTAGAGACTCATATGTTTGATACTTATTTAGATTCCTACGAAAATATGGGTACATATATATATACATATAAGCTCATACTAACATACATACACAGAAGTATTCATTCATCAACATAATTCAGTTATATGTACATATATTCCTATGGATTGACTCCCTTAATTCCATAGCTCAATTTCTCAATCCCCATTTATCATTTATTTGGTCTTAACTCTTGCCATTGAACACCATGTGTGCATTGCAAAGGGGCTTAATTCTGTTAACCCTTTACACAGAGGCCTACAGGACTTAAACAAGTCATGCACATACCCATCATCCACCTAATGATGAATATATCAAGGCACTACTCCTAGATTAGCTTTATAATCTATAAACCATTCTCATTTTTCTTTCAGCAGAATTTTAATAATTCTTGAAATGCTTCCTATTCCATCTTTCTTCCTTTCATAAATCAGAGAATACTAAACTCACTCAGGGATTTCAGCCAGACATACAAAGTATTCATGTAAAACACCACATCCCATTTTAAGGTTATTTTTATTCAATCATATTTTCTAAGACTTGCATAAATTTATTTCCATAAATATTCCCATTTCTTACATAAATCTGGTGAAGTCATATAAAACATTGCATTTATTTTAATGTGAACATAGGGTAAGGTTTTTGAGAAAAACCCATAAAAACATATTGACTTGTGATTTGAACAAATCAGCACATATATATATATAATATTGCATTGTTCATATCATTTTTAAAATGAACTAGACATAAGCATGAATCTCCTTATTCACACTGCCTACTTCATTCTTCATTAGTACCCTATTTCTCAGTAAAAATGTTTATCTCATTCCCATATAAAAACTGGATTATAAGTTACATAAGCCATTTCTGTGATCAGGGTGTTTGTCTTTTCAAAGCATTAACCAAAACAATCAAAACAGATCAAAACATCAACCAAAGACTCAGCCAAAACACTAACCATGATCAACATTTATTTATTCATAGAATAAAATTAAACAAAAACATGATATGGTTTTATATAAGTAATATGGCTACCCTTAACTTGGATCTTAATGCCTTAAATCTCATAAGAAGATTAATCACTCACCTTCCTTCTTCTTTCCCCGAGAATGCTCTAACTTGAAAACAGTGTGAGTTTGCTCTTCTTTTTATTTTCTAAAAATATCTTTCTGTTTTCAAAAATAACTGCTGCCTTTCCTTTGATTTCTAAAACATTTAACTAGGGTTTTAGTGGAGTGAAAAACCCATTTTATCCCCACACAAATAAGAGAATTTTTTAAATGTTTTTATGGCTAAATATGTCATTTTCTTTTTGATTCCATTTCGGGTATTTCAGTTGCTTTTCTTATTTTTCTGTGTACATGCCATTTGCATGTTTCACTTACACACTATTTTCATGTGACTTATCTACATTATTTATTTTCTTAAGACAAATCTGAAATGTTTACATATATATATATATATATATATATATATATATATCTTTTTATCAATTAATTCCTTGCTAATGTTTCAAGCCATTTGTTTTCTCTTGATTATAAAATGTATTTATACCTATATAATACTAATCTGGTTTCGTATATTTTAATCATCATAAGAGTTTATTTTATCACTCTATACTTCTCTGGCTACTTATATGCAATATATATATATATATATAAGATATGTGAATATAAAACGTATTCATACTTAGTTATTTTCTTTCTCATTATTATTTATTGAAGTTATTTTCTCCTCATTATTATTTACTAAAAACAAATATCCTCTTCCTTATTTATTTCACTCATTCTTGATTTTTATTTTCAATTTATTTTATTCTTTGAATATTTTCCATTAACTGATTTTTATAAAATTATTTTTACCTCAATAATTTGGGTCTTCACATACTCTCCTCCTAAAAGGAATTGTGTCCCACAATTATTCTTCTCATACATTTCCATCCAAATGTTTACAAAGCATAATTTCATTTCAGAAATTTCAGAAACTCATGCATTCAAAACCAATCAAACATACCTAAGTAATGTTTAAGTTTATCATAATTTTAGGCATACCTTTAAGCAAAAAAATAGATTAGGATATTTATCTTTCATCCTATCTTTAGTCTCCCATGTACAATCACTCTCATCTAAACTCCACTGGATTTTAACCAATTTAATTATTTTATTTCTCAATTTCTTTTCTTCTCTAGCCACAATACCCACTGGTTCCTTCTTATAAACAAGATTTTCTTGAACTTCAACTTGTGTAGGAGATTTTAGAATGGTCTCCTTATCATGCACCCATCTTCTTAATTGAGATACATGAAATACATCATGTATATTACTCAATTCCTCTGGCAATTTCAACTTATAAGCCAAAGATCCTACTCTTTGAATAATTTCATATGGCCCCTATATATCTTGGTGACAATTTTCCTGCCTTGCCAAACCTCAATATTTTTCTCATTGGTGAAAATTTGAGAAATACATAATTTCCCACTTTAAATTCCACTGGCCTTCTCCCTTTATCTGCATAGGCTTTTTGTCTCTCTTGTGCTGCTCTCATTCTCTGCCTTACAAGTTCAATCCTTGCAGAGGTCTCTTTCACATGTTCTGGTCCAAGCAACACTCTTTCACCTGTCACCATCCAGCATGCAGGAGTGCACAAGGCTTCCCATACAAGGCCTCAAATGGAGACATACCTATAGTGGACTGCTAGCTATTGTTATAAGCAAATTCAACTAAATAGAGATGATCTTCCCAGTTGCCTCCAAAATCAAGTATACATGCTCTAAGCAAATCCTTTAAAATCTTGTTAACAATCTCAGTTTGCCCATCTGTTTGTGGGTGGTAAGCTATGCTCAAGCTTAATTATGTCCCCATAGCCTCTTGAAAGCTACCCCAGAACCTCGAGGTAAACAAGGTATCTCTATCACTAATGATAGTCTTGGGGATTCTATGTAATCTCACTATCTCCTTTACAAATAATTGAGCTAATTTGTGAGCATTTCTATTTGAATTCATTGGAATGAAGTGAGCTGTTTTTGTGAGTCTATCAACCACAACCCAAATACTATCATTGCCTCTTCTTGTTCTTGGCAAACCATCCACAAAATCCATTGAAATGCTTTCCCATTTCTAGGTAGGCACTTCCAGAGGTTGTAGTAAGCCTGAAGGTCTTTGATAATCTGCCTTGACTTGTTGACATGTTAAACACTTTGCCACATATCTTGCCACTGCCCCTTTCATTCCTGGCCACCAGTAGTTTCTTTTAAGATCATGGTACATTTTTGTACCACCTGGATGTATAGTGTACTTTGTCTTGTGATGCTCATCCATAACCTCTTGCTTCAGTTCTTCTATATTGGGTATGCAGAGTTTCCCTTTCTTTCTCAAGTAGCCTCTATCATCAACTTCATAATTTTCCACTGTCATGCCTTGTGATATCATGTCCTTCTTTTCTTTTAAATTAGTGTCTTGATTCTGCATATTTCCTATTTTATCAACCAGGGTTGATCTTAAGGAGATGAGACTTAATTTTCCATATTCAATCATGTCACTATGTACATTGTCTGATGCACCAATTTCTTCCTTCATTTCTACTTCACTAAGGATTGTTAAATCCTTGAATTCAGTCATCATTAAGCTTGCCAATCTTGCTTGATGTGTACTCAAAGCATCTGCTACCTTGTTAGCTTTTCCAGGAGTATATAATATATCAAGATCATAGGCAGCTAAAAACTCTACCCACCTATGTTGTCTCATATTCAAGTCTTTTTGAGAAAACAAAAACTTAAGTGATTTATGGTCTGTAAACAATTCAAATTTAGTACCTAACAAGTAGTGTCTCCAAAGCTTCAATGCATATACAATGGCAGCAAGCTCTAGATCATGTGTGGCATATCTGGTTTCATTTGGCTTGAGTTGCCTTGATGCATATGCTATGACTCTTCCATGTTGCATGAGTACTGCCCCTAACCTAGACCCACTAGCATCAGTATAAACCACTAATCCCTCATTTCCCTCTGGAACTTGCAAGACTGGAGCTTCCATCAATACCATCTTCAATGATTCAAAAGCTTGTTCAAATTTTTCTGTCCACACATATGGTTGCTCTTTTCTGGTTAGCTTGGTTAATGGAATGACTATCCTTGCAAAGTCTTTTATAAACCTTCTATAGTAGCCTGCCATTCCTAAAAATTACCTCACCTCAGTCACTGATTTGGGTCTACTCCATGATTACACTGCCATGACTTTGTTTCGGTCTACACAAATCCCTTGTTGAGATATAATATGTCCCAAAAATTTAACTTCATTCTGCCAAAATGTACACTTAGTAAATTTTGCCTTTAAATCATGTGCTCTTAATCTTGACAAAACCAGATGCAAATGCCTTGCATGCTCCTCTTCTGATTTTGAATACACCAATATATCATCAATGAAAACAACTACAAATTTATCTAGAAAATTTCTAAATGTCCTATTCATTAAATCTACAAAATAAGATGGTGCATTTGTCAATCCAAAAGGAATCACTAAAAATTCATATAGCCCATATCTTGTGTTGAATGCGGTGTATTTAATGCTCTCCTCCTCAACCTTCATTTGATGGAATCCAGAGGCTAAGTCTAGCCTTGAAAAGATTCTTGCTCCATTTAATTGATCAAAGAAATCATCAATTCTAGGGAGTGGATATTTATTCTTGATGGTAACTTTGTTTAATTCCCTGTAATCAATACACATCCTCATTGTACCATCATGTTTCTTTACAAATACCACTGGAGAACCCTAGTTTGAACTACTAGGCCTTATAAAGCCCTTCTGCTCCAATTCTTCCAATTGTTGTTTCAATTCCACTAATTCTTTAGGACCCATTCTGGTAGGCTTCTTGATGATAGGACTTGCTCCTGGGATTAATCTTATCTGAAATTCAACTTGCCTATTTTCTGGAACTCCTATAACCTCTCCAAAGACATCTGGGTATTCATTTATTACTTTTATGTCTTCCAAAATTAATTCTTTTTCAGTCATGCTCCACATTTGATTAAGGCAATTTGTTTTGGTTATTTCACTCATGACTATAATATTTTTACCATTTTCTGTTTTCAAAGAAATAGTAAAATTTTCCAAGTTCAAAATTGCTTTGAATTTACTCAACCAATCTACTCCAAGAATAATTCCTATTCCAGGATATTTTAACACAAACAAATCAGATTTAAACATATTTCCTCCTATGTTTAATTTTACTCCCAAACATTTAATTCCTAGCATGCAAGAAATTACCTAGGGGACTCTGAATAAACAAAGGCTTATCAACTAAATTGCATGTGAGAGCCAATTTATTTACTATGTCTTGTGATATTAAAGAATGTGTAGCCCCAGTGTCATATATAACTGAGATTGGATAATCTTTAATTAGGAGCATACCTTCCAATTGTCCAGAATTTCCCACTGCGTTTGCTTTTGCTTTGCCTTCCAATGCTCCTACCTTTGCTCCTTTCTTGAACTCTAGGCAATTCCTTTTGATATGACCTTCTTTCCCACAATTATAGCAACTGAATGGGGTTTTCTTAGCTGCTTGACACCTATTACTCATGTGTCCTTCCTTTCCACAGTTGTAGCAAGTAAGTTTCTTCTTAACTTCCCCACTGGTTGCTCCTTCAACCTTCTTGTCTGAATTCTTCTTGTCATAAGGATGTGCTCTTATTTTTCCCCTTCTTGTTGTTGTTATTAGCTCTCATGTTCCTGAATTTCTCCCTTGCATTATCATGTTGTTCAAATAAAAGAGTGAGATCTATGACTTGATCAAATGTTTTGTCTTTGTATGGTAGCATTGCTCTACTTAAACCAGCATTAAGTCCTTGAATAAATCTTGAATTCTTTGATTCCTCATTCCCTATGAGCATGGTTCCATACTTAGACAAGCTCTCAAACTTTTGAGTGTATTCAGTCACACTCATTGATCCTTGCCTCAATCTTATAAACTCCTCAAGCAATGTTACCTTAGCTGTTGCTGGGACAAATCTAGCCTCAAGCATATCCTTGAACTGATCCCATGTTATCTCATTTTCTGGTCTTCCTGTGATGATTACCTCCCACCAATCCAGTGCTGCTCCTTTGAGCCTTCTGGAAGCTATTTGCCTCTTCCTTTGGTCATTGATTTGCATGTCTGCAAATATCCTTTCCAAAGTCCTTTGCCATGTTTGCACACCCATGACTCCTTCAGTGCCTTCAAAATCCTTGCCTCCTAAATTTGAGAATGTTTTCAGTAGCTTAGATAACTCCTCATGAGGATTTTCTTCCCTCTGCATTGCTCCTTCCCTAAATGCCCTCACTAAATCTTGCAAATTGACCAATGGTGTTGCACTAGAGGGTCCTACTCCAGAGTTTGGTGGCCTTCCTACCATGATTTGCTATATAATTTACATAGCTAGTTAGTCTTGTTTTTGATTTAGTTGTTTCAGTAATTTATTCCTACTGAAATTTTTTTTTTTGCTATGTTTTTGGTAACATAGCTCTAGTACCAACTGAAGTGACCCACTTTTCTTCTACTATATTTCACTAATTTTTAGTTGAGTTTTTTTTATGCAAGGGATCACTTTTTTTCTTGCCTCTTTCATTTCTTTTAATTAATTTCCCAAGATCCATAATTTACTAATATAAAAATATCAGTATTTTAATCAAGTCATATCATTTATATATGTAAAGATATATAAATGTTTCTTTGCCTATCAGAGTGTTAAAGTAGCAAAGAAATTTAATCACACAACATTTTCCATAATTGAAAGGTCTTGTGTCACATAGCTATTTCTACAATTTAATCTTTTATTTGACTCATGACTGACTAATACAGGATTCAAGTGTTACTACCTTAATTGACTCAGGATTAATTAATACATTTTAAGATATTTTCATCTTGAAATGACTCAAGATTGACTAATATATTTTTCAAGTATTAGCACCTATTATTCTCTTCTTCATTTTCCAGTTTATTCTATTAAACCAGATTGATTAATTCGTGGATTTATAACCCATGTAATAGATCTTTGGAATTCAGAAATTCATACATGTTGTTTTAGAGTGATAAAACATTTTGAAACTTGGTTTGATCTATGGATCACTGGTTTGTTCAAACATAAACATGCACAAAACATGCACAAACATGCACAAGCAATTCAAGTCAGCAAAATGCACGTATCCAGGTTCATGAAGCATGTAATGATCATGTGAGTAATACAGTTGTAAACTAATCTGAAGGTCATACAGATTTTTGATATTTAGATTGGAAATAGTGTTGAATATGATTTTAGAAAGGTCTTTGCATTTTTTTGGCTAAAATCATATAGAGTGTGTTGTTCTGGATTTTTATACACTCAACAAAATTACTCTACATTCTTGTTTAAGTCTATATTGTTTATCCCTATTTTCTGACTTGCTACTTCAGTTTCCTATTTAAATCAGTTCCAGATTTTATCAATTCCAATTCCTAAATCCTTACATACTTATGATTTTCAGGTTTTATGGTAATATAATCCTACTCTTGTTCCAGACATACCATAGGATTTAGTTGCATTTCGAATTAGCTTGCTCTATGGTCTTGTTTGCTTCAGGAATCTGAAGACTATGGCTTCAAGCTTTTGCATATACTTGTATCAATTACAAGACATGTACAAGCCTTACTGGTTAGCCAAGACCATGTTCAAGTCATCCTCTCAATACTTTGGCACATATTTATTCAAAAACAACTTAAACTTTATAACTGAAATATAGTAAACATGCCAAGGGGAACACATCCACATATCAAATTAAATGGCATGTTCTCCCTTTTATGATCCTTTGGATTATTTCCAGAGTCTGCTACTTGATTCAACAACTCACAAGCACATATGATACTTAAGTTTTTTTTCCCTTTTACATGTTCTTTTCAAGAAAACAAAGCAAGTATCAATCCTGGAAATACACAAAACATAAGAGAGTTTGCCTAGATTATTTATTACAATCAAACTTCTACTTCTCTAAAGCATTTTAAAACCAGCAAGTTCTTCAAACATCCATACAAGCAGTCTACTCAAGCATCTTTCCCTGCAGCAACACTTTGAACTGCCTCAATGAAAGTGAGACACCCCAAAGATTGCAAAGGCAACAAATAGGGTCAGAAAATATATTCTGGAATGAGTGAAATCATAGTTTATAAATAACTTATAATTACTAAACTCTGTGCAGAGACTCATATGTTTGATACTTATTTAGATTCGTACAAAAATCTGGGTACATATATATATATATACATATATGCTCATACTAACATACATACACACAAATATTCATTCATCAACACAATTCAGTTATATGTACATATATTCCTATGGATTGACTCCCTTAATTCCATAGCTCAATTTCTCAATCCCCATTTATCATTTATTTGATCTTAACTCTTGCCATTGAACACCATGTGTGCATTGCAAAGGGGCTCAATTCTGTTAACCCTTTACACAAAGGCCTATAGGACATAAACAAGTCATGCACATACCCATCATCCACCTAATGATGAATAGATCAAGGCACTACTCCTAGATTAGCTTTATAATCTAGAGACCATTCTCATTTTTCTTTCAGGAGAATTCTATTAATTCTTGAAATGCTTCCTATTCCTTTTTTCTTCCTTTCATAAATCAGAGAGTACTAAACTCACTCAGGGATTTGATGCAGCCCAGAAAGTTGAAGACATAGATAGTGTGCGACCTATGATGCTGGTAAGTCGGGTACGACTTAAGAAGGAAGCCACCGAGTCAAGATTTGGTGAGAAATGGTGGAAAGGTGAAGTTCTAGGTCGCAACCGACCTAACAAAAGCTTTAAGTCGTCCCAACGACTTAGTGAAGATCGGCAACGACTTAGTGGGAGGGTGCGAGTTAACGAAAGGCTGGAACGACTTACCGGGTTAACATGTATACGACCTACCGAGTTACGAAATAAGAAAGCAGAGCAAATTAGTGAAGTATTAGGTCGTGGATGACCTAATGAAGCAGGAGTTAAGTCGCAAGGCTTAGGTCGCATAAAGCTTAGGTCGCGAAGGTCAGATGCCGCTTTTATTTTAAGTCGCGAAGTCCTGGAAACCATTGATGTGTCTGCCGAGTTAATCTCTGCCTTTGATTCCTGATGCCGCTTTGTGTTAGGTCGCAAACGAATGGATGCCGTTCATTCTTAGGTCGTAAAGCTCTGGATACCATTGATTTCCTTAAGTCGTTGAGTTGGGATACCGCAAAGTTCTTAAGTCGCAAAGCTCTGGAGGCCATTAATTCTTATGCCGCGTGGATCTCTGCCGTTGATGGTTAAGTCGTCAAGTCATTGTGTTGTACTTTCTTATGATTGAACTGTTAGGTCGCTGCCGACCTATACTAAGTCGTGTTTGTCCTTAGGTCGCGCCATGTTAGGTCGTAGGTCGTTGCCAACCTAAGTACTTGTATTTTCTTTAATGTTTTGTCTGTTTGTTAAGTCGCTGAAGGCTTGTAAAGTTGTACTGTTGAGTCAAAGTCTTTGTTAAGTCGTAGGTCGGAAGCCATAACTCGGAACCGACTTAGTACTTGTAATTTTTGTTGTTTTTTTTGAGTTGTAAAATGCCTATAAATAGGCCGAGACTCTCATTTGTAATGGTTGTTGAATATTGAATAAAATTCTCTTTTGATTGCTTTGTGCTTTCATTCCAAATTGGTAGTTGAGTGTAATCTCCTATCTCCTCTTTCGGATAATCGAGTGCGCTCGATTCAACGATTGTAGAAGCCGATTCGCGGAATCAAGTGCGCTTGATCAACGCTTGAAGAATTGAAGATCTTCGAACCCGGTATCGTGCGCGATCAACGAGTTCAGGATAGCTAGAATTCGGTATCTTCGGATCAACGAATTTGGGCATTTCAGCATTCATCAATCCATCGACTGCTACTTTCACCGATCTACATCATTTTTGTAATATCCGCTGCGTCAGTTTTGGTATCAGAGCTTGTTCTAGCCAATCATAGCTAGATCGAGACTTGGAGCCTAATCATTTTGAAGTTGGGCCGTGGTAAGCAAGTGAGGCCGAGAGTAAGAGGAAGAAGAGTCATCTTTGTTCGAAGATTGTTTGATCGGATTTGCATTGGAGGCCGAAACTTTGTCCATCGTGTTCATCGCGATTTGCTACAAAGTGGAAGTTTTCGATCCGTTTCATTTTGGATCAAAATCCGGAAAGTGTTCGAATTTGAAGTGTTGGAAGATTTTCAAGTATGCCGCCAAGAAGAGCTAATCGCCACCAAAACGTAGAAGCTTTGTATCGAAGAGAAGAAGCTGATGAGATGGAGCAAAGAATCAATGAGAATTTTAGTGAAAAACTTAACGAAGGAATTGGCCGGTTAGAGAGGCTTATGACAGAGATGAATCAAAATCGGAGAAGGGTTTCACCAGAATCTAACCATGGGGGTAGTAGAGTCTCGCCACATTCCAATCGAGACAGAAGTGTTGAAAATGATCAAGGGCGTGGGAGGAACGTGAATGAACGTGAACGGAGGAATGTCGATAGAAGGGAGGAAGGTGGAAGACGTAATGGTAGTAGAGATGTTGGTGGTCAGAATCGACATCATTATGCATCTGATTTTGAAGAGGAATATGATGGTGGTAGTATTCAAGGAAGAGGTCAAGGAAGAAACTATTCTGAATATGATCACAAGTGGGAGTCGGGGATGAAGACAGAAATTCCTGAATTCAAAGGTGGTATGCAAGCGGAAGAGTTTCTAGATTGGGTAGCTAATGTTGAGGAAATTTTTGACTTTAAAGAAGTTCCAGAACATCGTAGAGTGAAGTTGGTTGCTACGAGGCTGAGGGGTAGAGCTTTGGCATGGTGGCAGCAGACCAAGCTTACACGTGAACGAATGGGAAAGTCAAAAGTTGAATCTTGGGAGAAGATGAAGAAATTAATGAAAGCAACGTTCTTACCATACAATTATCAATCTTTGATGTATCAACGTTTGCAGAACTTGAGGCAGGGCACAAAGACAGTTAATGACTATGCTGATGAATTCTATCAACTCATTGCAAGGAATGATATTATGGAAACAGAAGAGCAGCTGACATCTAGGTTCATTGGAGGATTGAGAATGCAGATTCAGCATATGGTTAATATGTTCGATCCAAGATCTATGGCAGAAGCACATCAGAAAGCGTTGGCTTGGGAAAAACAAGGGAGACGAGGAAGTGGTGTGTTTACTAATCCTAACAATCAAGCGAAGGGTGTTGGAGGAAGTTCTAATGTTTCTAAACCTATCAGTAGACCAGTGGTGAAGGAGATTGAGAAGACAAGGGTTAACAATGGTTTCAAATGTTACAATTGTCAGGAATTGGGTCATAAAAGCAGTGAGTGTCCAAAGCCAAAGAAGAGAACCATGATTGCAGAAGTTGACAATGAGGATGTTGATGAAAATTGTTCTAATCCAGTTGAGGAGGATGAGCAGGATATTGCGTCAGGAGATGAAGGTTGTAATCTAATGCTAAGACGATCGTGTTTAACACCGAAGCAGGAAGAAGCTAGTTGGTTGAGGAGTAATATCTTTCAGTCAACATGTACTATTCTGGGGAAGGTGTGTAAGTTTGTAATTGACGCAGGAAGCTGTGATAATATTATTTCGACCGAAGCTGTGACAAAGTTGAAATTGAAGACAGAGAAACATCCGAGTCCATACAAGTTAGCATGGTTGAGAAAAGGAGGAGAAGTGAAAGTGGATAGACGAGTTCGTGTTCCATTCTCTATTGGGAAGAAATATAAAGATGAAATATGGTGTGATGTAGTAGAGATGGATGTTTGTCATTTATTATTGGGAAGACCATGGCAATATGATCGAGCAGTACTACATGACGGACGGACCAATAGCTACAGTTTTATGTTTAAAGGCACGAAGATTATCTTAGTTCCAAAGAAGAGATCACCAGAAGAAAGTAAGTCAGAAGAAATCGAAGAGCTGAAAACTTTATTATCTTTGAAGGAGTTTGTTAAGGAGGTTGAGGAAGAACCAGAAGTATTCTTGTTGATTGGACGAGAAAGCAGTGAAAAGGTTGAAATTCCAGAAGAAGTTAAACCAGTTTTGAAAGAATTTGACGATGTATTTCCAGAAGAGTTACCAACGGAGTTGCCACCGTTAAGAGATATACAACATCAGATAGATCTTGTTCCAGGTGTTGTGTTGCCACACCGACCACATTACAGAATGAGTCCGAAGGAACATGAAGAGTTGCGAAGGCAGGTAGAGGAATTGCTTGAGCAGGGGCGTGTGCAGGAGAGTCTGAGTCCTTGTGCTGTACCAGCTTTATTGGTACCCAAAAAGGATGGAACGTGGAGGATGTGCACTGACAGTCGAGCATTGAATAAGATTACTGTGAGATATAGATTTCCAATGCCGAGGTTGGATGACTTGTTAGATCAAATAAGTGGAGCTACTATCTTTTCGAAGATTGATTTGAAGAGTGGATATCATCAAATTCGTATCAGACCAGGAGATGAGTGGAAGACTGCTTTTAAAACTAGGGAGGGTCTATATGAATGGTTGGTCATGCCATTTGGTTTATCCAATGCACCAAGTACTTTCATGAGGGTGATGAATCAGATTTTTCGACCGTTCATTGGGAAATTTGTGGTGGTATATTTCGATGATATTCTTATCTACAGTGGGAGCCCAGAGGAACATTTGAATCATCTTAGAGAAGTGCTGATGGTATTGCGACAAGAACAATTCTATGCTGCAATGAAGAAATGCGTGTTCATGACGCATAGTGTTTTATTTCTGGGGTATGTTGTTTCAGAGAAAGGAATACAGGTTGACCAAAGTAAAGTTGAGGCGATCAGAAATTGGCCGCAGCCCAAGACGATAACGGAAGTTCGTAGTTTTCATGGGTTGGCTTCATTTTATCGAAGGTTTATTCCACACTTTAGTAGTGTGATGGCGCCTGTTACAGATTGCATGAAAGGTAAACAGTTTGCATGGACGGAGGAAGCCGAGGTTGCTTTTGAACGAATCAAAGATCTTTTGACCTCTGCACCAATTCTAGTGCTACCTGATTTTCAGTTGGTGTTTGAACTACATACTGATGCATCCAAGGTTGGGATTGGAGGGGTGTTGAGTCAGAAGGGGCGTCCTATTGCATATTTCAGTGAGAAGTTGTCCGGAGCGAGGATGCAATACAGTACATATGATGTGGAGTTTTATGCTGTTGTACAATCTATTAAACACTGGAGACACTATCTATTTCAGAAGGAGTTCGTTCTTTACATTGATCATGAAGCATTGAAGCATTTGCAAGGGCAAGACAAGATTTCAGCAAGACATGCATCGTGGATTGCTTATTTACAGCAGTTTACTTTTGTCGTTAAGCACAAGTCAGGGGTAACCAATCGTGTGGCTGATGCTTTGAGCAGGAGGAGTCATTTGTTGACAACAATGAAAGTTGAAGTGACAGGTTTTGAATTATTGCCAGAATTGATTGAAGAAGATCCTTACTTTGTGAAATTTGTTAAAAAAGTAAAGGAAGGAAGCACTGATGAATTTGTGTTGGTGGATGGTTTTCTGTTTAAAGGAAATCGTTTGTTCATCCCAAACTGTAGCTTGAGAATGAAGATTGTTAAAGAATTACATGAAGAAGGCCATGTGGGTAGAGATCGTACGCTACAGTTAATTTCTCAATCTTATTATTGGCCGTCAATGAGGAAAGAGGTAGAAAGATTTGTGGAGAGGTGTCATATCTGTCAAGTTTCGAAAGGAACTGCGACCAATGCGGGTTTATATATGCCGTTACCGGTACCAACTAAACCATGGGTTGATGTGAGTATGGACTTTGTGTTGGGGTTGCCAAGAACGCAGCGTGGTAATGATTCCATTTATGTGGTGGTTGACAGATTTTCGAAAATGGCACATTTTATTGCTTGTAAGAAGACGGCAGATGCTGTTCATGTTGCTCAGTTGTTTTTCAAGGAGATCTATCGACTTCATGGATTACCAGAATCGATTGTGTCGGACAGGGATACTCGTTTTCTGAGTCATTTTTGGCTAAGTTTGTGGAAAATGGTGGGAACGAAGCTGAAATTTAGTAGTGCTTATCACCCGCAAATGGACGGACAGACTGAGGTGGTTAACAGATCATTGGGAAACTTGTTGAGATGTCTTGTTCAAGATAATCTGAAGAGTTGGGATGTGAAGTTATGCCAGGCAGAATTTGCTCATAATCATGCTGTGAATCGAAGTACTGGGTTCAGTCCATTCCAGATTGTCTATTCGAGCTTACCGAAAGGGCCGCTAGATTTAACGATGATACCACACTCAAAGGGGACAATTAAGAAAGCTGTTGACTTTGTTGAAGGGCTGACGGAGTGTCATAAAATCGTTCAAGAACGACTAGAGAAAGCAAATGAGAAGTATAAACAATCTGCAGATTTGAAACGAAGAAGTGTTGAGTTTCATGAAGGTGATTTGGTTTATGCAGTATTAACGAAAGATCGTTTTCCAGTAGGCGCATACAATAAATTAAAAGCACGAAAAATTGGTCCAGTGGAAGTTGTGAAACGAATCAATGAAAATGCTTATAAACTGAAGCTGCCAGATGACGTGTATACATCTGACGTGTTCAATGTTAAGCATCTCGTACCATATCACGGGAATGAACGAGCTGATGAAGATAAATTTACAAATTCGAGGTCGAATTTCTCTCAACCTGGGGAGGATGATGCAGCCCAGAAAGTTGAAGACATAGATAGTGTGCGACCTATGATGCTGGTAAGTCGGGTACGACTTAAGAAGGAAGCCACCGAGTCAAGATTTGGTGAGAAATGGTGGAAAGGTGAAGTTCTAGGTCGCAACCGACCTAACAAAAGCTTTAAGTCGTCCCAACGACTTAGTGAAGATCGGCAACGACTTAGTGGGAGGGTGCGAGTTAACGAAAGGCTGGAACGACTTACCGGGTTAACATGTATACGACCTACCGAGTTACGAAATAAGAAAGCAGAGCAAATTGGTGAAGTATTAGGTCGTGGACGACCTAATGAAGCAGGAGTTAAGTCGCAAGGCTTAGGTCGCATAAAGCTTAGGTCGCGAAGGTCAGATGCCGCTTTTATCTTAAGTCGCGAAGTCCTGGAAACCATTGATGTGTCTGCCGAGTTAATCTCTGCCTTTGATTCCTGATGCCGCTTTGTGTTAGGTCGCAAACGAATGGATGTCGTTCATTCTTAGGTCGTAAAGCTCTGGATACCATTGATTTCCTTAAGTCGTTGAGTTGGGATACCGCAAAGTTCTTAAGTCGCAAAGCTCTGGAGGCCATTAATTCTTATGCCGCGTGGATCTCTGCCGTTGATGGTTAAGTCGTCAAGTCATTGTGTTGTACTTTCTTATGATTGAACTGTTAGGTCGCTGCCGACCTATACTAAGTCGTGTTTGTCCTTAGGTCGCGCCATGTTAGGTCGTAGGTCGTTGCCAACCTAAGTACTTGTATTTTCTTTAATGTTTTGTCTGTTTGTTAAGTCGCTGAAGGCTTGTAAAGTTGTACTGTTGAGTCGAAGTCTTTGTTAAGTCGTAGGTCGGAAGCCATAACTCGGAACCGACTTAGTACTTGTAATTTTTGTTGTTTTTTTTGAGTTGTAAAATGCCTATAAATAGGCCGAGACTCTCATTTGTAATGGTTGTTGAATATTGAATAAAATTCTCTTTTGATTGCTTTGTGCTTTCATTCCAAATTGGTAGTTGAGTGTAATCTCCTATCTCCTCTTTCGAATAATCGAGTGCGCTCGATTCAACGATTGTAGAAGCCGATTCGCGGAATCAAGTGCGCTTGATCAACGCTTGAAGAATTGAAGATCTTCGAACCCGGTATCGTGCGCGATCAACGAGTTCAGGATAGCTAGAATTCGGTATCTTCGGATCAACGAATTTGGGCATTTCAGCATTCATCAATCCATCGACTGCTACTTTCACCGATCTACATCATTTTTGTAATATCCGCTGCGTTAGGATTTCAGCCAGACATACAAAGTATTCATGTAAAACACCACGTATTGATTGATTGGATTTCCAACAAATGGTCAAGGCTAAGGAACTTCCTTTCAGAATGGGTACGCCTCTGGAGGGACGCCCCGAGAACCTAACCGGATCTCTGCCAACACAAGGCCGGGTTACCTCTGTAACTATGTAACTAACTGTCACGAGTATGCCATCCCCTGGTCGTAACCAACCTTAACCGAGGCGCCTTGAATTCCAACAACCACATAAGTAAATATCTAGGCTCCATACCAGAATACCACCTTTTATTTTATCCACATAAGTAAATATCTGGGTTCCATACCAGAATACCACTTTTTATCTAGAAGGAAATGTACATACCCTAAGGGGCGCGACCCCCATAACCTTGCTGCATCCTTCCTGTTTCAACCATTTCCGGGGTGTGAGGTTTGACGAAATCTCATCCCACAAAGCTACACTTTTCACAAAATCCATGCTTCGATCAACCAATGATCAACACTTAGCATGCCACATTACCAAATTGGGAATATATCACTAGTAACAATCAACTACATAACCTCTGAGCTCGTACATCTCAGAGAAGGGTGTTAAGCTAAGAGAATAAATTCTCCGCCACCAACAGAAATGTATTTGATAGAAATCAGCTTTATATCTCAAAGTGTAATGTCAGACATTCATCCATACAAGTCCATCCTAGGTCTGAATGGAACCGAAGGCACTTCGTCCAATTAAGGAAAAAGTCCTTACAAATCCGGATATCCCCTAATCACGTCCGGACTCCCCATCACATAGGGTAATCAAAATCTCTATACCGGAGCAACTCGGTGTAGAGACAATCAACAGGCAATCCTTTCATTTTCGAAAATAACCGGCCTTCAACCACCGTCTTCAAATGCAATCCCATTTCGTCATATCATTATTCGAAATGGGTTTTATGACTTAATGTCCTCTCCCGGCTTAACCGAATAATGAGCGCTTATTTTAAAAACAAGTGGATACATTCAATTCTAAATTAAGTCACAACAAGTTTCCACTTTTAATCTTTTAAACAAAAAATCCACCTTTTAAAACGATGTGGTTTTCGGATAACCATGTGGAATCCGACCCCCGATCGCATCGAAATTCAAATGTCGTTTTAAAGGACAATATTGATAGTCGGTTATTTAACTATCATACAACATCCACAAACAACCATCAGATTTAAATAATTTTCCAAATTATTTATTTCAAAATACCTTCGCAAGATATAAATTTTTCTGCACTTCAACCCTTTTGAAAACAGTTTTCAAATGACTTTCCTCTCGCGGAATAAATTCCAAATATTGTTTATTTCCACTGAAAATCACCAAGACTAAATGCTTTAGATTTTAAAATAATTTAAATCACTTTATCTAAAAATATATATGCTTTGAAATACTTAGAATAAAAACCATTTAAAACACTTTATTTAAAATACCAGTTATGAAATTGAATAATAATTTTTCATGTAAAACTTAAGCCAACACAAATTTAAAAATAAAGGTTATCGAATTCTATACAATTTTTCCAAATAAAAACTTTAGTCAAACTATATTTCAAATAAAACTACTTTATAAAAATATAAATATAAATAATTATCTTTTTAAAATCATAAAACCAATTAGCCTTTAAATTAATTATTACTATAACTAATTTAATAAATATTTAACTTTAGAATTCCAAACAACTTAAATAAATAATTTCTCAAAAACATTCTTTTAAAACAACTTTGAAACTTCAAACTTATACTTTCAAATCTGCTTTGAAAACGTACTTGGCTTTTCAGGGAAATACGTTTTTCTCTCACACCTTTAAAAATAAACCACTATTTATTTTTAAAACAAATTACCCATTCCATTATAAATTCCCACCGTGAATTTATATTTCCAAAATATCCATTGATATCTTATTTCACTTTATAAAACCTAGTTTATAAATTCTATAGTCTCATCTTCTTTCCAAAACACAGTTTCAAACATTTAATTAGTTTTCAAATCGATTTCCCAAAACTAATTACATTTTTAAAATAAATTACTTTATTTCTCCCAAACCATTTAAAATCCGAATTTTAAATAAATTCTTCAACTTTCAAACAATACTACTTAAGTTCTCAAAATCCCTTTTATTTCCATTTACAAAAAATCTTTTCCCCATACTTGAATTTATTCAATAGGATTTCAAAAATCAACTTTTATCTTTTCCAAATCCCTTCTTTTAATTTATCCAATTCTCTAAAAATTATTTTACTTTCAACAATCCAATTCTTATATTTCTGGTATCTTAAAATACCAAAATATATTCGACCAAACCATAGCCTTTAATAATTCCAATTACCAATATAATCAATCACATATTTTCAATAAATCATATCACAACATATGAAATAAATTCAAACATTTGAGGAATCCAGTTGGATACCTCCAACCTGTTTCCCTGCATTCACAGATATTAGCAAAATATAAAATACCAATTCCACTTCGAGGTGGAATATCGCGGTATATGGGATCATATCATATCATCCGCTATTATGCGACGCATAGGGTCTTATCCGCTATATAATGCGGGAAATCAATCACTCCAATATATATATATACTACTATATATAACATACCAATCCAACTGATAACAATTATCAATCCAAGCAAACAACCAATAATTTAAATTTAACAATTTAAATTAAACCGGGTAATCCGATTGAGTGAGAAGTTCTCACCTTTGCTTTTGTTTTGCAATCCATTTCCTTTCCAGCTTGTTTTCACGATTTTTAAACCTTGCTGCTCAGACCTAACTCGAGATGCTCGAACGCACATTGCGGCACCATCACATCGTCACTGTGACCATCGCGACTTCACAAATGCCTTCGTCCACTCGTGCACGTGAGAGCTGGATTGACGCCAACCTCCACGAACTCGAACTCGAGTTCGAACCCTAGCCACAGTCGAACCCACCGAAGCTTCCACCATCTCGATCGATCGAACGACTATCTTCTCCTATATCGTGACTTCGTGCTACCCAGATTCACCGCATAAGCTTACAAACGCGACCCTTCCTTCCCAAGCCCTAGCTGCCGCGACGAACTCAAGCTCCAATGTCGAGCTCTTCCCCCCCCCCTTCGCATGTGCGAACGCGCCTCCCTCGATTGTGTCGCACTCGATTTCTAGCTGTCCCCCTCCCCCTTTTCTTTGCTTTTGATTCCGATCAAATTCGTTTCTTTTTCTATTTATTTTTTTTAAACAGAGGGGATTTCTATCTTTTAGGCTTCGGCCATTTTTTCTATTCGAATTTGATTATGAGATTATAATATGAAAATGAAGAAGCTCGGCGATTTTAGTTTGAGAGGAAAGGGACATCTGTACGCAAATTGGAAAGGAAGGGGAACACGTGCTCAAAAATTCAATACGTGTGCAAAAATTACAGTGTTTTCAAAGGCAATAATATCAATTATGTTCAAATTTAAATTCAAATCATCCCGATTTCCGCAACTCACAATCTCGATCTCCAATCGAGGCGTGCCGCTAGGCGTTTATAATGTTAAACCCCTATTCCGAATGAAATGGAAAAGGTTTCGAGTCCTAATTCGATCGTATGGAGAAGATATCTTTTTAGACCAGTAATTATATTAAATATTTGATACAGATTTCAGTGCGTTTATCTACCGTACGATAACCCGTCAACTCCAAACACTACGAAAATTGAAATTCGATAATAATACACTATTACGGATCCAATGGAACTGGTTTCGTTAAATTCCGAGACTCTTCCTCGGAAGGCTATTTTTTACATATCGATTTAAACAAGATAAATTCAAAACTGAACAAAACACTTTCAAATTCAATTTTAAAAGTTCTATTACCTTCAGTATTACCAATATAAATTTCCTAAGCCTTTAAAATATTTTTAACAAGCATAAAACTGAAGATTTAATATTTTACTCAACTTCAATAATTAAATTTAATAATTTAATTGCCAAATTCATAGTGATATTTGAAATTCAAGTTAAACTAACATTCAAATATTTAAAATCAATTAAATATTCCAATTTCAAATATCCAAAAATTCTGGGTCGTCACATTCTTCCCCCTTAAAAGAATTTCGTCTCGAAATTACTAGTTAAGAAGAATGATCCATAACCCGTTTATCATTTTCCCAAAATCAAACTGCTTCAACTTTCCAAAACAATTTTTTTATTAAAGACACTATCATTCTTACTAACTTCCTAAACTCAACCATAAGTTCCAATATTATTCTCAACAATTCAAATTTAAATTTAAATTCAAATTTTAAATTATCCAAATTTCTCAAAAAAAAAAAATTAACTCTCAAAATTTTCGTAAAATTTCGCCAGCGTCTCCTTTGCGCGGCTAGCTTAGTATGACTACAAAATGTCTCTACGGGACCCCAGATTTCAAAAGAAAACAAAAGGCTAAGTGGCTATACCAGAAAATCATCAAATTTCATACAGAAATTTAAATACATACCTTTATGTCGAGTAATTCAAATTTTTATCTTCGAAATCAAAAATCCCAATTCCCTTTTGCTTTTAAACACCTGTATCCTACTTAACAATAATGTCCAATTAAAACATTCAAAATCATTTTTGCGCATTTCTTTACAAAAATTTTAATATCTATTTCATTCAAGTCCGTACGATACACATATATCATCCGTACGCAATACCAACTCTGATCGCTCACTCGATCACACAATTTCACTTCCGAACTAGTATCGTCCACCCGACTTCCTAGTGCGGACTCAGATCTGGTTTCTTGGTCAGAAACAGTCATTCTCCTTGCATAGTCGTAAACTATGATAGAGAATTTCCAGAATCAACCAAAAATCCATATCCAGGGTTCACCGTTGAAAATCGAGTGAAAAATCCTAACTCGGATCGATATAACTATCTTGAAATTATGTGCTCGATTCAGGATCAAATCGTTATGCGAATAAAATAATATACGTACATCCTACGTATTTATCTCGATTGATTATTATCTATATCAATTCTCTTTTTATTCACATTTTACTTTGATTTCCATTCAAATATTAACTTAGGATATTTTCCCAATTCCAGATTTTACTTAAGAATTTCACCATTTATTTCTTAAGTTCAATATAAGTATTTATATACTTCTTATATTTATTTTCACTTCACTATTGAAGTTATATATTCATTTCCATTCAAATTTGCATTTTTCAATTCCATTTGAATTCAGTTTACCTTTCATTTTAAGTATTGAATTCTATTCATCTTATCTCAATCCATTTTTAACTAACCATTTTAATTAGTTCCATTTACTAATTTATTCATATCTCAACCACTTTTATTTCCAACCCATTATTATCTTTAGTCCAATCCACTAATTTTCCATTTACTTACAAATTCAAGATGAATTTCAACATTTAGTTTTCAATTTCATTTACTTGCAATTGTAAATTCATTTATTCATTCAAAAATTTATTTCCACCTTAAATTTTATTTGAGTAATCATTTCACTTAGTCTCCTTTGACCTTTCTTTAAATTCACTTTTACTTAGCTATATTCAATTGCACTCCAATTCAATTTAAATTTTAAACTTCTATAAGTTCCCCAAATTTAATTGCATTTGCTAATTTCTTTTGATTCACCTCAATTAATTAGCTTACCTTCCCACTTATTTGGGTTTTACACTTACTTTTGTTTATCCCTTTTCAAGTTGAATCTTATTCCAACAAATTTCAAATTTTTATAAGTTATCAAACTTATTTATATTCCGTAATATTTTTAAATTTCAAATCCCACCAGATTTCATATCCAATTCAAAAATATTTCCCAAATAATTTCACCATTATTTTTCCAAAACTTTTGAAAACTATTTTCAAATCAAAGGAATTTAATCTTTTGAATTTTCAATCCCAAATCTTTTAATCCGTATTCCAAAAATTACTCTGGCATCTTATTTCAATTTATAAAACTCATTTATAAACTCACACTACAAATTTCATTCTATTAATGAATTTATTTCCTTATCCTTTGGTTATTACCTTAATTTCTTATTCAATTTCCATACAACAATGATAATAATTCAATATTATCACTTCCTAACAACCAAGAAACCATATACTATAATAATTGATGGAAAATTATTTCTTTTATATACAAAAATAATTTGGGTAAAATTATTTCATTTACCCTATTTTAAAACAATACTGTGTCGGTTTATCTTGTTTAAGAGTTTAGAAATCCCTATCGATACAGTTGGCCAGACTGCACCGACCAGAATCTATAAACACTCAACCGATAAGTCAACACAATATAAAAACAATTTTTTTTATATTCACTAACAAATACGCGCTCATATCTATTAATACACTCAAACTCATTCTAGAGTACTACTGACTCTATCTCTAATGAGTAATTCCCCACCAGAGCCAAGGTTATCGCCAACCTAAGCTTTGATACCACTCTGTAACGACCCAATTTTTCGACGCCTAAAAATCGACATCAATACGTCCACTGTATTAAATGCCAAACAATCGAATGCCGAAAAACTGAACCGTTAGGGTTAAATAAGAAAGAGGTAGAAGAAGAAATAGAAACACTATCAGAATCTCACAATCGCAGCGGAACAATATATAATAGATAAATGACTAATCTTTAAAATAAAAGAACTATATCTGTAACGACCCATAATTTTTAGTGATTTTATTTATTAAATTAATTGAAATTTTGTGAAATTTAAACAATAAAATTTGAAAATAAAAATTTATTATTTGGAATACGTCTATTTTAATATAGCAACTGGTAAATTTTCATCTGATAATATTAAAGTTTATTTTCTTGTGAAATTCTATTTCAATTTAAGTCAGTTAATTATTGATGAAAATAAAATGTTTTCCAAACTTGAATATTTTTATACAATAAATTTCTAAATCATCTTCTGAGTGAAACATCAGTCTTCGTTTCGTCAAATTTGGACTTATCTAGCTCCGTTTATCTTATTTTCGACTGAATTGCAGCATTTTCGGTACCGATTATCGACTTTTGAACGGATGATCGTACCACTAATATTTGTATACCGTTTTGATCGCCTCGTCGCGCTGATCTTTACGGTCTATTCACTTCTGTGTTTGAGGTCCGATACGTGACAGATACAATAAAACTGTGCGTCGTACCGGTACCAAAATTTGTGACTTTTAATTTTCCCTAACCTTTTCAAATTTAAAACGTGCAGGGGAACACAATAATAATTTGCTTTAATTCTTTCAGCTCAATCGTAGGGTGTGCCCGTTTCCTTTCATTCACCCTTTTCATACATTGTTTAATTTCTTTCCTCTGTGCTCTAGCATGATTATGGCACGTTTTCTCTGCCTCTCAGTCTCATCTTCCTATCAGTTTAAATATATAAATTAATACATATAAATCTAAGTATATATAATTTGGTACGTTATTCCTTGAACCGTGCGTTGCCAAACAAACATTCTAATCGGTTCATATTTATTTATTATTTGAGTTCACTTTTGTTGTCACCATTTATGTCCATTCTCCCTTCCTCCTTTTACTGAAGCCATTCACATTCATTTACCCTGCCTTCCTCCTTTCTTTTTCTCTTTTTATTTTGCCTTCGAACAGCTTCCCCCCCCCCCCCCCCGTCGTCATCTTCACCGTGCCAGTGCCTAGCGACCAGCCAATACTCCCACACTCTCGCCCTTTCTCTCTCTTGCCCTCTGCCTAGATCGTGCTCGGCTAAGTCACCATCTTCCACCGTGACTGCACCACCATGTCTTCGTCCCTCCATGACACCACATGCAGCCGAGCGACCCACGGCCTCCCTCCACCACAACAGAACCTCATAACCGCTCACGTCACCTGAACAACCGTGCTCCACCACGTCGACAGCGCCTATCACCCTTCTTCTTGCAATAGCGTACGACATCTCCTTCTCATCTCTGTTTTATATACGTATTTTATATGAATGTTTATATATTTTATTATATTTTATTTAGATACATATATATAATAGTTTGGTTTATATAAGTTTTATAAATATATTGTTATGTGCGTTGGTGAGTATATAAATTTATATGTATATATTAGTTTATATATATATTATTTATATAGTATGTATATATCAAAAAAAATGTTATATGTATTGTTTATATAAAGTATAGATTTAAATTTATAAAATACAAAGTTTAAATGTATATATATTGTTTGTTAAGGGAAAGTATAGTTAAGAGTCTGCATATATATATATATATATATATATATATATATATAAGTAGTCTGCATAGGTACTTATCTGTTAGTTATATTTTTCAGTTTGTGTATATGTCCATATATATTAGTTATATAAGTTATAATATGTTAATGTATATATGCATGTTAGTTTTGAAATTTTTATATCTAAATATATATTGAAGTATACATGCTCTGTTGTCTATGTTCTGTTTTGTGTAAATAGTGCTACATATGTTATATTTTTTTTTTGTTAGCTGTACATAAAGTTGTTTTAAGTTTAGTATTTAAAGTATAAGAAAATGCATAAAGTTTGTAACATCCCACCTTTTTGTATGCTTAAGCAGACACACGTGCCAACTTAAACCATACAGAAGGGTGGATTGTTATGGGGTAAATAAGAAAAAGTGGGGAAATAAAAGAAACAAAATAGAATCTTGCAGCGGAATGATAAAATATAATAATCAAATAACAGTTCATGAAGCTGTTTTACAAAACATTTGATTATACTTATACAATACATATCAAAGTTACACATACCAGAGAATGATAATTATGCAGCAGAATACAATGGTGTAGTAGAATATATAAAAAATAGTAATAATAAAATCTTCGTCTTCGTCCTTCAGAAATAGGGCCTTCAAATCCTGAAATGCTCAGGCTGACCCGAGCGAATTGAAAGACAAAACACTCGAGTCAGAACTAAAATATCTTATGTAAGTTAAATCAATGAAATAAATATGAGTGTAAACGGCGTCAGAGATGTTTACGGAGTTTGACATCTCCTATCCAGTGTCTAACGTGAGTGCAGTAACTTAAGAAATGTTCGGGATTCACATCTCTTAAGGATCCGTTAAACTATCTACTATGTAGTAATATTCGTTATATACAGTAGTGTCTAATCAGTAAAGTATAATCATATAGAAAATAGCGTTAAGGGGATGGAGAACCTTAACGCGGTCGGATCTTAAAATCATAATCGTAGTAAAGCTCGATGTGACGACCGCCCATGACCCCTGCACCGAATCTAGAGATAGAGCGCTGTAAAGTGTGCCAGGCGACCATGGACGATTGTCAAGGTAAGATTAAAACAACAGGATCTATCGTATTACTCACAGCGCATGGACAAAATACAATAGAACATATGTATAGTGAAGCTTTACAGAATAAAATGACATCATATAAAACTCCATAATAGTTGAATACAAGCATCCACATAGTCAATACATCCAACCTCACTACATAACTCTCAGAGAATACAAAACAGCGGAAAATCCAGTACATATAAGAAGATAATATGCAACCCTCTAGCTCGTCTTCGATATCAGCATCGTGAGAAGAGAACAGCACCTGTCACCTGCTACCTAGTCTGCCCGTCCCAAAATGGACGAACAGCCCAAGGCAATAAGAATTAAAACATAAAGCCTTGAGTCAGACAACAGTCTTAGTGAGCAGTAAATTAACTAACAACATACCAAAAGAGCATAAAGGAAAAGGAATAGGAATACAACCCTCCCACTCCAACCTCATTCTACAGTGATAGCCCCCAGACACACACTAAGCAGAAGCAAACATAGCAGAGCATACAATTTAAAGTAAAGCTACTATCACTCGAGTCAAGGGCGATGTTTTCCAAGTACCAAGGCCTAAATCAGATAAGCACCCAGAAAATACCGCTCTTGAGTCCGAATGACGATACAACCAAACATCCATGACTCTGGCTATCACTGTTATCATTGCTTCGATATCACCGTTAATTGAATGACCGGCACATTCTTTCAGCCGTCCGTCAAGGGCTAATGGAAACCCCGGTTCTAGACATAACTCCCGCACGTCGTCGCAGCCCGTGCCTAGGACTATCGAATCTGCCCAGAGTACTCGACCATCAACAGTTGGCCGTTGGGACTATCGAATCTGCCCAAACGTACTCTTGCTTAGAGCATGCTAGAACCTTCAACAACGATGCTATCCAAGCCTCCTAGTCATCCTCCTCGATGACTATTCTCGAATCCATTCATTATCCTCAACTCGAATCATATCACCGAGTTATCAACATGCTTGGAATGATCCCGTCTAGATTAGACCAAGTCTTCATCACATGATTGCCTCGCTTCATTACATCCTCGCAAAGCCTCATCTCATCACCACATCATCAAATCTATGCATAAGAGCTTCATCATCCCGCTACATATGCCACGAGCAGCTTTTCCATTTCAAGAGCCTTTCCCTTAGCTTTTGAATCATCTTCGATCTAAATCTAATCATCAATCATCTAGTTCATAACAAGCAATCAAATCAAACATCAATCCAAGCAATCAAGCATTCAAATATGATCTAAGTAGACAATTATAACAATAATGGCATTTTCGTAATTAAAGAGTTGAAAGTCCAATAAGCATGAAAACATGTATTATATCTCTACAAACTTGATGAATGAACTTGCATAGGTTAACATATGATAAAGTGGATGCAACATCATCATGAACAATGGATCTATATGGATCTACACATAGGATGAAGAAAATGCATGGAAATCTCTATTTTAACACCAAAACGAGCCAACAATCCGATATACTCCTTTGGATCCGTGTGAGAGATAATCACCACTCACCAAATCTCCTAAACAATCCAAAAGATAACAACTTCAGATCTGGACAGCGAAGAACTAAGCTAGATCCGACAAGATCTCACTTCAAACGAAGAAATCTCTCTTGAAAAGATGAAGATCTTCAATCTAAGCTCTTGAATCTTCAACCTTGATCTTCGATTTGGATGGATGGAAGCACTAGATTAGAGTGGAGAAAAGAAGTGAAGAAGTGTAGAAGTCGAGCTCTCAAAATGGCAGCACTTCGTCGCTTCAAAATCCGGATCCCAAAAAGTGAGAACAACCCCTCCTATTTATAGCTGAAAACTGCCTGAGTCGTAACTCGGCTATCTCCTTAAGTCGTTGCCGACCTAACATATGCCGACCTACGACCTAAAAACCCCCACGACTTAACAGAGCCTCCGACCTAACCCTTAGCCAACAACTCCGACCTAACAGATACGCGCGCCTCAACTCCTACGATCTAACACTTCTGCGCATACGACCTAACTATTAAGTCGACCTACGACTTAACACATACTTCGACCTAACACTTAGACGAAACCCAGCGACCTACGACTTAACAGGTTACGACCTAATTCCTTAAGCCTCCACGCGACCTAACACTTAGCCTAACTCCTAAGGTCGCCAACTTGTTAACTCCTTAGGTCCTTAGGTCGCCAACACTAGGTCGCTAACTCGGCAACTACTAGGTCGCTAACTCGGCAACTACTAGGTCGCTAACTCGGCAACTACTAGGTCTCTAACTCGGCAACTACTAGGTCGCTAACTCGGCAACTACTAGGTCGCTAACTCGGCAACTACTAGGTCGCTAACTTTCCCAGCCGACCTAACACTTAACAAAACTTAGGTCGCTCACAACATTCTCTTAGGTCGTTGCCGACCTAACTCTACCCCAGAATACTTAGGTCGCCTACTACCCTTCCTTAGGTCGCCTAAACTTCTTAAGTCGGTCAGTCTTTAGGTCGTTAACTCGCCCTGCCGACCTAATTACTTAACTAAATCCTAGGTTGCACAATTTTATAGGTCGCTCCAACTAACCCACGACCTAACACTAACTCGCAAGTCCTTAACTCGGTCACGACTTAGCTCTTAGGTCGTCCACGACCTAGGACTTAGACAAATTTCCCCAAAAATCTGAAATGACTTAAAAATGCAAAAATTCCAGATTTGACGAACTTTTCGATCCGTGAAAAATACGGGTCGTTACATTCTCTCCCCCTTAGGAATTTCGCCCCCGAAATTCCAAGCAAACAAAGCAATCAAAGACTATTCTGTATGCCTACCATCCATAGCAATCAACAAACCATGCATCCAATTCTAACTTAGCGTACAGAATTCTAAAACTTAGAACAAGTTACAATATCGCGAGATGAGACGACACCTTAGGGCCATACCTTGAAGAGTTCAGGATGAGCTGCTTTCATCCTCTCTTCCACCTCCCACGTACAGTCGTTATCATCATCACTCCATTGTATCTTGAGCAACTTAACTACCTTCCTCCTAAGCTGTTTCGTGTCGGTTTCAACAACACGAAGCGGCTTACGAGGTCTTCTATCAACTGGATCAACTTCTAAGTCTTCACAGCTATCAGCAGAAACCACTGTATTCGAGTCGTGCACATACTTCCGTAGATAAGATACATGAAAAACATTGTGCACACCCGACATTTTCTCTGGTAACTCCAATCTGTAAGCGAGCTTTCCAATTCGCTCGATAATCGGGAATGGTCCAACAAATCTCGGAGTCAATTTTCCTTTCCTCCCGAATCGAATAACATTCTTCAGTGGAGAAATCTTCACAAAAACCATATCTCCCACGTCAAACTCCAAATCCTTTCGACGCTTATCAGCATAACTCTTCTGACGGTCTTGGGCTGCCTTCATTCGTTGCCGAATGATCTCTATGCAATCTGAAGTCTGTCGAATCATCTCTGGCCCAAGCATCAGCTTTTCTCCAGTTTCCAACCAACATGTCGGAGAGTTACACGGTCTTCCATACAATGCCTCATACGGTGCCATACCAATGCTTGACTGGTAACTGTTGTTGTACGCAAACTCCACCAAATGAAGGTGATCTTCCCATGATCCTCCGAAGTCCAAAACACATGCTCTAAGAAGATCTTCCAAAACTCGGTTGACTCTCTCGGTCTGACCATCTGTCTGAGGGTGATAAGCTGTACTCAAACACAACTCGGTTCCCAAAACTTCCTGGAAGCTCTTCCAAAATCCACTAGTGAACAATGGATCTCGATCGCTCACTATACTCTTCGGAATACCATGGAATCGAACTATCCACTTCACATACAACTCAGCCAACTTTGATGCAGTCCTAGTCGATCAAACAGGAATGAATCGTGCACTCTTAGTCAGACGATCCACAATGACCCAAATCCCTTCATTTCCTGTTCTGGTTCTAGGCAATCCATCAATAAAATCCATCGACACTTGTTCCCACTTCCATGTAGGAACTTCTAAGGGCTGAAGCAATCCACTTGGCTTCTTCTGTTCAGCCTTTACCAACTGACAGTTCATACACTTGGAAATGAAATCTCCAACATCCTTCTTCATGCCTTCCCAGTAGTAGGTTCTCTTCATATCCCGATACATCTTATTTCCACCTGGATGAATTGTCAACTTCGAGTGATGACTTTCCTTCAGAACTTCACTCCTCAATTCATCTATATCGGGAACCACTAGTCGTCCTTGCTTTCGAAGCCAACCTTCTCTATCGACCTCGAATCCTTTATCCTTTTCTGGCTCCAATCCAGATTCCAATTCACGGATAATCTTGACAAGCTTATCATCTCGCTTTTGACTCTCGCCAATCCTTTCCACAAGAGTCGGTCTTATCGATAAGTTTGCCAACATTTCAGGTTCCAATTCGCATCTAGGCCTGAAGTCGAATCCAGCTAAGTATTCGAGACTCTTCCATTCAGAAAACATGGCTCCCAATCCTGCATGTCTTCGACTTAACGCATCAGCCACTGCGTTACCTTTTCCCGGAGTATAAGCTATACCAAAATCATATGATTCTAAAAACTCTAGCCAACGTTGCTGCCGAAGATTCAAATCCTTCTGGGAGAAAAGATACTTCAACGACTTGTGATCCGTAAACAACTCGAATCGAACTCCCAACAGGTAATGTCTCCACATCTTCAGAGCAAATACAATCGCCGCTAACTCCAAATCATGAGTTGGGTAATTCCTTTCATGCGGCTTCAGTTGTCGACTGGCATACGCAACAACTTTATCCTTCTGCATCAGCACTGCTCCAAGTCCAGTACCACATGCGTCGGTGTAAACCACCATCTCATCATTCCCACTAGGAATAGTCAAAACAGGAGCACTTGTCAGTCTCTCTTTCAGGATTCCGAAAGCTTGCTCACACTTAGCATCCCAACTGAACACTTGGTTCTTCTTCGTCAATCCTGTTAACGGTGCAGCTATCTTGGAGAAGTCTTTGATAAACCGTCGATAATATCCTGCTAATCCAAGAAAACTTCTCACATCAGATGCATTCTTAGGTCTAACCCAATCCTGGATTGCTGCCACCTTAGCGGGATCAACCGCTATTCCATTTCCAGAAATCACATGGCCTAAGAACCTCACTTCACTCTTCCAGAAGTGACACTTCGAAAACTTAGCCTTCAGCTGATGTTTCCGTAAGATCTCCAAAACAATACGCAAGTGCGTCTTGTGCTCTTCCTCCGTTCTGGAATAAATCAGAATATCATCCACGAACACAAGTACGAACTTGTTCAACTGATCTCTGAACACTCTATTCATAAGATCCACAAAATATGCTGGCGCGTTAGTCAATCCAAACGGCATTACCAGCCACTCAAAGAAACCGGATGGTGTCCTAAAAGCAGTCTTCGACACACTATCCTTAGCCACTCTCAACTGGTGAAATCCCGTTGCCAAATCCATCTGAGAAAACACCTTGGCTTCGTGAAGCTGATCAAACAAGTCATCTATTCTCGGCAATGGATACTTGTTCTTCTTAGTCACCTTATTCAGCTCACGATAATCGACGCACAATCTCAACGACCCATCTGCCTTGGTTGCAAACACAACTGGTGCACCCCATTCGGACACACTACGCCGAATGAATCCTTTCTGTAAAAGGTCATCAACTTGCACCCTCAACTCCTGCTGTTCCCTAGGCGCCATCCGCCTAAGAGGCATCACAACAGGTCTGGCTCCTTCAACTAGATCTATTCGAAACTCGATCTCTCTATGCGGCGGCAACCCTTTGACTTCGTCAAAGACATCCTCGAATCCATTAGCGATCGGCACTGATGACAGTCCATCCCGTGGAACAACTAGCGAATACATGAAGCTCATGAAGACGCCTTCTTCATGCTTACATCGTATCACAATCTTTCGCCCTTCCACATTCTCGACTGTCACTTCCAACCTTTCGCAATCAACCTTAGCCGCATACTTCCTAAGCCAGTCCATACCCAAAATAATTCCGAACCCCGCAAAGTTCAGAACAAAGCAATCACAAACAAAAGAGCAACCATGACTCGACACAACCAGACCACGGCATAACATACACAAACAAGACGAACCCCCAACTGGATTAGTCACGACCAATGGCCTATCAACAATACCCGGTGTCAAACCTAACCGGCCAACGAGTTCATTACAAACAAACGAATGCGACGCTCCAGTATCAAACAGAACTCTAACTGGAACACCACATAGGAAAAGAGTACCTTGAACAACCACACTCTTTCCCTTTTCTTCAGCAGTAGGAGCTTTCGAAGACGACGGAACAACCCCCAAAGCATAGGCTTGCACAATCTGCCTGTCCTTCCTTGGTTCTGGACAATTCTTCCTGAAATGTCCCGGCTTGTCACAGTTGTGACACTTCATCGGTGCCTTCGGATTCTTACAATCCTTGGAGAAATGGCCCTTCTGCTGACAATTGTAGCAAGTCACCTCGCCTTTCGGCTTCTTCTGGCCATCCTTACCCTTCTGCTGCTGCTGCTTCCTCTTCTGGTTTCCACCCTGCTGTGGTTTAGATTCTCCCTTGGTAGCAGCAACAACAGGTCCTTCCTTAGGAAACAGACTCTCATGCCTAAGAGCCTTCTCCACAAGCTTCTCAAATGAATCGTCCAAATGATCCACCAACTGTCTCCCAAGATAACTATCCAAACCAGTCACGAACTTCTCATTCTTCTGGTAAGCAGACTCAATATATGACCGAGCATACTTGGACAAAGCTTCAAACTCAGAAACATACTCAAGAACAGATCTCCCTCCCTGCTTGAGCTCCACAAACTTCTTGAACAGAACAGACTTCTGAGCTGTAGAAATGAACTTAGCTTCAAATCTAGCTTGGAATTGTTCCCAAGTAATCTCTTCCTCCGCAGTATTGATGGTAATAGAGTTCCACCAATCAGAAGCTCTCCCTTGAAGCTGCCTTGATGCCAACTTCCTCTTAGTTGCATCATCAATTCCCAAATCACCAAAGATCCTTCTACAAGCATCTATCCACCTCTGGACCTCAATGGTAGATTCTGTTCCCAAGAAAACCTTTCCTCCAAGAGCAGTATAATCCTTGCACAGCTTAGCAAAATCCACTGGTTTCGGAGTTTGGACTTGAACTCCAACATCAACTGCCGCCCCCGGAACTGGTATCCTTCTCATGATCGAAGTCATCATAGCTTCGAACATGGCTGCATAATCAGCAGTCTCTTCAGTAGCACGACCTCCCCTAGCAGCTGGTCTCCCTCTTCGACTCATTCTCAATATCTATAAAAAGGAATGATTAGAACATCTAGAGAAACAACTGCATAAAGGACTCAAACTCTACTAAGCTACTATATTATATATAGTAATCATCCATCAAAATACAATTACGTCTCTCATACGTAGTTACGACAGCGAGCGTTGGGTAAAATCGATTAACCAATGCTCTGATACCAAATGTGACGACCGCCCATGACCCCTGCACCGAATCTAGAGATAGAGCGCTGTAAAGTGTGCCAGGCGACCATGGACGATTGTCAAGGTAAGATTAAAACAACAGGATCTATCGTATTACTCACAGCGCATGGACAAAATACAATAGAACATATGTATAGTGAAGCTTTACAGAATAAAATGACATCATATAAAACTCCATAATAGTTGAATACAAGCATCCACATAGTCAATACATCCAACCTCACTACATAACTCTCAGAGAATACAAAACAGCGGAAAATCCAGTACATATAAGAAGATAATATGCAACCCTCTAGCTCGTCTTCGATATCAGCATCGTGAGAAGAGAACAGCACCTGTCACCTGCTACCTAGTCTGCCCGTCCCAAAATGGACGAACAGCCCAAGGCAATAAGAATTAAAACATAAAGCCTTGAGTCAGACAACAGTCTTAGTGAGCAGTAAATTAACTAACAACATACCAAAAGAGCATAAAGGAAAAGGAATAGGAATACAACCCTCCCACTCCAACCTCATTCTACAGTGATAGCCCCCAGACACACACTAAGCAGAAGCAAACATAGCAGAGCATACAATTTAAAGTAAAGCTACTATCACTCGAGTCAAGGGCGATGTTTTCCAAGTACCAAGGCCTAAATCAGATAAGCACCCAGAAAATACCGCTCTTGAGTCCGAATGACGATACAACCAAACATCCATGACTCTGGCTATCACTGTTATCATTGCTTCGATATCACCGTTAATTGAATGACCGGCACATTCTTTCAGCCGTCCGTCAAGGGCTAATGGAAACCCCGGTTCTAGACATAACTCCCGCACGTCGTCGCAGCCCGTGCCTAGGACTATCGAATCTGCCCAGAGTACTCGACCATCAACAGTTGGCCGTTGGGACTATCGAATCTGCCCAAACGTACTCTTGCTTAGAGCATGCTAGAACCTTCAACAACGATGCTATCCAAGCCTCCTAGTCATCCTCCTCGATGACTATTCTCGAATCCATTCATTATCCTCAACTCGAATCATATCACCGAGTTATCAACATGCTTGGAATGATCCCGTCTAGATTAGACCAAGTCTTCATCACATGATTGCCTCGCTTCATTACATCCTCGCAAAGCCTCATCTCATCACCACATCATCAAATCTATGCATAAGAGCTTCATCATCCCGCTACATATGCCACGAGCAGCTTTTCCATTTCAAGAGCCTTTCCCTTAGCTTTTGAATCATCTTCGATCTAAATCTAATCATCAATCATCTAGTTCATAACAAGCAATCAAATCAAACATCAATCCAAGCAATCAAGCATTCAAATATGATCTAAGTAGACAATTATAACAATAATGGCATTTTCGTAATTAAAGAGTTGAAAGTCCAATAAGCATGAAAACATGTATTATATCTCTACAAACTTGATGAATGAACTTGCATAGGTTAACATATGATAAAGTGGATGCAACATCATCATGAACAATGGATCTATATGGATCTACACATAGGATGAAGAAAATGCATGGAAATCTCTATTTTAACACCAAAACGAGCCAACAATCCGATATACTCCTTTGGATCCGTGTGAGAGATAATCACCACTCACCAAATCTCCTAAACAATCCAAAAGATAACAACTTCAGATCTGGACAGCGAAGAACTAAGCTAGATCCGACAAGATCTCACTTCAAACGAAGAAATCTCTCTTGAAAAGATGAAGATCTTCAATCTAAGCTCTTGAATCTTCAACCTTGATCTTCGATTTGGATGGATGGAAGCACTAGATTAGAGTGGAGAAAAGAAGTGAAGAAGTGTAGAAGTCGAGCTCTCAAAATGGCAGCACTTCGTCGCTTCAAAATCCGGATCCCAAAAAGTGAGAACAACCCCTCCTATTTATAGCTGAAAACTGCCTGAGTCGTAACTCGGCTATCTCCTTAAGTCGTTGCCGACCTAACATATGCCGACCTACGACCTAAAAACCCCCACGACTTAACAGAGCCTCCGACCTAACCCTTAGCCAACAACTCCGACCTAACAGATACGCGCGCCTCAACTCCTACGATCTAACACTTCTGCGCATACGACCTAACTATTAAGTCGACCTACGACTTAACACATACTTCGACCTAACACTTAGACGAAACCCAGCGACCTACGACTTAACAGGTTACGACCTAATTCCTTAAGCCTCCACGCGACCTAACACTTAGCCTAACTCCTAAGGTCGCCAACTTGTTAACTCCTTAGGTCCTTAGGTCGCCAACACTAGGTCGCTAACTCGGCAACTACTAGGTCGCTAACTCGGCAACTACTAGGTCGCTAACTCGGCAACTACTAGGTCGCTAACTCGGCAACTACTAGGTCGCTAACTCGGCAACTACTAGGTCGCTAACTCGGCAACTACTAGGTCGCTAACTTTCCCAGCCGACCTAACACTTAACAAAACTTAGGTCGCTCACAACATTCTCTTAGGTCGTTGCCGACCTAACTCTACCCCAGAATACTTAGGTCGCCTACTACCCTTCCTTAGGTCGCCTAAACTTCTTAAGTCGGTCAGTCTTTAGGTCGTTAACTCGCCCTGCCGACCTAATTACTTAACTAAATCCTAGGTTGCACAATTTTATAGGTCGCTCCAACTAACCCACGACCTAACACTAACTCGCAAGTCCTTAACTCGGTCACGACTTAGCTCTTAGGTCGTCCACGACCTAGGACTTAGACAAATTTCCCCAAAAATCTGAAATGACTTAAAAATGCAAAAATTCCAGATTTGACGAACTTTTCGATCCGTGAAAAATACGGGTCGTTACACTCGATATGGTAGGTGACACGGCACATAAGACAATGCCAGGGTAGATATACCAATTACGCACACGGACTGATGGAGCGGATAGCAGCCACTACCGTCCACCTCGAACAACACTCCCAAATCGAAGGGTGGCCACCAAAAATCAAAAAGTAATAGAATGGAATCGAAGAAGTGCGTCCGATAAGAGGTGCTACCTCACTGGTCCGAGATCGCTCCTGTTTTAGCCACCTTATGCCAACTCACGGGAGTTGGGTCCACGTATATACCTTAGGATCGTCGCCACCATCCTACTTCATTCTGGAAACTCCACCGCGTACACAGTTGTCAAAGTGGTTTTCGGTATCGACAGAGAGTATGTCCATATCCGATCCTGGTCTCTTTAACAACCAATCGTTATTATAACACCATGGTCATTTTAAAAAAATATATATACTTTTAAAAACACAATCATTGCCCTTTCAAAACATATTCTTTATTTCAAAATAGTATATACATCAAAAACCAAAATATTATTGCCATTTCAAACCATATCCTTTACTTCAAAATAGTATATACTTTAAAACCAAATTATTATTGCTATTTCAAAACATATCATTTACTTCAAATTAGTATATACTTAAAACAAAATTATTATTGCTATTTCAAAACATATCATTTACTTCAAATTAGTATATACTTAAAAACCAAATTCAATAATATATCATTTAAATAAAATCCAAATTTTCAATCAGTAATCTTTCTTAAATTTAGATAACTTGAAATATTCTTTTAAATCATCTTAAACCCAAAACCACATTTTGAAGTCATATTTCTAAATTTTCAATTTCAATAGGTTTCAAATCCATATATTCACAAATAATTCTTAAGTAAATTCTATTTCAAATAAATTCATTTTTCAAAGCATATTACTTTCAAAGTTATAACAATTTCGAAAACCAATACTTTGAAAACAATAATACCTTAATTTCAATAAACATTTCAATTTTGATATATTTCAAGACTTAAATATTCCAAAATTCCCAACCAAATCTGATAATCTTATATATACCTTAATTCAATTTACAATTATTTTGTTTAGAAATATTTATTTAATAAATTCAAGATCACTTAAATAAAGCTCAAACTTGAAATATTCGTAAATCAAACTTAAAACATCATCAAGTTACACATAGCTTAAATTTTAGAATTTAACTATATATAAAATAATATTTATATAATATCAAAATTTAATATTTATTAAACCGTATATTTCTTTCCAAACCATAGAAAATCACTTTAAAATATTTTATATATAGACCACGGTGCCTGTATATAATTTTCTATCCTATGGTCAAGTGATACGGATATCTATCATTTCAATCCGCAATTTAAAATAAAATTACGGTTATATATCATTTCAAACCGCAATCCCGAATAAAAAAATAAAAATGCATAATAACTTGTAGTTTATACAATATAAAATATAGCATCCATTCATCGAAATATCAATAAACAACCATTCATTACAATCATCATCCAATTTAAACAAGCATATATAAAATATAACAGGCATCAACGAATAGTTTATATTCAATAAAAATTAATAACTATTCAACTGACAGTTTATATGCAATAATAATAAATTTAACTGGCAAATTATATGCAATAATAAAATTAAATAACAATTTAATTTAACTAAATGATATCTAACCGAGATGATGATTAAATATATGCACAAACAATCATAGATAAATTTTAAATCACATCAAAATTTAATTTAACAAACATAAGAAATCTTAGAAGTTGTGAGTGGGTTAAAACACTCACCTTTTGAATTTAAATTGAATTTAAATTCAATTTAAACCCAAAAATTTGACCGTCTCAGAATTCGTCCAAACCAGCGTCATCAAGTCCGGAATTTCAATACGATCCTAACAAAAGAAACCGCGCGTAAATCAGAGTTCGTATGATGAAGTTATGACGAAAATTGTGATTGAATTTCAATTTAAAATAAAATGAAAAAGAGAACACATTACCCCCTCCCCTTTGCCACGTCAGCATCAACAAGTTGCACACGTTTCTCCTCCAGGCCACCGAATGTGCAAGCAACGAACACACTCATCTTTGCCCAAAAAGGATTTTCCGATCAGATGCACTAGTCAAAAACGCCCAATTCAATTTTGACCGCGATTTCTGGTCAAACGATGCATCGAATTGAAAAACGAATTACACCATTGAATTACGCTCGTCGAGAGCTTCAACGTATATTAATTTGTGATTTTTCTGAGGACTTTGAATTTTTGACTTTGATTTTAAAATGGATCTAGATCTGAAATTTTGTCTGCCATTGATGAGGAGAAGGAGCTGATGAAATTTTATGCGCAGACAAATGAGAATAGGCGGAGGTTAGGGTTTAGCGGGGATATTTATAGAGAAGGTAGAAAATAGAATAGATAGATAAAACAGGTGTACGCGTTAACGCCAACGTGGTCCAAAAAGCCCGTTCTGACCCCGGAACGAAACTGGGTAAACCCATATATCAAAATAGGTATTTTAAAATATTTTAAACTCAATGGAAAAGGTTTCAGGTTCAAATTCCATCGTATGAAGAAGTTATGCTAAAAACAATATTTTCCAAATTGATTTCAATTGATTTCAATTGCATAAATTTCAAGGCGTTTCAAGTTCGTACGATCAAACGCCAAGTCCGATCGCTACGAAACTTGAAACACTATTATAATTCACCGTTACGGATGCGATGAAACTAGTTTTGTCAAAATCTGAGTCAGTGGCCAAAATGGATATTTTTCCATTTAGTAAATAAATTTAAAATAAATTAATTAAATCAAATTTCCTATTTAAATTCTGAAATTGACAATCTTTAACACTTTTATTTTCTTAATCATTCACAATGATTTTAAACAAATTTAGATGTCAAATTAAATGTTAATACATTAACAATTTCAGCGTTAAATTACAGTTTTGTTAAATTTAGAAATTATAAATTAAATTTTAATAATTTCTTTGAATTAAATTTTTATTCATATTATTCAAATTCATTATTACAAACAGATGAAATAAATATTGGAATCAAAACCCATTATATTAACATTCTCATTTTTCACCTAAATTTTCATTTGTGTAATGTTTTAAAATTATATTCCACTTATTTGCAATTAATCCACTTATTAAGTTTCAAATTATAAATAAATTAATAAATCTTGGTTTTCACTCCTTAAATCAACCAATCTTCATATCATAAATAAAATTAACATTTTACATCTTATGTAATTTACTATCTTTAATGACAAATCAAACCTACCCTAACTGCACAAGTTAGGACAATAAATGGCAATTGATTTCACCTTAAACGTTATAAATTATAAATTGAAATCTAAATAAATTCGTTTATTGATTTAAAATCTTGCTATCTAATAAATTGACATTGTATGGGTATAATTAACAATGAATTATATTACACATCATTAATGTATTAATTTATTTATTTCCCATTTAACGTGCTACTTAATCTCCTTTGATTGCAAACAAGTTTCCAAATTTTATGCAACATACTAAAGACTTAAATTATTGCCAATTCATTATCTAATATAAACCTTGAATCTATTTCCAAATTTTCAAATTTCAATAAATTAAACCTTACAATTGTTTACAAATAAAAATGGGGATTGTACTACATATATTATTTATTGTCCTGCATTACTTTACTTTTATTTAACTTATTACCCAAATACAACAATTATTACTTAAAATAAATTTACGCTTTTATTACTTTACATTCACACTTCTGTTACTATATTAATTGTAACGACCCGTAAATTTTAATAATTTTATGACGTAATTAATTGAAATTTGGTGAAATTTTAAACAATAAAATTTGAAAATAAAAATTTACTATTGAGAATACGTCTATTTTAATATAGCAACTGGTAAATTTTCATCTGATAATATTGAAGTTTATTTTCCTGCGAAATTTTAGTTCAAATCAAACCGGTTAATAACAGTGAATTTAAAAGTTTTCCGAAACCAAAATATGTCAACATGAGAAAATTTATTTAGAGCATTCTGAATCTGACTGTGAAATTCGTTTCGCGAAATTCGAATGTTTCTACCTCCGTTTGGATTTTTCCGTACGGAATAGCAACGTATATCAGGGTCCGTATGGACTTTTGATAGGAAGGTCCTGACACAGATATTTCTGTTTCCTCTTGTCCGTCTCATCGCCCTGATCACTATGATGTATTCATCGGTGTATTTCGGAGTCCGATGCACGACGAAATCAACAGAATGCAAAATGTGACGATTCGCCAAATTGGATCCATTTGCAATTCTATGTCCTCCATCTGGTTCAGCTTATTGTGTTAATCACATATATAACCTGTGTCCTTTTATATTCGACGGTTTTGACACTCAAAAGTCAAAAATCTGAAAAGACAAACGTCTTCTGGGTGCACGTATATTTTCATTTCTCTTTCATTTGTTTTCATTTCTTTTGCATTCGTTCTTTTCCTCTACATTCTCTATCTTCTCTGTTCAAGCTTGGGAAAAAGAGCATGCTTTCATTTCATTTTACTTTTATTTTCTTTGCTGTTTGGAACCATATTCTCTCCTTTAATTTTGCCGACCTCCTTCCTTCCTGGACCCGAAACATCTTCTCCCTCCCATCTCTACCATGAGGCATCTTCGGCCTTCACCCAGCAACCGCCTACCACCGAAACGCCACAACCTCCGCCCTTCCTCTTCCCACATCCTCATCACCAAATGCCACCGCCGATCTTTTCACCACCGTTCCCAAGCAGCCGAGGCCACCATCATCCCACCTTCCTTCCTGCTCCTCTGACCCGTCCCCAGCCACTCCGATCACCATCTTCCTGTGCTCCAGCCCTTCATTTAACATGCGTTCATCTCATCACCTCTCCTTCCGGGCCGAGTTGTTTTCTGGTGATTTATATTTTCAGAGGTATAGTGTATTATATAGGTGAGTTTTATGATATATATATATACATTATTTATAGTTAATGTAAAGTTATGTACTGTATATGTGATTGGGTATTGAAATATATACAGATTCTTTTTTTGTATAGAGATCTAGCATGCTATTTAAAACGAAAGTTGTATATAAGTAAATAATATGAGTTTTATTTTTTTATATGTTATACATAGACACGCATGGTTATTGCTTATGAAGTTTATATGTTTAATATGTGTTATATCATATGTTTAAACAGGTTTATGTATATATATAGTATTAGTATTTATAGTTAAGTGTTATATATATATAGTACGTTAAATCTATAGCAAGGTATATTAGTTATCTATTTGTTTTTAAATATATTTTGGGTTGCTTTCATATTGCTGTCCTTCTTTGTTCACTGGTGAAGTGTCCCTATTTCTGGTATATATATCTATAACTATGAAGTTTAGGCAAGTATAATATATGTAAGTTATATGGATGGGATAGAAAGTATAAATTTAGTTATACAAACTGACCTATTCATAAGTTATGTCAGTTTAAGATGGGCTTCATATATATACATTTAAGTAGTATGGGCATATCTAAATCTCCGCAACAGTCTGCATATATGTCTAGCATTTGCATATTTGTACATAGTTGATTCGCATATACTTCATATAGATTTCCAGGTCTGCAGATATATTGTTATTCGTATATATACTTATACCCCATATCAGTTGCATATAATTAGTTTCATAAGTCTTGTTACAATATAGTTGTTATATTTATAATATAGTCATATATAATTGTTAGTTTATGTGTATATAGATACAAATACATCTGTTTTACTGTGCAAGTATGATGGTTATAACTGTTGTCTCTATAGCTTTGTATATGTATAATATGCGGCTTGGGTTTGAACATATACCAAGTCTGCCTGGACATATTTTAGAATATAAGAGCCTGTACATATTTTAGAATATAAGAGGGTTATATGTATAGATTTGTATAAGATATAATAATATTAAATATTCTATCTGTATATACAGTTTTATATGGATATTCTATATATCTAATCTGACTCTATAGTTTAGATCTATTTTACATTTTAGTTGTCTGCATAGCATATTTGCTTATTAACTAAATTTTGAACTGTATGCATATATGGCTAGTTAAATTCTAAAGTGTACTGTTATATATTATATTTATAGTCATAACGTGTATTGTTATAAGTGTACTGTATGTTATATTTTATTACTGTACATGTATAGTACAATTTAAGTATAGTCTAGTTTTCATATATAATGGATATATGTTGATTTATACAGAACGTGTGGTCAATAGTTTGTTTCAAAACTATTTTATAATTTTTGAAAACGTACGTATATAATTTTAATGAGTTTCAAAAATTAATATTGGTTAATAAAATAATATATTAGAATAATATATATTTTGTTTCGGTCTACATCAAGCTGTTTCTGATCTATTTTCATCAATCTCTATTTATCAGCCTTGTTCGTCCAATTTCACGTTCAATCTCGCTTTGCTTTGGAATTCGTGCTTGGATTCGTAACTCATTTCTTTGTCTACCATCTTTAGCCTCGAAAGGTGAGCAATCACTCACGATTAATGTCCTTTTATTTATTAAATTTGATTTCAATTGAAACGACAATTGAAATATGCTGCTGTAGTTATTTAAATTGTTAGATATGCTATTATCTGTAACTGTTCACCTGTGGGATATGACACCATATCCTGCTGTTTATTATTCTATTGTTATTGATGATATATGCCTGTTGTTTTATTTTATATTATCTGTTATCACTCTGCAAGTTCCCTGCTAGTATAGAATTCACTATGGGTTGAAATGATACATACCCGAACGGACTTTAGAATAGGAGAAAATCGTTATGGGTTGAAATGATAAACCCAAGCGATTTTCATTTGAATTGAAATTGGGATTACGGGTCGAAATGATATCTACCCGTATATATTTAAATTTCGGATTGAAATGATAAATATCCGTATCACTTAACCAGATGATAAATATATATACAGACACCGTTGGTCCATATATATAAATATTTTGAAATTGAATTCTATGGTTTGGAAAGAAATATATGGTTTTAACAAATGTTGATTCTTAAAATTTTATATATAAATGGTAATGATATATACATATTTAATAATGATACTTAATGTAATTAAGATGGATTTAATACCTATAATATGTTAAGTATAAAATTTATATTTCAAAATAGATTTTGGTAAAAATTTGAATAAGTTAAGGTTGGGATGATAATTTGAATTTAGTAAAGAATTTTATTTAATTAAACCAATATAAAGCTTATTGAAATTGGAATTTAAGATATGATTTATAACTTGAGTTTGATTTAAATAATTTAATGAATATTTCTTGTTTAAATAAATTTAAGGAAATATTTAGTAAAAATGAAATTTAAGGCTAGTTAAATGATATTGAATTTATTAAGTGAATATTCCTTGATTAAATAATAAATGAAGTTAAACCAAGAGTTATATGAAACTGTTAAATTTAACTTTGAAATTGTTGAATATTAAAGCTTTGAAATATATTGAAAATAAAAGGTATATTTAGAACTGAATTAAATTGAAAAATTGAGCTTTGAATAAATTTGAATTTGAAATTTGAGTTAATTTGAACCGATTTGTGAAACTTGAGGAAATTATAAATACTTCACTTTTTAAATCATTTAATATATATATATATATACTATTTTGGAAAATAGATATATTTGAAATGAAATGATATTTGGGTTTTGAAGTATAAATTTAATTGAAATGACCACGGTGTTATAATGTATATTTCCACCTTGTAGATAGTTCTGAAGATCCTTAAAGGATGGTTATGTCATGACTCAAAATTCATCATTCGAAAATAGACATCAAATACTTCACTTGTATTCGACTGCCAAAATTCAAACGTCAAATTTCAGTTCGGATGGAGCTTATAACAACATTAAGTAAATAACACAGCGGAAGAAAAGAATAATACATTGATATACAATATCTGATACAACATAGTGATACAATGAATATCAATATACATCAGAGATATGATACAACAAATAGCAGCGGAAAAGAAAACGATAACATCTGCAGCGGATAATCTCCATCTTCAAAATACCAATCTAGACATAGCTGGAACTCTCAATAACGATGCACAAAGATAAGCAAGTGCAGTCCATATTCAAAGACTGAACTAGCTCCAGAAAATCTACTAATCTGAATATCTGAAAAAAACCAAACTCTAGACTGCTCGTGTAGAAAAATTATGAGCATCCAGAGTTTAGGAAAGAAACAATAAACTCCGGATCAGTCATGGGACTGGTGTGAGCAACAAAAACAGTTTATCTTTAAAAACAAATAGCAGAGAAGTTTTAAAGTCAATTCGCAATGCATTTGGAAAATGAAACTACCATAAGACCTCCCGCCACACACACAATGCAAACGCAGACTTGGAGGAGATTTCTTCTTATGTTAGTCAAAGATGCTTACTACGCAAAATCAAATAATTTTTGATTATTATTACTAGTTCATAGTGTAGAAAACATTTCGAAAGTAGAATATAAATCTTAGCCAGCATAGGTACCATTATACTATGCCTACTATAGCTACCATATTAGATGGCAGGTTCTACAACTAATACCGTACAAAGTTCGTATTGGGGTTTGGATTTCCAACAAATGGTCAGGCCAAGGAACTTCCCATTGCCACATGGAAACGCCTCTGGAATGACGTCCCGAGAACCTAACCGGATCTCTGCCAACACAAGGCCGGGTTACCTCTGCAAAAATAGGTAACTACTGACACGCGTATGTCATCCCCCGATCGTAACCGATCTTCCCGAGGATCCTCGATTCGCAACAAACTACATAATCATAATAATAATGCAGCAACCACATAGGTTAAGTATCTGGGCTCCATACCATGATACCACCTCTATCCAGAAAGAAATGACATACACTAAGGGGCGCTACTCCCTAGAACCTTGCTGCATCTTTCTTGTTTTGACCATTCCGGGGTGTGAGGTTCGACGAAGTCTCGTCCACAAAGCTACGCTTTGTCACAAAGCCATGCTTCGGGTCAAACAAATGATCAACCTATGATCACAAAGATATAAGATCAAACAAATGATCATATCGCAAATGATCAAACACTGATCATCACACAGCAACACTCAGCATGTCACATTACCAAATTGGGATATATCGCTGATAACTTCAACTACATAACCTCTGAGCTCGTACGTCTCAGAGAAGGGTGTTAAGCTAAGAGAATAAATTCTCCGCCACCAAACAGAAATGTATTTGAAAGAAATATGCTTTATATCTCAAAGTGTAATGTCAGACATGTATCCAAACAAGTCTGTTCCGGGTTCGAACAGAACCGAAGGCACTTCTTACGAAGCCCTTGCAATTCCGGATATTCACAATCCCGTCCGGACTTCCCATCACAAAGGGTGATAAAATCTCTATACCGGGGACCAGTCGGTGCAGAGACATTCGACGAGTTGTCCTTTCGTTTTCGTGAATATCCGGTCTTCAACACCGGTCTTCAAATGCTATCCATATACGACATATCATTATTCGGAATGGGTTATATGACACAAATGTCTTTTCCCGGCTAACCCGAATAACGAGCGCAATATTTAAAAACATATGGATATTGGGATTTCAATTAAGTCACAACTTATTAAGTCAAACCTTTCTTCCAAAATAGTTTAAACCAATCATCATTTCAAATCTTTAAATAAAAAGATTTATTTCACACCGTTCACCTTGTTTCATAAATATCTATTCATAGGTTTCAAAACATTTCAATTTCAATTGGATTAACTCGTTAAATCTTTAAAATAAAGATTTAACTTATAGTTTTCAAAAACAATTTCATTTCGAATGGTTTAAACAAATCATCATTTTAAATCTGTTAAAATAAACAGATTCAATTCATAGCTTTCAAAAAGAATTCATTCATAGGCTTTTAAAACATTTCAATTTCAATTTAATTTTGAAACTTTCCAACACAAATCGGAAGTTCACTTCTTATATTAAAGCTGTTATTATTTGAAAACAAATAGTTTTCGTTTCAGAAAATCCAATTTTATTTGGACGAGGTAAAGCTCTTGAATTTTATTCACATTCCAAAATCAATATTTTATGACGGGTATAATATCTTTAATCCCTAGTTTTAAATCATATAATTCAATTTCAAACTTTAATTCAAATTTAAATCAAATTATTTAAATTTCCAAAATTCCATTAAGTTATTCAAAATAACTCTTGTCTTTGAAATTCCATTTCAAAAAGCTTTTCACTTTAAACCGAAATTTCAAATTCAAAATCAATTGAAATTAAAATTTCAATTTCAAAAAAACATCAAATTTAAATTATCTCTGACTTAACCGATTTCCACGTGAAATCCATATTTGTGTGTGTATGGTGTAGTCCAGGGGTTTTACACACAATAGTGCAACATCAATCATCACAGATCAAAATGCAGAAATATAGTTGATAAGCGATATAAACTATAACGCTTATCGTACAGATCACAGATATATATCACAGATAATAAATTACAGATCACAACAAAATCAGGGTATAACACAAAGCATCATATATCAGGGATATCAAACAATTCAATCATTCAATCAATCTAATTATCCATAAGTAAAATCAGTTAATTTGTCTGATTAATTCAATTCAACTAAATTTCTTATGAATTTCTAATCCTGGTTAATTAATTACAACCCATTTTAATTAATTATCCTTTATCATCTATTAATTAACCTTTAATCATTAAATAATTTTCCTTTAATTGTTGAATTATCTTTTAATTCATTAATTGATTTACCCTTAATTTATTAACGTTTGATTAATTATCCTTTCTTATAAATTAATTAGCTTTAAATTTATAATTGATTGATCTTTAGTTAATTATTAAACCAATATAAATTAACTTAATTTTTAAGTTAACAAATTAAAATATTAAATCAACTCTTAATTTCTTAATTGAGTTTTATTTAAAATAAGCCCCCTTTTAATATAAGTTTAAACCATTTTAAATTTCTTAATTAACATTAGAAATATTATTATTTCCAAAACCTTTCAAAACAAATTGATATTTATACTTAACAATAATTATTTTAAGAAAAATAAGTTTACAAATTAAAATGATTTAAATTTGTTCAAATTTTAAAATCTGGAAATATACAACCCAGGCCTGCTTCGAGTCATACCCGAGCCAAACTAGACTCTGCTTCGTGTCTTACTTGCGTTTTACCCGAGTATCTCACGAGAACAATACCCACGCACCACTTGACAGTTCGAACTGAAGCAATACGAGCACTCACCATTACTCTACTCGAATCTCCTTCATTCCTGCTTCGAGGTTTTACACCCATAAACCCGAGTCGCTCGTGCAAAAGTCTCGAGTACTTCTCAAGAAAATACGACAGCCTCCACACATATGCACGTGCACGTGCACCGTGCCGCCTTCGCCTCCGATCACCTGCCAATCATCGAGGCAAGACGAAAATTCCTTTACGAACCCACCTTCGATCCCCAGCAACTCATTCTGACGCAAATTCGAATTCGAGTACGAATTCGAAAAACTGGGACCAGAACTCCCTCATCACCAACCTGGAAACTCGCGTCGTACTCCCACTTCCGACCACCAGAAACATCACTGCCACCGGCCACGCCTTCGCCTACTCCCCCTCTACGCATTCCCAAGCACCGGTTGAACTCGATGCTCTGTATCATTCGAACGAGATCAATTTGTGATTATGGCAAAAACTAGGTTTACATACAGAATTCCATCACCGTTGCCCCCACGGCGAACTTCAGCGCCTTCCTCTATTTTTCCTGGCTTCTCCGTTCACTACTCCATCACCACAGGAATTGCCAAACATTCCAGTCTAATTGATCACCCAAAATCGACGAAAAACTCATTTTTGTTCTACCTCAAACTGCACCTTAAATACTATCCTAAAAATGGTGATGTTTGTTTTAAAAATCATGTTACAGTGTAGAGATTCAATCTGTGATCCTGAAACAACAATTTAAAAGGTTTGAATTTGCTCACTATTTAAGTTTGCCTGTTGTTTATAAGATTCCAGTGATATTTAAATTGTATTTCAGCTTAAATAAACTTTTAAAAACTACACTATGATAAAACAAACAAGTTTTGTTTAAACATTATACCCTATCACAATCTAAATCGAGAGATATGGGTTTTTAAATCAAAACTGGAAATTTGAAAACAGACTGAGGAGCTACAGATATAATCATGTACACACATACATACACTCAAGTAATCACATAAACATAACTATGCCAGATGTAAACATGTAACCATCTTATACTTAAGTAGTTTTTAACAAAATTGTTACTCACAAGCATCAAGTCATATAACAAATTCGAGGTTAAAACAAAAGGATGCTCACCTTGATGTTTAGGAAGAAGAACAGAACTTTTCTGTTGAACCAGGCTTTGAATTTCTAGCTAAAACTTGCCTCCCTACTCTCTGGCTTGTTTTGATCAATTTGTATTGTTTAAAGTTGAAGTTTGAAATTGTTGATCATCTTTTAGTTTTCAAAATGATGTTTTCTTTTTATTTTCTCAGCTCGAATGAATAAAACTGAGATGGAGAGGCTTGGTGTATAAGAATGAAATGTACAGCAGTTTTTTTCTTTTTTTTTTGATTACTAGTTTGGCCATGCTTGCATTTAATGTTTTGTACAATCAACACTTATACTATTTAGCATTGTACAAATTCATTTTTTTTTCTCTTTGATTTCGGCTGAGAGGATTTTTGTTATGGTTAAAGATATGTTGCATTAAATGCTTTGCTTTCTTTTACTTTGTTTATTTGTACAAAGATATTTTGTACAGGTTATATTGTTTTGCTTTCGGCTGGGAGATAGTTGTGGTGGCTTTGTTTTCTTACTTGTTGTTTATGTTTTGTTTTTAGATTTTGTTTCTTATTTTATTTACATACTTATTTTTTTAGTTATTATTTTATCTTCATATATGTATTCTTATGTGATCTGGTTTGTTGTTTACATGTGAATGTATTTTATTATGCTACTTTATAATTAAAGCTTTGTTGTTAGATTTTTTTAGTCAAGTGTTGCTTGTTGACTATGCATTTTATTTACTTTGTTTTTATATTTTACTCTTTTTATTCAAAATTTTATTTAATTACTCAATTTAATTCAAAAATTCAATAAATTATGAATTTAAATAAATTTAAATTTCGGGGTCGTTACAAACTTCCCCCCTTAAAAGAATTTCGTCCTCGAAATTCGTTGGCACGAAACAAAGACAGAGATAGACAGATTCGATCTCCTATAACTCCTCTAACACAAGATACGGATTCCGAATTCAAGTCGGAATATCTCAGAATACATACCAATTCGTCCATCTTCGGACTTTGGTATTCACAAGAAATTACAATAGAATTTCAAAATTTTGGTTTTAAACGAAATCGTTTTATTGATTTAATTCAAATTTATCTTCATATTCTATTAATCAATTTACCTCAAATTAAAATTTCCAATTCCAAATTCATTAAGGTTTAAAATCAAAAACTGATAAGAAACCGATGAAGATACTAGGTAAGAATTTTCTACAACGATTCGTAGGGCCATCATCACACCGAAAATTCTTCTTGTAGCTAGTACGAAGCAATCAAAAGAATTTTGGAAATGAATCAAAGAAGATTGAGAAGAAAAAGATTGTTTCCACTGTTGTAGGGTATTGACCATTTATAGTCGTATTCCCTTGTCCCCTATCTCGTTCTCTTCTTGCACTCATACTCACTATCAGTGGATAGTAAGAGAATTTACTGAGACGTTTAAACGGATATCTTAAGGATATACTCATTCTAGAGTTTACTTCACTCTATCTCTAATGCGCTACTTAACGTGTTATACTCCTGAGCTAAAGTTCAACCTTAGCTCTGATACCACTTTGTCACGACCCAAAATTCATCATTCGAAAATAGACATCAAATACTTCACTTGTATTCGACTGCCAAAATTCAAACGTCAAATTTCAGTTCGGATGGAGCTTATAACAACATTAAGTAAATAACACAGCGGAAGAAAAGAATAATACATTGATATACAATATCTGATACAACAGAGTGATACAATGAATATCAATATACATCAGAGATATGATACAACAAATAGCAGCGGAAAAGAAAACGATAACATCTGCAGCGGATAATCTCCATCTTCAAAATACCAATCTAGACATAGTTGGAACTCTCAATAACGATGCACAAAGATAAGCAAGTGCAGTCCATATTCAAAGACTGAACTAGCTCCAGAAAATCTACTAATCTGAATATCTGAAAAAAACCAAACTCTAGACTGCTCGTGTAGAAAAATTATGAGCATCCAGAGTTTAGGAAAGAAACAATAAACTCCGGATCAGTCATGGGACTGGTGTGAGCAACAAAAACAGTTTATCTTTAAAAACAAATAGCAGAGAAGTTTTAAAGTCAATTTGCAATGCTTTTGGAAAATGAAACTACCATAAGACCTCCCGCCACACACACAATGCAAACGCAGACTTGGAGGAGATTTCTTCTTATGTTAGTCAAAGATGCTTACTACGCAAAATCAAATCATTTTTGATTATTATTACTAGTGCATAGTGTAGAAAACATTTCGAAAGTAGAATATAAATCTTAGCCAGCATAGGTACCATTATACTATGCCTACTATAGCTACCATATTAGATGGCAGGTTCTACAACTAATATCGTACAAAGTTCGTATTGGGGTTTGGATTTCCAACAAATGGTCAGGCCAAGGAACTTCCCATTGCCACATGGAAACGCCTCTGGAATGACGTCCCGAGAACCTAACCGAATCTCTGCCAACACAAGGCCGGGTTACCTCTGCAAAAATAGGTAACTACTGACATGCGTATGTCATCCCCCGATCGTAACCGATCTTCCCAAGGATCCTCGATTCGCAACAAACTACATAATCATAATAATAATGCAGCAACCACATAGGTTAAGTATCTGGGCTCCATACCATGATACCACCTCTATCCAGAAAGAAATGACATACACTAAGGGGCGCTACTCCCTAGAACCTTGATGCATCTTTCCTGTTTTGACCATTCCGGGGTGTGAGGTTCGACGAAGTCTCGTCCACAAAGCTACGCTTTGTCACAAAGCCATGCTTCGGGTCAAACAAATGATCAACCTATGATCACAAAGATATAAGATCAAACAAATGATCATATCGCAAATGATCAAACACTGATCATCACACAGCAACACTCAGCATGTCACATTACCAAATTGGGATATATCGCTGATAACTTCAACTACATAACCTCTGAGCTCGTACGTCTCAGAGAAGGGTGTTAAGCTAAGAGAATAAATTCTCCGCCACCAAACAGAAATGTATTTGAAAGAAATATGCTTTATATCTCAAAGTGTAATGTCAGACATGTATCCATACAAGTCTGTTCCGGGTTCGAACAGAACCGAAGGCACTTCTTACGAAGCCCTTGCAATTCCGGATATTCACAATCCCGTCCGGACTTCCCATCACAAAGGGTGATAAAATCTCTATACCGGGGACCAGTCGGTGCAGAGACATTCGACGAGTTGTCCTTTCGTTTTCGTGAATATCCGGTCTTCAACACCGGTCTTCAAATGCTATCCATATACGACGTATCATTATTCGGAATGGGTTATATGACACAAATGTCTTTTCCCGGCTAACCCGAATAACGAGCGCAATATTTAAAAACATATAGATATTGGGATTTCAATTAAGTCACAACTTATTAAATCAAACCTTTCTTCCAAAATAGTTTAAACCAATCATCATTTCAAATCTTTAAATAAAAAGATTTATTTCACACCGTTCACCTTGTTTCATAAATATCTATTCATAGGTTTCAAAACATTTCAATTTCAATTGGATTAACTCGTTAAATCTTTAAAACAAAGATTTAACTTATAGTTTTCAAAAACAATTTCATTTCGAATGGTTTAAACAAATCATCATTTTAAATCTGTTAAAATAAACAGATTCAATTCATAGCTTTCAAAAAGAATTCATTCATAGGCTTTTAAAACATTTCAATTTCAATTTAATTTTGAAACTTTCCAACACAAATCGGAAGTTCACTTCTTATATTAAAGCTGTTATTATTTGAAAACAAATAGTTTTCGTTTCAGAAAATCCAATTTTATTTGGACGAGGTAAAGCTCTTGAATTTTATTCACATTCCAAAATCAATATTTTATGACGGGTATAATATCTTTAATCCCTAGTTTTAAATCATATAATTCAATTTCAAACTTTAATTCAAATTTAAATCAAATTATTTAAATTTCCAAAATTCCATTAAGTTATTCAAAATAACTCTTGTCTTTGAAATTCCATTTCAAAAAGCTTTTCACTTTAAACCGAAATTTCAAATTCAAAATCAATTGAAATTAAAATTTCAATTTCAAAAAAACATCAAATTTAAATTATCTCTGACTTAACCGATTTCCACGTGAAATCCATATTTGTGTGTGTATGGTGTAGTCCAGGGGTTTTACGCACAATAGTGCAACATCAATCATCACAGATCAAAATACAGAAATATAGTTGATAAGCGATATAAACTATAACGCTTATCGTACAGATCACAGATATATATCACAGATAATAAATTACATATCACAACAAAATCAGGGTATAACACAAAGCATCATATATCAGGGATATCAAACAATTCAGTCATTCAATCAATCTAATTATCCATAAGTAAAATCAGTTAATTTGTCTGATTAATTCAATTCAACTAAATTTCTTATGAATTTCTAATCCTGGTTAATTAATTACAACCCATTTTAATTAATTATCCTTTATCATCTATCAATTAACCTTTAATCATTAAATAATTTTCCTTTAATTGTTGAATTATCTTTTAATTCATTAATTGATTTACCCTTAATTTATTAACGTTTGATTAATTATCCTTTCTTATAAATTAATTAGCTTTAAATTTATAATTGATTGATCTTTAGTTAATTATTAAACCAATATAAATTAACTTAATTTTTAAGTTAACAAATTAAAATATTAAATCAACTCTTAATTTCTTAATTGAGTTTTATTTAAAATAAGCCCCCTTTTAATATAAGTTTAAACCATTTTAAATTTCTTAATTAACTTTAGAAATATTATTATTTCCAAAACCTTTCAAAACAAATTGATATTTATACTTAACAATAATTATTTTAAGAAAAATAAGTTTACAAATTAAAATGATTTAAATTTGTTCAAATTTTAAAATCTGGAAATATACAACCCAGGCCTGCTTCGAGTCATACCCGAGCCAAACTAGACTCTGCTTCGTGTCTTCCTTGCGTTTTACCCGAGTATCTCACGAGAACAATACCCACGCACCACTTGACAGTTCGAACTGAAGCAATACGAGCACTCACCATTACTCTACTCGAATCTCCTTCATTCCTGCTTCGAGGTTTTACACCCATAAACCCGAGTCGCTCGTGCAAAATTCTCGAGTACTTCTCAAGAAAATACGACAGCCTCCACACATATGCACGTGCACGTGCACCGTGCCGCCTTCGCCTCCGATCGCCTGCCAATCATCGAGGCAAGACGAAAATTCCTTTACGAACCCACCTTCGATCCCCAGTAACTCATTCTGACGCAAATTCGAATTCGAGTACGAATTCGAAAAACTGGGACCAGAACTCCCTCATCACCAACCTAGAAACTCGCGTCGTACTCCCACTTCCGACTACCAGAAACATCACTGCCACCGGCCACGCCTTCGCCTACTCCCCCTCTACGCATTCCCAAGCACCGGTTGAACTCGATGCTCTGTATCATTCGAACGAGATCAATTTGTGATTATGGCAAAAACTAGGTTTACATACAGAATTCCATCGCCGTTGCCCCCACGGCGAACTTCAGCGCCTTCCTCTATTTTTCCTGGCCTCTCCGTTCACTACTCCATCACCACAGGAATTGCCAAACATTCCAGTCTAATTGATCACACAAAATCGACGAAAAACTCATTTTTGTTCTACCTCAAACTGCACCTTAAATACTATCCTAAAAATGGTGATGTTTGTTTTAAAAATCATGTTACAGTGTAGAGATTCAATCTGTGATCCTGAAACAACAATTTAAAAGGTTTGAATTTGCTCACTATTTAAGTTTGCCTGTTGTTTATAAGATTCCAGTGATATTTAAATTGTATTTCAGCTTAAATAAACTTTTTAAAACTACACTATGATAAAACAAACAAGTTTTGTTTAAACATTATACCCTATCACAATCTAAATCGAGAGATATGGGTTTTTAAATCAAAACTGGAAATTTGAAAACAGACTGAGGAGCTACAGATATAATCATGTACACACATACATACACTCAGGTAATCACATAAACATAACTATGCCAGATGTAAACATGTAACCATCTTATACTTAAGTAGTTTTTAACAAAATTGTTACTCACAAGCATCAAGTCATATAACAAATTCGAGGTTAAAACAAAAGGTTGCTCACCTTGATGTTTAGGAAGAAGAACAGAACTTTTCTGTTGAACCAGGCTTTGAATTTCTAGCTAAAACTTGCCTCCCTACTCTCTGGCTTGTTTTGATCAATTTGTATTGTTTAAAGTTGAAGTTTGAATTTGTTGATCATCTTTTAGTTTTCAAAATGATGTTTGCTTTTTATTTTCTCAGCTCGAATGAATAAAACTGAGATGGAGAGGCTTGGTGTATAAGAATGAAATGTACAGCAGTTTTTTTTTTATTACTAGTTTGGCCATGCTTGCATTTAATGTTTTGTACAATCAACACTTATACTATTTAGCATTGTACAAATTCATTTTTTTTTCTCTTTGATTTCGGCTGAGAGGATTTTTGTTATGGTTAAAGATATGTTGCATTAAATGCTTTGCTTTCTTTTACTTTGTTTATTTGTACAAAGATATTTTGTACAGGTTATATTGTTTTGCTTTCGGCTGGGAGATAGTTGTGGTGGCTTTGTTTTCTTACTTGTTGTTTATGTTTTGTTTTTAGATTTTGTTTCTTATTTTATTTACATACTTATTTTTTTTAGTTATTATTTTATCTTCATATATGTATTCTTATGTGATCTGGTTTGTTGTTTACATGTGAATGTATTTTATTATGCTACTTTATAATTAAAGCTTTGTTGTTTGATTTTTTTTAGTCAAGTGTTGCTTGTTGACTATGCATTTTATTTACTTTGTTTTTATATTTTACTCTTTTTATTCAAAATTTTATTTAATTACTCAATTTAATTCAAAAATTCAATAAATTATGAATTTAAATAAATTTAAATTTCGGGGTCGTTACAGGTTATCCCAAACATCCTTTAAGTTACTTGTATTTCAGTTGATATTTCACTTGAGTTAGATTTATTAATATAAGAATGTTAATCCTGACTCGAGTGTTTTGTGTTTTGCTTTACGCTCGGGTCAGACCGAGTGAAACAGCATTTGAGACTTACCCTTGGAGTTTGGAGCTTCCTTTGGAGATCCATCTATCGCCTCAGCTTTCAGCTCTTCTAGTTGATTTGTTCAGAGAAGTCATCTGTTTGCACTGGAGACTTCACTGCATTTGAGATATTCTATTGTATTTTATTTCTAACTCTGATGTTTATATAGTAGCTTCATGAACTACTATTTTATCTATTCCGCTGTGTATTATTGTATTACTCTGTGTCTGTGATTCTGTGATTGATTTATTTACTGTATATGCTGAGTTTTGCCAAATTTTAAATTAACAATCTGATATTTTGAAGTATTCAAGTCCGACATGTGTGGATTATTGTCGATTTGAATGGTCCAAAATAGCGGGTCGTTACAGTTGGTATCAGAGCTTTGGCTCTGGGCAAAACTTAGCATATATAGTAAATTTATTTACAGAATCACTTTCGTTCGAGTTTGAATCTCTTCCTTTTGACTCGATTTCCGTTGAACTTTGGAACGTTCCCTACGGTTTCAAAATTCATTCTTGTCTCTCCCTATTTGTATTCTTTTGATTCTGGAGTATCCCATAACTCCACTTCGAATGATCTCTATAAGAATAGGATCCCACCAATCTTTGAATGATTTGTGAATTGGTGAAACTCCTTCACAATCGGCATTGATTCACCGGAGATTTCTATATCTTTGATTTAGATGCCGCTATCTCTTGCGATCGAATGTTGATTTTTCTTGGAATTCTGCATCGATCTTATTCTTGAAGTCACGGTTGACCCGGTTAAGGTTGCCCGCGATTTATATAAGTGTATCCGACTACTGTTTTGTAATTAATTATCTCATTTTCGTCCAAACTTATCTTCGAATCAGAATCCTATTTGATTAGAGTCCCTCTAGGTTGAATTTCTATCTTTGTTTTGAAATCCATTCTTGAACCATCCTTTGAAAAATCAGGCTTGTTTATATTTTAGAAATTGTTTTATATATCGAAATTATTATATTCTATATATAAAGTGAAATGTTTTCGATAAAGATTATAAACCCTTTTAAAATAAGAATTTGAGGTTTCGAAAGGATTTGTAATTTTGAAAAAAAAAACTATATAAGAAATTTGATTTATCTAAAAATGATTTATAACTGAAGGATTTTAAATTCGAAATTCGAGAATTGAACTCCGGTATTTTGAAATTGGTTTTAAGATTTTGAAATATATAATAATAATATGATATTTTCCGAATAAGAAATGTTTCAAATGATTTTAATGAGTTTCGAAGAAATTTCAAAAGAAGTTTGAGTAAATAGAAGTCCAGAACTCACTTATGTCGCTGGAAAATAATTTCGGTGATGAGTGCACGCATCATCGACATTGATTTTTGAGTTTCAAAGTGGGGGATAGGCCACTTCAATAGCTTTGCTATGCGAGTGATTTTGCAAAACCAATTTTGATTTCAAATTCCGAAGTAAGATTTGATATTCGAAAGATATATGTATATATATATATATATATATTTGAAACGATTTGAAATGAGCCGGTGTTCAGTCCTCGAGTTTTGGATTTGATATAACCCTATCTATTAAAATTGATTTACTGATTTGTTGCTTATTTCCAACTCTTGAATTTTAAAATGATTTCTTCAACTATTTTGAAGGTTCGAGCACTTCCAAATCAAGGTTAACTTTTCAAAGCTTAGAAATTTTGAAAAGTATTTTGATAAAGTATATAAGTTTGTTTTGAATGTTTAAGTATGAAGTAATATGATTTAAATAAGTTGAAACTGTTTGGTTAAGTAAATGAATAAGGAAATTTTAAATTTTCTAATATGAAATTTAGATTTGAAATGTCTTGAAAAGAATTTGGTCTTCAAAATATTTTGAATAAAATTTAGTTTAAATGTTTTAACTTAGTAACATCTTTATGAAACTATATATTTAACAAGTTGGAATAAATATATAAGTTGTACGTATGCTGTTATATTCGCATAATTAATTTGATCCAAGTTTGAGTACACAAGTTCGAGGTGGATTACACCATTTCTTGTTAGGATTTTTCATTTGATTCTTGATGGCGAATATTTGATACGGATTTTGGGCTTGATTCTTGAATTCTCTATCGTAGTATATGGCTATGCAAGGAGACTGATGGCTTCTAGTCGAGAAACCATATCGAAGTTCGCATTAGGGAAGTCGAATGGACAATACTAGTTCGAAAGCAAACTTGTGTGACGACCGCCCATGACCCCTGCACCGAATCTAGAGATAGTGCGTTGTAAAGTGTGCCAGGCGACCATGGACGATTGTCAGGGTAGATTAAAACAACAGAATCTATCGTATTACTCACAGCGCATGGACAAAATACAATAGAACATATATATATAGTGAAGCTTTACAGAATAAAATGCCATCATATAAAACTTCATAATAGTTGAATACAAGCATCCAAATAGCCAATACATCAAGCCTCACTACATAACACTCAGAGAATACAAAACAGCGGAACATCCAGTACATATAATAAGAAGATAATATGCAACCCTCCAGCTCATCTTCGATATCAGCATCGTGAGAAGAGAACAGCACCTGTCACCTGCTACCTAGTCTGCCCGTCCCAAAAATGGACGAACAGCCCAAGGCAATAAGAATTAAAACATAAAGCCTTGAGTCAGACAACAGTCTTAGTGAGCAGTAAACTAACTAACAACATACCAAAAGAGTACAAAGGAAAAAGGAATAGGAATACAACCCTCCCACTCCAACCTCTTTCTACAGTGATAGCCCCCAGACACACACTAAATAGAAGCAAACATAGCAGAGCATACAATTTAAAGTAGAGTAATAATCATTCGAGTCAAGGGCGATGTTTTCCAAGTACCAAGGCCTAAATCAGATAAGCACCCAGAAAATACCGCTCTTGAGTCTGAATGACGATACAACCAAACATCCATGACTCTGGCTATCACTGTTATCGTTGCCTTGATATCACAGTTAATTGAATGACCGGCACATTCTTTCAGCCGTCCGTCAAGGGCTAATGGAAACCCCGGTTCTAGACATAACTCCCGCACGTCATCATGACCCGTGCCTAGGACTATCTAATCTGCCCAGAGTACTTGACTATCAAACATTAGCCTTCAGGGACTATCTAATCTGCCCAACGTACTCTTGCTTTGAGCATGCAAGAACCTTCAACAACGATGAGATCTCAGCCTCCTAGTCATCCTCCTCGACGACTATTTCCATACTAGCTCAAGCGCCTCTCGAGCAACAATTACCCTTAACTCGAATCATATCACCGAGTTACCAACGTGCTTGGAATGATCCCGTCTGGATTAGACCAAGTCTTCATCACATGATGCCTCGCTTCATTACATCCTCGCAAAGCCTCATCTCAACATCACATCATCAAATCTATGCATAAGAGCTTCATCATCCCGCTACATATGCCACGAGCAGCTTTCCCAATTCAAGAGCCTTTCCCTTAGCTTTTGAATCATCTTCGACCACCTTGTCTAAAACCAATCAAAAATCATCTAATTCACAGCAATCAATCATGTCAAACATCAATCCAAGTAACCAAGCATTCAAATATAAGCAAAATGGACAATTATAACAATAATGGAAATTTCGTAATTAAGGAGGTGAAAGTCTAACAAGCATGAAAACATGAGAATTATCTCTACAACTTGATGAATGAACTTGCATAGGTTAATCATATACAAAAATGGTTGTCAAATCATCATGAACAATGGATCTACATGGATCTACACTTAGGTTTACAAAAATGCACAGAAATCACTATTTTAACACCAAATCAAGCCAACAATCTGATCTACTCCTTTGGATCCATGTGAGAGATAATCACCACTCACCAAATCACCTAAACAACCACAAATCTACATGCTTCAGATCTGGACAGCGAAGGATCAAGCTTGATCTATCACGAATCCGCTTCAAACGGAGAAATCTCACTTCAAAGGATGAAGATCTTCAATGCAAGCTCTTGAATCTTCAATCTTGATCTTCGATTTGGATGAAAGGAAGCACTAGATTAGAGTGGAGAAAAGAAGTGAAGAAGTGTAGAAGTCGAGCTCTCAAAATTGCAGCACTTCGTCGCTTCAAAATCCGGATCCCAAAAAGTGAGAAAAACCCTTCCTATTTATAGCTGAAATTCCCTTAAGTCGCTCGGAGTTAGGTCGTCCACGACCTACGACCTAAAACCTACCGACCTAAAGACTTACTAACCTACGACTTAACAAAACCCCCAGCCTCTATGACCTAACCTAACGCGCAGCTGCGACCTAGCGCTTAATCACATCTTCGACCTAACTGCTAAGCCTTACGCGACCTAACAAATAACTGGGTTACGACTTAACAGCTAACTCCTAGGTCGCTCGCGACTTAAAACATAGGCTACGACTCAACTACTAAGTCGTCTACGACTTAAAACAGATCAACTCTTAAGTCGCTTGCGACTTAACAACTACTAAGTCGCTCACGACCTATCACTCAGGCAGAAACCCAGCGACCTAACACCTTAAGTCTTCACGCGACTTAAAACATGTTACGACTTACGACTTAGTAGTCCTGCGACCTACGACTTAAACCAAAACACATGCTACAGCAACCCAACGACTTAACAGGCACACTACCTCGCGACCTAACAACTTACGACTTAACACGTACGACTTAACTCCTTAAGTCGCTCACTACTACTTAGGTCGTTGCCGACCTAACTACACTAACTCGCTAACCTTCTTAAGTCGCTGCCTATCCTTAAGTCCTTAAGTCGCTCAACCCTATAGGTCGCTAACTCATATAGGTCGCTAACTTCTATAGGTCGTCCCAACCGACCTAACAACTTAATCACTAAGTCGCTAACCCGGAATCACTAGGTCGCTAACTCTCCCAGCCGACCTAACACTTAACCAAAACTTAGGTCGCATAATTCTATAGGTCGCTCTAACTAACCCACGACCTAAACCACCATACGACTTAAGACAATACGACCTATTTCTTAACTCGGTCAAAACCTTAAGTCGGCAACTCGACCTAGACTTTTATCTCTTAACTCGTCCAAACCGACTTAGGACTTAGAAAAATTCTGAACGACTTATCAACAATGCAACCAATTGTTAATTATTTCATGATGTTTCGATCCGTAAAATACGGGTCGTTACATTCTCTCCCCCTTAGGAATTTCGCCCACGAAATTCCAAGCAAACAAAGTAATCAAAGACTATACTGTACGCCTACCATCCATAGCAATCAACAAACCATGCATCCAATTCTAACTTAGCGTACAGAATTCTAAGACTTAGAACAAGTTACAATATCGCGAGATGAGACGACACCTTAGGGCCATACCTTGAAGAGTTCAGGATGAGCTGCCTTCATCCTCTCTTCCACCTCCCACGTACAGTCGTTATCATCATCACTCCATTGTATCTTGAGCAACTTAACTACCTTCCTCCTAAGCTGTTTCGTGTCGGTTTCAACAACACGAAGCGGCTTACGAGGTCTTCTATCAACTGGATCAACTTCGAAGTCTTCACAGCTATCAGCAGAAACCACTGTATTCGAGTCGTGCACATACTTCCGTAGATATGATACATGAAAAACATTGTGCACACTCGACATCTTCTCTGGTAACTCCAATCTGTAGGCGAGCTTTCCAATTCGCTCGATGATCGGGAATGGTCCAACAAATCTCGGAGTCAATTTTCCTTTCTTCCCGAATCGAATAACATTCTTCAGTGGAGAAATCTTCACAAAAACCATATCACCTACGTCGAACTCCAAATCCTTACGATGCTTATCAGCATAACTCTTCTAACGGTCTTGGGCTGCCTTCATTCGTTGCCGAATGATCTCTATACAATCTGAAGTCTGCCGAATCATCTCTGGCCCAAGTATCAGCTTTTCTCCAGTTTCCAACCAACATGTCGGAGAGTTACACTGTCTTCCATACAATGCCTCATACGGTGCCATACCAATGCTTGACTGGTAACTGTTGTTGTATGAAAACTCTACTAAATGAAGGTGATCTTCCCATGATCCACCGAAGTCCAAAACACAAGCTCTAAGAAGATCTTCCAAAACTCGGTTGACTTTCTCGGTCTGACCATTTGTTTGAGGGTGATAAGCTGTACTCAAACACAACTCGGTTCCCAAAACTTCCTGGAAGCTCTTCCAAAATCCACTAGTGAACAATGGGTCTCGATCGCTCACTATACTCTTCGGAATACCATGGAATCGAACTATCCACTTAACATACAACTCAGCTAACTTTGATGCAGTCCTAGTCGATCGAACATGAATGAATCTTGCGCTCTTAGTCAGACGATCCACAATGACCCAAATCCCTTCATTTCTCGTTCTGGTTCTAGGTAATCCATCAATAAAGTCCATCGATATTTGCTCCCACTTCCATGTAGGAACTTCTAATGGCTGAAGTAATCCACTCGGCTTCTTTTGTTCGGCTTTTACCAACTGGCAGTCCATACACTTGGAAATAAAATTTCCAACATCCTTCTTCATGCCTTCCCAGTAGTAGGTTCTCTTCATATCCCGATACATCTTATTTCCACCTGGATGAATTGTCAACTTCGAGTGATGACTTTCCTTCAGAACTTCATTCCTCAATTCATCTATATCGGGAACAACTAGTCGTCCTTGCTTCCGAAGCCAACCCTCTCGATCGACCTCAAACCCTTTATCCTTTTCTGGATCCAATCCAAATTCCAAATCATGGATAATCCTGACAAGCTTATCGTCTCGCTTTTGGCTTTCGCCAATCCTTTCCACAAGAGAAGGTCTTATCGATAAGTTTGCCAACATCTCAGGTTCCAATTCACATCTAGGCCTGAAGTCAAATCCAGCTAAATACTCGAGATTCTTCCATTCTGAAAACATGGCTCCCAATCCTGCATGTCTTCGACTTAACGCATCTGCCACTGCGTTACCTTTTCCCGGAGTATAAGCTATACCAAAATCATATGATGCCAAAAACTCTAGCCAACGTTGCTGTCGAAGATTCAAATCTTTTTGGGAGAAAAGATACTTCAACGACTTATGATCTGTAAACAACTCAAATCGAACTCCCAATAGATAATGTCTCCACATCTTCAGAGCAAAAACAATCGCCGCTAACTCCAAATCATGAGTTGGGTAATTCCTTTCATGCGGCTTCAGTTGTCGACTGGCATACGCAACAACTTTATCCTTCTGCATCAGCACCGCTCCAAGTCCAGTACCACATGCGTCGGTGTAAACCACCATCTCATCATTCCCACTAGGAATAGTCAAAACAGGAGCACTCGTCAATCTCTCTTTCAGGATTCCGAAAGCTTGCTCACACTTAGCATCCCAACTGAACACTTGGTTCTTTTTCGTCAATCCTGTTAACGGTGCAGCTACCTTGGAGAAGTCTTTGATAAACCGTCGATAATATCCTGCTAATCCAAGAAAACTCCTCACATCTGATGCATTCTTAGGTCTGACCCAATCCTGGATTGCTGCCACCTTAGCGGGATCAACCGCTATTCCATTTCCAGAAATCACATGGCCTAAGAACCTCACTTCACTCTTCCAGAAGTGACACTTCGAAAACTTAGCCTTCAGCTGATGTTTCCGCAAGATCTCCAAAACAATACGCAAGTGCGTCTTGTGTTCTTCCTCTGTTCTGGAATAAATTAGAATATCATCCACGAACACAAGTACGAACTTGTTCAACTGATCTCTGAACACTCTATTCATAAGATCCACAAAATATGCTGGCGCGTTAGTCAACCCAAACGGCATTACCAGCCACTCAAAGAAACCGGATGGTGTTCGAAAAGCAGTCTTCGGCATACTATCCTTAGCTACTTTCAACTGGTGAAATCCCGTTGCCAAATCCATCTGAGAAAATACCTTGGCTTCGTGAAGCTGATCAAACAAGTCATCTATTATCGGCAATGGATACTTGTTCTTCTTAGTCACCTTATTCAGCTCACGATAATCCACACACAATCTCAACGACCCATCTACTTTGGTTGCAAACACAACTGGTGCACCCCATTCGGACACACTACGCCGAATGAATCCTTTCTGTAAAAGGTCATCAACTTGCACCCTCAACTCTTGTTGTTCCCTAGGCGCCATCCGCCTAAGAGGCATCACAACAGGTCTGGCTCCTTCAACTAGATCTATACGAAACTCGATCTCTCTATGCGGCGGCAACCCTTTGACTTTGTCAAAGACATCCTCGAATCCATTCGCGATTGGCACTAATGACAGTCCATCCCGTGGAACAACTAGCGAATACATGAAGCTCATGAAGATGCCTTCTTCATGCTTACATCGTATCACAATCTTTCGCCCCTCCACATTCTCGACTGTCACTTCCAACCTTTCGCAATCAACCTTAGCCGCATACTTCCTAAGCCAGTCCATACCCAAAATAATTCTGAACCCCACAAAGTTCAGAACAAAACAATCACAAACAAAAGAGCAACCATGACTCGACACAATCAGACCACGGCATAACATACACAAACAAGACGAACCCCCAACTGGATTAGTCACAACCAATGGCCTATCAACAATATCCGGTTTCAAACCTAACCGGCCTACGAGTTCACTACAAACAAACGAATGCGACGCTCCAGTATCAAACAGAACTCTAACTGGAACACCACATAGGAAAAGAGTACCTTGAACCACCACACTCTTTCCCTTCTCTTCAGTGGTAGGAGCTTTTGAAGACGACGGAACAGCTCCCAAAGCATAAGCTTGCACAATCTGCCTGTCCCTCCTCGGTTCTGGACAGTTCTTCCTGAAATGCCCCGGCTTGTCACAGTTGTGGCACTTCGCCGGCGCTTTCGGATTCTTGCAATCCCTGGAGAGATGACCTTTCTGCTGACAGTTGTAGCAGGTCACTTCGCCCTTCGGCTTCTTCTGGCCATCCTTACCCTTCTGCTGCTGCTGCTTCCTCTTCTTGTTTCCACCCTGCTGGGGTTTAGACTCTTCCCTGGTCACAGCAACAACAGATCCTTCCTTAGGAAACAGATTCTCGTGTCTGAGAGCTTCCTCCACAAGCTTCCTAAATGAATCGTCCAAATGATCCATCAGTCTTGGAGCCTGAACTTGATCTCCAACATCTACTGATGGCCCCGGGGCTGACATCCTACTCATGATCGAAGTCATCATAGCTTCGAACATAGCTGCATAATCAGCAGCCCCCTCAGTAGCACGGCCTTCCCTAGCAGCTGGTCTCCCTCTTCGACTCATTCTCAATATCTATAAAAAGGAATGATTAGAACTTCTAGAGAAACAACTGCATAAAGGACTCAAACCCTACTAAGCTACTATATTATATATAGTAGTCATCCATCAAAATTACAATTACGTCTCTCATACATAGTTATGTCAGCGAGCATTGGGCAAAATCGATTAACCAATGCTCCGATACCAAATGTGACGACCGCCCATGACCCCTGCACCGAATCTAGAGATAGTGCGCTGTAAAGTGTGCCAGGCGACCATGGACGATTGTCAGGGTAGATTAAAACAACAGAATCTATCGTATTACTCACAGCGCATGGACAAAATACAATAGAACATATATATATAGTGAAGCTTTACAGAATAAAATGCCATCATATAAAACTTCATAATAGTTGAATACAAGCATCCAAATAGCCAATACATCAAGCCTCACTACATAACACTCAGAGAATACAAAACAGCGGAACATCCAGTACATATAATAAGAAGATAATATGCAACCCTCCAGCTCGTCTTCGATATCAGCATCGTGAGAAGAGAACAGCACCTGTCACCTGCTACCTAGTCTGCCCGTCCCAAAAATGGACGAACAGCCCAAGGCAATAAGAATTAAAACATAAAGCCTTGAGTCAGACAACAGTCTTAGTGAGCAGTAAACTAACTAACAACATACCAAAAGAGTACAAAGGAAAAAGGAATAGGAATACAACCCTCCCACTCCAACCTCTTTCTACAGTGATAGCCCCCAGACACACACTAAATAGAAGCAAACATAGCAGAGCATACAATTTAAAGTAGAGTAATAATCATTCGAGTCAAGGGCGATGTTTTCCAAGTACCAAGGCCTAAATCAGATAAGCACCCAGAAAATACCGCTCTTGAGTCTGAATGACGATACAACCAAACATCCATGACTCTGGCTATCACTGTTATCGTTGCCTTGATATCACCGTTAATTGAATGACCGGCACATTCTTTCAGCCGTCCGTCAAGGGCTAATGGAAACCCCGGTTCTAGACATAACTCCCGCACGTCATCATGACCCGTGCCTAGGACTATCTAATCTGCCCAGAGTACTTGACTATCAAACATTAGCCTTAAAGGACTATCTAATATGCCCAACGTACTCTTGCTTTGAGCATGCTAGAACCTTCAACAACGATGAGATCTCAGCCTCCTAGTCATCCTCCTCGACGACTATTTCCATACTAGCTCAAGCGCCTCTCGAGCAACCATTACCCTTAACTCGAATCATATCACCGAGTTACCAACGTGCTTGGAATGATCCCGTCTGGATTAGACCAAGTCTTCATCACATGATGCCTCGCTTCATTACATCCTCGCAAAGCCTCATCTCAACATCACATCATCAAATCTATGCATAAGAGCTTCATCATCCTGCTACATATGCCACGAGCAGCTTTCCCAATTCAAGAGCCTTTCCCTTAGCTTTTGAATCATCTTCGACCACCTTGTCTAAAACCAATCAACAATCATCTAATTCACAGCAATCAATCATGTCAAACATCAATCCAAGTAACCAAGCATTCAAATATAAGCAAAATGGACAATTATAACAATAATGGCAATTTCGTAATTAAGGAGTTGAAAATCTAACAAGCATGAAAACATGAGAATTATCTCTACAACTTGATGAATGAACTTGCATAGGTTAATCATATACAAAAATGGTTGTCAAATCATCATGAACAATGGATCTACATGGATCTACACTTAGGTTTACAAAAATGCACAGAAATCACTATTTTAACACCAAATCAAGCCAACAATCCGATCTACTCCTTTGGATCCGTGTGAGAGATAATCACCACTCACCAAATCACCTAAACAACCACAAATCTACACGCTTTAGATCTGGACAGCGAAGGATCAAGCTTGATCTATCACGAATCCGCTTCAAACGGAGAAATCTCACTTCAAAGGATGAAGATCTTCAATGCAAGCTCTTGAATCTTCAATCTTGATCTTCGATTTGGATGAAAGGAAGCACTAGATTAGAGTGGAGAAAAGAAGTGAAGAAGTGTAGAAGTCGAGCTCTCAAAATGGCAGCACTTCGTCGCTTCAAAATCCGGATCCCAAAAAGTGAGAAAAACCCTTCCTATTTATAGCTGAAATTCCCTTAAGTCGCTCAGAGTTAGGTCGTCCACGACCTACGACCTAAAACCTACCGACCTAAAGACTTACCAACCTACGACTTAACAAAACCCCCAGCCTCTACGACCTAACCTAACGCGCAGCTGCGACCTAGCGCTTAATCACATCTTCGACCTAACTGCTAAGCCTTACACGACCTAACAAATAACTGGGTTACGACTTAACAGCTAACTCCTAGGTCGCTCGCGACTTAAAACATAGGCTATGACTCAACTACTAAGTCGTCTACGACTTAAAATAGATCAACTCTTAAGTCGCTCGCGACTTAACAACTACTAAGTCGCTCACGACCTATCACTCAGGCAGAAACCCAGCGACCTAACACCTTAAGTCTTCACGCGACTTAAAACATGTTACGACTTACGACTTAGTAGTCCTGCGACCTACGACTTAAACCAAAACACATACTACAGCAACCCAACGACTTAACAGGCACACTACCTCGCGACCTAACAACTTACGACTTAACACGTACGACTTAACTCCTTAAGTCGCTCACTACTACTTAGGTCGTTGCCGACCTAACTACACTAACTCGCTAACCTTCTTAAGTCGCTGCCTATCCTTAAGTCCTTAAGTCGCTCAACCCTATAGGTCGCTAACTCCTATAGGTCGCTAACTTCTATAGGTCGTCCCAACCGACCTAACAACTTAATCACTAAGTCGCTAACCCGGAATCACTAGGTCGCTAACTCTCCCAGCCGACCTAACACTTAACCAAAACTTAGGTCGCATAATTCTATAGGTCGCTCTAACTAACCCACGACCTAAACCACCATACGACTTAAGACAATACGACCTATTTCTTAACTCGGTCAAAACCTTAAGTCGGCAACTCGACCCAGACTTTTATCTCTTAACTCGTCCAAACCGATTTAGGACTTAGAAAAATTCTGAACGACTTATCAACAATGCAACCAATTGTTAATTATTTCACGATGTTTCGATCCGTAAAATACGGGTCGTTACAACTTGTGTGATCGAGCGAGCGATCAAATGTGATTTTGCGAAATGATGACGTATGTACATCTTATATTATAATATCATTGACATATTTTGACGCTGAAATTAAAAGCTGTCGAGTTAGAATATCTTTGCTTACTAAAAGAAAATTTCCGATTTAAATTACAAAGATATATAACCCATAAAAGCAAAGATATTCAATCTCATATGGCTCTTAATACAGCGAAATTTATTTTTGAAAAATTTGATCCTTATATAAGATGGACCTTAGGTAAATATAAGATGATTTTGAAAACCATTTGATTTTGGAAATGAATTGGTTGACTTAAATTATTGATTTGGAAATTTGGATTTATTTTCAAAATCTATTATTTTGGAAACTTTGAAGCTAAAGATAATTAATTTGTGAAGAAATAATTTGGTGAAATTGTATATGATTTTGAAGTTGAACTGATATTGAAACAAATTGAAATTTGAGAACCTTATGTTACTAAACACTTGATTTGGGAGTTGTCGAACTTATATAAAAGTGATTTGTATGAGTATGAAATTGATTCGAAAACTATAGATTTGAAAAGGTAATCAATTTGAAAGTGAAATCTTATATAATTGAAGTCTATATAAGTATGATTTGATATACTTTTGATTTTGGAAAAGTATTTGATTTGAAAATTAAATCTTATATATAATGGATTTTATATAAGTACGATATTTGAAAGTGATTTGAAAATGTACTATATGATACATATTTTCGAAGTAAAGATATGGAAAGTGCCTTCTGCTTGATATCCGATTTGTGGCCACATCTTGGATTCATTCTATCGATATTTCTCTGATTTTTGGTTTTCCGGATATGATACTCGAGTGTCCTTCGAATTCCATGGCGTTACCCATGGTCTTACGATCGTGATTGCATAGCGCAACTGCCTGGCTGAGTCTTGCCTAGGGGTACGGATTGTTTCCTGGGGGATCCAGGCGTAACCATTGTGTATCCTGCAATCTGTGTAGGTCGCGAATAGTAGCGCAAATGCTTGGCTGAGTCTTGCCTGGGGGTACGGATTGTTTCCTGGGGGATCCAGGCGTAACCATTGTGTATCCTGCATTCTACTAGTCATCATGGCGTAACTCGCAGGGCTGAGAAAGCTTACGGATATGGATTGTTTCCTGGGGGATCCAGGCGTAACCATTGTGTATCTGCGAACCATGGTTAGACAAAGGTTTTGTTGTTGTTTTGTTTGGATTGTACTTTCCATATCTGTTTTTAAAAGTTTTTCCAGTATTTTCACTGGGTGTTGAAACAGGTCTACTAAGTACCTGGAGAATTCTAGTTTTGCGCCTGATCAATGCACTACCAGAGTCTACAGGAACAAGGATAAACTTGTTGAAACATCGAGTTATAAAAGTATTTTTGAAATGAAATTTGTTTCGTTATAAAAAAATATTTTATTATAAAAGTATTTCTAACAAAGAAATTTTGTATTAATAATTCGAAATTGAAATTCTAATGGTTTGAATTTATTATTCATGCCCGATACTATTCTTTTGAATCTACCTTATCTGCTCAGCTTTATTTATTCACCTATATTCTATTTCCAAATCCTCCTTCTTTTCCTTGTTGACTATATCCTTTTTAAATATTGTTTATTTAGATACCACATGGTTTAATGAAATTTTAGTGTTATAAATATTTTGAGGTTATAAAACATATTTAAAGTAAATGATTATTGATTTATTAATAATATTTGAAAGTATTTTGAGATAAAATTTAAAAATTTATGAATTATGGACTTAATGTTTTCAATAGCTTCTTTGTAAATATAACTAATAGCTGTTTTCAAATAGTTTTTATATATTTATAAAGATATTATTTAAACATATAAAAGGTATTGATAAATGAGGCAAGAATTTACAAATGGATTTTTGAAAAGTATTAAAGTATTAAAGATAATTGATTGCAAATGAAGTTTTCAAATGAATATATCAAGTAAAATTTATATAGTTTTAAATTAATTGTTTAATCTTAACCTTCAAACTATTTTTCTTTCTGGTTGTTTCTATTCTTCTACCTCCTTTCTTTTCGGGGACGAAAAGTTTTGAGTGGGGGAGAGTGTAACGACCCGTAAATTTTAATAATTTTATGACGTAATTAATTGAAATTTTGTGAAATTTTAAACAATAAAATTTGAAAATAAAAATTTACTATTGAGAATACGTCTATTTTAATATAGCAACTGGTAAATTTTCATCTGATAATATTGAAGTTTATTTTCCTGTGAAATTTTAGTTCAAATCAAACCGGTTAATAACAGTGAATTTAAAAGTTTTCCAAAACCAAAATATGTCAACATGAGAAAATTTATTTAGAGCATTCTGAATCTGACTGTGAAATTCGTTTCGCGAAAAATGTTTCTACCTCCGTTTGGATTTTTCCGTACGGAATAGCAACGTATATCAGGGTCCGTATGGACTTTTGATAGGAAGGTCCTGACACAGATATTTCTGTTTCCTCTTGTCCGTCTCATCGCCCTGATCACTATGATGTATTCATCGGTGTATTTCGGAGTCCGATGCACGACGAAATCAACAGAATGCAAAATGTGACGATTCGCCAAATTGGATCCATTTGCAATTCTGTGTCCTCCATCTGGTTCATCTTATTGTGTTAATCACATATATAACCTGTGTCCTTTTATATTCGACGGTTTTGACACTCAAAAGTCAAAAATCTGAAAAGACAAACGTCTTCTGGGTGCACGTATATTTTCATTTCTCTTTCATTTGTTTTCATTTCTTTTGCATTCGTTCTTTTCCTCTACATTCTCTATCTTCTCTGTTCAAAGCTTGGGAAAAAGAGCATGCTTTCATTTCATTTTACTTTTATTTTCTTTACTGTTTGGAACCATATTCTCTCCTTTAATTTTGCCGACCTCCTTCCTTCCTGGACCCGAAACATCTTCTCCCTCCCATCTCTACCATGAGGCATCTTCGGCCTTCACCCAGCAACCGCCTACCACCGAAACGCCACAACCTCCGCCCTTCCTCTTCCCACATCCTCATCACCAAATGCCACCGCCGATCTTTTCACCACCGTTCCCAAGCAGCCGAGGCCACCATCATCCCACCTTCCTTCCCGCTCCTCTGACCCGTCCCCAGCCACTCCGATCACCATCTTCCTGTGCTCCAGCCCTTCATTTAACATGCGTTCATCTCATCACCTCTCCTTCCGGGCCGAGTTGTTTTCTGGTGATTTATATTTTCAGAGGTATAGTGTATTATATAGGTGAGTTTTATGATATATATATATATACATTATTTATAGTTAATGTAAAGTTATGTACTGTATATATGATTGGGTATTGAAATATATACAGATTCTTTTTTTGTATAGAGATCTAGCATGCTATTTAAAACGAAAGTTGTATATAAGTAAATAATATGAGTTTTATTTTTTTATATGTTATACATAGACACACATGGTTATTGCTTATGAAGTTTATATGTTTAATATGTGTTATATCATATGTTTAAACAGGTTTATGTATATATATAGTATTAGTATTTATAGTTAAGTGTTATATATATATAGTACGTTAAATCTATAGCAAGGTATATTAGTTATCTATTTGTTTTTAAATATATTTTGGGTTGCTTTCATATTGCTGTCCTTCTTTGTTCACTGGTGAAGTGTCCCTATTTCTGGTATATATATCTATAACTATGAAGTTTAGGCAAGTATAATATATGTAAGTTATATGGATGGGATAGAAAGTATAAATTTAGTTATACAAACTGACCTATTCATAAGTTATGTCAGTTTAAGATGGGCTTCATATATATACATTTAAGTAGTATGGGCATATCTAAATCTCCGCAACAGTCTGCATATATGTCTAGCATTTGCATATTTGTACATAGTTGATTCGCATATACTTCATATAGATTTCCAGGTCTGCAGATATATTGTTATTCGTATATATACTTATACCCCATATCAGTTGCATATAATTAGTTTCATAAGTCTTGTTACAATATAGTTGTTATATTTATAATATAGTCATATATAATTGTTAGTTTATGTGTATATAGATACAAATACATCTGTTTTACTGTGCAAGTATGATGGTTATAACTGTTGTCTCTATAGCTTTGTATATGTATAATATGCGGCTTGGGTTTGAACATATACCAAGTCTGCCTGTACATATTTTAGAATATAAGAGCCTGTACATATTTTAGAATATAAGAGGGTTATATGTATAGATTTGTATAAGATATAATAATATTAAATATTCTATCTGTATATACAGTTTTATATGGATATTCTATATATCTAATCTGACTCTATAGTTTAGATCTATTTTACATTTTAGTTGTCTGCATAGCATATTTGCTTATTAACTAAATTTTGAACTATATGCATATATGGCTAGTTAAATTCTGAAGTGTACTGTTATATATTATATTTATAGTCATAACGTGTATTGTTATAAGTGTACTGTATGTTATATTTTATTACTGTACATGTATAGTACAATTTAAGTATAGTCTAGTTTTCATATATAATGGATATATGTTGATTTATACAGAACGTGTGGTCAATAGTTTGTTTCAAAACTATTTTATAATTTTTGAAAACGTACGTATATAATTTTAATGAGTTTCAAAAATTAATATTGGTTAAGAAAATAATATATTAGAATAATATATATTTTGTTTCGGTCTACATCAAGCTGTTTCTGATCTATTTTCATCGATCTCTATTTATCAGCCTTGTTCGTCCAATTTCACGTTCAATCTCGCTTTGCTTTGGAATTCGTGCTTGGATTCGTAACTCATTTCTTTGTCTACCATCTTTAGCCTCGAAAGGTGAGCAATCACTCACGATTAATGTCCTTTTATTTATTAAATTTGATTTCAATTGAAACGACAATTGAAATATGATGCTGTAGTTATTTAAATTGTTAGATATGCTATTATCTGTAACTGTTCACCTGTGGGATATGACACCATATCCTGCTGTTTATTATTCTATTGTTATTGATGATATATGCCTGTTGTTTTATTTTATATTATCTGTTATCACTCTGCAAGTTCCCTGCTAGTATAGAATTCACTATGGGTTGAAATGATACATACCCGAACGGACTTTAGAATAGGAGAAAATCGTTATGGGTTGAAATGATAAACCCAAGCGATTTTCATTTGAATTGAAATTGGGATTACAGGTCGAAATGATATCTACCCGTATATATTTAAATTTCGGATTGAAATGATAAATATCCGTATCACTTAACCAGATGATAAATATATATACAGACACCGTTGGTCCATATATATAAATATTTTGAAATTGAATTCTATGGTTTGGAAAGAAATATATGGTTTTAACAAATGTTGATTCTTAAAATTTTATATATAAATGGTAATGATATATACATATTTAATAATGATACTTAATGTAATTAAGATGGATTTAATACCTATAATATGTTAAGTATAAAATTTATATTTCAAAATAGATTTTGGTAAAAATTTGAATAAGTTAAGGTTGGGATGATAATTTGAATTTAGTAAAGAATTTTATTTAATTAAACCAATATAAAGCTTATTGAAATTGGAATTTAAGATATGATTTATAACTTGAGTTTGATTTAAATAATTTAATGAATATTTCTTATTTAAATAAATTTAAGGAAATATTTAGTAAAAATGAAATTTAAGGCTAGTTAAATGATATTGAATTTATTAAGTGAATATTCCTTGATTAAATAATAAATGAAGTTAAACCAAGAGTTATATGAAACTGTTAAATTTAACTTTGAAATTGTTGAATATTAAAGCTTTGAAATATATTGAAAATAAAAGGTATATTTAGAACTGAATTAAATTGAAAAATTGAGCTTTGAATAAATTTGAATTTGGAATTTGAGTTAATTTGAACCGATTTGTGAAACTTGAGGAAATTATAAATACTTCACTTTTTAAATTATTTAATATATATATATACTATTTTGGAAAATAGATATATTTGAAATGAAATGATATTTGGGTTTTGAAGTATAAATTTAATTGAAATGACCACGGTGTTATAATGTATATTTCCACCTTGTAGATAGTTCTGAAGATCCTTAGAGGATGGTTCCAAACATCCTTTAAGTTACTTGTATTTCAGTTGATATTTCACTTGAGTTGGATTTATTAATATAAGAATGTTAATCCTGACTCGAGTGTTTTGTGTTTTGCTTTACGCTCGGGTCATACCGAGTGAAACAGCATTTGAGACTCACCCTTGGAGTTTGGAGCTTCCTTTGGAGATCCATCTATCGCCTCAGCTTTCAGCTCTTCTAGTTGATTTGTTCAGAGAAGTCATCTGTTTGCATTGGAGACTTCACTGCATTTGAGATATTCTGTTGTATTTTATTTCTAACTCTGATGTTTATATAGTAGCTTCATGAACTACTATTTTATCTATTCCGCTGCGTATTATTGTATTACTCTGTGTCTGTGATTCTGTGATTGATTTATTTACTGTATATGTTGAGTTTTGCCAAATTTTAAATTAACAATCTGATATTTTGAAGTATTCAAGTCCGACATGTGTGGATTATTGTCGATTTGAATGGTCCAAAATAGCGGGTCGTTACATTAATAATCACCAAGTAACGTTTATTATCAAAACAACATTAATTAAAATTTCTTCTCTACATTGATTTGCATAAGTTTTCCATTAATCGCGTATTACTTTATACGTTACTATAACATTGAATTCATTATATTATCACAAATTTCGTCATGGCATTAGTATATACAATATTCTCATTACTTCAATGCATCGTAATTTCTCTTTTTATATGATTAAGTACTTAGCTAAAATTTCAAATGTTGCATTTTCTTTCTATATTTACTTCAATATGAGTTAGAAAATTTTTCTTTCTAAATTAAATTACAAAAATCAAATTAAATTAACAAATTAAATGGTCTAAATTTACGGGTCGTTACACTCTCCCCCACTCAAAACTTTTTGTCCCCGAAAAGGAAAGAAGGTGAAAGAAGACTTTAAGAAATCTATATATCTTATTCAAACATTTCTTTATAAACAATTAAATTTTCAACATTTGTTACTTATATTAGAATATACAAATTTACAATCATTATATCTTTTTATACTTAAATTATCGAAGTTTGGAAAAACATTTCAAAATAATTTCTAAGTCCAAAATTTTACGGAAAATTTCGGCAGAGTCTCCTTTGTACGGAGAGGCTCGGAAGAAAATATAATATAAATATAACAATATATAACATATATTTTCCAAAATAATATCTAACCCAACACGGGAAAACAATATAATAGCGCTATAAACTGTAATCTGAAAACGTACCTATTTGTCGAGCAATTAACGCTTATTTATGGAACCAAAAGCAGTAGCAATTGCTTCCATAAACTGTATTTTACTTATATAATCTAAAAGGGTTAACAATTATATAAGATGAAATATTTAAGGTTGTTTCAATCACAACAATAATCAATACAACAAACACTTGCAACAAGGCATACAACCATAAAATCAATCATTCATTCATATCAAACAAAAGAAATAGTTGTTCAGGTTCATAACTTTAAATTGTACCGAATGAAGAATAAACTACTAAGTGTACCCTTCACTCAGCAGTCTTAGGTGAAACTAAATAGATTATTCCTACATCCAAACAATACTAAAGTATCCTTGCCCAAACAACCATAAGCCAAACAAACAACAAATTCAACAATAGATCAAGTTCATTATTATTAATTTCATTCCATATATTGTTGTTTGATTTTCTCTTTATTCATTATTTTTATACATTAAATCAAATTCCTTAGTAGGTAAATTTATTAACTTAAGTTTACAGTCATTTTCCAGTATTCATTTTTTATTCTTTTTTTATTCTGAGGTAACTTTAACTTATTACTTAAGTTTATTATTATTATTTATAATACTAAAATCCATAACAACTAGAACATCAATACTTATTAATTTCATTTATTCATTTCTTAAAAATATTCATGTTCAATTTTAGTTACTTGGCATAACAGTTATACTTTAATTCTTATTAATAAAAGAAATTCACTGAATATTTTCATTACATAAGTTTACTTGTACAATTTCCTATACATTTTCTTATTAACATTTTCAACTTTTATATCTGTTGGTAAGTTATATTTATGCTTTTAAAGACTGAAATTGAAAGTTATACAAGTTTTCTCATTTCTTTTAATTATTTTAATGTTCAATAATTATTTCCTTTATTTCATAGGTTACAATTTCAACTTTCATTTAATACCATTTATATCCTAGCATTAAATCTCTTATTTCCTTTAGAGGTTTCAATTTATTAATTACCTTTATTCCAATTCACTTCAGTAATTAGGACTATTTATTAATGGAAACTTAAGAATTAAATACCGGGTTTTATTCAAAAATCATTTTAAGATAATAGATAATATATATACTTATAATTTAGGGGCATTTCACCAGAAAGACAAACTTTGTAGTCCAATTAGTTTCTAGGACACACATTCAAAGAAATTACTTTCAAGGCCAAAATCAGCAGAATAATTACTTTCAAGGACAAAGTCAGAAGTCCAATTACTTTCAAGGACATAGTTTCATAGGTTTTTAAGCCCTAGAAACTAATTATTTTACGTTTTGTCCTTGAAAATAATTATTTCAGTTGTGTGTCCTAGAAACTAATTCCACTTGCTAAAGAGGCCCTTGTGGCTAATTTCCACTATAATTTATATATCCAATTATATTTTAAAACAATTTAAAATAAAATAATCCTGTAGTAAAACTACTACAATGGCCTTCCCACATTGAAACTCGAAAATGAATGTCGATGATGCGGCCGCCATCACCGAAATTATTTTCCAGCGACAAAAAGGGGAGTACAACTTATTTCTTTGCGGAATTTCTTTTAAAACATTTCTTTCAAATTCTATTGAAATATTTATATCAGAAAATACTTCTAACGATATTATTATTATATTCCAAAATCAATTGAAAGAAATCTTTAAAAACCCCGGAACTTAAGCTCTAAATTTCTAGTTTTCAACTTAGTTTCAACTATTATTTATATTTTCATTACCTAACACCCAATCTATAGCAACCAAATATATATCTTTATAAAATATTTTTTTATATATGGAAAATATAATAGGCAAAGTTATTTCATTCACCTATATTAAAACAAATATTATGTCGGTCTGTCCTATTAAGTGTTTAGAAATCCCTATTGATGTCATAGCGTCCCATGCACCAACCAGAATTTATAAATACAAAACGGAACCGATTAACACAATATTAAAACCTTTTTATAACACTAAAAAATACGCTCTCTCATATATATACACTCAGCGACTCCCCATAGGGTATTACTACCCTATTAGTAAAGAGTCAGACCCCATAAAGCTAAGGTTTATCGCTAAACCAAAGCTCTGATACCAGATGTAACATCCCACCTTTTTGTATGCTTAAGCAGACACACGTGCCAACTTAAACCATACAGAAGGGTGGATTGTTATGGGGTAAATAAGAAAAAGTGGGGAAATAAAAGAAACAAAATAGAATCTTGCAGCGGAACGATAAAATATAATAATCAAATAATAGTTCATGAAGCTGTTTTACAAAACATTTGATTATACTTATACAATACATATCAAAGTTACACATACCAGAGAATGATAATTATGCAGCAGAATACAATGGTGTAGTAGAATATATAACAAATAGTAATAATAAAATCTTCGTCTTCGTCCTTCAGAAATAGGGCCTTCAAATCCTGAAATTCTCAGGCTGACCCGAGCGAATTGAAAAGACAAAACACTCGAGTCAGAACTAAAAGATCTTATGTAAGTTAAATCAATGAAATAAATATGAGTGTAAACGGCATCAGAGATGTTTACGGGGTTTGACATCTCCTATCCAGTGTCTAACGTGAGTGCAGTAACTTAAGAAATGTTCGGGATTCACATCTCTTAAGGATCCGTTAAACTATCTACTATGTAGTAATATTCGCTATATACAGTAGTGTCTAATCAGTAAAGTATAATCATATAGAAAATAGCGTTAAGGGGATTGAGAACCTTAACGCGGTCGGATCTTAAAATCATAATCGTAGTAAAGCTCGATATGGTAGGTGACACGGCACACAAGGCAATGCTAGGGTAGATATACCAATTACGCACACGGACTGATGGAGCGGATAGCAGCCACTACCGTCCACCTCGAACAACACTCCCAAATCGAAGGGTGGCCACCAAAAATCAAAAAGTAATAGAATGGAATCGAAGAAGTGCGTCCGATAAGAGGTGCTACCTCACTGGTCCGAGATCGCTCCTGTTTTAGCCACCTTATGCCAACTCACGGGAGTTGGGTCCACGTATATACCTTAGGATCGTCGCCACCATCCTACTTCATTCTAGAAACTCCACCGCGTACACAGTTGTCAAAGTGGTTTTCGGTATCGACAGAGAGTATGTCCATATCCGATCCTGGTCTCTTTAACAACCAATCGTTATTATAACACCGTGGTCATTTTAAAAAAATATATATACTTTTAAAAACACAATCATTGCCCTTTCAAAACATATTCTTTATTTCAAAATAGTATATACATCAAAAACCAAAATATTATTGCCATTTCAAACCATATCCTTTACTTCAAAATAGTATATACTTTAAAACCAAATTATTATTGCTATTTCAAAACATATCATTTACTTCAAATTAGTATATACTTAAAACCAAATTATTATTGCTATTTCAAAACATATCATTTACTTCAAATTAGTATATACTTAAAAACCAAATTCAATAATATATCATTTAAATAAAATCCAAATTTTCAATCACTAATCTTTCTTAAATTTAGATAACTTGAAATATTCTTTTAAATCATCTTAAACCCAAAACCACATTTTGAAGTCATATTTCTAAATTTTCAATTTCAATAGGTTTCAAATCCATATATTCACAGATAATTCTTAAGTAAATTCTATTTCAAATAAATTCATTTTTCAAAGCATATTACTTTCAAAGTTATAACAATTTCGAAAACCAATACTTTGAAAACAATAATACCTTAATTTCAATAAACATTTCAATTTTGATATATTTCAAGACTTAAATATTCCAAAATTCCCAACCAAATCTGATAATCTTATATATACCTTAATTCAATTTACAATTATTTTGTTTAGAAATATTTATTTAATAAATTCAAGATCACTTAAATAAAGCTCAAACTTGAAATATTCATAAATCAAACTTAAAACATCATCAAGTTACACATAGCTTAAATTTTAGAATTTAACTATATATAAAATAATATTTATATAATATCAAAATTTAATATTTATTAAACCGTATATTTCTTTCCAAACCATAGAAAATCACTTTAAAATATTTTATATATAGACCACGGTGCCTGTATATAATTTTCTATCCTATGGTCAAGTGATACGGATATCTATCATTTCAATCCGCAATTTAAAATAAAATTACGGTTATATATCATTTCAAACCGCAATCCCGAATAAAAAAATAAAAATGCATAATAACTTGCAGTTTATACAATATAAAATATAGCATCCATTCATCGAAATATCAATAAACAACCATTCATTACAATCATCATCCAATTTAAACAAAACATCAATATAAAGCATATATAAAATATAACAGGCATCAACGAATAGTTTATATTCAATAAAAATTAATAACTATTCAACTGACAGTTTATATGCAATAATAATAAATTTAACTGGCAAATTATATGCAATAATAAAATTAAATAACAATTTAATTTAACTAAATGATATCTAACCGAGATGATGATTAAATATATGCACAAACAATCATAGATAAATTTTAAATCACATTAAAATTTAATTTAACAAACATAAGAAATCTTAGAAGTTGTGAGTGGGTTAAAACACTCACCTTTTGAATTTAAATTGAATTTAAACCCAAAAATTTGACCGTCTCAGAATTCGTCCAAACTAGCGTCATCAAGTCCGGAATTTCAATACGATCCTAACAAAAGAAACCACGCGTAAATCGGAGTTCGTATGAGGAAGTTATGACGAAAATTGCGATTGAATTTCAATTTAAAATAAAATGAAAAAGAGAACACATTACCCCCTCCCCTTTGCCACGTCAGCATCAACAAGTTGTGCACGTTTCTCCTCCAGGCCACCGAATGCGCAAGCAACGAACACACTCATCTTTGCCCAAAATGGATTTTCCGATCAGATGCACCAGTCAAAAACACCCAATTCAATTTTGACCGCAATTTCTGGTCAAACGATGCATCGAATTGAAAAACGAATTACACCATTGAATTACGCTCGTCGAGAGCTTCAACGTATATTAATTTGCGATTTTTCTGAGGAATTTGAATTTTTGACTTTGATTTTAAAATGGATCTAGATCTGAAATTTTGTCTGCCATTGAGGAGGAGAAGGAGCTGATGAAATTTTATGCGCAGACAAATGAGAATAGGCGGAGGCTAGGGTTTAGCGGGGATATTTATAGAGAAGGTAGAAAATAGAATAGATAGATAAAACAGGTGTACGCGCTAACGCCAACGTGGTCCAAAAAGCCCGTTCTGACCCCGGAACGAAACTGGGTAAACCCATATATCAAAATAGGTGTTTTAAAATATTTTAAACTCAATGGAAAAGGTTTCAGGTTTAAATTCCATCGTATGAAGAAGTTATGCTAAAAACAATATTTTCCAAATTGATTTCAATTGATTTCAATTGCATAAATTTCAAGGCGTTTCAAGTTCGTACGATCAAACGCCAAGTCCGATCGCTACGAAACTTGAAACACTATTATAATTCACCATTACGGATCCGATGAAACTGGTTTTGTCAAAATCTGAGTCAGTGGCCAAAATGGATATTTTTCCATTTAGTAAATAAATTTAAAATAAATTAATTAAATCAAATTTCCTATTTAAATTCTGAAATTGACAATCTTTAACACTTTTATTTTCTTAATCATTCACAATGATTTTAAACAAATTTAGATGTCAAATTAAATGTTAATACATTAACAATTTCAGCGTTAAATTACAGTATTGTTAAATTTAGAAATTATAAATTAAATTTTAATAATTTCTTTGAATTAAATTTTTATTCATATTATTCAAATTCATTATTACAAACAGATGAAATAAATATTGGAATCAAAACCCATTATATTAACATTCTCATTTTTCACCTAAATTTTCATTTGTGTAATGTTTTAAAATTATATTCCACTTATTTGCAATTAATCCACTTATTAAGTTTCAAATTATAAATAAATTAATAAATCTTGGTTTTCACTCCTTAAATCAACCAATCTTCATATCATAAATAAAATTAACATTTTACATCTTATGTAATTTACTATCTTTAATGACAAATCAAACCTACCCTAACTGCACAAGTTAGGACAATAAATGGCAATTGATTTCACCTTAAACGTTATAAATTATAAATTGAAATCTAAATAAATTCGTTTATTGATTTAAAATCTTGCTATCTAATAAATTGACATTGTATGGGTATAATTAACAATGAATTATATTACACATCATTAATGTATTAATTTATTTATTTCCCACTTAACGTGCTACTTAATCTCCTTTGATTGCAAACAATTTTCCAAATTTTATGCAACATACTAAAGACTTAAATTATTGCCAATTCATTATCTAATATAAACCTTGAATCTATTTCCAAATTTTCAAATTTCAATAAATTAAACCTTACAATTGTTTACAAATAAAAATGGGGATTGAACTACATATATTATTTATTGTTGTAATATCCCGGAAATTTTAACAATATCAATTTAATAATCTGTTGAATAATTAAATTGATATGGATAATCTTTCATAATAAGATTTGAATTTAATTTAATAATCTGATTAAATTAGTATTAATTGATGATTTTATCTTTTAAAAGTTAATAAGATATTTCTATTTGGATATATATATATATTTATTTATATATATTGTAAATAGAAGCTTTGGTAAATTGGAAATTTATATTTAATTTAATCTGGACTTTTCAAAGATATTTAAATAAGTAATTTTATAGTTTTAAAATACTTTAAGTAAATATTTAATTGTTTAAGAGATATTTTAACTTAAGTTTAAATAAATAAGATTTACAAAAAGGTTGTTTTACTTCTTTTTAAATATTGCTTAATAAAGAGATAATTTCTTTTATAAATTATTTAAAATGGTCAAATGTGTTATTTTCAAATAATAGATATATGTATTGTTTTTATTTATGAATATACTTTGTTTTATTTCTTTAAAATTAGCTATATATATAACTAAGTATTTATAAACTAATTAATTAAGTTAAAAAGCTTTTATTTACATTTAAACTAAAAGGAAATTACTTAAGTGTTGACATGTGTTAACACATTAAGTAGCCTAATAACATGTGTTAAGTAAGTATTAATTCAAGATGACAAATGTTGAGAGATTTTACAAGTGTCATTTTATTTCTTTGATTTATTTTCTTTTATTTTTATCAAATCAAATTCAGCCTTTATAAACCTATTCTTCCTCCTCTTCGTTTCTTTTCTATTCTCAAATTCTAAAACTAAGAAATTAAAAACCTGTACAAACTTCAGCTGAGACCCTTTCTCAAAAACAATCTGTAATTAACTCCTCAAACCAGAAAGTTTATCATAAATCAAAACCTGTAAACAAGTTTGCAAATCAAAATCAAATTCTTCAACCAGAAATTCAAAAGACTGTACATTTTCAAATCTGAGATTTTCAAAAGCCTACATTCTTCAACCTGGAATCAAAAGCAAGATAATCAAGTCTTCAGTCATTTCTACAAATTTCAGTAGCATGCAAAGTTTCTTGGGATTAAAGCATTCCAGTTTCAAGATTTTAAAAGATCAAAACATTTTTCCAGTAATTAAAGTTTCAGAGTTCCAAGCTTTTTCAAAAAATCAAAATGGAAGCTCTGTTCCTCATTTTAAATCTGGTGAGTAAACCTTAGTTTTAAAAACAGTTTAAAATCTGTGTTCATAACTAGATATATGTGATGTTTGTGTGGAAATATGTTGTTCATGTTCATGTGTATGAATGTATATATATATGATGTACTGTGTATATTTATCTGGATGCATGCCTGTAGAATGAATTTCAACTCTCTGTTTATAAACAGGTTAGAAAATAAGTTAAAAGTATAAACACCTTTCTTCCAAATCTATATCTAGATACGATCATAAAATAGAAAAATGATTTTTTACAATGTAAATTCTTGTTAGAAATAGTTTCCAGGTGAAATTGTTTAGTTTATAGTTTAAAAATGTGTTTTTACAGTAGAAATGAATTTAATCAGTAAAATCAAATGTTTCAATTTCCTGAATTGAATTCATAATCTAATTTATCATTGCAAATAATGATTTTAGAGATAAGAATCATAGTTTTTAGCATTGTGTAAGTCGAGATATACTGAGTTGATCGATTTTGAGTATATCATCGATTGCCGATGATCGATGGCGAGGGGTGTGTCGAGATTGAGGCTGAAGGAGGATTGAAGGTAGGGGAACTTAGGAAAAATGAGTGGAGATTTTTCTGATGAACGTGGTGGATCGTCGGAGGCAATTTAGGGTTTTATGGTTGGTTTTGGTAGACGATGTGGGCGAGGCTCATACGACGTTGATGGTGGATTGGGGTCGATCGCATGAGGGGGAAAGGGTTCGTCGTATCATGGCGCTTCTCTGGGTGGAACGATAGGATTTCTGGTGGTCAGAATTGGTGGCGCGAGTCGGTTTTCCGATGATGGTATGGGTTCCAGTTTGTTCGAGTTGTTCGATTTCGTCCTTCTGGCGATTACGTCGAACTGGGTTATCGAAGGGTTAGGCGGGGTCGTCGTCGACATGTCGAGAAGTGGGACGTTGGTCGGAGCAGTGGCGATCGAGTGTGCACGTGCACGTGTGCACGGTGATGTCTGGGTTCGTTCGCTAGTTGGAGAAGAAGATGTGTACTCGGGTTTTGTCTCGAGGATAGTGTGTGATCGACTCGAAGTTACGAGGGTCTCGGGGTTCTCGTGTTTCACTCGGGAAAATTGTATGTTGGCTCGGGTTTTAGTGAGGGTTAACTCGTTTCTATATTGTAGTGTTTAAATAAGCTTTAATGTTTTAAAGATTTAAAACAATCAGTTTTTATAAAAAAAGATGATTAGTTAAGTTAAAAATGTTTGAATATGTTTTAAAAATTTAATAGGTTATTAAAGGAATTGATAATTAAGTTTTTAAGAATAAGGATTTATTTAAACAAGTTTGTAAAGTTTTCAAAGATCTTAAATGTTGAAATTAAATATTAAATTGTTTTGTTTTAAAATAGATCATATATTCTTAAATATGAAATTGACTTCTAAATATTTTATAATGAAGTTTAGTAAGTAATTAAGTTATATATTAAGATAAAGAATTTATCTTTAATTAAAGATGTGAGTAATTTAAGTGGAATTAATTAAAGGTTAATCACTTAATGAGATTAATAAAGGTAAATGGATTTATGTTGATAATCAAGGATAATTACTTAGTAAGAAATTAGTGGATAGTTAATGAATGAAATTTAAAGATCATTAACTAGTAATTATGAGTTGATTAATTAATGTAATTAAATTAAGATAATTGGTTTAATTTATTAAGATAGTTAATTACTTAATTAATTAAGGGTTAATTGATCTAAGTAATTAAACGTAATTAATTAAAGAATAATTAACTAATGGAAGTAATTAAGGAATTAATTACTTAATGTAATTAATTAATTTTAAATGTAAATTGTTTAAGTTAATTAATTAAGTTTAATTGATTTAAACACTTGATGATTTGATAAATAATTACCTAATTTAATTAATGGATTGTAATTACTTAGTTAAGTAATTAATGGTAATTACTGGATGTAATTAATGAAAGATGATTTAAGGATGAAAGAAATTTGGATTAAATTACTTTGTAATTAATCAAGGGATTAATTAAAGATAATTAATTAAGGAGTAATTAATTAATGGAGTAATTAAGGGAAGTTAATTACTGGATAAGATTAATCAAAGGTGATTAATAAATGTGTTTAATTAAAGATTAATTATTAAATATAATTAATTTAAATGGAGTAATTAATTAAGGAAGTAATTAAGGGTCATTAATTAATATAATTAATAATGTAATTAAGATTGGTTAATTAAGTAATAATTAATAAATGAAGTAATTAATCAATGTAATTAATTAAGGATTAATGTAATTAATTATAGTTGATTAACTTAATTAATTTTAGTTAATTAATTAATGAAGTAATTAAAGGTTAATTACAATAAGTGGTTAAGGATAATTAATTTAAGTAATTAATTAAAGATAAATTACCTGAATGGAATTAAAGGGTAATTAAAGGATAATTAATTAATTTGTAATTAATTAATGATTAAGTAAGCAGGATTTATAGAATGAAGTAATTAATTTAATTCATTTTAAATTAATTAGAAATGGTATAAATCATTACTTAAGAATGGATGATAATATTGAATGCTTTGCATTGATTGATATCTCTGATGAGATATATGCTGTGTGATATGGATGTTTAGTTGAATTGTGATGATAATATGGATTATCTGATAATGTTGATTATCTATTGTGAATTATCCTTCTATATGTATAAAGATAATTGAATTGAATTGTTTTAACTTTAAAACAACTTGGCCTTAAAAGATACGCTTTGGATTTCGATGAGACCGGGATCGGGTTTCCGTATACCGGATTTCCAGGTCTGGAGACCCGAATACCACATCGATCCAAATTAACGATAGGTCGTGAATCAAGTGAAGATGAAAATTCAGAGTGCAAGGGTTATTGTCGTTAACTCTGAGGGTGATTCCAAAACGAGTGTAACGAGATAATGCCTTCGATTTCGTTCGAACCCGGAACGAACTTGTATGGATTGAATGCTTTCAGAACATCGTCAGGTGGACGATGAGCATTCTAAGTGATGTGTTCTTTTCTAAGGTAATCGTGACCTCAAGCCTCACAAACCGGGAATGGCTAAAACAGGGGAGGTGCAGCAAGGTTAGTGGGTAGCACCCAAGTAGGACAAGGTTACCTCTGTCTAGATGTCCCTTTCTATTTTCGACTTAGTGGTGCGGTTGCTGATCCCAACCGTGAGGTATCTTGTGCGGGAATTATCCAGTAAGGGATGTTCCGACCTTGTGTTACAGGGGATTGGGAGTGATCCTCGGTATGGTGATCTAGGCCACGTACTGTGACGGGCGGTACCCCGGTAGCCCTGCCATTGTATGGAATCCAAAATCCAATAAGTGTCGTACGTATTAGTTGTGCCCAACTATGTTGAAATGTGAGATGTAAGCATTTCAGCTATTTCTGTATTTTACTTGAAAACCCTAGACCCTATTATAATATAACTGGATTTCCTATCAAATGTTTTGGTTAGCGTAAGGTAAAAACTTTTCCATGTTTATGTGTGGGAAGTCTTACGTGATACCTTTGTTTTCAAAAAGGTTTTGAAGTTAAACAATTTTAACCCGTTTACTCACACCAGACCCATGTCTGACCCAAGTTGTTTATTTCTGTTTTATAAACTCTTGGGTACTCAAATTTTTACGAGTAGCCAAGGGATTCAGGTTTAGCTTTGACGAGTAATCTGGAGGAGCAATGGAGCAGGAGGCTTCAGCGTTGTAGATATAGATAGTTGTTCCGCTGTGTTTGTATCTCTGTTTTGTATTGAGATGTAATAACTAGACAGATGTTTATAACTGTCTAGTATGTGGTGTGTAATCTGTGTAACTCTGATAAATGTTGTATATGATACTATGTAATATTTATGTGATATAATATATTTTGTTCGTTTCCGCTGTGAGTATTTGTGTTTGTTTCTTTTCTCTTCTTTTCTTTTCTACTTCTCACCCCTTTCTTTCTTACTGTCGATGCGATTTTCCGGGAGTGGAAACTCGGGTCGTCACAATTGTCCTGCATTACTTTACTTGTATTTAACTTATTACCCAAATACAACAATTATTACTTAAAATAAATTTACGCTTTTATTACTTTACATTCACACTTCTGTTACTATATTAATAATCACCAAGTAACGTTTATTATCAAAACAACATTAATTAAAATTTCTTATCTACATTGATTTGCATAAGTTTTCCATTAATCGCGTATTACTTAATACGTTACTATAACATTGAATTCATTAGATTATCACAAATTTCGTCATGGCATTAGTATATACAATATTCTCATTACTTCAATGCATCGTAATTTCTCTTTTTATATGATTAAGTACTTAGCTAAAATTTCAAATGTTGCATTTTCTTTCTATATTTACTTCAATATGAGTTAGAAAATTTTTCTTTCTAAATTAAATTACAAAAATCAAATTAAATTAACAAATTAAATGGTCTAAATTTACGGGTCGTTACAAAGTTGTTACAGCACATATGAAGTTGTACACGTGGTGTATATGTTTAAAAGTATATTATGTTACTATATATTATAAAGGCTGTACATTAGTTTATATACATTTGTTAGTTTTATAAAATTTACAAACAATATTACTTACAACGATTTGATTGCATACATTATTAACTGTGAATATGACAGAGTTTATAAAATATAAGTATATATACACATAATTTTTATATATATTTTGTTAACGTAATCTGTTCAACTGTGTATCTTTCGTTTGTATAAGTTTAGATACATACATGGTTTTACGGTCATTGCTTTAGTTGGTCTGTTAAAAGCAGTACTTTTCATATGTACAGTATTATATGTGTGGAGTATAACATGTTTCAAGTATATATTTTAAAATATAAGTATGTTTATATAGTGCATTGCATGTATACATTTGATTTAAAGTTATAAACGTTTGCATTTGTTCTATGGTTAGTTTTATATGAGTATGTTTAAGTTATACGAATATATATATATATATATATATATATATATATGTTTGATTTTTTGTATAAGTGTTTTTAAATTTGAAATGATAATTTTTGAATATATATATATACATTTAATTTAATATGTATTTGGATTCAGAATATGATTTTTTATATATATATTCTAAGTTATATATATGTGTGTATTCACTTACATCAATTATCTTCATCGATTCCGTTCTGATTTGTTCCATAAATTCTTGTTATCAGCTATGATCGTTGAATTCGTGCCAACCTTGTTGTTTGGATTCGTGCTTGCATTTCGTAACTTATCTCATTGCCTATTCTATCTAGCCTCGAAAGGTGAGCAATCACTCACGATTAACGTTCTTTTATTTATTAAATTTGATTTCAATTGAAACGACAATTGAAATATGCTGTTGTAATTATTTTAAATTGCTATATATGCTATTATCTGTAACTGTTCACCTGTGGGATATGACACCATATCTTGATGTTTATATTATATTGTTATTGATGATATTTATGCCTGTTATATTATTTCTATATCTGTTATCACTCTGCAAGTTCCCTGTTAGTATAGAAATCACTATGGGTTGAAATGATACATACCCGAACGGACTTTAGAATAGGAGAAAATCGTTATGGGTTGAAATGATAAACCCAAACGATTTTCATTTGAATTGAAATTGGGATTACGGGTCGAAATGATATCTACCCGTATATATTTAAATTTCGGATTGAAATGATAAACATCAGTATCACTTAACCATATGATAAATATATGTACAGACACCGTTGGTCCATATATATAAATATTTTGAAAATGAATTCTATGGTTTTGGATAGAAATGAATGGTTTTAAAATGTTGAGCCCTAAACTATTATATATAAATGGGAATGATTGATTAAATACATATAATATGGTTGAATATTTAAAAATATATTTCAAAATAGATTTTGGTAATAATTTGAATAAGTTAAGGTTGGGAAGATAATTTGAATTTAGTTGAAATTGTATTCAATAAAGAATTTTATTTAATTAAAGCAATTTGAAACTTATTGAAATTGAGATGTAAGATATGATTTATAACTTGGGTTTGATTTATAAGTAAGTTAATGAATATTTCTTGTTTAAAATAAATTTAAGGAAATATTTAGTAAAAAAATGTAATTTAAGGCTGGTTAAATGATATTGAATCTATTAAGTGAATATCCCCTGATTAAGTAATAATGAAGTTAAATCAAGAGCTATATGAAACTATTAAATTTAACTTTGAAAATGTTGAATATTAAAGCCTTGAAATATATTGAAATTTAAATGGTATATTTAGAACTGAATTGAATTGATGAATGGAGCTTGAATAAATTTGAATTAGGAATTTGGTGTTGATTTGAATCGATTTGCGAGACTTGAGAAAATTAAATGCTTTACTTTATAAATTAATTAATATATATACTTTCTTGGAAAATAGTTATATTTGAAATGAAATGATATTTGGGTTTTAAAGTATAAATTAAATTGAAATGACCACGGTGTTATAATGTATATTTCCACCTTGTAGATAGTTCTGAAGATCCTTAGAGGATGGTTATCCCAAACATCCTTTAAGTTACTTGTATTTCAGTTGATATTTCACTTGAGTTGGATTTATTTATATAAGAATGTTAATCCTGACTCGAGTGTTTTGTGTTTGCTTTACGCTCGGGTCAGACCGAGTGATACAGCATTTGAGACTCACCCTTGGAGTTTGGAGCTTCCTTTGGAGATCCAATTATCGCCTCAGCTTTCAGCTCTTCTAGTTGATTTGTTCAGAGAAGTCATCTATTCGTACTGAAGACATCATTGCATTCGAGATATTCTGTTGTATTTTATTTTTAACTCTGATGTTTATATAGTAGCTTCATGAACTACTATTTTATCTATTCCGCTGCGTATTATTGTATTTACTCTGTGTCTGTGATTCTGTGATTGATTTATTTACTGTATATGCTGAGATTTGCCAAATTTAAATTAACAATCTATTGTTTTGAATTATTCAAGTCCGACATGTGTGGATTTATTGTCGATTTGAATGGTCCAAAATAGTGGGTCGTTAGAGTTGGTATCAGAGCTTTGGCTCTAGGCAAAACTTAGCATATATAGTAAATTTATTTACAGAATCACTTTCGTTCGAGTTTGTATCTCTTCCGTTTGACTCGATTTCCTTTGAACTTTGGAACGTTTCTTGCGGTTCCAAAATTCATTCTTGTCTCTCCCTATTTGTATTCTTTTGATTCTGGAGTATCCCATAACTCCACTTCGAATGATCTCTATAAGAATAAGATCCCACCAATCTTTGAATGATTTGTGAAGGGGTGAAACTCCTTCACAATTGGCATTGATTCACCGGAGATTTCTATATCTTTGGTTTAGATGCCGCTATCTCTTGCGATCGAATGTTGATTTTTCTTGGAATTCTGCATCGATCATATTCCTGAAGTCATGGTTGACCAGGTTAAGGTCGCCCGCGACTTGTATAAGTATATTCATCTTCTATTTTGAAATTTAATTATCTCATCTTCGTTCAAGCTTATCTTCGAATCATAATTCTATTTGATTAAGAGTTCCTCTAATTTGAATCTCTATCTTTGTTTGAAATCCGTTCTTAAATCATCCTTTGAAAATCGGGTTTGTTTGTATTCTAGAAATTGTTTTCTAAACCGAAATTATTATTTTGATAAGTATGATTATATTCTATAAATAAAAGTGAAATGTTTTCGATAAAGATTATATACCCTTTTTAAAATGAGAAATTGATGTTTCGAAAGGATTTGTAATTTTGAAAAATTATATAAGAAATTTGATTTATCTAAAAATGATTTATGACTGAAGGATTTTAAATTTGAAATTCGAGAATTGAACCCCGGTGTTTTAAATTGGTTTTAAGATTTTTTTTTTGAAATATATAATAATAATATGATTTAAAAGTATCTTTTCCGAATAAGAAATGTTTCAAATGATTTTAATGAGTTTCGAATGATTTCGAAGAAATTTCAAAAGAAGTTTGAGAAAATAGAAGTCCAGAATTCACTTATGTCGCTGGAAAATAATTTCGGTGATGAGTGCACGCATCATCGACATTGATTTTCGAGTTTCAGAGTGGGGGATAGGCCACTTCAGTAGCTTTGCTATGCGAGTGATTTTGTGAAACCATTTTGATTTCAAATTCCGAAGTAAGATTTGATATTCGAAAGATATATGTATATATATTTGAAATGATTTGAAGTAAGATGGTGTTCAGTCCTTTAGTTTCGGATTTGAAACCTATCTTTTGAAATTGATTTACTGATTTGTTGATTTCCAACTCTTGAATTTGAAAATGATTTCTTCAACTATTTCGAAGGTTCGAGCACTTCCAAATCAAGGTTAACTTTTCAAAGCTAAGAAATTTTGAAAAGTATATAAGTTTGGTATGTATGTTAAAGTATGTAGTTATATGATTTAAATAAGTTGAAACTGTTTTGTTAAGTAAATGAATAAGGCAATTTTAAAATTTTCTAATATGAAATTTCTATTTGAAACGTTGTGAAAAGAATTTGGTCTTCAAATATTTTGAAATTTTTTAAATGTTTTAACTTAGTAACATCTTTATGAAACTATATATTTAACAGGTTGGAATAAATATATAAGTTGTACGTATACTGTTTTATTCGCATAATTAATTTGATCCAAGTTTGAGTACACAAGTTCGAGGTGAATTACACCATTTCGTGTTAGGATTTTTCATTCGATTCTTGATGACGAATATTTGATATGGATTTTGGGCTAAATTCTAGAATTCTCTATCATAGTATATGGCTATGCAAGGAGACTGATGGCTTCTAGTCGAGAAACCATATCGAAATCCGCATTAGGGAAGTCGAATGAACAATACTAGTTCGAAAGCGAACTTGTGTGATCGAGCGAGCGATCAAATGTGATTTTGCGAAATGATGACGTATGTACATCTTATATTCTAATATCATTGATATATTTTGACGCTGAAATTGAAAGCTGTCGAGTTAGAATATCTTTGCTGACTAAAAGAAAATTTCCAATTTAAATTACAAAGATATACAACCCATAAAAGCAAAGATATTCAATCCCATATGGCTCTTCATACAGCGAAATTTATTTTGAAAATTTTGATCCTTATATAAGATAGACCTTACGTAAGTATAAGATGATTTTGAAAACATTTGATTTTGGAAATGAATTGGTTGACTTAAATTATTGATTTGGAAATTTGGATTTATTTTCTAAATCTATTATTTTGGAAACTTTGAAACTAAAGATAATTAATTTGAGAAGAAATAATTTGGTGAAATCGTATATGATTTTGAAATTGAACTGATATTGAAACAAATTGAAATTTGAGAACCTTATGTTACTAAACACTTTATTTGGGAGTTGTCGAACTTATATAAAAATTGATTTGTATGAGTATGAAATTGATTCGAAAACTATAGATTTGAAAAGGTACTCAATTTGAAAGTGAAATCTTATATAATTGAAGTCTATATAAGTATCATTTGATATACTATTGATTTTGGAAAGTATTTGATTTGAAAATTAAATCTTATATATAATGGATTTTATATAAGTACGATATTTGAAAGTGATTTGAAAAGGTACTATATGATACATATTTTCGAAGTAAAGATATGGAAAGTGCCTTCTGCTTGATATCTGATTTGTGGCCACATCTTGGATTCATTCTATCGATATTATTCTCTTTGATTTTTGGTTTTCCGGATATGATACTCGAGTGTCCTTCGAATTCCATGGCATTACCCATGGTCTTACGAGCGCGGATGCATAGCGCAACTGCCTAGCTGAGTCTTGCCTAGGGATACGGATTGTTTCCTGGGGGATCCAGGCGTAACCATTGTGTATCTTGCAATCTGTGTAGGTCGTGAATAGTAGCGCAACTGCTTGGCTGAGTCTTGCCTGGGGGTACGGATTGTTTCCTGGGGGATCCAGGCGTAACCATTGTGTATCCTGCATTCTACTAGTCATCATGGCGTAACTCGCAGGGCTGAGATAGCTTACGGATATGGATTGTTTCCTGGGGGAACCAGGCGTAACCATTGTGTATCTACGAACCATGGTTAGACAAAGGTTTTGTTTGTTTTTGTTTGGATTGTACTTTCCATATCTGTTTTTAAAAGTTTTTCCAGTATTTTCACTAGGTGTTGAAACAAGTCTACTAAGTACCTGGAGAATTCTAGTTTTGCGCCTGATCAACGCACTACCATAGTCTACAGGAACAAGGATAAACTTTTTGAAACATCGAGTTATAAAAGTATTTTCGGAAGGAAATTTGTTTCGATGTAAAAGTATTTTATTATAAAGGTATTTTATTATAAAAGTATTTCCAACAAAGAAATTCTGTATTAATATTCGAAATTGAAATTCTCATGGTTTAAATTAATTATTCGTGCCCGATTCTATTCTTTTGAATCTACCTTATCTGCTCAGCTTTATTTATTCACCTATATTCTATTTTTCCAAAAAAATTAGTATTATAAATATTTTAGAAGTTATTAATTAAATAAAACATATTTAAAGTAAATGATTATTGGTTTATTAATAATATTTGAAAAGTATCTTGAGATAAAAAATAATAAATTTATGAATTATGGATTTAAATGTTTTCAATAGCTTCTTTGTAAAAATAAGCAATAATGTAAATAATTGTTTTCAAATAGCTTACATATATTTATAAAGGTGTTATTTAAACCTATAAATGATACTTATAAAAGAAAACAAGAAATTTTACAAAGGGGTTTGAAAATATTAAGGTATTAAAAATAATTGAATTGTAAATGGAGTTTTCAAATGAATATTTCAAGTAAAATTTTATATAGTCTCAAATTAATTGTTTAATCTTGACTTTCAATCTACTTCTATTTTTGGTTGTTCTATTCTCCTACCTCCTTCCTTTTCGAGGACGAAAAATTTTGAGTGGGGGAGAGTGTAACGACCCATAATTTTTAGTGATTTTATTTATTAAATTAATTGAAATTTTGTGAAATTTAAAAAATAAAATTTGAAAATAAAAATTTATTATTAGGAATACGTCTATTTTAATATAGCAACTAGTAAATTTTCATCTGATAATATTAAAGTTTATTTTCTTGTGAAATTCTATTTCAATTTAAGTCAGTTAATTATTGATGAAAATAAAATGTTTTCCAAACTTGAATATTTTTATACAATAAATTTCTAAATCATCTTCTGAGTGAAACATCAGTCTTCGTTTCGTCAAATTTGGACTTATCTAGCTCCGTTTATCTTATTTTTGACTGAATTGCAGCATTTTCGGTACCGATTATCGACTTTTGATCGGATGATCGTACCACTAATATCTGTATACCGTTTTGATCGCCTCGTCACGCTGATCTTTACGGTCTATTCACTTCTGTGTTTTGAGGTCCGGTACGCGACAGATATAATAAAACTGTGCGTCGTACCGGTACCAAAATTTGTGACTTTTAATTTTCCCTAACCTTTTAAAATTTAAAACGTGCAGGGGAACACAATAATAATTTTCTTTAATTCTTTCAGCTCAATCGTAGGGTGTGCCCGTTTCCTTTCATTCACCCTTTTCATACATTGTTTAATTTCTTTCCTCTGTGCTCTAGCGTGATTATGGCACGTTTTCTCTACCTCTCGGTCTCATCTTCCTATCAGTTTAAATATATAAATTAATACATATAAATCTAAGTATATATAATTTGGTACGTTATTCCTTGAACCGTGCATTGCCAAACAAACATTCTAATCGGTTCATATTTATTTATTATTTGCGTTCACTTTTGTTGTCACCATTTATGTCCATTCTCCCTTCCTCCTTTTACTGAAGCCATTCACATTCATTTACCCTGCCTTCCTCCTTTCTTTTTCTCTTTTTATTTTGGCTTCGAACAGCTTCCCCCCCCTCCCCCCGTCCTCATCTTCACCGTGCCAGTGCCTAGCGACCAGCCAATACTCCCACACTCTCGCCCTTTCTCTCTCTTGCCCTCTGCCTAGATCATGCTCGGCTAAGTCACCATCTTTCACCGTGACTGCACCACCATGTGTTCGTCTCTCCATGACACCACATGCAGCCGAGCGACCCACGGCCTCCCTCCACCACAACAGATGCTCATAACCGCTCATGTCACCACAACAACCGTGCTCCACCACGTCGACAGCGTCTATCACCCTTCTTCTTGCAATAGCGTACGACATCTCCTTCTCATCTCTGTTTTATATACGTATTTTATATGAATGTTTATATATTTTATTATATTTTATTTAGATACATATATATAATAGTTTGGTTTATATAAGTTTTATAAATATATTGTTATGTGGGTTGGTGAGTATATAGATTTATATGTATATATTAGTTTATATATATATTATTTATATAGTATGTATATATCAAAAAAATGTTATATGTATTGTTTATATAAAGTATAGATTTAAATTTATAAAATACAAAGTTTAAATGTATATATATTGTTTGTTAAGGGAAAGTATAGTTAAGAGTCTGCATATATATATATATATAAGTAGTCTGCATAGGTACTTATCTGTTAGTTATATTTTTCAGTTTGTGTATATGTCCATATATATTAGTTATATAAGTTATAATATGTTAATGTATATATGCAGGTTTGTGACGCCCCACCTCTATACCCACGCTAGCCAAGAACACTACGGTGTAGTGCTGTCAACTAGCACGGAGAATAAGGCTGTTGAGGAGCGACCATCTATGTAATTGCTTTGTGCGAGCACCGATATGTCAGATAATAAAACATTGCATTTCATCTTTAGAGGAAATCCGACATACCGATACAAACTCAAAGCTACTACACAGTGGCTATAATAGTTTAGGACAATAGATATAAAAATAACACAGATAACATAAATGCGGAATACAGATGGAACGAAAAGTCTCATATATATAATAACTGATATCAGTTACAATACATTTGACACAATACAAATGATACAACTACAACTGTCGACTCAAGAAGTTATATATACAAGTACATTATCGACTAATATACATGAATACATTATCATCTTAAAACAGACACACTGACTACTACAACAAGACGAAGACCACTTCAAGTGATATAAAAAGTCTTCATAGCTCTAGCAGCAACCCAAAGCTAAAAACCTACAACCTGTAAATACTCGGTCTGACCCGAGTATTAAATTCAAAAGAAAATAATACATGGGTCAGTCTAATTCAAACTCAGTTATTAATGCACAGAAGCAATAATAATCAAACATCAAATAGACGAAAGTCACAGAAATTCTCCGTCTATCCGACTCTTTTAATAAAGAAATCGGATAACGAAAATTCTAACACTAAACAGTGTTAAACAATAAATCAGCAGATTTAAAACATCAACAGAGATAGATGAAAAGATTTCTAAATGAAGATGATTTAGAAAAGAATGTAATTGCCGAAAACGGCGATTAACAACAAAAATAAACGAGGATGAATGGAACTGATCAAGCAAGTGCAGCAGGTACAAAGACAAGGGCAGGCTGCAACTAATATTAAAAATTATGCCTGTACACAGTGAAGTGAGATACACATGAAGCAGCATGACTGTACAAACTATATACAAAAGAGAATATGCAATGTAGTGAAGCAAAACAGGTCAAGGGTGAACACACGAGAAGTCACAGGTCAGGGATGCATGAAGTCAGGGATCAAAGATAAAACATGCAACTACAACACAACTACACAATATAGGAATGAATAAAATCAAGTCCAGATACTCAAAGGCAACAGACTCAAGTGACCAGAGTAGCTCAAGTTCAAGTAAATACATATAACCACATCAAACTGCAGCAGTGACTAAGTGAACAAGATGAAGACAGAAACAACATGCACCATTTCAAATGCATGAAGACCATATTCAAGTGCATAGGTAGATCGAATACCCCATTGAAAATATAGTCACTAACAGGTACAACAAAGTGTACCAGAGAGACCAGTGAACACAACCCAAAAAGGCTACTGCTTCAAACTTCATACATACATATATAAGAGTCGAAGCAATGACAGTGACCAAAGTCACAAAAGAATTAAGTCCAGAAGCTATGCAACAGAAATAGTGAAGATGAGAAGGCAAACAAAACTCACGAACAAGTCAAGATAAATTCAAAAGGACTGTGGCCAACATGTATGCCACAAGTACAAAGAAACTTCGAAATTAATACCGAGAGCAATTGCAAAACTAACCTAATTAATTCAAGACAGTGGCTATCAGGCACTGCAATTACATGGACTAGATTTATCGAGTCAATCCACCCATATATGCATACACACAAACATATTTGTGTATATGCACACATATCCAGAAACAGGTGACAGTGCAAATATAATACAACAGCCCTCTCAAAGCAAATATTATACAGTGCAAACCCATAAATGCAAAGTCAAAGGCAAGGTGATGCCAACCGAAAGATAAAGAGAGCATTTAAGATCAAGGCACAGCCGAGATGAACAATCACAGTGTACAGTCATGTTCAAGGGACAGTGCATATCAACTGGGACTATACTAGAAGCAAAAATCCAATTATCAAATGAAAACTCAAGTAAGGGATAATTGAAGAAGACAGTGATGAACTATTTACAGATAACTGCAACTGTTTCGAACTGTAAGTGAACATCAAACACAAAGGCTACAGACATCAAAAATCAAATTAGTCCATATGATCAAAGAAACAAGTCCAGCAACGACCAAGAACAAGGCACAGTGCGGTTTCAATGCTGCAAGGCTCAAGTATACATGAATACACATATAAGGTGACACAACGGTATGTTGAAGCACCAGAGTTACAAAACTCAAAGTCAAGTGATAAAATCAAGTTTAAAAATGTCATGGTGATACATGAATTGAAGCACAGAACAAAATTCACGTTACTGCCTTTCTCAATGAAAGCAACAAATTGAATACCAAAACAAGGACTCTTTGTGATTAAAATATGTACATGTGATAAAATATATTCATGTAAAAGATACCAAACCATTGTATGGGCATGTACAGTAAGGACAAATGAACTCATGTGGATATGCAAGCAGTGTAAGCCGGTGTCACGGTTCGAATCCAAACATAGTTGCGAGTTCGAACAAGGAAACTATTATTAACAGCTGATACTACAATAGTGTAACAAATTCAATTGCAAACACAATCCTAAATCAACCAAAGTCAGGGACGTGGTGAACATGGAAAAAATCAACGGCTCAAAATAGAAGCCATGGCAGTCAAGGAAGTCAGAAATAGTCCAAGCAATGAAGTCAATACTCAAAGAAAATACAAAATCGAATGACCGACAACAAGGGACGAATTCAACAATCAAATACGAACGAAAATTTGTCGAATTCGAACACCAATACACTCGAGGTAGGAATTAGATGTGAGATTTTACTCACCTTCTTCTACGAGCAAGCACGAAGAGTAGAAACTTCGATCGAGACATCCGATCGCCAGGCAAGCAAGAAAAAAAACCCCATCCACCAGATCGAAATAAAGTCGGCCTCTTCAGTATTCACGAAAGCCCTAATTTGTTGACGAGAGAAAGGAACGAAAGAGAAAACAAAAATTGTGGCTGCCATTAATATTTTGTTTTCTTCGATTTTGGGCTTAGGGTTTTCGAATGGAGGAAAGGGAGGGGGATTGGGTTATCACGGGATCAACAAAGGAAACGTGGGCCAATATGATTTTTAAAGCCCACTAACAATTTCTTAACCATTTTTCAAAAGAATTTCAACTCGATAAAATTCCAATAAGAATTGGCGAACGATTTAATCACCTAGTGTCGATAATTAATTGCTACGAATTTGCGGGTTGTTACAAGGTTAGTTTTGAAATTTTTATATCTAAATATATATTGAAGTATACATGCTCTGTTGTCTATGTTCTGTTTTGTGTAAATAGTGCTACATATGTTTTTTTTTTGTTAGCTGTACATAAAGTTGTTTTAAGTTTAGTATTTAAAGTATAAGAAAATGCATATAGTTGTTACAGCACATATGAAGTTGTACACGTGGTGTATATGTTTAAAAGTATATTATGTTACTATATATTATAAAGGCTGTACATTAGTTTATATACATTTGTTAGTTTTATAAAATTTACAAACAATATTACTTACAACGATTTGATTGCATACATTATTAACTGTGAGTATGACAGAGTTTATAAAATATAAGTATATATACACATAAGTTTTATATATATTTTGTTAACGTAATCTATTCAACTGTGTATCTTTCGTTTGTATAAGTTTAGATACATACATGGTTTTACGGTCATTGCTTTAGTTAGTCTGTTAAAAGCAGTACTTTTCATATGTACGGTATTATATGTGTTGAGTATAACATGTTTCAAGTATATATTTTAAAATATAAGTATGTTTATATAGTGCATCGCATGTATACATTTGATTTAAAGTTATAAACGTTTGCATTTGTTCTATGGTTAGTTTTATATGAGTATGTTTAAGTTATACAAATATATATATATATATATATGTTTGATTTTTTGTATAAGTGTTTTAAATTTGAAATGATAATTTTTGAATATATATATATATATATACATTTAATTTAATATGTATTTGGATTCAGAATATGATTTTATATATATATATATATTCTAAGTTATATATATGTGTGTATTCACTTACATCAATTATCTTCATCGATTCTGTTCTGATTTGTTCCATAAATTCTTGTTATCAGCTCTGATCGTTGAATTCGTGCCAACCTTGTTGTTTGGATTCGTGCTTGCATTTCGTAACTTATCTCATTGCCTATTCTATCTAGCCTCGAAAGGTGAGCAATCACTCACGATTAACGTTCTTTTATTTATTAAATTTGATTTCAATTGAAACGACAATTGAAATATGTTGTTGTAATGATTTTAAATTGCTATATATGCTATTATCTGTAACTGTTCACCTGTGGGATATGACACCATATCCTGCTGTTTATATTATATTGTTATTGATGATATCTATGCCTGTTATATTATTTCTATATCTGTTATCACTCTGCAAGTTCCCTGTTAGTATAGAAATCACTATGGGTTGAAATGATACATACCCGAACGGACTTTAGAATAGGAGAAAATCGTTATGGGTTGAAATGATAAACCCAAACGATTTTCATTTGAATTGAAATTGGGATTACGGGTCGAAATGATATCTACCCGTATATATTTAAATTTCGGATTGAAATGATAAACATCTGTATCACTTAACCATATGATAAATATATATACAGACACCGTTGGTCCATATATATAAATATTTTGAAAATGAATTCTATGGTTTTGGAAAGAAATATATGGTTTTAAAATGTTGAGCCCTAAATTATTATATATAAATGGGAATGATTGATTAAATACATATAATATGGTTGAATATTTAAAAATAGATTTCAAAATAGATTTTGGTAATAATTTGAATAAGTTAAGGTTGGGAAGATAATTTGAATTTAGTTGAAATTGTATTCAATAAAGAATTTTATTTAATTAAAGCAATTTGAAACTTATTGAAATTGAGATGTAAGATATGATTTATAACTTGGGTTTGATTTATAAGTAAGTTAATGAATATTTCTTGTTTAAAATAAATTTAAGGAAATATTTAGTAAAAAAATGTAATTTAAGGTTGGTTAAATGATATTGAATCTATTAAGTGAATATCCCCTGATTAAATAATAATGAAGTTAAATCAAGAGCTATATGAAACTGTTAAATTTAACTTTGAAAATGTTGAATATTAAAGCCTTGAAATATATTGAAATTTAAATGGTATATTTAGAACTGAATTGAATTGATGAATGGAGCTTGAATAAATTTGAATTAGGGATTTGGAGTTGATTTGAATCGATTTGCGAGACTTGAGAAAATTAAATGCTTTACTTTATAAATTAATTAATATATATACTATCTTGGAAAATAGTTATATTTGAAATGAAATGATATTTGGGTTTTAAAGTATAAATTAAATTGAAATGACCACGGTGTTATAATGTATATTTCCACCTTGTAGATAGTTCTGAAGATCCTTAGAGGATGGTTATCCCAAACATCCTTTAAGTTACTTGTATTTCAGTTGATAGTTCACTTGAGTTGGATTTATTTATATAAGAATGTTAATCCTGACTCGAGTGTTTTGTGTTTGCTTTACGCTTGGGTCAGACCGAGTGATACAGCATTTGAGACTCACCCTTGGAGTTTGGAGCTTCCTTTGGAGATCCAATTATCGCCTCAGCTTTCAGCTCTTCTAGTTGATGTGTTCAGAGAAGTCATCTATTCGTACTGAAGACTTCATTACATTCGAGATATTCTATTGTATTTTATTTTTAACTCTGATGTTTATATAGTAGCTTCATGAACTACTATTTTATCTATTCCGCTGCGTATTATTGTATTTACTCTGTGTCTGTGATTCTGTGATTGATTTATTTACTGTATATGCTGAGATTTGCCAAATTTAAATTAACAATCTATTGTTTTGAATTATTCAAGTCTGACATGTGTGGATTTATTGTCGATTTGAATGGTCCAAAATAGTGGGTCGTTAGAATATCTGTTTATACATTACATCATCAGAGTACAACAGTTTCACGGCACACAACTGAACAGTTATATAAACTTGTCCTCATAACTGAATACACAGCGGAATAATAATCAAATACGGAAATACGTCTCGCAATCCAGCTCGTCTCCTGAGCTCCACAGCAATCCATCCAGAATCTATTGATAACCTGACTCTAGGCTGCTCGTGTTGAAAATTATGGGCACCCTGAGTTTAGAAAAGGGAACAATAAACTCCAGGTCAGTCATGGGACTGGTGTGAGAACTATAAACAGTTATTTGTACAAAAAGAAATCTGTTTATGATTTTGGAAAATGAAACTACCATAAGGCCTCCCGGCACACACACAATGCAATCGCACACCTTGGAGGAGATTTCTACTTATAGTAGTCAAATATGCTTGATACGCGAAAATCCTTTGGATATTATTATTAGTGCATAGTGTGGAAAACATTTCGAAAGTATAATATTAATCTTAGCCAGCATACGTACCATTATAGTATGCCTAATATAGCTACCATGTTAGATGGCAGGTTCTACAACTAAAACCGTACAGGGCTCGTATTGAGTGATTGGATTTCCAACAAATGGTCAAGGCTAAGGAACTTCCTTTCCGAATGGGTACGCCTCTGGAGGGACGCCTCGAGAACCTAACCGGATCTCTGTCAACACAAGGCCGGGTTACCTCTGTTACTATGTAACTAACTGTCACGAGTATGCCATCCCTCGGTCGTAACCAACCTTTACCGAGGCGCCTCGAATTCTAACAACCACATGAGTAAATATCTAGGCTCCATACCAGAATACCACTTTTGATTTTATCCACATAAGTAAATATCTGGGCTCCATACCAGAATACCACTTTTTATCCAGAAGGAAATGTACATACCCCGAGGGGCGCGACCCTCATAACCTTGCTGCGCCCTTCCTGCTTCAACCATTTCCGGGGTGTGAGGTTTGACGAAGTCTCGTCCCACAAAGCTACGCTTTTCACAAAAGCCATGCTTCGATCAACCAATGATCAACACTTAGCATACCACATTACCAAATTGAGAATATATCACTAGTAACAATCAACTACATAACCTCTGAGCTCGTACGTCTCAGAGAAGGGTGTTAAGCTAAGAGAATAAATTCTCCGCCACCAACAGAAATGTATTTGATAGAAAACAGCTCTATATCTCAAAGTGTAATGTCAGACATACATCCATACAAGTCCATCCTGGGTCTGAATGGAACCGAAGGCACTTCGTCCAATTAAGGAAAAAGTCCTTGCAAATCCGGATATCCCCTAATCACGTTCGGACTCCCCACCACATACGGTAATCAAAATCTCTATACCGGAGCAACTCGGTGCAGAGACATTCAACAGGCAATCCTTTAGTTTTCGAAAATAACCGGCCTTCAACCACCGTCTTCAAATGCAATCCCATTTCGTTGTATCATTATTCAAAATGGGTTTTATGACTTAATGTCCTCTCCCGGCTTAATCGAATAATGAGCGCTTATTTTAAAAACAAGTGGATACATTCAATTCTAAATTAAGTCACAACAAATTTCCACTTTTAATCTTTTAAACAAAAGGTCCACCTTTTAAAATTCGATGTGGTTTTCGGATAACCATTTGGAATCCGACCCCCGATCGAATCGAAATTCAAATGCTGTTTTAAAGGCCAATATTGATAGCCGGTTATTTAACTATCATACAACATCCACAAACAACCATCAGATTTAAATAATTTTCCAAATTATTTATTTCAAAATATCTTCGCAAGATATAAATTTTTCTACACTTCAACCCTTTTGAAAATAGTTTTCAAATCACTTTCCTCTCGCGGAATAAATTCCAAATATTGTTTATTTCCACTGAAAATCACCAAGACTAAAAGCTTTGGATTTTAGAATAATTAAAATCACTTTATCTAAAAATATATATGCTTTGAAATAATTAGAACAAAAACTACTTAAAACACTTTATTTAAAATACCAGTTATGAAATTTAATAATAATTTTTCATGTAAAACTTAAGCCAAAACAAATTTAAAAATAAAGGTTATCAAATTCTATACACGTTTTCCAAAAAACACTTTAGTCAAACTATATTTCAAATAAAACTACTTTATAAAAATATAAATATAAATAATTATCTTTTTAAAATCATAAAACCAATTAGCCTTTAAATTAATTATTACTATAACTAATTTAATAAATATTTAACTTTAGAATTCCAAACAACTTAAATAAATAATTTCTCAAAAACATTCTTTTAAAACAACTTTGAAACTTCAAACTTATACCTTCAAATCTGCTTTGAAAACGTACTTGGCTTTTCAGGGAAATACGTTTTTCTCTCACACCTTTAAAAATAAACCACTATTTATTTTTTAAACAAATTACCCATTCCATTATAAATTCCCACCGTGAATTTATATTTCCAAAATATCCATTGATATCTTATTTCACTTTATAAAACCCAGTTTATAAATTCTATAGTCTCATCTTCTTTTCAAAACACAGTTTCGAATATTTAATTAGTTTTCAAATCGGTTTCCCAAAACTAATTCCATTTTTAAAATAAATTCCTTTATTTCTCCCAAACCATTTAAAATCCAAATTTTAAATAAATTCTTCAACTTTCAAACAATACTACAAGTTCTCAAAATCCCTTTTATTTCCATTTACAAAAAGTATTTTCCCCGTACCTGAATTTATTCAATAGGATTTCAAAAATCAACTTTTATCTTTTCCAAATCCCTTCTTTTAATTTATCCAATTCTCTAAAAATTATTTTACTTCCAACAATCCAATTCTTATATTTCTGGTATCTTAAAATACCTGAATATATTCGGCCAAACCATAGCCTTTAATAATTTCAATTACCAATATAATCAATCACAGATCTTCAATAAATCATATCACAGCATATGAAATAAATTCAAACATTTGAGGAATCCATTTGGATCCCTCGAACCTGTTTCCCTGCATCCATAGTTGTTAGCATAATATAAAATACCAATTCCACTTCGAGGTGGAATATCGCGGTATATGGGTTCATATCATCCGCTATTATGCGGCGCATAGGGTCTCATCCGCTATATTATGCGGGAAATCAATCACTCCAATATATATATATACTACTATATATAACATACCAATCCAACTGATAACAATTATCAATCCAAGCAAACAGCCAATAATTTAAATTTAACGATTTAAATTAAACCGGGTAATCCGATTGAGTGAGAAGTTCTCACCTTTGCTTTTGTTTTTCAATCCATTCCCTTTCCAGCTTGTTTTCACGATTTTTAAACCTTGCTGCTCAGACCTAACTCGAGATGCTCGGACGCACATTGCGGCACCATCACATCGTCACTGCAACCATCACGGCTTCACAAATGCCTTCGACCACTCGTGCATGCGAGAGCTGGATTGACGCCAACCTCCACGAACTCGCAATCGAACTCGAGTTCGAACTCTAGCCACAGTCGAACCCACCGTAGCTTCCACCATCTCGATCGATCGAACGACGATCTTCTCCTATATTGCAACTTCGTGCTACCCAGATTCACCGCAGAAGCTTACAAACGCGACCCTTCCTTCCCAAGCCCTAGCTGTCGCGACGAGCTCGCGCTCTAATGTCGAGCTTTCCCCCACCCCCTTCGCGTGCGCGAACGTGCCTCCATCGATTACGTTGTGCTCGATTTCTGGCCGTCCCCCCTTCCCCTTTTCTTTGCTTTTGATTCCGATCGAATTCGTTGCTTTTTCTATTTTTTTTTAAACAGAGGGGATTTCGATCTTTCAGGCTTCGGCCATTTTTTCTATTCGAATTTGATTACGAGATTATAATATGAAAATGAAGAAGCTCGGTGATTTTAGTTTGAGAGGAAAGGGACATCTGTACGCGAATTGGAAAGGAAGGGGAACACGTGCTCAAAAATTCAATACGTGTATGCAAAGATTACAGTGTTTTCAAAGGAAATAATATCAATTATGTTTAAATTCAAATTCAAATTATCCCGATTTCCGCAACTCACAATCTCGATCTCCAATCGAGGCGTGCCGCTAGGTGTTCATAATGTTAAACCCCTATTCCGAACGAAATGGAAAAGGTTTCGAGTTCTAATTCGATCGTATGGAGAAGATAGCTTTTTAGATCAGTAATTATATTAAATATTCGATATAGATTTCAGCGCGTTTATCTACCGTACGATCACCCGTCAACTCCAAACAGTATGAAAATTGAAATCCGATAATAATACACTATTACATCCAATGGAACTAGTTTCGTCGAATTCCGAGACTGTGCCTCGGAAGGCTATTTTTTAAATATCGATTTAAACGATATAAATTCAAAACTGAACAAAACACTTTCAAATTCAAGTTTAAAGGTTCTATTACCTTCAGTATTATAAATATAAATTTCCTAAGCCTTTAAAATATTTTTAACAAGCATAAAACTGAAGATTCAATATTTTACCCAACTTCAATAATTAAATTTAATAATTTAATTGCCAAATTCATAGTGATATTTGAAATTCAAGTTAAACTAACATTCAAATATTTAAAATCAATTAAATATTCCAATTTCAAATATCCAAAAATTCTCGGTCGTCACATGGCTAATCCAGGTTCTATGAGTTTTCTGAAATTTTCTGAGTTTTATACGATTTCACCATTTTAAGATTTTGTTGCATCGATAGCCTAGTGCTACATGAGATGTTATGTATGGTGATTTCGTTTTTATAAATTTTGAAATCCATTTGAGAGTTCCATGAGATTCGAGTTTGGAAATTTTGATGAGTTTCTCTTACGGCTTTTGTATGGTTACTTGTATTTATATTGAATGCCCTTGAGTTTTGGATTTCTTATGTTGAACCAAACCTATTCATGCGACAACCCTTTGTGAATCTATACTTTGGCATTGTAATTGAGCTATATTTGTACCTTTCCTTTATAATTAAAGGAAGAATTCCCTTATGTTCTTATATTCTTCTTATCTTTTACTAATGTCAAGTTCTAGTTAGCCTGACCCATGTATTTATTACTCGGGTCGGACCGAGTTGCAGGTTAGCTTTTGGACCTTTGCTAGCTTTACCTTGTTGGGCTTCTTCATCGACTTTGGTTATGGCATAGTTTTGTGTTGTAGTCTTTTATTAGGAACCTTATGATGTACCTATTCTTTTGTGGGGATGTATGTATATATTATGGTTGAATACCACTTGTGTCATGTTGTATTACATTTGATGTAAGTGTATATGTATATTATCTGTGTTGCTGTTCTGTGACTTGAGATTGTATCGTTATCATATTTTGTTTCTGAATCGATCCTATAGTCACCATAGTAGTGTATTAGAAAGGAATTATGTATGTTGAATACTCGAGAAGAAATGAAAAAAAATAAGTGCCAAATCCGACATACTTAGCTCTTATCTAATGCAAGGCTATGATGGTCACCCTTAACCATCACTATTCTCCGTATTAGCAGACAGAATTACTATGTAATTCTCTTTGTTATTGTGGGTCTCGGGGTGGGACATTTTTAGTACCTTAGGCATTGGTTTTGATGAAAACAACCATATGACATTATATAAAATATAGATACTAATGTTTTTATCAAGTATATGGTGAAGGATATTAGACAGGTGTTGATTAGGAAGACTGTACAGTATCAAGAGGTTGATATAGAGATTCAAGAGTTAGAGATTCAAGACTAATGAGTTTTGAAGATTCAAGATATCAAGATAAGTTATAGAGCCATAGATTATTTTGTTAAAACCCTAATAGCACTTCTTTGATCTCTTTTCATTTTTCAAAAAAGGTTTTAAAATCTTTTCTCTGATTTTAGTAATTTTCAAATATCCCTATTCTTAAAATGATCTTTTCAAATGTCTTTTCTAAATCACTTTCATATGATTCTTGACCTTTTAATTATTTACAAAAATTATTATATTAAGTTTTTAAGTATTTTATTCTAATATATATGCTTTAAATTTTATTGTATTTAGATATAGTTTTTGGTTTTATAATTCCTAAATGTTTATGGTATTCAAAAGTATATTTTGACATTCATTAATACTTTTATTTTAAATATATATTCACTTATACTTTATTCATTATTTCCAAAAGAAATTTATATTTAAATCATTTATATATTAAAATAATTCAAAATAATTTTATAAAGTTTTTTAAGTTTTATTATGATTAAAATGTATAAACTATGTTTAAATGATTTTACAAAATATCAAAATATTTTACAAAGCTTAAGATTTTCAAAACAAATTAAAATAAATGTTTTCAAAAATACAAAGGACATGTCGACATACACATATAGCATATGTTGACATATACAATCCAAAAATTTTAAAATTTAAATTTTGAATAGAAGTGTCTTTTGTCGTATCTCTTCACAAATGGACGTGATTGTTGTTTCCCTATAAATAGGGGTTTTTTCGACGAAATTTGATTAACCACTTTCTCCTATTTTCTCTCCACTTCTCTTGATTTCTAAAAGAAATTCTACTCAAAATCTTCTCATATTCAACTAGAATCAAATTCAAACTCTATTCATTTGATTCTCTATTGTTTACTCTCTGATCATTCCCATCTCTCTCACTCAAATCAAGATCAAAGTGCTATTCAAGAGGTTATAGAATCATTTATACTCAAGATCAAGAAATTGATTTTGTAACTCTATCAAATCATACTCTTATACTCTTGGGTGTGCTTGGTGTCCTTGAAATCCAAGTGGGTGTGCTTATGTCCCGTCTGAATCAAATGGGTGTGCTTGGGGTCCCATTTGAATCCAAGTGGGTATGCTGGTGTCCCGTCCGAATCCAGTGAGGGTACCCAGAGCTTGGAAAATCTGAAAGGTGTGTCTCGTAGCCTTGAAATCGAGATTGTATAAAATTTGATATTTAAAAAGAAATCTATAGAAGAAATTGTATGGGACTGGATGTAGGGTAACTCCGAACTAGTGCAAAATTCCTGGTATGATCTCTCCGACTCTTTACTTTTTACATTTATTGCATTTATATATGTATGTATTTGCATCTGTGATTGTCAATTTGCAGTGTTTAAACTATAATCTTAAAAGAGTTCATAAAGATTCATAAAAGTTATTAAACACCACTCACCCCCCTTTGGTGTTAGATTAGCCTTAAGATCCTTACTTCCACAAACTAATAGATATGGTCACATTTATCAATGGAAATCATTAGTAGAATGAGCTTCTAATGAACGTTGTTCTAGGGAAGGAGTTATACATTTGATTTTGGAAGGATGATCGATTTGTTATGCATTAAAGTTAGAGTTCCCCGCACAAACAATGAGGTTGAGTACGAAGCATAGTAGTGGGACTCGGGATAGCAAAGGAACCGGCAGTAAGGACGTTGCATATACTCAGTGATTCCCAGTTGGTAGTCTACTAGGTAAAGAAGGAGTTCTAGGCTAAGGGTGCATGACTTTCCCCTTACCTGACAAAGACGCTGGAACTACTCAACGATATAGAGCACTAAACGACTACGCACATTCCTGGAGAGGAGAATACGAAGGCCGATTCACTGGCTAAGCTGGCTAGCTCTGAAGTTGTGCAATTGATGGGATTGTTTCTAGTGGAGGATTTATCGGCTCTAAGCATCAACCAAACGATATCGACTGGATCTTGGAGGCTGAGCAGGAAAAGGAGTCATGAATGACTCCAATCAAGGATTATATTGAAGGGAAATATCCCAAATGAAAAGAACGAATGATGAAAAATACTATGTAAAGTGTCGTGGTTTATAATGCAAGAAGGAGTGTTATACATGAGAGGTTTTCAACCCCCCGCTTTGGTGTGCAACCAAAGATGAGCTAGGAAAATCCTCATGGATATCCATGAGGGTTGTTATGGTGATCAGCCCAAGGGCATACATTAGCGAAGAAGATAGCTATGGATATAATCAGTGTGCTGCTGATGTCGAAAGGAGGAGCTAAGTATATTATTATTGCGGTAGATTACTTCACAAAGTGGCCTGAAGCGAAACAGCTTGCCACGATCACAATGCGAAAAGTGATCAATTTTGTGACGAAGAATATAACTTGTAGATTTAGAGTACCCCAAAAGATTATAGCTGACAATGGAATTCAATTCAAAAGTACCAAGTTTAAGTATTTCTGCAATCGGTACAGGATCAAGAAAAGCTTTTTGACAGATGAACACCCATAACCCAGTTGACAAATGGAGGTGGTAAATAAAATCATCTAGTCCATCATGAAGAAACGGCTAACTAAAGCCAAGGGCAACTGGGTCTATGAGCTTCCACTTGCATTATGGGCTTATAGGACGACCCATAAGTTCGCGATTAGGCATACTCCATTCGCTTTGGCCTTCAGAGCTAAGGCCATGATTCTGATAGAACTTAAAGTCTCTTCACAGTGGAAAAGGCACAACGACCCCAAGGTCAACAAGGGACTCTTGCTTGATTCCTTCGATGTTATTGATGAAAAGCAAGAAGAGGCCGAGTTAAGGGTAGCTACTTACCAGAAAAGAGTAGCATGAGATTTTAACATCAAGGTCCAGAGCCATGCCTTCAAAGATGGGGACCTCATTTTGAAATAAGTTCTCCTAGGTGTGAGGACACTTGGTCTGAATTGGGAAGGTCTTTATGCAATTGTACAAAGCCTTGGAGATAGAACTTTCAAGATGGCCACAGTTGATTGCATCCCAATCCGATAAGCATGGAATTGCAACCTGTTGTGATGCTATTTTACTTAGATTTATTTAGTTTATTTTCTGCAAATAAGTCATCCTAATGAATTGGGTGTAAAGTAATAAGACACTACTTGTCATGTTATTCATTTATGAATTAATTTAGCTTCTTAAACCGAAGGAACCATGTTCTTGTAAGTAAAATCTTGTAGTGCGTGATTAGCAGTGCAATTAAGTACCTAGAGATAGGTATTGCTCAACTCCTTTGATCCAGAGGAGAAAAGAGTACAATCATAGAATTTGATTAGATAATTTAACCCTATCCCTCTAGTATTGACTAATACCCAAAGATAGGCAAAGACAATGAGGAATGCCCAGAATTAGGCAACTCAAGCGCCAGTATCTAGAGATAGAATTGGTACGCAATCGATATATCAATAACCATGCTTGCGGCCTGGCAGGACATGACCAGTCAAGGATAAGCAAGGATGGTCAAGGATAATCTTAGTCAATGCCCAAAGATAGGTGAGATTTAGAGCGAATGCCCAAAGTTAAGCGTCTGAGTACTAGTTTGCAGAATTAGGGATTGGTGCACAACTAGGAGTTTCACAACCGCGTTTGTGGCTTAGTAGGACATGCTTGGTCGATAATAAGCGAGGATGACCAATGAATGCTCTCAATCAACAATCAAAGATAGGAGAGATCAAGATAGGTACCCAAAAATAGGTACCGTCGGACTCCTTTGGTCTAGGATTAGGACCAGGGGAGTATAATTTGACTGAGACCAATCAGATAATATACCCCATGTTTCTAACCTTCGATCGGTGCTCCGAGATAGGCAAGGTTGAAGGTAATGCCCGAATTCTAGCTTCTGGAATGGAAAGTCCCGAAGACGGGACTTGGTGTGTTACAAAATTACAAGAAAGTACAACCCCACTTGCAGGCCAATGGGGCACACATGGCTGAGCTCAAATAGCAGAGGAGATGGACAATATCAATCACGGTGGACTATTGGTGAGGTCAAGAATGTCAGGTTAGGATATAGATGTCCAAACCACTACTTCTCGAAGATAGGAAATGGCATGGAACTTGGACTATTTATAACTCGTTAATGGTCGAAGGAAACTCGATCAAGGATAAACGAAAATAGCCATAGAGCTGGTTAAATGTTAGTTTTGTTTAGCCAAATAGAAACACTTTGACAGTTTAAAAAAGAACTACGTAACACAATATAACGAAAGAAATTGCCGGATTTACTTATATATGATGAGTTATAGTAAGTAAAACATTACACAGACACATGCATGTATAATATGAATGAGTTACAGTGCAAGCGGATATATTATATATGCAGGAATTGTATATAAGAAGGTATAACATAAAAATGCAGAAATGTAAATGGAACAAATACTATAAAAGAAAAGCAGTCTTTCATTACATCAATTTTTTTATACATCAGCTATGAGGGTCGCTCCTACGCAAACGCGACCTATGTACAACAAGGAAAAAACAAAAGGTACAATAAAAAGAGAAAACAAAATCATCTCATCATCGTCAAAAGCCAAGCGAAAAGCCTATTTCTTATGCGCCTTCTTTTTCTTCTTGCCCTTATCACCCTTACTACCTGAACCGTTATGTGGTTTTGTCTGGCCCTTACCATCCTTGGATTTTCCCATGGGAGTGTCGCCTTCGGAGGGAGTGGTCTCTCCTTTTGTGATTGTAATTGTTGGATCTTCGGGCTTGTCAATAGGGGAATCACATGTTTCTTTAGAGGCGCTATCCCTTAAGAGGCTTAATGGTAATGGAAAGAATTCTCGGAGTAAGCTTTGGCTTTTCCGCACCAGCTAGTTTTCTAGTCCAGGCTCGATCTTAAATTTTAATTTTGACATGTCAATCTTCCACCCCTCGGTTATGGAGATAGGATCAATTGGGCCCATAGCACTGGTGATGTTAACGTCCTCCACCGGGATTGCAAAGTGTCATCCAATCCCTTTAGAGTAGGGATCTTCTTTGAATGAGGACCAGGGATGGAGCTGAAGGGAAGGATTGGAGCTACCAGTTCTATGGTAACGGATGTTGACTCGGTGGAGATAGCAACGACACTCATGCTTTGAGTAATTGGCAATGGAGGAGGAGGAAGTACGGGTGACCTGTAAATTCACAAACAGTGAAGTAATGGTTAGTGACGATCTTGAGAGGAATTGAATCTTCTCGAACATCGAAGAGATGAGAGAAATACCTTCACTGGTCAGAGTTTCCGTAGTAGAAGATGCAACAACTTCACCCTCTTCTGTTATCGAATTGTTTAGTTGAGAAATAGAGATAGAAATATAGGGTTTGTCAATGGCCATGGCGATGGACGCCGGAGTTGTAGTAAGGGTGGCCTCAGAGCTGGCCCCTATGGAAATTGGAACATCCATTACATGTTCTTGAATTTTCAGAATTGACGATTCTGCTTTAACTGGTGCACTTGGACTAGTTGGAACCTCAATGGAAGCTTCAGCTGCAGCGTCCTGTGCAGCCAGGATCGCTTTACCCTCTTTTAGTTTTTTAAGGTCATCACTGGATTAAGCAACTCGATGCATTTTCTTTTCCTAAGCGTCGGCTAGAGGGAAGGAATAAGTATACTTCCTAACCACTTCAGTTTCTTGAATTGGATAACATTGGCGATACTGAAGGGTGGAATTCATATCTTCTTTTTGCTTAGCCACCTGCTCCTTTAACTCATTTAACTCGCTTACCGCCCCAACATGATCAACTTGAGCCTCCACCTCTTCCACTTTTTCCATCAATAAGGTGGACTTAAGCTTCTCAAATTCGGCTCGAAGTTTCTGGATATTAGCTTCTTTGGACTAGAGAGCCTAATCTTTATCTTGGAGGGCTAGTGCTTAGTCTAAACTATGCCTTGAGACGGGCATTTTTCTTCATGAGCAGTCTTTACTTGGTCTTTCATCATTATTTGGCCTGATTGTTAGTTTGTATCTTCTCTTCGACCAATTCTTTAGCGTTCTTCATCGATTTTTGAGCTATATCTCTTTTTCTATAGCTTTGGCCAATTCCCTCTAGTGTTCTTCTATAGTTTTGTCGTATCTCTTCCTCTCCGACTCAAAAGATTGGATGTCAGTCTGGTGGATTATGTTGACATCGAAGAGGGAAAAGGCGAGTTTCTTCCACTCCTACCATTGGTCAATTAGCTTTCGGATTCCTCCAGCCCTACAATTTGCCTCTTCCCTAGTGATATCTTTAAGGTCACAATCGAGTTTGTAACGAACTCGATTTTTCGTCGCTCGAAAATCGACATTAATACATTCACTGTATCAACTGCTGAGCAATCGAATGCCGAAAAACCGAATTTTTATGGAGAAAAAGAAGAGGTAGGAGAAAACAGAAGAAAATGAAAGAAGAAACAACAGAAACAGAAACAATATCAGAATCTCACATTCGCAGCGGAACAACATATAATAGATAAATGAATAATCTTTAAATCAAAGAACTATATCATTTTATACATTACATCATCATCAGAGTTTACAACAGCAATATACAACACAACACAACTGGACAGTTATATGAACTTGTCCATATACAGAATACACAGCGGAATAAATAATATCATATACGGGAATACGTCTCGCCATCCAGCTCGCCACTGAGCTCCACAGCATCTCCTGAATCCAGAATGATCTGATAACCTAACTCTAGACTACCCGTGTGGAAAATGATGGGCACCCAGAGTTTAGGAAGGAAACAATAAACTCCAGGTCAGTCATGGTGACTGGTGTGAGAACTTAAAACAGTTATTTATCTTTAAAACAACAACAACAAAGCAAGTAGAAAATATCCGCAATGCTTTTCGAAAATGAAACTACCATAAGACCTCCCGCCACACACACAATGCAAACGCAGAATTGGAGGAGATTTCTTCTTATGATAGTCAAATATGCTTACTACGTAAAATCATTGGATTATTATTATTAGTGCATAGTGCAGAAAACATTACAAAAGTATAATATTAATATTAGCCAGCATAGACATTCCGAACTATGCCTACTATAGCTACCATCTAAACAGTGGTGACCACCATAAGTACATGGCAGGTTCTACAACTAAAATCGTACAGGGTTCGTATTGGAAAATGGATTTGCCAACAAATGGTCAGGCTAAGGAACTTCCTTTCCTACTGCCAAATGGGATCGCCTCTGGCTGGACGTCCCGAGAGACAAACTGCTCTATGCCAACAAAGCCGGGTTACCCCTGTAACTAGGTAACTCACGAATATGCCATCCCCCGGTCCTTTGGGACCTTTATCCGAGCGCTCGGTAACCAACACCACGCATAATAAATAAGGTGTGTCCACATGAGTAAGTATCTGGGCTCCATACCATGATACCACCCTTTTCCATAAGGAAATGACATACCCTAAAGGGAGCGACCCTCATAACCTTGCCACAACATTCCTGTTTCGACCATTTCCGGGTTGTTGAGGCCCTGACGAAGTCTCGTCCACAAAGCTACGCTTTATACAAAAGCTATGCTTTGGGTCAAACAAATGATCAAAGTAATGATCACAAAGATAAATGATCATATCACAAATGATCAAACAATGATCATTTCACAGCAACACTCAGCATGCCGCATTACCAAAGTGGGAATATATCGCTGATAAATTTCAACTACATAACCTCTGAGCTCGTACGTCTCGGAGAAGGGTGTTAAGCTAAGAGAATAAATTCTCCGCCACCAACAGAAATGTATTCGAAAGAAATCAGCTTTACATCTCAAAATGTAATGTCAGACATGTAACCATACAAGTCTGTTCCGGGTTCGAACAGAACCAAAGGCACTTCCAAAGAAGCCCTTGCAAATCCGGATATTCACAATCCCGATAAAACTTCCCATCACAAAGGAAATCTCTATACCGTAGCTAACGGTGCAGAGACAATCGATAGGTCATCCTATCGTTTTCACAAACACCCGGTCTTCACCACCGGTCTTCAATACGATCCATATCGTCGTATCACAAATTCGGAATGGGTTATACGACACAAAGGTCCTTTCCCGGCTAACCCGAATAGTGAGCGCTTATTCAAAAATAAGTGTGGTATTCAAATTCAAGCAAATCACAACAAATACCCATTCAAGGTATTTATTGATAGTCGGTTATTTAACTATCAATAGGTCTGCATAGCACCATCAGATTCCAAATAATTTTCCAAATTATTTATCTTCCAAAAATATCTTTACAAGATATATAATTTCCACACTTCAACTATTTGAAAACAAATTCAAATCAATTTCCACATTTCAATTTATCTTTGAAGATAAAATCTCAAAACATTTCACTTCATATTGGAAAAACATTTCCATACCTATTTAATAATACGTAATTCACAAATCCATTTATTTTCAACATTTGAAAATATTCAATATACTTAAATCAAGATTAAGTATATATTTCATTCTTTAAGGAAATCATTCTCTTTCACAAATTTTATTTGAGTCAAAACGAATGTTACGTAAAACATCGTTACGACAACTCAAAATCACTAGTATAGGGATTCGAAATTTAGATAGATATATAAATCCCAATACGATATAAAACATTTCCTTTCGGAAACCATTTACTATAACAACAGTGTTATAGTCCACCATTTCCTTATTCCTCGAAAACGTCTATTTCAACAATGAATGTTGAAATCTATGTTTTCGATACTTAACACGTTTAAAACATCTTTTAAAACAATTACTTCATTTCGTAATATCACTTCTCCAAAACATATCCATTTTATCTAATAATATATTCACTGTCCAAAATCGTGAATATACTTCGTTATCCAAATTCAACATTTCTACACGTTTTATTTAAAGGATTATCCACTGTCCAAAATCGTGAATATACTTCCTTTAATAAGCTATAAAAATTTAACTTATCAAAATAAGTCATTTCTCGGATTTACAAATCTATGTTTATAAATTCCATTGGTATTTTATAACAACTTTAACTTATAAAAGCACTTTATAACCAAATAATTTATAACTCAATTATAGACCAAAAATCCATATTATAAGTTAAATACTTATAATTCATTTATTTGCAAAAATTATTCTTTTAAAACTTCACAAGTTATAAATCTTATTACTTGTAAGATTTTCTTATACTTCATTTTAACACTTTAAAAACTCCTTTATAACTCAATTATTTTGATCTATAAAAAATCTATTTTATAAATCTTATATATATAAACCATTTTAAAATAAATCAAAAATATCAATTTAAATAAACAAATCCTTTTAATAATTTACAAATCCTTATTTTTAAACTTCCAAAAATGGATCCGATGATGCAACAGCACCAATCATCAATCACGACAACACAACATCACATATCATCATATGATAACAGAATATATCACAATATTTGTAAATAAATCAATACGGTGAGGAATCCAGTCGGATTCCTCCAACTTGTTTCCCTGCATCCACAGATGTTAGCACAATACCAATTTCACTTCACAGTGAAATTATCGCGGTATATGGGATTTATAAATATTATCCGCTATTATGCGGCGCAATAGGGTCTCATCCGCTATACAATGCGGGAAATCAACTCCAATATATACATATTCCAATATATATATATTGCTATATACATATATAATACCAATTCCACTTCAATGTGAAATTATCGCAGTATACGTTTTTAATAAATAACCTCCGCTTAATAACGGTGTATAATGTCTATTTATCACAATAAATAACAATCATCATTCAATCATCACAATCAGAACTATCAACAATTTTAAATCTCAACTATTTAAAATTTAAATCAAAACAAAACATTCGATTGAGTGAGGAGTTCTCACCTTTGCTTTTAAAACGGTTGTAGCGTTTTATTTCGAATAAAATTAAACACGCGTTTAATTTTACCCGAAATTTTCACTGACTCTAAAAGACTCCAATCTAGTTCCATAGCGTAGTGCTCGTCAATACGGTTCCAACGCAACTGGTTTCGTGCGTTTTCGACCTCGTATGAAAAAGTTATGCTATTTTAAAGATTACACGAATTTAAATAAAACAATTTCAGCTTTTATTTTATTTTATCTCAAACCCTACATCAGATCACGGCCGTCCATTGCTGCAGCTCCAGAACTGGGCCGCACCTTCCATCCTCTCCCCCTTCGTTCAAAACCGTGCAAAGACAACCCATAGCCGTCGTTTGCTTTTGAATTTTTACGACCAAACCGAGCAACTTGAAGACGATCAACAACCTCCACTTCGACGCCCATCACCACGCCTACCTTCGGCTACAATATGGTGGAGCTCGGCCACCCCCTGACGTTGGTAAACGTGCACGAGCTGATGCCGAACGCGGCCACTTTCCCGATGATTGGTAGCTCCGTTTTCGATCTCCACCGTTGAGATCGTAGATCTCGACAAGCTCTCCGACTTTCGTGCTGGAAGTTTTCGCTAATTCTTCATGGATTTGGAGAGATTGAGGAAGAAAGAATCGACATTTCTGGCCATTGATTTTAATGGTGGCGGCTGGCTTTAGTTTTAGGGTTAGTGTTTTAAGTTTGTTAACGTGCATATATACGTATATAATAATATTAAATTCATTTTAAAACGACTTTTTCAAACGATCTCCAAATCACACGTGCCGCCTGGCGTTCGTAAGGTTTACCCCACATTCCGAACACAATGGAATGTGTTTTGGGAGCTAATTCGATCATCTGTGCGAGTTACGGAAATAAACAGTCAAGTTTAAATTAAACCGATTTAAACCGATTTCGATGCGTTTTCGCTTGCCCCGGACATACGGTAAATCCGATTGACACGAAATTTGAAACCATACAATAATTCAACATTACAGATCCGTTGAAACTGGTTTCGTCGAAATCCGAGACTTTTTGAAAAATGACTATTTTAACTCGCCAAATTAATATTAAAACAATTTCGATGCGTTTCGAGCTGCCACAGTCAAATGACAACTCCGATTGCTACGAAAATTGAAATCCGATAATAACAAACTATTACAGATCTAATGGAACTAGTTTCGTTCAATTCTGAGACTGTCCCAAAAATGACTAATTTCACTAGTCGATTAAATATTAAAATATTCAATTTTCACAGATTAACTTTAAATTCAATTTTAAAAGTTCTATAACATCACTATAACTCCAATATGATTTAATATAACTTTATAAATCATTTTCAATCACATTTAATTCAGATTTCAATTATTTCTGGAATTTCAACTTATAAATTATCGATTTAATTTCCCAATTAAATCCAGATATTCGAAAAATAAATTATTCGACTTATTAATTCCACTTGTTAATATTTAAAATCAATTAAATATTCGAATTTCAAATATCAAAAATTCTGGGTCGTTACAGAGTTTGACTTCAATCAGGCAAAGGTTCGAGAAGGCGGCATGTATTCTACTTGGCGGAGGTGAAGTTGTAGCTGGTCGCACAATGACCTCCTTAGATTGATAGGTAAAGAAACAGTAGTGGCTAGGGAGTGCGACATTGGAAGTGGTTGCGAAGAAAGCTGAAGTTGAGATCGAGGTGGGGGAAAACCAGAGGAAGGACCATGGCGGTTACATGAGTCATTATGCCTTTTCCCTTGGTCATAGGATTGTTTCTCCTCCACATATCTTTCCTTTCTATCTTTTTCTACCTGGCGGTCGCTTTTTGCTTGGGTTCTCTTTCTTTCATCTATGCGCTCTCTTCATTTGATTCTCTTTCTCTGTGAGAGCTGGGACAAGATGGGTATGTTCAAGAGTTAATCTCCTTTGTTTAAAAATATATGTATCCCATCTCATGTGAAATGAAAGATAAAGAAACAAATCACCATTTCAACATAATAAGGGCGAATACAGGGTGTGAGTGTTCATTATCCTTGAAGTGTGTGGAGGCTGGTGTTTCTCTAATTACTCTACAGACCTTGTTTAGAAGGTTGCAAAGATGAGGTTTTGCCTCCCTTGGCTAGGAGGCCATCAGATGTAAAGCTAAATCCCAAAGGATGCTCCTTAAGGAGATAGGGATGTCAAGATCACTAAGTGAGTCAGAGATATTTTCTAAATGATTGGTTGGAGGAGTTGCCTTGATTATTCGCATCATGCTTAGTTCAGTAGGCTGCAGGGAGATTTGAGCGACTATTCGCTTTAGACATGATTAGGCTAGAATATTGGTAACATTTGGAGACGTCTCTCCGTATGACTCATCAGCACTATCTTTGTTGTCGTCATCCCCTCATCGCTCTCTTATTCCTCTCCCTTATCCTCTTCTTCCACTCCAGCTTCCTCCTCTTTGGAAATCACTCATATTTCTTCTCTCTCTCATCTTTTGTTTACTACTACTCTCTCAATGCCTTCTTCAGCATTCCAGATGGGCCTTCAACACCCTTTAAATATCTTTAATGGAACTATGAATGAGGGAAGAAGACCAATTGGATACCTTAGATCCTCTTAGTGGAAGCTCAGCTAGAATGGGAAAGCATTCAATGTAGAAGTCCACATCGACGAAGGTTCTCATTCGTTAAGAGACATATATTGGAGCGATATCAGATGTTGACTCTATTAAGGAGCTTTAAGGTCGCAAAATGGTCGATGCTCCTGTCTCGAGCGGGGATATCTACGAAGAGAATGGATAAGCAGTTAGATACTCAGATAGACGAGTCCAAGTATGAAAGATTGTGAAGGAAGAGAACTTACTTTCGGATAGTCGAAGTCGGTTGAACCGAACAAACATCGAACGAAGAATTATTCGTTTTTGATATATGATCGTTTATTATGAAATGCCTCAATCACTTTACATCGGCACCAAGCTTTGATGATCATTAAGGACAGTGACACGCTCCTTTGCTTAAAGCTCAAAAGGTGTGTCAATTCCCAGGATTTAGAGGCCATCAAAGTTACAACATGAATAGGACATAAAGAGAACTCAACAAGGCATAACCATTGGAGTGAACTTGAGTGGGAGCAAGTCTGAGCTCTTAAAGGAACATATGAAGGAATGGATTAAAGGGAAGTATAGTGTTGCCTAGGCTCATGTACTTATTGCAAGCTATATAGCCCTATGGTGGATTGTGTGCCCATTGGTTAACTATTGGGCATAGAATGTCACTTGCAGGTAGTCCATGTTTGAAGCGTATAGTTTGGAGCCAGTTGGCAGTTTGGATTGTTGGCATTTGTTCAGAAGGATCATCTATAACTTTTAAGCAACCTTGTTAGTTAAGAGAAGGAGGTTGATTTTGGAGCGGAGCTACTAGAACTATCATCCTTCGTAGCTCTACGATGATTGAGCACCTAGGTCCGACAACCATGGATGTCGAGGCTTGAATAGTGGTGGTACTAGCCTCAAAAGGAGTTTACAGCCCAGTGTCAGTGTTGAATTTGGGTGAATGTGAGTAATTATGAATTGGAAAACTAGAAAATGAACACAGTCACGTATGTTTTATTTTGGTGTTATATTTTAAATAAACCTGAGTGACCGATGCTTAGAATGCAATGGATGTCGACGTGTGTTGACCAATCGGATTCTGAATGTCAACCAAGCAATTGGAAGTGTCAATCTATGCAGTGTATATCCAGCGTCCCAATCGCGACAAACAAACAATCAAGGTTAGTGCAGAAAGCATTGTCTTGAGCAAAGCAGAGCATTATTTTGCAGGACCAAAGGATTATGCAGAAAGCTAGAGAAGATGTATGTTGGAATAATTCGAATGTTGGAGTACGTTCAATGCGACCGTTCTTTGGAAGAGAACCATCTTATCAAGGTTCAAGCGATGACTTGTGATCAACCATAGTTAAAATGAGGTGCCTTTGAATCTTGAAATGCATATAGACTTGGAACTAGGACAAAGAATCAAAACCTGAAGTCATATTCAAGGGGACTCGAAGCAAGGCCAGTAACAACCCGGAGCTAACACTAGGAGGGTAGGGAGCTATGGCGACTCAGTTAACTACAATGCAAGCTTTGGGTCATGCATGGGGTCACCTTGAAAGGGTTTTCTTTTTTCCATGAGCAGAAAATTGAAGCTTAGCCCGATCACAAGTCGAACTCCCCAGTGAATCATCGATCGCATTCGATTTCTGATTATTGTCAGTGGCCAATTTACAACCACAATGCAACAATGACCCACCTATTAGTATTCGATCTTGATCTGTGATCAAAGATGTGTTCGATGTCGAATTTCTGTGGGAAGACAATAGTGGTCAAGGTGAGTAGCAAGCGGCGGTAGTGGCAATGGAGTGGTGGCAACGATTTTAGTTTATTAACGGTGGGCATTTTTGGCTAGGGATTTGAGCGCACGAGTTTTCGGCACCAAAAGGTTGAAGGCAGGAAATATGAAAACATGGGATAAAATATGTTATGTGTTGAGTTATATAGGGACTAATATGGCTCGGCATTTCATATCGATACCAACATGAAGAGGTCAATACCGACATGAATTATTGACCGTGTAAAAAAAAGAAAGGAAAGGGAAATGGAGAAAACAAGGAATTCTTACATGGTCGAGGCTTGGAACGACCTTCTAAAAATATAAACGTTAACCTTGGCATGAAGAGTAGTATGATTGTTGTTTAAAGTAGTTGAATGGATACCCTTGGAATGGAAACGAAACTTTAAAATAACTCATGAATAACCAATGGACTTATATGAATAATGGTATGCGTTTGTCTTGATCCAAAGTATACTTTGTTTCCAACAGAAGCATACTTTGGGGGCAAGTGTTCTCTAGCTTTTATACCAAGAGGCTTTCAAAAGAATCTAGACATCAAGATGAAGATGAAGTGGTTCAAGTACTTGGAGGCATCCTTGGAAGGACAATGAAAGAAGCTTCAAAGGGTTAGAGTAAAAAATAGCATAAGGAAAGAGGTCGGTACCGACCATTTTTCAGGTTAGTACCGAGCCGTTTTTTGCCTCTTGGTGGACTCTAAAGCTATAGTCAAGGAGTGGCTAGCTTAAGTGATCATCCTAGGGCCCATTTCTGAAGGAGTGGTTGAATAAATTAGAAGATCTTTATAGAAAAGGAAAAGTACTAGAGGTATCAGAACCTCTCGGTAACAACTTGATTTCTAAGATGAAAGTACATGAAACTTGATGGATCAAAGCAAGAAGACAAGATGGGATGATTAGCAGCCAAAAAATTAGATCGATACCGACTTGATCAGGCAGTACCGACATGATTTATCATTTCAAGGGACTTCGTCTCCTCTCCTACTTTCCCAGATTTGAAGTTTGAGATGGAATTTCATGATCCAGCGACTTCATTGGGTGATTTTTCTATAAATAGTAAGCATATAGCAACTTGAAGAGGACCTTTGGCACTTCTTCTTCTTCATCTCTTCTCTCTACTCAACTTTGTCACAAAGGAAGGTACTCTTTGTTGTTCAAGGCTGTTTGGAACTGTAAAATCCTTGTACTTGTGACAAATACTCTTGCTAGTAAGATTAAAGTGGACGTAGGCCTCAGATTTGCCGAGCCAAATTCACATGTCTTTTAGTGTTTATTCACTTATTATAGTTAGATCTATCTCTTACAATTAATTTTAAGATGTTGTTCCACTTTTTTGGCCCAACAAGTATGTAACCTCTTAGTGTCTCTAGTAGCCATGAGTAATACACTGTCCAACATTTGAAAAGTGTTACGTCGTTAGGTACTCTAGTCTCAAAAGATGTATCGATGTCCTATCTTAAAACATCTTGACTAGGAATATCTAAAATGATATTTTGTTTTAATATGATAATTTTTCATAATTACAACACATTGTAGTTACTATCACATGAATATCATTTAAGGATTTTCAATTTAATATATTTAAACTATATAACTAATTAATATATCATAATATGACAAGTATATAATAGAAAGACAAGCCTCGAATGAGATTTTATTACAAAATTAATAATTTACAATAAATTATAGAATTGCACGTAGGGAATACCCCTAACCTTATCAATCTCCCAGTTTGCACTTGGGACCAATTATGGAATCTCAATCTCATACCTTCGATTAGTTTGCTGAGAACTGGTTGAGTTAGTCCATTTATGAATGGATATGCTATGTTGTCTTTGATGTCTACTCTCTCAGTCACAACTTCTTTATTAGTGACAGACTCCCTAATAAGGTGGAACGTTCGAAGAATGTTTCTTGATTTCTTATGAGATCTAGGCTCCTTTGTGATTTGCATAGCTGCACTGTTATCACATAACAATGTTATGGGTTCCTTGATGTTTGGAAACACTCCTATTTTAGCCATGAGCTTGCACATCCATATCGCTTCTTTAGATGCTTCATTGAGGGCAATGTATTCGGCCTCCACCACTGAATTAGCTACTGTCCCTTGCTTGAAACTTTAACAAATAACCACTCCATAGTTCTATGTGAATACATAATCAGACACCGATTTACTATTGTTGATATCACCATGAAAGGTTGAATTTGTATACCCTTTCATAAGGAGGTCTCCATTCCCACAAATAAGGAATAAGTCTTTAGTGTTCCTTAAGTACTTAAGAATTCATTTCACTACCATCTGTTGCTTCTCTCCAAGATTAAATTGCTAATGGCTTACGCAACCTAATGCATAAGCCACATCCAGCCTAGTACATAGCATGGCTTACATGATGGAACCGATTGCAGAAGCATATAGTATTATCTTTATACGGTCCTTCTCCTTATCAATATGAGAAGTGTCATGATTCCAATTGTATTGTAATAATTCCACACTAGGAATTCTCCATACCGTGCCTTTTCAGTATGCTATCTATGTACAGGGATTAGGACAATCACAACAACCTCTTGGATCCATCTCTATAGATATTTACACCAAGTATATAGGTTTCTTCTCCTAAATCCTTCATGGAGTAATTCTTAGATTACCACGCTTTCACTTATTGCAATAATGTTATGTTGTTTCCAATCAGTAGCAAATCATCGACATATTGGACTAAGAATACTACAATGCTTCCTTGTTCTTTCTTATATATGCATGCTTCCTCTATAACTTGTTAAAAACCAAACCATTTGATTATTTTATTACAGAACTTTTTCCAGCTCCTTGAAGCTTGCTTAAGACCATAAATTTTTTCATTCATTTCCGCATCTTCCACTAAGCTCGAAACCCTTGAACTGTGACATGTAAAAATTCTCTTCTAAATCACCATTTAGAAATCAAAATGAATTGGAGCATGGCTAGGAGCGAAAATGTTTTATCATAATTGTAGAATCGTTTTCACCCTAGAGGGGGGGTAAAAAGGGTGATACTAATAATAATAAAAATTAATGCGGAAACAAAAATCAATAGCAGAAAACAATGCAGAAAAGATCACACACAAATTTACCCAGCTTTGGCAAACCCTGCCTACGTGCTGCCCCCAAGGTTTCTACTAGAAATTAAGTAGTCAGACGCTTACACACGTAAACTTGCGACACCCGCTAATGACTAACCTAACTCTACACTCAAAACCCTGCCACAACTCAGTCACTGAGTTGCGAATTCTCAAACTACACCATCGTAGTTCGTAACCTAGTTACATGACTAGAAAATTACACAAGTTAAAACAAAAACAATACAAAACCCTAATTATAAAATTAAAGCCCAAATTAAAATAACTAGACCGGCCCACTACAAATTAAAACAAGACAACGTTTCTCCCTTTCTCATTTTCTTGGCCGTTCTTTCTTCGTTCCTTGCTCTTGTCAAATTTAGGGTTATTCAATTGAAGCCGCCCCCTTCAAATTGTTCACTTGATGATTTAGCCTTTTGATTCAATCAGCATTCTTCAATTTGCGTTGCGGTTGATTTCTTGACTTTAATAGCTTGCGGCCACTTCAATAAGTCAAGATCGAAAGACATATTGAACTGGTATGTAAATATCCCCTTTTTCGATTTTGATTATACTCAACTTCGATTCGAGTTATTGATTTGTGATTTCAATTGCTTACACTGGAATTTTTCTTGAACTCGAATCGATGATTGTCTATGATAAAATTTGGTTTTAATTTATAGGGTTCGAACACCCTATATTTTCGTTCGTATATCTCTGGTTTGAATTCTTCACGCACTTGCTTGGTCGTTCAATTTATTTTTTCTTGAACGTCTGTGATAAATATGACTTGTTCGTGTTGAATTTGCTTGATATATTTTATTAAGTAGGTTCCGTTATTTTTGGCATTTGAATTTTTGGATAATCTGGACTTCGTGAAGATTGACTTGTTCATTTGTTGACTGGTTTCACTGCAACACTAAACTAGGTTGATCGATCTCCATAAATTCAAATTTGCTCCGTTCTTTTTGGCCTTGACTTCGGCTTTTTAATTTTTGAGATAATTGATTTGGTTCTGTCCACATTAGTTGTGACTTCCAATAGCTGTAGCTCATTGGCCATAGTATTCGAGGCTTCTTCCATAAACATTCTTACAAGTCGACTTTGTATAATCCATGAACCAATAAAGTGTGTTGTAATAGTTATATAGCTTATATTTGGTTCTCTTGTATTCATGTTTACTTGTTTGGTCTGCACTATGTACATTGATTTAGAGAGCTCAATATGTAGTTTTGGTGTTGGTTGGAATCTGGCATCAAATCTGTCCTTGTCCACACATGTATGTGATTTCCTTGCATTAATGTACATATGAGCATGTACATACGAAGCTTGTTGTACATATGACCAACCATGTATGCCTGAGTGCCATTACTTTATTCCTTGTACATGTGGTGTGTTGCTTTCTGAACTAAATTGTTGTGTCTTCTATTTCATATGTTTGTCACTGTATATGCATGTATACATGTATGAACATGCATGTATATATGTATGCTGTGAAGAAAACTTTGCATCCATGTTAGTCTTGACCATTTCTCGGATTAGAGTCTTGCATTGCTGGTTCTGGTTCCATGTTTGCATGTACATTTTTGTCGAGCAATTCAAATTATCTTTGAAATCAAAAATTCCAATTCCTTTAATACACCTGTATATCCTACTAGCCATAATATCTAGTTACACTATTCTAACCATTTTGCAAATTCTATTACAAAATTTCCAATATAAACTGCTTATACATTTTTAGCTTACTATTGAAGTTACATATTCATTTTCATTCAATTTTACATTTCAAAATTCTATTTGAATTCAATTCACAATTCCAATTTGATTTGGATTCTAGTTTACTTTCTGAATATTGAATTCCTATCAATTTACTTTCATTCACAACTGCACTATTTTAAATTAGTTTCCAATTATTAATTCATCACAAATTCTAATTCACTTTATTCAAATTTATTTTCAACATTCAGTTTCAATTCCAGTTTTATTCTTTTGTTCATTCCCAAAATTTATTTTCAATTCACTATTTTTGGTTTATAACCACTTATATTAAACTGGATTTCAAATTCTATATGAATTTAATTCATTTCAAACCATATTAATTTGTCATTTCTTCAATTAGTTTCAGTTACTAATTTTATTTCAATACTTTACTTTACAAATTCGAAATGAATTTTTCAACATTCAATTTACTTTCATTAAATTGATTCACTTGTACTTACATTAATTTAACTCCATCCTTTAAGTTAAATTTATTCTATCAAAATTCAATTTGTATAAGTTATCAACTTAATAATATTCCATAGGATTTTTATATAGTATTCCAGAGTCCTTTCACCCTTTCAAAAACCTTTTTTGAAAACAATTCAAATTATCCTTTGAATTTCCAAAACAAAACCCAAATTTTCCAAACCACTTCCATTTAAAATAATTTGGCAGCAATTTCTCTTTTGGAAACCCGAAAATGAGCACCAATGATGCCGCGGTCATCATCGAAGTTATTTTCCAGCGACCGAAAAGAGTTTAGAGCTTCCATCTCTCTAAAATACTTTTCAAACCTTTGAAATTCATTTTCAAATCAAAAAGGAATTTAAACTTTCCAAATCTCCAAAATTTTCAAATTATTTTCAAAACATTTCCAAATACTTCTCTGGAATTCTACTTCCAATTATAGGTCACATTTATAATTTACATTCTTAAATTTCATTTGTATATGGATTTATTTCTTAACTTTGGAGTTATGATTTCAATTTCTTATTCAATTTCATATAATGATGATAACATTTCAATATTATCACTTTCCTAACAAACGTGCAACCATATACTATGATAATTCATAGAAAAATATTTCTTTTGTATACAAAAATAGTTTTGGGAAAAATTATTTCATTTACCCTATTTTTAAAACAATACTGTGTCAGTTTACCTTGTTTAAGAGTTTAGAAACCCCTATCGATTACAGTTAGCTAGACTGCACCGACCAGAATCTATAAACAATCAACCGATAAGTCAACACAATACAAAACAATTTCATATTCACTAACAAATACGCGCTCATATCTATTATTACACTCAACTCATTCTAGAGTACTACTGACTCTATCTCTAATGAGTAACACCCAACAGAGCAGGGTTGTCGCTTAACCATATGCTCTGATACCATGTTGTAAGGACCCGATTCTTCGACTTCCGAAAACCGACACTGCTACGTCCACTGTAGCAACTATCGAGCAAACGAATGCCGGAAAACCGAATTCTTAGGGTTTTAAAAGAAGTGGTAGAAGAAAAAGAGAAGAAAAGAAGAACAACAGAACAACATCAGAACAGAAACAATATTAGAATCTCACATATCGCAGCGGAACAATATATAATAGATAATCACTAGTCTTTTATAAACAAAGAACTATATCAGTTTTTACATACATCAATCAGAGTCAATATACAACTCAACACATCAATGGACAATTATATAAACTTGTCCTCATACAGAATACACAGCGGAATAAATAAATAAGTATAGGTGATACGTTTCGCCATCCAGCTTGCTTCCAAAGCTCCAGAATATCCAGAATATCCTGATAACCTAACTCTAGGCTGCCCGTGTGGAAATTGGTGGGCACCCAGAGTTTAGAAGGGAAACAATAAACTCCGAGTCAGTCATGGTGACTGGTGTGAGATCGTAAAACAGTTATTTTTCAAAACAACAACAGAAAAATTTTAAAGTCAATTCGCAATGCTTTTGGAAAATGAAACTACCATAAGACCTCCCGCCACACACACAATGCAAACGCAGAATTGGAGGAGATTTCTTCTTATGATAGTCAAAGATGCTTACTACGCAAAAATCAAATCCTTTTTGATATTATTATTAGTGCATAGTGTAGAAAACATTTCGAAAGTATAATATAAATCTTAGCCGGCATAGGCATTTCGCACTTATGCCTACTATAGCTATCATCCAAACAGTGGGGCGCCACCATAAGTGAATGATAGGTTCTACAACTAAAACCGTACAAGTGTCGTATTGTTTCTTTGGATTTCAAAAATGGTCAGGCTAAGGAACTTCCCATTGCCACGAAGGAACGCCTCTGGAATGACGTCCCGAGAACCTAACCGGATCTCTGCCAACACAAGGCCGGGTTACCTCTGCAAAAATAGGTAACTACTGACACGCGTATGTCATCCCCCGATCGTAACCGATCTTCCCGAGGATCCCCGATTTCCAACAACCACATAATAAGCAGTATCAACATAGGTTAAGTATCTGGGCTCCATACCATGATACCACCTCTATCCAGAAGGAATGACATACACTAAGGGGCGCTACTCCCTAGAACCTTGCTGCACCCTTCCCGTTTTGACCATTTCCGGGGTGTGAGGCTCGACGAAGTCTCGTCCACAAAGCTACGCTTTGTCACAAAGCCATGCTTCGGGTCAAACAAAATGATCAAAGAATTGATCACAAAGATAAATGATCAAACAAACGATCATATCACAAATGATCAAACAACGATCATTTCACAGCAACACTCAGCATGCCACGTTACCAAATTGGGAGTATATCGCTGATGAATTTCAACTACATAATCTCTGAGCTCGTACGTCTCAGAGAAGGGTGTTAAGCTAAGAGAATAAATTCTCCGCCACCAACAGAAATGTATTTGAAAGAAATCAGCTTTATATCTCAATCTGTAACGTCAGACATACAATCCATACAAGTCTGTTCTGGGATCGAATAGAACCGAAGGTACTTCTCACGAAGCCCTTGCACATCCGGATAATTTTCTAATCACGTCCGGACTTCCCGTCACTAAGGGTGATAAAACCTCTAAATCGGAGATCAGCCGATGTAGAGTAACTCGACGGTAATCCTTCCGTTTTCAAAAATATCCGGTCTTCAACACCGGTCATCAAATGCAATTCATAACGACGTATCACATATTCGGAATGGGTTATACGACCCCATGATCCTTTCCCGACTAACCCGAATAGTGAGCGCTTATTCAAAAATAAGTGTGGCATTCAAATTCATCCAATTCACCACAAATACCCATTCAAGGTAATTATTGATAGTCGGTTATTTAACTATCAATAAAGATGCGCAACATCATCAGATTCCAAATAATTTTCCAAATTATTTATTTTCCAAAATATCTTCATTAGATATAAAATTTCCACACTTCAAAAATAAATCAACGTTTATTTTTTTCTAAACAATTTCCATTTCCTTTATAAATTCCATAGTGAATTTATATTTTTAAATATCTACTGATATACGATTTTCAATCGATTTCAAATATTCAATTTCGATTTATCTTTAAGAAGATAAATTCTTAAACGTTTCATTTCATATTGGAAAAGTATTTCCTTACTTAATAATAAGTATTTCACAAATCTTTTATTTTCAACATTTGAAAATATTCAATATACTTAAATCAAATTTAAGTATAAATTCATTCTTTAAGGAAATCATTTACTATAACAACATTTATTTGAGTCAAAACGAATGTTACGTAAAACATCGTTACGACGACTCAAAATCACTAGTATAAGGATTCGGAATTAAGATAGATGTATAAACCCCAATACTATATAAAACATTTCCTTTCGGAAATCATTTACTATAACAACAGTGTTATAGTCCACAATTTCCTTATTTCCTCGAAAACGTCTATTTCAACAATGAATGTTGAAATCTATGGTTTCGATAGTTAATACATTTTAAAACATCTTTTAAAAAAAATTAACTTCATTTCAAATATCACTTTCCCAAAACATTTCTGTTTTACTTAACAATATATTCACTGTCCAAAATCGTGAATATACTTCACTAACCAAATTTCAATCTTTTCTACACATTTATTTCAAGGATAATTCGCTATCCAAAATCGCGAATATATTTTCTTTAATAACCTTCTACATTTAATTTATCAAATTCAATTGATTTCGAATTTATAAAACAACGTTTATAAATTCTATTTCTATTTTATAACAACTTTGATTTATAAATCTTCTTTTATTAACTTCTATAATTCACTTATCAAAATAAGTGATTTCGGATTTATAAACAACATTTATAAATTGCAATTCTATTTATAAAAACTTCAATTTATAAATCTCCTTTGTTAACTAATTCAATTCATAACTTAATTTTTTTTACCACAATCCATATTATAAGTTAAATACTTATAATTCTTTTACAAAATCGTTTCCATTTATAAGTTCACAATTTATAAATTTCATTCACTTATAAATTCTTAAAAAATTATTTTAACGCTTATAAAAACTCGTTTTATAATCCCAATGTTTTAAAGTTATAAATATCAATTTTGTACATCTTTTACATACATCGTTTTTAATAATTCAAAAATTCCAATTAAAACCATTTTATAAATTACTTAACTATTTATTCCAAAAATCACCTTTTTGGTTATAATTCACAACAATCTTAACTTTTATAACTTTTAAATTTTAACATTTATTTAAAATAAATCGATTTAACAATTTAAATACAACGTATATTTTCAAAGATCACTTCAAAAATCTCTTTTAAAACCAACATCGTTATTTTTAAATTTCAAAGATGAATCCGATGATGCAACAGCACCAATTAGTCAATCACGACAACAAACATCATATATCAACATATGATAACAGAATACATCACAATATCTGTAAATAAATAAATACTGGTGAGGAATCCAGTTGGATCCCTCTAACCTGTTTCCCTGCATCCACAGATGTTAGCACAATACCAATTCCACTTCGAGGTGGAATATCGCGGTATATAGGATTTTATAAAAAACATATCATCCGCTTACTAACGGCGCAATAGGGTCTCATCCGCTATACGAGGCGGGAAATCAATCAATCCAATATATACATATGCCAATATGTATATATTGCTATATATATAGATATATCCTACTATATCTAACATCACATCCAAATAGCAATCAATCAAATCAACAACTGCAAAACAAAATTTTATTTGAGTGAGAAAAATCTCACCTTAGCTTTTTATTTTTGCAATCCATTTTCCATTTTCGGCTATTCCTTGATTTTAAACCTTGTATAAACAATTTATACAATTTATTAATATTCGACATAACCGAACAATTAATTACTTCAACTTTAAACTAGTGATTTTAACTTTAAATAAATTCTCCTTTTTAAATAAAATCCTTTAGTAACAAAAATAAATTAATTTCCAGTAATACATTATCTTAAAATTAAGCTAGCAAGTTTTAAAATGTGTATGAATATTTTTCTTTATTCTGAAATTGCTTATAAAATGATCTGTTATAGGTTTAAAAAAAATTCTATTATTTTCATGAATTTTAAACATTTTAAAATTTCTACTTTATTCTTTCAAAATCTTATCTATATAACTTTCCGCTTTACTATTAACAATTAGTGTATATATATATATATATAAACGGGATTGATACCTTACGAAAGAATCGAACAAGAAAACCCCACCATCGTCAGATCGAGCTTACAGTAATGTTGCACGAACTTGGTGACTTCGCGAGTGCCACAGAAAGTTGAGTCGCCTCCATCGCCGATCGCCATTGCCGAGTTCACCAGCCCTAGTTCGACAACCCCCGAGGCCGCCGCCACGCCATCACCAACTCTCGATCGCTGCCAGCGAACGCGACTTCATCCAGATCCATCTCGACTAACTCGCGAACTTCCTCAACCACCAGATCACCTTGAATCGCCACTGCCTTGAACTCGATTCGTGTGCGACTCGAACTCGTCGCCGCCAATCCTTCCACTGCGGCCTCGTCGCAATCTGATAGCCTCGCGACTTCGATTTAAAATTTGGGGGGGGGGGATGTTTGTCGCGGCCGTTGATTTGAACGAGAGAGGGTTAGATTCTAAGAGAAGAGAGGGAGGTGAATTTCAAATGAAAGGAAATTATTTACTCGGCCATTATTTTTCTTTGTGAAGAGGGATTTCGTTTTGAATCTGAGAGAGAGAGAGGACGTGAATTATTTAAAAAGAGAGGGGATGGGTTGCACGATGAATCTCGTGGTCTTCGGCGTAAACAACGGGGCGTGTTTTAAGGAACGAAAAGTATATGATGTGACAAATTTAAATTTTAAATTTAAATTGAATCTGTTTTAAAAATTTAACGCGTTTATTCGTCGTACGCTCATATAACAAATCCCGAAAAATACGAAATTTGGAATCCGGTAATAATTCAATATTACGGACCCAATGGAACTGGTTTCGTCGAATTCCGAGACTGTGCCTCGAACGGCTATTTTCAAATATCTATTCGAACGATAAATTTCAAAACTGATCAAATCACTTTCAAATTTGATTCTGAAACTTCTATTATCTTCAGTATTATCATTACCAATTTTAAAAGCTTTTGAAATATTTTTCTTTAGCTTAAAATTGAATATTCAAATTTTTGTTCAGCATTCAATAGATTAAATTTTATAATTTAATCGCCAAATTCAAAGTTATATCGGGGATTCAAATTAAATCATCGTTCAAATATTTAAAATTAATTAAATATTTTCAATTAAATTTGTTCAAAATTCTGGGTCGTTACAAACTTCCCTCCTTAAAAGAATTTCGTCCCGAAATTACAAGTCAGGAAGAAAAAGTCCTTAACTCGTCTACTATTTTTCATAATTCAATTGTTTCTATCAATTCATCAAAACAAATCTTTCTACTAAAGATTCGTTATTTAATTCAACTAAATTTCCAACTTCAATCATAAGTTTCAAACAACATTGTTTTACTTCAAAGTTCAAATTTAAATTTAAATCGAATTTTAACTTTCAAAATTTCTCAAAATTTTCTAACACTCGAAATTTTCGAAAAATTTCGCCAGCGTCTCCTTTGCGCGGCTAACACGGCACGACTACAAAACGTCCCTACGGACTCTCAGATTTCAAAAAGAAAAGAAAAGGCCAAGCGGCTAGACAAGAAATCATCAAATCTCATATCGAAATTTAAAATACATACCTTTTGTCGAGCAATTCAAATTATCTTTGAAATCAAAAATTCCAATTCCTTTAATACACCTGTATATCCTACTAGCCATAATATCTAGTTACACTATTCTAACCATTTTGCAAATTCTATTACAAAATTTCCAATATAAACTGCTTATACATTTTTAGCTTACTATTGAACTTACATATTCATTTTCATTCAATTTTACATTTCAAAATTCTATTTGAATTCAATTCACAATTCCAATTTGATTTGGATTATAGTTTACTTTCTGAATATTGAATTCCTATCAATTTACTTTCATTCACAACTGCACTATTTTAAATTAGTTTCCAATTACTAATTCATCACAAATTCTAATTCACTTTATTCAAATTTATTTTCAACATTCAGTTTCAATTCCAGTTTTATTCTTTTGTTCATTCCCAAAATTTATTTTCAATTCACTATTTTTGGTTTATAACCACTTATATTAAACTGGATTTCAAATTCTATATGAATTTAATTCATTTCAAACCATACAGGTGCATTGTTGGTTCTGGTTCCATGTTTGCATGTACATTTTTGTCGAGCAATTCAAATTATCTTTGAAATCAAAAATTCCAATTCCTTTAATACACCTGTATATCCTACTAGCCATAATATCTAGTTACACTATTCTAACCATTTTGCAAATTCTATTACAAAATTTCCAATATAAACTGCTTATACATTTTTAGCTTACTATTGAAGTTACATATTCATTTTCATTCAATTTTACATTTCAAAATTCTATTTGAATTCAATTCAAAATTCCAATTTGATTTGGATTCTAGTTTACTTACTGAATATTGAATTCCTATCAATTTACTTTCATTCACAACTGCACTATTTTAAATTAGTTTCCAATTACTAATTCATCACAAATTCTAATTCACTTTATTCAAATTTATTTTCAACATTCAGTTTCAATTCCAGTTTTATTCTTTTGTTCATTCCCAAAATTTATTTTCAATTCACTATTTTTGGTTTATAACCACTTATATTAAACTGGATTTCAAATTCTATATGAATTTAATTCATTTCAAACCATATTAATTTGTCATTTCTTCAATTAGTTTCAGTTACTAATTTTATTTCAATACTTTACTTTACAAATTCGAAATGAATTTTTCAACATTCAATTTACTTTCATTAAATTGATTCACTTGTACTTACATTAATTTAACTCCATCCTTTAAGTTAAATTTATTCTATCAAAATTCAATTTGTATAAGTTATCAACTTAATAATATTCCATAGGATTTTTATATAGTATTCCAGAGTCCTTTCACCCTTTCAAAAACCTTTTTTGAAAACAATTCAAATTATCCTTTGAATTTCCAAAACAAAACCCAAATTTTCCAAACCACTTCCATTTAAAATAATTTGGCAGCAATTTCTCTTTTGGAAACCCGAAAATGAGCACCAATGATGCCGCGGTCATCATCGAAGTTATTTTCCAGCGACCGAAAAGAGTTTAGAGCTTCCATCTCTCTAAAATACTTTCAAACCTTTGAAATTCATTTTCAAATCAAAAAGGAATTTAAACTTTCCAAATCTCCAAAATTTTCAAATTCTTTTCAAAACATTTCCAAATACTTCTCTGGAATTCTACTTCCAATTATAGGTCACATTTATAATTTACATTCTTAAATTTCATTTGTATATGGATTTATTTCTTAACTTTGGAGTTATGATTTCAATTTCTTATTCAATTTCATATAATGATGATAACATTTCAATATTATCACTTTCCTAACAAACGTGCAACCATATACTATGATAATTCATAGAAAATTATTTCTTTTGTATACAAAAATAGTTTTGGGCAAAATTATTTCATTTACCCTATTTTTAAAACAATACTGTGTCAGTTTACCTTGTTTAAGAGTTTAGAAACCCCTATCGATTACAGTTAGCTAGACTGCACCAACCAGAATCTATAAACAATCAACCGATAAGTCAACACAATTCAAAACAATTTCATATTCACTAACAAATACGCGCTCATATCTATTATTACACTCAACTCATTCTAGAGTACTACTGACTCTATCTCTAATGAGTAACACCCAACAGAGCAGGGTTGTCGCTTAACCATATGCTCTGATACAACGTTGTAAGGACCCGATTCTTCGACTTCCGAAAACCGACACTGCTACGTCCACTGTAGCAACTGTCGAGCAAACGAATGCCGGAAAATCGAATTCTTAGGGTTTTAAAAGAAGAGGTAGAAGAAAAGATAGAAGAAAAAGAGAAGAAAAGAAGAATAGCAGAACAACATCAGAACAGAAACAATATCAAATCTCACATATCGCAGCGGAACAATATATAATAGATAATCACTAGTCTTTTATAAACAAAGAACTATATCAGTTTTTACATACATCAATCAGAGTCAATATACAACTCAACACATCAATGGACAGTTATATAAACTTGTCCTCATACAGAATACACAGCGGAATAAGTAAATAAGTATAGGTGATACGTTTCGCCATCCAGCTTGCTTCCAAAGCTCCAGAATATCCTGATAACCTAACTCTAGGCTGCCTGTGTGGAAATTGGTGGGCACCCAGAGTTTAGAAGGGAAACAATAAACTCCGAGTCAGTCATGGTGACTGGTGTGAGATCGTAAAACAGTTATTTTTCAAAACTACAACAGAAAAATTTTAAAGTCAATTCGCAATGCTTTTGGAAAATGAAACTACCATAAGACCTCCTGCCACACACACAATGGAAACGCAGAATTGGAGGAGATTTCTTCTTATGATAGTCAAAGATGCTTACTACGCAAAAATCAAATCCTTTTTGATATTATTATTAGTGCATAGTGTAGAAAACATTTCAAAAGTATAATATAAATCTTAGCCGGCATAGGCATTTCGCACTTATGCCTACTATAGCTATCATCCAAATAGTGGGGCGCCACCATAAGTGAATGATAGGTTCTACAACTAAAACCGTACAAGTGTCGTGTTGTTTCTTTGGATTTCCAAAAAAATGGTCAGGCTAAGGAACTTCCCATTGCCACGAAGGAACGCCTCTGGAATGACGTCCCGAGAACCTAACCGGATCTCTGCCAACACAAGGCCGGGTTACCTCTGCAAAAATATGTAACTACTGACATGCGTATGTCATCCCCCGATCGTAACCGATCTTCCCGAGGATCCCCGATTTCCAACAACCACATAATAAGCAGTATCAACATAGGTTAAGTATCTGGGCTCCATACCATGATACCACCTCTATCCAGAAGGAATGACATACACTAAGGGGCGCTACTCCCTAGAACCTTGCTTCATCCTTCCCGTTTGACCATTTCAGGGGTGTGAGGCTCGACGAAGTCTCGTCCACAAAGCTACGCTTTGTCACAAAGCCATGCTTCGGGTCAAACAAAATGATCAAAGAATTGATCACAAAGATAAATGATCAAACAAACGATCATATCACAAATGATCAAACAACGATCATTTCACAGCAACACTCAGCATGCCACGTTACCAAATTGGGAGTATATCGCTGATGAATTTCAACTACATAACCTCTGAGCTCGTACGTCTCAGAGAAGGGTGTTAAGCTAAGAGAATAAATTCTCCGCCACCAACAGAAATGTATTTGAAAGAAATCAGCTTTATATCTCAATCTGTAACGTCAGACATACAATCCATACAAGTCTGTTTTAGGATCGAACAGAACCGAAGGCACTTCTCACAAAGCCCTTGCACATCCGGATAATTTTCTAATCACGTCCGGACTTCCCGTCACTAAGGGTGATAAAACCTCTAAATCGGAGATCAGCCGATGTAGAGTAACTCGACGGTAATCCTTCCGTTTTCAAAAATATTCGGTCTTCAACACCGGTCATCAAATGCAATTCATAACGACGTATCACATATTCGGAATGGGTTATACGACCCCATGGTCCTTTCCCGGCTAACCCGAATAGTGAGCGCTTATTCAAAAATAAGTGTGGCATTCAAATTCATCCAATTCACAACAAATACCCATTCAAGGTAATTATTGATAGTCGGTTATTTAACTATCAATAAAGATGCGCAACATCATCAGATTCCAAATAATTTTCCAAATTATTTATTTTCCAAAATATCTTCATTAGATATAAAATTTCCACACTTCAAAAATAAATCAACGTTTATTTTTTTCTAAACAATTTCCATTTCCTTTATAAATTCCATAGTGAATTTATATTTTCAAATATCTACTGATATACGATTTTCAATCGATTTCAAATATTCAATTTCGATTTATCTTTAAGAAGATAAATTCTTAAACGTTTCATTTCATATTGGAAAAGTATTTCCTTACTTAATAATAAGTATTTCACAAATCTTTTATTTTCAACATTTGAAAATATTCAATATACTTAAATCAAATTTAAGTATAAATTCATTCTTTAAGGAAATCATTTACTATAACAACATTTATTTGAGTCAAAACGAATGTTACGTAAAACATCGTTACGACGACTCAAAATCACTAGTATAGGGATTCGGAATTAAGATAGATGTATAAACCCCAATACTATATAAAACATTTCCTTTCGGAAATCATTTACTATAACAACAGTGTTATAGTCCACCATTTCCTTATTTCCTCGAAAACGTCTATTTCAACAATGAATGTTGAAATCTATGGTTTCGATAGTTAATACATTTTTAAACATCTTTTAAAAAAAATTAACTTCATTTCAAATATCACTTTCCCAAAACATCTCTGTTTTACTTAACAATATATTCACTATCCAAAATCGTGAATATACTTCACTAACCAAATTTCAATCTTTTCTACACATTTATTTCAAGGATAATTCGCTATCCAAAATCGCGAATATATTTTCTTTAATAACCTTCTACATTTAATTTATCAAATTCAATTGATTTCGAATTTATAAAACAACGTTTATAAATTCTATTTCTATTTTATAACAACTTTGATTTATAAATCTTCTTTTATTAACTTCTATAATTCACTTATCAAAATAAGTGATTTCGGATTTATAAACAACATTTATAAATTGCAATTTTATTTATAAAAACTTCAATTTATAAATCTCCTTTGTTAACTAATTCAATTCATAACTTAATTTTTTTTACCACAATCCATATTATAAGTTAAATACTTATAATTCTTTTATTTACAAAATCGTTTCCATTTATAAGTTCACAATTTATAAATTTCATTCACTTATAAATTCTTAAAAATTTATTTTAACGCTTATAAAAACTCGTTTTATAATCCCAATGTTTTAAAGTTATAAATATCAATTTTGTACATCTTTTACATACATCGTTTTTAATAATTCAAAAATTCCAATTAAAACCATTTTATAAATTACTTAACTATTTATTCCAAAAATCACCTTTTGGTTATAATTCACAACAATCTTAACTTTTATAACTTTAAAGTTTTAACATTTATTTAAAATAAATCAATTTAACAATTTAAATACAACGTATATTTTCAAAGATCACTTCAAAAATCTCTTTTAAAACCAACATCGTTATTTTTAAATTTCAAAGATGAATCCGATGATGCAACAGCACCAATTAGTCAATCACGACAACAAACATCATATATCAACATATGATAACATAATACATCACAATATCTGTAAATAAATAAATACTGGTGAGGAATCCAGTTGGATCCCTCCAACCTGTTTCCCTGCATCCACAGATGTTAGCACAATACCAATTCCACTTCGAGGTGGAATATCGCGGTATATAGGATTTTATAAAAAACATATCATCCACTTACTAACGGCGCAATAGGGTCTCATCCGCTATACGAGGCGGGAAATCAATCAATCCAATATATACATATGCCAATATGTATATATTGCTATATATATAGATATATCCTATTATATCTAACATCACATCCAAATAGCAATCAATCAAATCAACAACTGCAAAACAAAATTTTATTTGAGTGAGAAAAATCTCACCTTAGCTTTTTATTTTTGCAATCCATTTTCCATTTTCGGCTATTCCTTGATTTTAAACCTTGTATAAACAATTTATACAATTTATTAATATTCGACATAACCGAACAATTAATTACTTCAATTTTAAACTAGTGATTTTAACTTTAAATAAATTCTCCTTTTTAAATAAAATCCTTTAGTAACAAAAATAAATTAATTTCCAGTAATACATTATCTTAAAATTAAGCTAGCAAGTTTTAAAATGTGTATGAATATTTTTCTTTATTCTGAAATTGCTTATAAAATGATCTGTTATAGGTTTAAAAAAAAATTCTATTATTTTCATGAATTTTAAACATTTTAAAATTTCTACTTTATTCTTTCAAAATCTTATCTATATAACTTTCCGCTTTACTATTAACAATTAGTATATATATATATATATATATATATATATATTTAAACGGGATTGATACCTTACGAAAGAATCGAACAAGAAAACCCCACCATCGTCAGATCGAGCTTACAGTAATGTTGCACGAACTTGGTGACTTCGCGAGTGCCACAGAAAGTTGAGTCGCCTCCATCGCCGATCGCCATTGCCGAGTTCACCAGCCCTAGTTCGACAACCCCCGAGGCCGCCGCCACGCCATCACCAACTCTCGATCGCTGCCAGCGAACGCGACTTCATCCAGATCCATCTCGACTAACTCGCGAACTTCCTCAACCACCAGATCACCTTGAATCGCCACTGCCTTGAACTCGATTCGAGTGCGACTCGAACTCGTCGCCGCCAATCCTTCCACTGCGGCCTCGTCGCAATCTGATAGCCTCGCGACTTCGATTTAAAGTTTTGGGGGGGGATGTTTGTCGCGGCCGTTGAATTGAACGAGAGAGGGTTAGATTCTAAGAGAAGAGAGGGAGGTGAATTTCGAATGAAAGGAAATTATTTACTCGGCCATTATTTTTCTTTGTGAAGAGGGATTTCGTTTTGAATCTGAGAGAGAGAGAGGACGTGAATTATTTAAAAAGAGAGGGGATGGGTTGCACGATGAATCTCGTGGTCTTCGGCGTAAACAACGGGGCGTGTTTTAAGGAACGAAAAGCATATGATGTGACAAATTTAAATTTTAAATTTAAATTGAATCTGTTTTAAAATTTTAACGCGTTTATTCGTCGTACGCTCATATAACAAATCCCGAAAAATACGAAATTTGGAATCCGGTAATAATTCAATATTACGGACCCAATGGAACTGGTTTCGTCGAATTCCGAGACTGTGCCTCGGACGGCTATTTTCAAATATCTATTCGAACGATAGATTTCAAAACTGATCAAATCACTTTCTAATTTGATTCTGAAGCTTCTATTATCTTCAGTATTATCATTACGAATTTTAAAAGCTTTTGAAATATTTTTCTTCAGCTTAAAATTGAAGATTCAAATTTTTGTTCAGCATTCAATAGATTAAATTTTATAATTTAATCGCCAAATTCAAAGTTATATTGGGGATTCAAATTAAATCATCGTTCAAATATTTAAAAGTAATTAAATATTTTCAATTAAATTTGTTCAAAATTCTGGGTCGATACAGCTTACCTGTCCCGACAGTTCTAACACGCAAGTGTATATCGGTATGCACAGCCTTGTGACATGTACAATGATATAATGTGCATGTTACAAGTTGTTCGTGTAGATGAATTCAAAAGAAATAAATGACGACCAACCCAAATAACTGAGGCAAATAACATTTTCAAAACACACCCTTTAATTTGCACTGCAAAATATTTTCTTTTTCAATTTTCCTGCGCCAATGTTTATTTTGCAAATAGCTCAGATGCTGGATTCAAGCTGTAACAAAGTTGAAGGTAAAAATACGAGTGATGAGTGAATATGTAACGAGGTCAAAATTGTAAATTGAAATTTGTGATGTAATTGAAATTGTAATGTAATTGAAAACGTATATATGTAGTGAGAGCTCAAATTTGTACTATTTGAATTTGTAATAAAATATTTGTTTGAATAAAATATTTGTTTGAATTTGAATTCCGTGTTATTTATTTTATCCAACAAATATTTATTTAATTATGTGAAAAATAAAATAGTACAATAACAAATACATTTAAACGAATATATATATATATGTTTATTATCATCAAACAAAAATCATATACTAGCATATTCTACAATAATGTACACCTTGAAATTTAAAAAAACTCTCTCATAGTTGGCCTTTCTTTATATGTCTCTACCTTTCTATCCGTATTTAGCTTTTTCTTAAAAATCCATTTGCATCCTATGGTTTTTCTCCCTTCGGGTATGTCAGCCAAATACCATACTTTGATTTCATACATGGAATTCATCTCGGATTTCATAGCTTCGAGCCAAAGTGTAGGGTCTTTACTCTGTAGTGCTTGTTGGAATGAGAGAGGAGCGTCGTCTTCTAAGATGCGGTCCTCTTTCTCACCATCCATAAAAAAACCGAGCATCTCTCAAGTGCACGAGATTCCCTATTAGACCTTCTAATAGGTTGCATGTTTTTATATAAGTGAATTTGATTCTCCCACTAGTTCAACTTCTCTGTTTACTTCTCGGATTTCATACAAGTCTATAGGTCCACCATTGATTTCTTTTGATAGAAATTCCTTTACTAAAAAGATAGTGTGCAGAGAAATAATAACCTTTTGTTCCTCAATGTCGTAAAAAACATATTCCCTTGAATTTTTGGAATATGCTATAAATTTACATAGGGTCGATCCTGCCTCAAGATTATTGGGGCCGTCTTTGGAACGTAGGTTGGACAACCCCAAACATTCAAGTAATTAAGGTGGAGTTTCTTCCCATGCCACATATCATATGGCATCTTAGGCACAGATTTTGTAGGTATCAAATCCACATATGTGCCGCGGTTTCTAGCACATACCCCCAATAGGAAAGGGGTAACTCAGCCTTACTCATCATGAAATGAACCATATCTAATATGGTTCGATTTATTCTTCCCAAACACCATTGTGTTGCAGAGTACATGGTGGAGTAACCTAAGAGATTATCATGTTACCTTCTAAGTAATATTGGAGTTCTTGTCCAACATACTCACCTCTTCGATCTAATCGATTTATAGTTTGCTTGATTTTCTACTTCGTTCATATACTCATTAAATTTCTCACAGAAGTTGGATTCATTCTTCACACACACACACACACACATATATATATATATATATATATATATATATATCCTAGTCTTGGGAAATCATTAGTGAAAGTTACAAAGTAAGTTGAATTATCCTTTGTCACTATAGGCATTGGGCCACATACATCAGTATGTATGAGGCCCGAGAATTCATTAAATCTTTCGTTGCTCCCATCGAATGGGTGCTTAGTCATTTTTCCTTTAAGACATAACTCACATGTATCAAATGACTCATAATCAAATGATGGTAGAAAACCACCATTTTTAGTTTGTATGGTATTTTGTCACTAATATGACCTATCCTAAAGTGGCGTAAGTGCTATTATTAATGTCAACAGAAAATTTATTCATAGCATGGATATGAGTTAAAGTAAGTACATAAATGTCATTATCTAAAACCATATTGCAAATATATTTCCATCAAACACAATATTCATAATATTGTCTTTACAACGAAAACAAAGCCTATCTCAACTAATATGGAGACATATATAATATCACAAATAAAGTTCTTAACAGAATAGCAATTATTTAAAACTAAATCAAATCCATTCGGCAAAGTCAAGTTAAAGTATCCAACTACAATTACATCTGCAATAGATACATTAACAATTTGGAGCTTCATTTCACCCTTCGTTTGTCATATGCCCCTAAGTCCTTGTAACGAATGATAGATATGAGTTCTAGATCCAGTATCTAAAACCAAAAACAATTTTATTGATAGCAAAACAATTTTGAACATAAACATACTTCAAGGAGTGGAAGAAAAAATTCTTCCTTTCTTTGACCATCTTCAAATAGTCTGGATAACTGTGCTTCCAATGCCCCTTCTTGCAATAATGGTGGCTTTCACCTTTTTCGGTAGGATCATCCTTCTTATCCTTGTAAGAACCCCAATTATGTTTCTTCGAACCTTTCGAAGATGACACTCCGTGCTGTACAACCAACTTCTTATTTCGATCCTTGAACGAACTCCTAACTGACATCAACTTATTGAGTAGCCTTTGGACTTATAAATTTTCAATTATTCTTTAAACTCAACTTTTAGATTTAAAATACATTTTAAATTTTCAAACTAAATTTTGATAATTAGCCCATGGTCCAAAATCAATTTGGGCCTTTATATGGGGATAACCTTTAGCTTACATTATTCATTGGGCTAGGCCTATGGCCATGTATGACAAAGAGATTGATTACCTAAACCCAACCTTAGACACTACCCTTCTAAACACCCTATAAATGAGTAGGCTTTAATTAGTTAGTCCTAACATAGAAAATTCAGACAGCGTAGACCGTTGGGCTCCAATACCATTAAAGGAACCATGCTAGCCGAAAGTGAATTAAATGGATGAATTTCAAAAAACCATTTGTAGATCATTGTTGGGCCAATGAAGCCTAAATTGATTTTAGATCCAATCTAAATAAAATCTTCATATTTAATTTATTTATAAAAGGTTTTTTTATTTTATAAGTGGTGTATAATTTACGTGCTACAAATATAAAGTGAACATGGTTAATGTGACTGTGTATAGGTGTCAGAATTTACTCCGCAACAGACACATTTATCTCTTTATATATGTCTTTGTTGTTCAAGTTATTTTAGTTATAAATACACAAAACAACAATTATAAATACACATATCATAACAACTACATATATATCTATACAAGTATATATGTGTGTATGTGCATTTGTATGTGTGTAAGTGTTGTTTTGACTATTCTAAATATTTTGAATTCTAGAATTAACAATTTTAAATCTATTTTTATCTTGGGAAAGATTAAGTCAAATTTATAATTTTACACAAAAGTTCCAATTATAAACTTTAATTGAAATTTACGCACACACAGAAGTGTGTGTGTGTGTTTTAAGATTTAAAGTTAGCAAGTAGAAAGCAAGCTTTAACATATGATGAATTCAAAGTAGGTTTATAATTTCAAAAAACAACATATGAATTCTTAATTGAAACAATTTTAAAATTATGCAAATAATAACCAAACGAATTTACATACAAAATCAACAAAGCATACAAAACATGAATTCGATTTTCAAAATGATTTCAACTGATCAATAAATATAGCTACCTTATGTTTGTATGTAAGAAGGTTACAAAATTATATCAATTAATTAAAATCAATTTCCAAATCAAAATGGATTTTTTGTTTAATCATTAATTTCCAAATCAATAACAAAACTAGATCGAACAACCCAAGCGATATAATTCATTTTAAAAATGTTCAGGATCTAAACAAGATATACAAAAGAGCAAATAATCAAAATAGAACTAGAGTATAGGGATCCGAGACATGTCAACATCATGAATATCGTAATAAAATAAAATTAGAATATCACTTTAAGATGAAGTCAAAAATCACACCTTGAATGAAGAATAAACTTCTAGATTTGATGGAATTAACCGTTGGATTTTACAAGAATCTAGTGGCAAACACCACCTTGAATTTTATCGATTTTATTCGAATTTGTGTATGGGAATTTTTCATACCGTGGAGGCCATGTTTTTTTGTAGAGAAAGTTGAGGAAGGGGGAGCAAAAAAACTAATGAATGAAATCTTTTAAGAAGGTAATAAAAGATAATTAAAGCCTAGAGATCTTTTGCCTTCAATTAATTAATACTTTGACTTTTCAAATCAAATTTGAAAACCTTTTCTCTCCCCCCATTGGCCTGCCATATAAGAGGCTAGATGGACCTCAAAAACTCATAAATTCATTTAGTAATCATTCTATTTAAATCCAATTTAAATATTCTATCGATATCGTATATCGATACGCGAATATGTAACTTTTTTGTATGCATTTCATTAAATACCTATGGCTTTCAGAAAAATCTAATAAATATTAATAGTTAATATTTCATAAATACTAATTAATTTACAACTATTATAAATTTACTAGATCATGTGGTTTATTCAGAGTATTCATCATTAGGATTGTGTGATGCAAATATGTAAAATTAGTTAGCGGTTAATATCGAACAGTTCGAATATTAACATTCATGCATCACCTTAGCTAATGATACATTTTAACTGAATTTATCTCTTACATGTCTTTTTGGTAAAAATCCAATTTTACTATTATAAGCGACACCAGGTAGTGATGATTTTTTACACTAATTCTTTTCGTCGGAACTATATCACTTTAGAACTTATGAAATTTGGTTTTTGTCTAAATTCCAACATCGCTCGTATTCAACTTGTTTAGTCCAAATATAAAATTCTTAGTTTAAAAGTAACAATTATTATTAACCATATTGCTCTAGTTCGAAACTTTGACTTTAAGTTGACTATAGTTGACGATGATATTAGTCTCATATAACCGAGGAGACAAATTCCATACTGATAGTGTTTCACTTTCAACACTACAACTCAGACCCAACTACAGTTGTTTGATGGACATCATACCATGGTTATCAAAGTTGAATGTCTACATCGAATTTCAATTGTATTCTCAAGCCGAGAGAACTTTGTAACATTGTCACTTTAATATTCTCTTTTTGACTTTAGTTATATTAACCAACATAAAACTCTCGAGTGATTCATTCATAGTTATATAATAACTATCAGTATGTAACACTTTAGAGACTCCAGTAGCCATGATTAATACAATGCCCAATATTTTGAGGGTGTTACGCACTCTAGTCTCAACGGATGTATCGATATCCTGTCTCGAAACAGCTTGACTATGACATTTAAAATAATATTTTGTTTTGATGTGATAAATTTCTTATGATTACAACATATTGAAATTACTACACATGTCGTACCATTTAATATTTTTTGTTATCCACATATTTCACAAAGGGATAAAATGAAGCTGAAGTGATATCGAATCCAGAGGCTATATGGATTATCACATTTGTGAACACAAAGTAATTACCAACAAACGATATCAAACCAACGAAGATGAAGTTGCCACATGCCACAAGAGCAATAATGATGTCATACAACAGCATCTCAAAAATCACCAATTGATGACATCATTTGAAGCCAACAGTATAGCCAGAGATTGATGTCGAATATAATGATATCGCCTTCCTCCAATATGGCTCGTCTTCAATGTCACCTACCTTTGGTATTGCATGTCGAAAGTCAGAAGAGAAAGAGATACTCCACATCATAAACAAAAAAGGCGAATGAGGCATTTAATCAATGCCACAAAGATTCTATGCTGCTCATCACTGATGCCACTTCTTACCGATGCCGCTTCTTATTAATGTTGTCTCTAAGGCAATGTCGTATCTCTTCAAAGCCGTCTATTATCAATGCCTCCTATCCTCATTACCACACCGATGCCATGCCGCATATCATTCATGTTGCGCTTGTAAATACCGCATTCCATCAAAGGAGGATACCGAATGTCATCCATGTTGCATCCAATTAGTGTTCTCACTTCATCAATGTAATAGCAAGGAGAGGTTGCTACATACAGCGGTATACAAAGGCTTATCGCATATCGCCTATTCAAAAGGAATATTAAATAGCAACGGCATGATATCGATGTCGTATTTCATGAATATTGCATGTTATCAATGCCACACAACATCAATGTTGTGGGAATGTAAAAGGCCATGTAAAGAAAGAGGATTAAAATTATTCGCAAGAGCAAATTCAAGACGATTTGGTGTATTCACTACAAGAATTTTGATTTTTAGTAGCGCTCAAAAAACGCTACTAAAAGTTTTAGCAGCGTTTTGATAAACGCTGTTATAAAGCCCGCGACTAAAAATACCTGATTTTTAGTTGCACTTATTTCAACGCTACCATAAATCGTTTGACTGCAGCGTTTATGAAACGCCACTAAATTCTTTTTTTGCAGCATGTATAAAACGCTACTATATATGCTCTCCTTCGACCCTTTATTTTTTGTAGCGTTTTTTAGTAGCATTTTCGGAACGCTACTAAAAATATTCCAGCTCTGCCTATAAATTGCCTCCAGTTTAGTCTTGTTCATAGCTTATAACATAATACATAAACACATACACATTAAACAACCGCAAAATACATATACATATACACATACACATTCAAACATAAACACATTTAAAACCCACAAAATACATAAACAAAAGCACTAACATAAACAATATGTTAACCATACATAGAAGTTTACACAATCGAACAACAGTTTCAAGACAAAAGGTTAACCGTACATAGAAGTTTACATAACCGAACTACGTACCACAAACAATATGCTACTGCTGCAGTTAAAGTACCATAAACATCTGAACTAAGCAAGTACAATAAACAACCAAACTACCTAACAAGTACGATAAACTAGTGCTACTACTTCTCATTCTTCAAAAATGCCTACCTGTAGACAAAATATAATCAATAGTGAGACTCAAGTTATAATCAATACTGAGATAATAATGACAGGACCATCAATACTGAGAAAACAATGAGACTAAAGTTATACACAACTGAATATGTGCAATCTTGTGTTCAACTGAATATGCACAACTGAATATGAAAACTAAAATAATGTGCATGTTAGTTTTGGCCAAGAATAAAATGAAAATGAAGATTTGTCATCAATGTTTTGTACATTTTATCTCTGCCTATACATTTTCAGAAACCCATACTTCTGTGCATCATCATTCCCTTTATATCTTCATTTCATCACTGCCTTATACCCACTGACATCACCATCTTAACTACATACCATCTTTCACCAACCATCCACCACTTCAGCCATTTCATCCAAAACCACTCACAAACATCCATTACTGCTTGGCCTCAGTAACACATACATACCCTACTCCATCCTTCACCATCCATACATCTGCCATTTAGTGATTCAAATATTGCCTGAATCAACAAACTCCTCACTGTCTTCAGACTGTCACCCTTCTTCTACCACTCACCCAAACAAACAATCATCAACTCCTAGTGCTTCTCTAATCACTGCTCCACGACCTCTGTTCCATTACATTGTCATTACACAATCCATACCATACTATCTCCTAATCCCTACAATCACCCTACTGACATCACCCAGCACAGTGATATAACCAGAAACACTGCAGTGCATTATACACAAACTACTTGTTGAATCACTAGTTTTGATTCATGACAAAACGGTTCAGAAGCTAAAGAAGAATATGCACTCATACATGACAAAAAGAAGACATCAGAGGATCAAGACTTCAACTCTATGCTTAAAGTAATTATTATATGTGTTGAGTCTTAGATATATGTTAAAATCAATCCTCAAAGTTTTAGTGTTCTAAGATCCTTTAAAAACAAAGTTCACTGTGCAATATATGCCCAGCCAGTCGACTGGCTGTGCATGCCTAGTCGACTGACTGTGCATAAATTTTTTTTACTTTTTTTCAATTCAGTCGACTGACCGGAATCGACCAGTCGACTGACCGGGCTTCAACTATCAAGTTCTGAATAGACATCTTCTTCCATGAAGAGTTGCACTTCGGGAAAAGATGCCTCTCTTGGTTGAAACTCTTCACTAAGAGTTGCATCTCTCTGAAAACTATATATAGGAGTTCTCACACACTTCAGAATCACCAATTTCTGATTCTAATTCTTTCTATTTTCTATTGTGATTATTCTAGTGCATTCATACTCTTCATTGCTTTGAATCTTTGAATTATATTACATATACTTTGATTCTTAGCAATATTCTTCCTTTCAAATCTTCACATACACTTTATATACTTGAGGAATTGATTATAGGAAGTTTGTAATCTCAAAGACAAATCAGTGTTATCAAGAACACATTGTGTCAACTACTTTTATATTTTGTTAAGTCATGTTCTGCTGCTCAGGCAAGGGAAAGTCCTCTTCGGCTGCTGAGGCAAAAATCATGTTCTGCTGCTCAGGTGTCTGTTCTGCTGCTCAGACCTATTCCTCCGGGTTAAGTGAGGGTATTGTTAGTTAAAGCCAGAAGTTAGTCTCGGACTGGACGTGGAACGGGAGTTCGAACCAGTATAAAAATTCCTGGTGTGCTTACTCTTATTTACTTAACTGCTATTAACTGCTTCCACACTTAGTTTAATATATATTCCATATATGTCGATCCACTCATACTTTCATTTGGTATCAGAGCAAGGTCATCCAATAATTATAACACAATTATTTGATATCTTGATAATATGGAAAACAACACTAACACTAGTTTCAATGAAGGACAGTCTACTGCACGACCACCACTATTTAATGGTTTAAATTACAGTTATTGGTCCACTAGAATGAGAATATTTATGCAGTCAAACAGTTATGAAATTTGGAATATCACTCAGACTGAACATCATATACCAAATACTGAATATGCACAATGGTCACACACACAAAAACAAGATGCTACAAATAATTCAAAAGCTATGAATATGTTATTTTGTGCTTTAGACAAAAATGAGTTTAATAGAGTCAACGTGTGCACTACAGCCTATGAAATCTGGAGAACACTAAAAATAACTCATGAAGGTACAAACAAAGTTAAGAAAAGTAAGATTTTAATGCTTAAAAATCAGTTTCAAAACTTTAGAATGAAACAAGATGAGTCTATAAATGATATGTACTCTAGATTCCAAGATATATATCACTCATTATTAGCACTGGGAGAGAAATATACAGATTTTGATATTGTGTCAAAACTCCTCAACTCACTCACGGATGAATGGGAAAGAAAAGTTTTAGCTATCGAAGAAGCTAATGATATCTCTACCATAAAACCAGAGGAGTTGATAGGTAATCTAATGTCTTATGAAGTTAATTTACAGGCTAAAAGAGTACAGGCACAAGACAAAAAGAACATAGCTTTTCGAGCTGAAGAAGATGAGAAACAAGATTCAGATGATGAGAATTTAGCATTCATTGCCAAGAATTTCAAGAAGTTCTTAAAGTATCGAAAGAACAACAAATTTAATGATAAAAAGAACTTCTCAAGCAAACCATCTGCATCAGCTTTAGAATGTTAAAACTATCACAAGAATGGACATATCCAGAAAAATTGTCTAGAACTAAAGAAAAGTTATTCCAACAAGGGCAGTAAAGACAAATACAAAAAGAAAGCATTCTCTGTCACATGGGACAACTCAGATTCCTCATCATCAGATAGTGATAGTGATAATGAAAATGAACAAGCAAATGTATGTTTCATGGCTACAGAAAATGAGGTTAGTGATCTTACCTTTGATGATCTAATAGAAATTAATTCAGAACTTTTGAACACACTAAAAAGTTTCAAAAGAAAATATAAAGAAGCTCACGAAAATCAGAACAAAGCAGAATTCGAAAGAGATATGCTTAAAGATGAGAAGAAAATACTAGAGGAAGAACTTGAAAAACTTCAAGAACCAGTCTCGAATACTAATTCTCAACTTAATTTACTGAGTCAAGAAATTGAAACTCAAAAAAAAAGAATGATGTTCATGTCTCTGAAAATCACGAGTTAAAAACAAAAGTAAAATTACTTGAACTAGACAATACTGGGCTAAAAAGTAGGTTAGAGAGTATTACTAAAAAAAAATTCTAACTTTAATAAAGGAAGAGAAAATTTGTCTAAAATTATTGAGAATTCTCAATCAGTATCAAGTAAAAAGGGGTTAGGTTATGTTAAGAAGTCAATAGCTCCATCTAGACTAGAAAATAAAAGGAGAATTGATTTTAAACCCACAATCACTAAAGAAAATTCAAAAAGGACAAATTTGAAAACTATAAAAATATGGATTCCTAAAACAAACAATAGTTTGATTAGGAAGAAATATATAAACTCCTTTATTGAATCTGTACACAAGAATATAAATTATATTTATAAAGGGAATATCGAACCCTCTTGGGTTTGGTTTCCTAAGATCTAACTCTTAGGACCCTATAAAAAGTGGGTACCAATATTATTTTTTATTTTTGCAGGACCCACTGAAAAAGAGAGGAAAATGGATATTAGACATTGGTTGCTCAAAACATATGACATGAGACAAAAATATGTTATCAAACATTATCTACTCAGATGGGGGTTCTGTCATCTTTGGAGACAATTCCAAGGGATATATCATCGGCAAAGGCGATGTGAGCAACAACGGTACATCTAATTTACCTCTTATTTCAAATGTTTTACTAGTCAAGAATTTAAAATATAATCTCTTAAGTATTAGCCAACTGTGTGACAAAGGATTCAAAATTATTTTTTCTGAAAATAAATGTAGCATTTCTGATCAAAATCAAAATTTACTCTTTGAAGGAAATAGAGACAAAAATATTTACATTTTGAATATGAAAATAAATCATAATTCAGATATGTGTCTACTAGCCAAAGAAAATGATCCTTGGTTATGGCACAAAAGATTTTGTCACATTAACTTCAAAACTTTAACTAAGCTTTCTAAAAATGAGTTAGTAAAAGGATTACCTAAAATGAACTTTAAGATAGATCATATTTGTGATGCATGTCAATTAGGAAAACTAACTAAGTCATCTTTTAAATCTAAAAAGATTATTTCAACAACACAACCACTGGAACTATTACATATGGATATATTTGGACCAACACAAGGGCAATCCATAAATCATAATAGATATGTATTTGTAATTGTTGATGATTTTTCTAGATATACTTGGACTATTTTTATGAAAAACAAAAGTGATACTTTTGAAAATTTCAAAGTCTTTTCAAAGAGAATTCAAAATTTCAAAAACTTAAAAATAATGAACATTAGAAGTGATCATGGAGGTGAATTCGAAAACGACGTTTTTGAACATTTTTGTAAAAAGAAAGGAATATTCACCTATAAAAGTATTTGCTGAAAATACAAAAATTGAACCGGGAGAAGAATCGAAAGACTCACGCTCTCTTTTCTAATTTTCTTTATACAAAGTATGCTCATTGTCTTTGTTTTATAATGTATTAAACTTGTGTGTATTCTTGAATTATTGCTCAAAAATTATTCTGTATTTTTTGTTTCCAGTCAGTCGACTGAATTTCAGGCTCAGTCGACTGACTGCATGGAAATCAAACTCTCGGGAAACCATTCAGTCGACTGACCTATCACGATCAGTCGACTGGCTGTATGAAATTCGTGTTATTTTTAGTGCACTAGTCGACTGATTACATTCGTCCAGTCGAGTGGCTGTACGCAATTTTTACTGCTTCCCTTTTATAGTTACTTTTTACCCAATTTCACTTTACCATTCTCAGTTTTTTACCCAAAATCCTTATTGAGAAAAACCTTAAAATTCCAAATCCAATCAAATCTTTCATCAAATTCTTCCTCAAATGGCTCCTACAAAGCAATAGGCAAAGCTCCTCCTCCGCCGGACCTACCGATAGCCAAATTGCGCAATGGTTATATAACGATGTAGCAATTGCAAGATGGCATAAAATGGAAAATTCGCGGATCTTTGAAGGTTCATTCATGGTCTACAATGATTTTTCGGCTTACGGTTTACAAGATCTTATGCGAAGATCCGGATTGGAATCTCTTCTCGACATGAATCTCAATTCTCACAAGATCAATCATCTCATGGTAAAGCTCTTCTATGCAAATTTAAATCTTCCTCATCAACGTCCATCAAATAGGGATGATTGTGTTTGGAGTTTAGTTTGTGGGCATCAAGTCTTCTTCTCCTTAGATCGGATGGCGCACATACTTCAATCACCTAACCAAGGTATTCCTCTAGACAATATCGATTGTAATATTCAACAAAGAGATCGAGTTAGTCATATGTTCATGGGTGACAACATGACGGAACAAAAATCCATTCTTCTTCGACCAAAAGCAAGAATTCTTCACAAAGCATTCATGAGAAGTATTCTTCCAAGAACTGGGTCATATGAACTTACCTACCCGGAAAATTTCAAAGCACTCTATGCGGTATGGGGAGGAATTCAAGTAAATTGGCTACGGAGAATATTGGATGAATTTCTATCCTTCAACAATGGAAATATGAGAACCATTTATTTCGGGGAATATATAATGAGATTACTTTTAAATGTAAGTGCCCCTCAACCAGAATCCGAAACTTCTTCCGTTGGAGTTATAAACATTCGCACTTTGAGTCTCATGAAACTACCGTCAGCTCCTCCGACATTTACCTCTTTTGAAGAATGGCATCGCCAACACCAACAACGACAATCGAGCGGACCAATCATTCGAGAGCAAACACCCCAACCCGAATAAGAGGAAGAAATTCGTCTTGCAACATCCGCTAGTACTCGAGAGTCCATAGAAATTCTATCGAGAAATCAACAAATACTAGGAACTCGTTTGAAGAAAGTTGATAAAAAATTAGACAAGATCAAAGGGTTCTTCTCTATACTATGGGATGCAATTTCATGCTCTTCATCCACGACTGCTTCTTCTGTAGCACATGGTAAGCGACCAACACCAAGATTCACATGGTCTACTTCCGAGGAACATACCGGAAGTGATACTAGCGGACCAAGTGGTAGTGGACAAGACACATCAAGACCTGGAAAGGAGCATATCGAAGAATATGACTGGGATCGAGATGAGTAAGACTTTTTGGTAAGATTTGATGAAATGTTGTTCTTTGTTCAAATTTTAATCCTTGCAAAATACTCTGGTAAAATTTATGAGACTTGTAGTAAGTAGTCTCATTATTGTTAGTTATGTTTTTATCTCATGTACTATGATACTTTATTTATCTATATGTACTGTTCTGTGTTTATTTCTGTGTTATACACTAAATTTTAATTATCTGTCTCCTTTTTGTCGATGACAAATGGGGAGAAAAAGTGTGTGCACTAACATATTTGATGCAGGAAAAAGATGTCATACTTTTAGGGGGAGAAAATTCTCTATCTAATATATATACAGGTTGTCATCAATCAAAAAGGGGGAGAATGTTGAATCACTAGTTTTGATTCATGACAAAACGGTTCAAAAGCTAAAGAAGAATATGCACTTATACATGACAAAAAGAAGACATCAGAGGATCAAGACTTCAACTCTATGCTTAAAGTAATTATTATATGTGTTGAGTCTTAGATATATGTTAAAATCAATCCTCAAAGTTTTAGTGTTCTAAGATCCTTTAAAAACAAAGTTCACTGTGCAATATATGCACAGCCAGTTGACTGGCTATGCATGCCCAGTCGACTGACTGTGCATAAATTTTTTTTACTTTTTTTCAATTTAGTCGACTGACCGAGCTTCAACTGTCAAATTCTGAATAGACATCTTCTTCCATGAAGAGTTGCACTTCGGGAAAAGATGCCTCTCTTGGTTGAAAGTCTTCACTAAGAGTTGCATCTCTCTGAAAACTATATATATGAGTTCTCACATACTTCACAATCACCAATTTCCGATTCTAATTCTTTCTATTCTCTATTGTGATTATTCTAGTGCATTCATACTCTTCATTGCTTTGAATCTTTGAATTATATTTCATATACTTTGATTCTTAGCAATATTCTTCCTTTCAAATCTTCACATACACTTTATATACTTGAGGAATTGATTATAGGAAGTTTGTAATCTCAAAGACAAATCAGTTTTATCAAGAACACATTGTGTCAACTACTTTTATATTTTGTTAAGTCCTGTTCTGCTGCTCAGGCAAGGGAAATTCCTCTTCGGCTGCTGAGGCAAAAATCCTGTTCTGCTGCTCAGGTGTCTGTTCTGCTGCTCAGACCTATTCCTCCGGGTTAAGTGAGGGTATTGTTAGTTAAAGCCAGAAGTTAGTCTGGGACTGGACGTAGAACCAGAGTTCGAACCAGTATAAAAATTCCTGGTGTGCTTACTCTTATTTACTTTACTGCTATTAACTGCTTCCGCACTTAGTTTAATATATATTCCATATCTGTCGATCCACCCATACTTTCACTACTCCGCTGCCAAATTGTAGCATCCATCCAACTTCACACCCCTCCAATCAACTTTGCCTACTTCCCACAATTCAACAGCCTCACCTATACTTCTATCACTGCACATACATAGTGCATCAACCCCATCATCTCATCCACAATTCTGCCCTGTCATACATCCTACTATCATAAACATCAACCACTAACAGCTACTACCACCAATACCTCACCTTGATCACTGCTACTCCTCTGTTTATCAACAGCCACTTCACTATCACAAACACTTCACCAATACTACCCATCAACCTCCAACCACAAACTGCACCAACCTACATCTCAGTCGCTGGCCACTCATTACCTTAAACCACCACTTTGCAACTTCCACCACATCAAACATTTCCAACAACTTAAACAATCCACTGTCAAATCTTTAAAAAATATTTTACACCATATTTGGATATCTTTAGGTATTTAGTTCTATTCTACCCACAGTTCATTATATGCTTCAATAGGCTATAAGTGCAATAGATTGATATTTGTCGATTACTGATTCAACTAATTTACATCATACAAACAGAGGTAACATATTAATTAGTGAATCTGTATTAATGTAATTTTATCCTGCCTAAATTTAGTTTACCGGTGCTATATTGATAGTCCTTAGCTCCATCTAAACTGCAACTGTATACTGGAATGAGTCAATAGCCCTATAAGGTATCACTAATGCTATATGAACTATATTTATTTGTAGTTGGTATAGAAGGATTTTTGCTGATCCTTGTAGTTAAAGAGAGAACATTTCAAGAGAATTACAATATAGTTAACTATCTGATATGTTCGTACAAATAAATTTTACCCAAAAGCTGGAACTAATCGATGTATGATTGCTAAGATGGCGCTGTAACGTACAAATTCACATTTCTAGTGGAAGGAAAAATCACCACATCACTTACAGTTAAGTATAGGTAGTTCTAAACCCATTCCACTGTCATACCAAATATATAGCTCGTACAGCCGCAAGTATACAGCTTATATTAAATATATCGTTGTTATTTGAATAAAAACATAGCAGCCATGTAGAACCTACAGCTATGACTCTGTTAACTTAACAGCAACCGTATATAAAAAGTTATCATTAATCTGTTGTAAAAATTCTCATTCGGACTTCGTAATACAAAAGCACTTTTCAAAGATATGCGCAATTATACTTTGTCAAATGGAGTTGAACAAAACCTCATGTAATCTGTACACTAAACTTTGCAATAATTGCACTTTGTACAAATTTAAGGTAATGAAGGGTAATATTTACTTTAGCAATCTTATCAGTAGGTGGGAGGAAATCATTGTATGCATCATTATCCATTGTAGTAAGAACTACCTACTCAGTAGATTTAACCCTTAATGAATATATGATCTTACCAATTAAAATGTGAGTGTTTATCAAGCTGTTTGTCCTCTGGTTGTAGTTCAACGCTTAGTCTATTAGAGTATATCAATTGTATCTGTCTTGTCCTTGTATCATTGTAGTAACTATGTGTCTGAGCTCCTCTATGTATATCAACTTTGGACACACCTAATGACAACAACGACAATGATGTTGAAACATTCTATTCGGTATCATTTATTTCACATAAGTTATTTCAGTTCACCTTGTTGTGGTAGCTGCAACTGGCTTTAGCGTTATCAGTAGCCTAACCATCTTTTCTTAGTTCTTTACCAGTCATGAGTAATACTAAGCTTCGGAGCAGCAGAGAATATGATATGTTATTTCTTTAGTACTGTTGCAACTACAATCACTCCCAAATATCTCTCATCCATTCAAAGACAATTCTTATTGAACAACAGACAGGCCATACACAGGAAAAGAATTTTATAGAAATTATTGAGGATGAAATGACTAACATAATTTTTTACATTCATACAAACCAGTTTAACAGTTGTTTGCAATTATGGAAAGTGTACTAACATTGTGTACGTATATCAGTAGAGCTGGTAACATATTATGAAAAATAACAATTTTGAAAATACGCGAATTGAGACAATGATTGTACTATTGAGAACAAAACTGTAATTGTTACTTTATACTTTGGATATTTTAGTAAGGTGAGATATTTTAGTGCTTAATTATAATTATTTTGCTTATGGTTCTGGTGAATTCAGATGTAAGTGTGTATGAGCATGCACACACATATGCAACATAATTCAATCAATTGCTTCAATTACATACACATATTTGTTAAAAGTACATTTGATAAGGTTTCTTTTTACACTTTTGGCCAAATCCAACACCTAAATTTAAAAGTTATCGAATAAAAATACAAAACATGATAACTATGTATTTCTCCAATCAAGAATTTGATTCCTTTCAAATATTATTTATTGTTGATAAAACTAGTTTTCAATGTTGGACTTCCACTAAACCCTAGCATGGCGGAGAGTTGTGAACTACATTTCATCCTTTATTTACTTGAAATTTCAATTGTATAATATAAATTTGCTCCCGGAGGTCAAATTTAATATTAAATAATTTTGTATGTGTATACACTATACACTTAACGATATAATTTACCTATCTCTCTAAATCAATGCCCCCGCAGCATAGTATTAAACACGTGATATTAGAAAAATGTTACATTAGAGCATCTCCAATCCTCCTGCTTTGTAAAGTCAAAAATTGACTATGTGGCATGGTTTATTTAACATTGTGAAGAACATGTTAAATGATTTCATATTAAAATACAAATTCACATCTTTCTTTACTCCAATGCAATTGTAGTGAAATGAACTAAATTGATCAATTTTGGTTATGTGTCATCATATTAGTGTTGCTTACTAATTGACATTGTTAAGTAGAATGTCTACTACTAGACATTCTCTTTCACAATGTCTAGTAAATATTTTGACACGTCATCATTTACATTTAATCTACAATTGCATTGGAGATACAAAATTGAACAAAAATCCTAATTATCCACATGGCATTGACATTACATTATAATAACATGAAGGTTGGAGATGCTCTTATAACTTACAATGTGATGCAGATTGAGCATATCCACCATTCAGCGTAGATTTTGGTGCAACTGTAGCACTGGACAAAAGTCTCAATAACTAGAATCCCTTGATTTAGTTTAGACTTCTCTGCTTGTCCATTGCCAGTTTCTTTAAAACTGATAAAACAAATAAAACTGATTATGATACAATTTTGATAAGCTCATACGTAGCATACATTAACACATGTATGTTAAAAGATTTCAAATATAAATGGTCACGAACTAACTACAAAGAAGAAAAACTTAACCAAAACAATAAATGAACATCACTTTAGAATTTGGGCATTGAAGTCATTTGACTATAGATAAGTACAATCTTTTCCAAACAATAATTGTGGCAAAGTAGCCTTTATCAAATTTATTGCAAATTGTTATATTAAAATAAATTAGGAGAAGGCCATTAGCAATTACAGATAGTTGGACCTTACTAAACTTAAAAGCACCAAATTGCCATCCAAACATTTTAATGTGCCTCATCATCTTCCATGAAACTGCTATTGTCCTAAACTTTGATCTGCATCACCATTTCAGATCATTACCTGCTCCAATACTTAACTTTTTGAGCATGCATCTTATCAAAGCCAGCAATTCATTGCCTACAGTTCATCAATTTAAGTGTCTGTACTTCAATGCCTCTATGACCAATGCTTCATGCTAAGGTCCACTATCCAATGTCATTGCTTCGGTTTTTTTAATACATTTCTCTAGACAGGCAGTGCAACACTTTGCAACATCAAGCCCTAGTCGTTGCTTACCATGCATCAACACCTACCCCATTGCTATGATTGTCGTCACCACCTAATGATCAGCACCACCCTGTCGTTCCCTTCATAAAGCTTCAAAGGTATTCATGTTGAAGCCATTACCAAAAAGGCAATCAAAGTCCCACATCGTCAATGAAAGCAAGCTCACCCCCTTCTGACTACTATAAATAAAGATGCACCCCTTTATGAAAAGGACCATTGACTTCTTTCTCACTTTTATCACCTTTTCAAATTAGAACCTTTTCGAAGTTCTCTTCATTGAGAGCTTGAGGGCAATTCGAATGGCAATAAGGCTAACAAAGGAGAAGATGATATATTTGCAAACAATGGCTTGAACAATTAAAAATTTGCGTACTTGCACATTTTGTAACAAGCTCATAATTGAATAAAGAACATTGACTTGAGTATATTTCCTATTGTTATATGGAATTGCCTATTTACTTTTTAAACTTATGAATCGTATTTCAACAATTCCGTGAATAATAATAAAACCAAAGGGTATTAATGGTATTTCTTCGAATATGTCACCTTGTACAACATTTTGAACGTTGAACCAAATTTCATTTTAATATTTTCGTCCTAGAAGGAGGGCACGAACCTCGAATGTTCAATAAATGACCAAAATACCCTAAGAGAGAATTAAATTTTATATTTTGGAAAAATTCAAAATTCAATCTTTATTAAACTTAAGACTAAGAAACTAATTGGTATTAAATTTTTGCATGGCATAAGCTGACCTTATTGACTCCGCTTCGCCTCAACTACACACAACCCATAAATCATTCGCATCGAACATGTTCCCATCCATGTTTAATTCGACGTCAATTCTTCATCCCCTTAATTCAATATTCAACATCGGTTCTTCCTTGTCCGGCATCGACTTTGCTTATTCAACATCGAGATCTCGAATATAGGACTCGATCCAAACTCATTCAAGATTGATTGCTACTTATTCAACTAGTTTCAGATCTGGACGAAAATCAAACTTATGGATCCAACTAATTTCAAAATTATAGATCTGAAGGGGCCTCATATTTATAGACAGCATCAGATCTTGAATCAATGCCAAGATAGTGATACCGAAGACCACGGGATGCCGAAATTAACGAAATAAAGAATTGAACGATGTCAAAGCTAGTGATATTAAGGGCTACTGGAGAGGTTAGCATCGAAGTACAGATCGATATCGGACGTCGAAGAAACTGATGTCAGAAATCTATCAATACTGAAGTTCTTGTTTTATATTGAAGGGACTTATGTCGAAAGTGTTTGGTAGCGAGAGTACCTGATGTTGCAAGTAATTAATATCGAAGAATGGTTTGTGCCGAAGTCCAAAGGCTAATGGCGGAGCTGTCTGATGCCGCAAAATTTGATGACGAAGAGATTAACATTGAAGAGATATCAATGTCGTTGAATTTAAATGATGGCATAAGATGTTTAATGCCGAAGTTAAGTGATGGCATAAAAAGTTAATGCCACAGAGTTATTTGTTGTCATGGTTAAGGGATGGCATAAGAAATATAAGCCATAGAGTTATTTGATGTTGGTGGATAATCAATGCCGCTGAAGTTAAGTGATGGCATAAGAAATCAATGTCGTAGAGTTATTTGATGCCGCAGTTAAGTGATGGCATATGAAGTCAATGTCGTAGAGTTATTTGATGCTGCTGGATAATCAATGCCGTAGGGTTATCTGATGCCGTAAGTAAGCTATGCCACAAGAGGCGATGCTGCAGTATTTGATGCCGTAAATATTTGATGCCACAAGGTAGTGATGGCGTTAGTTACTTGATACCAAAGATTCATTTTGAAATAGAGAATTCCATGCTATGGTTCAAGAACCCATGTCCAAATTTAGAAGCTCGGGGGGCCGAGATGCAAAATCCATGTCGAAAATGGAGGATTTCAAGGCTGGAGTTTCTAAAATTTACATATTTCGATTTCAAAGGTATAAAATCTTATATATCATATTTTTATTAAAAATGATTTCAAATACACTAAAGCTTTAGTTTAATGAGTTTTGAGTATAAAGCTAATTTCAAAAGTATTAAGATTAAGTATGTCATCAGCCTTTAGGTATATGTCAAATTTTAAATATATACATAATTTCATATGTATAAACTTTTAACCATATATAGTTTCGTATATATTAAGTTTGCAAAGACGTGCAATTTTAAATATACATAAAGTTTTACATATGTAAATTTTGTATATATAATTTCATATGCATATGGTTTTGAATATATATGTCATCAAGATCTGAGTTGTGTGGTTTCATGATATATTTAGTTTTCAGTACACTATAGACGGCTTAATAATATACAGCCTTGAATATGTATACGTGGGTTTCAAAATTTTCAAATATACAAAGATTTGGATAATACCCGGTTTTGAATATAAGTAAGCTTTAACGTCTGATTTTAAATATTATGGTTTCATGCTTGTATGGTTTCGAAAAAAATGGTTTCAACTTATATGATGGCTCTGAATTACCAATCTTAAATAAATAAACTATTAAAGTTTTTTTTATTTAATAAGAGAGTAAATCGGTCTCAGCCCATAAATACAAAGAATACGGGTAAATGAACCCGATACAGCTACACCAACTCGAAAACCCTAGAAAACATAGCGCCGACTCAAAATTTTCATACCACAACTTCTCTTCATCCAAAGAAAATAATGGCAACTCTATGCCAAAACTTAAACTTCATTTCCTCCCTTCTTAGCTCCGCTAGTCTCTCCTCTTTCCCAGTACAACAAACCTTCATTAAATTTACCTCTCATGCCTTCAATCTCTAGCTCTGTGAAGATATTCCTCTGATTAGGGTTAAAGCAAGGAAAATTAACAGATTTGTAGTCAATACGACTCAGATCTGTTGATTTTACCCTCTGGAAAACAGCACGATCTCGATTTGAAGCATTTTCAGAAAAATCCTTTGTGGTATGATTACTGGGATGGTATCCAGATCTGTGGTCAATATACCTCCGGTCTGAGAAGTCAACGTTCCATCGAGCAACATGAGCTCTATTTGAAGCATAGTCCGAAGTATAATCTTCAGATAGATGATTGATTGTCTGTATACTCTTTGGGTGGGTTAAAAATTGTTCCAGATGCTTACTGCCTGCTTCGATACTCCAGTCTTCAGCTAAATTAGCAAATTTGGTTTGATCTTTCACTTTTGTCTTTGATTTATGGAGCAGTATCTTACTGTCTGTTACAATGAGTAACCATTTCTGCTCTTTACTGCTGCTTGTTTTGTTATGAGTACGTGCATTTCTTTCTCTCCAAATATGATAGACCGCAGTAGTAATTAAAATATGAGCTAGGTCTCTTTCCATAGATTTTCCTTTAAACTTGGTGTTTATGAGATGAATAGCTTGCTTGAGATCCATGTTGTCACTGTTTGGAATACCCAGTTTAGCTTGAATGCGATTCCAGATAAAATATGAGTAACTGCATTCGAAAAACATATGATAAGAGCTCTCATTTTCTAGATTACATAAGGAACATAGTGAACTAGAAATATGACATCACTTGTTAATTTTGTCCCAAGTTGGCAATCTGTTATGTAAGGCAAAAAATGTACAGAATGTCATCTTGGGGTTGTTCACCTTGTTTCAAATGCAATCATACCAATCATCCTTGGTGAATTTATTTCTTACAGCATTCCATGTATTTTTAAAGGAAAACTTCCCTTTGTTGTTTGCTTTCCATACCCAGTTGTCACTGTCTGCACTAAAATCAAGATGAATTTTACATATTTCATCTTTGTGTGGGTTAGTAATAGGATGAATTTGAGGTTGCCATTGATTGTTTATAATAATAGAATACGATGTTGTATTAGAATCACCAAAAATAACTAAATTACTCCATCCAACTTTATTAACAAAGGAGTCATTATTAAACCAATGGTCAAACCATAAGCTGGTTTCTGCACCTGATTTAAATTTTCTTTCTAGAAGAAACTTACCAATACTTCTACAATTTAAAATTTTCTTCCAAGTGTTAGAATGATTGCTGTTTGGTACTATATTCCAAAAATTACCCTTCCTGAGATACTTAGCCTTCATCCATCTAGCCCACAGAGAGTCAGCACTAAGGAATCTCCATAATAACTTTAAATGACATGTTAGACTAAGATCGTTCATATTTCTAATGCCAAACCCTCCTCCATTCTTTGGTGTACAAAATGTATCCCAACTTATTTTATGATATTTACCTCTCCATAAAAAATTAGCACATCTACTTTCTAATTTTTTAATAGAGACTGCAGGAATATGAAAAGTTTGTAACCAGTAAAGAATAATTGCATAAACCACATTTTTAATTAGCTCTATTCTTCCTGCAATAGAAAGAAGTTTACAAGACCAAGTTTCCATTCTTTCTTGTATTTTATCCAATAATATGGAACAGTCTAAATCTTTGATTTGATTAACCGATAAAGGCAGTACCAAATATTTAATAGGAAGATTGCCTTCAGTAATTTTTAAAACATTTAAAACATCATTTTTATATCTACTGTACTTACTAAAATAAGCTTTACTTTTGTCTATGTTAATTTGCAACCCTGCATAATAGTTCAGCATGTTAAACACATTATTAATGGATACAGCATTTTCTTTGTTAGCCTTAACAAAAACCATTAGGTCATCAGCATAAATAAGATGATTTATACTAGGTTGGACTCTATTAATAGGATTAATATTACCCTTAATAGCTTCTATTTTCATTAATATAGAAAAGTATTCCATAACCATTGTAAATAGATAAGGTGAAAGTGGGTCACATTGTCTAATACCCCTATTACTTTTTATGAAACCTTCTGATTTACCTTGAATAAGAATAGAAAAGGTAGGGGTGTTAATACATTCCATAATCAGGTCACAAAATTTACTAGGAAATCCCATGCATCTCATTATATGATAAATAAAGTACCTATTCACTTTGTCGTAGGCTTTCTGCAAATCTATTTTAAAACACACATTATCACCATTTTTAGTATTAAATTTTCTTACCATCTCATGTGCTAGCATAGAATTTTCTGATATTAATCTACCAGGCACGAAAGCACTTTGATTTTCAGAGATTAGGAAAGGTAGAAATATTTTAATTCTATTACTCAACACAGTAGAAATGATTTTATAAATGAAATTACAACAAGATATGGGTCTATAGTCACCAATATTAGTGGGGTTTTTCTTTTTAGATATTAGAGTAATAAAGGTATGATTGATACTTTTAAGAATTCTGCCACTAACCAAAAATTCATTTATGACTTCAAAAATTTGATTTTTAATATTATCCCACTGATTTTTGTAAAACTTAGCATTAAACCCATCAGGGCCAGGACTTTTATTATCACCAGCATTAAAAATAATATATCTTATTTCCTCTAATGAAACAGGAGCAAGTAGAATATCTGAAGCATTATCTTTCAAAATATTTTTGCAAATAATATTAGGAAAGTTTTTAACAGCATTCTCATTGAAGTATAGTTTCTCATAATACTCTACAGCTTCATTAGTAATTTTGTCATAAGCATTGGAAAGATTACCGGTATTATCAATGATATTGCCAGTATTATTAGTATGCTTTCTGTTACTCATTTTGGCATAAAAAAATTTAATGCAGTCATCACCTAGAGTTAGCCAGTCTACCTTAGCCTTTTGTTTAGCATTAACTGCATTTTTATAAATTTTAGTAGTTAAATTTTTCTTATTTTTAAAAAAATTATTGGCTATATCAATATCTTCTGGATTATCATCTGCAAGATTTTGTAAAAATTTTCCTTCCTTTCTTAAATTAGCCAGATTATTGTTATTTAAAAAATTATTTTTATTCCAGTTTTTAATATTGTATTTAATATTTTTCAAGAGCATACTAAACTGAAATTGTTTAGTACCATTACAAGAAAAAATTAAGCTCTTATCCATCAAAGTTTTAAAATTCTCTTCTAAGACCGAGCTGTTTTTAAATCTGAAAGGAGAAACTTTTTTACTTAAATTCACAGTGTTAAAAAGATTAATAATTAAAGGAGTATGATCACTATAATTTTGTTCTAAAGTTGAAAAAACAAAATTTGAGAAAATGTTTGAGAATTCTTTATTGATTAAAATTCTATCCAACTTACAATGGATATTCTTAGCCAACCCAAACTTCCATGTATACTTATTCGCACTTATTATTGGTTCAATAAGACCAGTGTTTAACCCAGCTGTTTTTAAATCTAAAAGGAGAAACTTTTTTACTTAAATTCACAGTGTTAAAAAGATTAATAATTAAAGGAGTATGATCACTATAATTTTGTTCTAAAGTTGAACAAACAAAATTTGATAAAATGTTTGAGAATTCTTTATTGATTAAAATTCTATCCAACTTACAATGGATATTCTTAGCCAACCCAGACTTCCATGTATACTTATTCCCACTTATTATTGGTTTAATAAGACCAGTGTTTAAAAGAAAATTATTAACCCTATCAAACTTACTTTGAGGAATTTTACTGCCTCCACATTTTTCTGAGACATGAAATACAGTATTAAAGTCACCCAAAATAATCCATGGAAAATTATATTTTGAATTCAAGTCTTTTAGTTTACACCACAAACCATTTCTTTCACTTTCAAGGTTACTACCATAGACACTAGTGACTTGAATCAGAAAACCGCCAATATTTTTAAACTGACAATCTATAAATTGCTGGTCTTTATTAATTTTTAAGTTTGTCCAGACATTAGAATCCCATATAATAATGATTCTTCCTTTATAATCACAATCATTATTATTTATAGATTTCCAATTGTTAGACAACTTAAGACAAAAAAAATCATAATTTTCATCATTTAATTTGTCTTCTATAAGAGCAATAATGGTAGGCTTATAAATGTTTATCATATAAAAGATATCACACTACTTAGCAGGGGAATTCATACCCCTGACATTTCATGCAAATATAGACATATATATAAATAATAAAAGGAAATTTAGATGGTACCTGACACTGTAGTACCCATACCTCTCCTCTTATTATCTACACTCTTAGCTTTTAGTCTAGTAGACATTTCATCCCATTCTGGATTTATTGAGATGTATTTTTTCTTGAAAGTTTTTTTTCTCTTTACTTCCCTTTAGCTTACCAGTTGCTTTTGGTTTTGGAATATGCAAAGTAGATATATCAAACTGGTATGTAGCATCAACCATTTTTGACTCATTCTCTTCCTTTTGTTCTAACTCAGGAACCTTAATCAGAGAAATGACAAAGTTAGCTGTGCGAGGCATGGCTGAGTCACTAGACTCTGCTACTGCAGCCTGCTTAGGAGGAGAGACCATCTTGTGAGGCAATGTTGAGTTGATGCCCATCATGTCCTCAACCTCTGGAACAAATTCAGAAGGAGACTCCTCCTCTATTCCACTGTTTTGAATCTGGCTATTATCTTGATGCGAGACATTGTATATTTTTGTACCAACATTCTTTGTAACTAAACATGGCTCTTAAATAGGAGGGGTTTCAGAGCTAAAGACCTTTTCAATAATACTACCCTCCTTTGTATTGTGCTGATTCGAAACAGTTGAGCTTTTTTCATAGTTTTTGAACTGATGAACTTCCATAGCTGTGATCTGATCAACTTGATCGGTGAGCGCCTCGGGATTATCTTCTTGATCGGAAATGATACACTCTTGGTTGATTTGATCATTTTTCTTTCTCATTCTTGACTGGTTTACTACTTCTTTATCTGGATTTGGTTCTTGAATTTCGATTGAACTAGTTTCTTGAATGTTGTCTCTATTTTGATTACTAGTTTTGGGTATCCACATCTGCTTTGGGTTACACTGCTCTCTAGTGTGACCGAAGCATTTACAGATGTTACATTTTTGGACCCACTCATATTCCACTTTTTGTATAATGTTTTCATCATTGTAGAGAGTGAGATTGATCTCCTTTGGAAGTTCATCGGTCGTAGAAACTTCCACTAGAAGGGGAGCGTAATTCAATCTTGTCTTCAAGGTAGTGGCTGCGTCCATTTTAATGGGTTTTCCAATAATGCTCGCCATAATGCTAAAAGCCTCACGATCCCACAATTCAAGATTTACACTGGGTAACTTTACCCAAATCGGCATAGTTGACAGTAAATATCTGTCCAATTTCAGAGATTCGGACCACCGTCTCATGATGATGAGCTTTCCGTTGTAAAAATATGCATCATTTTGGATTATTGTATTGCAGTCTTGAAACTCTTTGAACTTAACAAGAAAGAAACCATTTTCTCTAGAAAAGAATTCAAAATGCCCAGTCGGTTTCCAAACCCTTTTAATATACTCTTTGAAAAACAAGAAATAAGGTTTAGTACCTACAACATAGACAATAACAGAATTATTCGAGCTTTCTATGGCTCTTTTACAAACCGCTTCCTTCACCAAACCATATTTCTTGTTATTAAGCTTGATAGGTGAAATGGTTTCAAGACTACATTCATCTTCTTTTGGTTCCTCAGATTGCTCTGTAACAATATCAGCCCAAGATTTATGGCCTTGTTCTTTATTCAGAACGAAAATCACTAGTTTCCGAGGTTGAATTGGCTGTTTCGCTTTATTCTGATTGGACAAGGTCGGTAGCAGACCCTCCTTCTTCTTCGGAACGCCATTATTATTCAACAGGACTAAATCATTTCTGGACTGGTATCTTCTCTGTGATCTTGATTGGACCAATTGAAAGCCTTCATTGTCGATGATGACACCATTAGACGGTTTTCTGATGTGAGATTCAGGTGGTCTATCCTGATGTGTCGGATAGAGAAGATTGGAAAGATTTTTGTGAGGAGGATTAATTCCCCCCATGGCAGAAGGAAAACCCTTTGAAATGACTACGGAAGCAGAGAAGAATAATGAAATTAAAGAAAGGAGAGTCAAATAGAATATGCTAGCAGAAGACACCTACTACTATTAAAGTTTTGAATGTGTAAGTCTCGTATGTGAGTTCAAAAAGTATAATAGCTTGGAAAAATATATATTGATTTTGAAAAGTATAGAGTTTCTTGCACATATGAGTCTCGAATTAACATATGTATTCAAGTTTCAAATATATATTCTACTACAAAGTAATAAGAATTCAAATATACCAGAAGTGGGATATATAAAAAGCTTCAAATAATATAACTTTATGTAAATATATGGACTGAAAGGAATAATTTTTAATACATACCAAGTTTTGCAAATATCAAATTTCATATGTATGTCTTTGTAAATAAAAGTCTCATATATGTTAGCTTTTTTTATTCTACACGTTGGTTTCTGATGCATATAATTTCATACATGGGATTCAAAAGGTTATATTTATAGCTTAAAAATATGCAGTTTCATATATGTGAATTTCTCACAAATATATAGTTTTGTATATATATAAGCTTCAAAAGGATATATATATGTATAGCTTTGGATATATATATATATATATTAAGTTCATATAGCTTCATATATATATATTTCATATATGTAAGTTCCAAGTACACGACAGTTTCGAAAATATATTTGAATTCCAAAAATATAAAGTTTAATATATATATATATATAGTTTCTTGTGTATATGTTGATTTCACATATATAAAGAGTTTCAAAGTTAAAAGCTTCATGTCGGAAGGCTTCATTTCAAAGATTTACAATGTATATGATTTCGAATATCAGCTTTTCAGTAAATAGTGTTCCAAATAGATGAGCTTTCAATGTACACCTGTTTCCAAGTACATATATATAAGTTGTTGAGCATACCAATTTCGTACTTGGGAATGTCAGGCTTTTGGAAAGGTACTATATTTCGAATACAAATAAGCATCAAGTATATTTGGTTATATATATATATATGGTTTTCTATGTAAATTGTTTCATCTATTTGGTTTTCAAATATAGACAATTCCCTACATGTATGATTTCTTAAAATGCATCAAGTTTCACATATATGATTTTGAAATGTATAAGATTGTTTTCAAATAAATATGAGTCTTGAAAATGTGCAGCCTTGAGTATGTAACAGTTTTGAACACATGTAGTTGCAAATATATCTGGCTTCAAACAAGCACAATTTTACATCTATCAAATTTTGGTATGTACGTATATTGGTTTTGAATGTTATCATCTTCATAAATATATGGTTTATATATATATAGAACTTTTAAATATATAGATTTCAAAGTATATGAATTCTAATTTCAAACATATATAAAGTTTCGTATACGTAGATTTCAAATGTATATGAAGTTCGTAAATTTGCAGTTTCGTATATGTGAAGATTTCGAAAGTCTTGGATGATTTTGAGAGTAAAGGAAGTTTTATACAAGTTTGACTTTTGATTCTAAAGTTTTATAAATCAACCTTTCTAATATCGGTGGATTTCTGATGTTATATAAAATTCTGATTCTCGATCTCAAGAAATAGATTTATATATTATACGGAAACTCTTCATTTTGAGCAATTTTCCAAAGAAAGGTTGTGATGACCCACCTTTCTGATCCTTGGAAATGAAACTTGTTACATCCACGGTATTCGTATGTCGTTACCCAAGCATCCGAAAGATGAATTATGATAAAATAAAGAACAGAATAGAAAATCTCACAACGAAAATGTTAAATAGAACATAATAGTAAAATAGTACATAAGGTTACTCTCTAGCATAGTTATCAGAGTTACACAAAAGTACTACTATCACGTTAGGCAGTTATAACTATCTGCCTTTACACATGCTAAAACAAAATACACTTACATGAATTAAATAAATAGCAGAAATAGACAATAAAATAGATAAAGGCCTCCTGCTTGGATGTCGTCTTCAAAACAGTCCATAAAAGACCAACTACTCTCGGGCTACTCAAATAAAAATCAGTACCCGAGAGTTTAGAGAAAAGAAATAACTCGGGTCAGACAATATGTCTGGTATGAGCCAACTCTAAAATAGTAGGCGTAATTAAATAAAAACATGTGAGACGATGCCGCCAAATGTGGAATGGGTTTTCTCTCACAAAAACAACATCCGAACGTAAAGAATGGATTCAAATAATTAAACATCGCAAAGAGTGCTAGTGTCTTCCGAATGCAATTAAGAAAAACAAATTCGAAGGTTCAAATCAAAAAGGGAAAAGGGAATTTTCCAATAACGACTAGGAGGGTGCAACCCCATATCGAAAGTATACCTTTAGAATATATACTTGAGACTACGATGGCTCTTGGACACGTCCAAGACGGACTCCACCAACGGTTACCGAGTATCTGAGTAATTCACATCTTGCTGCACAAATATGTGAACCAAGTCTGGATTAGATGTGATAATACCCTATTGGGAGCAACCCCATATAGCTTGGCTTCCACTTGTTCTTTAGGTTTAGTCATTTTCGATAAAGGATAACAAAGCTCAAACGAAAAAAACATCATCTTAGAGTGACGAAATACAAAGAAGGTTGAGGTAATTGATAGTCGACAAACCAACTACCGAAGATAACAATATGATCGTATACGGAAATTAAATCTTGTATACCCATCACCACTCATCGATTTCAAACTTGTACTATCCTCTAGGTAACAATGATTGTGGACAAGTTAAGGTAGTGTTACCTAAAAGTCATGTCTCGGCGTACATTCTTAACTTTCGGGATAGAGACGAGTCTCCCTCTTCGACATTTGGTGTTAAGTATACAACTAAATGCCTTCCATATAAGTGATATCGCCTTACGGAAATTAATTCATTTCCATAAAGGAATCATATTTTTACTTTTAAAACCAAATTCGTGCTTGGGCTTTACATTACATGTATAAACTTCAAACAACTTTGTTAAAGTGGTTCATTAACTTTAAAACACGATTATAAAAAGGATTTAATAACATAAAACATCATTATTAAATTGATTAATCAGTTTTAACTTTCATTAATAAGAATGATTTATTTATCTTTAAAATTCGTTAACTAATTTGATTAAATAACTTTAAATTCCATTAATTAAAAGGGTTAATCACTTTTAAAAAAACAGCATTAAATTAATTCATAAATTTTAAATATCATTAATTGAATTAATTAATAAATTTTAAACACCCTTAATTAAAAATGATTAATTAATTTAAAACATTATTAAAGAAAAAGATTAATTAAATTTAAACTAATTAATTAACTTTAAAGTCATTAATTACAAAGGGTTAATTAATTTTAAACACCATTAATAAAAATAATTAATTAACTTTAATCCATAATTATTAAATGGTTAATTAACCTTAAACATCATTAGATAAAATGAGTAATTAAGTTTAAGTATCATTAATAAAGTAATTGATTAATACTAAACCCATCATTATTAAGTTAATTAATTAACTTTAATCCTCGTTATTAAAATGATTAATTAAATTTAAAAATCATTACTAAAATAGTTAATTAAATTTAAATCCATCATTATTCAAAAATTAACTAATTGTGTGAAACAAAACCCATGCACATGATTAAACCAAAAGGTTTCGAAGCGATAGTATTTTTCAAAAGTGCCAATATAGCGATAGTCGCTATACGGGCACTTCTATAACTACTTTTATGTCATGTTCATTTTCATCTAAGCATCACATCACATAACATAAATATGACATATACATGAAGGTTAACCATATTCATGAACATAGAGAAAGCATCACTTATACAATTTACTTTGAACTTTACAACTAGTTTAAGTTACTAACTAACTACTGAAGGTGATGTCTTTTTATAGCACAAACCAAGTCAACAATATTACATCCAAACATAACTAACCAAACAATTAAAATAGTGACAAGATTATAAAGAAAATAAAGTTCAAAATTTAGTTAAAAAGGCAAGCTTTAATCACCGAAACGAACACAAATTTGAACCGAACTTGAAATCGTCACACGGATGGTGTCACTTTTCATAAAAATTGGAATTTTAGTCCTTAAATCGACTTAGTTGGTTTGGCTATGGCATGAAATAGGCTGGGCCATGGAGGATTTAGGTGGATATTGGCCTTGTTTTGGTAAGGATGAGGTGTAGTTGAAAAATAAATGAATTTTAGTGGTTTTTGTTTAAGGGAGAAGTGTAAAAGAGTGGATATTTCTCAATTTTGAAACTTAGGAAGCCATGAAAACTCAAGTAAAACTTGAATGAAGGTTTTGAAAATGAAAATTGAAATGAGAAATGAGAAAAAGAATTAGGAAACATGGTTATATACAAAGGATAAATCAAATTACCAAATTGACCTAAAGATACATAATCTCCACTACAAGTTTTCCACATTACAACCCTTGTTCCCCCCCCACCATTGCTCACATGGAACATGTCCCCCCGCCCTTATTTTTTTGAGTCAATATGCATTTATGGCTTTTGTACTCAGTGTTTTTGATGAAATGATGTGTTATGACAATTTTTCCATTTATTTTTTAAATTCTTTTAAACTATTTCATAAAAATCATATTATAATTTTATTAAACTTAAGTATATATATTTATCTTTCTAAAATGTGCTAACTTATTTACAAAATGAATGTGAATATTTATACTAAAGAGTTCACATCATTTTCGACAACTTTTAAACAACGAAAAGTTGAAAATTCGAAAAACGATTTTCGGTCACATTTTCGATTTTTTCTCGAACTAAATATTTTTGTAAACAAATTTTGAACACCATTTCACCCTCACTGGTTATTATTTCAAAGGTTTTTATTTTTGTTACAAAATCCATTAATTAGTTATTTAAAAATATATTTAACATCCATATTTCAAAGTGATTAAATTACGGATCGTTACACTCTCCCCCCTTAAAAGAATTTCGTCCCCGAAATTAACACTCAAGGAGATAACTCAAAATAACTCAAAAGGGCATATATATATACATATACATACATATATATATATATATATGGAAACTCATACGACAAATACACACTAAGCCATCATATCACAATAGTGCATACATAATACATACAACAAGCAAACAACTATCCTAGCAACAACTCAGGTTAAGCTTCCCTCATGTTATCATCAGTCTTCCAAGTGCAATCTCTGGGATCTTCACTCTACTGTACTTTGACCAAGTCCACAACCTTAGTCCTTAAACGTTTCTTACCCTGACCGGCACTTCGAATAGGATGTCTTACAATTGTCAAGCCAAGTTCAACTTCCATATCCTCCTACTGAGATGGTGGAATAATCAAAGTAGGATCATGTACATACTTATGTAGATGGGATATGTGAAAGGCATCCTATATGTCCAATCATCTAGTCGGAAATTCAACTTTATAAGCAAGGTTTCCTATCCTCTTGAATATGTCAAAAGGTCCAATAAAACGAGGAGCTAGCTTTCTTCCTTTCCCAAACCGAATCGTGCCCCTTATTGGAGAAACTTTGATGACTATATAGTCCCTAACTGCGAACTCCAAATCTCGACATCTCACATCTGCATAGTTCTTATACCGACTCTGATCTATCTTTAAGTGCTTCCTAATCCAATCTATCGTATTCATGGCAATCACGAATTATATCTGGTCCAAGTACTAAGCGATCTCCTGGTTCCACCTAACAAGACGGAGACCTATAAGGCCTTCAATACAATGCCTCGAAAGGCGCCATCCCAATACTCGCCTAAGAACTGTTGTTCTAAGCAAACTCAACCAACAGCAAGTGGTCCTCCCATGAACCTCCAAAGTCTAGAACAAAAGCTTGAAGTAAATCCTCCAGAACACGATTCACTCTCGTAGTCTGTCCATTTGTCTAAGGGTGATAAGCTATACTCAAATTCAGCTCTGTCCCAAGTGCATCATGCAAACCCTTCCAGAACTCAGTTGTGAAGATCGGATCCCGGTCACTCACAATATCACAAGGAATGCCATGAAGCCTAACAATACCTTTAACATATAACTGAGCCAAACTAGCAGCCATCCTTGTTACCTTGACTGGTGAGAAGTGAGCGCTCTTGGTTAACATATCAACGATACCCCGAATTCCTTTATTACCTTTTCTCAATATAGGAAATCCATTGATGAAATCCATATAAAGCTGCTCCTATTTTCACTTTGGAATCTCAAGTAGCTAAAGCAGTCCGGCTTTCTTCTGGTGACTTCCCTTTACCTGCTGGCAGTTAACACATCTACTTACAGATATAGCAATGTCTCTTTTCATCCCTTCCCACCAGAAAGTATGCTTCATGTCTTGATACATCTTAGTGACCCCTAGATGTATCGTAGAATGATGAGACTCTATCAGAACTTCCTATCTAATTCCATCCACATACGAAACACACAATCGACCATTCATCCTTAGAATGCCACGGTCATCAACCATGAATCCTAGCCACTTCTCCGATGAAACATTTTCACTAACAACTCTAGCTATCTAAGAAAGACAAACACCCCTCTACCGATTACTCTCAATGCATTAGATAATATTCAGACTTCCATTTCCTCCCTTAAAGACGCGCTCGAGGGAACTTCCATATTAACCAAAACTGCATAATTTATGTTCAACGCATTAGCTACAACATTAGCTTTCCCTGGCCTATGCAAAATCTCAAGATCATACTAGAAACTCTAGCCAACGCTGTTGCCTTAAGTTCAAGTCCATCTGAGTAAAGAGATACTTTAAAGATTTGTGATCCGTATATAACTCGAACTTTTCACTCAAAAGATAATGCCTCCACATCTTTAATGCGAAGAAAACTGCCAAGACCTCCAAATCGTGTGTAGCATCATTTTTCTCATGTGGTTTTAGCTGTTAACTTATATACGTAACAACTATTCCTTTTTGCATCAGAACTGCTCCCAATCCGATTTTACAAGCATCCATGTATACAGTTAACTCTCCGCTTCCATTTGGAATAGTTAAAATAGGAGCACTAGTCAATTTATCACTCAATTCATTGAATTCATGATCGCACTTAGGTGTCCATATAAACTTATCATCTTTCTTCGTTAGCTTCGTCAGATGAGAAGCAATCTTCGAGAAATCTTTGATGAACCTTCAATAAAAACTAGCCAATCCCAAGAAACTTCTGACCTCTGTCGCATTTTCAGCTTCTTCCAGTCTTGAACCACAACTACTTTAGCTGGATCCACTGATATACCTTCTCCTAAAACTACGTGCCCTAGAAACCTAACTTTGGATTTCCAGAAATTGAACTCAGAAAACTTTGCTTTCAACACATGACTTCTTAAAGTATTTAGAATGACTCAAATGATACTTGTGCTCTTCCTCCATCTTAGAATAACCAAGAATATCGTCAATGAAGATGAGGACAAATGTTAACCCGCCTTTTTACAAGGCCATGGATAGGCGGGTTTAACTTAATCGACTACACGTTCGTCGAGGCTGGTGCACGATGGATTCAGTCGACTGGATGGATGGATGACGCAACGTGCTTGGGAGATGGAAATATGATTGGATAAAGATGGATCAACTATAATTTGGGTCTAGGAAACATCGTTCGGCATTAAACATGGTTCGGCAAGGTGGAGGTTCGGCACAAATAGTTCGTTTGTCATTCACGTTCGAATAGCATTCAAGAGTACTCGGCATACATAGAGCGTCCGACATACATGAGTGGTTCGGCATTCCAAGAGCACTCGACATTCAGTAGTGCTCGGCATCCAGGAGCGCTCGGCATTTAGAGGCGCTCGACATTAGAGATCGTTCGACATGATGGGCGCTCGGCATTAGAAACTGTTCGGCATCAGACATGGTTCGGCATGATGGAGGTTCGGCATTAAGGATCGTTCGGCATTGGATGGAGCGCTCGGCATAAATCTCGTTCGGCATCGGATGGAGCGCTCGACATAAATCTCGTTTGGCATTGGATGGAGCGCTCGGCATAAATCTCGTTCGGCATGATGGGCGCTCGACATTAGAAACTGTTCGGCATCAGACATGGTTCGGCATGATGGAGGTTCGGCATTAAGGATCGTTCGGCATTGGATGGAGCGCTCGGCATAAATCTCGTTTGGCATTGGATGGAGCGCTCGGCATAAATCTCGTTCGGCATTGGATGGATCGTTCGGCATCAGGGAGCGTTCGGCATTGGATGGGTCGTTCGGCATACCTCACCTCGCTCGGCATTGCACCTCGTACCTCCATACCTCGGTACCTCGATACCTCGCACCTCCCCACGCTCGGCATACCAACTGCTCAGGATCGGTCGACATAATGAAGTAGGGTTCGGCTATGACCTTGATGGGCCCGGATCATTCAAAAAGCCCAACAACTCAGGATTTGCCTATAAATACAGCATGTGAGGGTTCAGAAAAGGGATCTTCTTTCTGCTCTCTTACTTTCTACTTTCTAAGGCTGAGGCTACTCTGCCATTTTGTAACTGTAATTGATTCTAACATCAATAGAAAGGAAACTTCTAGAGTGGACGTATGCCGGAGTTAGCCGAACCATTATAAAATCTATTGTTCTTTACTGCTTTCATTTTAATTTTTACTGTTCTTCACTTCATCACTCTCTACACACATTCTGTTTGTGAGCTGTGACTGGTATTTGGTGCTTTCAACTGGATTTGGGTGTTAGTGACCAATTTTGGCGCTAACACTTTGGTGCTTTCACTGAGAAGGCAAGCACTCAGGGATTTTGGAGCAAGGAACTTGGACTCTAGAAAGCAATGGCTAGGCCATCAATAAGAAAGCAAGTGACAGAAAGGAGCAATCAGGAGGGAAGTCAAGAGTCTTCCTCTGGAGCTGGAGTAGGTCAAGCATCCATCGACATCACCAGGGAGGAAATGGAAGTCATGATGAAAAGACAAGAGGAGATGATGCAGGCTCTTCTCAGACAATTTACGCAAGTAGGAAATGCGGGGGCTCAGATCCATGGAGCCAGATCAGAAGCGCTCAACCAGCAAGCAGAGGGAATGGTTCAGCAGGGGGCAACCCCCAATCAACATACAACTAACAATCCGGATGGAGCTGGACTCGGGGGCGCACCATCAAATAATGCTGAACCAGTTCATGGAGGGGTTCCATCTAACACCACGCAACAGGATGCTGGCAGGAATGTAAGAGCAAGAGATGAAGAGTATGTACCAGAATTCCCTCGGGAACTCGGGGGGCATCCCTTGACGGACAATGCTATATTAGCTGAGATTATCAGGCAAACCATACACGGGGTTTTGACCAATAGAGATCTGGAAGGAGTAAACAAGAGTCCGTTCTCTCGTGAAATCAGGATAGCTTGGAATTCACCAGATTTCAAGCTACCTAACATGGGAATGTACAATGGCAAGGCCGATCCAACAGATCACTTGATGAGATATACCAGACACATGGAGGTGCTGGGGGCATCGGAAGAAGTTATGGCTCGATGTTTCCCTTTATTCTTAACGGACATAGCTGCTATGTGGTTCAGGCAGCTGGAAGAAGGATCTATTGGGACATGGACAGAGTTGGTGGATAGGTTTCTGAAGCAGTTTCGGGTACATATCAAAAGGCCAAAGAATGTAATGACGCTGACATCGGTAAAACAGAGGACAAACGAATCACTCAGAGCTTTCTTAACTCGGTTCAATGCAGAGGTTGCTTCGGTGGATCAGCCGGATCCATCGATGGTTTTAATGGCGGCAGTGTCAGGAGTTAGAGAAAATTCAGATTTCAAAGTGTCACTGATATGGGACCCTCCGATGGATCTCGGGGAATTCTTTCACGAAGGTGAGAAATTCCTTCGATAGGAAGAAACATGCTCAGATATGAAGTTAAAGGAGGTGAACGCGGCTGAGGATGAAGGACCATCCAGCGGAGCCTTGGAAAAAGGAAAAAGGAAGCTGGATGACGAGTTAGGAAAGGCTAGGAAGCGGGGAAGAGAGCAAAAATTCTCCACCTACACAGGGTTGAACGAGACACTGGAACAGATTTATTTGGAGACTCGGAATCGCCTTCCCTATCGAAGACCGGCTAGGAGAGAACCCTCCGAACGTGAGAGGGCATCAGGAAAACACTGCCTCTTCCACGATTTGGACGGGCACGATACCAACAGCTGCAGGCACTTAAATGACATAATTGAGGAGCATGTAAGGAATGGACAGTTGCAACAATATGTCGAAACTCGGAATGCAGCGGTGGGGCAGGAGCAACCACCGTCTACCTCACACAGTGATGGTACGAGGCACAGGAATGATGGTCGATTGGTCATCAATTGATTGGGATATTATAAAATAAGTAGCAAACTACGGGAAAATGGCCAAGTGACTTACTCATGTACGGGGACGGAGATAGCCCCTAGGCATGCTCTGAGATGATGATAAACCGCGACGCTCTAGTTTGTGAAATCTGCTTTCTCTTCTTTGGCTTGGACATTTGTTTTTTTCTAATTTGGTTTGAACTTCTGGTTTTGTTTGTTTCTTGGTTTGGACTTATATTTGGATGATTGTTTTCAGGTTTGGATATCGGTTTGGATTTTCGATATGGATTTTTTGTTTTTTGATTTGATCCGGATTTTGGATTGGCTTTCAATTGGATTTTTTATCTGGTTTTTGATAAATGTTCGTTAGGTATGGATTATACCTGGCAAGGGGTAGGTCGCTTTGTCCAAGCACGGCAAATTGACTTATTCAGATCGTCGAGTATGGACTATGCTCGGCAAGGGTCCGGAGAGACCAGGATTCAGCCTAGGACTTAGGCCCCATATTATCAGTTACTATTTCAGGTCGTCGAGTATGGACTATGCTCGGCAAGGGTCCGAAGAGACCAGGATTCAGCCTAGGACTTAGGCCTCATATTATCGGTTACTATTTCAGGTCGTTGAGTATGGACTAAGCTCGACAAGGGTCCGGAGAGACCAGGACTCGGCCTAGGACTTAGGCCCCCCATATTATCGGTTACTATTTCAGGTCGTCGAGTATGGACAATGCTCGGCAAGGGTCCGGAGCAACCAGGATTCGGCTTAGGACTTAAGCCATGCATTACTCAACGATTAGGGACACTGGAGTACGGTCGTCAGGTGTGGATTGTGCTTGACAAGAACTCGGAGAGGTTACAGATATGAATATCGGCTATGGACGGCAGAGGATTTGGATATTGACCCGGAGAGGTCCTAAAGTCGGTTATTGGTTATTGGATATGGATGAAACATGGACTTTGGATATCGGATTTGAGGCTATTCAAAACACACCTTCCAATAGCAAGGCATGTTTTGGGGGGCAAGTTTTAACCCGCCTTTTTACAAGGCCGTGGACAGGCTGGTTTAACTTAATCGACTGCACGTTCATCGAGGCTGGTGTACGATGGATTCAGTCGACTGGATGGATGGATGGATGACGCAACGTGCTTGGGAGATGGAAATACGATTGGATAAAGATGGATCAACTATAATTTGGGTCTAGAAAACATGGTTCGGCATGGTGGAGGTTCGGCACAAATAGTTCGTCTGTCATTCACGTTCGAATAGCATTCAAGAGTACTCGGCATACATAGAGTGTCCGACATACATGAGTGGTTCGGCATTCCAAGAGCACTCGGCATTCAGTAGCGCTCGGCATCCAGGAGCGCTCGGCATTTAGAGGCGCTCGGCATTAGAGATCGTTCGGCATGATGGGCGCTCGGCATTAGAAACTGTTCGACATCAGACATGGTTCGGCATGATGGAGGTTCGGCATTAAGGATCGTTCGTCATTGGATGGAGCGCTCGGCATAAATCTCGTTCGGCATCGGATGGAGCGCTCGACATAAATCTCGTTTGGCATTGGATGGAGCGCTCGGCATAAATCTCGTTCGGCATGATGGGCGCTCGGCATTAGAAATTGTTCGGTATCAGACATGGTTCGGCATGATGGAGGTTCGGCATTAAGGATCGTTCGGCATTGGATGGAGCGCTCGGCATAAATCTCGTTCGGCATCGGATGGAGCGCTCGGCATAAATCTCGTTTGGCATCGGATGGAGCGCTCGGCATAAATCTTGTTCGGCATTGGATGGATCGTTCGGCAGGGAGCGTTCGGCATTGGATGGGTCGTTCGGCATACCTCACCTCGCTCGGCATTGCACCTCGTACCTCCATACCTCGGTACCTCGGTACCTCGCACCTCCCCACGCTTGGCATACCAACTGCTCAGGATCGGTCGGCATAATGAAGTAGGGTTCGGCTATGACCTTGATGGAACCGGATCATTCAAAAAGCCCAACAACTCAGGATTTGCCTATAAATACAGCATGTGAGGGTTCAGAAAAGGGATCTTCTTTCTGCTCTCTTACTTTCTACTTTCTAAGGCTGAGGCTACTCTGCCATTTTGTAACTGTAATTGATTCTAACATCAATAGAAAGGAAACTTCTATAGTGGACGTAGGCCGGAGTTAGCCGAACCACTATAAAATCTGTTGTTCTTTACTGCTTTCATTTTAATTTTTACTGTTCTTCACTTCATCACTCTCTACACACATTCTGTTTGTGAGCTGTGACTGGTATTTGGTGCTTTCAACTGGATTTGGGTGTCAGTGACCAATTTTGGCGCTAACAACAAATTTATTAAGAAAATCTCGAAACACTCGATTTATTTAGTACACAAAATAAGCGACTACGTTAGTCAGTCTGAACAGCATGACTAACCACTCATAAAAACTACCAGGGGTACAAAAAGCTATTGAGGGCACACTTTCCTCTACTACCCTTAATTGTTGAATTCCAGTGGCAAGATCCAGTTGAGAATGTACCCAAGCACCGTGGAGCTGGTCAAACATATCGCCGAGCCTAGGTAAAGGATACTTATTCTTGATAGTCCTTTTGTTTAACTCTCAGTAGTCTATTCATAACCTAATAGAACCATCCTCCTTGGTAACAAAAACTACTAGAGATCGCAACTAGATATACTATGTTAAATCAAACCCTTTTGCAATAAGTCAAACGTCTGCTTCTTTAATTCCCTTCTTTCTTTCGAAGCAAACTTTCGAGGAGGCTGTACAATCAGTCTGGTTCCTAGAATCAAATCAATACAGAACTCCACTTCATGGTGAGGAGGCAACCCTTGCACTTCATCAAAAATATCCCTAAAATCTCGAACTATCGATATACCTCTATCTCCTCTTTGGGTACCATGAGCGAATAGAGGAAATTGCTCATTAACTCGTTAGGCCTCTCATAATGTATATCAATGCTTCTACCTACTACATAATTTACTACGACTATTCTCCTAACAGAATCCAAGATGGCTTCAAACTTAGATAACCAATCCATACCCAACAATACTCGAAAACTCATGAATCCATGAACGAATAAGTCAGAATAGAAGTACCGGTCTTGATAGGAATAGGCTCAATTAGACACATATTGTTAAGATTCATCGAACCCCCAATTTGGTTCGACGCACAAAGAGGGTTATTTAGAATCACATACTTAAGGTTTAACTGGTTCACTAGGTCATATGAAATAAAACTATGGGAAGCACCCATGTCGAATAATACTCTAATGGGAATATCAGAAATGGATAATGTACCTTGCAATGCCTGCTTTCCCTTTTGATCCATAGAAGTAGACGGCATTTCCTTAATAGCAAAAGCTTGTCTTTATGACTCCTTATTTGGGAAACGACGCTCATTCTTCATGTGTCCCTGCTGGCCGCAGTTGAAACAAGAGACACTTGGACACTGATTTGCAAAATGGCCCGTCTTGTTGCATTTGAAACAAAGAAAGTTGGCTAAGTTGGGCTACTTCTTCTGAGTTGGAGCCCCATCCCCAGGTTTCTTTCCTGCCCACTGCTTCCTTCCTTTAAACTTGCGCTTGAAATTCGGCTTATTTGCAACTGGAATAACGGATAAAGGTTGGGCACTAACTACTAGCACTATTCCTTTTTGAATACCTTGCTTAATATCCAAAGCTTCGAACCTCAAAGCCATACTAATAAGACTGGTAAAGGTACCATTAACATGATTGGTCATCTCACGATGAAATTTTGGCCGCTGTCCTTCCACAAACATCTCATTCTTTTTGAGTGGTATGTCTATCAATCTTGGACCGAAGCAAGATAATGCATTGAATCTATGCTCATACTACGCCACTGTCATATCACCATGCTTCAAATCCATGAAACTCCCGAACAACAGAGTCCTCCATGCTTTTGGAATAAACCAAGCTTCGAAAACTTCCTTAAATTGAGCCTAAAAAAATCCTTCTCCGGAATAGTAACTGTCATTGAATCCCACCAATCCATTGCTGACTTTTGGAGCTGTCGCGATGCCAACAATCGCTTCCTTGCATCCTCTAACTGAAGTTCCCCGAATATTCTTTCATAAGAGCGGAGCCATTTTTGAACTCCCAGAATATCTTCAGTTCCAAAGAACGGTTTACCATGCAAAGTAGTATAACTTTTGCATAGAGTAGCAAAGTTCTGAGGCGGTTGAACTTGTACTACTACTTCTTCTACCGACTCTATAATTGGCCCATTTCTAGCAGCTTTGCCATTTGTAGACATGTTGGTTCCAGATCTTCTCCCTCTTCTTCTTGTACTCGTCTTCAATTACCTGAACAATGACAAGTATTATTAGAATACAAAGATAGGACCAAAATGATTTAAGGGAAACAACACCAAAGGATCTAAATGAGTCATTAGGATGGGTGATATAAATGCACTCTCAATATTAACTCATTTTAGGTCTCTTCTCACCCTATCTATAATGAGTTGTACCTCAATTAGGCTAAGGTATTCGCTCAACCGAGGCTCTGATACTGTGACGCCCCACCTCTATACTCACACTAGCCAAGGACACTACGGGGTAATGTCGTCGACTAGCACGAAGAATAAGGCTGTTGAGGAGCGACCATCTGTGTAATTGCTTTGTGCGAGTACCGATATGTCAGATAATATGACTTGCATTTCATTTCAAGAGGAAATCCGACATATCAAATACAAACTCAAAGCTACTACACAGTGGCTATGTAGGCTTAGAAAACAAATATAGAAATAAGCATAACACAAATCAGTTATAGATATTCATATCACAAAAGGCGGAAACAGATATGAATATAACACATAAAAGTGTACATCAAAATAGTGGTGATACAAGATCCACAACATCACAAAAGAATAGGTACAAGTGCTAGACAAAAGAATATGTATACATCAAGGAGTCTCTATCTCGAATGTATAAAAACAAAAAAATACTAAGCTAAAGTAGTTAGCCAAAAGTCAGATGACAGACCCTAATAAGAAGTCAAGCAGAAGCACCTGAAATACCTCGGTCTGACCCGAGTATTATTTAAGAAGAAAAATAATAAATGGATCAGTCTAGCTATAAATATCTTATAAGATGAGATAGGATAAGAGATACAACAAAAATATATGATAATAATAATGCCATGCTTTGACAAACATACATTTGATAACAACAAAAGTCATACAGTATCTCAAATCATCTCAAATATCCAAAAAGAATATCACATTCTTAGCTTATTCACCAAACCTCAAATATTGACAAAACATATCAATGTCAATCGCAAAAATCAGTGAAACACAAATTCCAGAAATCAATAATTAGAAATCCAGAAAACACAAAGAAGGGGTAGGCCTAACATAAACGGGATGTTATCCCATGGGTTGCTAACCCATAAAATGAGCTGAACATCGACGCACCTAAAAGATACGCCCCATGCACCGACTTATCGAGCTGATTGCTCCACGAACGGTCAAAAGACCCTGGGTTGCTAGCCCATAAAATGAGACGAAGCTCCACAAAACTGGGTACAGTCCCCCACGCGGACAAAGAGACATAGCATATCGCTAGTCTAAACCATAAAATGATCATCAATGATCAATAAGAAGTGTAGATTACACTAATCCAGTAAATAAATGAGTTTAGCTTCATGTCCCATAATCACTAGCTTAACTTAAATATTTACGAACAAATTGTAGATTTCCACTTGAAAATAGTCATAAGATTTTCAATCGAACAAGTCCAAGAATTAACCGATGAAGTAAACGCAAGTGTTTCATACCACTTGTTTTGCTAAGCCGTTTAATTAAATCTCTCATACGAATGAGGTAAAGGTTTTATATACTAATAGATTGGAAAACGGTTTTAAAAACGAGCTATGTATTAAAAATGGTATTGAAATCATCTTTGTGAAGGCGTTTGAATATTTACTACTAGTATAGAAACCTTTGTAATTTAAAAGTGACAAATCACAGAAAAACAATTGTAGAAACAACCGATCACCAAAAATTCACATTTGACGACGTGAATTAAAACCATAAAAATCGATATCAAATCCATCAAATGGATATTTCCAAAAATCCCGAAAAGAAGTCATCAAAGTTGATAATAAGTGATAACAACTAATCGGATCAACCAAAAATCGATTAAAACGGAAATCCACTCAAAATAGGCAATTTGGCTGAGATAAGCAGCTCCAGACGTCTAGTAGACTTCCCAGACGTCTGAGATGAAAGACTAGAAATTTTCTTCCAGATTGCCCAGACATCTGGGAAGTAAGCTCAGACGTCTGAGCTAAAAGACTGGAATTTTATTCCTGTAGCATCAGATGTTTGAGCTTATCACCAGACGTCTGAGTTGGAGCTCAGGGTAGTTTTCGCCAAGGGCATTAAGGGCCAAATCAAATTCGAAACAAACGAATGAGCGACGATGGCTAGAGATCGACGTCAAGCGACAACCCAACCCTATAAACACATCAATACACTCCAAATAACATGTCCAAACATCCATATAAGGATTTTCATAGATTTTAACTTCAAAGTACCAAAAATTGGAAAATTCGTCAAACCAATTCAATTCAAAAGAAAATGGACAAGAAATAGATGTTAGAAATTCATACCTAACAACTATCAAAGGTATAGACATAGATGTGAGTTCAAGAACTCACCTTTAAACCCAAAAACAACGAATGAGAAGCTCAAAAACAAAGGAAAGATCAACTACTCTTCAACTTCAACTCTAGAAGCTCTAATCTAAGATCATAAGCAAATATTTTCTAAGTTAGGTTATAGGAAATTTCTAAAATTGGAGAGAGATTGAGATGGAGAAGAAGAAGAGGATGCTTACCTAAGCTTCTCTTTGATTTTGGAGCTTGGATCTTGAATTTCCTAAGAATCTAGGGCTTAGGAATTTTAATTCCTTTTCTTTTCCCCCATTCTTCTTTTAGGGCTTGAGTATTAGGAAATTGGAAATGAAATGAATGAAGAGTAGAGGGGTGGAGTGGGAGTTATTATGTAGAGGAGTTGGGGTTCTCTTAGTGGGCTGAAACCCAAACCCAAAGCCCCAAATGAAAACATCAAAATTCTACTCAACTCCAAATATATCGATGTTTATACTCAAAAAGGTCGTAAACGCCATTTTGAACTCAATGAAAGTGGTCTCGAGTCCCAAATCGACTATTTACAAAAAGTAACATTTCGGACTTTAATCTGATTAACGATGCTATATTTAAATAAAACATTTATATATATATAATCGTGAAATATGCGGGTTGTTACAGATACCAACCATGACGAATCACCTTTCAAGCCCCTGGAAACGACACTTAGTACATCCACGGTATTTGTGTGTCGTTACCCAAGCATCTAGAAGATGAATTGTCGTGGGGCAAAATAAAGAACAGAACAGAAAATCTCATAACTGAACTGTTAAATATAACATAACAGTAAAATAGTACATAAGGTTACTTCCTAAAATGGAGTTATCAAAGTTACACAAAAGTACTGCTATTAGCTTAGGCAGTTATAACAAGCCGCCTTTACACATGCTGAAACAAAACACGTACATGAATGAAATAAACAACGAAAATAGACAACTAAATAGATAAAGGCCTCCTGCTCAGACGTCGTCTTCAAAGAGCCCATAAAAGACCTGCTACTCTTGGACTACTCAAATAAAAATGAGTATCCGAGAGTTTAGGGATTCAAACAACTCTGGTCAGTTAATATGCCTGGTATAAGTAAAACTCTAAAACAATATGTGTAACTAAACAACAGCATGTGAGACCATGCTGCCAAATGTGGAACGAGTTTCCTCTTACAAGAAAAACATCCTAACGTAAAGAATGGATTCAAATAACTAAACATCGTGAAGAATGCTAGACTTTTCTAGATGCAATTAAAAAAAATTGAAGGTTCGAGTAAACAAGGGAAAGGGGAATTTTCCAACAATGAGTAGGAGGGTGCACCCCCTCTTACCGAAAGTATACCTCTAGCATATATACTTGAGAACTACGATGGCTTTCAGACACGACCAAAAAGGACCCCGCTAACGGTTACCGAGTATTCAAGTAATCCACATATTAGTGCACAAATATCTGAACCAAATATAGAGTAGATGTGATAATACCCTAATGGGAGAAATCTCACATAGCTTGGCTTCCACTTGCTCTTTGGTTTTAGTTATTTCCGATAAAGAATAACAAATCTCAAATAAGCAACACATCGGCTTAGAGAGACGAAAACAAAGGCTGAGGTAATCGATAGTCGAAAAACCGACCATCGAAGATAACAAAATGAGCATATACGGAAATTAAATCTGGTATATCTATCACGACTCGTCGATTTCAAACTTGTACAATCCCTTGGGTAACAATGATTTTGGACAAGTTAAGGTAGTGTTACTTCAAAGTTATATCTCAGCGTGCATTCTTAACTTTCGAGATAGAGGCGAGTCTCCCAATTCAATGTTTGGAGTTAAGTATATAAATAAATGCTTTCCATATAAATGACATCTCTTTACGGAAATTAATTCATTACCATAAATGAATCAAACTTTTACTTTTAAAATCGAATTCGTGCTTGGGCTTCACATTACAAGTATTAACTTTAAACAACTTTGTTAAAGTGGTTCATTAACTTTAAAACGCCATTATAAAAAGGATTTAATAACATAAAATATAATTATTAATTGATTAACTAGCTTTAACTTTCATTAATAAGAGTGATTTATTTATCTTTAAACTTCGTTAATTAAGCTGGTTAAATAACTTAAATTCTATTAGTTAAAAAGGTTAATCACTTTTAAAAAAACATCATTAAATTAATTAATAAATTTAAAATACTATTAATTAAATTAATTAATAAAATTTAAAAACCCTTAATTAAAAATGATTAATCGATTTAAAATATTATTAAAGAAAAGGTTAATTAAATTAAAACTATTTAATTAACTTTAAAAGTCACTAATTACAAAGGGTTAATTAATTTTAAACACCATTAATCAAAATGATTAATTAACTTTAATCCATCATTATTAAATGATTAATTAACCTTAAACATCATTAGATAAAATGATTAATTAAGTTTAAGTATCATTAACAAAGTAATTTATTAATACTAAACCCATCACTATAAGTTAATTAATTAACCTTAATCCTCATTTATTAAAATGATTAATTAAATTTAAAAATCATTACTAAAATAGTCAATTAAATTTAAATCCATCATTATTCAAAAACTTAACTAACCTCGTAAAACTAAACCCACACACAAGATTAACCAAAAGGTTTTGAAGCGATAGTATTTTTCAAACGTGCCGATATAGCGATAGTCTCTATATAGACACTTCAATAACTACTTTCATGTCATATTGATTTTCAACCAAGAATCACATCATATAACATAAGTATGACATATACACAAAGGTAAACCATATTCAGGAACATAGAGAAAGCGTCAGTTATACAATTTACTTCGAACTTTACAACTAGTTTAAGTTACTAACTAACTACTAAAGGTGTTGTCTTTTAGAACACAAACCAAGTCAACAATATTACATCGAAACTTAACTAACCAAGCAAATAAAATAGTGAGAAGATTATGAACAAAATAAAGTTCAAAATTTTAGTTAAAAAGGCGAGCTTTACTTACCGAAATGATCATAAATTTGAACCGAACTTGAAATCGTCACATGGACGGAGTCTCTTTTTGTAAAAGTGGAGTTTTGGGACTTAAATGGGCCATGTTGGTTTTGGCCATGGCATGAAGTGGGCTTGGACATGGAGGGTTTAGGTGGATATGGGCCTTGTTTTGGTAAGGAGGAGGTGTAGTTGAAAAAGAAATGAATTTTAGTGGTTTTTGTTTAAGGGAGAAGTGTAAAAGAGTGGATATTTCTCAATTTTGAAACTTAGGAAGCCATGAAAACTCAAGTAAAACTTGAATAAAGTTTTTGAAAATGAAACTATACATGAGAAATGAGAAAAAGAATTAGGAAATTTGGTTATATACAAAGGATAAATTAAATTACAAAATTGACCTAAAGGTACATAACCTCCACTACAAGTTTGCCACATCACAGCCCTTGTCCCCCACCATTGCTGATGTGTTCCATGTCCCCCTTTATTTTTTTGAGCCCACATGCATTTAAGGCATATGTACTTAGTGTTTTTGATGCAATGATGTCTTATAACAACTATTCCATTTATATTTTGAATTCTTTTAAACTATTTCATAAATATCATATTATAATTTATTAAACTTAATTATATATTTATATTTCTAAAATGTTCTAACTTATTTATAAATGAATGTGAATATTTATACCAAAGAGTTCATAATATTTCTGACAACTTTTAGACAATGAAAAGTCGAAAATTCAGAAAACGATTTTAGGTCACATTTTCGATTTATCTTCGAACTATATATTTTTGTAAACAAATTTTGAAAACCATTTCACCCTCACTAGTTATTATTTAAAAGATTTTTATTTTAGTTAAAAATCCATTAATTAATTATTTAAAAATATATTAACTATCTGTATTTCAAAGTGATTAAATTATGGATCGTTACAAAATCTATTCCAAAAGAAGGGATTCTTATAGAAAAGCATGTTCTTCTCCGTAAAGTCTATCGATTCATGAATCATAAGTTTTCAAACTTACAAATAAGACATTTCTTTTCGCTAAGCAAAACCTGAAGTAGTACAACTATACATATCATACAAAGAAGGAGTAATATACGCCAAGATTATTTTCAACAAGCAGGTTTACTCAAAAAAAAAATTACCAAACAAATCTTTGGGAAAAATATTTCAAAAATCAAAAGGTTTATTACTGAATACCCTATAGATCAGGGAAAACATGTTTATCTATTTCATGGATGATTTGTAAAATCTTCAAAAATATGTTGCTTAACATCAATAATTTCCTATAAAAGATTTTGATTTTAAAAGTATTAACAAGAGCATTCTCAAAGTTTTCAGAAATTATTGGAAAAGAGAAATCAATGCATATTTTCCAAAGAAATTTTTTGGAACTATTGAGGCTCATTAGCATTGCTAAAACTCTGATTAGAAGAGTCTATTCTCAACTAAAGGACTATTGGTTCATGAATCATGACCGTTCAGTCCCTTATTCAAGATTTACATTTCTATTATGAGATCATTTTAACAAATAAGTTTTACAAAAACTTCCTTTGAAATTCGAACACTAGGAATAAAATATCTTATATAAGCCAATAGAATACTCTAAGTAACTTTCAAAAAGAGAGAATGGAAAAGCATTCATCAAGAGTCATGAGCATGAGCTATAAAAGGGACAAATCAGTCAAACCAATACTTATTGAGAAAAGAGAAATCCATCTGAACGGCTGAATGGTTAAGCAACAAGAACGCCCAGATATTAACTAGAGATATTAGGAAAGGCCCAAAATTATTAATAAATCACTTCATAATTTCAGCACACAAATGTTTAGAGAAGCTACCTATTTCAAATAGGGAAATATTCAAGAGAGAGCATGTGACCGCCACTATCCAAAAAATAAAGCAGTGGTAGAAACTGAATAATCACAACCTAAGATCAAGGAAAACCAAGAAAGTTGGGATGATAGATTTATATTCCCATATTCAAAATAACCTTAAGCTTATAATAGCAAGTCCAGGAGGAATAGTGAGGCTATGAAAAGATTTTAATACGGATCACCTTAGACACATGGGATAAGATAAAGGAAAAGTGAATTGATGAAGCAAAACAAGTCGGTAGACTGGTCAATACATCAAGGCAAAATGAGTATTCCAAGAAAACCACTTTTTGATTAAAAAAAGAGGAAAGATTTTAGTAAACCTATAACTCAAGAGTAGAATCGACATCCAATATAGTAATTTTCAAGCTATGATACTCAGACTAAAAAGGATCATCCAAAAATAGAATAATGAGATTACAAAGCAATTGAGGTTTCTTAAATCATGACTTGTCTTGAATTCCAACGCACTTATGATTTCAATCATAACTTGTACCAAATTCTAAAGCACTTATGATTCCAACATTAGTATGGATTCAAAATATGGATTGTGCACTCCCAGCAAGCTAACGTAGATTCCAACATTAGTATGGATTCAAAATGGGGATTGTGCACTCCTAGCAAGCTATCCTAGATTTACCTAAGTCCCCTCAACCAAGTTTTACTTTCCTTGCATTTCTTGGAAATCCGTTAATGGAAGTCTGTATTTCCAAATTATCAAGTGATGGCAAGGTAGCAAAACCAATTCGAAATGTTCCAAGTAATTATGGGATTTTCGTATGACTCAACGCCTATCATTTATAAGTTCAAGGATATTGATTATCGAAAGCTGATCTTTGATTATCAATAGAACCACAAAATGTATTTGAACATGAAGTGAATTAGGAAGAAGAATTACCCCTAGAAGTATGAATTCATTAAAGAGTTACATATATATCTTCCTTTATCAAAGAGGAAAATGGTAAATAATAAAGACCAAAGGAGATTCGTTCATATTTAAAATGATTAAAAAATCCAAGTGAGGAATACTTTTCAACCTTTGTTATATACATTGTGAAAAACAAATTGGGTAGAAGAACTACCACTCACACTTTGGGAATATCAAACCACAACAGAATGTATTTTATATGCCTGAGAAATAATGCTTCTAATCGAGGTTGAACTGCCCTCTCATTGAAGGATTGCATATGCATTTAATCCAAATCAGGAATTGAAAAGAGAATCCCTAGACCCAATCAATGAGCTAAGAGACGAAGCATCCGTACAAACAGCTGAATATTAGCATATAATAAGCAAGTACTACAATTCTAAAGTCAAGGAAAGATCATTTCAAAATGGAGATTAGGTACTCCGAAAAGTTATGGAAAATACCAAAAATTCAACGGATAGACCCCTTGGACCAAATTAAGAAGGACCTCTTGTTATCCACGAAGTAATCCCACTAGGAACTTATTGATTATGCCGACCTAATGGCAATGTAATAGCAAGAACATCCAAGCATTTATGACCATATTTCCCAACAATGAATGAATAAAGAAGTTGAAACAAGAATATCTACTGAATCAATCATGGAAAGGAGTAAGAATCTCCTAAAATAAAATGAAAAACCTAAATCAACACCTAAGTCGGTGATAAGGGGTTTGAAAGTGTGCTATGGATCATGCTATATGGATATATGATAATACAGAGTATAGTGATGACAGTAAAACTGTAAATAGTGCGGAATATAAAACGCAGTAGTAAAATAACACCAGATATTTTATAGTGGTTCGGAGCACCATCCTACGTCCAGTCCCAGACTTCTTCTGGAATTAACCAACTAAAAATACCCTCACTTGACCCGGAGGAATAGGTTTAAACAACCCTTGAGCAGCCGAACAAGGACCTGAGCAACAGAACAGGATTTTGCCTCGGCAACAGAAGAGGTCTTTACTTAACCCGAGCAGCAAAACGGATCAATAGTAAATACAAATTAGTTTCTGACTTCTTGTGTTCTTAATAACACTAATGAGTCAATGATGTACAGAGCTTCCTATAATCTAATCCTCAAATTTGTGAATGTGAATAAGGATTGAAGGAAGAATATGATAGCTTTATAGAAAATAATATTAGAGAGTAAGATCAGAAAGCAATGAATAAAAAATTGATGTAATTGATGTAGAACTAACGTGTTTATATAGTTGTTTAAGAGTTATAACTATTCACGAATAGTTCTCATCAAAAGAAGCATCTATTTAGAAGAGATATGGATTGAGACTCTTCATTAGAGGAGATGTCTTTTCAGAAAAAATGACAGTTGGAATACAAGAGTCGACTGGTCAAAATATACCAGCCAACTGGTTGAAAAAAATGTGTGCACGTTTATGTGCATGTTTGCATATATATGAGCAAACTGCTGAACCAGTCGACTGGTTGAAATGCACCAGTCGACTGCTTTGGCTGTTTGTGCATATATATGCATATTTTCCAACTTAATTAAAATTACAATGAAGATGGATGTTTTGATGATGTTTGTGAGAGATTTTGAGGATAGATTTTAACAAAAATAACTACTCTACAAACATAATATATGTGTACTAACACATTTATACAATGTGGCCTTGAGATCTCCAAAGTGCTAGCATATCTCCTTCGGTTAGTAGTCGCATCTTATTTGCTTCTTCTTGTTTAATTATTGTACGTTGTCATGAATCAAAATCCATGATTCAACATTCTCCCCCTTTTTGATTGATGACAACCTGTATAAGAAGAATGTATATATCGTAGCAAAATAATATAAACTCCCCCTGAATTTATTATACCTCCTTAATAAATGGCTATCGTTTTCCTGCAAATAAAGTGTTAGTCCACCTATGTCTCTCCCCCTTTGTCATCGACAAAAAGGAAAAATAGAAGCATTGCATAACCAGGTAGCATATATAGAATATGAAATATGAACAAAACCAGGTAGTAGTAGTCATAGAGTGACTAGTTATACAAGTCTCTTAAAATAGTAAAGCAGTGAATAATATTCAAAAAACCAACACCAGAGATAACCATGAATGATTAGTCGGAATCTGTTTGCTCATCGTCTCCTTCCTCTTCTTCTTCTTGAATGTCCTTCCCTTTTCTTTTGTGCTGTGGTTCAGTAGGAGGTCCGCCAATACTTGGAGAAGAACTAGTAGCTTCATCTGAAGTGCTCCATGTGAATTGAGGTGCAGGACGTTTTCCCGGATCTTGAGTAGCATGAGGACTTGATGAGGAGCATGAGATTGCGTCCCATAATTTGACAAAGAATGATTTTACCTTGTCGAATTTCTTATCTATTTTAGCATCCATTCTTTTCAAACGAGCTTCTAGAAGGAATTGATTCCGAGTAACTATATCCATTGATTCTTTTGATGAGAGAGTTGCAGAGGGAATGCGAACATCACTTGGCCTTGAAGATTGAGAAGGAGCAGCTGGTGGTTGTTGAGGTTGTCCCGATTGTGTGCGTGCAAGCCCATCTATATAAGGCATAATGCGAAGAGTGGGAGGAGGCAACTTCATGAGCTTTATAGTCTTTGCATTTAGAATCCCGACGGTAGAAATTTCGGAATCTAGTTCCGGGACGTCACAATGTTTGAGTAAACGCATTATGTACTCAGCATAGAAAATACGTTTCATAGCACCTTGATTGAAGCTGAGTAACTCATCTACTATGAGTTGAATCCAATTAATGTCTTGACCATTGTATATAGCATACAAAGCACGAAAATTTTCTTGATAAAACTGATCAAAAGTGCCGGTGCGTTGAAGAATAGAGCGCAGCATTGCCCGATGAAGTAATCTGGCGGTAGGACGAAGACCAATCGACTTAGTACCGTCTGAATTGTCTTCTATAAAACGATGTATAACTTCATTTCGGGTATGGACTACACAATCAACTTCTTGAAGATTAATCCCATTTGTTGGTGTTTCAAGAATATGACCAATACGATCAATTAGGAAAAAAACCTTTTTGCCACATACTATGCTCCAAATGCAATTATCTCGGTTACCTCTTGGATCTTGGTGTCCCAAATTCAAGTTAGCCAGAAAAAGTTTAACCATGATGTGATTTATTGGTAACTTGTTCTTTTCATAGTCGAGTAGAGATTCTAATTTACCTTGCCTAGCAATGTTGAGAAGACCGTAGGCTGAAAAATCCGAAAAAACAACAAACGAGCTCTCTAGAATTGGAACATTTTTCAATTTTCTCCATCGTTGAATGGCAGTAGCATCGTACAACCACTGAGCAATGTATGTGTCAATGGGATCTTGAGTGGAAGAAGAAGAAGTTTTTGATTTTTTTGTTTTGGGAGGAGCCATTTTAGTGATATTTGAAAATAGTTTGAAGGGGAGTTAGGTTTTTAATTTATGAAACTGAAGAAGATTAAACCGGTTTTGAAGAGATGCAGATGGGGTGTCAAATAACTATTAGGTGGAAGAGTGAAAAGGTGTTCCGGTTTGCAAATTTTTTTTAAAACCGAAGTCCAACAGTCGACTGGTGAATAATATCCAGTCGACTGTTTAAGCGAACCAGAGAAGTGCTTAGGTAAACCAGTCGACTGGTGGAACTTAGTCGACTGGATAAGGAAAACAGAGAGCAAATACTGTTAAAACAGTCGACTGGTTGAAGTTGAGCAGTCGACTCCTGGAAAAAAAATTTGTTGTACAAAGATACCGTGACTTGTAAAAATCGATATATAAAAAGTATACTATTATATATATAAAATAGAGATTTTCATACATAACAATAGTATGACTAACACTTATTTTGGTTGAGATTTTTGATCATTATTTGAAACAATGAATCAAAATATAAACAAATACAAATAATGTAAGAAATCATTTGGGAGATTTCTTTGGAGTCTTCTTTTGAGATTTCTTACGGTGTGGTTTCCTCTCCTGGTTCTATTTTGGTATTCTCAATATATGGTTGAAGAGGAGACCAAATGTTATTCCGAGACGTATAATTTGGAGAGACTGGAGGAGGTTGAGGACTTGGTTCCCATGGATTATAATGAGAGGAAGAAGGTTGAGAAGAATGAGGATTAAAAGATGTCGGTTGATGTACGTTAGATGTAGAACAACCACAAATTTTTGATCCAATATCTGCAAGAAACTGAAGATGTCTTGTATTTGTTTTCTACTCGTAATACATTTCACGGTTAAGTTCAACTAGTTCCCGTTGATAGTGATGCATATCATTTATCTTTTGTTTAGTATCCGGGGAACCGAAAAACAAAAACCGCATAGACTTCTTCTTTTCCGAAGTATATCCGGTATGATTTCTAGCAGTTGGAGTGGGTAAATGAGAATCAGAGGAATCATATGCAGAAGATGGTGTTGAAAAATCTTCGCATGATGGTTCATCAGAAGAGTTGTGGTTAGAAGCCATAAGGATAATAATATTTGCCAAGAAGAGTTCTAGAGTCATTGTTTTGAAATGAAAGAAAACTGTACTTTTGTTTGTAAAAGAAAGTGTGAGGATAATATACAAATAAAGAGTATATATATATGTAAAAGCTTCAGAAATTATAGATGGCTAAAAAAGCTTTCTACCAGAAGAAAAAGAGAGATGAAGAGAAAATAAAGGAAACAGGTAGTTACAAAATAACTGAAAGATGTTATAAAAACAGAAAACATAAGAAAGCAAGAAATACACATAGCTTAGTTGGTAATTATATCTTTAAGAGAGACGATACCAAGTTCTTGTCTAAATTTAATAAAAGAATTTTCATTTAAAGGTTTAGTAAAAATATCAGCCAGTTGATTTTCTGTAGGAACAAAATCTAAATCTATTAAATTCTTTTCAATACAATCACGAAGAAAATAGTGACGAATGTCAATATGTTTTGTTCGTGAATGATTAACTGGATTTTTGGATAGATTTATAGCATTGGAGTTATCACAATATATTGTTGATTTAGATAGGTCGAAACCAAAATCTTTAATTGTTTGTTGCATATATATGACTTGAGCACATGCTAAAGCTGCAGATATGTATTCTGCTTCACAAGTAGATAGTGAAACACAATTTTGTTTTTTACTAAACCAAGATACAAGAGACCGTCCAATAAAATGGCAAGTCCCACTTGTACTTTTTCTATCCGTTCGACTTCCTCCAAAATCAGCATCGCTATAGGATACTAATTCGAAAGGACATTCTTTAGGATAAAAGAGTCCAAAGTTCTTGGTTTTACTGAGATACCGTAAAATTCGTTTCACTACTCTCATATGTGATTCTTTAGGATCTGCTTGAATCGTGCACATAAACAAACACTCATCATTATATCTAGTCTACTAGTAGTTAAATAAAGTAATGATCCAATCATGCTTCGATATAATTTTTGGTTAACACTTTTGCCATTTTCATCTTTTTCTAGATGTATTGTTGTACTCATAGGAGTTGGTTTGCCAGAAGTATTTTGCATATCAAAACGTTTGATTAAATTATTACAATATTTTTCTTGATTTAAAAAGATACCATTTTCAAGTTGTTTAATTTGTAAACCAAGAAAATAATTTAATTCACCCATATGGGACATTTCAAATTATTTGGTCATTATGTTTGAAAATTCTTTACATAGTTTTTCATTAGTAGACCCAAAAATAATGTCATCAACATATATTTGAATAACTAAAATATCATTTTTATTTCTTTTGATAAAAAGAGTTTGATCAACCTTCCCAATTTCAAAACCAGAATCTATAAGATAACTTTTGAGACGATCATACCAGGCACGAGGTGCTTGTTTAAGACCGTATAAAGCTTTCTTTAACTTATAAACATGGTCTGGAAATTGTTCATGTATAAATAGAGGAGGTTGTTCAACATAAACATTTTCTTTTATAAAACCATTTAAAAATGCACTTTTAACATCCATTTGATAAAGTTTAAAATTATGAAAACATGCATAGGCCAATAAGATACGTATTGCTTCTAATCTAGCAACAGGAGCAAACGTTTCTTCATAGTCAATTCCTTCTTCTTGATTATATCCCTGTGCAACTAATCTATCTTTATTTCTAGTGATATTTCCAAGTTCATCAGCTTTATTTTTGAAGACCCATTTTGTACCAATAACTGATTGATCACTAGGCCTTGGAACTAAATCCCAAACATCATTTGTTTCAAATTGGTTTAGTTCTTCTTGCATAGCGATAATCCAATAATCATCAGTAGAGGCTTCTTTAATATTTTTGGGTTCAATTGAAGATAGGAAAGCTACATGACCCATTTGATTCAATTGACTTCTTGTTCTAACAGTTGAATTAATTTCTCCAATCACATTTTGAACAGGATGATCGCGTAAAATTCGAGGTGAAGATCTTATTTCTGTTTGAACAGGATTATCAATTTGATTTTCATTTTGAATAGTATTTTCAAAATTCTCAAAATTTGTAGTTTCAGTATTTGTGATATTTTCAGAAAATTCTTCATCATCTTTTCTACTCGGTTTAGTAATAAAATTTTCATCAAAAGTTACATGTAATGTTTCTTCAATAATGTTAGATCTTTTATTAAAAATTCGATAAGCTTTGCTTCGATCTGAATATCCAATAAAGATTCCTTCATCAGATTTTGGATCAAATTTGCCAAGCTGATCTTTAGTATTTAAGATAAAACATTTGGAACCAAAAACTTTAAAATAAGAAATATTTGGTTTTCTACCATAGAACAATTCATAAGAAGTATTCTTGGTTAGTGGTCTAATAGAAACACGATTCAATACATAACAGGCTGTTGCAACTGCTTCTGCCCAGAAATGTTTTGGTAGCGTACTTCCATTTAACAAAGTTCTTGCATATTCTTGTAAAGTTCTAGTTTTCCGTTCTACTACTCCATTTTGTTGAGGAGTTCGAGGAAAGGAAAAAATATGGATTATTCCTTTCTTTTTACAAAAATGTTCAAAAGCTTCGTTTTCAAACTCACCACCATGATCGCTTCTAATATTTTTTATTTTTAAATCCTTGAAATTTTGTATTCTTTTGACAAAAGTTTTGAAATACTCAAAAGTATCACTTTTGTTTTTCATAAAAATAGTCCAAGTATATCTAGAAAAATCATCAACAATTACAAACACATACTTACTATGATTTATGGATTGTACTTGAGTTGGTCCGAATAAATCCATGTGTAGTAATTCTAGTGGTTGTACTGTTGAAATAACCTTTTTAGATTTAAAAGATGACTTAGTTAATTTTCCTAATTGACATGCATCACAAATATGATTTACTTTAAAATTCATTTTAGGTAAACCTTTTACTAAATCATTTTTAGAAAGTTTATTTATAGCTTTGAAATTAATATGACAGAAACGTTTGTGCCATAACCAAGGATCATTTTCTTTGGCTATTAAACACATATCTGAATTATGATTTATTTTCATATTAAGAACATAAATATTTCAGTCTCTATTACCTTCAAAAATAAGGTTTTCATTTTGATAAAAAATACTACATTTATTTTCTGAAAAAGTGATTTTGAATCCTTTGTCACACAATTGGCTAATGCTTAAAAGATTATGTTTTAAATTTTTAACTAATAAAACATTTGAAATAAGAGGTAAATTAGATGTACCGTTGTTGCTCACATCGCCTTTGCCGATGATAAATCCTTTAGAGTTATCTCCAAAAGTGACAGAGCCTCCTTCTGAGTAAATAATATTTGATAGCATATTTTTGTCTCCTGTCATGTGTTTTGAGCAACCACTGTCTAATATCCATTTTCCTCTCTTTTTGAGTGGGACCTGCAAAAAAATAAGAAAATAACATTGGTACCCACTTTTCTTATAGGGTCCTAAGAGTTAGGTCTTAGGAAACCGAACCCAAGATGGTTCAGTATTCCCTTTAATAATATAATTTTCATTTTTGTACACAGATTCAAAAAAGGAGTTTATATATTTCTTCCTAATCAAAGTGTTGTTTGTTTTAGGAATCCATATTTTTATAGTTTTTGAACTGATCCTTTTTGAATTATCTTTTGTGATCTTACTTTTAGAATTTTTTATCCATTTATTTTCCTTTTTATGTGGAGCTATTGATTTCTTAACATATCCTAGACCTCTTTTATTTGAAACAGATTGAGAATTTTCAATAATTTTAGACAAATTTTCTCTCCCTTTATTGAAGTTTGAGACATTTTTAGTAATATCTTCTAACTTACTTTTAAGACCAATATTGTCTAATTCAATCATTTTAACTTTAGTCTTTAACTCGTGATTTTCAAGAACTAAAGCATCATTCTTTTCTTTTTGAGTTTCAATTTCTTGACTTAATAAGGTAAGTTGAGAATTAATATTAGAGAATGATTTTTGAAGATTTTCAAGTTCTTCCTCTAGTATTTTCTTCTCATCTTTAAGCATATCCTTTTCGAATTCTGCTTTATTTTGATTTTCACGAGTTTCCTTATATTTTCTTTTGAGATTTTTAAGAGTGTCTAGGAGTTCTGAATTAATCTCAATTAAATCATCAAATGTGAAATCACTAACCTCATTATCTGTAGCCATAAAACATACATTAGCTTGTTCAGTGTCATTGTCGCTTTCACTTCCAGATGAAGAAGAGGAATCTGAATCATCCCATGTTACTGAGAAAGCTTTCCTTTTGTAATTGTGCTTCTTGCTCTTGTTTTTGTAGGTTTTCTTCTATTATGGACAATCTATTTGAATATGACCTTTCTTATGACAATTATAGCATTCTAGAGCAAAGTTTGATGGTTTGTTGAATCCGTTATTGAAACTTCTTTTGCCATTATTTTTGTTAACTTTTCGAAATTTCAAAAACTTTTTGAAATTTTTGGCAATGAATGCAAGATCTTCATCATCGGAACCTTCTTCTTCTTCTTGTGCATGAAAAGCTATATTCTTTTTATCTTGTGCCTGTACTCTCTTTGCCTGCAAATTTACTTCATAGGACATTAGATTTCCTATTAACTCTTCTGGTTTCATGGTAGAGAGATCATTAGCTTCTTCGATAGCTAATACTTTTCTTTCCCACTCATCCGTTAAAGAGTTAAGGATTTTCGAAACAATATCAAAATCAGTATATTTTTCTCCTAGTCCTAATAGTGAATGGTAAATGTCTTGAAATCTAGAATACATGTCATTAATTGATTCATCTTGCTTCATCCTAAAGTTTTGAAATTGATTTTTGAGCATACAGATTTTACTTTGTTTAACCTTATTAGTTCCTTCATGTGTGATCTTCAGTGTACGCCATATTTCATACGCAGATTCACACATACTAATACGATTAAACTCGTTTTTCTCTAAAGCACAAAATAACATATTCATTTCTTTAGCATTGGCAGTTGCATCTAATTTTTGTGTATTACTCCATGTAGAGTATTCTCCAGTAGGAGGAGTGTATTCTTTTTGTGAAATATTCCATGATTCAAAACTATTAGATTGCATATAGATTCTCATACGTGTAGCCCAGTAATTGTAGTTCATGCCATTGAAGAATAGAGGTCGTGCTGTAGATTGACCTTCAGTAAAACTAGTGTTAGTGACAGTGCTGGTGTTACTTTCCATATTAGCAAAGTATCAAATAACTATGTAACGGTTATAGGATGCCAGGCTCTGATACCAAATGAAAGTGCACTATGGATCGTGCTATATGGATATATGATAATACAGAGTATAGTGATGACAGTAAAACTGTAAATAGTGCGGAATATAAAAAGCAGTAGTAAAATAACACCAGATATTTTATACTAGTTCGGAGCACCGTCCTACGTCCAGTCCCAGACTTCTTCTGGAATTAACCAACTAACAATACCCTCACTTGACACGGAGGAATAGGTTTAAACAACCCTTGAGCAGCCGAACAAGGACCTGAGCAACAGAACAGGATTTTGCCTCAGCAATAGAAGAGGTCTTTACTTAACCCGAGCAGCAGAACGGATCAATAGTAAATACAAATTAGTTTCTGACTTCTTGTGTTCTTAATAACACTAATGAGTCAATGATGTACAGAGCTTCCTATAATCTAATCCTCAAATTTGTGAATGTGAATAAGGATTGAAGGAAGAATATGATAGCTTTATAGAAAATAATATTAGAGAGTAAGATCAGAAAGAAATGAATAAAAAATTGATGTAATTGATGTAGAACTAACGTGTTTATATAGTTGTTTAAGAGTTATAACTATTCACGAATAGTTCTCATCAAAAGAAGCATCTATTTAGAAGAGATATGGATTGAGACTCTTCATTAGAGGAGATGTCTTTTTAGAAAAAATGACAGTTGGAATACAGGAGTCGACTGGTCAAAATATACCAGCCAACTGGTTGAAAAAAATGTGTGCACGTTTATGTGCATGTTTGCATATATATGAGCAAACTGCTGAACCAGTCGACTGGTTGAAATGCACCAGTCGATTGCTTTGGCTGTTTGTGCATATATATGCATATTTTCCAACTTATTTAAAATTACAATGAAGATGGATGTTTTGATGATGTTTGTGAGAGATTTTGAGGATAGATTTTAACAAAATTAACTACCCTACAAACATAATATATGTGTACTAACACATTTATACAATGTGGCCTTGAGATCTCCAAAGTGCTAGCATATCTCCTTCGGTTAGTAGTCGCATCTTATTTGCTTCTTCTTGTTTAATTATTGTATGTTGTCATGAATCAAAATCCATGATTCAACAGGGTTCGGTCCAAATTGAGATCAAAACAATCTTTTATAGGAAGACCTATCAAAAATGAGCCATTAGCACTCCAAAACAATCTTCTAAATGAAGATCTATCAAAAATGAGCCGTTAGCACTCTAAAACAATCTTCTAAAGGAAGATCTATAAAAAATAAACCATTAGCGCTCACAATCTTCTAAAGGAAGATCTGTCACAAATACGCTCTTATTTCCGCCTGAAAACGGCCTGTTTAAGGAACCTCCTAGAGGGAGGATGGAATAAGCCTTTGGTCCCGCCCAAAAACGGCCTGCCCAAAGCACTAACCAACCTTCAGTACCGCCTATAAGGCCGGATTAAAGCGCCTTCTAGAGGGAGGTCAGATAAGTTTTTGGTTCCACTTAAGATATCAAACCAATCGCATCGGAAAACCTAAATCATCACCAAAGATAGTAACAAGGCAATTATAACTCGATTTGAAAGAAGGACCGAAGCTGTCTTCTAGAAGAAGATCAATCAAATTCAATTTTAACTCGATCTGAAAGAGAAATCGAGGTTGTCTTTTAGAGGAAGATATGTCAAAAATGAGTCATTAATGCTCCAAAGAAAAAGCAATCTTATATAGGTCGATTGATCAAATATGAGCTATTGTGCTTCAAAGTGAAGATAAAGTAATTTTCAATTGCCAGATGGATTTTCTGATCTTCTTATTACTGTCAGATGGAATTTCAGGTCTTCTATTCATGTTATTGCCAGATGGATTTTCTAGTCTTTTGTTACTGCTAGATGGTTTTCAAGTCTTTCAGAAATTAATACTACTAGATAGTTTTCTAGTCTTCTGTCAGAAGTTATTATTGCCAGATGGATTTTCTATTCTTCTAATCAGACGAATTTCTAGTCTTCTATCCATGATATTCCCAGAAAAGTTTCTGGTTCTCCCTCTTATAATATTTCCAGATAATTTTCTGGTTTTCTATTCAAGAAATTATAATTCTTAAACGACTTTCTAGTTTTCTATTCATGAAATCATTACTTCCAAATAGTTTCTAATCTTGATCCTATGAGATTCTATTTAAGTGAACTTGCCACCAAATAGATTTCTGGTCTCTTCAAGCAAACTACTACTTCAAAAAAAGCAACACTGGATTACAAATGGTAGATCCTTTATAATCTTGTCAAAATCTTGAAAGGTTTTCCCAAAATCAAATTTATAAGTCAATAATGAAAATCATGGCTTGTTTTATGTTTTGTAGGAAAACAGGGTTAGAAAGAAAACCTTGCAAAGAGTTAGAAAAGTGAGAAAATTCTTGGTTTTACACTCTAGTGTAAAAGGCTTCTTTTACACAAGGAGGGGGCAAATGTTATCCACATATTTCACAAAGGGGATAAAATGAAGCTAAAGTGACGTCGAATCAAAAGTTGACATGGATTATCGCATTTGTAAACACAAAGCAATTACCGACAGACAATATCTAATCAATGAAGATGAAGCTGTCGCATGCTACTGGTGCAGTAATGATGTCATACAACAACATCTCAATAATAATCAGTAGATGATATCGTATGAAGCAAATACTATAGCCAGCGATTGATGTCGAATATAAGAATATCGCCTTCCTCCAATATCGCCTCTCTTCAATGTCACCTACCTTTGGTATTGCATGTCGGAAGGCAGAAGCAAAAGAGATACCACACCTTATAAACAAAAGAAGGTGAATGTCGCATTTAATCAATGCCGCAAATATTCTATGGCACTTATTACCAATGCCGCTTCTTATTGATGCCGCATTTTATTCTATGCCGCTTCTTATTAATGTTGTCTCTCAGGCAATGACGTATCTCTTCAATGCCCTATTATCAATGCCACCTATTATCATTACTATGCTAATTCCATGCCGAATATCATTCATACTATGCTTATCAATACCGCGTTCCATCAAAGGATGATACCGAATGTCATCCATGTCCTATTTTATCAGTGTCGCACTTCATCAATGTAATAGTAAGGGGAGGTTGCCGCATACCAGTGGTATATAAAGGCTTATCACATATCCCCTATTCGATAGGAATATTGAATAGCAATGACATGATATCGATGCTGCATTTCATGAATATCACATGTTATCGATGTCGCACAACATCAATGCCGTGATAATGTCAAAGGCCATGTAAAGAAGGAGGATTAAAATCATTCGCAAGATCAAATTCAAGAGGATTAGTATATTTTCCTTCATAAAGCTTCAAAGGCATTCATGTTGAACCCATCACCAAAATAGCAATCGAAGTCCCACATCGCCAATGGAAGAAAGCCTACTTCCGTTCAAATACTATAAATAAAGATGCATCCCCTTATAGAAAGGGCCCTTAACTTCTCTCTCACTTTTATCACTTTTTCTAATTAGAATCCTCTTCAAGTTCTCTTCATTGAGAGCTCAAGGACAATTCTAATGGCAAAAAGGCCAACCAGGGAGAAGATGGTATATTTGCAAACAAGGGCTTGAACTATTAGAAAATTACATATTTGTGCATTTTGTAACAAGCTCATAATTGAATAAAGGACATGACTTGAGCATATTGCCTATTGTTATTTGAGCTTTCCTATTTTACTTTTCGAACTTATGAATATTATTTCAAACAATTCCATGAATAATCATAAAATCAAGGGGTATTATTGGAATTTCTTCGAATATGCCACCTTGTACAACATTTTGAACGTTGAAACAAATTTTGGTTTAACATTTTCTATTTAATATACTTAAATTACATAATTAATTAATGTATCACTGTATGACAAGTATATAATAGAAATACAAACACCTTTTATTTCAAATGAGATTTTATTATATAGTTAATAATTTACAATAAATTATAGAATTGTCCCTAAGGCAAACCCCTAACTCTATCAGTATGAACTTGTGAAATTGCCCTGCAGTATTTGTTAGAGATGATAAGCTCTTTATCCCTTCTAGACAATGGATCTTCCACCACATTCTTCTTTCCACTACTATACTCCACTAAATAGTCAAAACCATGTAGCTTAGCTAACCTTTTCACATGTAGTCCAGTGTGCAATCTTTGTGAGAGGAGATATTTATTGCTTTGATGGTCAATTTTGGTTAAATTATCTTCCCAAGTACTAATACCACTTTTTCGTTGCTAGATTTAAGGTTAATAATTCTTCCTTGGATGTGGATAAATTTAGGTTCTTCCCTTGTAATACTTTACTTAGAAAAGCAATAAGCTTATTATCTTGTAAGAGAACAACCCTTATGTCTATTCCACTAGCATCATATTCAACTACAAATATTTTATTGAAGTCAGACATGGTTAGAATTGGAGAATTGATGAGACAATGCTTCAATTGATCAAAAGCTTGTATGGCCTTTTTTAGTCCACCTGAAGGCATCTTTCTTAGGTATATCTATTAATGGTTTAGCTATTGTCCTGTAATTTCAAATAAATTTCCACTAATGCCATGTTATTAGAAATCCTCTTGGATCTTTTAGAGTAGCAGGCACAAGCCAACCTTTAATTGCTTAAACTTTATTTAAGTCCATTGATATTCCTTTTGCTGAGATAACATGTCATATATACTCTATAATCTTTTAGAAAACGTGTATTTAGAGAGTTTGATCAACGGTTGATTTTCCTATAATACCTGCATTACAACCTAACGTGTTCTGAATGCTCAAGCACAGGCTGGCTATAGATAAGCATGTATAAAGTTTCTTAAATAAGGTGTAAAAATGGTGTTCATTAAAGACTAGAAAGTAGTGGATGCATCCATAAGGCCAAATGGCATTTACTACAAATTCATAATGACAATCATGAGTTTTAAAAGTTGTTTTATGTATATCATCTTCATACATCCTTGTTTGATGATAACCAGATCTTAACTCTGATTTAGTAAATAATTTAACATTACATTATTCATCAAATATATCATTAACTAAAGGATAGAAAACTTATCTTTAAATTTTATGTTGTTGAGGCTCCTATAATCAGTGCATAGTCTCTATGAATCATCCTTCTTTCTTACCATGGTCATTGGTGAGGAGTAGACATGGTAGCTTAGCCTAATAATGCCTAAGTCTAGCATTTCTTGAATGATTTTCTCTAATTCATTCTTCATGTGATGTGAGTGCCTACAGGGTTTAAGACAAAACTGGTCTAGCTCCTTGCAACAGTAGGATTCTATGGTCACGGGTCTGCTTGGAGGTAATTCTTGTAGATGCCTTATAACCTTTTGGAAGTTCTGAATAACGTCATTCACTTTTGGAGGAATATTAGCATGTTCTTCGTACCCATGGCCAATTCTTGTGTGCATAACATCATGGCTAACTCGCCTTGAGTACATTTCTTATTAATTATTTTCTGGGTGACAACTTTTATTTTTTTTTCTAGTTGAATTCCATGCCAAATAAATTTTTAATCGAAATAACAGAATTTGACTTACAACTTGTTGAAATTCAACGTGACTTCTCCTAGAGTTTTTATACACCGTGCCCCCCTAATGCCTGATCCCTTGAGTCTTTCCCTATTAGCCACCACTATTGATATGCATTAGAATCATCTTCTTTTAGCACTATTTTAGTGGTCAAGTTACCGTCAATAAAACTATGTGTGGATCCAGAATTTATCGAAATATGTACTTGCTTGCCTTGAATCACTCCATTAACTTTAATGTTGTGTAGGGAGGGTATTCCACACATGCCATGGAAATTAATGGCAAGGTTTTGCTCTTTATACGATACTTTTAGATACTGTTTAATGTTTTTTTTAGTGTCACCCTCTATTTCTTCTTCATTTTCCAGCTCCATTACCTCTTCGAGAATATAATTTTTTTTGTTCTTGTATTCATGACCAACGTGCCACTTTTCATTACATCCATAACACAACTCCTTTTTTCCTTTTTTTCTAATGTTTCTTTACATGTCATCCCCTTTCTTCTAGCTAGATTTTCCAAAGAAGTTTCCTCAATAGGTTTCATAGAAGGATTCGAAATCTTATTGGTTATTGATCTTGAAGTAGGATGATATTCATGTTTGAATTGATTATCAGGGAATTTGAAAGTATTGATAGGTTTGCTGCCCTTATTCTATTGCACCCACTTTCTTTCATTAAGTTTGGCCAAAGAAACTACTTTTCTAAAGTCAACTGGTCTAGAAGTAAGCACATCCTACTGAATATCTTCCTTAAGCCTAGCCAAGAGCTTATCTGATAGATAGTCTAGTGGTAAAGCATTGAGTATCAATTGTAATCGCTCAAATTTATTAAGGTGGGTAGGTATAGTTGATATTTATTTAAGAGTAGCTAAAACTCCAAAAGGTCTTTGTAATTCCACTTGTCCAAATATGATTATAATTTCTTCCCTATATATTATCCAGTGGTCATAATTTCTTTTTGTTCTGGTTAGCAACGTAAACTACTATTGTGCCTCCTAGTTGAGGTGAAAAGAACAAGTTTGTACCTATTCATTTTATAGGGTGTGATGATATCTGAATAGTTTCTCAAGTTTGTCCTAATCATTCCATCACTCTTTCATCTCCATTGTAAATGGGGAATTCCAGTTTGATAACTGTATTTCGAAGAAGTCTTGGAGTGGGAAGTAAACTGTACCATTTCCATTTCTTGGTAGCTCAGAGATGTCATTGGTCCATACTGGTACACTTCTAAATAGTTATATTAGGTTCATGTTTTCTTGATTAATTCTTGGAGTGGTTTCAAGGTTTTGAGCAGTGTAAGTGGGTTTCTTGATGTTCTTGGATGATTCCATCTATAGTTAACTTGATGTCCTTTGGTACTCCTGTTACAATGATGAGCAAGGCAGTTAGATTATCCATCTTTTGAGGAATTTTTTGAGTGGTTTCTTCCAGTGTTGAATTGATAATGATGTTATGTTGTTGATTCTTTCTTGCCTTTTCAAGAATTTGCTTCTTCTTCAAGAATAGTACATTCTTTTGAATTTCCTTCCAGATAGATGTTATGCGGATCTAATTCATGATGATCAAGATCAGAGTCATCATGCTGCTCTGGTACCACATTGATAGGCCCATTTAGTCTTGTTTGATATTTGGTTCCAACTATTGTTAGATGCAACAAGTATTTGAATATTTTTAATATTACTAATGTTGTGCAGAGAAAAGAGTGCAGGAAGAAGAAATGAAATATAAGAAGAGACAATGGTGAAGTTACCAAAAGAGAACTAACAAGCAGTTATGCAAGAACTGAGCGAGGACAGCTTAGTATTTGAGTGAAGAGTAGAATGGTTGATACACACATCAATAAGAGAGAAAACAAGAGAAGAAGATTTAGGATTTGCTTTATTATCGGAATGCTTTAGAATACACTTACATGCACTGGGTACTTCTATAGATACACATGCAATACCAAACCATAACTCAACAATTCTACAAGCGGACCTAAAACCAACTCTAACTAACTATGTACATGTTGTGCACGTGCACACATGCATAACCATACATCTCAAGAATAATCATTTCCTGAACTCTTTGAAGCTTGCACCTCTTCACCATTGATGGCAGTCATGTCTTCATTACCTAATGCTTATTTTCTAATCAATTCCAGTATCAATTCTGATGATGTATGACTGGAATTTTGTGTATTTTGATCTGCTGGCAATTTAATGGAAGAATAATATTGGAACCGTTACAAAACATCAAATAGATCTCCTAGAATTTTTGACAATCATCATCATCAATAGACAATCACAAAGTATACAAGTACTATTTGATATAATCTATGATATAATCTATTTGATTAACAATGCTAACAATCATTATATAATCTATTGTTCATGATAGTTTTTTGATGACATTAGTATAGTCTATGAAATCATAACTAATAAAAAAGAGGATATCTAACCTCGTCATGATGGGAAATTAGTATATGCAAGTATAAGAGGGATTCCAATAACTCCATGATGAAATAAGCTTTTTCTTTAATACACCAGAGATAGAGATAATGAGATCACCAGTCGCTTATGTGTCCATATACGTAATTGATTCCAACAACATATATAAATAAAGAATTATAGCATTTTTATCTAGTTAGCAAATGAATGGTTGAGATAGTTAAGCGATAGCGTATACCATGATTCGACATTCCGACATATACCATGGTTCGACATTCCGATGGGCACGCCGGAACCCCGACCATCTCGGTCTGATTCCTCCGACGACCGGATCAAAATCTGTTTTCTATGTCAAATGGAAAAAAATGAAATTCATAAATACTCTCTACATAGAGAGGAAGAGAAAGGCGGAGAGTGTAATCGTGGACTGAAGAGAAAGAAGTTGTATTGGATGAGGGAGAAAGAAGCAGTAGGATGGAAGAAGCGGCCTGTGCAGGTAAAGCCCCGCTAAATCTCCGTTATAGCGCATAGGACTCTTCAACCGCTATGTTATTTCAATTTAGCGCTATTAAATAGTAGACCAGCTTTAAGCTTCATTATTTTCCACTACACTCTTCGCGTCAGCAACATGTATAAGGAGTTGTTTTATGTTATGCGCAAACCATCCATTATTTTCCCCCACCATTCTAACTTCTATCTTCCACTTTCCAAACCCTTCAATCTTGCGTCTGCCTTTTTTTCCCCTCCTAGACCTCTTTCATTTTATGTTATTCACCCGAGCTCATCACTAGATCTAGTCTTGTTTCCCCTCCATCTATACCATCTTTCCTGACTTTGCTTAGCTTCTTTGTACTGAACTCCGCCTTCATCCTAGATTTCCAACGATGCCGGAACATTTGAGGTAGAATGAGTCCACCTACTGGATGCTTATCACATGTGGGTTGCGATTTGCTTTGCTATGATTTACGTTGGGTTGATCTTTGCAGCGTAGTGGTGGTTGAGCCTTTTGTTTGGTGCTGCTGCTTTGGTTTCGGAATTTGATTGCTCTTCTGATGTTTCGCTTGAGTTCTGGTTCTAAGGATTCATTTTCAATTAGGCCTTGCTCTAGCCTCTTTAGACAATTTCAGTAGTAATTTTCCTTTTTAGTTGGAGAATGCACTTAGTGGCCTTTCTGTGCTCTTCCAGTGTCAATCTATTCATCCTATCAAAAAGAGTCTTCGGCGATTACTTTGCAATGGAATGCTCTTTTCTGATTTTGATTGTTGAGCTTCCCTCTGGTACTTTGGTTGGTCTCAGTTTATGCTACTCCCTTGTGGCGTTCCGGATTTCTTATGTATGGCAGCATCAGTTTATTAGCAGTCTTTTGCAATTGTATCTTATGTATCTTCTTGGGGCTCGAAGCAATTCATGTTTCCTGGTTTTCATTTTGTCTTTCTTGGGTGAGCTTTATCATAATGTTTGGGGTCATAGTCTAGCTAGTTAGTCTGGGTCATAGTGACGTGTATGTGTGATTGCCATTAGGCAACTGTTTGACTGATCTTCTATGTAGGCGTATATATGGAAGCTGTTGAGGTACTCTGCCTCACACCTATTAAAAATTTATGTAAAAAGTGGACGAGTCATTATAAAATCGGCTTGCCTTGCAGAAAAAAAAATTAATATAAAAAGGTTGATTTGATTAGTTCTCTTTTAAACTAATCAAGGAAGTTAGGGGTAAAGATCTAATTTTAAGGCATAAGTGTTCATATAGATTAAAATTTGAATGTAGTCTTCAAACCTAGTCTGCATAAATTATGATGTTCTTCGGTTTTATGTTTCTTTTTCCCACACAAATCATATAAGAATGAGTGTAAATTAACTTTAAATATTTGGGTTTATATCTAATGAAACTTTTTGCATTTCTACCATTTTCTAATATATCTCCGTTATAATTTTTTGCACCTTCCCCACTACAGAACCGCTAAGTGCTTTAATTGCATAGAAAGCAACAATTAGAGTTTTTGTTGGATTGGTATTCACAGTAGGAAGAAAGTAGCGTAATAGTCATTTGGAGGTTTTTTGTTGGGCCTTGCTTATTGGGTTTGATTGTTTTCTTTTATGTGTGTATTTATGAAGCCATTTCATTAATATAGAGTTTAAATTATTTAATTGGGCTGATTTTTTAACAAAGTGTAATTTTTTTCATTTTTAATAATTCAAGCGGTATATCATGCAAATCCTAATGCTCATAGCTAGAGAAAGAAAATAACAATTAACTCTTTATGAAGTTTATAAAATATTCGGTCATTGAAATTATTACATGCATACATCTTTGTAACAAAACATGTATTTTGTATGTGATTTGAAGCAATTTAAAAAAAAGGTACCGGTGTTTCCGAACCGGAATCAAAATGAAATTTTTGAAATTTCTTAAACGAAACCAGAATATCGTAGTTGTCCAATGACCAGAACGGAGACGGAAATGAAAAACACAATTTTGAACCTTGGCATATACATAAGAATTGGGGATAGGAGATGCTTTCTTCTGTATAGGCCAAGGTTATACACTAAAGAGTGGGGAATGGTAATTCATTCCATGGAAATTTATTTATTACAAGAATATAGGTTCGATTATTGTTTGTATATTTCACTTGTTACATAATGTGTTCACATCAAGCATTTCGTGCTTTCAACCTATGAGATACATATAACCCAATAGAGAATGCCATCACTGCTATTGCAATAATATTCTTGTTTCTATTTATCCTCTCCACTGCACCATCAATATACTTGCTGTTTAACCATCCATCCTCTCCTCGTCTCATTTTCTTTAATTTCTTTCCTATCTCTTGTGGTGTATCTCTGCATATTTCATTCATCTTCAACTTCATCTTTTTCATTCTTTCTTCCTTTTTCTCCTTACTGCTCTTCACCTCATTAGTAATTGCCTTAACCTTGTCACTGCCATTATCTTTCATCTCCTCAATGGCTTTTTCAACTTTTTTTTCCTCTTGATGCATGACACCTTCATCTGTTTTTGTTCTAGGATTTCCCATATCTTCATCTGCATTACTATTATCTAATTTATTTTTTGGCATTTCTTCAACTTTCGGTTTTGAATCAAAATCATTCTGTACTGTACTCTCTGTTGCTGCAGATTTCTTTTCTTTTCCTTCTGTTGGTTGACTGTGCATTGCTTCAGTTAGTTGAGATTTAGCATCTTTTACAAAGGATGCTACTGCTTCAGTTACTGTAGACTTCTCACTTTGATTTGTTTCATTCTGCATTGCTTCATTACTTGTAGTTTTCCCCTTGCGTATATTCTTATCTTTCTTTTCTTCTTCAATCTTACCTTGTTCGTGTTTTTCTTCTTCTTGCTTTGTTTTATCTTGTTTTGTGGCTTCTTTCTTCGATACCTCCTCTTTTTTTGCTTCGTTTGAGATCGTCTTTGCTTTTGTGAGGGCTTCAGCTTCAGTAATCGCATTTTTAGGCAAAACTAAAGTGAGGCGTCCATCCTCAAATTTTCCACTAATTTTATCGGTAATTACGTCTTTTGGCACTTCGAAAGACAGATCAATATCTATGAATTTGTTATCAGTTGTTAATCTGCCGCCTCTGATAAATAAGTTCCCAGCATTGTTAAGTTGCACTCTAATCTCCTCCCTTTTGAAACCTTTTATACAAACAATTGACATTTAACAATCAGTACAGTTTTTCTCCTATTTTCAATTTGGAGATATCGTATATTTTCATTGCTTTATTCATTCAAAATAGTAGTTTATTGTAGTAAGTTATATACCTGGCAACTGAACAACAAGCATGTGATTAGCTCGGTCTTCTACCCATTCAACTTGTGGCTTGAGATTTTCGCGCTTAGCATTCAATATGAAGGAAGGATGGCTCTTGAAGATTGGATTCTTCATTGTATTATACAAGGTCGAATTGTTCAATCAAAAATTGGAAATATTTATGTTTTGTACAAAAGCCAATGTATTTATAGGTTAGTTTGTAAACGCAGTTGATTAGGAAATGGTCGAAAAATATTCTCGGTTACCTTGTTCAAGAATTTACATAATTCTTTTGAAGGGGAAAAGGTTTAAATTCCTTGCTTTTTGATAGCTTTTTCAGTTTGTTTGATTTCTCAGCCTATTCTTGCTATTACTTGGTGTAAAAGATAGGTTAAGCTTTCTGATTGTATAACTCTCAATTTGTAGTTATCCCTCACTTGTAAGGAGTAATCACGTTCTCGTAGTTACTATTTTTGTTTTGCAAACCATGTCAATTCACATCTAAATAACTGGATATTTGAAAATTTCAGTTAAAAATTATACCGTATACAAACAAGTAATAGTTGATGGTGACTCATTTATATTACTAATTTAACATGATCTCTTTTACCAAATCAAATTGGCTAATTTAACTAGTACAAAATTAGGTTGTGTTTCGACGATCGGGCCAAGCTCCCACATCTCCTGCACAACGTATGCATATGAGTCGACATATACTAATGTAACAAAAGGAATCCCAATATTACATGTTTACCAACTCATATTTATATATCACTCAACTAATATAATTGATAAGATTGTTTATTGATTAAAATATGCTGAATGAACTGAATTATAAATTCACTAAGAAATAAAAGAATTAATTTACCAATATGTCTTTTGGCTTGTTGTCACTTGACCTATGCAAGAGCTGCATAATATAATCTTGGTCGATTAAGTATGAACTTGCTCGAGACTGCGTATTGTCTTTTAGGAGTTATGATCTCTAAAACAATACAAGAGTATGGATATTAGATCCATATTCGATCGCATAAAAAAGTTGTATGATGATTTGTCACGTTTATAATATATAAAATCTCGATGAAAATATTTCATTCGAAATGAGCAAGAAAACCATAGTGCGAGCTAAGGTGTTTGATACGATTAAATGTAATGAGGATTTTGTTGCGTTGGGAACAATATTAGACAAGGACTACAGAAAAACTAAGGAATTCGATTATTGAAATGACAGTTTGATTTGTTTACTAAGTGCAACTTATTCGATATTCTTAAATTGTTAAGGACATAATGCACTTTTGTAAAGAGTTAGGTATAGTCTTGCAGTAAAAGGTTTCCTTTTGAATAGTTTGAAATTTTAAAAGAGATAGCAAAAGTTTGGAAATGGTAACAATGTTGGCGCAGTTAAGATAAAGAGAGTGAATAGTCACCGTGAAGAGACGTTGAAAATGAAATTGTTTATAATATTTGTAGACGTTTAATTGGAATAAGAAATATGATTTCTTTTCTAAAAGTAATTTTCTTATAGAATTTTGTTTTCTATAAGATTCATTTTTTCGAGTTCAAGTATTTGATTGAAAACTCTCAACTATAAACTAGTTACAGTAAAAGAAATAAGTAGCCAACAGTAAGTGGTTGGATGAAGCTTCGTATTTCAGATGTTATTATTGTAACAACGGAAATAGTGGATGCACACCATATGACACTTGCTAGTGGACATATCAAGTTTTGAAAAATTGCTTTCATGTATGCTAAATATCATTTTATGAAATAATGACCATTTTCGATTTTTATCGAACATAGATGCAGTTTTGTTTTTATACGAATATTATGAATATTCATTATGAAATAAATCTGTTTTGGCATTTCGGTGATGGTATCTATTTCATAAAAATAGTGGTGTGTTAGCTATAGAAAATACGGAGGCATATAAAATATTTAAAAATTAGTTTTGGAATTATGGACAAAGCTGTATATTCAAGAAATAATTTTAAATCGTATGAATATGAATCATGTGTAAGTTGTGAATTATGAATCATGTGTTAGTTGTGAATTATGAATCATGTATATTCAAGAAATAATTTTTTAATCGTATGATTATGAACGTACGTTTCTGAACTTAAAACCAAACCTATTTTACACAAAATATAGGCAATTCAAGAAATGTTTTGAATGTTTATTCCATTGCACTAAGAAACAAACTGTTGTTTCAAGAAACAGCACCTTCATGCTGAAGGAATTTCTTTTAACGAAATTAGTGTATTGCGATGACTTGGATATGATCCAAGATTCTGACATGAAAACTGTTACGTAGATGAAATAAATTTAACCAAGCCTAAAACGAACATAGCTTATTACAATGTCTAATATGAAATCATGCATGTTGAAGAGAAACTAAAGTTTCTTAGACATGCCAATGTCGAGAATGTGAATTGTTAATGGTAACGGTATCTTCATTTTTCGATAGGCCATTGATAGAAAGCACTCTGCTACATAGCATGATGCATTAATTAGAAAATAGATTCCAAGTAAATTGGCATATTATGATTTTGGCAATTGTATCCAAAAGGATATGATCCATCAAACACTGGTGAGTCTTAGAAAAGAAAATCACTGCAGCTGGAATTGTATAAAACAATGTTAATAGAAAATGGCTTCATCAATTTCAAATGCTGAAATTAGTGGAGTAATTTCGCTAGTCAACGTGCTAAAGTCCTTTTGAAATCTACGTGCAAATTATCACACAATTTGACTTTGAATTTTGGCACATTAATGTTGAAGTAGTGCTACTAAACTATGATTTAGAAGAGAAGCAAACACCAAACTGTCTAATGGCAAATTTATAGAAACCCTAATCTAGTTTTTCCGCCGCTTGCGTTTTCAACCTAGTTTCTTCTGGTTTTTGTGTCCTCCCCTTGCAATTTTCCGCCTGGTTTTTCCCTTCGTCCCATGACTTCCAATCATCAACTTCCTCTTTCCCCAGATTCACCGCCTCTGACCCCTGACCCACCTCCTGGATTCGCTCTATCGATAGCTCAGCTCCAACGCCTGAGAATGATGAAGAATTCATCACCGTCCGTTCAAGAAAATGGAAGCAACAATCCAAATTCGTGCTGCAACCTAACAGATCTAACCCTGGCTCCAGTGACTTACAGAACAATAGCCTGCGATCTTCTCCTCCACATAATGAAGGCCAGAACTATTCTCATAACCTAAATAATGTCAATTCTCCTATGCAACCCGAGAAAAATTTCACTTCAAACAAATGGAATTTCTCCACCTCCTCTAGTAAGGCGTGGAATGAAGTTGTCAAGGGCAATAATATTCCAGTCCCTACTCCGTTAAAAATTTATCAACCACGCGAATTTAATTCGAATAAATGTGCTAAAATGCCCGTGGAAGTAATTCAGGATGCCAAAAAACAATGGGATAATACTATCGTTATATATGTTATTGGCCTTAAACCATACTATCCATATTTTAGGGACTATATCACTAGAGTATGGAAGCCTGAAGAAGAATTCTCTATTTTCTCTAAGAAGAACGGGTTTTAAGTTATTAAATTTCATAATAAAAAAGACTGATAGAATCTTAGAAGGTGGTCCCTACTAGTACAACAAAAAGTTGATGATGAAGAGATGATCGCTTGAAATGCAACTTAATAAAGAGCTTTTAAACTCAATTCCGATTTGGGTTCGTTTTCGTAACCTTCCACTTGACTACTGAACGAAAGAGGGGATTAGTCGTATTGCCTTGGTTGTTGAAACCCCTATCAAATTGGACAAATTTACAAAAGGTATTATTAAAATCGCTTATGCTAGAGTTTTAATCGAAATTGATAATTCATGCAAGTTCCCTAATAAGATTCCTATCTTATTGGAGAACGATGAAATTTTATGGAAAAAGGTAATGTACGAATGGAAACCAAATACTTGTTCTAACTGTTATAGTTTTGGTCATGCTGAATCCCACTGTCAATTCACTAAGGTTTGGAGACCTAAAGTGCATACTTCGGATATTTCGAACAGTACTAATGATTTGCACGTTGATATCAATCAGAATATCACAAATACGACAAAACTTCCAATGCAGCAAACATGCAACTCGTTTCAAACACTACAGAGCAGGATAAATTGTTTCCAGTCCTCCTAATGACATCTCTAACAAAGGTCCAGAAATCAATACAATGAAAACATCAAACAAAGTCCAGTCGGTGAATATGTTCACGACTAATAATACAAACACATTTCAGAACTCTATTTCAAATAATTCAGAAATGGATATACACTCTTCTGAAAAAAATAGAAATGAAGATAATAATTCCTCTGAAGTTCTGGCTGATGCACCAAATGAACCCCCTCCTTATGAGAAATCTGCTGGCCAAAGTTCGGCTAATCAACAAGTCTCTAGATAAAGAACCATCCGGAAAGTTAAATCAGAGGAGGCACCTTTTGAATTCAAAGCAACTTCTACATCTGATGTTATAGATAATCCTGCTTGGACCAATTTGGTTAATCAACTGAAAGGAAAAAACAAAAAATCGAAAAAACATAAGTCATCAGGGATTGCTACACCCCATGTTGTTAGCAGCAGCACAGGCAATAATATATAGATGGAGTTCCTTTTTTGGAACATCCGGGGCATGAATGCCCTACCTAAGCAGATGGAAATTCTGCATCTGTTAGACAGTAATAGGTTCTCTTTTCTTGGTATTATTAAAAATAAATTATCGACGGATAGCATAGATAGATTTATGGCTAAAACTGATTATAAATAGAAACACGCTCATAATATTTCTACTAGTCGAAAAAGTAAAATTTTAATTATGTGGAATTCGTCTCAATGGTCAAATATCATCTTACATACTAACGATCAATTTATTTCATGTATTCTGCACAATGCTAGTGGTATAAGTATTTTGTGCACTACGATTTATGCCTTCAATGATGAGGCGCTGCGATTGGAGTTATGGCATTACCTAACAGAACAATCTAAAAAATTTAATCTCCCCTAGATTGTGGCGGGAGATTTTAATTCTATCCTTTCGTCTAAAGATAGAATTACTAATGGTCAATATAATTCGTCAAGTGATCAAGAATTTATTGACTGTATTACCTCATCGAAACTTGGGGAACCAGATTTCACTGGTGATTATTTTACATGGAGAGGAGGCCAAGATTTTCTGTACATAGTAAGATAAATTGTGTTTTTGTTAATGATTTATGGATGGAGTATTTATTTTGGCAACCATTCATTAAGTGACCACTCTCCAATTAATATCATTTTCATTTCTCATAATAAAAAGGATAAGAGAGTACCTTTTAGATATAGTAATTCGTGGCATCTCCAAGCGGGTTATCACTCCTCTCTTCAAGAAGCTCTGACTCAAGAATTCTATGGCAATCCTCTTCATATTCTTTTATGTAGAATTAAAGCAGCAAAAACAGCACTAAGGAACTGGAAGAAAAATAAATATAATATCAATGCAGTGATTGTTCAAATGAAAGAAGAGGCTAATGAATTATACAATAAAATAGTTCAAAGTCCATTGGATGGAAATCTAATTGAACAGTACTCTTTGAAAAATGCTCAAATTCACTCTTTTATGAATACGGTTACAATAGATAATGAGCAGAGAATGAAGCTGAACTGGTTAGTCAAAGGAGACAGACCAACAAATTTCTTCTATAATAAAGCCTAGTCGAAGAAGCAATTTCTTAATCAATTCTAATGGGCTATGGACTTCAGCATCAGAAAAATTAGCAAATGAAGCAATCAATTATTTTACTAAATTATTTTCGTGTACTCACTCTACAACCCAATTTCCAGGCATAGTTTGTAAGAAAATCCTCTCAGACAACGCAAAACATAACTTATGCAGGCCATTTGAATTAGAGTATGTAGTTTTCCAGATCAATGATAATAGTACTCCTGGGCCAGATGGCTTAAATTCCAAATTTTATAAAGTTCATTGGGAGATTCTCAAAAAATGATATTTGGAATGCCATAAATGGCATTCTTCAGACTGGTAAAATAATAAGAGAAATCAACCATTCTTTCATCTGCCTTATTCCAAAAAAGGCAGATGCAACTCTAGTGTTAGATTTTAGGCCAATTTCTCTCTGTAATGTCTCCTATAAGATTTTAGCCAACCTTCTCTGCAATCGACTAAAACCATATATGGATGACCTTATTTCATTTAATCAAAATGCTTTCATTCCTGGGAGAATTAAAACCGAGAATTCTCTACTTGCATATGAAATGGTTAGAGGATTTAATGGGAAAAATTCAAACAACTTTTGCCTGGAAATTGATTTGCATAAAGCATATGATAAATCAGTAAAGAGTTCATTCTTCATATGCTGAAGTCCATGGGGTTTCCTATGCTTTTTTCCAACCTTATTTATGAATGTATTACTACTCCTTCCTTCTCGGTGCTTATAGATGGCTATAGAATTTCTTTCAATTAATCTAGAAAAGGAGCTTTTGAAAGGTAATATCACTCCTATATATAAAGTTGATCCTATGATCACACACCTACTATATGCAGATGATATCCTAATCATGGCCAAAGCTACAACTAAAAATGCTGAATGTATGCAGAACTTATTTCTGGAATTGAAAATTTTAACTGGTCTTAGTTTAAATGAAAACAAGTCCACAGTTTTCTTTAGTAAAGGGGCCAGTGAAAAACATCAAATAACTAATATTTTAAAAATCAGTACTGGACCACTCCCTGTTATGTATTTAGGAATCCCTCTATCTAATAATAAATTAAAAAAAGGGATTTTGGATATTTAATTGACAAAATAAACAAAAAAAAATGGCCACTGGAACAGTAAAATGTTAAATATCAATGGTAGAATTGAATTAGTGAAAACTATTGTTCAACTAATGATTCAATTTTGGTTACAATTTACTCATTTTCATGTGAATGTAATTAATCAACTCTATTTGTGCAAACTTTGTTTGGAAATCTAAAGTTCACAAAATGAGTTGGGATATGTCTGCAAACCAAAACAAGAGGGAGGGCTTGGTCGTAATAAAATTGAGGATATGGCAAAAGCAGTTGCAATCAAATTGGTTTGGAAATTTCTTCAAAGGGAAACTCTATGGGCCAAATGGATGTGTAACAAATATTGCAAAAATAAGACTTTTTGGTCTGCTGCTATAAATAATAATGCTTCTTATACATGGAATTTCTTACTCAGAGCTAGACAATGGTGTAAAGGCCTTATTGATAGGAAAACTATCAATGGTAATAACACAGATGTATGGCTAGACCCATGGATCAATGGTTTTTCATTATTGGAAAAATGTGGTTGGAATACTATTACTGTCTCTGGTGGCTTAAATAGGAAAGTTTCTACACTTTTATTAGATAATGTTTGGAAAGGCAATCTTGACTATGTTCCCACTCATCTCCAAAAAACAGTCCATGATATTAAAATACATAATCAAGAACAAAAAGATTTCTGGTTTTGGCTCCCTAGCAGTAGTGGTCAATTTAATCTCAACTCGTCCTGGAATGAAGTTAGAAACAAGCATACAGTTCTTAATTGGGCCAACATTACATGGGACAAAAACCGTGGTCCTAAAATGTCGATTTGCTCTCTGTTGGCAAATCTAAACAGATTGAACACTAAAGACAGAATTAGTAAATGGAACAGTGGTATTGATCAATCGTGTGTGCTCTGTGTAAACCAAAACGAACACCGGAACCACTTATTTTTTCAATGCGTATATTCTAGACAAGTCCTCGAGATAATTATGCATACATTGCAAATTAATATAGGAAATTCTAGAGAAATCAACCAACTATTGCTAATCTTATGTCAAAATCAGACAAGTAACCACTTATTTAACAGTCTCACGAACATAGCATTTACTTGTCTGATTTGGCATGTTTGGTGTGAACGGAACACACGAATTTTCAAAGGTGTTGAACTTCCAACACAAATCAGAGCTATGCTAATAGTGTAAGACTACAAGTGCCTAATTTAAAGAAAATTGGAATCAAAGATGATAAGTAGAGATTTTAGACTTATCCTGTCAAATTATGGTATCACAGCTGACCCACTGTCAGATCTCCGACCTCCTTGAGCTTGAAGATCTTTTATCATTTGAGTTGCTGCTATTTTCTCCCTTATTTCGCAAGGCCAGACTTTGTTGCCATTGAAGACTTGAGCTTCTGAGTCTAGATCTGGAATTAGTAAAGGCAATTGATGTTTTCTCTCTCATGTCTTCGACTTGGTGAAGATGTGTTATTCTCTTTCGTGTTGCCTGTTTTGTGTAGTATGGTTGTTACACGTGTCGTTTTTTTTTTATTTGTTTTTCCTTTTCTTTGCTTACTTGCTCCACGTTGTTCATATGGGTAGTTTTGAGTGTATAGATTTCTCTGTTTTACTCCTCCGCCTATTTGACAACTTGACTGACGGACTACAATATCTGTTGTACTGTTAATATATGGATATGATATGTACATTTTTCCTGACAAGACACCCACTTAGGTTAGGGGGATTGCTAGGTTTTAACGTGGAAGTATATGGTTCAATATTGTTTATAAAGTACCTTTTTCAAAAAAAAGATTTAGAAGAGTTTATTTGCACATAATAGTCAAAATGTCTCAAAGTCGGTGGGAGCAATAACAAGCCTTGTGAAAATTTGGATATGATCCAAGAGCTGAGACAACAACGATGTCCAAAAGGCATCTAGAGATTGAGCAAGCATTTTGGTTGAAAAATCAATTGGTTAGTTTCCAGTAAAAACGTAAAGGAAGCGTGTGTTTGTAAGAAAGAAAATCAAAGATACTAAACCATTTCAAATACTATAAGTAAACAACATGCAACTGATTATTAATAATGTATCCATGTTAAAATCAGACAAAGTTTAGTTATTTAATTCTCGATGTAAGATTTGAAAGAAACATCCTTTATGCTCGGTACAAGAGGATGTTGGGATTGTCCTACTTGATATACACTGACATCATATTAAAATGTTTAATATGGAGCATATAAGATAGATTCTGTTTGTGTCAATGATAGGGACCATCATAAATGTTATATTATGCATTAGATCAAAATTCACTTATGCACTTGGTGAAGTGAGAGAATGTCAAATTTAAGTTGAAATACTGAACGACGGTTAAGAATATTCCGGAGTGTTTGGGAAATACCAGGGTATTATTTTTAAAAACAAAGTACTTCTTCTAAGTAAGTATTTAGAATCAAACTTCATAAGTACCGTCAAGTATAATAAGTCAATCTTAAATTCATGTTCACCCTTGATTAAAGAGATTTAAGTTGAAAATGTTCTAAACAAGTGGTTGTGGCAGATTCAATTATAAAGGCCAAGTACATCGCCTTGAATAGTGCTGTAATAAAATAAATATACATGTGCAAATTTATAAGAAAACTATGTTGGTTTCCACCATTGAGAATCTAATAACATATTGTGATATCAATGATGCAATATAGATTGCAATGGGAACTAACAACTTGATAAGAAATCAAGGTACATGCTTCGTAACTCAAATGTTATAAAGGAGTTGATAAGTAATGGAAAAATATAATCAGAAAGTAGATACAAAATAATAATATCATAGATTCATTCACTAAGGCCCTTCTTAGTCTAATTTAGATAGACTAATCACAGTTATGTGCATGACGTACCAAAGTTGGCTCCAAGTGCAAGTGAAAGATTGAAGAGTTAAGGGTGTTTCTTAGGGGCAATTATGTAATCTGTTACCTAACTTAATTCTTACATAGAATCTTGTTTAAAATGAAGTATGCTTCTGGTTTTATTTTTCTATATATATATATATATATATATATATATATGTATGTATGTATGTATGTATGTATGTATGTATGTATGTGTGTATATATATATATATGTATATATATATATATGTATATATATATATATATTATGGATCTAAGTAATGTATTGTACACATTAGATGTATGTAAGTAGAAAATCCTTAGGAGAAATATTTTATCATTTCACTTATGAAAGTGTTCGTTACCATGAGTAATGAATCGATATCCAAATATTTACTCCTTAAATGTTCCTGGTTGAGATGTATCGAGAAAACGGTATCGATATGTCTGTTGAGACTAGTGTATGTAATGCTCTCCATACAATGGACGGTGAATTACTGATAACCGTTGGGAGCATCATTGGATTACGTGATTGTAATTATTAGATAAGTACAGAACGACTCAAACGAGAGTCTCATGTAGGTTAAATATATCTAAGCCAAAATATAAGATCTCAACGTAATGTTGTGCGATTTTCATTAGACTAGAGAATACCGTGTAGCTTAAACAAAGAGGCCATACTTTTATTTTAGTCAAATCATGGCATCATGACCATGCTATGCCTTCTTCTAGTTATATACCAAATTGTTTAGAGTGAAACACTATTCAATAAATGGTTCATCACCTTTGATATATGAGGTTAGTATCACCATAATGGAAGCCAACTCAATGTGAAAATCTATGACCATAGTATTTTAATTGTTATCGTCCGAACTAAGGATTTTTGTGTTGGCCTTCACATTTGACTATTGGTATTATTAGAGCATTTTACTAAGTCCAAACTCTAGATACCTTAGTGACACAATGTTGGCAAAGAGAAAACATGCACAAAATATCATTTACCTAGAAATCTGAAAGCAAAGGAACTTTGGTCATTATATCACATAGTGATGCAAAACTACTATAGGCCTTTTTATTGAATTGTTCAATATTAACTACTGATGGAGTTCTCACCTGTGAGTTGCATAACCGTAGATTGATTGAGGAAGTTCCAAAGGCAAATAATTTATAAACGTTTAAATTAATTTAAATTGTTGTACTAATTTTAATTAGATAATATAACAACCCGTATATTTGGACCATTTAAATTGACAATAATCCACACATGTCAACTTAAATAGTACAAAACACGAATCATAAATGGAGTATAAGTATATAAATGAGAATCATCACAGAATCACAGAAAAATAACATAACAGAATAGTGCAGCGGAATTACAACAATGTCATAATAGTAGTTCATGAAGCTACTAAGAAAATACAACAATGTCTCAAATAAAAGAAGTACAACAACATAGATGTCCAAATGGAAAGAACAATACTGATAAAGATAAGATAGTCCTCAAGTCTTCAGCTCCAAATAAGCAGCAGCAGCAATCCTCAATCCTCAGTATGATCCGAGCATATGCACAAACAAATACTCGAATCAGGACATATATTCTTATACAGATAATAATGGTTAGAAATTTTGAAATAACAATAACTCAAAGATGATTGGAATAAGCATCTTTCAGGATCCGATAAACTATCTATATATAGTAGAGTACGATAAGTAGATAATGTCTATCAGTAATAATAAAGGTATCAAAATAGTGTTAAGTCATGGCCCATTCCACCCTTAACACGTTTTTATTCCCAAAAGCATATACAAGACCGTAGTTTCCCCAAAACCGGAAGTCACCAGAGGGCAATACATATACTAAAGGTACAAATCAAAATCGTAGTTGTCGCGCATAAATGGAATACAAGTATGACAAGGCACATGAGGCTATACCCAAGATAGTGATACTACCGTTCGCCTGATCCGGGCTGGTGAGAACGCAACGCCGCAGCGCCCGCAACACCGTGAAACAACACTCCCAATTCAAGGGTGCGCACCAATCAATCACAAAGTAAAAGAATAGTTTACGAAGAAGTGTGTCCACTTGAGGTAGCTAATCCTCCATTGGCCCGGCACAGCTCCTGTTTTAGTCATTTCAAATTTGACACAAGTGTCAAGGCTATCCATTATCGTTCACTTTCTTCAATCATCAACGTTCGCCAATCCAACCACTTCATTCTGGATCATCACTTCGCGTATAGTTATTAAAGTGGTTTCCGATTTAGACAGTGAGTATGCCCCAAACCGACTCCGGTTCCTTTAATAACCTTTCGTGATTTTAACACCGATTGGTCGTTAATATATTTCAAAACCCTTTCAATTTCAATTTGAATTCGTAAATCGACAATTCGTTAGTCTTTCGAAATCAATTTCCAAAATTACGTTTCAAACTTTCCAATTTCAATTTCACATTTCGATAATTCAATTTCAAAGTTTCAATTAAAACAATTCAATATTCACTGTAGTTCATTCCAAAATCATTTAACTAAATTTAACGTTCAAATCGATTTATCTAATATTGCTTTCATTCGATATTCATTTAATTAATTTATCATTAATCAAATTTCAATTCAATTTCCAATTCATTACGTTACGTCTTAAGTTCGATTTCATTATCCAAGTTACAACTTATTTACAATTACACTTATCAAATCCAATTATTTAAATTACAAGTCTTTCATTTGTTTCGATAAAGCGCATTCAATTTTCTTATCAAAGATATTCCTTTCAAATTTCAAACTTAGTTAAAACTTATTTTCACTTGTTCAAAATTCAATTTTTCTTAATAAAGATATTCAATTCAATTTTATTATAATTCGATCTCATCCACTTTCAATAATTTTAAATCTTAATTATTAATCATTTCAAACTCATTCATTAATAATTTCTAACTTAATTGTTAATAAATTCAAAATTTAATTATTAATTATTTCAAACTTCGTTATTAATAATTTCACAACGTAACTATTAATAATTTCAAAAGCTAATTTATTAATAATTTCAAAACTTAATTATTAATAATTTCAAAAATTAATTATCAAATAATTCTAAATTTAATTATTAAATAATTAAATTTTAAACAATATTCTTTTCGTCAATTACTACGTTAATATTCGTTCTAAATTCAAATATTCACATTTATATTTATTCCAATTTAAAATCCAATTTATTCAAAACTTTGTTATTCGTCAATTAAAACTTTATTTTTATTTAAATCAAAAATTTACCAATCGGGTTTTTATTTTAATTTTCTATCCTAAGTCAAAATTATTTGGGTATTTATCATTTCAACCCGATTCCATTTAAATTCAAAAATCAAAACATACAAAGGGAACTTGCAGTGTAATAGCTGGGATGGTGTCAAAGTAAATAAACAAGCAATAGCATCCATTCACAACAATTCAACAATTTCAAATAATCCCGAAATAATCGTATTAATTCGCGTTTGTTATTTACGCCAATTAATATAACTATTTCTAGAATCTACTCTATCATTTCAAGTAGATTAAAGATTATAATAATTCAGTTTCACTTGTCGTTCAATTTCAATTACAGCAGTTAATTCAATACGTTCAATAGTCCAAAGTGACATTTATCAAATTCTACGTGTCAATTTAAAGGGTCAATTTAAATTAATCAATATTCATCATATATAAAGGGGTCAAGTTAACAATCAAAATTCGACATATATAATTCTTTTTAAAATCGTTAATCATCCTATATCCAATTTTAACCTGCAATTAATTTATCACTTAACAATAACAATTTACATCCAATTCAACATCACATAGCAATTATTTATAAATTCAGACTAGCATAAGAATATAGTCGTGAAAATTAATTCACCTTTCGTGGATAAGAAATTTGACGGCGAAGCACGAAGAAATAAGAACAGAGTCGGTATAGCACGAACAACGAACACTGTAATATCGACAAAAAAGAAACGATATTAATACAATGAACATTGTATATAATCTATAAATTTATATAGATGCGCTTACCGAAGACGGAGGAAAGAACGGAGCTGAAAATTTGCTGTTGCGGAAGAAGCTCAGTCGGTCGCTGCAACAAGCAAAGAGAACGGTTACTATCTGAGTTGTAAAATTTGACGCTGCTAATATATTCGTCCAGCAACAAATTTGACGCTGCCCCGTACACACTAACAATTTCCAGAACTCCATGCGCATACATACAATCATCATTTTTTTTTTTTTTTTCAAACTGAGGCTAAAAATGAAACACCACACCACTACACCTTCTCCCTCTCCTCCCTCTTCTGCTATGCCACTCACGCACATAAGTTTAAAAATATATATACACGCACGCAAATCTTCTCACAAACACGCACACACTCATACACGTACGTATACACACACGCACGCGGCAAGATAAAAAGAGAAGCACGGGTTCGGCAGTGTATGCTGCGTGATGGGAGGAGTCAGGGGGGTCTGGGTTGGCTGCATGGACGTGGAGACAGGGTGGCGGGTTCAAGGAGGTGCGGTTTCTGGTGGGCTGGAAAGTAGTGGCAGGTAGGGAAGGGTTTGGCTGGAAGATGGGATTGCTGGCGGGAAGGCGAGAAGGGTGCGGCTGCTGACAGGGGATAGTGTGCTCGGGTCGGAGGGGACAGTGGGGTTTGGCTCGTGTAGGCGGAGAGCAGTGCGTTGGAGGGTGGTGTGCGCGGCGGTGGAGTGGACGATGGGGTGGGCGCTGGTGGAGATGGGTTTTGCGAGGCGTGCAGTTACTTTGGTGAGTGGGAAAGCATGAGCGAATTGTCAGGGAAGGGAGGTGAGAGATGGGCAAACAAAAGTAACAGCTAGCCCAATTTTCAAATAGTAGAAGGAACAAGAAAATATAGAAAAAAAAATGGTAAGCTGAAGAAGAAAGATGTTACCTTTTGCAAAAGTGAGTGAACAGCAACGCTGCATTCTTTTTAATACTTTAGAGAACCAACAGCTGTAAATGCCATTTGGAAAACGAATCGTACTGTTCACTTTTCAAAAAAACTTTGCAACTTCCTATGTCATAATGTTAGCTACCAACGGCTTCATTGAATTCACCCATCAGCTCAAAAGTTTATTTCAAATTTGAATGGATACAGGTTACAAATTTGGGCTGAGGTTTTTATTTAACTGGTCCGTTCGGAACCGTTAAAATTAGCTCAACGCTTAACGTCGAACTCCGATTTACACAAATGAGTATATCGTTTTGATCAGTGCGACGATGCGGTTCCAACGGTACACAGGTTATTGCGATACGATGATTTTATAAAATTTGCATTTACGCCGCTTAAATTGTACGTTTTGCAAAATAATATAAACGGAGCAGGCGATGACAGTTTTAGACGGAACGAATCATAAAATCTTGATCAGAATAATTTTTACAAGCGGACTGTGTAAAAATATTTGGATTTGGAAGATAAATTTTACGCAGCTTTATATGAACTGATATACAGTAAAACGCGAACGGACTTTACTGTAATATTTTTCAACGAAACTTTTTCTATGTCCAAATCTAACTAGACGTATGTCACAAATAAAGTTTGGACGTAAATTGAGATCGTTTAAAATTCCAAAATTTTTATTGAAACAATGAATTTAAAATTTTAAATCGGGTCGGAAATTTAGGGTCGTTACAATCTCCCCCACTCAAGACTTTTCGTCCTCGAAAAGGAACGAGAAGAGTGAAGTAGAAATGAAATAAGTAGGAAAGTCAAGATAGATTTCGAGAAATTTGAATAATACCTGAAATTAATAGTTCGGGGTTTGAATCCCGAATACTATCCTCAGTTTCCCATGTGCAATCTCGCTCATCTGCACTCCACTGTACTTTGACGAGATTTACCGACTTCCTTCTGAGTTGCTTTGTCTCACGATCAACTATCCGAAGTGGCTTTCGCTCAATCGTCAAGTCAGGCTCAATAACTATCTCTTCCAACTGAGCAGTGGGAATGGTCGTAGATGGATCGTCTACAACTTTGCGAAGATGTGAGACGTGGAACACGTTGTGCACACCTGCGAACTTCTCTGGTAATGCAACTCTATATGCTAATGTTCCGACTCTTTCTGTAATCTCAAACGGACCAACAAATCTAGGAGCTAGCTTTCCCTTTCTTCCAAATCGAACAATATTCCTCAAAGGCGACACTTTCAGAAATACTTTGTCTCCAACACTGAATTCGAGATCTCTTCTCCTTTTGTCAGCATAGCTCTTCTGTCTATCCTGTGCCGTCTTTATCTTCTCTCTGATTTCTTTGACTTTTTCTGAAGCTTCCATAATCATTTCTGGTCCAAGCACTAATCGATCTCCAGACTCGATCCAACAAGCTGGCGATTTGCACGGCCGTCCATATAAGGCTTCGAACGGTGCCATACCAATACTTGCCTGGTTTATAAAAGATAATTAATTCAAATTCAAATATACTTATTCAATTTTGAAATTCAAATTATTTACCTGGTAACTATTATTATAAGTGAATTCAACCAAGTGAAGATGGTCTTCCCAAGATCCACCAAAGTCAATAATACAAGCCCGGAGAAGATCTTCTAAAATCTGATTTACCCTCTCAGTTTGGCCATCTGTCTGAGGATGATAAGCGGTGCTCAGATTCAGTTTGGTTCCCAAGGTATCTTGAAATGCCTTCCAGAATTTACTGGTGAAAATAGGATCTCGATCGCATACAATACTAGATGGTACACCATGAAGTTTAACAACTTCCCTCATGTATATCTCGGCCAAACTCGAAGCTGTACGAGTGGTCTTGACTGGAATAAAGTGAGCGGACTTCGTCAGTCTGTCGACAATCATCCATATGCTTTCATTACCCTTCCTAGTCCTTGGTAGCCCATCAATAAAGTCCATAGAAATCTGCTCCCATTTCCAACCTGGAATCTCTAGCGGTTGGAGCAATCCTGCTGTCTTTCTGTGATCAGCTTTAACTTGTTGGCAAGTGGTGCACCTGCTAACATAGATAGAAATATCGCGCTTCATCCCACTCCACCAATATAACTTCTTCATATTCTGGTACATTTTAGTGACACCGGGATGAAATGAAAGCGAAGACTTATGATTCTCTCGCAGTACTTCCTGTCTAAGACCATCAACATTAGGAACACAAATTCGATTATCAATCCTCAAGATTCCATTACTATCAACATGTGCACCCACTTTATTATCAGCATTTTCAATTTTTCCAAGCACTATTTCTTTGATGCGATAAAGCAAAGTGTCCTCGTATTGTTTGGCTATAATACGATCTATAAGGGCTGGGGAGACGGAAAGCTGGAATAACATTCCTTCAACAAGATTACAACATATCATAGCTTGGTTTCTGCTCAAAGCATCGGCTACGGCATTTGCTTTCCCCGGAGTGTAGTTAATATCAAGATCATATGCAGCTAGAAATTCGAGCCATCGGACTTGTCTCTGATTCAAGTCTTTTTGCGAGAAGATATACCTCAATGACTTATGGTCAGTGAATAACTCGAATTTTGTTCCCAATAAATAGTGCCTCCATAGCTTAAGAGCAAAAACAACCGCAAGAAGCTCTAAATCGTGGGTTGCGTAGTTTGTTTCATGGGTCTTTAACTGACGACCAGCATAAGCAATAACCTTTCCTTTCTGCATTAAAACTGCTCCAAGTCCATCTCGACAAGCATCTGTATAGACGGTCAATCCTTCGCTACCATCAATAACTGTAAGAACTGGGGCAGAGGTCAACTTTCGCTTCATCTCATTGAAAGCTGCTTCGCACTTTTCGCTCCAAATAAATTTCACATTCTTTCTGGTCAGTGCGGTAAGTGGTGCGGCAATACGGGCAAAGTTTTCTATAAATCTGCGGTAATAGCCGGCCAAACCCAAGAAACTGCGGATGTCTGTAGGAGTTTTGGGAGTCTCCCAATCCTGCAAATTCCAAAGATTCGAATTAAGAAATTGATAAGTTGTTTTGATAGAATTGACAAGTAAGAATGGAACTTACATTGATTACGGCGATCTTAGCTGGATCAACCGAAATCCCATTCTCTGAAACAATATGGCCAAGAAATCGAACTTCATCCTTCCAAAAGTGACATTTTGAAAACTTGGCTTTAAGCTGATGACTGCGTAGAGTTTCAAGAACAAAAGCCAAATGTGACCTATGCTCTTCCTCATCCTTAGAGAAGACGAGAATGTCATCGATGAAAACAAGAACAAACTTGTTAAGAACATCCCGGAAAACTCTATTCATCAAATCGACGAAATAAGCTGGAGCATTAGTAAGACCGAACGGCATAACCAGCCATTCAAAGAAACCAGTCTCAGTGCGGAATGCTGTCTTAGGAATACTCTCCTCGGCAATTCTGAGTTGGTGAAAGCCAGTAGCCAGATCGAGTTGAGAGAATACTTTAGCTCCATGAAGCTGGTCGAATAGATCATTGATGCGGGGCATTGGATATCTGTTCTTGTGTGTGATCTTGTTCAGCTCTCTATAGTCCACACACATTCTGAGAGAACCATCAGATTTTGTGACGAACACTACTGCAGCACCCCATTCTGAATGACTTCGCCGAATCAAGCCTTTAGAAAACAAGTCTTCAATTTGAGCATTCAGCTCAGCTTTTTCTTTTGGAGCCATTCTCCGAGGAGGGAGAACTACTGGTCGGGCACCAGGAATAAGGTCAATGCGGAATTCGATTTCCCGCGGTGGTGGTAGAGAATTGACTTCTCCAAATACATCAGAAAAGGATTGGACCACTGGAGTAGAGCTTAGTTCATTTGGATGGGAGTCAAGTGAAAATATAAAACTCCCAGCATATTCCTGAGGTGATTTGCCTTCTATAACCAAAGGCATGCCCTGGTTATCGATGAGAGAGACTGTTCGAGCTTTGCATGAGATATTGGCTTCGAATTTCCGTAGCCAATCAATGCCTAATAAAACATCAAATGCCTCGAATCCGAGGACATAGAAATCCCAAGTGAAGTGATGAATGCCATGCATAAGAGTGACATATTTACAAACCCTTCTAAGGTTAGCAGGCCCTCCAATAGGGTTTGATACACATAAGAAGGTAGATGAAAGAATGGGTTCCAAACCAAGTTTATTGCACAAATCAATAGATATGAAACTATGTGTTGCTCCGGTATCAAATAGAACTTTAACTGGTTGAGTATGCAACATAAAAATACCCTGTAATGTACCTTGGTCATCAGTAGGAGCAGATGGAGTAGGTGGATCATGGGCTGAAGAAGTCATAGCAAAAACCCCGGCAGTCTTTCCCTTTTTATACATAGGACAATCCTTCTTGAAATGGCCTGGCTGCAGACATACGTGACAGAGATCGTTCCTAGTATTCTGAGGAGGCGGAACAGCAGCACCGGTAGATGTTGGACAGCTGTTGGCGTAGTGACCCCTCTGGTCACACTTGAAGCAAGTGATGGAGGATATGTCAATAGGCTTCTTCTGAGAATAGCCAATCCCAGATTTCTGCTGCCAATTCTTCTTCTGTTGCTCAAAATTTTGCTTCCTCTTTCCCGACTGATTAGCTGGTGTCTGAGTAACTGGGGCCTTAGGGACAGATGTTCCTTTAGGCTTTCCCTCGTATCGAAGAGCGAAATCCATCAACTCAGTGAAAGTTCCATGGACATGAGCGGTGAGGAGCTCGTAATACTCTGGGCGTGCGCCATGTATGAACTTCTCGTTCTTCAGTAGAGGTGTGTCAATCAGGCCAGGTCCGAACTTGGAGAGTTCGTTAAACCTCCTTTCGTACTCAGTAAAAGTCATGCTACCCTGCTTGAGATCCATGAAAGACCGATAGAGTTGGGCCTTCCCAGCAGCTGGCATCCACTGAGCCATAAAGGAATCCCTATTACAAGTGATATGAAACGAATTAAAATTATGACGAGATAAGATAGAAATTTATTTAGCAGGAATTTAGATAGGTCACTACCTAAACTGGGCCCAAGTGATGGTTTCCTCATCAGTTCGAGAAGTGACTGATTCCCACCAATCTTGTGCAGCATCCTGCAGCTGCCAAGCGGCCAACTTGCGCTTCTGAGCATCTGCGATCTCTAAGCCAGAAAAGATCCTCTCCAAACTCTTTAGCCATTGTTGTGCTTCAATAATACTTTCGGAGCCAGTAAATTTGACTCCTCCAAGCTGAGTATACTCCTTGCTAAGAGTGGAGAATCGGATAGCGGGAGCTGGAGCATGTGGACCAGGAGCATTTCCACCCCTGCCTCTAACATTTCTTCTGGTAGCCATCCTGGAATACCAAAAGTGATTTAGAATCAAAGATAGAAATTTATAGAACTTAAGGAAATTCTATTCAACGAATTCAATAAGAAAGATGAATCAAGAAGGTGGATTCTGAAATGATTCTCCTCATTCTAGGGTATGTTTACCCTATCTCTTATGAGCTTTAAACTCCACAGGCTAAGGTTATCGGGAACCAAAGCTCTGATACCAACTATAACAACCCGTATATTTGGACCATTTAAATTGACAATAATCCACACATGTCAACTTAAATAGTACAAAACACGAATCATAAATGGAGTATAAGTATATAAATGAGAATCATCACAGAATCACAGAAAAATAACATAACAGAATAGTGCAGCGGAATTACAACAATGTCATAATAGTAGTTCATGAAGCTACTAAGAAAATACAACAATGTCTCAAATAAAAGAAGTACAACAACATAGATGTCCAAATGGAAAGAACAATACTGATAAAGATAAGATAGTCCTCAAGTCTTCAGCTCCAAATAAGCAGCAGCAGCAATCCTCAATCCTCAGTCTGATCCGAGCATATGCACAAACAAACACTCGAATCAGGACATATATTCTTATACAGATAATAATGGTTAGAAATTTTGAAATAACAATAACTCAAAGATGATTGGAATAAGCATCTTTCAGGATCCGATAAACTATCTATATATAGTAGAGTACGATAAGTAGATAATGTCTATCAGTAATAATAAAGGTATCAAAATAGTGTTAAGTCATGGCCCATTCCACCCTTAACACGTTTTTATTCCCAAAAGCATATACAAGACCGTAGTTTCCCCAAAACCGGAAGTCACCAGAGGGCAATACATATACTAAAGGTACAAATCAAAATCGTAGTTGTCGCGCATAAATGGAATACAAGTATGACAAGGCACATGAGGCTATACCCAAGATAGTGATACTACCGTTCGCCTGATCCGGGCTGGTGAGAACGCAACGCCGCAGCGCCCGCAACACCGTGAAACAACACTCCCAATTCAAGGGTGCGCACCAATCAATCACAAAGTAAAAGAATAGTTTACGAAGAAGTGTGTCCACTTGAGGTAGCTAATCCTCCATTGGCCCGGCACAGCTCCTGTTTTAGTCATTTCAAATTTGACACAAGTGTCAAGGCTATCCATTATCGTTCACTTTCTTCAATCATCAACGTTCGCCAATCCAACCACTTCATTCTGGATCATCACTTCGCGTATAGTTATTAAAGTGGTTTCCGGTTTAGACAGTGAGTATGCCCCAAACCGACTCCGGTTCCTTTAATAACCTTTCGTGATTTTAACACCGATTGGTCGTTAATATATTTCAAAACCCTTTCAATTTCAATTTGAATTCGTAAATCGACAATTCGTTAGTCTTTCGAAATCAATTTCCAAAATTACGTTTCAAACTTTCCAATTTCAATTTCACATTTCGATAATTCAATTTCAAAGTTTCAATTAAAACAATTCAATATTCACTGTAGTTCATTCCAAAATCATTTAACTAAATTTAACGTTCAAATCGATTTATCTAATATTGCTTTCATTCGATATTCATTTAATTAATTTATCATTAATCAAATTTCAATTCAATTTCCAATTCATTACGTTACGTCTTAAGTTCGATTTCATTATCCAAGTTACAACTTATTTACAATTACACTTATCAAATCCAATTATTTAAATTACAAGTCTTTCGTTTGTTTCGATAAAGCGCATTCAATTTTCTTATCAAAGATATTCCTTTCAAATTTCAAACTTAGTTAAAACTTATTTTCACTTGTTCAAAATTCAATTTTTCTTAATAAAGATATTCAATTCAATTTAATTATAATTCGATCTCATCCACTTTCAATAATTTTAAATCTTAATTATTAATCATTTCAAACTCATTCATTAATAATTTCTAACTTAATTGTTAATAAATTCAAAATTTAATTATTAATTATTTCAAACTTCGTTATTAATAATTTCACAACTTAACTATTAATAATTTCAAAAGCTAATTTATTAATAATTTCAAAACTTAATTATTAATAATTTCAAAAATTAATTATCAAATAATTCTAAATTTAATTATTAAATAATTAAATTTTAAACAATATTCTTTTCGTCAATTACTACGTTAATATTCATTCTAAATTCAAATATTCACATTTATATTTATTCCAATTTAAAATCCAATTTATTCAAAACTTTGTTATTCGTCAATTAAAACTTTATTTTTATTTAAATCAAAAATTTACCAATCGGGTTTTTATTTTAATTTTCTATCCTAAGTCAAAATTATTTGGGTATTTATCATTTCAACCCGATTCCATTTAAATTCAAAAATCAAAACATACAAAGGGAACTTGCAGTGTGATAGCTGGGATGGTGTCAAAGTAAATAAACAAGCAATAGCATCCATTCACAACAATTCAACAATTTCAAATAATCCCGAAATAATCGTATTAATTCGCGTTTGTTATTTACGCCAATTAATATAACTATTTCTAGAATCTACTCTATCATTTCAAGTAGATTAAAGATTATAATAATTCAGTTTCACTTGTCGTTCAATTTCAATTACAGCAGTTAATTCAATACGTTCAATAGTCCAAAGTGACATTTATCAAATTCTACGTGTCAATTTAAAGGGTCAATTTAAATTAATCAATATTCATCATATATAAAGGGGTCAAGTTAACAATCAAAATTCGACATATATAATTCTTTTTAAAATCGTTAATCATCCTATATCCAATTTTAACCTGCAATTAATTTATCACTTAACAATAACAATTTACATCCAATTCAACATCACATAGCAATTATTTATAAATTCAGACTAGCATAAGAATATAGTCGTGAAAATTAATTCACCTTTCGTGGATAAGAAATTTGACGGCGAAGCACGAAGAAATAAGAACAGAGTCGGTATAGCACGAACAACGAACACTGTAATATCGACAAAAAAGAAACGATATTAATACAATGAACATTGTATATAATCTATAAATTTATATAGATGCGCTTACCGAAGACGGAGGAAAGAACGGAGCTGAAAATTTGCTGTTGCGGAAGAAGCTCAGTCGGTCGCTGCAACAAGCAAAGAGAACGGTTACTATCTGAGTTGTAAAATTTGACGCTGCTAATATATTCGTCCAGCAACAAATTTGACGCTGCCCCGTACACACTAACAATTTCCAGAACTCCATGCGCATACATACAATCATCATTCTTTTTTTTTTTCAAACTGAGGCTAAAAATGAAACACCACACCACTACACCTTCTCCCTCTCCTCCCTCTTCTGCTATGCCACTCACGCACATAAGTTTAAAAATATATATACACGCACGCAAATCTTCTCACAAACACGCACACACTCATACACGTACGTATACACACACGCACGCGGCAAGATAAAAAGAGAAGCACGGGTTCGGTAGTGTATGCTGCGTGATGGGAGGAGTCAGGGGGGTCTGGGTTGGCTGCATGGACGTGGAGACAGGGTGGCGGGTTCAAGGAGGTGCGGTTTCTGGTGGGCTGGAAAGTAGTGGCAGGTAGGGAAGGGTTTGGCTGGAAGATGGGATTGCTGGCGGGAAGGCGAGAAGGGTGCGGCTGCTGACAGGGGATAGTGTGCTCGGGTCGGAGGGGACAGTGGGGTTTGGCTCGTGTAGGCGGAGAGCAGTGCGTTGGAGGGTGGTGTGCGCGGCGGTGGAGTGGACGATGGGGTGGGCGCTAGTGGAGATGGGTTTTGCGAGGCGTGCAGTTACTTTGGTGAGTGGGAAAGCATGAGCGAATTGTCAGGGAAGGGAGGTGAGAGATGGGCAAACAAAAGTAACAGCTAGCCCAATTTTCAAATAGTAGAAGGAACAAGAAAATATAGAAAAAAAAAATGGTAAGCTGAAGAAGAAAGATGTTACCTTTTGCAAAAGTGAGTGAACAGCAACGCTGCATTCTTTTTAATACTTTAGAGAACCAACAGCTGTAAATGCCATTTGGAAAACGAATCGTACTGTTCACTTTTCAAAAAAACTTTGCAACTTCCTATGTCATAATGTTAGCTACCAACGGCTTCATTGAATTCACCCATCAGCTCAAAAGTTTATTTCAAATTTGAATGGATACAGGTTACAAATTTGGGCTGAGGTTTTTATTTAACTGGTCCGTTCGGAACCGTTAAAATTAGCTCAACGCTTAACGTCGAACTCCGATTTACACAAATGAGTATATCGTTTTGATCAGTGCGACGATGCGGTTCCAACGGTACACAGGTTATTGCGATACGATGATTTTATAAAATTTGCATTTACGCCGCTTAAATTGTACGTTTTGCAAAATAATATAAACGGAGCAGGCGATGACAGTTTTAGACGGAACGAATCATAAAATCTTGATCAGAATAATTTTTACAAGCGGACTGTGTAAAAATATTTGGATTTGGAAGATAAATTTTACGCAGCTTTATATGAACTGATATACAGTAAAACGCGAACGGACTTTACTGTAATATTTTTCAACGAAACTTTTTCTATGTCCAAATCTAACTAGACGTATGTCACAAATAAAGTTTGGACGTAAATTGAGATCGTTTAAAATTCCAAAATTTTTATTGAAACAATGAATTTAAAATTTTAAATCGGGTCGGAAATTTAGGGTCGTTACAGATAAATTAATATTATTTAAAGGATGTAAAATAATTAATATATGTGTATAAATTTCCTCAAAAAAATTTATGTGTATAAATGTTGTATGCATATTTAATTCATAAAATAGCTAGTAAATAACATTTAATTAAGTAATAAACGGGAATTGAATTTTTTTTAATTAAGGCCTCATTTAATTAATGAATTTTGAGGTTAGCCCCATTTTAATATAAGTGTAGTTAGTTATATTCGAAATGTTATTTAATATCATGGGTTAAGTAAAAGAGGGCGAAGGCTAATTTGGTAGGTATCCTTGGGTTAAATAAAGGAGGGGCAAGGCATCATTAGGTGGGCCTCCTCTTCTACAAATAAAAGATGCCTCTCATAACTCAAGCCACTAGAAATAATATTTCTAAAACTCAAAACCCTAGCCTTTATCATTAGCTTAGAAGAGAACTAACAACTTCACTTCAAGAAAGAAGATGGGCTTTAAAAAGGGAGGCTAAATCATCTACAAGGAGTTACCAAGTGGTAGGATTTTGGTAAGTCATTGTAATCTCAAACTAATTTACATTATCTCTTAATTAAATAATTCTCGTTGTTCATGAACGTATACGGCCTTGGTAAAAATAACATTTTGCAATTTTAGTTAAATCCTAAAATTAAATTCATATTATATATACATATTGATATTTATAATAATATTGTACATATATTAATTGGGTTCATTTTGTACCCATAAAAACAATTTTGTTTTGGAAATTTATGTATATAAAATTCTTACATTCGAATTTTATTTGAATATATATAAATAATATATATATTTCCATATGCAATTTGATTAAAATGTGTGTGCCTATATATATATATATTACTTCAATATTTGATATATATATATATATGTTACTTTACATAATCACATATAAGTATACATATAAACTTATTCATGGTATTTATTTTATATGTTAACAAGTTAATAAATGTTTTAGCATATTTGTTTGTGATCATATTTGGTCAAATCTAACCGAATATTCTATTTTAGGTAATTAGTTATAATAGGTAATTCAGATATTTTTAACATATTATACATGATCATAATCAATCAAATCCAATTATATATTTTATTTTAAAATTTGAGTATAAACTAGTATCGTTTATGTAAACTAATATGTCAATCTTAACTTGATTAAATTACATGTTATAAAACATAAATTACATAAGTTTAAATTGTTCAATAATACAATATTTCAAATATAATATATTAAGACTGAACTAATATATATATATATATACACATACATACATACATACATATATTGTTAAACAGCATATATATTAAAGTGGAAATTAGCCACAAGGGCCTCTCTAGCAAGTGAAATTAGTTTTTAGGACACACAGCTGAAATAATTATTTTTAAGGACAAAATGCAAAATAATTAGTTTTTAAGACCAAAAAACCTATGAAAATATGTTCTTGAAAGTAATTGGACTGCTGACTTTATCCTTAAAAGTAATTATTCTGCTGACTTTGGCCTTGAAATTAATTTCTGTGGATGTGTGTCCTAGAAACTAATTGGACTGCAAAGTTTGTCCTTCTGGTGAAATTCCCCTATATTAAATATAAGAGTGTGTGTGTATGAAACAATCACACGCGTGCGCGCACGCGTGCGCGCACACACATATATATCATGTAGTGCAAATTTTGGTACTGTATTTCATATAAATATATATTATTTACAATTATAAATTCCAACGACTATATGTATATAGTTATATTTATACATTTTATGTGGACATATGATTGTATTGCAACATATAAGTTATATTCGTTTAGCTCACTTATTTATAATCATATATCATAAGCTTATATGTTCACTATGTCAAACACCCATTAGGTTATGTCGTTTACTTACATGGATATGTATATTATGGATATTGATATCTAATTATGTACATTGTCATAATTACCTAAGTCTTATTTTTAAATAAAACATAATTTTAAAATGTTACCCCATATAACAATATCTTCCCCATATATTAAATATCATTTGATATAATGTTTTGTTTACATTAATATATAATATGATCATGTGCTTTAATTAAATTGGAGATTTTTTTTGAATTTTTCTCTAATTGTCCACTACCCAATGCACTAGAACCAACAGCATATTAGATATTACTTATATACTTCATGTATTAAGCGAATATTAAATCTGGGATAAAGTCACTAAATGGTATTTAAGAGTGGTTTCTAGGATTTATGAAATACTAGAGAATTATTTATGGAAATAATGAACTCCTTATGAAGGAGTTGTTGTTGGAACTGGGCTAGCCCGCAACGGAAGTAATGGGTGAATTTCAAAAAAATTCTCTTATTGGATCAATATTGGGCCCATGAAGTCTAATTCATTTATAACATTTCTAAATATTATTTAAATAAAATCTTTTATTTTATATAAATTTATAAATTATATAGTTTATTTAATTTATATATTATATACATACATACATGTGTGTGTATCACATACACACACATATATATGTGTATGTGTGCATGTGTAACATATCAACCCATGCAAGGTATAACATATCCGTGTATAGATGTTGGGATTTACATCGCAATTGACACGTTAGCTCATCCAGTATGCAAGTATATGTTGTCCAAATATATGTATGTATATAAACTATTATTTTATATAAATATTATATATATATGTGTGTGTGTTAAGTTTTTTAAATAATTTTATATAATTATATAATATATTTATGTATATACGTGTGTGTGTGTATAAAATCTTATAAATAAAATATTAATAATACACACACACACATATAATTATAATATATCTTTTTAAATATAAAGAAGTTATTTTAATATTAATTTTTTTAAACCATGAGTAATGTATGTATAAATATATATGTAAATAAACTAATATATTTTTAATTATAATGTATAAATATATATATATACACTCATAAATATATTTATGATATATAAATAGATATATATGTGTGTATATATATATATATTAATAAATAAAATTATAAATTTTTTTATATAAAATTCCAGATCATATGCACAGTCAGAAATGATTTATTATTATTTTTGTTATTTTAAAATATATTTTAATTGAATATTCATTCGAAATTACATAAAATATTAACAAAAATTATTTTCTACACTTTATTTCAAATTTTTACAAATAGTTTAATTTGCTGATGGGAGTCACACTATTGCATAGGTCTCGTTTTTTTGGTTGAGATGGATTATTCATTTGTTTAAATCAGACGTCTTATGAGTGAAATATCGAGGTTTTATTGAAGTAGATTGGACGTTCACAGACAGTGAGCCTAGTTTAGGCTGAGTTGGGCCAGGCCCATAGTTTAAATTCAAATTTGAGAATCCGTTTCAAATTTTCCCTCTTAATGCCTTATTAAAAGTACGTAACTTAATTTTCAAACTTCTTTTCTCATTCCTAATAACACCAAAAGTACCCTTTTCCTCTTCAATCATCCCAACACCAACTTCACAAATCTTAACGAAAATTGATAGTACGAGTTACATTAGATTCATGGTGGAGTTCCCTATCATTTGGTGTAAAAATCGTAGGCAATTACAAAGATTCGATTTTCTTGAAATCCGGGACAACGGGAAAATTCAATTTCTTTTTTCTTGAGTATGGCTTCTTCAATCCTTATACAATACTTTGATAATTATATAGGATGTTTCAAAGCTAAACTAGGATTTAAATATGATGTATATAAATCTGAAATCAACCCAGAAACTAAGAAACAAAGAAGGAAGGTATTTTATTTTTAGAAAAACTATAAAAATCTAGTTTTATAATCATTCAAATTTGAAACCTAATGAAATACCAAATTTAATGCTTGTAATTATAAATTAATTATCCTTAATCATTAAATTAATTAATTTCTTTTAATTAATCCTTCATCATGAATTAATTAAATTAATTAATTATACTTGAATTTTCTTAATTAACTTAATTAATCTCAAATCATTAAACCTTATTTAAAATAAACATTTAGAAATCAGTTATAACTACAGCTTTCAGGTTAGGACGTTCTGGAGCTCAGGAGGCGAGCTAGATGGCAGAAACGTATAGAGGGTTTTCCGTTGTGTATATGAGACTGTGTAGTATATATAGATTGTAGTCTGGAACGGGTTAATTGTATCTGTCCAGTGATTTGAGTATATGTTGTAACTCTGATGTATTAAAATGTAATTAACAAATACAGTTTTTTTTGTATAACTGATATTATTATTTGATATTATATTTTGATCCGCTGCGAATGTGAGATGTTGTGTTCTCTGTTCTTCTTTCTTCTTTCTGTTTCTTTCTTCTATCTCTTTCTTTTTCTTCTAACTATCTGGAATTTTCGGGTTCGAAAATTCCGGGTCGTTACAGTTGTAGTGACCCTAAGAATAGACTAGACAATGTATATATATGATATAAAATCATCAAAACAATGTATGGAGTAAATAATCAAAATATAGAAATCAATAACTTTCAAAATAGAAGAAAAATGCATATTTAGGATGTACACCGGTGAACGACCCAGATTTGTGTATTCATGGTTTTTGAACGCCGATTCGACGTGTGGCGATCTGACTTTTTATGTGGTGTTTTCTAACGACTATATGGTGATGATTTAACTAGTATGGCTACTGTTTAGATGCATAGATCGATAATGGCGATGCTTTGTTAGTGAATGTGTATGATTTTGGAACGATATTGGAATTGAAGCATATATGAGGCTTAGCTTGATGGTGACGAATGAGCTGTACATAGTTCTGGATAAATAAAAAGGGTATATGAGACTTGGATCATATGGTTTGATGATATATATATATATAGCTTTGGACGCTGAACGAATACCTAGGATTATTTAGATAATATATTATCATTCTGTCGCACTACGCAGGCGGGTCCAAAAGGTATTATACTTAGGCTCAAACCATGTTGTATCACTGTCATGGTAGTATATAAGTTTTAGATTTGTTCCACTTGCTCAGACATATGTCTGACCCCCTCCTATATTATTTTTAATGATATTATTTAGGTTGATGGACTTTGGAGTCATCATGGACCTAGAGACGAGATCTGTATTTATTGTAAATGTTGTATATAAGTGTTGTATAAATAATCTGTAACAAAACAAGATGTGATGTTGTGTAGTACTGTTTGGATAATGATTTTAAAGACTTATTTTATGGTATCGGATATGATATATTTGTGTAATATGATATTTTGTTTGACCTTCCGTTGTGAGACTTTGAAAGCTATCGGTTAGTTTAGCTTCTGATATGCTTCTCTTTATATGTATCAAGATGTATCACAGAACGACTCGTCATTTCGGGACTTCATTGTGTAGTTACGGGATTCTAAAATGATAGGTTGTTAAAGTAAGCTCCAAGTCTAGAAATATGAAAGCGTAGCCTCTTGCACATACTCCTTACAGCTCTATGCGCTATCTTGACGTGTTATTCCTAATCTATTCATTTAAGAGTACCTAAGATAATAAGAAGCAAAACATAAAACCTCGAGTTAGACAACAGTTTGGTGTAAGCGATACATCATCTCAAAAATATTTTAAAAATCGTATATAGTAAACACTACGCCATAAATGACCTTCTGCAACACAAAAAAAATGTTGGCTCAGGCCCGAAAAATGTTGCCATAGGTCTATGGCAACACTTTTAGGGTGATGCAATTTTTGCCGTTGCCTTAGACCTCAAAGGCAACATTTTGACTATCTAAGGCAACATAAGTAATATTGTTGCAATAGAACCCTATTTGGGTCTATGGCAACACCCATAGGTATCTGTAGCAACATTCCAAAATGTTGCTATAGATATTAACTTTCTGAATTTGTGGGGCCCACAATGTAGAGAATATTTGATTTTTTAATAAAAATAAATATTTATTTAATAAAATGCTATTGCATAGAATTTGATATTTAAACAGTAATTTATTTAAATAAATATTTTATTTCAACATTTGAAATAGTACAAATTCCTGACTCCACTATTTTACAATTCAATGATATATAACACTGATATTCACATATACAGATATTCCTCACTACATCACTCAGTTCACTCATTACATATGCAGTTTCAATTTATACAGACAAATATATGACGAGCCGAAGGCGAGCCGAGTGCCGAGCCGAAGGCGAGCCGAGTGCCGAGCCGAAGGCGAGCCGAGAAGCGGGTCCGGGCGCAGCGCCGGCGGGGGTCCGGGGCACCGCAGTCCCGGCGGGGATTTCGGAATAAGTGGGCACCGCCCGATTCATCCGATTTCGGAAGATCGAGCCTTCTTTGAAACGACGTAAAATGATGCACAAATGAAGACTGAACTTAATTCCTATCCTCCATCTCCTCGCCTAAATCTGCTTGAATCCCCTACGGCCAAACACCAAAACTCTACTGCAAACTCTTTTCAATTTCCAATCACCACATTAGCTTCTCTCCTTAACCAATACACAGCAGCACTCTACCATTATCAATACAAACAATCTCCAAAGCCTCACAGTTGCATGCTCCTCCATCCCCCTGTTTCACCAACATCACTTCTTCAAACAAGCAAAACAACAACTCACTATCAAAAAACTGCAATTGCAACCACCCTTCAATACTCTATAAACACCAGAACACTCACCATCATTCAATCCACACTTCGTCAACATCCCACCAATATCCTAAAACCTACCACCTCTTACAACTTACCTTTAATCCTCCACTTTCACACTCTTGCAATATCAAACTCCAAACTCCGTCTACATCTCTCTGCCAACATTCAGGCATCACACTGCCAACTGAAACTCCTCTGCATCACCAACTTCCACCATCACTTCCATAACTTACCAAACCAACCAACCAACCTTCAACCAATACAACTACATCCAGATTCAATGGTGAACCAACCAACCTTAATGCTTGGATAAGATCACTCTGCACTCAGTTCGAGTTATGAACTTGCGATGGAGGCACAGGACATCCAGAAGCAGTAGATACCCAACCAGATTCTGAAACATTAACAAGTTCCAAAGGAGCATTTGCACAAACATATAGGGGGCACACTATCTTATTGAAATTACCAGTACCAAGTGAAGCAACCGCAATCATAGGGGAAAGTACGAAGAGATCAGACTGGGATGTACCTGATATAGGAGCCGTGGACGGATTAATTGTTGCGAGAATGACAGCTAAATCTCAAGGGAAGCAGTTCGGGTTTTGGGAGAAATTAAGGCGCTAGAAGGGTTTTCAGGTGAAGTAGTCTAAAGGAGAAAGGTAGAGGGGTTGGTGGCGAGCAAGTCTTCTGTTGGAGGTGAGAGCTGATGGCGACGACAGCGGTGGAAAAAGGGGTTTGAACGGAAAACTTTGTTTGGCGTCGGGTTTTAGTGTCTTGACGGGGCTCTGGTTAGAGCTAGATGGTCGCAATGGGTCAGGGGGTAGCTGGGGGTGAGGGTGACAATTTGGTGGCGGAGGCGAATGAGGAAGCAGAAGAAGAGGAGGGTGACAATTTGGTGGCGGAGGCGAATGGCAGGAGGCGAATGGGAGGAGGCGAATGGGAATGAAAACCAAAAGGGGATCTACTCTGAACTAGGCGGGAAAATGAAATTTTGGGGCAAATTGCAGTGGTGATCCATTTTAACAACCAGATTAAATGTAGATCGTTGGATCGTATTCATGCGGATTGCTAATTTTATTAATTTTTTAATTTGAATACATCTATTGCAACACTATATAAAAATGTTGCATCGTGTTACACTTGTTTAGCTAGAGCAACACATTTTTATGGCTAAGGTAACACCAAAAATACAACGTTGCAGTAGGACCAAAATTTTATAGCTATCGCAACATTTTAGCTGGCAACACCTTGCAAAAATGTTGCAGAAGGTCATTTATGGCGTTGTGAAATAAGGGCATAGAGTTGTTACGTTTTGTATCAGAGCATAGGTTATAGGATTAGGGACGTATTGAGAGAGTGTACTTGTATATTTTATAAAATAAATAATATATCAGAGCTAAATTTAATATTTGTAGATACACTGTAGCCTATTCTAGTCTCTGATTATCTCGTTATTTATTGAGGAGTTGTTAATAATTCTCTTTTATAGATAACAAAGCATGAATAATTCAAAGGAAACTAGAATGGAGACCAACGATGGTGGAGTTGATACCAGAGTGGGTGCCAGTAGATGAGTGGATGTTTCTGAGATTCTTGGCATGAACATGCCCTTTTGGCTCCGTAGGTATCTCTAAGAAGTTACTCAAACTAGTACCACTACCATCTCCACCAAACCAGTTCCTGCGAACGATGTTGTGGTTGCTGTTCCACCATCGAAAGTTGACTTTCCGAAACTCTGCAAAGATTTTGCCAACTTAGGTGGGAAATAGTATACTGGGACAAAATTATATGCAGCAACTAAGATTTGGCTAACGAACTATGAGAAGGTATTTGGCTTATTGGGATTAAGTGACGCGACTAAAAGGATGCTGGCAGCTGCCAGTTTGGAACTTACAGGAAGAGGTGGCTAATTGGTGAGAAATTATCATAGCCGGGACGGAGGAGAATACCATTACTAAGGAGATTTTCCAAAAGGAAGTTTGAGGTGAATTTTTTTTTCTAGGGCTGAGAGGGGAATGTTGTCGGGGGAGTTTATTCAGCTTAAGAAGGGAGACATGAGCATAAAATAATATGTGAACAAATTTAATCAGTTAGCGAAGTTCGGATTTGAATTGATTAATACCCAGGAGAAGAAGGTTGAGAAATTTGCTAAGGTATTGAAATCCCCACAGAAGGAGCTATCTTTGAGTCTAATAACATTGGGGGTGAATTTTTGAAAAATTAGTTGAGGGTGCTTTATTGAATGCTATGAGTGGAAATTTGAACAAGGAGCAAGTATCGGATGGAGATCATAACAAGCATAAGAATGAAGAACCGCAAGTTGGGAAGAATAAGGAGCAGATTACTGATGTAGGAGGCGTAATAAGATAGGACTCATAAGCCGAGGACTGCAGGTGAACCTTCAAAAGGGAATAGAGTGTCATTAGTATGGTAAGATGGGACATTTGGTAAAGGATTATAGATTGAAACAGTTAGGACAACAAGGATAGTCGGGATAACAGGAATGGTTGAAGAGAGTTAAATTCTATAATTGTGACTAGATGGGATATTATAAAAGGAGTGTCCAGCATTATAGAAAGGGGGTCGGATTGTTAAGGCTTATGCATTGGATGTTGTACCCACTGCCGACATTGCATCAACAGCCCAGGAGAAGAGGAAGTTAGTTATGGAAGGTGTGTTATTACTATTTGTCTTACATACCAGATTTTTATTTGATATTGGTGCATCGCATTCGTTCATAGCCAATGAATTAGTAGAAAGATTAGGAATAATAACCACTGACTTTGTACAAAAGATCGTTACTGTGTCGAATCTAGTTGGGGGATTGATGCATTTGTCTACTATTTTCCATGATTTTAAGTTGGTCGTAAATGGTGTAGAGTTAAATTGTGATGCGTATTTTCTTAGCTTTGCGGGATACATGTTGATCTTGGGAATGGATTGGATGGCTTGGTATGGAGTAGTTTTAAATTGTGATAGGAGGGTTTTTCGTTTGAGTGGTCATGGGAAGCATGATTTTATAGTTCTGTGTAAGCCAGATATTTCCATGATGAAGTCGTATTTGTATTCGTTAGACCTATCACACGATGTGTTAGCATTTATCCCCTTAGTTAAAGGTTTTCCAAACGTATTCGCTAAGGTTTCCAGACTTCCGCCTCGTACAGAATTGAGTTTAAGATCGACCTATGAAATGATGCTAGGCCATGGTGATGCCTTTGAGACATATGGCTTCGAAGGAGAGGAGAGAATTGGATAAACAAGTTTTGGAATTGTTGCAAAAAGGATTTATTAGGCAAAGTATTTCTTATTGTGGAGCGCCTGTCATTTTCCCTTCTAAGGCAAACGGTTCCATAAGGCTTTGCGTCGATTATTGGGAGTTGAATAAGCTGACAAAGAAAAATCGTTCTCCATTAACTCACATCGACGATCTCTTCGATCAACTTGTTCGGGCAAAGGGTTTCTTGCAACTTGACCTTGCTACAAGATTTTATCTGTTGAGAGTTGTAGGGGGTGGCATTTTGAAGACCGCTTTTCGTACTCTGGATGGATTATTTGAGTGGGTTGTGATGCTATTTAGAATGACTAATGCCCTGACTTATTTTGTTAATTTGATTAGTAGGGTCTTTCAGAAGCAGCTATATAAATTTTTAGTCGTATTTGTTGATGATATCCTAGTATTTTCTAAAGATGAGAAGGAGCATGAGTTGCACTTGGAGAAGTACTGGCTGTACTAAGAAGGAATCAGTTAAGGGCTGAATTTTCGAAGTGCCATTTTTGGAGGAGCGAGGTCTGATTTCTACGACATGTTGAATCTGGTAATGGTTTAAGCGATAGACCCAGGAAATGCGACAGCTATTAAAGATTGGAAGATTCTGAAGAATGCTTCAGAAGTATGTAGTTTCTTGGGATTAGCTGGGTTCCATCTGAAGTTTATAAAGGATTTTGCAAAGATATCTGCACCATTAACGAAGCTTATGAAAAAGTATTTTAGTTTTTTTTTGGAAAGCGGAGTGTGAAGAGGCATTTGTCAAGTTGAAGGTGATGTTGACTAGCGCACTTGTTTTGGGTATCCCTAATGATACCAAACCATTTACCGTACACGGATGCTTACGGTACTGGTCTTGGTGCTGTTTTGATGCAGAAAGATAAAGTTGTTGCATACGCGAGACGTTAGTTGAAGAAGCATGAGAAGAATTACCCTACACATGATTTAGAATTGGCTGCGATTGTATTTGCTTTGAAGTCATGGAGACACTGTTTACTTGGAGAGAGATTTGAACTGCATATAGACCGCAAGTCATTGAAATATTTATTCTTGCAGAAAGACTTGAACTTGAGACAATAGAGGTGAATGGATTCTTAGCATCTTATGATTTTGATATTGCTTATACTCTAGGAAAGGGTAATGTACTAGCAGATGCGCTAAGTAGGAAACATGCGACATTGAGTGTTGTGATGTTAGAGATAAAGCAGCTTGAGTATATTTTTGGATTTGATTTTCGACCCTCGACGGATGTTGCACCTAGATTATTGGCAACCTTAGAGGTTAGGCCTACGAGAGTGGATATGATTGGGATAAATCAAAGTCAGGATGCAAAGTTGGTTGAGATTATATATTAGCTTGAGAAAGGCGAGAAGTTGAGTCATTTGGAGCGATATACAAAAGATGTGAAAGGATACTTGAGGAGAAAGGAAAGCTGTATGTGCTAAAGTTAAAGGAACTAATTGATGAGGTGCTAGAGAAGTATCATCATTCAAGGACGACCATTCATCCAAGTGGTGACTAAATGTATAGGGATATAAAAAGAGTTTACTATTGGCCAGGGATGAAGAGAGATGTAGCGAGGTATGTGGCGAGGTGTCTCACTTGTCAGAGAGTTAAGGCAGAGCAGAAAAAACCAAGTGGATTACCGATGCCTTTAGAAGTTCCATGGTGGAAGTGGAAAAGTGTTTCCATGGATTTTATAAAATGTTTGCCAAGGGGTAGAAGAGGCAACGAGAGTATTTGGGTTGTGGTAGATCGATTGACGAATAGAGCACATTTCATTCCTGTAAAAAGTACGAGGACGGTAGCAACTTTAGCTACATTATATATTAAGAAAGTGGTGAGATTGCATGGTATACCGGTTAATATTGTGAGTGACCGGGACCCACTCTTCATGAGTGAGTTCTGAGAGAACCTACGGGGTAGCATGGGTATGAAATTGAGCTTGAGCACAGCATGTCATCCACAGATGAACGGACAGTCCGCAAGGGTGAATAGAGTGTTGAAAATTTTTCCGAGGGCATGCATTCTGGATTTTGGAGGTGTTTGGGAATATTATTTGCCACTAGTGGAATTCACGTATAATAACAGTTACATGCAAGTATTGGAATGGCACCGTTCGAAGCATTATGCGGAAGGTCATGTAGATCACCTTCATGTTGGTGGGAGTCGACGAATAAGGTGATACTTGGACCATAGATGATAAGGGATATATCGGAGAAAGTATAGTTGGTAAGAAAACGAATGAAGGAAGCATATGATAGGAAGAAGTCGTATGCTGATAAAACGCGAAAGGAGTTGGAATTTGAAGCTGGTGATCTTGTATTTGTGAAGATATCACCTTTTAAGAATGTGATGAGGTTTGGAAGTTTAGGAAAGTTAGCGCCGCGGTTTGTTGGACCATTTAAGGTGTCAGAGTGTATTATAGGATTGGCTTATAGGGAAGCTACTGGAGAGAATGGCTGGAATTCATGATGTATTCCATGTATCACATTTGCAAAAATGTGTAAATGATTCTGCTATAGTGATGGAGCCTAGTCAGTTGGAGGATATGGAGTTAGAAGCTGAAGCGAGTTCATCCAAAGGATCTACACGGATAGTAGAGCATGGAGTTCGTTGGTTGAGGAATAAAGTGATCAAGCTAGTGAAAGTGCAATGGGGAGACGATCCAATAGAGAGTACATGGAAGGCTAAGTAGAAGACATGGGATTCATCTCGAACTCTTTACCAGTATGTTCTAATAGTTGGTACAATTTACTAGGAGTTAGATTTGGTTGCTTAGATTGGATGTCAGGAATTGGATGCTATAATTATTGAACGCTATATTATATGCTATTTCTTATGTCACTAAAGTTGCCTTCATATAGAACCGCTAGTTATTATTTTAGGATTGCTATGCACCATGCCTATTATGCCATACTCGTGCATTCATATAGGGTGCATTTATCGCATTTATTGCATTATGCTAAATCTTTACAAGTTATCATGATCATGCTTAATATATGCAATGTATAGATTGCAAATGTTTTGAATAGAACTTGTGTATATCTTTGTAATGACTTTAATATATATGGTTGCCTTATTTGAATGGTTGTGCCCGAGCGACATGGGTGTGTAAGTGAAGAGTGAGCGTATATTATATTTTTCGTTCCTTTAGAATTTCAAGGACAATCTTTTAGGAAGGGAATGCAATATCATAAAAATTTGTATGAGATTTAAATAATGGTAATAAACAATAATAAATAAATCTGGAATTTATTTGTAGGGTATTTTGGTAAATTTCAATATAAGGGCAAATTAGTAATTTTTAGAAATGGCTGAATTTACTGACGAAAGTTACACCATTTTGTAGCTCTCATTTTTATGATCGAGATGGAGAATTCATTTGTTTAAACGGACATTGTTCGAGCGATATATCGAGGTTTTATTGAAGTAGGCTAGGTTTCGCGGACAGCGGGCCTGGTTTAGGCTGAGTTGGGTAGGCCCATAGTTTAAATTCAAATTTGAGATACCGTTTCAAATTTTTCCCTCCTAAAGCCTTTTTAAAAGCAAGTCTTCATTTTCTAAGTTCTTTTCTTATTTCTATAAGCATGAAACCATCATCTTCCTCTTCAATCATCTCAACACCAAATTCACAAATCTTAATGAAAATTGACGAGATTGTAGGATCGATTTCACCCTAGAGGGGGGGGGGGTTAATAGGGCAATACTATTAATTATAAAAATTATTGCGGAAGTTTATATAAAATAGTTCCAACACAGATATAGCAGAATTATAGCAGCACAGATAATAGCAGAAAATAGAACACACATATTTACCCAGCTTCGGCAAAACCCTGCCTACGTGCTGCCCCCAAGGTTTCTACTAGAAATTAAGTAGTCAGACACTTACACACGTAAACTCACGACACCCGCTATCGACTATCCTAACTCTACGCTCAAAACCCTGCCACAACTCAGCCGCTTTCTTCTTTGCTCCTCTTTCGCAAAATTAGGGTTCGTGATATTCTTTGAAGTCGCCGCTTTCAGTTGTAGATTGAATGATGCTTCGTTTGCTTTCTTTGATTGATTTCTCGGCTGCTTCAAAGTTGTCGAGCGCCTTCACCTGGTTGAAAAATTGGTATGTGATGTTCCTTTTAATTTCGATTAAGCTCGACATTTTGATTCGAGTTTATTGATTTATCGTTCTCGTTTTGCTTGAACTCGAATGAATTATTGCCGATGGTGTTTAAGGGTTTATATAGGGTTCGAATCCCTTTATTTTTGTTCGAATATATTATTCAAATTCATCTGATAATTTTGCTCTGGCCATTCGATTCAACTTGAACGTTGGTGATTTGTACTGACTTGTTCAATTCGTATGTTTGCTATTTACTTAATTATCATGGCTTTGAATTGCTCTGTTCGACTCCTTGGCCACCACGGCTCTGACTTTGGTTTGGAACTGCTGTTGACATTATTTAATTCTTATTCGAACTGATTTTGATTCTCTGTTGACTTTTGGTTACTTTGAAACTGCTATCTCTGTCTTTATTCGAAACTGCTACTTGACTTTAATTTGATCTTTATGCTGTTGATATCGGCCACTTACATTTTGTGATAATATTGACTTCGACTTGTTATGAACTGCTCCTCTTTACTGCATTTGTTGTTTACGGTTTGGTCTCACTGCATATTTCTATAGCATATATATTACTGATTTGCTTTGAGTCTGGGTTGCACTGAGTATACATAGCTAATCAACGATTGTTTCTTCAGTCACTGTTTTGTACTGAGCATTGTAGATGTGTTATTTATGTAGTCTGCTTGGATATTGAACCGCTTCCATGCCTTCACTTGTTGAGGCTGCTACACCACTATTGTAACTGCATATTTATGTTGTATGCATGTATAAATTCATGTTATACTTGTACTTGTGCATTGCATTTTCCATGTGCTTCAATATGCATTGTGCTTGAAGTAACTCAGTTGCAGTTTGAATTATGATGAGGTTCTTCGAGTTTGAAATGCTTGCAGGCTTGGAGTCTTTGTACATTTGAGTCTTCATGTATATTTGAGTATGGTCTGTGTCTTTGTGCCATGCTAGTTATCGAGTTTTCCTGCTTTGCATTGTACTGTTGTCACATGTGGAAGCTGCTTGTTTTGTTTGCTGCCTAGTCCACACTTGCTGTTGGTCTTTACTTCAGTTTGGTTGCCACTGAACTTGTCAGCATTTTGGTTCCTGTTTGTACCAAAATTGGGCACAACACTCTTCGGAAGTTTTTGAAGAGATAAAGTGAAGAAATTAAATGGAAAAAAGGGATTATCTAACAAAAACTCCAAATTTCAGATATGAAAATAATTAAAATGCAAGGAGACACAAGAATTTAGAGTGGTTCGACGCATCGCCTACGTCCACTATGAAGTTGATAGCTTTATTGAACTTTCTTTGAAGATTACAAGTGAATTCAATGAATTACAGTAGATAATTATGATTTGCAGCAGTCAAATTCGTTGGTAGCAGCAGCAATGGAGGTTAGATCTGGACCCGGCAAAGTCTGGGCGTTGGAGATTTTAATGAAGAAGAAGAACCCCTTTTCTGTTGGCTTTGGGGGTCTATTTATAGGTGTAGGAGGCTGGTATTTCGCTCAGATCTCGGGAGACCCTCTCTGGCACGTGACCAGGCCCGCGTGCCCAAGCCCGTGAAGTTTCGGTCCGATCCGTGATCGATACGAACAGATTTCATATCGATCAAGATTTCATCCAATGGAGTCGAAATTTGGCGTGGACATTCTTTAGCATGCACGTAGTCCTCTGTGAAAATTTCATAGCATTTGGACTTGTTGAATAGGAGATATGATCGATACAAATTGGGATTCTCGATTGGCTGTTTTGTTCGACTCGCTCTCATTTCGACTCGCTCTTTGTTCGACTCGGTGACGCGGCATTTATTTGTATTGACTACTGTGCCTTGCTTCGCATTGAGGGACACGAAGTAGAAGTCTTCGGATGGAGTCGAACCAGATGGAGTCAAACAATGGTCCTACGAAGGAGTCGAACTGTGGCTTGAGGCGGAGCGAGTCGAACAAGTGCTTTCTGATGGAGGCGAAGTGGAGCGAGTCGAAGTAGGCTCCCATGATGGATTCGAACTGAGCGAGTCGAAGAAGGCTTTCCTGAGGGATGCGAACTGAGCGAGTCGAAGATGGCTTTCCCGAGGGATGTGAACTGAGTGAATCGAAGAAGGCTTTCCTAAGGGATGTGAACTGAGCGAGTCGAAGTAGGCTCTTATGAGGGATGCGAACTGAGCGAGTCGAACGCGAGGCTATCTTTTTTCAATTTTGCGTCGGTCGTAACTTGAGCATACGAACTCGGATTGACTTGAGATTTGGAACGTTGACTCTCATAGCTTAGCTTGTCATGTTATATTAATTTAAGCTCGATCCAGACTCGGATAAAATTCGTCGATATCCATAGTGAGCCTGTGTATAACCGATCTCTGGGATGGATCGTCATTGGTTTACTAGTCAATTCCTTGGTGTCACGGCCTTGCCAAAAGGCGGGGTAACATTTGCCCCCCAAAGTACGTCTTGTGGAAACATGATGTGCTTTGAAATGCTGCCATCTTTACTCTGAATAGTTATTGTCTTTTCGATGAAAGCTGTAATCTTCGACTGATTTTCTTGATAATGTAAATTGTTGAATGTCAACTGCTGTACCCTGTATTGTTGAAACTGATTGCTGTATGCTAGCGATTAGCTGTTTGTTGTTGTAATCGTTATCAAATGAGTTTCCAATTCCTGGAAATCTGGAATATTGTATATTAGTCCGACATATACGCATATATGTTAATCTGACTCTCGTTGACGTTTGTATGTTCACGATTCGTTGTCAGTTTACTTTGAATTCTGTATCGATCCTCTCCTGAATTGATGTGAAGGGTTGAAACATTGAAGACGATTTTCATTGAATTTATGGATGCGAAGTGAGCATTTCGATTCGATGGAGTTGGCCTCTGGAAGCCATGATTTGATGGATTTGAACTGACTGTTCGTATCGATGCTCTGGGGAAGGAGTTGGAAACTACTGATACGAACAAAGATTTCGTATCGATGGACGCAGGGCTCGATGGATACGAAGTGCTTGTTCGACTCGATGATGGACACACAGCGCTTCTTCGACTCGATGATGGTTTCGAATTGAAGGAGTCAAAGTAGGCATTCCTGATGGATGCGAACTGAGCGAGTCGAAGTGGAGCGAGTCAAAGTGTGGCTTTCTGATGGAGTCGAACTAGGTGGAGTTGAACTGTGGCTCGAAGCGGAGCGAGTCGAAGTGGAGCGAGTCGAAGTTGGCATCCCGATGGACTCGAACTGCTTGTTCGACTCGATTTTGTGGTGACACTTCGTAGCCAGTTGAACTCACTGGGGAGGCGAATCGTTTTTTACTTTTGCTCGAGTTCATATAAATACTCTGTACTTAACCTTTTTTTCACTTTTCACTTTTCTATTCTAGCGCATTGTCTTCGTATCGCTCAAAAGACTTAGAAGAAGAAAAACTGATCGAATCGAATCGACTCCAATCCTCCAATCCCTTAAACTAGTTATCGAACATAAGGTAATCAATCGAATAACACCAGCCCTAAAACGATGAGAATCGGATTCTTATGCCGTTCCATTTGAACTTCGCGCCTGATCGTTGTTCGGGGAAGTAGGTCTTGTGCGAGGTCGAAGGTGGAGAAAGTTGTTGTTCGGATCGGTTTAGGGAAGAAGGAATGTGGAGATAAAATGATTATTTCATATCGCTTTCGCATCGATCGGGAGTCAGGGTTTTGAGATGAGACGGAGACCTTCGTATCGATCGATGGCTAAGCTGTGGCATCGAGTCGATTAGTATCGATGAGTGCCTTGGGCAGGTTGATCGATACGAAGGGGTTGTGTCTGATGGAGTCGAAACCCAGGGTTTTCGATCGATTCGAATTTGGCGGCCGGGACCGATACGAAGACGACTTAATCTATGGATACGAAATGAATGCTCCGAATCGATTCGAAGTATGCATTCTTCAGACCGAGTCGAATTCGCACATGGGTGAACGAAACCTCCAGTTTCAAGACCGAGTCGAATTTGCGCATGGATGAACATGATTTACCGATGCGAACAAGGTTCTTGGGACCGATACGAATTTGAACATTAAAAAATTTGAAACTCCTTGAAAATTTGAGCAATTAACTCCGAAGAGCTTCAAACTTGCCCAACTGGACTTAATCGTTTCACCGCATATCTGATTGCCTTATCGAAGCTCGTCGATGAAACTGGGACTTATCAAAATGATAACAAACTTTAACTTGGAATGATAGTTAATAGCCAGATGGCACGGTTGTGACGGTCAGCGATGACGGTCCTTCCGACTGAATTCCGAAGTCTCGTCGTTTACATGCCTTCTTCAATCCTGTAGATCTTCTCAAATGATATACAGTACTGCACTGCACAACACACTCACACACTTTACATTGGGGGATGCACGAGCGTTATTGTCAGTTTAACAATGATTTTTTATAAGCTAGCTAGTCATGGAACCTTCAAGTTCTCAGCAGCCGGAACTCCCGAGTTCTATTCCTCCAACCATAGAGATACCGGTTATTGAAGTCGAAGTTATAGACCCAGCTCCGGACGATCGTCCAGGTGCCCGATTCATTTGTCGTCCGTAAGATTCTATGCCGTCCGGTATTTCCGAAGATTTGCTGGGATGGATTTGTTTAAGGCACGGCTTGTCACTTGATGATGTGCTACTTCCTGAGCCAAATGACAGGCCTCATGATCCCCCGGAGGGGTTTACTGCCTTTAACCGTCATGCCTGTACGGCGGGAACGCTTCCTCCTTTCAACCAATATATAAGGGAGATATTATCATTCCTTGGGATAGCTCCATCCCAGCTGCACCCCAACGGGTATGCTTTGTTGAACAGCACCTTTATTATGTTTATGGAGATTCTCTTTCGACCACCAAAGCCGATCGAGATCAGATATTTATTTAACGTTAAGAGCCATGGAGATAGCCCTTCTTTCACCTTCCTGGAAGCAGTCAGAAACTACCACATTGTAATGGGCTCTTGGGGAAGGTTAAGTTATTTCAAGACCGAATGGTTCTACGTTCGGTGCTCCCCTGGATTTGCTAGGCGGTGGTTGGATAGACGTAAGCGCTGCAATCTTTCTCTTGAATTATCGAGATAACAATAACCGATTTCAAAACTGATACACTTCTTCTCTTTTATAGCTGCAATCTCTCGACCTGACGGTGCATACTTCAGAGAGCTAGTTCGGATTCTTCAAGCGGCTCCGGGCGAAGAGAGGCATATTGACTGGGTTCTGACTGATAGAAACTTGAGGACTGTCGGGCTCATTGAACGGAGGCAGAGCATACGGTTGGAAGGGACACTTAGAGTGGTCCCGAAGAAACGGGTGAAGCGCAAAGCACCCGGAGTCATAATAGCCGAAGAAGTTGATCTGAAGAGGACGCCTACCGATAACGAGCTCCCAGCTGGGCCTTCTTCCGATGTCCAGGATTTGGGAGGAAGGAGAAAAGGAAAGGCAGCTGCTTACAAGCGTTCTAAATCCATGAGATTAAAATCCGTGGTTGTGTCTTTGCCCGTTTCGGGGGTTAGAATTTCTGAGGCTCCTCCCCTGCCAGTAGAGAATCCTTTTGAAGGGCTTGCTGATATCCCAATTCTGGATTTTGTGTCATCTCAACACGACGCCGGGATGGAGGAGCTTGATAGTGCTCTTGAACTGAGCGGGCCGCTTGCTATGAGTGCAGCCGACATTTCCGGTTGGTCGGGGGGTTGCACATGCATACACTTCACTACACTACATGATTCACAACTGTAAATCGTCCAACTTAGGAAATCACTAACTCTTTCTTCGTTCCTCATTTTCAGGTACTATGTTTGGAAAAGGATCGATGCTCGGGAATCTTCGTTCGGCCCGAAAGGCTTCTTCTTATTATGATTCCCGCAGGAGGGACTCGGATAGAGATCGCGACCGCGAGTACTCTAACCAAGATAGGTACGAGCGTGATAGGGACAGAGAATACAGGCATCGGTCAAGATCGCGCTCTCCTCCTCCTAGACTTCCATCTCCACCCCCTATTATTGTTCCACACCCGCCAGAGCCTTCTCGTCACATGCCATCTTCCCATACTTCTAGATCTGAGACTCATCTTCAGAGAGTCGATACCACGGCTCCCATAATTGCAGAGCAGGTCCCCACTAAGCCCACAGGGGAAGGGGCCCTTAAATTGGCTCAAATGAGGAAGGATTTTCCGAATATCTGCTTCGATGGCTATGTCTTCCCACCACACTTAAAAAGAATTCCATCAGGGGTGGAAGGCACGATGCACGACTATGTCCATGACATTTACACCCAGTATAGAGAGTGGGTAAAGGCCGTAGAGAAAGCTTCTAAGGTGGCCTTTGAGTGAGCCAAAGTGCTTGAGAAAATGGAGTCCGAACTTGCTCAAAGGGACCGGATCATTCAAGTGCTCACTGCTGAGTCCGAGTCTTCTCGGAAATCTGAAATCGCGGCCACCAAAAAAGCTGATGAAGCGAATGTGGCCATGGAGAGGCTGAGGCAGACACATGTTGCCTTGGTGGAGGAGATAGGTCATCGGAATACTACTGTTACCGCCGAGCGGGATGCGGCGGTCAAGGAACTCAATGAGTTAAAAGCTAAATTTTCCGACATTGCCAAGGAAAAGGATGATGCGAATAATGCAGCCCAGGAGGCGTGCGAGCAGGCTGTTCTGCTTAGGGGCGAACGGGATGCGGCTGTGGCTAAAGTCCGCAAGGTGGAGACTGAGGTCGAGGAGAAAGTGAAATCGGCCGAGTCCAGGCTAGAGGCTGACATCGAAGAACTTCTCGTTGTTTACAACGCTAATGTGCTAAGGCACAGGGGTCTAGCCTGGCTCGATGATATTCATACGCATCTTTACAATGCTTGGGGCCGATTGGTTGAGGAAGAGAGGGAGGCGCATCTGGGCGAGTCCGTGGACGAGTTTGAACTCGAGAATCGCATTCTGACTTAAGATGAAAGGAAGATTCTCCACGAGTCAATGATTCTTCACAAAAAGGAAAGACTCGGCGGCGCCCAGCATTTTGAAATAGGAGAGGGTTCAGGGGTTGAACATCATGAGGCGAGTCTTGAAGTTCCAGCGTCAACCTGGCCTGAATCCTCATCTACGGTTGATCCCCAGGCTGTTCCTGCTTACAATCCGGATCATCCGTAGATGCTCCCGGCTACAGCGCAAGTGACTGAGGCCGTTCCGTCGCCATCAAGTCAAACTGAGGAAGGTACTCTGAACATTCCACATATCTTTCTTACGTTGGATTCTTCGTTCGAGTCAAGTTCTAACAGTTCTCTTATTCTTTGTCCAGTGATTGATGCTGCACCGGCCATGCCTTCTGCTACTCAAGAATCATATCAAACGCAGGAGGCTATCGTGACTGAAGCAATCACCGTAAGTACAGCTGCCCCACCCGACGACGCTCAGGGAAAAGCACTTGTATTTGATGAGCAGTTGATGGAAGAACTCTTTCGCCGTCATGGCGATCCTTTAGCTGACTTATCATTCGTCATGGGCGGAGGAGTTCCTGCCATAAGCTATTCGATGCCGACTACTGACGCTCCCAGCGAGGCTTGTTCGGGTACTGAAGAGGAAATCTTGGCACAAATCGCTGCTGAAATGGATGTTGCAGCACATGGTGGCAGTTTTGGAGGTGGGACGGCGGCACTTGGTCCAGCTCCGCTTAGAATGATATCGCCTGGTGGTACATTTTCTAACACTAGTGCGGTCATGCCATCTTCCACATTTGATCCTATCCCTCCAACTCCGCCGGCAGGCAGCATTCCTATCCACTCGAGTTCAAAGGAGGACGTTGATATCATGCCCCCACCTGGAGACCAGCCACCGAAAGGCAAAGGCTCAAAGAGGAAGGATAGTGGTAGCTCCAGCGGGCCTGCACCGAAAAGGAAGCCGCGGAAGAAGAAAGATTAGATATGCTAGCTTGGTGTATTTTGACTTTCATTTTGTTAGCCGTGTATAGATGCGGGTTCGGCCCCTGCTAGTAGGAATTTTTTGGAACAAACTTGTATACGAACTCTTTTTACAAACAATAGAAATGAAACTACTCTTTTTTGGCTTCTTTTCTGTCATTGTGTATTTGCCTAAGTGTCTCAATATCCGAAGCGCACTTGTGAAGTTTCAGCTTCTGAATCAAGTTTGTTTCTATTTGCCAAGTTCGGAAACTGTGGATATGGTTTATGACCGGGGAGCAAGTTGGATTTTTAACGTCGCCTTGCTTCAGTCGGTGGTTGATGCTTAAATCCTGCCCCCCAGTCTCGGGGATGAGTTGTGGAACATCAATCAGCGATTGATTCTCGCTTATAATATGTTGAGTCTGGTGCCACTGAACTGATGTCTGAGTCAAGTAGAGACCGAGCGGCTCTTCCACGTTTGTCTGATTGTCGATGATCATATCCGCACTCCGGGGATTCTCATTTGTTTACTGGCGGTTGGTCACGCCGACTTAAGTTTAATTCATACATCCACGCTCTGGGGACTTGGAATTGACATTTATACTCCGACTCGCACTCTGGGAGTTCGGAGTTGATACTTGTACATCAATTCACGCTCTGGGAATTTGAAGTTGCTGTTTATACTCCGTTTCGCACTCTAGGAATTCAGAGTTGTTGTTTATACTCCGTTTCACCATCTGGGAATCCGGAGCTGGTGTTTATGCTCCGACTCATGCTTCAGGAGTTCGGAGTTGTATTTATACTCCATTTCGCACTTTGGGAATTCGGAGTTGATGTTTATACTCCGACTCGCACTCTGGGAGTTTAGAGTTGTATCAGGATCATGGATGGTCGGATCACATCCACCCTGAGTTAACAAGCGAGGTCGTTAGATTGACGGGTCCATCCTCCTAAAACTTGGTGCGGATACGGACGAAGTCGTTGGGCGGACGGATCCACCCTCTTCGTAGACGTATTTTTATACTCCAGTTCGCACTCTGGGAATTTGGAGTTGATGTTTATACTCCGACTCACACTCTGGGAGTTCGGAGTTGATGTTTATACTCCGTTTTGCACTCTGGGAATCCGGAGTTGATGTTTATACTTCGGTTCGCACTCTGGGAACTCGTAGTTGATGTTTATACTCCGACTCACACTCTGGGAGTTCGGAGTTGATGTTTATACTCCGTTTCGCACTCTGGGAATCCGGAGTTGATGTTTATACTCTGACTCGCACTCTGGGAGTTCAGAGTTGTTGTTTATACTCCAATTCGCGCTCTGGGAATTTGGAGTTGATGTTTATACTCCGACTCACACTCTGGGAGTTCGGAGTTAATGTTTATACTCCGTTTCGCACTCTGGGAATCCGGAGTTGATGTTTATACTCCGACTCGCACTCTAGGAGTTCAGAGTTGTTGTTTATACTCCAATTCACGCTCTAGGAATTTGGAGTTGATGTTTATACTCCGACTCGCACTCTGGGAGTTCGGAGTTGTCGTTTATACTCCGACTCGCACTCTGGGAGTTCGGAGTTGAATGAAGGATTGTCGTGTATCAATCCTTTCTTGACTTTGATGTGATGGCTGGTCCCCGAGCTCAGGTTTCACTTAGCGAGTAATTAGTTGGTCCGCAGTCACTCCCTATTTGAATAAATTCCACCGTACGGTGGAACTTAGCTCTCCATGCATAGTGATGATCATATGAAGCATTTCAAGTAAATCACAGCTCTGGCTCGAAGAGATTGCATTTTATTGCTGAAATAAGAAAATATGGCATAGTCAGTTGCCTTATTACAAATTCTAATTTTGAAATGCAGAAACAAATCACGAAATGGAAAGTAATCTAAATGGGTAAAGATAGCCTGTCATGTGTAATAGCAGCGAAGGCTCTCGCTATTCCAGGCTCTTGGCAGAGTAAGACCGTCGACGGTCGATAATTTGAATGTGCCATCTCCAAGCCTTCGTTCAATAACATACGGTCTTCCCATGTCGGCTTCATATGCGAAGGAACCAGATAGATTCTTTTCAAGACGAGATCGCGTAGCTTGAAGGTTCGCGGACAAACCTTGGCGTTATACAATCGGGCGACTCGACTTCGATGCGCAGCTGCCCTCAAATCAGCTTCTTCATGCTTCTCATCTAATAGGTCGAGAGATTCAGCAAGTAATATAGCATTTGTCCTCGGATCATAGTATGTCACACGATGAGAAGGTACTTCTAGCTCGACTGGAATAACGGCTTCTGAACCGTAAGAGAGAGAGAATGGAGTGTGACCGGTCGCAGTCTTGTGGGTTGTGTTTGATGTGATTTTTTGTTTGATGATAACAAACATATATCAATTTATAAATGTGTTTGCAGATTGTACTATACACATATAGGAATAAATATTCATATTGAATAATAATACTATTGCACAGAATTTATCAAATTCAATCAGTATTTTTTATTCAATATAATATTTTATACAATACAAAGTTTTCCAGCTCTCGTTACATACACTGATTTCATACATTTCACATTTACAATTTTTTCCTCACTACAACACTCAGTTTTTTCATTCTGTCTGCACATCTGCATCTATCTGCATTGTCCAGCTCCAGTACTTGTCCTGTCTCCTGTGTACCTGTATAATTAGCAACTACAGCAGTAATCTGAAAATAAACAAATTTGAATTTGCAAAAATATAAATTTGTTTTAATTTCTCAGATATATGGGTTATTGTCATCATTTTTGATTATGTAATATCTGTGCATATTAGTATTTTTATCAGGGACAGGTAATCATGAGTGGCTGCAATACACACGTGTACATGTATACACGTGTGCACTGCCTCGCCAACTCGTGTGCGCAGTCATCATGCACAACATAGACTACATAGTCAGACTGCACCATAACAATGCTAACATGAAGTGTTCACATACTCGAAGACTCAAACATGTCAAAAAGCACTGATTCAAGGATCAGCAATTGTCAAGATTCAAGTACATCAGACACACATGAATATGAAGACCACAAAGCAAGTTACAAACTACTAAATGAAGACACAGCAAGTGTTCAACTACAAAATTTCAAAGTGGGGACATGAATATCAATGTAGCTCAATGCACAAAGGCTACAGATGCATGGCAGCGCAGTGTAACCCAACAGCAATGCATGCAACAAAGACCAAGTCGAAGTAAATGTCAGATCAAAGCAACTGCAACAATGCAAACTACAGACCTGAATCCAGACTATATGAAGGCAACACATAACCAGACTCAAGCTCAAGTTATCATACACATATATACATACATGAATGTATGTATACACATAATGTACAACATAATGCATCAGTGAAACCAGTTCAAGTGAGGTGGCAACAAGTTCGAACCAAGTACAAGATAAACCAGACAAACAGAGATAGTCAACTGATCAGAGGAAAGCTACACAATGAACTCAAGTTCAAGTACAGCTAGCAAAACCAAAATGGACAGCAGCTACAACTAAATGCAAGCCAATATTGCAGTATCACTGTATCATGGATATCTACATGAATGGTGACAAGACAAAGCAACTCAACAGCAATACAGGCTACAGAGAGCATATACAAAGGTCTGGAAAACATGTATCAATGAAAACTGCATGATGAACCAACTACACAACTCGAAGCAAAGTGCACATAAAGCAGTAAAGCACACAAGTCAATCCAATGCAATGCTACAAAGATGTATGGGTATGCAGAGGCAAAGGGATCAAAGAATAGAAACAATACCAAATTCAAAACAAAGTCAACAGTAGTATAATCGGACATGAAGCCGAGATGATCAATGTCGAAGTCGTGGAAGCATACGAAAGTCAAAGAGAAAGTAACGAAAGAAAATTCTGTTTTGACCAAATATATCACAATTCCAAAATCGAGTATATATACAAATTGAAAAAGTCAAAGTCAGAAATAAATTAGGAAAGTTTCTGGCATATCAATCAAAGAATGATCGAACGTTTTAAAATCAAAGCCGTGGGTACGAAACAAATACCAAAAATAGCACAACAAAATAATGGAAAGATTCAACAACGTGGAGGCCAAGCAACTCAAATCAGACGAATTCAAGGGTTTCGAAAACCCTATATAAAGACCCCAAAATCATCATCGACTTGAGGGCAGAGCAGAAAGAACAATCAAATTCAAGCAAACAAACCAGAAATCAAACAATATACCAGAGATAAAGTCAAACTCGATCATCCTGAAGCAACCAAGCCGACTGTATCAAAGCCTTAATTTCTCACAGAGGAACGAGATCGAGCCGAAGCCCTAATTTCAGTTGCACAAAGGAACGAGATCAAGCCGAAGCCCTAATTTCAGTTGCACAGAGGAACGAGATCAAGCCGAAGCCCTAATTTCAGAGGAACGAGAGCCGAAGCCCTAATTTCAGAGGAAATAAGAAAGAACGACACCGCCATTAACAAAGAAACGGGCTAGATAAAAATAAAAAGGGGTCGGCCTTGATAAATAAATTAGGGTTTTAGTGTTTATTTTATTTCTTTTGGGCCGAGTTTATTTTAATTAAGGGCAAAATTAGTTTTCAATTTTTCTATTTAATTTTTGCTCTTGTTTTTTTCCGTTCTAAAATCTGTACTTTTCAAATAAATCTTTGTAAATCACCACCTAGGTTTTAGGTTGTGTCAGATTGTCTAGTTAGGATTAGTTCAGTGAGCAGGGTTTGCGAGTTTGCAAAACTCTATAGGCGGTAGCAGGGTTTGCGAGTCTGTTAGAGTGTTTGTAAGTAGGAGAATGTTTAATTCTAATAGAAATCTGGGAATGCAGCAGTAGGCAGGGGTTGCCGAAGCTGGGTAAATTTTGTGTGTGATTTACTTTTCAGCATATTTACTTATCTGCAGTTTGTGTTTAATTCGAGAAAATCTGTTGTAACCCTATTCACCCCCCTCTAGGGTTAATCTAGATCCTACAGGTTGTTCAGTAAGCCCATAAAGCCATAGGAAGTTCATCGACCCACTTTCCACCGACCTTTTCCAGTCATTTTTTCAGAATAGACTTTATAACTTTATTAACCGCTTCGACCTGTCCATTTGCCTGAGGGTGTGCAACTGCGGAGAATTTCTTTTGGATGTGAAATCGTTTGCAGAAATCTTTAAATTCAGCACTGTCGAATTGGGTTCCATTGTCCGTAATAATGGTGTGTGGGATACCGAATCGACAGATGATGTTGCGAACTACAAAGTTGATTACTTTCTTCGTCGTTATAGTAGCAAGGGCTTGGGCTTCAGCCCACTTTGTGAAGTAATCAACTACGACGATGGCGTATTTCGCACCGCCTTTTGCCAGTGGTAAAGCACCGATAATGTCGATGCCCCACATTGCAAACGGCCAGGGGCTGACCATTTGTGTTATCTCGGTAGGCGGGGCTCTAGGAATTCGAGCATGCTTCTTACACCTATCACACTTCTTTGCGTAATCCGACGCGTCACGATTCACGGTAGGCCAGTAATATCCATACCGAAGTATTTTCTTGGCAAGTGCTTGCCCCCCGGTGTGATCACCACATTCTCCCTCGTGCACATCGTGCAATACTCATTTAGAGGGATTGAGTACCCTCTTCTGTACATGATCCCATTTTGGATGGTAAATCATGAGGCCTTCCGAAGGACTTGTCTCTTTTCACTCCTGCACTCTGGCAGGGTTCCGTGCTCAATGTAACTCCCGAGTGGAGTCATCCATGAATCTTTTTCGGGGACGGTTTGGCATACCTAGTCTATTTCTGCCCGGTCGATGCTCGAAGAAGATAACGTTTCTGCGGGAACGAGTCCCATTTGCTGGGCTTCACCTGTGCTGGCTAGCTTTGCCAATGAATCGGCCTTTTGGTTGCGTTCCCGGGGTATACAATAGATGGCGTAATAATCAAACTGATTTAGTACTTCCTGAACTCTAGCTAGGTAAGCAGCCAGCCTTCGGTCTCTGGCTTGATATTCTCCCCGTACCTGACACACAACTAACTGTGAATCACAATAAATTTCCACTGCGATAATTCTCAAATCTCTAGCAAGTTTCAAGCCAGCTAAGAGGGCTTCATATTCAGCTTCATTATTAGTCGCATGAAAATCGAACTTCAAAGCATAGCATATGGATCGGCCTTCGGGAGTTTCAAGTACAACACCAACGCCCGAAAACCGATCGTTAGATGCGCCGTCGGTATAAAGCTTCCAAACATACTCGGGGGATTTAATGGTTTCAGACAAGTCCTCTAGAACGGTAAATTCAGCTATGAAATTGGCTAGGACTTGTCCTTGGATTGCTCGTCTTGGAGTGTAAGTAATATCAAATTGGCTCAGTTCGATGTTCCACTTGAGTAACCTACCAGACGTCTCAGGTCGCGAAAGGACCTGTCGTAACGGCTGGTCGGTGTAAACAGTAATGGGATGTGCCTGGAAATACCGTCGGAGTTTTCTTGATGCAATAACAAGGCAATAAGCCAACTTCTCTAATTTTAGATAATTCCTTTCGGCCCCAGTCAATCGCTTGCTAACGTAGTATACTGGATTCTGCATCTTGTCTTCTTCTCGAATTAATGCAGCGCTGATAGCGTTTTCTGATATCGCCAAATATACGAACAACTTCTCGTGATCGATAGGCTTCGACAGGATAGGTGGTGTGGATAGATGTTGAACTAGTGCTTGGAAAGCGCCCTCACACTCTGTGGTCCATTCAAAGTTTCTTTTCCCCTTTCGGATCAGATCGAAGAGGGGGATGCATTTCTCAGTGGACTTTGAAATGAACCTGCTCAATGCAGCTACTTTTCCATTGAGACTTTGAACTTTTTTTACGGTTTTCGGGGTTTCAAGATCCCTGATAGCCCAGATCTTTTCAGGATTAGCTTCGATCCCTCGAGCGTTGACGATGAATCCAAGGAATTTTCCGGATGCTACTCCAAAATGACATTTCAGTGGATTTAGCTTCATTTTGTATTCTCGCGGTATGTTGAAGATAGTTTCTAGGTCTTTAACATGGTCGGTGGAGAGTCGTGACTTCACAAGCATGTTGTCTACATATACTTCCATTGTTTTCCCGATTTGATTGGCAAACATCCGATTGACCAATCGTTGATACGTAGCCCCGGCATTCTTAAGTCCGAATGGCATAACTTTGTAACAGTAAAGTCCTAGATTGGTTACGAAGCTGGTATGTTCTTGGTCGGGTAAATGCATCGGTATCTGATTGTAGCCAGAATACGCGTCCATGAAGGATAAGAGTTCATGCCCAGCTGTCGAATCTACTTGTTGATCGATTCTGGGAAGTGGGAAACTGTCTTTGGGACATGCTTTATTCAGATCGGAATAATCGACACATGTTCTCCACTTTCCGTTCGGCTTTCAGACGAGCACGGGATTCGACACCCATTCAGGATATAGCGCATCTCGAATGAACCCGTTCGCTTTAAGCTTTTCTACTTCTTCTTTAAGGACGGCAGATCTCTCTGGATCCATACCACGCCTTTTCTGTTTGACCGGGACATGCCGCGGGTCAATGTTCAAAGCATGGCTCACGATGTCCGGCGAGGTCCCACACATATCGGAATGTGTCCACGCGAATACATCAAGATTCGCTCGTAGAAATTCAACCAATTCCTCTTGAGTTTGCTGGCTTAGCTGAGACCCAATCTTTATCATTTTTGAATCATCGTCATTGTCGATTGGGACATCAATCGTCAGTTCGGCCGGGGATGCTTGGCTTTCTTTAGATTCTACTTCGTCTTTAGTTTCTCTTGGGTCAAGATCCTTAAGGAATTGGCTAGGGTGCCCGGGCCTGGGCCCGGGCGCTAATTGTCAATTATCAGCAAAACGGACGTAGAGAGATTCCTCTACGCCCTTCCCTTTCTCCTTTCGATGCGCCTCCCGCAGCTCAGCAACATAACAGGCTCTGGCAACAGCCTGATCTCCTTGAATGATTCCCATTCCACGGTCAGTGAGAAATTTTAAAGTCAAACACCAAGGGGCAATGGCTGTCCTGAATTCAGCGAGGGCCGGTCGGCCCAAGAAAGCATTATAAGGGGAGTCTATGTCCAAAACAATGAACTGTAACATCCGTACTCTCCGGCGTTCTCCAACTCCCAACTCTACTGGTAATTCCACCATTCCAGTGGGTATAGTAGCACTTCCGTTGAAACCGTGGATTCGGGATTGACAAGGTTTCAAGTCCGTGGCTTCCATTCTCATTTGATCATAGGCTCGCTTAAACAAAATATTAACAGAGCTTCCACTGTCAACTAAGATCCTCTTCATCCAAGCGGGACCTACTTGAGCTGAGATGACCAGTGGATCGATAGTGGGGGCTTTGACTTTATCAGCGTCCCTGTTCCTGAACACGATGTCATCTGTCATCGTCTTATGTTGCTTGGCCGGAGCCCCTTCATCAAAGTTACTACAACACTCGAAGTCCGCATGCCTGATAGAGCTGGCATACGATTCCATTTCCTTCCAGCTTCGGTCTGCTGGGTGAGGACCACCACTTATTGTATTGATAACCAACCTCCCGCCTGTCCGAGCAGGTTCTTCCTGTCTTTCCTGATTCGGAGCACGGTTCTGATTTGATGGGCCCGCACCACCAGACTGCGGCGTCCGCACATACTGGTCCAACTTCTGTTCACGTATAAGCTTTTCAATGAGGTCTTGTAAGTGATGACACTCATTGGTGTTGCGGCCATAGCTTTCGTGGAATCTGAAAAACTTTCCTGTTTGGATTTGTCTTTCAGTTGGTGGTTTCGGGGGCAGGTTTCTTGTATTGCAGGTCTGTAAATACACATTTTCCAACGACGTGTTCAATGGAGTGTAATTATCGTACATGGAAGCTCTACGCCGTGGACCACGACTCTGATCACGCTTTTTGCTTTGATTTCCATTGTCCCTCTGCTGATTCTGTTTATTTTGTACGTTCAACTGAACTTTTCCAGAACTATCTCTGAACTGTTTAACAGCGATGTTACTCTGGATTCCTTCGATGTTGGGTACTGCGTCATCCCACTTCCTAGACTGCTTCGCATCCTCCCTTCTCAAGAATTGGGCTGCCTTGGAATAGAAACGGTCCAATGACGCAGGTGGTTTTCCAGCTAACCAATTTCCAAACTCGGAATCAACATCAATCTCCTTAGTCAACGCCATCCGGATAGAGTTATCATTGGGATTGCTTATTTCTGCACACGCAGCATGGAATCACTTCAAGTAACGCCTAAGTGTTTCTCCGGGAGCTTGTGTAACACTAGACAGAGTGTTAACGTCTTTAGGCCTTGCCACGTGCATACGGAATTGTTCAACAAACTTGGTGGCCATCTGGTCAAAGCTAGAGATGGACCGTGGTGGCAAACGAGTAAACCACATGGTTGCAATGCCTCCCAGGGAAATGAGGAAACTATGGCATTTTACTGCATCATCAGCACTTGCAGCATTCATCAGCCATTCGTACTTTAGGATGTGTTGATTGGGATCAGAACTCCCTTCGTATACTGGCAAAGTTGGCATCCTGAAGTGCCGAGGTGGTTCAGCATATAATATGTCATCGGTGAAAGGGGTATGACTCCAAGAGATTCCCCAATCGTCATTACTGAGACCCTGACTTTCACGGATCATTTGATGAACCATCGTTGGTATATTCGGCATTCGGATACTTGGAGCATGTTGTGCCAAGGTGTGGTCGGGTTCCACAGCGCGAGTCTGGACCGGATGCGGTCAACGGTCCATGCCTCGCCTCCTTGGTTCAACATTTTCTGGGACATAAGGTTCCGGAGTCTGCTTTTGTTGGTTACGTTGAGAATCGGCTTGGTTTCTAGTATTAACCCCTTGTTCGGCAGTGGTGGTAGTAGCAATGTTGCCTGTGACATGATAAGGAGCAGCACCCCCTCGGGACGAAGGACCGGTATGATTACTAGTGGATGGTCCAGTTCTGGGTTGTCCAAGATTCGAAGCAGGTTGGTGCCCTATGGCCTGGGTGTAGTTACATCCAACCGTGGACGCGTGGATCGGTGATGACCGTCAGATGAGGCTGAACTCTCTGTGGAAGAATAAGAACCTTGGTCTCTTCTTGATCTTCTGCGTCTTTGGTGATTTAGCTGGTTAGACAACTCTGTGTTGGCGCGCAGTTGTTCAGTTAGCTGTTGTCGACTCTGGGTCAATTCTTGGAGCAGCATCTGAAACTCTTGTCTCGTAACCAAGCCTGTTGGATCTGAAGGTCCGACGGCATCTTGGTCTGATGGAGGCAATTGCGTGGGATTCTGCCTATCCCGTCCTCCCTGATCAGCAGCTGTAGAAGTAGTCCGTGTACTTACCATGGTGAATTGGTGAAAGTCCTTTCCTAGATCTGATGCAAATATGAATAGAATGGAAGGGCTTCAAAGTTCTAGATCTGGATCTTCTTCTTGGATTTATGTAATCCGATATAGATAGGAGATCCAAAGAACAGGAAAAAAATTGGGTTTTTCTCAGTGAAAGCACCAAAGTGTTTGTACCAAAACTGGGCACAGCACTCTTCAGAAGTTTTTGAAGAGATAAAGTGAAGAAATTAAATGGAAAACGAGGATTATCTAACAAAAACTCCAAATTTCAGATATGAAAATAATTAAAATGCAAGGAGACACAAGAATTTAGAGTGGTTCGACGTATCGCCTACGTCCACTATGAAGTTGATAGCTTTATTGAATTTTCTTTGAAGATTACAAGTGAATTCAATGAATTACAGTAGATAATTATGATTTGCAGCAGTCAAATTCGTTGGTAGCAGCAGCAATGGAGGTTAGATCTGGATCCGACAAAGTCTGGGCATTGGAGATTTTAATGAAGAAGAAGAACCCCTTTTCTGTTGGCTTTGGGGGTCTATTTATAGGTGTAGGAGGCTGGTATTTCGCTCAGATCTCGGGAGACCCTTTCTGGCACATGACCAGGCCCGCACGCCCAAGCCCGTGAAGTTTCGGTCCGATCCGTGATCGATACGAACAGATTTCGTATCGATCAAGATTTCATCCAATGGAGTCGAAATTTGGCGTGGACATTCTTTAGCATGCACGTAGTCTTCTGTGAAAATTTCATAGCATTTGGACTTGTAGATTAAGAGATATGATCGATATGAATTGGGATTCTCGGTTGGCTGTTTTGTTCGACTCGCTCTCGTTTCGAATCGCTCTTTGTTCGACTCGGTTATGTTTGACTCGGTGACGTGGCATTTATTCATATTGACTGATGTGCCTTGCTTCGCATTGAGGGACACGAAGTAGAAGTCTTCGGATGGAGTCGAACCAGATGGAGTCGAACAATGGTCCCGCAAAGGAGTCGAAATAGACGGAGTCGAACTATGGCTTAAGGCGGAGCGAGTCAAACAAGTGCTTTCTGATAGAGGCGAAGTGGAGCGAGTCGAAGTAGGCTCTCATGATGTATGCAAACTGAGCGAGTCGAAGAAGGCTTTCCTGAGGGATGCGAACTGAGCGAGTCGAAGAAGGCTTTCCTAAGGGATGTGAACTGAGCGAGTCGAAGAAGGCTTTCTTGAGGGATGTGAACTGAGCGAGTCGAAGTAGGCTCTTTTGAGGGATGCGAACTGAGCGAGTCGAACGCGAGGCTGTCTTTATTCAATTTTGCATCGGTCGTAACTTGAGCATACGAACTCGGATTGACTTGAGATTTGGAACGTTGACTCTCATAGCTTAGCTTGTCATGTATATTAATTTAAGCTCGATCCAAACTCGGACAAAATTCGTCGATATCCATAGTGAGCATGTGTATAACCGATCTCTGGGATGGATCGTCATTGGTTTACTAGTCAATTCCTTGGTGTCACAGCCTTGCCAAAAGGCGGGATAATACTTCCCTTGCTTGAACTTTGTTTGGTTGGACCTATATATATATATTTATATATGTATACATGTGTACAGTCATATGTATATATGTATATATGTTTAAGTGGTCTTGTCTGAAATTGTCTTTAAGGCCTTTTCTTCCGAGTTCAAGCTTGTGCCTGGTCTCGTATACATGTGCACTGCTCACTGGTCTTGGTTTGTGGTTCACTTTGTGTTGAGTTGCCTCATTACTTTTTGTGCTGGTTCATTACTGGTGCATGTCACTTTTTATTTTTGTTTTCACTTGAACTTCATCTTGATTTTTGGAATTGCACCTGCGTTGAATCCAGCTTATAGCTTGGGTTTGACCTTGTGCTCGTGTCATGACTTTATTTGTATTGCACTTGAGTTGAACCCGGCTTTTGATTGGGTTTGACCTTGTGCTCACATGTCCCTGTAATTCTATCAAGTGTATATCGGTGTGCACGGCCTTGTGGCATGTACAGTGATACACTGTGCATGTCACAAGCTGTTCATGTAGGATGAATTCAAGATTAAATGATGACGAACAACCTAAATAGCTGAGGAAAACAACATTTTCAAAGTACACATTTTATTTTACACTGAACAAATATTTCTTTTTCAATTTTACTGCTTCAGTGTTTATTTTGCAGATCGCTCAGATGCTGGATTCAAGTTGAAATAAAGTTGAAGATAAAATACAAGTCAATGAGTGAAATGTAGTGAGGTGCAAATGTAAATTGAAAATTGTGATGTAATTAAAATTGTATTGTAATTGAAATTGTGTATATATAGTGAGAGCTCAAATTCATACTATTCAAAAATTGTAATAAATATTTGTTTGAATTTAATTTCTGAGTTATTTATTTTATTCAGCAAATATTTATTTAAATATGTGAAAATAAAATAGTACATTAACAAATACATTTAAATGAATATATATATATATATATATATATATATGTTTATTATCATCAAACAAAAATCATATACTTGCATATTCAACAATCTCTCCCTTTTGATGATAACAAACATATATTTAAGATTTTGAATATATTAAATGTATTTGATCATTCAATTTGCTCCCCCTATTTGAATGCTCCCTCTCTACACAAAGCCCCCCCTTCATATATGCATGAAAATAAATAAAAATATGAAATATTTGACCTTTATTTGCCAAAATTCTTAACTTTTCTCCCCCTTTTGTTATCAGCAAAAGAGCAATAGCGTTAGAAAAATAGAGATAAAGTGATATACATTAATACAACATTAATACTCAATCGGGTATAAATATTAAATTTCAATAAAAATCAAACAAAAATCATAAATACTCTGTTTGACGTATATTCCACTTTAGAATGATATGGCTGATGTCATCATATAAAACCATATAGTTGTGTCTATTTGTGGTATATTTATATCAGGAATTTGAATATCTACTAACCATGCATAACCGTTAGGACTTTTAAATGAGATTAGTAGTATTCCCAATTTTTAAAAATGAATTTCAAGCATCTTCTAACCACGCATAACCGTGAGGACTTTTAAATGGGATTAGAATTAACTTGTCTATTTAATTAATCAATTTAGATATTGTTCCATACATGCATAACCGTGAGGACTTTTAAATGAGCATGAAGGCACATAATAAAAAATTCCAAGTAATTCACCCATGCATAACCGTGAGGACTTTTAAATGAGAGTGAATACTTTGGATGTTTTTATTGCTAAAAATATAATGAAATGAAAGCGCATAATTTCCTATTTAAAATACCACATATTGACATACTATATTGGATTTTGATGAGTGATGGTTGATAGAAATATGATAGAAATAGAAATGGTCATGGAATTTTTACCAACAAAAAAGTTTTTACAACTCTTGTTTAAATTTCTAAAGAAATTTACTAATTATACCGTCTAAAGTTATAATATATGATTAATATCAACAATCATCACTTTTTCAATCACTATTTATCTTTTCGATAATCAGTAGGGAGTCAGATTAGTTAATGTAGTCATTTAAGATCAAATCCAAAAATAATTATAAAATCAAATTTTCTAAAACAACTAATCCGAAACAAGGTCAACTATTTTCTGAAGGGGTTTTATACAAAAATGTCTGCTAATTGAAAATCATTTGAAATGAAAAATATGCAGATATCTTTTCTAAAAATGTGATGCAGCTAATGAATGTCTCTACATAAAGCACGTTCTACTAGTAATTTTTCTACTAACTAGATTAACAATGTAATCTGCATCTGAATTTCTTGTTGACTCAAATTTGTCATTAGTTGAATGTTATAAACCAGACCGTGAAGTGTGCAACAAAATATCTTAAAATCAATTTTAACAACTTTTAAATGAAATTGAATTGAAGCCGTGCGAATAAACAAACAGTGACCATAGTGTTAGATCCAGAAACAAATATATCCACATTTATCATGAGTAATCAATAAAACGACATCATTAGTTCAAACAAATTTATATGAACTAGTCAAGAGATTATAGATGTACTTATAGTGTTCTCGGAAAATATAATTGGCCAACAATTTTGAAAAAGTCAGAATCAAAATCAACATTCATTTCCTTATCACATAACTAGCTGATTTAAATCAAATTATGGTGCAGATTATCACATTTAATAAATCGTTTAAGATAAATATACTATTACCTATTTTACCTTTACGACAATTTTCGTTGTTGCCTTTTGTGATTCTGTCACCTTTGTACTAGGCAAAGGAACTTTGATTTGTCGCCCGTTGTGTGCCTGGAACAGCCAGAATCCAGGTAACACTGTTGTTGTTCCTTAGCCTGCCACCACACCTACACAATAAAAGATTTTTGTGACCTATTTGTTTTTATAGGTCCATGATTGTTAGTGGCAATAGATTTTGAACAATAAGTTTGTGGAGACCCAAAACTATTTATATATGTTCCTTTCGGCATCCAGATTTGTTTGACTTTGAGGGATTTTATATTTGTGCCTTTTGGAACCCAAATTGGTATGGTTTTTACTTGTTTGGGTATCACACTTTTCACTTTAATAGTTTTATTAGTTGTTTGTCCATATTTTGACACTTTTGAAAATCCAAATGCATTCCTTTTATTCTCGAAGAGTTGATTTTCTAAGAGTATATTAAATGATTTATCTCTAGTGAAAAAATTCTGAATAACCAACTCAAGTTTATTAACTTTGGATTTTAAAAGTTTATTTTCATTTATTAGCTTTGAACAACAACTAATGGTACTATCTCTCTTTCAAAAATATTCATTTTTAATTGCATATTTTTATTTTGAAGCTCTCTAATTTTATTCTCAATTTCAAGCATCTCAGTTTCAAAGAGTTGGAGTTTTTTTAATTCAATTTTTTCAAAATCCTTGATTTTTTCAATCTTCTTTTCAAACTCGTGATTTAATCGATTAATTTCAGATTTGCTCAAAATCACGTTTTCTTTTTCAAGGTTTTGAAATTTTCGTTGATCTCATTTAATTTCTTTTCAAAAATCGCACATTTAGAAATTTCTGACTTCTTAAAGCTATCCAACTCTTTTTGCAAAATATTATTTTTACAAATCAACTCAGTTTTTTTTCTCCCGAATTAAAATTTCATTTTAAAAATTTTCATGTAAACGTGCAAATTCATTTTCATGGGCCAAACACTTTTTTCAATTAGAACTTTTATTTTTAAGCTTATTTTCCAAATCATTATTTTTCTGATGAAGTTTAGTTTGTTCCCTTTTCAAATTATTATTTTCCATCTCAAGAGCTTTATTATTTTCAATTAATTTTCGGCACAAGAGAACTAAATCATTGAATGGAAAATCACTTATCTCATCAGCTATTGAATCTTCATCACTGCTGCATTTTGCCAGTCCTGTCAAGCACGTCTCTTTAACTGAGTTGATTATGAGGGATTTCTCTCGGTTGTTGACTTTTGCACCATATATTGCATCAAAAGTATTCCAGATTTCCTGTGCATTTTCACAATGACAGATAAAGTTAAAATTATCTTGATTAATATGAGAATATAGTATATGCATAGCGAGAGCATTAATCGAAGTAATTTTCTTGTCTGTTATATCACACCCATTTTCAATCATATCCCAACATTTAGAATTAACAGATTTTAAATAAAATTCCATTTTTAGTTTCCAATTCAAAAAATCTGTTCCATCAAAAACAGGAGGAATAATATTGGACCGACCCTTAGTAAAAGCATTATTAAAAGAAGCCATTGTCAAAATTCAAAGTTGTAAAAAAAGTTGGTCATTGAAAAATCAAAATTTTTAAAACAAAAATGGCTTTTGTTCCTAGCTTCGATACCACTTGTAGGATCGATTTCACCCTAGAGGAGGGGTGAATAGGGTGATACTATTAATTATAAAAATTATTGTGGAAGTTTATATAAAATAGTTCCAACACGGATATAGCAGAATTATAGCAGCATAGATAATAGTAGAATATTAAAAGCAGAAAATAGAACACACAGATTTACCCAGCTTCGGCAAAACCCTACCTACGTGCTACCCCCAAGGTTTCTACTAGAAATTAAGTAGTCAGACGCTTACATACGTAAACTCGCGACACCCGCTATCGACTAACCTAACTCTACGCTCAAAACCCTGCCATAACTCAGCCGCTGAGTTGCGAATTCTCGAACTACACCACCGTAGTTCGTATAGTCACACGACTAGAAAATTACAAATGTTTAAAAATAAAATACAAATTAAAACACAATTAAACACACAAAACCCTAATTAAAAATATAAGCCCAAAAGGCTTTTTTAATCCGGCCCAAAATATGTTAAGTGATAAGAAAAGTTATCCCCTTTATTCTCTTATGTTATCGGCCAGTATCTTTTCTTTGCTAAAAATGGTTGCTTTCTTCTTTGCTCCTCTTTCACAAAAATAGGGTTCGTGATATTCTTTGAAGTCGCCGCTTTCAGTTGTAGATTGAATGATGCTTCATTTTCTTTCTTTGATTGATTTCTCGGCCGCTTCAAAATTGTCGAGCGCCTTCACCTGGTTGAAAAATTGGTATGTGATGTTCCTTTTAATTTCGATTAAGCTCGACTTTTTGATTCGAGTTTATTGATTTATCGTTCTCATTTTGCTTGAACTCGAATGAATTATTGCCGATGATGTTTAAGGGTTTATATAGGGTTCAAATCCCTTTATTTTCGTTCGAATGTATTATTCGAATTCATCAGATAATTTTGCATTGGCCGTTCGATTCAACTTGAACGTTGGTGATTTGTACTGACTTGTTCAATTTGTATATTTGCTATTTACTTGATTATCACGGCTTTGAATTGCTCTGTTCGACTCCTTGGCCACCACGGCTCTGACTTTGGTTTGAAACTGCTGTTGACATTATTTGATTCTTATTCGAACTAATTTTGATTCTCTATTGACTTTTGGTTACTTTGAAACTGATATCTCTGTCTTTGTTCGAAACTGCTACTTGACTTTAATTTGATCTTTATGCTGTTGATATCGGCCACTTAGATTTTGTGATAATATTGACTTCAACTTGTTATGAACTGCTCCTCTTTACTGCATTTGTTATTTATGGTTTGGTCTCACTGCATATTTATGTAGCATATATATTACTGATTTTCTTTGAGTCTGGGTTGCACTGAGTATACAAAGATAATGAACGATTGTTTCTTCAGTCACTGTTTTGTACTGAGCATTGTAGATGTGTTATTTATGTAGTCTGCTTGGATATTGAACTTCTTCCATGCCTTCACTTGTTGAGGCTGCTGCACCACTGTTTTCACTGCATATGTATGTTGTATTCATGTATAAATTTATGTTATACTTTTACTTATGCGTTGCATTTTCCATGTGCTTCAATATGCATTATGCTTGAAGTCACTCTGTTGCAGTTTGACTTATGATGAGTTGCTTCGAGTCTGAAATGCTTGCAGACTTGTAGTCTGTAACGACCCGCCATTTTGGACCATTCGCAACCATTATAAGTGTACAGGTAGACACTCATGCCGGCATTGAATTGCTCAAAATACCGCGTTGTTAATTTAAATTGGCAAGACTGAACATATACAATAAATAAATAATCACAGATCACAGACACAGAGTAATAAGTGCAGCGGAAATAAAAGAGATAGTAGTTCATGAAGCTACTATATAAATATATAAGTTACATCAGAGTTAACCATATACAACGGAAGAGTAATATGATACATCAGATACAAAGCAGAATACATCACTGGAATCATCGAATATCTGAAAGCTGGATAGATAGCTGGATCTCCAAGCGAAGCTCCAACTCCAAAGGTGAGTCTCGAAAGCTGAACCACTCGGTCTGACCCGAGCGTAAAGCAAAACACAAGACACTCGAGTCAGGATTAACATTCTTATATTAATAAATCCAACTCAAGTGAAATAGCAATTGAAATACAAGTAACTCAAAGGATGTTTTGAATAACCATCCTTTAAGGATCCGTTAAACTATCTACTATGTAGTAGTGTACGATAAGTAGATAATGTCTATCAGTAATATAAAGATATCAAAATAGCGTTAAGTCATGGCCCATTCCACCCTTAACACATTTATATTCCCACAAGCATATACAAGACCGTAGTTTCCCCAAAACCGGAAGTCACCAGAGGGCAATCCATATACTCAAGGTACAAAACAAATTCGTAGTGGTCGCGCATAAATGGAATACAAGTATGACAAGGCACATGAGGCTATACCCAAGGTAGTGATACTACCGTTCGCTTGATCCGGACTGGTGAGAACGCAACGCCGCAGCGCCCGCAACACCGTGAGACAACACTCCCAAAATCAAGGGTGCACCAATCGACAACAAGTATAAGTAGTTCGAAGAAGTGTGTCCACTTGAGGTATCAATCCTCCATTGGCCCGGCACAGCTCCTGTTTTAGTCATTTCCAATTTGACACAAGTGTCAAGGCTATCCATTATCGTTCTCTTTCTTCAGTCAACTCGTACATCATTCCAACCACTTCATTCTGGATCATCACTCCGCGTATAGTTATTAAAGTGGTTTTCGGTTTAGATAGAGAGTATATCCATAACCGAATTCCGGTCTCTTTAATAACTTTCGTAATTATTACACCGATTGGTCATTTAATATATTTCAAAACCAAATCAATTTCAATTAAATTAGAATTCGCAAATCAACATTTCATTTGTCTTTCAAAACCAATTTCCATACTTTACGTTTCAAAACTTCCAAATTAACATTTCAAAATCTTATAATTCAATTTCAATCGTTATTTAAAACAATTCAAAATTGATTCAAGTTCGAATATAAGTTTCATTCCGAAATCACTTAAATAAATTTTATTTAACATTCAAATCAATTTAAACTCATTTATCGATTTCATTCAATATTCGTTAAGTTACTATGCCATTCAAAACAATTTCCATTAAATTGCCAATTCATTAAATCCATTATTTAAATTCAACTTCATTTTATCAAAACTTACAAATTTAATTAAATTAAATTCATCAAATCAAATTCTTTACATTTCAAGTCTTACATTAATTCCAAAATATCACATTTCATTTCTTGTTAAAGAAAATTCAATTTCAATTATTTATTTACTTACTTAAATAATTTTCCAAAACTTAATTAATAAAGAAAACTCAATTTCAATTATTTACGAAGTAAAATTCACTTATTCAAAAGTTCAATTTTCTTATTAAAGAATTCAATTCAATTTAATCATTAAATAATTCAATCTTATTTAATTATTAAATAATTCAAACTTAATTATTAAATAATTTCAAAGTTTAATAATTTCAAACTTAATTCAATTTCAAACTTAATTATTAAATCATTTCAAAGTTTAATAATTTCAAACTTAATTATAATTTCAAACTTAATTTCAATCATTTCTCAAATTAAACAACATTCTTTCATAAATTACATTTTTAATATTTTGTTTCAGATTATTAAATGTTAACATTTTCCTTTCATTAAAAATTCAAATTCCAACTTCATTTCAAAACCATATTCTTTATTCAAATAAAATCTTCGTTTATTTTTAAATCAAATTATTGACCAATCGGGTTTTATTTAATTTTCTTTCCTAGGTCAAAGTTCAATTTGGGTATTTATCATTTCAACCTGATTCCAATTCAATTCAAAATCAAAACATAGCAAAGGGAACTTGCAGTGTGATAACTGGGATGGTGTCAAAGTAAATAAACAAGCAATAACAACAATCAATATCAATAATCCAATAATCAATTCAAATAATCCCGAAATAACCGTATTAATTCGCATTGTTATTTGTACGAATTAATATAATTATTTCTAGAATCTACACTATCATTTCATGTAGATTAAAGATTATTATTTTACGGTTTTTCACTTGTCATTCAATTACAATTTCATACATCATCAATTTAACAACATACATTCAGTGGTTCAAAGTGTAATTAAACAAATTCTACGTGTCAATAAATTCAACAGTTAAAGGGGTCATATTATACAAATGTCATTTAATCAAATTTTACACATATGTAAAATCTAACTATCCTACGTCAATTTCAATTTCAAATTATTTATCACTTACATCATTAACAATTTAACGTCCAATATAAACATCAAACAATCAATCATTTAACAACCAAACTGGATTATCATTGCATATATAACAGATAATGGTGTCATATGTCACAGATGAACTGATATATAGGTAATAACAGTGTAAATATCAACAGCAGCAATATTTCAATTGTCGTTTCAATTGAAATCAAATTTAATAAATAAAAGAACGTTAATCGTGAGTGAGTGCTCACCTTTCGAGGCTAGAGAGAATAGACAATGAAGTTGAGTTACGAATTGCACGCATGACTTCCAAAATAAACTAGATTGGCACGAATCGACGAGCAAAGCTGATAACAAGAATCGATAAACATATTGAATCAATTTTGATATAAACTGAGAATACATTATTATACTATAAATTTTATTTGTTTTTCAAAAGAAATAAATTTCAAAACACATATATATGAAAACACATATATTTAACATATGTATTATATTAAAACTACAGTACATGAATTCACTTCTTAAAATTATTATATTTTATGTATACTATTATATGCACTACTGTTATAAGTACTAACCTTATAAAACTTAACATATCAACCAACATCTATACACACAACCCGCTATGAAAATATGTGACTCCCAACAATTTAAAACAATATTAAATAAACCAAATGCATAGGTTATAATTTACCTTATGATATAATGTATAAATATAAGTCAGGTCTCAATACAACTCAGAAATACAACATACAACTTATACTTGATATTAAACAAATAACTTCAAATTTAGCATATGACTACACATATAGACATATACATAATAACTTTCATATGTATATAAACACGTATAAAACTTCTTTTATTTATTTTTATTTTTTTGAAGTATGTAAAGTCTTTCATAAAACTGAAAACCAGTGAAATGGCGCTTAAGTTCATCTATATTCCAGCACTAAGACTAAATCAAGCATTTAATTCAAACTCAACTTTCTTTTTATATAAAAGAGGCCACCAAATTATGAACTGGTTCAGAAGATCGTCATCACACAGGCAACTGCACCAGTACCTGTCCTTCCATGTAGCTTTTGATGTAGTAATGTGCAATAGTTATAAAACTTCTAAAATAACTAGTATATGCAATATATATATTATAGTTTAAAGCAATACTTTATAGAAACCAATACATAGAACTAATATATATAACCTTCATTCGATACCAAACATTAAACATATGTGTATATATCCGGAAAAATTCGAAACCAAACTGTAACATATATATACAACTTAACATATTATTATATAACAAACCGGTTTAAATCCATATAGAATAGATATATGCATGTAACTAAATATATTAATATATACTATATATACAAACAAAAATGCAAACAACTACCCAAAGTTTTATGCAGAATATACATACGAAACGAATATATGTATGTAAGACTACAGATCAACCAACATCTCATATAACTAAATACCGTACCACATCATAAAATTGGTATAACTTGCATAAATAACTATTAAGCCCTATATTATATTTATCCAACCCCAACAGTAAGAAAATATGTAAGACAATGTTTTAAAAATTTAAATAATCAAACCAAAATGCATATTATACTAAAAATATCAGTACCTGAACAATAGTTTTATTTTTAAAGCATGCACAATATAATACAATATATATAGATATACAAGGCTTATAAAATACAATACTGCAACTTGCATATAAAAGCTAACACCCAACCTATATAAAAAAAATGTAATAGAGAATATAAATAATAGAACTAATATGTAAGTATATATAAATCTTACCGATATATACTACAGAGGGGGCTGCCCAGCCGAACAAAAGAGGGAGAATGACGGCCAGAGGGGAAGAGCTGGTGGGGTTCGAGATCGGGGCTGTCGTGTGGTGGCGGTGGAAAAACGCAGGGAAGTGGAGGCGTTGATGGCAGAGACGCGTGTGGATGGGTTTCGGTAGAAGGCGGGCACGAATTTATGGGACGGAGCATTTGCAAGGTTAGTGAGAAAGACAAAGCCATAAGAACAGATCCAAATGAAAGAGGGAGAGGAATGATGAGGAAAGAAAGGTCAGGCAAAATAAAAATAAAAATGAACGTGCACTGAATATGAACCGGAGGGAATGACAACAGCTATGAACAAGAATTCAAGGAAATAAACAGCTGGCTATTGGTTGTCTCGAGAACACCAAAGGACACAGGAAAAACAAACAGCTCAATGGATACCGATACGGACGATCGTTTTCGCGGATTTCGCACGTATCGGAACTTTAAAATATAGAAATGAATACATCGTAGGGATCTGCACAACGAGACGATCAAAACGGTATATAGAAATCAGTGGTACGATCATCCGATAAAAATCGATATCGGTACCAGAATACTGCTATTTTGCAGAAAATAAGAACGACGGAGCCAAAGATGTCCGAATTTGGAGAAATGACAAACTGAAATCTTGCTCAGAAGATGATTTAGAATTTTTCTATGTAAAAATATTTAGGTTTCGGAAACATTTTATTTTCATTTCTTTTTAACTGATTAAATTGAAGTGAATTTACACGCGAAATAAACTTTCATATTTTCGGACGAAAATTTTCCAGTTGCTATGTTTAACTAGACGTATTCCAAATATTAAATTTTTATTTCAAAATTTTATCGTTTAAAATTTCACAAAATTTCAACTAATTACGTTATTAAAACAGTTGAAATTTACGGGTCGTTACACTCTCCCCCACTCAAAACTTTTCGTCCCCGAAAAGGAACGAGGTAGGAGAACGGAAACAACCAGAAAGAAAAACAGATTTGAAATACAAAATAACAATTAATTTAAACCATATAAATTTCAATTTAAATTAATTTATATTCAAAAATTGGTTTAAATTTAAGGTATTTCCATAAGTTGATCTAATTTAAATTTATTTATTTACCTTCAAAACAAAATTTATTTTTCAATTATCTCATTGTTTTATTTATCTCTATTAACATTTATAATCAAAATTTAAGTGTATAACATTTATTATAACCAATCAAATTTTATTTATAAATTCAATTTATCTTATATATTATCCAATTACATATTCAACTTCTGAATGATTTAGGTAAGTTGTATTAGAATGCAGTTGAACAATATACAATTAAAATTTTCCCAAGTCAAATATTCAAGTTTAAATATTTATTCCAAATTTTGGTTTTATCTATAATTAAAATCATCTTTTAACAAAATTTAAGAATTAGATTTCCGATTACTTTAACAATTTAGAGATAGGTATAATATATTTATATCAAATCAGATTAAATTTAAAATAAGATACTTATACATATATATATATAAATCAAATTATACTGAAGAAATTTCAAATCAAAATACTTTTCAAAACAAAACCGTAGCAAAGCTACAGAATAGTATCTCCACTTCGAAACTCGAAAATGAATGTCGATGATGCGGCCGCCATCACCGAAATTATTTTCCAGCGACAAAGAGAAGAGCATTGATTTCACATTTTTAAAATTCTTTGAAAACGGTTTCTTTTTGAAAATACCTTCAATACTATATACTTTAAAATTTTAAAAAAACCAAAGTTCGAAATCACCGGAAACTAAATTCTCAAATTTCTGAATTAAATTCATTTCAAATTCCAAACAATTTATAAACCGTATTTATAAATTTATTTAGAACAATAAATGATAATCAAATATTATCATTTCAAACAAACAATTTAATTATCCTATTAAATTTCAGAAAATTTTAGTTATATATATTGATAATATATTCATACAAATTTATTCCATTTACCAAATTTGAAAACGATATTGTGTCAGTTTGCTCTGCTCAAGTGTTTTGGAAATCCTATCGATAGCGTTGATCAGACGAATCGATCGAAAACCCAAATCAACATCAACAACTCAAACAACACAATATATTTTAAAACATTTTAAATATAAGTTTACAAATACACTTCTTCACTCGACGATACAAAATGGATTTCAAGCATGGATAAAGATTCAAATTTGATAGAAATCAAATCAAAGAGAATTCTTGATTTGAAGATAAGTTTGAAACAGAAGATAAGATAATTCAATTACCATAATCAAAAGATGGATGAGTTTATTTAATTCACGGGCAACCTTAACCGAGTCGTCCGTAACTTCAAGAGTAAGATCAATGGAGAATTCCGAGGCAAATCGACATTGATCTCAAGAGATAGAATTCGGGCATAGCAGGAGATAGATAGCATCGTAAACCGAGGGTATAGAAATCTCCGGTAAATCAATGCCTACTGTAAAGGAGTTTCACCCCTTTACAAATCATTCGAAGATTGGCGAGACTGCCAAGTTATTATAGAGATCATTCGAAGTGGAGTTATTGGGTACTCTAGAATTGAAAGAGACGAATAGTGAGGGACACGAATGAAATTTGGAACCGAGGGGAACGTTCCAAAATTCAAAGGAATTGAGTCAAAAGGAAGAGATTGAAACTCGAATGAGAGTGATTCTGTAAATACATTTACCCTATATGTTAAGTTTTGCCTAGAGCTACCAAAGCTCTGATACCAACTGTAACGACCCGCCATTTTGGACCATTCGCAACCATTATAAGTGTACAGGTAGACACTCATGCCGGCATTGAATTGCTCAAAATACCGCGTTGTTAATTTAAATTGGCAAGACTGAACATATACAATAAATAAATAATCACAGATCACAGACACAGAGTAATAAGTGCAGCGGAAATAAAAGAGATAGTAGTTCATGAAGCTACTATATAAATATATAAGTTACATCAGAGTTAACCAGATACAACGGAAGAGTAATATGATACATCAGATACAAAGCAGAATACATCACTGGAATCATCGAATATCTGAAAGCTGGATAGATAGCTGGATCTCCAAGCGAAGCTCCAACTCCAAAGGTGAGTCTCGAAAGCTGAACCACTCAGTCTGACCCGAGCGTAAAGCAAAACACAAGACACTCGAGTCAGGATTAACATTCTTATATTAATAAATCCAACTCAAGTGAAATAGCAATTGAAATACAAGTAACTCAAAGGATGTTTGGAATAACCATCCTTTAAGGATCCGTTAAACTATCTACTATGTAGTAGTGTACGATAAGTAGATAATGTCTATCAGTAATATAAAGATATCAAAATAGCGTTAAGTCATGGCCCATTCCACCCTTAACACATTTATATTCCCACAAGCATATACAAGACCGTAGTTTCCCCAAAACCGGAAGTCACCAGAGGGCAATCCATATACTCAAGGTACAAAACAAATTCGTAGTGGTCGCGCATAAATGGAATACAAGTATGACAAGGCACATGAGGCTATACCCAAGGTAGTGATACTACCGTTCGCCTGATCCGGACTGGTGAGAACGCAACGCCGCAGCGCCCGCAACACCGTGAGACAACACTCCCAAAATCAAGGGTGCACCAATCGACAACAAGTATAAGTAGTTCGAAGAAGTGTGTCCACTTGAGGTATCAATCCTCCATTGGCCCGGCACAGCTCCTGTTTTAGTCATTTCCAATTTGACACAAGTGTCAAGGCTATCCATTATCGTTCTCTTTCTTCAGTCAACTCGTACATCATTCCAACCACTTCATTCTGGATCATCACTCCGCGTATAGTTATTAAAGTGGTTTTCGGTTTAGATAGAGAGTATATCCATAACCGAATTCCGGTCTCTTTAATAACTTTCGTAATTATTACACCGATTGGTCATTTAATATATTTCAAAACCAAATCAATTTCAATTAAATTAGAATTCGCAAATCAACATTTCATTTGTCTTTCAAAACCAATTTCCATACTTTACGTTTCAAAACTTCCAAATTAACATTTCAAAATCTTATAATTCAATTTCAATCGTTATTTAAAACAATTCAAAATTGATTCAAGTTCGAATACAAGTTTCATTCCGAAATCACTTAAATAAATTTTATTTAACATTCAAATCAATTTAAACTCATTTATCGATTTCATTCAATATTCGTTAAGTTACTATGCCATTCAAAACAATTTCCATTAAATTTCCAATTCATTAAATCCATTATTTAAATTCAACTTCATTTTATCAAAACTTACAAATTTAATTAAATTAAATTCATCAAATCAAATTCTTTACATTTCAAGTCTTACATTAATTCCAAAATATCACATTTCATTTCTTGTTAAAGAAAATTCAATTTCAATTATTTATTTACTTACTTAAATAATTTTCCAAAACTTAATTAATAAAGAAAACTCAATTTCAATTATTTACGAAGTAAAATTCACTTATTCAAAAGTTCAATTTTCTTATTAAAGAATTCAATTCAATTTAATCATTAAATAATTCAATCTTATTTAATTATTAAATAATTCAAACTTAATTATTAAATAATTTCAAAGTTTAATAATTTCAAACTTAATTCAATTTCAAACTTAATTATTAAATCATTTCAAAGTTTAATAATTTCAAACTTAATTATAATTTCAAACTTAATTTCAATCATTTCTCAAATTAAACAACATTCTTTCATAAATTACATTTTTAATATTTTGTTTCAGATTATTAAATGTTAACATTTTCCTTTCATTAAAAATTCAAATTCCAACTTCATTTCAAAACCATATTCTTTATTCAAATAAAATCTTCGTTTATTTTTAAATCAAATTATTGACCAATCGGGTTTTATTTAATTTTCTTTCCTAGGTCAAAGTTCAATTTGGGTATTTATCATTTCAACCTGATTCCAATTCAATTCAAAATCAAAACATAGCAAAGGGAACTTGCAGTGTGATAACTGGGATGGTGTCAAAGTAAATAAACAAGCAATAACAACAATCAATATCAATAATCCAATAATCAATTCAAATAATCCCGAAATAACCGTATTAATTCGCATTGTTATTTGTACGAATTAATATAATTATTTCTAGAATCTACACTATCATTTCATGTAGATTAAAGATTATTATTTTACGGTTTTTCACTTGTCATTCAATTACAATTTCATACATCATCAATTTAACAACATACATTCAGTGGTTCAAAGTGTAATTAAACAAATTCTACGTGTCAATAAATTCAACAGTTAAAGGGGTCATATTATACAAATGTCATTTAATCAAATTTTACACATATGTAAAATCTAACTATCCTACGTCAATTTCAATTTCAAATTATTTATCACTTACATCATTAACAATTTAACGTCCAATATAAACATCAAACAATCAATCATTTAACAACCAAACTGGATTATCATTGCATATATAACAGATAATGGTGTCATATGTCACAGGTGAACTGATATATAGGTAATAACAGTGTAAATATCAACAGCAGCAATATTTCAATTGTCGTTTCAATTGAAATCAAATTTAATAAATAAAAGAACGTTAATCGTGAGTGAGTGCTCACCTTTCGAGGCTAGAGAGAATAGACAATGAAGTTGAGTTACGAATTGCACGCATGACTTCCAAAATAAACTAGATTGGCACGAATCGACGAGCAAAGCTGATAACAAGAATCGATAAACATATTGAATCAATTTTGATATAAACTGAGAATACATTATTATACTATAAATTTTATTTGTTTTTCAAAAGAAATAAATTTCAAAACACATATATATGAAAACACATATATTTAACATATGTATTATATTAAAACTACAGTACATGAATTCACTTCTTAAAATTATTATATTTTATGTATACTATTATATGCACTACTGTTATAAGTACTAACCTTATAAAACTTAACATATCAACCAACATCTATACACACAACCCGCTATGAAAATATGTGACTCCCAACAATTTAAAACAATATTAAATAAACCAAATGCATAGGTTATAATTTACCTTATGATATAATGTATAAATATAAGTCAGGTCTCAATACAACTCAGAAATACAACATACAGCTTATACTTGATATTAAACAAATAACTTCAAATTTAGCATATGACTACACATATAGACATATACATAATAACTTTCATATGTATATAAACACGTATAAAACTTATTTTTTTTTTTTTTTGAAGTATGTAAAGTCTTTCATAAAACTGAAAACCAGTGAAATGGCGCTTAAGTTCATCTATATTCCAGCACTAAGACTAAATCAAGCATTTAATTCAAACTCAACTTTCTTTTTATATAAAAGAGGCCACCAAATTATGAACTGGTTCAGAAGATCGTCATCACACAGGCAACTGCACCAGTACCTGTCCTTCCATGTAGCTTTTGATGTAGTAATGTGCAATAGTTATAAAACTTCTAAAATAACTAGTATATGCAATATATATATTATAGTTTAAAGCAATACTTTATAGAAACCAATACATAGAACTAATATATATAACCTTCATTCGATACCAAACATTAAACATATGTGTATATATCCGGAAAAATTCGAAACCAAACTGTAACATATATATACAACTTAACATATTATTATATAACAAACCGGTTTAAATCCATATAGAATAGATATATGCATGTAACTAAATATATTAATATATACTATATATACAAACAAAAATGCAAACAGCTACCCAAAGTTTTATGCAGAATATACATACGAAACGAATATATGTATGTAAGACTACAGATCAACCAACATCTCATATAACTAAATACCGTACCACATCATAAAATTGGTATAACTTGCATAAATAACTATTAAGCCCTATATTATATTTATCCAACCCCAACAGTAAGAAAATATGTAAGACAATGTTTTAAAAATTTAAATAATCAAACCAAAATGCATATTATACTAAAAATATCAGTACCTGAACAATAGTTTTATTTTTAAAGCATGCACAATATAATACAATATATATAGATATACAAGGCTTATAAAATACAATACTGCAACTTGCATATAAAAGCTAACACCCAACCTATATAAAAAAAATGTAATAGAGAATATAAATAATAGAACTAATATGTAAGTATATATAAATCTTACCGATATATACTACAGAGGGGGCTGCCTAGCCGAACAAAAGAGGGAGAATGACGGCCAGAGGGGAAGAGCTGGTGGGGTTCGAGATCGGGGCTGTCGTGTGGTGGCGGTGGAAAAACGCAGGGAAGTGGAGGCGTTGATGGCAGAGACGCGTGTGGATGGGTTTCGGTAGAAGGCGGGCACGAATTTATGGGACGGAGCATTTGCAAGGTTAGTGAGAAAGACAAAGCCATAAGAACAGATCCAAATGAAAGAGGGAGAGGAATGATGAGGAAAGAAAGGTCAGGCAAAATAAAAATAAAAATGAACGTGCACTGAATATGAACCGGAGGGAATGACAACAGCTATGAACAAGAATTCAAGGAAATAAACAGCTGGCTATTGGTTGTCTCGAGAACACCAAAGGACACAGGAAAAACAAACAGCTCAATGGATACCGATACGGACGATCGTTTTCGCGGATTTCGCACGTATCGGAACTTTAAAATACAGAAATGAATACATCGTAGGGATCTGCACAACGAGACGATCAAAACGGTATATAGAAATCAGTGGTACGATCATCCGATAAAAATCGATATCGGTACCAGAATACTACTATTTTGCAGAAAATAAGAACGACGGAGCCAAAGATGTCCGAATTTGGAGAAATGACAAACTGAAATCTTGCTCAGAAGATGATTTAGAATTTTTCTATGTAAAAATATTTAGGTTTCGGAAACATTTTATTTTCATTTCTTTTTAACTGATTAAATTGAAGTGAATTTACACGCGAAATAAACTTTCATATTTTCGGACGAAAATTTTCCAGTTGCTATGTTTAACTAGACGTATTCCAAATATTAAATTTTTATTTCAAAATTTTATCGTTTAAAATTTCACAAAATTTCAACTAATTACGTTATTAAAACAATTGAAATTTACGGGTCGTTACATAGTCTTTGTACATTTGAGTCTTCATGTATATTTGAGTGTGGTCTATGTCTTTGTGCCATGCTAGTTACCGAGTTGTTCTGCTTTGCATTGTACTGTTGTCACATGTGGAAGCTGCTTGTTTTGTTTGCTGCCTGGTCGACACTTGCTGTTGGTCTTTACTTCAGTTTGGTTGCCACTGAACTTGTCTGCATTTTGGTTCCCTTGCTTGAACTTTGTTTGGTTGGACCTATATATATATATATATTTGTATATGTATACATATGTACAATCATATGTATATATGTATATATGTTTAAGTGGTCTTGTCTGAAATTGTCTTTGAGGCCTTTTCTTCTGAGTTCAAGCTTGTGCCTGGTCTGGTATACATGTGCACTGCTCACTGATCTTGATCTGTGGTTCACTTTGTGTTGAGTTGCCTCATTACATTTTGTGCTGGTTCATTAATTGTGCATGTCACTTTTTATTTTTGTTTTCACTTGAACTTCATCTTGATTTTTGGAATTGCACCTGTGTTGAATCCAGCTTATAGCTCGGGTTTGACCTTGTGCTCGTGTCGTGACTTTATTTGTATTGCACTTGATTTGAACCCGGCTTTTGATTGGGTTTGACCTTGTGCTCACATGTCCCTGTAATTCTATCAAGTGTATATCGGTGTGCACGGCCTTGTGGCATGTACAGTGATACACTATGCATGTCACAAGCTGTTCGTGTATGATGAATTCAAGATTAAATGATGATGAACAACCCAAATAGCTGAGGCAAATAACATTTTCAATATACACATTTTATTTTACGCTGAACAAATATTTCTTTTTTAATTTTACTGCTTCAGTGTTTATTTTGCAGATCGCTCAGATGCTGGATTCAAGCTGAAATAAGGTTGAAGATAAAATACGAGTGAATGAGTGAAATGTAGTGAGGTGTAAATGTAAATTGAAAATTGTGATGTAATTGAAATTGTATTGTAATTGAAATTGTGTATATATAGTGAGAGCTCAAATTCGTACTATTCAGAAATTGTAATAAATATTTGTTTGAATTTAATTTCTAAGTTATTTATTTTATTCAGCAAATATTTATTTAAATATGTGAAAATAAAATAGTACATTAACAAATACATTTAAATGAATATGTATGTGTTTATTATCATCAAACAAAAGTCATATGCTTGCATATTCAACAGAGATGAGTTGCATTGGATTCATAGTGGACTTCTCTATCATTTAGAGTAAGAATGGTAGGCAATTGTGGAGATTCGATCTTCTAGAAATTCGGGACAACGGGTGAATTCGGGTTCTTTTGGCTTGAGTTAGTGAGTGTGGCCTCTCCGATCCTTATATAATACTTTGATAATGTTATAAGACGATTTAAGGCTAAATTAGGATTTAAATATGATATATAAATATAAAATGAACCCAGAAACTAAGAAACAACGAAGAACATATTTTGTTTTCATAAAAACTATGAAAATCTAGTTTTACAATAATTCGAATTTGAAACCTAATGAAATACCAAATTTGATGCTTGCAAATGTGTAGTGACCTTAAGAACACACTAAAAAATGTACATATGATATAGAATTATCAAAACAATGTATATAGTAAGTAATCAAAATATGGAAATAAAAAATTTTCAAAACAAAAGAAAAATGCGTATCTGGGACGTGCATCAGTGGGTGCACACCGATCCACTAGGGGATGACCCAGATTTGTGTATTCGACATTTTTGAGTGCCGACTTGACTGGTATGGCTGCTGTTTGGATGCATAGATCAATGATAATGATGATGTGTGTGTGTAGTCTGTATGATTTTGGAATGGTATTGGAATAGTTGAAGCGTGTATGAGGCTTAGCTTGATGGCAATGATGTATAGGTTGTTGGAACTGGGCCAGCCTATAGCGGAAGTAATGGGTGAATTTCAAAAAAAATACCATTTTAGATTTTTATTAACCCTATCAGGTCTAATTTATTTAGAACATTTCTAAATTTATTTTTAAATAAAATCATTATTTTATTTAAATTTATTAAATGATTTTATATTATTTAGTTAATGTTATATATACGTGTATCATATACACACACACATATTTGTGCATGTGTAACATATCAACTCATGCAAGGTATAACTTGTCTGAAACACCCTACACCACTTAGTATACCCAAAAGGACACACTAAAAGGCATGGTGCGTTGTAGCTATAACTAAAACTAGTAGAGACTAAGATTTACAAGACAAAATAGATAGATAATAACACAGCGGAAGTAATTTAAAAACAATAAGTGGGTTCAATAATTAATACTTCATAAATACCTCAGACAAACCACATATGTTCCAAACACCGCATACAATTGTCTTATGAAAATAAAATCTCGGTCTCATCAGAAAAACCAGAGTACAAACACGAACTTTCCCTCAATACAGTGCCAGTACAATAAAACAACAAAAAGCTGGGAATAAAAAGAAGGAATACATGATAGGGTCTCCAAGTCTCCAAGAAGCTGTGGTCTATCTTCCTTGCCCCTGATTGCCTATGGGGGGGAGAGAAAGGGGAAAATAGAGGAGTGGGTCAGACTAAAAGTATGGTGAATGATAGTAATTACTAGAATCTTTAAGCAAAGTAAAAGTAATAGACCTTACAACAGTTCTAGTATATATAAAGGAAACAAAGGAAATATGAAGAAGGAATAAGCTGGAAATAAATACGATTTAACTAAATTAACACAATTGTTTAACTTTGACTGTTTGCACTTTTTTTGATAGCTGCTAAGATTAGGCTGAATCCCTAATACTACCCTTTGATCGGCCTGCTACTCCATAGAATCTACTGTGGACCGAACGCTAAAGCTCCCTACGCAGTAGACATTAGTGCCTGCGAAAGGCACACACTAAGCACTTAGAATTCATAACGATTACTGAGCACCCGAATGGAAGTTGAACGCGTAACTGCCACCATGCTCATGTTACATGTTGTTCCACCTATTGGGTCTTCTTATTACATCAAGCTCCAGCATAAGCGTGCCCCTCGTCTCACTTTAGGATTATGTGAGACACCTCGTCTCACTTCAGGGTTATGTGAGACACCTCGTTTCACCTCAGGGTTATGTGAAACACCGTGTCCATAGAAATAATAAGGGAAATGCTATTGGTACTGGCCCGTCATCCAAACAATATCTAGTTGCGCCCCTTGCCCAAATCCCCATGATTTGGACTTCTACTTATTGACCATTTACTAACGTTATTAACATAAGCGTGCTCCTCGTCTCACTTCAGGGTTATGTGACACACCTCGTCTCACTTCAGGGTTATGTGAGACATCTCGTTTCACTTTAGGGTTATGTGAAACACCGTGTCCATAGAAATAGAGGAATGTTATTTGGTACAGGTCCTACTTTAATTCTTTGCTTATTAACTTAGATAAATTATTTAAATAAGCCTTTACTTTTGTTCTTACTATCTGTGCTTATTAGTTTATCCTAAGTCTTAAAATAAGCCTCACTCTATTCTATTTCTTATTATAACCTACGTTATAATTATGCTTATTACTTAACCTAAGGTCTAAGTGTAAAACTAAGCTTCTTTCATCTTATACTCTTTTTAGTTATAATTCCAAGTTATGACTAGACCAATTATCTTTAATAGTCCAATTCTAACATCAATATCATAATTAGGCTCAATTTCAATCTTAATTCCATTTTTATTACAGTCTTTACAATTTACATCTAACCTTCCGTTATTTCAGTATTCTTATAATTTTAATCCATATTTGCATTTAATCTATTCTAATCCATACGCGAAGAAGAAGGAGAGATAAAAGAAAACTGAAAATAGAAGAAAATCCAAAGCGTAGGAAAAAGATGTAAATAATGCATAAATAACAGTAAATAAATTAAAATACTGTAAATAAATGGAAAAGCTATAATTAACATAAATAAACTAAAAATAATTCTAAAAACTGTAAATAAACTACTAAAAAGGCTATCCCAAAAATCGTAGTAGAACTAAAACTATTGGAAACCCTACTATTTTAAATTACTTAAAGAAATCTAAAATAATTACAATCACTCACCTGTGGTCCTAAGCTCTTCCCTTTTGGTCTTCTCGGATCCACTTGAGGGTATTAAAATATTTTTGTTAAAAAGATTCTCTCCTTGGAAAATTATTCCTTTTAGGGTCCTTCCTAAAAAGATGAACCCAAGCGGAGAAAATCTAGAATGAGAAAAGGTGTTAGGCCTAGAGTCTTATTTATAGGGGTAAAAGTGGATTTTAGACCGTTGGATTTGGAGATTTAATAGGATGCAACTACGTCATAGGCTGAATAGGAGCCATCGGATGGAAGCACGAAGGGACCAGATGAGGCTAAAGAGTGAAAAATACGTGTTTGAAACCTCTGGAACGAAGAAATTTTCTTCGTTCCATACCCATAGGCGGGTCAACAGTGCGGTCGACCGCCCCTTCTCCTCGATCGACCGGCCGATCGACCCAAGGGATGGTTAGGTTGAACTCTTGGTCGACCTAGCCCAATATGTATTTTTTTCCCTTTTCTTTTCTTGTTTATTTTGTTTCTAGCTCATATTAGCTCGGATTCTGACGTTCTATATATGGAAATTGACCAGAAAATTTCCACGGACACGACGGTGCAACTCCCATGGCTCGATTCTGATAATTTCACAAAGTTATTTTATTATTTCATTAATTAACGAATTAATTATTATTGGTTAAATTTCGGGTTGTTACATTCTCCCCTCCTTAAGGGATTTCATCCCCGAAATCTCTCAGAATAAAAGAATGAACTAAATGTTTTCATCCACGTTCTACAACCAACTACTCAATCATCAACCATTCATCCATTGTCCTTAAGTTTTTCTAACGCAATTTATGATACTTATGCAATTAGTGTAGTGTCAATGTCCCTAACTAATGCAAAAGATTAGGCGGTCCACTGATTCAATTGACCTCCTTTTATGCAATCATGTCCGTGCTATGATCCAAATGAATGCAAAAATTCCTAAAGATAACTGATAGTTCTATATGCGTGCTACAATCATCATCCAAATGCAACAACCATGTGATAAACATCCACTTATAGCAACCATGAAAATGAAGAAAAATGTAAATGCGCACACATCCATATGCATATACTCTAGTGTCTTAGTTAGGCTGATCCCTAAGAGATAATAGTGCCTAGTGTAAGTATATGCATCTGTATCATCCACGAGCAAGCACTTGCAACCACGAGCATACATCATAAATAACATGTTCTATTAACATGTTTACATCAAACCCTACCATCCATAGGTTAAGCCCTAAGTTCTACCCTCCCAAAGGATAATAAAGGAAAGAACCTATTCAAAACTAAAGATGGAAAATAGGAAATTCTGAAACTTACTATCGAAAAGATGAGGATAGGAAGTACGAATTTTCTCTTCAGCTTCCCAAGTAGCGTCTGCAACATCGTCTCCCCATTGCACCTTTACCAATGGAACTTCTTTATTCCTAAGTCGCTTGGTGTCTCGTCCAATGATCTTCGTAGGAATATGCCGAACCAATGCTTCCCTTTCTACATCCACCTCCTCTAACTGACTAGGCTCTACAACCTCGGCCGAGTCATGTAAGCACTTTCGCAAGTGTGAAACATGAAAAACGTCGTGCACTCCCGCGAGTTTTTCTGGTAGCTTCACTCGGTAAGCCATCTTCCCAACTCTCTCCATGATAGGAAATGGTCCAAAAAATCTGGGGGCTAACTTTCCATTTGATCTGAACCTTACCACCTTCCTAAGCGGGGATACTTTGATAAAAACTAAGTCTCCAACCGCAAACTCGATGTCTCTCCTTTGCTTGTCCGCATAAGGTTTCTGCCTGTCTTGAGCTGTCTTCATCCTCCGTCGAATCAAATCCACCTTTTCTGATGTCTCCCTAACCATGTCAGGCCCAAGTAGCAACTTCTCCATAGACTCCACCCAACATGAAGGGGACTTAAAAGGTCTCCCATATAAAGCCTCAAATGGTGTCATTCCTATGCTTGCTTGGTAACTGTTATTATACGCAAACTCAACCAATAGAAGATGCTCTTCCCAAGTCCCTCCAAAGTCCAAAATGCACTAAAAGGACACACTAAAAGGCATGGTGCATTGTAACTAAAACAAGTAGAGACTAAGATTCACAAGACAAAATAGATAGATAATAACACAGCGGAAGTAATTTAAAAACAATAAGCGGGTTCAATAATTAATACTTCATAAATACCTCAGACAAACCACATATGTTCCAAATACCACATACAATTGTCTTATGAAAATAAAATCTCAGTGTAACGACCCCACTGCGATGCCCATGTTAGCAAAGAACATTAAATGTAATGTTGTCTGCTAATCTGGAGAATACGTCTTGTTAAGGGCGATCAAATGTGAATATATCTTTATACTAACACTAACACATCATTTATACCTTTTCACTTAATATCTGAACTGAATTTGACGTGTACAGTATTAATACAAAGTAATAGACACACCGATTTCTCAGAATTAGAACAATATATCATATAAATAACAGTCATAGATCATAGTGGAATAAATCTCAACTTAAACATGTACAAATTATTTAGTTTACAAAATGAAATACTAAACTCGATTGTTATACAAATTTAACAATTTTATAATCTCAATTATACATTTTATACACAAGGTCCAAATTCCTAAATGGGATAAACTAAAAGTCCAAATGTTTATCTCCTTGCTAGCACAACCATTCAAAGGTCAACATGTACTATAACCTGAAAAGTCTCGGCCTAACCCGAGCAAAATAAACCCGGGTCAGACAATCTCTAAATATCCAATAGGGTGAGAACAAGATATTGCACAAGAACAAACAACATATAAGTAAATACAGATGTTCAGGATTGAATTCACAGAACAAAACACAATATCTCTAAGCGTGCAAATATCAGTGATTAACTCAGTACAGGGTTATAAGTTTACGTCACAAACACGAACTAGTCGCTAAACACAAAATAACAGAATTAACTTAACATCCATCATAATACACAAGAACGTATATTTATTTCACGAACCCACGACACAAGAATATATGTTTATTTCACAAACACAAGACACAAGTATATATACTTATTTCACGAACACAGAACAGTCACAGAATCAAAATATCCAGAATCCAAGATATCTTAATCCAAACCGATCATAATGATCGTCTAAAACAATCGCAATGATTGTACTCAAAACCCAAGGCAAACAAACAAACAAATTGGTATCACTCGAACCGATCTGATACCAAGGATCGTACTCAGACCGGGAACACAGAATCACAGAATGATCTCAAGGATAGTCCATACTGATCAAGGTGATCGTAGAAACCATGACTCAATAATTCCACATTTATTTAATATTATTAAATTATTATGTTTGAAAAGAAATCTAGGAATAAACTTCTTAAGGATCTAGCAGCCACTTGCCGCACACCAAAAGAGAGTAAACTCTAAAGTGCCAAATACTATCACCTTCAGTAATCACTAGAATTTAACCAATACGTCCCATACCGTAGGTGAAATTCAAGTATTAACTAAAAGCTAGTAAATATCACTTATTATGGATACCACTGAAAAACCTAAACCATATTCTCTTAAGGATCTAGCAACCACTTGTCACACACCAGAAGAGAATACAACTCTAAAGTGTTAAAGTACTTTCCTAAATACGATCACAAGAATTTAACCAAGGCATCCCATACTACCCGGTGAAATTCAAGTATTCGTTAATAGACTAGTAAATTCCACTCAAACATTCTATTCATCGAGTTATACCATATTCGACGAAGCATTTAAACCAATCGATGGCACTAAGTCGATTATTAGTCCTTAAATTATAGAATTAAGATTCTCAAAATATATTTTTTCTCTTTGATTTTATTGTCAAGAAACACTTGTTATGAATTTCTATAAGTTTATTTACTATTTTGATTAAAATAAATTTTCACTTATTTGATAAAATATTATATAAACCCGAATTATTTCAAATTTACATTTATGTACATAGTGTCTCAAATTTCCGTATGAAACATTTAGTTAATAACGCATATTTTAAAACCACTTTTATTATTCTTCCAAATCCATTTTGATATATATATATATATATATAATTACTTATTAAAATCATTTACAAAAAAAGTCAAACTAATATAGAAACAAGTTTGAGATTTATAAATTGAAATAAATTCTCTTTCATAAAATTACTTGAATATGAAACATATCCATTTATATATTTTCAACTCAAATTTAAAGCATTTAGATCTGCAGTTTCGACCCCATATATCACATAATTTTTCAAATCACAAAACATGAAAGTTGTAGAAAAATGTATATGCTTTTAAAAAAGATAAAGATCATCTAATTTGGACTTACGGTTCAAAAGTTATGGTCAAAATAATTCTCAGATTTTAAATTCACTATCACTGTCATTTATTCTCAGAGTAGCGACAAAGAAATATGGTTTCGACTATTTAAACCTCAAAATTTTGCAAAACTCAAAACATGAAAGTTATATAACATAGTCCAAATTTCCAGAAGATCAAGAATTATATAAATCCGACAAGAAATGAGAAAGATACGTCTAATTTACTAACTGTTTAGTTTAGATAATGTAATTATCAAAGTGACAGAGCTTAGAGTTTGCATTAGAATTTCGATCAACCTATGCTCAAAATTTGCAAATATTTTCAACATGAAAGTTGTCGCACACAAAATAAGCTTTTCGGATCATTAAGAATCATCGAATTTCATTAAGAAATGAAAAAGATACGAGTAAAACAATTATCTTGTTTTTACTTCATTATCGTTGTTGTTAATTCTCAGGACAGCTACACTAAAACGTATTTTTGACCATGAAAACCATAAAATATTACAAAACACAAAAAATAAAAGTTGTAGCCAATTATCTATTCTGTCCAAAATATTAAGAATCATTGAATTTCGATTAATAACAAAAAATTTATGGCCATTTTAATTTTAGGTTTTAACACATCCAATTAAACATCGCAGTGCGACACCATCGGTTTTTAACTCAAATTAGACCACTTAAACGACCGAATTTCAACAAGTGACTAAAAGAGAAGTTGTAGCTAGTTGAAAGACCTTACTACAGAAAAAGAATTAGTCGTTTTGGGTTATCGTACACCATAATATTGCTATTTTACTGCAGCAATTTTACACAAAAAAATTTCAGCGAACAACAACACCACAATCATCCAAGTTTACAATCAATTTACAACCAATTCAATTCGATAAACTAAAAGAAATTTAGCAACAAATCATCCAATTTAATCCAAAAAGCAAATAAAAATTATTTTCATGGATTAAAGATAGAAGTGTGAGTGATTAACTCACCTTTATAAGTTTGAATTGATGCTAGAAACTCAAATTCTCCTATGCTAGCACCTCTCATCAATTAGACCTAAGTTAAACTCAGAAATTGAAAGAGAAAAGATTACAACCCTAGACCAAAACTAGAATTAATCAATGAATTAAACCCATTAGAGGATAGATTACCTGAGATTGATTGCTATATTTATTCAACAAAAGCCTTATGATTTGCACTAGATTTGGGATGATTTAGGAGCTAGGTTTTGATAATTAGAATATTTTAGTTTTCAGTTTACTGAGTTGAGAAAATGAATAATGAACATACATCTTAATGGAAAAGGAGAAGGAGGCTTCTCTTTGTTTTCTTTAAATGGGCTTAACCCACTTAGAATAAATTAGGCACTTTATTAAATTATTACTAATACTCCACTTATCAAAAACTTAAGCATTTAAACAATAGCCAATTGATCAAATGACTTCATAAATTAATTTAACAATGAAGAACATTTTTATTAAGAAATCTACTAATCTCAAATTCTTCCTTTTTATTTAAAAATAAAAGATTCAAACTAAATAATCATTCTAGTTTAAACTATAATTTCAATTATTTTTAAATAAACACTAAAATTCTAATTTCTCCATTTCACAAAATTTTAGAATTAATCATTCCAAAACAAATTATCTTTTATAAAAAGACTACATAAATCCAAACTAATGATTTAAATTCTCCAAATTAAGCCATTATTGGTTTTATTTAATTTACTCAAAACCCGGGTTGTTACACTCAGTCTCATCAGAAAAACCAGAGTACAAACACAAACTTCCCCTCAATACAGTGCCGGTACAATAAAAGAACAAAAGGATAGAAATAAAAAGAAGGAATACATGATAGGGTCTCCAAGAAGCTGCGGTCTATCTTCCTTGCCCCTGATTGCTTATGGGGGGAGAGAAAGGGGAAAATAGAGGAGTGGGTCAGACTAAAAGTCTGGTGAATGATAGTAATTACTAGAATCTTTAAGCAAAGTAAAAGTAGTAATGTAACAACCCGACATTTCGTACCCAATTAATTATCGCCTCTTGACGATCTAATCTGGTTGCTAATAGCTATTGGCATTTTAATCGAATTGAAATTCAGGGATAAAATTGTGTTAATCGCTATTTGGAATATTTTTAAAAGCAGTTGGAATTCTTTTTTTTAAACTAAATGTTAAACGAGCTTTAAAAATTTTGTTTAGTGTCGATTGGGTTTAAATAATAAACTCGGCCCATGTTCTATTGTTTGAAGCCGTGATATCACTCAACCCCATTCCCTCTTTGTTCAGTAAAAAGAAAGCCCGACCCCTTTTCTTTTCTTGGCTTTCCTCATTCGAAACCTAAAACCATCCAAAGGAAACAATGGCTGCTCAATTTTCGTTCGTCCCTCCTTTCAAAAATTAGGGCTTCTTCAATCGTTCGCTTCTGGAACTCGAAGGCACCAACGTCAATGACTCCTTCAACTTGCTCGTGGCTGCTTCGACGTGCTCGTGCTCGATTGGGCTTCGGCGTAACTTCGTTCCTCTTCCTCATCGCTACAGCTTCGTCTTTCATTCGTGGCTAAGGTGAGTGTTCCCGGCACTCACATCTAATTCAAATGATTAGGCTCGTCTGCTTATTGTTTTCATTGTCTTCGACACTGACATTGTTAGTGGTTGGGTTTGATTCTCTGTTGCCTGTCACTGTTTTGAATTGGTGGTTTAATTTATCGCGGCATTGTTCGATTTTGTTCGTTTTACTGCTGCTTTATGTCTTTGGGCATTTTGTTTTGACCGTGGGATCCCTAGGTTGATGACGTTCGACCGTTGAACTTGATGGTCTGAGGTCATCGATTTACAGCCCCGTATACATTGCATTTCCTAGTTACTGTGACTTTATGACTCCTGGCTTGTTTTTGTATGGCTCGATTTCTTGTACCTGGGTTAATTGGTCTCTCTGACATTGTTAATTCGTTTGCCAAGGAGTCGACTTTGTTTTAGTTGTCTTGGTCTCGGCTTTGACTCCAGTTTGCTTGACCATTTCCGTCCATCCCTGTAGTATTATTTTGTTTCCAGTGACCTCGGTTTGACTTGAATTTTTGATGACCATGGTTTTAAAACTTTGTAGTTGGCATCTCGTAGTTGTTGTGTATTGGCTTTACTTGAAGTTGTAGCTTGCACTGTTATTAATACATTGTCCTGGCTACTGAATTGGTCCACTTGTATATGCCATATATACCCATGTATTTATGGGTGTATATGTGTGTTAGTGGTTACCCTTGTTCCTTTTGCTTGCCAGTTCTGTTTTGTGCCAATATTTGTGATTCTTTTTAAGGTTGCATTTCAACCCAGTTGCCTTTGTCAACCATGTTGCTGCCTATTTCAATTTGCACATGGGGTTTGAGCTGTAGCCTTGTCCCTGTCCACAGTTTCATTATGTTGCCCCTGTAGATGTTGATGCCTCTGCACATTTGCCTGAGTCACCTGTAACTGCTGTTACTTGTTGTTCGATCTATTTGACTTCGGCTTCCACTTTGATTAATCTCATATTCCGATGTAGTGGTCGTACTTCACTTTATATAACCTGATTACTGTGGCCTTCCTGTATCCACCTTGTAGTTGCACTTGATCACTTGACTTCGAGTTTTGTAACTCTGGTGCTTCAACATACCGTTGTGTCACCTTATATGTGTATTCATGTATACTTGAGCCTTGCAGCATTGAAACCGCACTGTGCCTTGTTCACTGGTCTCTCTGGTACACTTTGTTGTACCTGTTAGTGACTATATTTTCAATGGGGTATTCGATCTACCTATGCACTTGAATATGGTCTTCATGTATTTGAAATGGTGCATGTTGTTTCTGTCTTCATCTTGTTCACTTAGTCACTGCTGCAGTTTGATGTGGTTATATGTATTTACTTGAACTTGAGCTACTCTGGTCACTTGAGTCTGTTGCCTTTGAGTATCTGGACTTGATTTTATTCATTCCTATATTATGTAGTTGTGTTGTAGTTGCATGTTTGATCTTTGATCCCTGACTTCATGCATCCCTGACCTGTGACTTCTCGTGTGTTCATCCTTGACCTGTTTTGCTTCACTACATAGCATATTCTCTTTTGTATATAGTTCGTACAGTCATGTTGCTTCATGTGTACCACACTTCACTGTGTACATCTTTGTTGAGCCTGGGCATTCTTGCTTTCCAGACTTGATATTTTTGCCCATTTCACTGCTTTCCTGTGTGTAACTGCTATCAGGTTTACTGTTGCATTGTATACATACATTCATGTATGTATATAATTGTATGACCATTCGAAGATTAACATGTTCACTTGTAGTTCATGTGTACTTGATTTCATTGGCCTTCACTTGAAATTGTTTTGTGCACTTGGTCGTCGGGCCTTTGTACCTGCTGCACTTGCTTGATCAGTTTCATTCATCTTTGTTTATTTTCGTTGCCTGCACTTATATGCTTCATCATTATTTGCCATATTGGCTTCACTGCATCATCTTCTACCTGTTGCACTTGCAATGATGTTCTCCATTTCACATTTGAATTCATCTTGTTTGCCACTGCAGTTTCATTGTGGTGGTGACTTTATATTCGGTGGTGGCGAGGCAGTGCACGCGTGCGTGCACTGCAGCCTCCCAGAATTGACAGTTTTGAATTGATTTAGTCAATTTGATAAATTGTTTATTTATCTCTGTTGATGATTTAAATCTGCTGATTTTTGTTAAACACTGTTAAGTGTTATATTGACCGTCATCCGGTTTCTTTGGTTAAAGAATCGGATAGACGGGAATTATTGTGACTGTCGTCTATTTAAATTATTACTGCCTATATGCACTAATAAACTGGTTTGAATTAGACTGATCCGGGTATTATTTTCTTTTGAATGTAATACTCGGGTCAGACCGAGTATTTTCAGGTTGTAGATTTTTAGCTTGGGTTGCTGCTAGAGCTATGAAGACTATTTATATCATTTGATGTGGTCTTCGTCTTGTTGTAGTAGTCAGTGTGTTTGTTTTAAGATGATAATGTATTCATGTATATTAGTCGATAATGTACTTGTATATGTAACTTCTTGAATCGACAGTTGTAGTTGTATCATTTGTATTGTGTCAAATGTATTGTAACTGATATCAGTTATTGTATATATGAGACTTTTCGTTCCATCTTTATTCCGCATTTATGTCTATCTGTGTTATTTTTATATCTATTGTCCTAAACTATTATAGCCACTGTGTAGTAGCTTTGAGTTTGTATCGGTATGTCGGTATTCCTCTAAAAATTGAAATGCAATGTTTTATTATCTGACATATCGGTGCTCGCACAAAGCAATTACATAGATGGTCGCTCCTCAACAGCCTTATTCTCCGTGCTAGTTGACAGCACTACACCGTAGTGTTCTTGGCTAGCGTGGGTATTGAGGTGGGGCGTCACAGCTTGGTATCGGAGCCTGGGGTTTAGGACAATTATAAAACATAACTTAGATGGAACATGTGTTACAACTATTTGTCGATGTTTTATCTCTCATCTTTACATATGACTATTTTTGACTGTTAGGTATGAAATCCTAACGCTTATGCTTGTGTTTTCGGCTTTGAATTGATTTAGTCGATGTTGATTTTGTTTTAATTTGGCAAATTAAAGCCATTTTGACTTTTGGACTTTGTTCCACTTTTGTTCTATGCTATGAGTGTCATTGTGTACCTGTTACACTGTGATGAGAAATAGCTGGACCAGTTGCAAATTGAGTGATTTTGATTTCTCATTCACATCTAGTTTGAATCTCAGCGATTTTGAACTTGATATTTTGTGTTTTCCTAATCTGGATTTCCCTTCGACTTCGGTCACTCTGTTTTTGAGAAATTGCTAATTTCTTGATTTTCAGGACTTTGATATTGCTTGCCGTTGGTTTCTTTGATAATGATAATTGATTCATTTTGAACTCGACTGCGGCTATTTATTGTTGACTTCGACATTAACTTGAATCTTACTTTTGTTGAAGTCATTTATGCATTTCCGCTCGATTTGCTTTGTTTTTCCAGTCGATGATCGATTCTTCTTTTCTAAATTAGTTGTTATCCCCCTTGTCGATTTTGATAACTTCTATTTCTGGAATTTTTGGTATTCCTACTTTGATGAATTTGGAATCGAATTCTTTGGATTATATTCACATCTTCGTATGTGAATTCTTGTGATTGATTGTTTCTACAATCATTTTTGTGATTTGTCACTTTAAAAATATAAAGGTTTTCTATACTAATAGTAAATATTAAAATCCTTTTCTCCAAACAGTTTCAAAACTATTTTACTACAAAACTCTTTTTCTTAAACGGGTTTCCAATCTATTAGTATATACAAGCCTTTACTTCACTTGAATGAGAAATCGACTTAAACGACTTAGTAAAACGAGTGGTATGAAACGCTTGCGTTCACTTCGTCGGTTAGCTCTTGGACTTGTTCGATTGAACCCTTTTTGTGACAATTTCCTAGTGGAGATTTACAATCTGTTCGTAAATATTTGGGTTAAGCAAGTGGTTATGGGACATGAAGCTAAACTCTTATATTTACTAGCTTAGTGTAATTGACACTTCCTTATGATCATGACGATCATTTTTGTGATTTAGACTAGCGATTGAGCGATGTCTCTTCGTCTACGTGGGAGACTATACCCCGATCATGTGATGTTTCGCCATCACATTCGTCTACGTGGGAGACTATACCACGATCATGTGATGTTTCGCCATCACATTCGTCTACGTGGGAGACTATACCCCGATCATGTGATGTTTCGCCATCACATTCGTCTACGTGGGAGACTATACCCCGATCATGTGATGTTTCGCCATCACATTCGTCTACGTGGGAGACTATACCCCGATCATGTGATGTTTCGCCATCACATTCGTCTACGTGGGAGACTATACCCCAATCATGTGATGTTTCGCCATCACATTCGTCTACGTGGGAGACTATACCCCGATCATGTGATGTTTCGCCATCACATTCGTCTACGTAGGAGACTATACCCCGATCATGTGATGTTTCGCCATCACATTCGTCTACGTGGGAGACTATACCCCGATCATGTGATGTTTCACCATCACATTCGTCTACGTGGGAGACTAGACCCCGATCATGTGATGTTTCGCCATCACATTCGTCTACGTGGGAGACTATACCCCGATCATGTGATGTTTCGCCATCACATTCGTCTACGTGGGAGACTATACCCCGATCATGTGATGTTTCGCCATCACATTCGTCTACGTGGGAGACTATACCCCGATCATGTGATGTTTCGCCATCACATTCGTCTACGTGGGAGACTATACCCCGATCATGTGATGTTTCGCCATCACATTCTTCTACGGGGAGACTATACCCCGATTATGTGATGTTTCGCCATCGCATATTTCTTTGTCTGCGAGGGAGACTAAACCCCGCTTGTGTGATGTTTCACCATCACATAGAAATGGGGTAGCGACCCATGGTCTTCGGGCCGTTCATGTGGAGCTTCGGCTCAAAAATTTAATGGATGGCTACCTTGAGATAGCGTCTCGTCTTGTGATACCGGTGTTTTGGAGTTTTCATACTCCCGTTTTCTGATAGGCTTTTTCCCCCTTATTTATGTGTTTTCTGGATTTCTTGTGATGATTTCTGGAATTTTGTGCTTCACCAATTTTCGTGATTTCTATTGATATGTTTATCAATTTTTGTGCATTGGTGAATTCATGTGTTATTGACTTGTTATGAATACAAGTTTAGGGTATGACATCCCTTTTTATCTTTGAGAAGATTCTTGTGACATTTTTGATGAATGAAAATTCATTTGGTATTATATTTTGATGCCAGTTATTTTGATGAGACTTTGACGTGTTAACTTCGGTAACCGTCAATTTTGAAATGGATTTACAAGCGGTTCTCCCGCAACACTGATATTGCTAATTTAATCACGTGTTTTCAAAATTCTTTATTTTTAAAAAGTTGTTTCAAAAATATAAATTAAAATTGTTTTCAAAATTTTTACAGTTACATTTTCAAAGGAACGAGGAAGCGATTTAAACGTTTCAGAAAAATCGAGGACTATGACCCCTTTCTTTTACTGATTTGCTTAATTCCGGACTTGTCCGTTTGAGAATGTGAAATGTTATTTTTAAACACACAATTCTGCCCTTTAAAGGAAACGATAAAGAGATTTAAACGATTTAGCAAAAGTAAGGAGTATGGAACCATACTTTTACTACTTCGGTTAATTCCGGACTCGTTAATTAAATATTTTTCGATTTGATTAATCGAATATTTGTGTTTCTGATTATCGTTTTTGATAATCAGATATTTGTGAAATTTGATTATCATTTGTGATAATTAAATATTTTCCAATTCAATTATCGTCTGAGATAATTAAATATTTTTTCGATTTGATTAATCGAATATTTGTGTTTCTGATTATCGTTTTTGATAATCAGATATTTGTGAAATTTGATTATCATTTGTGAAAATTAAATATTTTCCAATTTAATTATCGTCTGAGATAATTAAATATTTTTCGATTTGATTAATCGAATATTTGTGTTTCTGATTATCGTTTTTGATAATCAGATATTTGTGAAATTTGATTATCATTTGTGATAATTAAATATTTTCCAATTTAATTATCGTCTGAGATAATTAAATATTTTTCAATTTGATTAATCGAATATTTGTGTTTCTGATTATCGTTTTTGATAATCAGATATTTGTGAAATTTGATTATCGTCTGAGATAATTAAATATTTTTCGATTTGATTAATCGAATATTTGTGTTTCTGATTATCGTTTTTGATAATCAGATATTTGTGAAATTTGATTATCATTTGTGATAATTAAATATTTTCCAATTTAATTATCGTCTGAGATAATTAAATATTTTTCGATTTGATTAATCGAATATTTGTGTTTCTGATTATCGTTTTTGATAATCAGATATTTGTGAAATTTGATTATCGTTTGAGATAATTAAATATTTTTCGATTTGATTAATCGAATATTTGTGATTTCTGATTATCGTTTTTGATAATCAGATATTTGTGAAATTTGATTATCGTTTGAGATAATTAAATATTTTTCGATTTGATTAATCGAATGTTTGCGATTTTTGAGATTTGAGCCTCGTCTTTCTCTCTGACGATTCAGGTGAGTAATTTGATTTACTCACATTCAATCCGTGCAGTATGCGATTTCTGCTCTGTTTTTCTTTCTCTTTTAAATGCTGGAACTCGATTGATTCTTGCTTTTGATAGTCGTCTGATTTTGATTCCTTGATCTGCACGATGTTGATTCTATTTATTTGAATCAGTCGAACCTTTTGATTTCATATCTAATACTTCCCTGCTGTCATTTGCTTTGCTTATGCATTCGACATTGTTATGTTCTTATGGTTGTTACCTCTTTCCCACTTATCCCTTAGGATTGCGAGGTCGCAATTTCTTTAAGGATGGGAGTCTGTAACAACCCGACATTTCGTACCCAATTAATTATCGCCTCTTGATGATCTAATCTGGTTGCTAATAGCTATTGGCATTTTAATCGAATTGAAATTCAGGGATAAAATTGTGTTAATCGCTATTTGGAATATTTTTAAAAGCAGTTGGAATTTTTTTTTAAACTAAATGTTAAACGAGCTTTAAAAATTTTGTTTAGTGTCGATTGGGTTTAAATAATAAACTCGGCCCATGTTCTATTGTTTAAAGCCATGATATCACTCAACCCCATTCCCTCTTTGTTCAGTAAAAAGAAAGCCCGACCCCTTTTCTTTTCTTGGCTTTCCTCATTCGAAACCTAAAACCATCCAAAGGAAACAATGGCTGCTCAATTTTCGTTCGTCCCTCCTTTCAAAAATTAGGGCTTCTTCAATCGTTCGCTTCTGGAACTCGAAGGCACCAACGTCAATGACTCCTTCAACTTGCTCGTGGCTGCTTCGACGTGCTCGTGCTCGATTGGGCTTCGGCGTAACTTCGTTCCTCTTCCTCATCGCTACAACTTCGTCTTTCATTCGTGGCTAAGGTGAGTGTTCCCGGCACTCACATCTAATTCAAATGATTAGGCTCGTCTGCTTATTGTTTTCATTGTCTTCGACACTGACATTGTTAGTGGTTGGGTTTGATTCTCTGTTGCCTGTCACTGTTTTGAATTGGTGGTTTAATTTATCGCGGCATTGTTCGATTTTGTTCGTTTTACTGCTGCTTTATGTCTTTGGGCATTTTGTTTTGACCGTGGGATCCCTAGGTTGATGACGTTCGACCGTTGAACTTGATGGTCTGAGGTCATCGATTTACAGCCCCGTATACATTGCATTTCCTAGTTACTGTGACTTTATAACTCCTGGCTTGTTTTTGTATGGCTCGATTTCTTGTACCTGGGTTAATTGGTCTCTCTGACATTGTTAATTCGTTTGCCAAGGAGTCGACTTTGTTTTAGTTGTCTTGGTCTCGGCTTTAACTCCAGTTTGCTTGACCATTTCCGTCCATCCCTGTAGTATTATTTTGTTTCCAGTGACCTCGGTTTGACTTGAATTTTTGATGACCATGGTTTTAAAACTTTGTAGTTGGCATCTCGTAGTTGTTGTGTATTGGCTTTACTTGAAGTTGTAGCTTGCACTGTTATTAATACATTGTCCTGGCTACTGAATTGGTCCACTTGTATATGCCATATATACCCATGTATTTATGGGTGTATATGTGTGTTAGTGGTTACCCTTGTTCCTTTTGCTTGCCAGTTCTGTTTTGTGCCAATATTTGTGATTCTTTTTAAGGTTGCATTTCAACCCAGTTGCCTTTGTCAACCATGTTGCTGCCTATTTCAATTTGCACATGGGGTTTGAGCTGTAGCCTTGTCCCTGTCCACAGTTTCATTATGTTGCCCCTGTAGATGTTGATGCCTCTGCACATTTGCCTGAGTCACCTGTAACTGCTGTTACTTGTTGTTCGATCTATTTGACTTCGGCTTCCACTTTGATTAATCTCATATTCCGATGTAGTGGTCGTACTTCACTTTATATAACCTGATTACTGTGGCCTTCCTGTATCCACCTTGTAGTTGCACTTGATCACTTGACTTCGAGTTTTGTAACTCTGGTGCTTCAACATACCGTTGTGTCACCTTATATGTGTATTCATGTATACTTGAGCCTTGCAGCATTGAAACCGCACTGTGCCTTGTTCACTGGTCTCTCTGGTACACTTTGTTGTACCTGTTAGTGACTATATTTTCAATGGGGTATTCGATCTACCTATGCACTTGAATATGGTCTTCATGTATTTGAAATGGTGCATGTTGTTTCTGTCTTCATCTTGTTCACTTAGTCACTGCTGCAGTTTGATGTGGTTATATGTATTTACTTGAACTTGAGCTACTCTGGTCACTTGAGTCTGTTGCCTTTGAGTATCTGGACTTGATTTTATTCATTCCTATATTATGTAGTTGTGTTGTAGTTGCATGTTTGATCTTTGATCCCTGACTTCATGCATCCCTGACCTGTGACTTCTCGTGTGTTCATCCTTGACCTGTTTTGCTTCACTACATAGCATATTCTCTTTTGTATATAGTTCGTACAGTCATGTTGCTTCATGTGTACCACACTTCACTGTGTACATCTTTGTTGAGCCTGGGCATTCTTGCTTTCCAGACTTGATATTTTTGCCCATTTCACTGCTTTCCTGTGTGTAACTGCTATCAGGTTTACTGTTGCATTGTATACATACATTCATGTATGTATATAATTGTATGACCATTCGAAGATTAACATGTTCACTTGTAGTTCATGTGTACTTGATTTCATTGGCCTTCACTTGAAATTGTTTTGTGCACTTGGTCGTCGGGCCTTTGTACCTGCTGCACTTGCTTGATCAGTTTCATTCATCTTTGTTTATTTTCGTTGCCTGCACTTATATGCTTCATCATTATTTGCCATATTGGCTTCACTGCATCATCTTCTACCTGTTGCACTTGCAATGATGTTCTCCATTTCACATTTGAATTCATCTTGTTTGCCACTGCAGTTTCATTGTGGTGGTGACTTTATATTCGGTGGTGGCGAGGCAGTGCACGCGTGCGTGCACTGCAGCCTCCCAGAATTGACAGTTTTGAATTGATTTAGTCAATTTGATAAATTGTTTATTTATCTCTGTTGATGATTTAAATCTGCTGATTTTTGTTAAACACTGTTAAGTGTTATATTGACCGTCATCCGGTTTCTTTGGTTAAAGAATCGGATAGACGGGAATTATTGTGACTGTCGTCTATTTAAATTATTACTGCCTATATGCACTAATAAACTGGTTTGAATTAGACTGATCCGGGTATTATTTTCTTTTGAATGTAATACTCGGGTCAGACCGAGTATTTTCAGGTTGTAGATTTTTAGCTTGGGTTGCTGCTAGAGCTATGAAGACTATTTATATCATTTGATGTGGTCTTCGTCTTGTTGTAGTAGTCAGTGTGTTTGTTTTAAGATGATAATGTATTCATGTATATTAGTCGATAATGTACTTGTATATGTAACTTCTTGAGTCGACAGTTGTAGTTGTATCATTTGTATTGTGTCAAATGTATTGTAACTGATATCAGTTATTGTATATATGAGACTTTTCGTTCCATCTTTATTCCGCATTTATGTCTATCTGTGTTATTTTTATATCTATTGTCCTAAACTATTATAGCCACTGTGTAGTAGCTTTGAGTTTGTATCGGTATGTCGGTATTCCTCTAAAAATTGAAATGCAATGTTTTATTATCTGACATATTGGTGCTCGCACAAAGCAATTACATAGATGGTCGCTCCTCAACAGCCTTATTCTCCGTGCTAGTTGACAGCACTACACCGTAGTGTTCTTGGCTAGCGTGGGTATTGAGGTGGGGGGTCACAAGTAAACCTTACAATAGTTCTAGTATATATAAAGGAAAAAAAAGGAAATATAAAGAAGGAATAAGCTGGAAATAAATATGATTTAACTAAATTAACACAATTGTTTAACTTTGATTGTTTTCACTTGTTTTTGATAGCTGCTAAGATTAGGCTGAATCCCTATTACTCCCCTTTGATCGGCCTACTACTCCATAGAATCTATTGTGGACCGGATAGCTGCTAAGATTATAATTTTAATCTGTATTCGTGTTTAATATATTCTAATCCATACGCGAAGAAGAAGGAGAGATAAAAGAAAACTGAAAATAGAAGAAAATCCAAAGCGTAGGAAAAAGATGTAAATAACCATAAATAACAGTAAATAAATGGAAAAGCTATAATTGACAGAAATAAACTGAAAATAATTATAAAAATGTAAATAAACTACTAAAAAGGTTATCCCAAATATCGTAGTAAAACTACAACTATTGGAAACCCTATTATTTTAAATTACTTAAAGAAATCTAAAATAATTACAATCACTCACCTGTGGTCCTAAGCTCTTCCCTTTTGGTCTTCCCGGATCCACTTGAAGGTATTAAAATATTTTTATTAAAAAGATTCTCTCCTTGGAAAATTATTCCTTTTAGGGTCCTTCCTGAAAAGGTGAACCCAAGCGGAGAAAATCTAGAATGTGAAAAAGTGTTAGGCTTAGGGTCTTATTTATAGGAGTGGAAGTGGAACTCAGACCATTGGATTTGGAGCTTTAATAGGATGCAACCACGTCATAGGCTGAATAGGAGGAGTCTGATGGAAGCACGAAGGGACCAGATGAGGCAAAAGAGTGAAAAATACGTGTTCGAAAACCTCTGGAACAAATAAAATTTTCTTCATTCCATACCCGTAGGCGGGTCGACCGCCCCTTCTCTTCGGTCGACCGGCCTATCGACCCAGGGCGTGGTTAGGTCGACCTCTTGGTCGACCTAGCCCAATACACACACACACACACATATATATACACATATATACACACACACACATATATATATATATATATCTTGTTTATTTTCTTTCTAGCTCATATTAGCTCGGATTCTGACGTTCGATATATGGAAATTGACCAGAAAATTACCATGGACACAACGGTGCAACTCCCGTGGGTCGATTCTAATAATGTCACAAATTTATTTTATTATTTCATTAATTAATAAATTAATTATTATGGGTTAAATTTCGAGTTGTTACAATGTCCGTGCATAGGTGTTGGGATTTACACCGCAACGGGCATGTTAGCTCATCTAATATATAAATATATTGTCCAATTGTATGTTTATGTACTTTAATTTATATATACAAAATTTTACAAATATATAAGTATATCTATATATACACATACACATATATATAAACTATATATTTTTTTAAATAATTTTATATAAGTATGTGTGTGTGTCTATATATTCATAAACATATGTATAAATTTTAACATTGTATATATTTATAACTGCATTAGTATATTTAAATCATTTATAAATTATTATTATTTTCAAGCTGAAAACATATATATTTCAAACATACATATATTAAATTCTTATATATATATAATATAATAATAAATATATATTAAAACTTTTAAAATCCATAATATATATATATATATATTAAATATATATACACCTGGTCATGCGCATGACTCAGATATTTTTTTATATTTAAATAAATAAATATATATATATATTAATATAAATATCCATTCAGATATAAATTAAAATTCATTAAAAAATTATTTTCGTAACATAATTTTGAATTTTATTTTTTTAGTAAAATTCTAAGTGATATATATCATTTGAATATTTAATATGTAATTTTATAATTTAAAATCTATTTTAATTATTGACTAATAATTAAATATTTTTAAAATATAAAAAAAAGTTTTTTGTTTTATTTCTGCCGAGAGCATGTTATGTGTTAATGTAATTTTATAAAATATAAAACATAATTTACATAAAGTATATATATTGATATAGTTAATTTATATAATTAATTGAATAAATAATGTTTAATATATAGTTATATATATGTAAAAATATTTTTATTTTTTCCAAAAATATCATACCTATGAAACTTTATATATAATGTTATATGACCATATTTTGAATAAAGTATGATGTAGTATATAAACTATATTATGTATATGTATTTAAATACTGTATATTATATTATTTAAAATAGGAATTATGTTTTTATTTATTTAAGTCGTGCTATTTATAGGCATATACGTGAATGAAATTATTTTAAATACAAATGTGTATTTATAAACATACAACCAATCTAATTGTGACAATATATTTATATATTAGAATCGTCACCTAACTAACAATATAATATGCATGATATAAACATCATATATGCATATACATTAATATTCATAAATAGGTTAGAAACTTACCTTATATCCAATGCCTATAAGTACACCCTGAAACGATGAGATCTACTATTCGAACTAATTTCCAATCCAGTAGAGTGCTAGTCCCTGAACCGATGACCACTAGCTATCGAATAAAATAGTCTTTGCTTTGATTTGGACTTGTAATAATGCCATAGAGAAAGGGGAAGGTATGGTTCAGCCAAAAATAGGAGGGTTTGGAGACCACCCAAAAGGCCTCTAATAGGTATGGGTTGAGATGCTTACATAGAAATGGAATTGAAACAAGTTAGGATCTAGATCTTTACTAATTCTCTCTCTTATCTATACAAATCTAGCCCATCTATTTGCCATCAAAAGTCGCACCTACATGCCCTCATCATAGCCGAATACATCAGCCCTTATATGGGCTTCAATGTTTAAAGCCTAAACAAATATTTTGTATTTGAATCTAATTTAAACGCGTATCGACATCGTATATCGATCAATATATTTATAACTATTATAAATATATTTAATAATATTTGTTCATCAAATCAAAATAAAATTTAATAACTAATATTTCATACTAATTAATTATAACATTTACAAACTAATTAAATCGTTTAGTTAAAGGAGTATTCATCGTTTCGGTTGAGTGACCTATTAGGTGTAAATTTGGTCAGCAATTAATATCAAACTATTTGAATATTAATGTTCATACGTCACTTAGTAGGTGATGTGATATTTTGACCAAATTTATCGCTTACTTTGTTTCGGTAAAAAAACTAATTTTACTTTGTTAAGCGTTACTCGGTTGTGATTATTATGTACACTAATTCTCTTTATCAAAACTATATCACTTTGGACTTATGGAATTTGGTAACGGTCAAAAATCCAGTATCGTCCATATTCAACTCTATAGTCAAAACACAAAGTCATTGGTTCAATAATAACAATTATTATTAATGGAACTACTCTGGCCAGATATTTTTGACTTTAAGTTGACTTGAGTAGACCGTGATACTAACCCCATATACCGAGGACTCTCTTGAATAGTTTTTCACTTCCAATACATCCACTCGACCCAATTATAGTCACTCAATGGACGTTGTGCCTTAATTTGACTATAATCAAAGCGGAACTTTCATATTGAAGATTAATAGTTTTCTCAAGTTGAGAGAACTGTGTAAATTAGTCACATCAATATTTCTTGCTTGACCTTAGTTATATTAACCAACAGAAAATAATCTAGTGAGTCATTGCATAGTTATCCAATAACCATCAGTACATAACCCCTAGGTGCCCCAGTAGTACTACACTACCCAACATTTGGAGAGTATTACATACTCTAATCTCAATGGATACATTGCTATCCAGTCTCAATGGATCTTGACTAGGAATATTTAAAATGATGTGTTTATTATATTGTGATACAATACTCGTGATTACAGCTATTTGTAATTACTATCATAAACACAACTTTTACGGATTTTCTATTAAATATATTTTCATTAAATATTTAATTATTTATAACACATTATAACAAATATATATTAAAGAGAAAAACACCTTTATTACGAAAGATTATTGATTACAAAGTTAATTAATTTACAATAAATTACATGATTACCCCTAGAGCATACCCCAAAGTATATCAATCTCCTACTTTCACTTAGGGCCAATTATCGAATCTCAATCTCATCCCACCAATCACCTTCTCAAGAGACAACCGAGCTAGACCCTTAGTGAATGCATATGCTATGTTGTCCTTGGCATCTACCCTTTTGTATCACGACCTCTTTCTTCTCAACGAATTCTCTAATGAGGTGGAACTTCTGAAGAATGTACTGTGACTTCTTATGTACTCTGGGTTCCTTTGCGATCTGAATCGCCACATTGTTATCACTGAACAATGCCATAGGATTCTCTATATCAGGAATCACTTCGAGCTCACTCAAAAACTTATGCATCCAGACTTCCTCTTTAGCTACTTCATTGAGGGCGATGTCCTCGGCCTCCATCGATGAATCAGCCTCCATCATCGAATTAGCCACTGTCACTTGTTTGGAACTTTTCCAACTGACGGCTCGGCGGTTAAGTGTAAAAACATAACCATACACTAACATACTATCATCTATATCATTTTGAAAGCTAGAGTCTATATACCTCTTCATACGGAGGTCTCCGTTCCCGTAAATAAGGAATAAGTCCCGAGTATTTCTTAAACACTTCAATACATATTTTACGGCCATCCAATGTTTTTCTCCAGGATTAGGTATCAACTTACACATTCAAATGCATTTTCCACATTCGGTCTAGTATAAAACATAGCGTACATTATAAATCCTATGGCTGAAGCATAGGGGATCCTCTTCATATGCTCTTTTCCTCATCAGTATGAAGTGCATTCTTCTTAGAAAGGACGATTCCAGACGGGGTCAGAATATTTCAAAGTTTGGATTTTTCCATATCAAACCTTTTCAGTATGGTTTCAGTGTACAGAGATTGGGACAATCCCAACAGCCTCTTAGATCTATCTCTATAAATCTTTATACCTATTATATAGGCTTCTTCTCCCAAATCCTTCATGGAGAAGTTCTTGGAAAGACAAGCTTTCACTGATTATAACAACGAACTGTCATTGCCAATCAATAATACATCATCGACATAAAGCACCAAGAATACGATAACGTTGCCTTGTTCCTTTCTGTATACGCATGCTTCCTCTGTATTCTGATAAAAACCAAACTATTTAATTACCTTATCAAAACACTTATTCCAACTCCTTAAAGTTTGTTTAAGACCATAAATGGACTTCAACAAATTGCAATACTTGCTCTCACTCCCACTGACCATAAAAACCTTGGGCTACGACAAATAAACGGTTTCTTCTAGATCACAATTTAGAAATGTTGTCTTTACATCCATTTGCCATATTTTGTAGTCATAGAATGCAGCAATAGCTAGTATAATCCGAATGGACTTAAGCATGGCTACTGAGGCGAAAAGATCTCATCATAATCAACACCTTAAATTTGACGAAATCCTTTCGCAACTTGCCTAGCTTTGTAAGTATCTACTTCTTCGTCTGCATTTAGTTTTTTCTTAAAAATGCATTTGCAACTGATGGAATTTATCCCTTCAGGTACGTCTGACAAAGTCCATACTTTGTTTTTGTACATGGAATCCCTTTCGGATTTTATTGCTCCAAGTTAGAGTGTAGAATTTTTACTCTGCAATGCTTATTGAAAAGATAAAGAAGTGTCATCATCTAAGACACAGACCTCCTTCTTGCCATACATGAGAAAACTGCAGTATCTCTCTAGTATACGAGATTCCCTACTAGACCTTCTAATTGTTTGCATGTTTTCGTATACGGGTGAACTCAGTTCTTCCACCGATTCGGCCTAAGTGTTAACTTATTGGATCTCATCCAAATCAACAATCTCACTATTGATTTCCTTTGATAGAAATTCCTTTTCTAAAAAGATAGTGTGTCAAGAAACAATAAGCTTTTGTTTCTTGGTATTGTAGGATATATATTCTATTGAATTTTTAGGATATCCTATAAATTTACACATTATCGGTCTTGCTTCTAGTTTATTTGGGTCAACATTCTTGACATATGCCGGACAAAACCATACCTTCAAAAACTTGAGTTGGGGTACCTCACCATGCCACATCTCATATGGCATTTTAGGAAAAGATTTAGTGGGCAACAAGTTCAACAAATGCACTACGATTTCAACATATATCCCTAATAGGACAGAGGTAACTTATTCTTATACATCATGGAACGAACCATATCTAATAAAGTTCGGTTCCTTCGCTCTAGCACACCGTTATGTTGTGGAGTATAGGGTGGAATAACCTGAGAGACAATCCTATTATCTTTTAGGTACTGTTGGAGCTCTTGTCCAACGTACTCACCTCCTCGATCTGATCCAAGAATCTTAACCTTACGGTCCATTTAGTTTTCTACTATCTTTTAAGTAACCCGACGATATCGGTTTTGTTCTTCATAAGACACACATATCCTAGTCTCGAGAAGTCATCAGTGAAGGTAACAACGAAGAACTATTATCTTTGGTGATTATAGGAATAGGGCCACATACATCGCTCTATACTAACCCTAAGAGTTCATCAACTCTTTCATTGCTCCCACTAAAGGGGTACTTGGTCATTTTACGTTTGAGAAATAACTCACACATATCTAATGATTCAGATCTAAGTGAAGAGAGAAAACCATCAGTTTTCAGTTTGTGTAGTCGTTTCTCATAGATATGACCTAGCCTACAATGCCAAAGATAACTATCATTTATACTGTTAGATGTATTATTCATAGAACACACATAATTAGAATTGATCACATAAATGTCATTTTCAAGATTACCATCGCATACTTTATTTCTATTCAAACTAACGTTCATAACATTATTTGCACAATAATATATATATATATATATATATATATATCCAGTCTTAGAAAATCTCGAAACGGAAATAATCCTACAAATAGTCTTTTACAAAATAATAATTATTCAATTTCAAAACAACTCCACTAGGCAAACATAAATGATAGTCTCATATTATCGTTGCATCTACGATAGCTCTATCAGCAACTTGGAGCCTTATCTCTCTTTTTGCCAAGCGGTGCACTTCCTAATCCTTTGTACGAATTAAAAATATAAGTTTTGGATTCGGTATCTAAGACCCAAGAAATTTTATTGATTACAAAACAATTTAGAATCATAAATGTACCTAAAATCTTCAAGTAGTCGGGACAATTCCTTTTCCAGTGACTTTTCTTGTGGCCAAGGTGACATTCATTCTCATCATTAGTCTTCTTACTTTTTTTGTTTTTCTTAACTTCTTTTTTTCGCTTCTTCAAACTCTTTGAAAATGATGCACTACCCTTAAAAGCAAGTAATGTCCTTTGATCCTTATGTAGACCCCACTGAATTCAACATATTAAGGAGCTCTACAAGATTCACATTTAATTGGTTCATAATATAATTCAGTATGAACAGTTCATACTGAAGAGTAAGAGAACCAAAGATCAAATCTACTTGCAATTCATTGGTTTTTTTGTACATCTGATTGCAAAAGTCTATCAATATAGCCCTTCATCATCAGTACATAATTGTCCACTTTTTGTTCTGTGGTCATTTTGGTATTGAATAGCTTCTTCGTAAGCTCATACCTTGTGGAACTTGATTGTTCACCAAATAGGGCCTTGAGATTATCAAATATCTCATGGACTGATATATTTTTATGCTGCCTCTACAACGGATTATCTAAAATAGATAGCACGAAAACTTAGACGATCTATAGATCTGACACCTGTAACAACCCTGAATTTTTGACATTTTAAATGTGAATATTTAATTGAGTTTAAATATTTGAACGTTAGTTTAATTTGAATTTCAAATATCAGAGTTTGTTTGGTAATTAAATTAGTGAATTTAATTGTTTAAATTTGAGTAAAATTTTGAATTTGGAGTTTTAAGCTGATTAAAAATATTTTAAAGGCTTAAGAAATTTATATTGATGATACTGAAGATAATAAAAGCTTAATAATTGAATTTGAAAATGATTTGTTGAGTTTCGGATTTATATCGTTTAAATCGATATTTTAAAAATAGCTTTCTGAGGCACAGTCTCGGAATTCGACGAAACTAGTTCCATTGGATCTGTAATATTGTATTATTATCGGATTTCAATTTTTGTAATATTTGGAGTTGTTGTGTGAGCGTACGATAAGAAAACGCACTGAAATTAAATCGAAAATTTAATATTATAACTGGTTCAAAAAGCTATCTTCTCCATACGATCAAATTTGAACTCGAAACCTTTTCCATTGCGTTCGAAATAGGCGTATAACATTATAAACGCCTAGCGGCATGCCTCGATAGGAAGTCAAAATTTTTAGTTGACTTTATCGGAACGATTCGAATTTGAATTTAAATTTAATATATATTCATTCCAGTCAAATTTCTTTCCTTTCAGCTGCTTTTCTGTCATCCATCAAGCCATCCTACTGCCTATTCCTTTCTGATCACGCAACCATCTCTTCACGTTCTCTGTTCTTCTTTTTATAAATGCAAACAGATCACTTCGAAGAAAGAAAAAAAATCGACAGTTGATAAAAAAATGGCCGCTCGCCTTTGAAAAATTCAAAACGAAAAAAAGGAAACTATCTTTCGTTCAAAGCTAATTCCAAATCCCTCTGTTCGAATGGCCGAAGTCGTTTCTTCTTGTTTCGCATTCAAATCAATTACTACATCTCGGCTTCGAAGAAAATTTTGTTTAAATGGCCGATACTTCGATAAAGAATTTCCCTCAATCGAAAAAATTATTAACAACTGCGAATTCAATTTCAAATCGCGGAGGGGGAAAAATTTGCGAGCATCGATCTGGAGGCGGCAGGGGAGCGCTCGTGCGTACGCGTGAGTGGGCACGTGGGGATTTGTGATGGCGGCAGGTGGCGATCGTTCCGAGCACGATGATGTCGCAGTTAAAAAAAAATTCACGATGGTAGCGACCGCGTGCGCGATGCCATGAAGCTCGACATGTTGTGGAGGGCGACGCTATTGGTTATCGCGTTTGGGTAATCGCGACAGGCGAACGAAGTCGTCGACATGTTTTCTGGCCATCGAGCATCGTTCAGTAAGGTAAATTCCTATTTAGGTTTTAAATTCTCTGTAAAGGAAAAAAAACAGAAATCTTAAAACGAGATTTTGGATATAGAAAATTTATTTTATTAGACTTAATCTATACATATTTACAGATAAGCATAAAATTGTTATTTATATATATATATATATACATGTATAATACGTCTATTTACTGGTTAAAAATTTAAGAATATATGTAGGGAACCAATATATATATTATCACAATAAGAAGAAAAAAAATTATTTACAGTAAGTTGATGGAATAGTTATTTCTTCAATTTAAAAAAAATTTGAACAGTGAAGGAATCCTGCTGTTTATTATAGAAATGTAAATATTAATATAGATTTTATTTTATATATTGTGCATGTATATAAACCGTTAAGGGAAACTAGATATACACATTTTAAAATCACTGGGTAATTTAAAACTATCAAAACGAAAAGTGATTGTTCGATTAGTTCAAATATTAATAAAAATTATATAATGATTGTTCAAGGTCGGAATCTGAAAAGAAATGACTGGTTTGGATTGGATTGCAAAATTAAAAGCAAAGGTGAGATCTTCTCACTCAAACAAAGGGTTTTATTTAATTTTAAATAGTTATATTTAAAATTATTGATTGTGTTGATTGTGTGCTTGAATGATAGTATATATGATAGTAGTATATAACAATATATATATATTGGAATATGTATATATTGGAGTTGATTGATTTCCCGCATTATATAGCGGATGAGACCCTATAAGCCGCATAATAGCGGATGATATTTTTTTAATCCCATATACCGCGATATTCACCTCGAAGTGGAATTGGTATTGTGCTAACATCTGTGGATGCAGGGAAACAGGTTGGAGGGATCCAACAGGATTCCTCAAAACATTTGAATTGGTTTCATATGTTGTGTGTTGATTATTTATAATCTGTGTATGATTATATCTGTGATTGAATTTGTTGAAGGCTATAATTTAGCCGAATGTTTTTTTGGTATCGTTGGATACTAGAAATAAATAAATTGGATTTTTGAAATTAAAGTTGGAAATTTTTAGTAAATTCCTTTTGAAAGAATTGGGTGAGTTTAAAAGAAGGAATTTAAAAGCGTAAAGTTGATTTCTGTAATGTTATCGAATTATTTCCAAAATATGGGGAAAGATTTTTATAAATGGATTTTGAATAGTATTATTCGAAAGTTGGAAAATTTATTTAAAATGGAATTTTAAATGGTTTTGGAAGAGATAAAGGAATTTATTTTAAAAAGTGATAAATTTTTTTTGAAGTCCAATTGATAACTGATTTGGTATTGGAAAATAAATCTTTGGGAAATCGATATGAAAATTTATTTGGGGTTTGAATGAAAATTGATTTTTGTGTTGAGAATAAATTTGGAAATCGATTTGAAAAAAAATGATTTGGTATTTGGGATTAAAATTAGAATCAATTTGAAATTTGATTCGGTGTTAAATAAACTTAGAAATCAATTTGAAATTGATTTGGTGTTTGAAAGTGAATATTTGGAAATTTAAATTCACAGTGGGAATTTATAAAGAAAATAGGAAATGAATAATATCGGGAATTTTATTCCGCGAGTGAATATGATTTGAAATTGTTTTCAAAGTAATGAAGTGTGAAAAGTGATTTGAAATTGGTTTTCAAAACGTTGAAGTGTGGAAAATATATATCTTGTGAAGATATTTTGAAAATAAATAATTTGGGAAAAATTATTTAAATTGGTTGATTGTTGTTGATAGTTAAATAACCGACTATCAATATTTGCCCTTGAAATGACACTTGATTTGTTTTTTTAAACAAACGCTCATTATTCGGTTAAGCCGGGAGAGGACTTTATGTCATATAACCCATTCCGAATAGTGATACGTCGTGAATGGATCGCATTTGAAGACCGGTGTGAAGACCGGGTATTTTCGAAAATGAAAGGACAACCTGTCGAATGTCTCTGCACCGAGTTGCTCCGGTATAGAGATTTATATCACTCTTCTTGTGATGGGAAGTCCGTACGTGATTAGTGAATACTCGGATTGCAAGGGCTTCTTTGGAAGTGCCTTCGGTTCCGTTCGATCCTGGAACGGACTTGTATGGATGTGTGTCTGACGTTACACTTTGAGATGTAAAGCTGGTTTCTATCAAATACATTTCTGTTGGTGGCGGAGAATTTATTATCTTAGCTTAACACCCTTCTCTGAGACGTACGAGCTCAGAGGTTATGTAGTTGATGGTTACTAGTGATACATTCCCAATTTGGTAATGTAGCATACGAAGTGCTGTTGATCATTTGTTGATCAAAGCGTGGCTTTGTGAAAAAGCGTGGCTTTGTGAAAAAGCATGGCTTTGTGAAAAAGCGTAGCTTTGTGGACGAGACTTCGTCGAGCCACACAACCCGGTAATGGTCGAAACAGGAATGTTGCGACAAGGTTGTTAGGGGTCGCGCCCCTAGAGTATGTCATTTCCTTCTGGATAAAAGGTGATATCATGGTATGGAGCCCAGATATTTTACCTATGTTGATGCTGCAAATTTATTATACTTTGTGGTTGTTGCTTTGTGGTTGAGGATCCTCGGATAAAGGTCGGTAACGACCGCGGGATGGCATAGCCCGTGTGTTAGCTACCTAGTTACAGCTGTACAGTGTGAGGTAGCATCGGCCTTGTGTTTGCAGAGAGCAGGTTGACTCTCGGGGCATCTTTCCTGAGGCGTTTCCATTTCGGTGTAAGGAAGTTCCTTTGCCTGACCATTTGTTGGAAAATCCAAAGAAATAATACGAACCTTGTACGGTTTTATTTGTAGAACCTGCTATTTAACATAGCAGCTATAGTAGGCATACAATAATGGTTGTATGCTGGCTAAGATTAATATTATACTTTCGAAATGTTTTCGACACTAGACATTAATAATAATATCCAATGATTTTGCGTAGTAAGCATATTTGACTATCATAAGGAGAAATCTCCTCCAATTCTGCGTTTGCATTGTGTGTGTGGCGGGAGGCCTTATGGTAGTTTCATTTTCCAAAAGCATTGCGAATCTGTTTTATTTTCTTTGTGAAAATAACTGCTTTACGATCTCACACCAGTCACCATGACTGACTCAGAGTTTATTGTTCCCTTTCTAAACTCTGGGTGCCCATAATTTTCCACACGGGCAGCCTAGAGTTATGTTATCAGGATATTCTGGATATTTTGGAGCTTTGGAGATGAGCTAGATGGCGAGGCGTACTACCGTACTTGTTTATTTATTCCGCTGTGTATTCTATGTGAGGACAAGTTTATATAACTGTCCATTGTTGTATTGAGTTGTATACTGACTCTGATGATGTATGTATAAACTGATATAGTCTTTTGTTTTAAAGATTATTGATTCATCTATTATATATTGTTCCGCTGCGAATGTGAGATTCTGATATTGTTTCTGTTTCTATTTTTCTGTTCTTTCCTTTCTTCTGTCTTCTTCTACCTCTTCTTTTTAACCCTAATGGTTCGGTTTTCCGGCATTCGATTGCGCGGCATTTGATACAGTGGACGTATTAATGTCGACTTTCGAGCGTCGAAAAGTCGCAAACCGTTACATGTGGTATCAGAGCTGTTGGTTAAGCGACAACCCTGGCTCTGTTGGGAATTACTCATTAGAGATAGAGTCAGTAGTACTCTAGAATGAGTTGAGTGTAATAATAGATATGAGCGCGTATTTGTTAGTGACTACAAAATTGTTTTGTATTGTGTTGACTTATCGGTTGATTGTTTATAGATTCTGGTCGGTGCAGTCTGGCCAACTGTAATCGATAGGGATTTCTAAACTCTTAAACAAGATAAACCGACACAGTATTGTTTTAAAATAGGGTGAATGAAATAATTTTGTCCAAAACTATTTTTGTATAGAAAAGAAAGGATTTTCTATGAATTATTGTAGTATATGGATGCTTGGTTGTTAGGAAGTGATAATATTGAATTATTATCATTGTTGTATGGAGAAATGAATAAGGAATAAAATGTATAACCAAAGATTTGGAGATAAATTCATTTAACAAATGAAATTTATAAATACGAATTGAAAGCTAAGAAATAAATCCATATACAAATAGAATTTGTAAATATAAATTGTGGATGTGATTTATAATTGGAAATAGAATTCCAGGAAAATATTTGAAATAAAATTCATTAATGGAATGAAATTAGTAATGTAAATTTATAAATGAGTTTTATAGATTGAAATGAGATGCCAGAGTAATTGTTGCAATACGAATTAAAGGATTTGAAATTGAAATTTCAAAGTTAGTTTTGAAATGTGAGTAATTGTTTAAAAGACTCTGGAATTTCTTTAGAGTGTTATGGAATGTGAATAAGTTTGATGACTCATAAAAGTATTTGAATTTGATTGGAATGAGATTCAAATTGAAAATGAATGAAATTGTGAATGAACAAATGAGGTTACATTTGTAAAATGAATTGGAATTAAAAAAAATGAAATGAGATTTGATTTGAATCAAGTTGAATAAAAATCCAAACTTGGAAAAATAAAATAAAATGGATTGAATTCAAGTAAACTAACTTGATAATTTATTAATTAATGAAATAATGAATTGGTTGAATTAAAGTCGAGTTGTGAGCTAAATTTGGAAGTGGTTTGAATTTGCATATAAATTCAAATAAGTAGTAGGAATATATTGAAATTTCCTTGTTATTGATAAAGGAAATTCAGGATGAATTGAATATGGAAATTGAAATTTAAAATGAATAAGTGAATGTACTAATTGAATTAAATTAGTGAATGGAATAGATTTGATAAATGAAAACCAATCAAAGAAAATAATTTGGAAATTGTTTATGAGGAAGAAAAAAATAAATGATAAACTTGAGTTTTGAATTGAAATAGCTTAAGTAAATATGGGATAATAAATCAATTTAAGTGAAACTTTGAAATGGTTTAAATGAAAACTTAGTTGATTAATGAGTTGAAAATGTGAAATTGAATAGTGATAAATATATAACTTCAGCAATGAAGTGAAAATAAATACAAGGAGTGTATATAAATATTTGCATTGTTGTTGTCGAGTTTTGTACAATGGTTTTAAACAAATCGAAAGGTTTTGTGAATTTTTTTTTTGAGAAAAATGTGTGATCCTCTTTAAATAGAGGAGAGCACACATGCGAATATATATATAACACTGTCATAAAGTGCTGCCAACAAGCCTGGCAGGTAACAAAAAAAACCAAATACAAATATAACAAATCTCAGGTACTCCTAAGATGAGTTCCGGCAAGGCCACTACCCATCACACCCCAATATCGAGCTCCGGCATGGCCACCACCTGATATTAAGGTGTTAGAAATACCTAAAAAACTAGAGGAAAAACAAAAAAAACTACTGGGTGACGCCCCAGACTAAAGAGGAGGCTCCAACCAACTGAATAGGTGAAAAAGAAAGGTTTTGTGAATATGAAATGTAAATTCAATTGAAATGGAATCAATTTAAATGATTATTAGCTTAAGTAATCATTTAGTTGCATGAATATTAACAAAATTTGAATAGAAAGAATTATCGTTTGACAAAAAACAAGAATTACATAAATCCTATGAATTGATAGAAGTGAAATAAATTGATTTTTGAATCAATTGAAATGATATGAATTCGTTTCGCTAAAAATGAATAGAATGAAGAAAATGAGTTGTAGATCACTTGAATTGAATGGAAATTGTATGTGAATTGGTCGTAAGCAATTTAATTTGTATAGAAACCATTGAATTGAATATAAATTAGATGAAAGCAATTTAATTTGTATCGAAACCATATAAATTGCTAATGGAAATTGTTTTGGATGTATTGCTTATGAAATCTATGTATTTGCTATTGAAAATAAGTGAAATGTTAATAGATTTCCTATATATGTCACTTACATATTTAAACTAAGTAAGTGTAGGTTTTTGGAAGCCGTTTGGCTGCATTTGGTTGCGCAAATGCTTAAAAAATAACCGCTTTGCTTAAAAATGCTAATAAAGGTACGCATACACAATACAAAATAGGAAATATGAACTGTTTTTGCTTTTCCGACCGTGTGGATCGATGTATACATATTTATATCTTTTGTCAAATTGCAAAAGCTCCTCCGTACAAAGGAGACTCTGCCAAAAATTTTCGAAAATTTTGGGAGTTAGAAAATTTTTGAAAATTTGGAAAATTTTGTTAATGGGAAAATTGATTTTCAAATTGTAATGGAAACGTAAGAATTGAACTAGAAAATGAAAACCATTGTTTTGGTTGAAGTTGAAAGCTTTGGAAAAAAGTGAACATCGAGTTTTCACTAAGGGAATTTTTGAAGATAAAATGAATTCAAATAGAATTGAAATTGTAAATTGAATTCAAATGGAATTGAAAATGCAAAGTTGAATGGAAATGAATATATAACTTTGTTAGTAAAGTGAAAATAAATATAAGAAGTATGTAAACGCTTATATTGAACTAAAGAAATGAATGGTGGAATTCTTAAGTAAATTTGGTGGTGGAAGTATACTAAATTAATAATTGGATGAAAATTAAATTGAAAGCTATGGTTGGAAATTATTGCTAGTAGTATACAGGTGTTTTTAAGGAAAAAGAAATTGGGATTTTTGATTTCGAAGGTAAATTTGGAATTCACTTAACAAAAGGTATGTATTTGAATTTCAGTATGAAATTTGATTGAGTTTTTTATTCGGCCACTTGGCATTTTGTTTTCTATTGATATTTGGGAGTCTGTAGGGACATTTTGTAGTTGTACTGAGCTAGCTGCGCAAAGGAGACGCTGGCGAAATTTTTCGAAAATTTTGAAAGTTTACAATTTGAATTTAAATTTAAATTTTAATTGTGAAGTAAAAATGAAGTTGCTTGAATTATGAAGTGTTTGGAAAGTTAACTTAAGTAATAACGAATCTTTAATAGAAAGATTTGTTTTGAAAATTTGATAAAACTGTTTGGTTTGGGGAAATGATAAACGGGTATTGGAGCATTCTTCTTAACTTGTAATTTCGGGACGAAATTCTTTTAAGGGGGGAAGATTGTAACGACCTTGAATTTTTGACATTTGAAATGTGAATATTTAATTGAGTTTAAATATTTGAATGTTAGTTTAATTTGAATTTCAAATATCAGAGTTTGTTTGGTAATTAAATTACTGAATTTAATTGTTTAAATTTGAGTAAAATTTTGAATTTGGAGTTTTAAGCTGATTAAAAATATTTTAAAGGCTTAAGAAATTTATATTGATGATACTGAAGATAATAAAAGCTTCAGAATTGAATTTGAAAATGATTTGTTGAGTTTCGGATTTATATCGTTTAAATCGATATTTTAAAAATAGCTTTCCGAGGCACAGTCTCGGAATTCGACGAAACTAGTTCCATTGGATCCGTAATATTGTATTATTATCGGATTTCAATTTTTGTAATGTTTGGAGTTATTATGTGAGCGTACGATAAGCAAACGCGCTGAAATTAAATCGAAAATTTAATATTATAACTGGTTCAAAAAGATATCTTCACCATATGATCAAATTTGGACTCGAAACCTTTTCCATTGCGTTCGAAATAGGCGTATAACATTATAAACGCCTAGCGGCATGCCTCGATAGGAAGTCAAAATTTTTAGTTGACTTTATCAGAACGATTCGAATTTGAATTAAAATTTAATATATATTCATTCCAGTCAAATTTCTTTCCTTTCAACTGCTTTTCTGTCATCCATCAAGCCATCCTACTGCCTATTCCTTTCTGATCACGCAACCATCTCTTCACGTTCTCTGTTCTTCTTTTTATAAATGCAAACAGATCACTTCGAAGAAAGAAAAAAAATCGACAGTTGATAAAAAAATGGCCGCTCGCCTTTGAAAAATTCAAAACGAAAAAAAAGGAAACTATCTTTCATTCAAAGCTAATTCCAAATCCCTCTATTCGAATGGCCGAAGTCGTTTCTTCTTGTTTCGCATTCAAATCAATTACTACATCTCGGCTTCGAAGAAAATTTTGTTTAAATGGTCGATACTTCGATAAAGAATTTCCCTCAATCGAAAAAATTATTAACAGCTGCGAATTCATTTTCAAATCGGGGAGGGGGAAAAATTCACGAGCATCGATCTGGAGGCGGTAGGGGAGCGCTCGCGCGTACGCGTGCGTGGGAACGTGGGGATTCGTGATGGCGGCAGGTGGCGATCGTTCCGAGCACGATGATGTCGCAGTTAAAAAAAAATTTGCGATGGTCGCGACCGCGTGCGCGATGCCGTGAAGCTCGGCATGTTATGGAGGGCGACGCTGTTGGTTATCGCGTTTGGGTAATCGCGACAGGCGAACGAAGTCGTCGACGTGTTTTCTGGCCATCGAGCATCGTTCAGTAAGGTAAATTCCTATTTAGGTTTTAAATTCTCTGTAAAAGAAAAAAAACAGAAATCTTAAAACGAGATTTTGGATATAGAAATTTTATTTTATTAGACTTAATGTATACATATTTATAGATAAGCAGAAAATTGTTATATATATATATATATGTATGTATAATACGTCTATTTACTGGTTAAAAATTTAAGAATATATGTAGGGAACCAATATATATATTATCACAGTAAGAAGAAAAAAAATTATTTACAGTAAGTTGATGGAATAGTTATTTCTTCAATTTAAAAAAAATTGAACAGTGAAGGAATCCTGCTGTTTATTATAGAAAAGTAAATATTAATATAGATTTTATTTTATATATTGTGCATGTATATAAACAGTTAAGGGAAACTAGATATACACATTTTAAAATCACTGGGTAATTTAAAACTATCAAAACGAAAAGTGATTGTTCGATTAGTTCGAATATTAATAAAAATTATATAATGATTGTTCAAGGTCGGAATCTGAAAAGAAATGACTGGTTTGGATTGGATTGCAAAATTAAAAGCAAAGGTGAGATCTTCTCACTCAAACAAAGGGTTTTGTTTAATTTTAAATAGTTATATTTAAAATTATTGATTGTGTTGATTGTGTGCTTGAATGATAGTATATATGATAGTAGTATATAGCAATATATATATATTGGAATATGTATATATTGGAGTTGATTGATTTCCCGCATTATATAGCGGATGAGACCCTATAAGCCGCATAATAGCGGATGATATTTTTTTAATCCCATATACCACGATATTCCACCTCAAAGTGGAATTGGTATGTGCTAACATCTGTGGATGCAGGGAAACAGGTTGGAGGGATCCAACAGGATTCCTCAAAACATTTGAATTGGTTTCATATGTTGTGTGTTGATTATTTATAATCTATGTATGATTATATCTGTGATTGAATTTATTGAAGGCTATAATTTAGCCGAATGTGTTTTTGGTATCGTTGGATACCAGAAATAAATAAATTGGATTTTTGAAATTAAAGTTGGAAATTTTTAGTAAATTCCTTTTGAAAGAATTGGGTGAGTTTAAAAGAAGGAATTTAAAAGCGTAAAGTTGATTTCTGTAATGTTATCGAATTATTTCCAAAATATGGGGAAAGATTTTTATAAATGGATTTTGAATAGTATTATTCGAAAGTTGGAAAATTTATTTAAATTGGAATTTTAAATGGTTTTGGAAGAGATAAAGGAATTTATTTTAAAAAGTGATAATTTTTTTTTTGAAGTCCAATTGATAACTGATTTGGTATTGGAAAATAAATCTTTGGGAAATCGATATGAAATTTTATTTGGGGTTTGAATGAAAATTGATTTTTGTGTTGAGAATAAATTTGGAAATCGATTTGTAAAAAAATGATTTGGTATTTGGGATTAAAATTAGAATCAATTTGAAATTTGATTCGGTGTTGAAATAAACTTAGAAATCAATTTGAAATTGATTTGGTGTTTGAAAGTGAATATTTGGAAATTTAAATTCACAGTGGGAATTTATAAAGAAAAAGGGAAATGAATAATATCGGGAATTTTATTCCGCGAGTGAATATGATTTGAAATTGTTTTCAAAGTAATGAAGTGTGAAAAGTGATTTGAAATTGGTTTTCAAAACGTTGAAGTGTGGAAAATATATATCTTGTGAAGATATTTTGAAAATAAATAATTTGGGAAAAATTATTTAAATTGGTTGATTGTTGTGAATGTTGTTGATAGTTAAATAACCGACTATCAATATTTGCCCTTGAAATGGCACTTGATTTGTTTTTTTAAACAAACGCTCATTATTCGGTTAAGCCGGGAGAGGACTTTATGTTATATAACCCATTCAGAATAGTGATACGTCGTGAATGGATCGCATTTGAAGACCGGTGTGAAGACCGAGTATTTTCGAAAATGAAAGGACAACCTTTTGAATGTCTCTGCACCGAGTTGCTCCGGTATAGAGATTTATATCACTCTTCTTGTGATGGGAAGTCCGGACGTGATTAGTGAATACCCGGATTGCAAGGGCTTCTTTGGAAGTGCCTTCGGTTCCATTCGATCACGGAACGGACTTGTATGGATGTGTGTCTGACGTTACACTTTGAGATGTAAAGCTGGTTTCTATCAAATACATTTATATTGGTGGCGGAGAATTTATTCTCTTAGCTTAACACCCTTCTCTAAGACGTACGAGCTCAGAGGTTATGTAGTTGATGGTTACTAGTGATACATTCCCAATTTGGTAATGTGGCATACGAAGTGCTGTTGATCATTTGTTGATCAAAGCGTGGCTTTGTGAAAAAGCGTCGCTTTGTGAAAAAGCATGGCTTTGTGAAAAAGCGTAGCTTTGTGGACGAGACTTCGTCGAGCCACACAACTCGGTAATGGTCGAAATAGGAATGTTGCAGCAAGGTTGTTAGGGGTCGCGCCCCTAGAGTATGTCATTTCCTTCTGGATAAAAGGTGATATCATGGTATGGGGCCCAGATATTTTACCTATGTTGATGCTGCAAATTTATTATACTTTGTGGTTGTTGCTTTGTGGTTGAGGATCCTCGGATAAAGGTCGGTAACGACCGGGGGATGGCATAGCTCGTGTGTTAGCTACCTAGTCACAGCTGTACAGCATGTGGTAGCGTCGGCCTTGTGTTTGCAGAGAGCAGGTTGGCTCTCGGGGCGTCTTTCCAGAGGCGTTTCCATTTCGGTGTAAGGAAGTTTCTTTGCCTGACCATTTGTTGGAAAATCCAAAGAAACAATACGAACCTTGTACGGTTTTATTTGTAGAACCTGCTATTTAACATAGCAGCTATAGTAGGCATACAATAATGGTTGTATGCTGGCTAAGATTAATATTATACTTTCGAAATGTTTTCGACACTAGACATTAATAATAATATCCAATGATTTTGCGTAGTAAGCATATTTGACTATCATAACGAGAAATCTCCTCCAATTCTGCGTTTGCATTGTGTGTGTGGCGGGAGGCCTTATGGTAGTTTCATTTTCCAAAAGCATTGCGAATCTGTTTTATTTTCTTTGTGAAAATAACTGTTTTACGATCTCACACCAACAAATAATATCCCTCAAATTTATTTATAACCATATCAATTTGAAGTTTCCATTGTCAACATTATATTTATTAAAGCCCATACGATGTATATATATCATCCGTATGCAAAATCATACATGATCGCTCACTCGATCGTACAATTTCACTTCCGAACTAGTATCATTTTCACGATCACTCTAGTTCGGACTCAGATCCGGTTCCTTGATAGAAACCGTCATTTTCCTTGCATAGCCATATACTATGATAAAGAATATCAGAATCAATTAAAAATCCATATCCAATGTTTGCCGTCAAGAATCGAGTGAAAAATCCTAACTCGGATTGGTGTAAATCACCATGAAATCGAATATTCGAATTTGGATCAAACAGTTACGCGAATAAAATAATATACGTACAACTTACGTGTTTATTTCAATTGGTTTCTTATTACATCCCATTCTTTTTATTTACATTCATTTGATCCGCATTCAATTCAAATCAAATTACATTATTCATATTAGTTTCACTTGCATTCAATTCATTAACATTCACTTATTAATATTCACTTTAGATTCAATTTATGTTTAACAACATTTCATTCCAAATTCAATTTACTTAGTATATTTTCTTTAATACTAAAAACACTTAACAACTGTGGGTGTATTTCATCCACCACCGGTCCAAAAGAAAAGGAGCCAGGCCTCTCCACCTCAAAGCCGATCCAAAGCTTCTCCAGCAACCACTGAACCAACCTAAGCATCACCGGACCATCATCACCAGATCAGCATCACCGGACCATCATCACCGGACCATCATCACCGGACCATCATCACCGGACCAGCATCACCGGACCATCATCACCGGACCAGCATCACCGAACCATCATCACCGGACCATCATCACCGGACCAGCATCACCGGACCATCATCACCGGACCATCATCACCGGACCATCATCACCAGACCATTACCACCGAACCAAAGCTCCACCGGTCCAACCATACTCCTACCATCGAACCAAGGTAAACCGGACCAACTCCACCAGGCCAGATCGCCTCAGCACAGGCCCACCAAGCTGATATATACCTCCAAGACCCCTACCCCCAGCCTCACTCTATAAATAGAGGGGCAGGGGTACAACAATGGGGGACAAGTTTGAGAGCTCAAGCACGGAGAGAACTTTCAAACAACTTTCTTTTACTTGTATCAAAGCTTTGTACTTGTAATCTAAACAAGAGAAGAGAAATAACATATAAAGTGGACGTAGGCACTTCTGGCTGAACCACTATAAATCTGCCTGTCTTTTTACAGTTTAGCCCCTGCTTTTCATATATTTGCATAAATCACCCAAATCACTAAGAACAACATAAGATCTACTAAATCATACGACTTTGAGGTGTTTGTCCATTTTTTGTGCAAACATTTTTGGTGCTTTCACTGAGAGTTAGAAGCTCGAAGCTTCAGCTTCATCCACTTAACATTTTTCCTAACAGCGTCGTTCGCCACTTGGAAAACATGCCTCCCAAACAGAGAAAAGATGTTAACAAAGGAAAAAACATCGCATCCAGCAGTATTCCAGATCCAGCTGTCACGAATCAAGTAAATCGTCCTCCTCCAGCAGCAGTACTAAATGAAGGACAGGCTAATCCGACCACTCCTGCCACAGAACAGCCCGCAGCAATTACTAGGGCAGATTTAGACAAAGTTGTGGTTGAAGTAACTAACCGCTTCACGTCCCAGCAGGAAGCCTTGGTGGACCATCTCATGTCACGCTTAAGGGATGCTGAAGAGTCCAACCGCAACACTGAATCGTTGGGCGAGTCCCAGTCTGGAGGATCTCGGAGACAACAAAGGTCTTCCTTCTTCGAAGGAGCTAACGGCAGAAGTAGCCATGGTAGGAGCCGAGATCGAGCACAGCCCGAAGTTAGGCCTGAGGAAACGTTTGGTACCGAACCCAACGGGGGAGGCACCGGACGAAGGTCAACTGTAGCTGAGCCCGTCATACTGCCTAACCACGGAAACGCCAGTGAACGGGGCCGAGCTAGAGTCCAGCCCGAAGTTGGACCCGAGGAAGTGCTTAGATCAGAGCCCAGTAGGGGAAGATCAAGGCAAGGGCCAACTGTAGCTGACCCTAGCATGCTCCCAGAAGATCAAAGGCAGCCATTGGAAAATATGAGGAATGATAGACGATACCATCCCTACAGGTCATCTGGACGGAATCAATCCCACAGAACAAAACCAAACTCATTTCTATCTGCTCCGAATTCTGATGAAAGGATGGCGCGCTTATTCAGACAGTGCGTCCAACGGGAGCAAAGAGATCGAGGGATAGGCGCTAGGGTAACCAGCCCTTTCGCCCGCAATATAGAAATTGCTATCACCCCCCGAGAATGGAAGATGCCAACAATGGAACCTTACAAAGGAACCTCCGACCCCGTTGTACACTTACAAAGATACACACAACATATGCTCATGAGTGGAGCAACAGAGGGAGTACTGTGCAAATGCTTTCCGCTCTTCTTAGCAGATCTCGCTACCTCCTGGTTCTGTCATCTACCCCAGGGATCCATCAGCTCCTGGGAAATGTTGAAAGAAAAGTTTACCAGTCAGTTCCGCATTCATGTGGAGCAACTTAAGGACGCTTATTCCTTATCCAGCGTCAAACAGAAACCTGGAGAGAAACTGCAGTAATACCTAACCCGATTCAATGCCGCGGCAGCCGCAGTCCAAGATGCCGATGAGAAGCTTATTCTAATGGCCCTCTGTAGTGGTGTGCATCCGGACACTAAATTTTCTAGAAGGTTGACAAAAGAAAAACCAGCTACTTTACCCGATTTCTTCCATGAAGCCGGGAAATATATGAGGCTTGAGGATGCTGCCGTTGAGGGGCAGTCAGGACAACAAAATAAGGCAACTCACAGCAACACCCCTGCTGTGGCAAGGGACGTTCGAAAAAATGATTCCAGAGACAATGCTGGGGGCAAGAAGGGAGAAAAGCGCCTATATCGGCCAGGACCGAGATTCGACACTTACACTCCTTTGAACGAGACCGTCGAAAATATCTTCCTTGCCACCCAAGGCGAAGTTAGGTACAAATGCCCACCATACAAGAAGGAATCAGATAACGCGCAGAAGTCTGGAAAGTTCTGCCGCTTCCACGAATCTCATGGGCATGATACCAATGACTGCCATCATCTCCGGGACTTGATCGAGGAACATATCAGAAGAAAGAAACTGGAACGCTATGTAAAAAGTCAAGACAGGACTCCAGCTCTTGCCAATGAGAGTCCAAGGCTACCCTCACCGGAGATCGGCAGAGGAAACCGCAACACTAGCGGCTGTAGTCAAGAGAAGATAGTGGTCCATACCATCTCGGGAGGACCGCACATCGCAGACAGGAACTGGAAAGAGATGGAAAGATATGGAAAGTTGCTCAGAGACAATAAAAACTATGTCAATTCAGTTATAGAAGAACGCCACCCGAAAAGGATAGAAAGTGATGACATCACATTCGGTAGGCGTGACCTAGAAGGAAGGCAATACCCTCACATGGATCCCATGGTTATCTCTGCCCGGCTCGGTCCCGCCGAAGTTTACCGAATCCTAGTGGACACTGGAAGCTCAGTAAATATCCTGTTCAAACATGCATTCGACAAAATGAAGCTATCGATGAAGGATGTATATCCCTGCGATAAGCCATTACACGGTTTCACTGGAGATGCAAAGATGCCCCTCGGGCAACTGGACCTCTTCGTCGAGATTGGAAGCCATCCCCGCTCCATTGTACAGAAACAGACGTTTGTGCTAATAGAAAACCATTCGGCCTACAACGCCTTCTTAGGAAGGCCAGCCTTGTCTGACTTCCAAATTGTCCTAGCCCCATGGTGCCTAAAGATGAAATTTCCAACGGACAATGGAGTAGGGGAAGTAGAAGGGGATCTGGATGTTGCTCGAGACTGCTATGTGACTGAACTTCGCAACAATCACAGGAAGGATAAAGGGAAGGGTGTAGAGGTTGCCCTCTGCACAAAAAGTCTAGAAGCATAGCAACTAAAGAAAGCTCCTCCTCTTCGATATACCAGCGACCCTTTCAATGAATTACACCCTAGGGACAAAGAGGAGGAGGCCACCGCCGAGCCTGCAGAGACTATGGAGTTTGTATCTGTAGACAAGCACGACTCAAGTAGGCTATTAAAAATTGGGTCCCAACTAAAAACAGAGTTGAAGGAGCAACTCATCGACTTTCTCCGCCACAACTTGGATATATTCGCATGGTCACACGCTGACATGACCGGAATCTCCCCCGATGTAGCATGCCACGTACTAAACATTGATCCTACCAAGGCACCCGTAAAACAAAGAAAGAGAAGTATGGGGGCAGAGCGATCAGCAGCCCTCGATGAAGAAGTAAAGAATCTGCTCGCCAATGACTTCATACGAGAAGCCACCTACCCGGAATGGATCGCTAACCCGGTGCTGGTAAAGAAGGCTAATGGGAAATGGCGAACGTGCATTGACTTTTCCAACCTAAACGACGCCTGCCCAAAGGATTGCTTCCCACTTCCCCGAATCGACCAACTTGTAGACAGCACAGCCGGGCACGAGCTCTTATCTTTTATGGACGCATACTCAGGATATAACCAAATTCCTATGCATGCTCCCGACCAAGACCATACTAGTTTCATCACCGACCGAAGTTTATACTGCTATAAGGTAATGCCTTTCGGACTTAAGAATGCAGGGGCCACCTACCAGCGCCTCGTCAACAAGATGTTTGCAGGGCTAATAGGGCAAACTATGGAAGTATACGTGGATGACATGCTGGTAAAGTCAAGGAAAGCCGACAATCATGTAAGCCACCTAGGCGAGATGTTTCAAGTACTCCGCCAGTATGGAATGTAGTTGAATCCTCTAAAATGCTCCTTCGGAGTATCATCAGGAAAGTTCTTAGGATTCATCGTCCATGCCAGAGGGATTGAAGCAAACCCTAAACAAGTCCGAGCGCTAAGGGATATCAAGATACCTTCCACTCGAAAGGAAATGCAAAGCCTGAATGGAAAAGTGGCCGCCCTAAGCCGATTCATCTCCAAAGAAATGGACAAGTGCGTCCCTTTTTTCGAAGCTCTAAAGAAAGACAAAGGAAAGTTCAAATGGACTGACGAATGCTTAACCGCTTTCCTTAACTTAATCGAACACCTCCAGAAACCACCGGTACTCTCGACTCCAAGCGAAGGCGAAGAATTATACCTATACCTTGCTGTGTCATCTCACGCCCTGAGTGCTGCCTTGGTAAGAGAAGACAACCGCATGCAGCGGCCAGTTTACTTCATCAGTAAGAGGTTTACGAGGGCAGAAGTCAGATATCCTAAACTTGAGAAGCTAGCATACTATTTACTAATCACATCACGAAAACTGCGTCACTACTTCCAGTCCCATTCCATCAAAGTTCTGACCGATCAACCACTGAGGCAGGTACTCCATCGTCCCGACACTTCTGGGCGACTACTTAAATGGTGCATTGAACTAAGTTAGTATGATATCACCTATCACCCTCGCACCGCCATCAAGGGACAAGCCATGGCTGATTTCATTGCAGAATTCACTACCAACGAAGATAAGGAGCGATTGGAAATAGCAGAAGATATCAAGTGGAACCTCTGAATAAAGTATCTTCAACAAAAGTTATTAACTTCTTGATCAAAAATGTTCTGTGCAGGTACGGAGTCCCACTCAAAATCATATCAGACAATGGGCTTCAGTTTGACAGCGAGGAATTCGCCAACTGGTGCCGAGAGCACAGAATTCACAAAAGCTTCTCGTCCGTGGCGTATCCCCAAGCAAACGGACAAGTCGAAGCCGTCAACAAAATTCTGAAAACTCTAATCAAAAAGAAACTCGAAAAATCAAAGGGCGCTTGGGTGGATGAACTCCCTACGGCACTGTGGGCCTATCGCACATCTTTCAGAACATCAACAGGGCATACTCCTTTCTCTTTGGCATACGGATCGGAGGCTATGCTCCCAGTTGAAACCATCGTGCCTTCCCACCGTAGGATCCACTATAACCCCAAAGAGAACGAAGAACTCCTTCACATGTCTTTGGATCTAGTTGAGGAGAGAAGAAATGACGCAATCCTTAAAGCAGCAGCCCACAAGCAAAAAGTGGCAACACAATACAACTCCAAAGTCAAGCATCGTACCTTACAAGAAGGGGATCTTGTCCTCAAGCGAATCTTCCCTCGCCCCGGAGCACTAGATCCAATCTGGGATGGACCATATGTAATTCATAAAGATCTCCACAATGGAGCTTATATTTTGTCAACAGTGGACGGAGAGGTGTTCCAGAGGGCATGGAACATCCAACACCTCCGTTGATACTTTTCTTAACTTGTACTGCCCATATGAAGTGAATTAACAAAGAGAATCAGTGGACGTAGGCCTTTTCGTGCCGAACCACTTTAAAAAACCTTGTCTCTTTTGTAACTTGTTCCTTTATATCTTGGTTGCTTGTTAACTTTATCCTTTTCTGTTGAACAAAATCCTATGTGTATAGCATTTCCACTCAATGCACTCCACAGCGCAACTTCACCTGGACAAGACCTAACAGGTACTATGCGAATCTATGCCCTCGCCAATGAGACACTTTTGCTCCAGCATCCTCTGCTGCGGGTTAACTCATTGCTCGCGACGGCCCTTAAAGCCAATTGTAATGAGCCGATTATAAGCCACCGAGAAGGCCGATTATAGCCGAGGTAGCTCATTACGGCGTTTGGCTCACCGGCAACTGTGAACCGACTATAAGCCCTAACATAAGGTGTGGCCAGCCAGGGGCAGTTCACGGTTGACGATCGGCACCCACGCTAGCCGACCACAGTAAATCGAATAATACCCACGATTATGGGCCATAATGGCCCGGGTAGTTACTGTGCGCGATCTCGGCTCCGATGTGTCTTAAGTGCGGCTGTGGTAAAAAAGAATTAACTCCCCGCGGAGGCGTAAGATGGGTGACAAACGTCTCCAAGACCCACAGCTAGGGAAAGTGACTACAAAGCCCGTTTGCCACGAACTTAAGCACATCGACGACCTTCCGTGATTGGAAGTTTTACTTTTTCACGTATTTCAATTTTACTTAAGAAACTCTTCTCCTATCCTTTGTAACAATCCTTGAAGTACAAGACACAGAACATGAGACACTCACTAATAGAAGCGGATACTCACAGCAAGATACTGGACCGCATCCCTTACTCGGTCACACATGATATTCAAAGCTGCCATCTACAAGCAAAATATAAAGGGCGGTATTTCCTTCTTTCATATGTAAACACATGACTATAATTTATTCACACCTCACGCTAACATTGCAAATCATGAAATTATGTTTTAAACAAGAACCTGACATCAAACACAATTTGATTACAAGAATGTGCATAGCTATATTTCTCATACAACATGCCAAAATAGCAAAAAAACATTCAAAAGACGACAAAATCAGCTTAAGTTAAAGAATTACACATCAAGAATAGAGCTATTTATTACAAGTAGCAAAAATTACAACCTAAGAGTTACTCTACTATTTTAAGACTAACATATACAACCATGTCAAGTCCATAAAAAAGAATTTTCCAGGTCTAATCAAGAAGCCGGCTGCGTCGGAGTCTTATCCTTGTCCTGTTGCCCACCTATCCGGTCAGAAAAAGGATTCGTTAGTGATAAGCAACCAAAGTTAATGGAAAGACTAGAGAGGAAGACTTACCAGCATCTGCTCCTTGATCAGCTTGATCATCATCCTCCGCTTGCACACCTGTCTCATCAGTTGCAAGCAACCGCATGCCCTCCTTCACCGCCACCTTCTCCTCTTTGGTAAAATGGGCGGTAACAGCATCCATCCTAAAGGCCATGCCACCCTCCTTATCTGTCTCAGCCTGGGCCTCCTCTAGAGCCTTGAGATAGATCCTAGCCATAACCCGAGGGTAATCATCCATCCAAGACAAGTTACCCTGCCTCCAAGTATGAAAGTACATATCCTGGAGCATCCCCTCCATCAGCTCCTCGTTCTCTTCAAACTCCCTCGCCCGGGCCTCGGAATCCGACAACCTTACGACGGCGGCATCTCTCTCCAATCGGTATCTCAAGCAGTCAGCCTGAAGGGATTTCCGCATTGCCTCCATCTCCTCCCTCAACTTGGCTTGAGCAAGCTCTGCAGCCTCAAGCTTCCCAGACAACTCCTCTATCTGCTCAAGATCCGCTTTCCGAACCTCGCCCACCGTGGCAATGGTCATATCGATCCGTTCCTTGCAAGTAGCCTCCATTTTCCGCAGTTCGGCCCGGCTGGCCTCTTCCATAGTTTTCTTTAGACGTCCGGAGGCGGCCTCGTGCTGAGAGATCTGGATGGCCTGATCAGCGAGTTCCTTGGCCTGGTCGGAAACCACTAACCACAGTCTTATGTTGGCACTCCCAATCTCCTCCCCGGCCTTGACCAGTCGGGCATGATGCCCTATCAACTTCCTGGTCTCCTCAGCGACCCGGTCGATATTTGCTTTAGCTTCGTTCCCCATAGCGACAACCCGAGTAGTGAGCAAATCAAGGTCCAGAGATTTGGCCTCGTCAAGCACCTTTACCATAGGGTTGCGAGGAAGAAGGTGCTCACCGGTAACCTCGTCGAAGGAAATATCATGAAAACTTGGATCCAGATCAGGATGACCCGCAAATGGATTACGAGCCAAGCCAGGACGATCAATCTGAGTAATGGTAGGGTTTTCAGACGGGTGCAGAGAGGGTGTGAATTCAGTATCCTCCTCCGTAATATCATGAAGAGGCTGAAATGGGGGCTGAGGACCAGGTGAAGGCTCGGATAGGGAGCGACTCCTCTTTCTCTTTTGAATATCCTCTCCAATAACCCCGAGAAGAGGACGGTAGCCGACTACATCCCCGGAACGGTGGGTCGGAGGCTTCGGCTTGGCGGAAGCTTTGGAGAGCTTGTATTGTTCAAGCCTGTGCCGAAGATCTGAGGTCTTGACCATTTTACCTACTCCTGATATAAAAACCAAGTGTTACCAACATGTATTGGGCCATCACTCAAGAATAAAAAAGTAAAGTGAAGTTCACCTTGAACCGCCGAAGTTGTTTCGGTAGAGGCACTCCCGGAAGACAGATCGACGCCGGTCCCAACGTTATCGGCTTTCTAGGGCTTCTCCGTTCCCTCCAAACCCTCGAAGGCTTGGCGGAAAGCGTCATCCATCCACTCTTGCATCTCGCCTACTTGCCCGGAAGACAAAGCCCCGACACCGTCGCCACCTCCAGCACCTTCTCCTCCATCTTCGCCTTGCCCCTCCTCCACGTCTCCCTCCTCCGGGATATCTGGACATGAGCTGGGAGAGGGACCGTCAGACTTTTTGAGCTTCTTCCCCCCGGCAACCGGGTGTTTCGAAAAGGGCCTCCTTTTACTGCTCTTCAACTCGGCCCCTTCTTTAGCTTGGGAAGCCTTCTCTTCAGCCGTGTCCCTCTGCTTGACCACGGACTGCTGTGGAAGGATCAAGTTGTACTCCAAGAGTGTAGCGTTCCTGATCAGGTAGGCAGCCGACCTATCTCTCCCAGTAATAGCTTCTATTTCTACTGCCGTCTGAACCAGGCGGTCATTCTCCACGACCGCAAAACCACCTGTCGCTAGCAAAAATAAAAACACATGAGAAAGAGTATTGCAACCAGAACGGGAATTAAAGATAAAGCTTTGACTTACATCCGGAGGTGAAGCGCCAAATAGAAACAGAGTCATCCCTGACAAAGAACCATTCCTTCTTGAACATGCTGTACTTGGAGTATAAATCCAGGACCGGCTTAAAGGTTACGGCCGATTCCAAGCTGATGTAGGGAGACCCTTTCTTGTAGCCTCTCAGGTTGTACAAATACTGGATCTCCCGGTTGGAAGGAGGACGCCCATATCTCCTCTGGAAGATGACGAAGAGACTCACCAGAATGGCATAAGAGTTGGGCTGAAGCTGGAATGGAGCTACCTTTAGATATGTGAGAAAGCTGATTACCCAGGCGTTGAGAGGCGGGATGGCACCACACATGCAATGGTATCTGCTGTAGGCAAAATATCCTCCGGGAGGATCATACGGCATCACTCCCGCATCCGGTAATAACATGCGTGCTCGGTCGATCCCGAAGGAGCGAGATATAACGTCGAGTTGCTCGCCCTTAAGTAAGCTAGGAAAGCAATCGGGAGGAGAATTAAGAAGTTCCCGAGGACCGTATCCATCCACTAATGATCTCGGGGTGGGCCCGTGACGGACAGGTCCTGGCTGAGCTGGGGGCACGGCGGAAGGCTCTTCTCTGTCATGAGATCTCTTTTTCTCTGATCGGATTTCTACTCTTTGAGACATTTATCTGCAAACACAAAAAAGCACGTTGTTAGAATGAAGAATGCAGAAGTATGAAACAAGTGAGTGCGTACAATCTGGGGTTTTCGTTTGCGATTTAAAAGCACGAAAGGCCTAAGAATTCATTCGACAAATCATGGTTCATTCGGTACTCCCAATACCAGAGTCTCATTCGGCATTCAAGCCAAGTTTCGTTCGTCAATTAAGACCCAAGTTCCATTCGGTAAAGCTGAGGAAACCTCGTTCGGCAGTCCAAGGACAAAAGGTCATTCGACAAAGTAGACCCTCACCTGATTCGGCAAAGACTTTGGTTCGGCTAGCACTGTGATTCGGCAAAGACAAGGGAGTAGTTCGGCTGATGAGGAAAAACGGTGGCATGAGGCCCGTACTTATAGACGAGCACGAGGTGACCGGACCAAACGGTTCGACACTTTGGACCAAATGGGGCTATCCAGATAACAGAGCATGGCATACGCTGGCATATGCCCCACTTTGGGGGGCAAGTGTGGGTGTATTTCCTCCACCACCGGTCCAAAAGAAAAGGAGCCAGGCCTCTCCACCTCAAAGCCGATCCAAAGCTTCTCCAGCAACCACTGAACCAACCTAAGCATCACCGGACCATCATCACCAGATCAGCATCACCGGACCATCATCACCGGACCAGCATCACCGGACCAGCATCACCGGACCAGCATCACCGGACCATCATCACCGGACCAGCATCACCGGACCATCATCACCGGACCATCATCACCGGACCAACATTACCGGACCATCATCACCGGACCATCATCACCGGACCATTACCACCGAACCAAAGCTCCACCGGTCCAACCATACTCCTACCACCGAACCAAGGTAAACCGGACCAACTCCACCAGGCCAGATCGCCTCTGCCCAGGCCCACCAAGCTGCTATATACCTCCAAGACCCCTACCCCCAGCCTCACTCTATAAATAGAGGGGCAGGGGTACAGCAATGGGGGACAAGTTTGAGAGCTCAAGCACGGAGAGAACTTTCAAACAACTTTCTTTTACTTGTATCAAAGCTTTGTACTTGTAATCTAAACAAGAGAAGAGAAATAAAATGTAAAGTGGACGTAGGCACATTCTGGCTGAACCACTATAAATCTGCGTGTCTTTTTACAGTTTAGCCCCTGCTTTTCATATATTTGCATAAATCACCCAAATCACTAAGAACAACATAAGATCTACTAAATCATACGACTTTGAGGTGTTTGTCCATTTTTTGTGCAAACAACAACCATTCCATAAAATTATTTACTTAAGTTTATTATAAACATTTTATACAACCACTAATGTTTATTTTCACTTTACAACTCAAGTTCATATTTATTTCCAGTGAACAACATTCCAAAACATATTCAATTCATTTTACAACTTAAGTTGAATTTCATTTTATAACTCAAATTTATATCCATTCCACTAATTTATTCCATTAGTTCATTCATTAATTCATTACACATCAAATTCAACTTCATTTAATTCATTTTGTTACCCTACTTGAGTTAAATTTCATTTCAAAAATCATCTTATTTAACTTAACTTAAGTTACATTTAATTACCTATCTCAATTTATGATTTTCATTCCTTAACCTATCCAACAAATTTTGATATTTGTTTTTAACTTATCCCTTTCAAATTCATAAGTTGTAAACTTATTTCTTATCCATACCATCTCCAAAGTTCAAAAACTTATTATCTTATGTTTCTCAAAACATTTAGATAGAAATAGTCAGGATTTTAAACACCCGGTTTTTATTTCAAATCATTTTGAAATCATACACACACACAAAACTCCTTTATATATCAAATTACACCTTTGGAATCTAAAACAAATTTGTTTTACCAGAACAAAACTTCAATGGTAGCAATCTCTCACTTAGAAACTCAAAAATGAACGCCGATGATGCTGCAGTCATCACCAGAATTATTTTCCAACGACCGAATGAGTTTAGTGCTTTCCATCTCTTTTAAATCCCATTCTAAAATATTTATAACCAAAATATTTCCAAAATAGTACTATTATTATTTTTCCAAACCTTTGAAAAACAATTTCCAAATTAACGGACTTAAATTCTCCAATTCCTTGTTTTAAATCCATTTCCATTTACAATTATAAATCACATTTATAAATCATATGTATAAAGTACCACTTCTTATGTAATTCAATTCACAATTATTGATTATTTTAATCATAATCAATACTCTAAAATCCATATTTATAAATTCACTTTCTTATATAACTCATTCTACAAAAAAAAATCAGATTACAATAATCACAACCTTTATTAGAACAACAAATGATAATAATCAAATATTATCATTTACTAACAACCAAACACACCATATATAACTATAATAATTTTTGAAAAATTATTATTTTATATATTAAATATAATTTTGGTAAAATAATTTCATTTACCAATTCTCAAAACAATACTATGTCGGTTTGCCTTATTTAAGTGTTTAGAAACCCCTATCGATATCGTGGCGACCCACGTATCGACCAGAATTCATAAGCCACTTAATAGATAAATTAACACAATATAAAATATTTTTATATTACTAACAAATACGCACTCATATCTATATCTATATATATATATATATATTCAAACTCATCATAGGGTCTAGCTTACCCTATCTCAAATGAGTAAATTCCCACCAAAGCCTAGGTGTTCGCTCAACCTAAGCTCTGATACCAACTGTAACGACCCGCCAATCCGTACAATCCAAGTTGACACTAAACCCCACATGTACAACCCAAACTAAATGTAAAGACGGGTAGTTATGGGAAAGAAAGAAGAAGGAAGAAGAGAAGAAGAAGAAGAAGAAGAGAAAAGAAACTAAAAGCAACACAGAATCTCACAATCGCAGCGGAACAATATATAATATAATATCAATGATCTTTACAAAAGAGAAATTGTTATATTCTTACATCCATCAAAGTACAACAACAAATCGCCATTATCAGCCTGGACAGTTATAACAACCTGTCCTCACAACTGCTGATGATTTCAACAACAAAGTAGCGGAAAATAAACATATACGTGAATACGACTTAAAGACCTCCAACTCGTCTTCTGAGCTCCAATGCATCCAAAAGCAATCCGTAAATATGCTCGGTCTGGCCCGAGCATTATAATAAAATAATACCTGATTCGGTCTAGAAAACCAACGTGAGAAAACACACCCAATTGGATTTTAAAGTTATAAAAACCTTTGAAAACAAAGGTATCTTATGAGACCACGCCGCACATAAACACGAACAGGTTTTTACCTTACGATAACCAAAACATTTTCTATGCGAAATTCTCTAATATTATAACAGTGTCTAGATACAATTACTTACTAATCATAGCCGAAATTGTTACATTATTAAATTCCAGTATAATAGGTTTACAATCAAGTCCAAAGGCACTTATTGGAGAATGGATTCCAATTATGAAAGGGTAAGCGTCTACCCGTCGAATCCGTACAACTCTAAATAAAATGTACCGGAGGCTACAACACGTTGCACCTCTACTACTCAGGACCGGCCCTACCCCTTACTGGATAGCGCCGAATATGATCACCCCTTGGTTGCGATCAAACAACCACAATGGGCCCCGAAGTTTACATTGAGATATCGACAATAGATCCTGGGATGATCATACTCGAATGGGAGTGACCCACATAACCCTGCCGCATGTCCTTGCTTTAGTCATTTTCCCGGTTGATGAGGCTTAAGGCTACGTTTATCTTTTAAATAGCACTTTCTGCTTGGAATGCTAATACTGTCGTCCAGGCAACTATGCAATTTTAGCATTCATCCATACAAGTTCGTTCTGGGACTGAACGAAACACTTGAGAGCTCCGTTTTTGAATTCCCATCATCCTCAAGATGTCTTCACTTTGCAACACCTAAGTTGGATCGAAGTGGTTTTTGGATAACAGATCCGATCCCGGTCTCTTTGAGACAACATTTGATAGTTTCCGGTAAACTCAACCCTAGTTCTTTAGGAAATAAACAGTCAAAGATAAGATTGGAGACCACCTCCTAACCGTTAGTGGATGGATTTCCTTATTATTTGTCCTAGAAGAGCGAAACGAGACTTATACGCACAGTACAACATCCTCGGGGATGACCGTGCCATATAACTCGCGTGTTTCTCCTAGATATTCCCAAAGTTACGTTAGGATCCAAATTCGATAGTTGGTTATTTAACTATCATCTGCCGCATTTAATATTTCTGTAGTTTTAGAAAAATATTTTGAAGGTACTGATCCTTCATTGCAGTTTAAATCTGCACCTGAATCTATCATTGCTATTGTAATAAAATAACATTCTTTATGTACTACAATAGTCACTTTTGTATTCCATTTATGGGTAATTACCTTATCTACTGCATTAATAAATGTTAAAGAATTTATTTCCTCTTCTCCTAAAATATTACCATTTTCTTGACTACGATTATTATTATTTTGATGTCTTATTTCAATTAAAGACATTCTTTCTTTTAATTCTTTTATTTCTTGTTTAAGTATTTTAAACTCATGCTGTAATTCTGCAATTGTAGTTTCAGTATTTACTAGATTAATATTACTTGAGGATATTACCCTACTTAAAATATCTTTTAAATTATAAGTTTCTGGTTCTTTTAGTTTTAACTTCTTTTCATTTTTATGTGTTTCTAAATATTTTTTTAACATTTTTTTAACAAAGCTAGCGGGGTTAAAAGGTCCCCTACCTTTTATTTATAACATGTGATAAATAATATAAGTAGGCCAGAGAGGTGAGTTTACTCACATAAATTCCAGAAATCGCTGAAGCGCTCCGGTTTGAATTAAAATTGAACGGTCATTCAATTTAACCCAAAATTTCTAATAGCTCCGAATCCATCCAATCCAACTCCATATTGTAGTACTCGTTGATACGATCGCAACGCAACTTGTCATGTTCAATTTGGACCTCGTACGAAAAAGTTATGAATTAACGAATGTATAAATTAATTAAATAAAATTAACTTAAATTAAATAAAATTTTAAATTAAACCTTCTCCCTCTCAACTTCGCTCGTTCTTTCGTTGCTCTAGGATGCATTCTTTTTATTATTAAACGTCACCCACGATCCTACAAACCACCACCGATCACTCCTAGCCATCGCGCCTCGCCAGCTGTCGCGCCATAGCTTCCCTCGCCTGCCGCCACCACGCGCGCCGTGACCCAAAAACGAACGCAACTATGCCTCTTTAAATCTAAACCGCTGCCTCCTTGCCCCATCGATCGTTGATCGGTTGGTATGGATGAATTCATGGAGTTGAGCTCTCCAACTTTCATGTTGAACGTTTCGGCTAATTTTGCCTGGATTGCAACTTTGATTTGTGATCGTTGATTTGGTTTTCTTTTAATAGCGGTTGAAGCTTGGTTTTAGGGTTAGGTTGCAAATGAAGAAAGTTAATGCCCTTTTATAGAAAATTTTGAAGTCATTATTCACTTAAAAATTTCGAACTCCAATTGAGGTGTGTCGCCTAGCATTCCATATGTTGGTACCCAATTGAGGTTTTAGAGTTAGATTGCAAATAAAGAAAGTTAATGCCCTGTTCCGAACAAAATGGAATATATATCGAAACCCAATTCCATCGTATACAGAAGTTAGCTTTTCAAATCGAATTATATTAATTTAAATTCCTTTAAATAAATTCTACGCGTTTCGACCTCGCATGACCAAACGATACGTCTGATCGCCACTAAATTCGACGACATAAAATAATTCTCTACTATGGATCCAATGAAATTGGTTTCGTCGAAATCCGAGATAGTGCCCCAGAAGTCTATTTTCACACGTTAATTAAAACGAATTATTATTAAAAATAGCTCATTCACTTTTAATTCAAATTTAAAAGTTTACTATCTTCATTATTCTTTAAATTTAATATAAATCAGTTTTCAAAATCATTTTTGTCCACATTAAATTCAAGATTCTATTATTTAAACAATTCCAAAAATTAAATTAACCAATTTAATTACCCAATAAATCACTGTATTTGAAATTCAAGTTATTTAACTTTTAAAATTAACTTTTCAATATTTAAAATCAATTAAATAATTCAAATTCGAATGACTGAAATTCTAGGTCGTTACAGGTTGTATCAACCGTGAATATCATCACCTATGTTTGAATTAACACTCATCACATCGTCTTCATTATCCTCTGAATCTCTTCCTAGAATAGCTAATATTTGATTTTTTTTAAATCCTTCTTAGATGAACTGGCTAATAATTCTTTTAAAACATCCATAGCGTCCCTTTTAGGAGGTGGTGTTGTCTGGATTTTAGGTGGTTCTAAATTGATTAATCCTTTAATTTCAAAGATTGAGTCTTTAAAGAATTCATATTTATCCCATCATTTGATTAATATTCGCCTTCCTAAATAAGGAATATTTTCAAATATTAAACCTAACTTTTGTAGTGTTTTGGGAATAATGATGACATCCCATTTTAGAATCCATGGCACTTGATAAAGTGTAGCAAATATTAATCCATGGTTTTTTATGGATGGATTTTTTCGAGCAAATTCTTTATAAATTATTCTAATTTTTTCTAGCAAAATAGTATGATGTAATCTAAAGTTCGAAAACCAAACCAAAAACCAATTTGGGTAGACTATGGATTTCTATTCTTTAAATTGGATAAACTAGCTATGCTTTTCTTGCCTATTATCATAACAGAAAGTGATTTCCCAAATTTTGATATAATCAAAATAATTGAAATTTATTTTATTTCTATAGGGATTTTTAAATTAGTTACTAATTCTTCTGATTTGTCTAAATCACCTATCCATTGTTCAAGTGTAATTATCTTAATAATAGATACCTTTGAAAAGTCCAATCACCACCTGATCTTAGGGTTGAATCAAATTGTATTGAACCGGTATATGTTATAATATCTTGATAAAATAAAAAATCTTTTGGACAAAGATATGGATTACTGAATTTTTTTAAGTAGAAGGTCATAATCTCCTCTACAGACAAATGATTATATATCTTCTCGATTGGAGATATCCAAATGGTAGATATAGGAATATAAGAATGTATTCTTTGGTTGATGCGGGTCTTATCGCCAAATCATAAGCATCTTTCTTGAGCCTAGCTTCTTCAGGTATAGTTTTTAAAGCTTCTTCTCTTAGTGTATTTTTGTCTTTTTGGAAGAGAGACTTATAAGTTTGTTGTTGCTGAATTATTGCAGTATTACTGCTTTCAGTTATCTTGTCTTTCCCTTTATTCGTTTTTTCCTTGCAAAAATTCTCGGGTTAAAAAGTCTGGTAAAAAATTACTTGAACCTTTATAAATTCAATGTCAAAATTGAATGCTGATAATATATCTTGCCAACTTGCAAATATTTGTTTTGAAGCGATACTTTGAACATCTTTTTGTAGAATTTCTTTGGCAGATTTGCAATCTACTCTTAAGAAAAACTTTTGATTTAATAAATCACTTTCGAATTTTTGGATGCATAATACAATTGGTAATATTTCTTTTTAACAGTTGAGTAGTTAACTCTAGGACCTTGCCAAATACCAGAAGTATATCTTACTAAAGATTCTTTATTACCGATCCTTTGTAAAAGGATTCCTCCATAACCAATATCAGATGCATCAATTTCCACTATTTTAAATGCACTTGGATATGGAATTGCTAAACATATGATTTCTTTTATTCTTTATTTTATCTTTTTTACTGTTTTTGTGTGTTTATCTATCCATGGTGGAGAATTCTTTTTTAATCTTTCAAATAATGGTTTACCATCATAGGCTAGCTCTTTATAAAAATCAGCTATATAATTTAGACCGCCCAAAAATCTTTACAATTTATTTTTATCTCTAATTTCATCTGAAAATTTATTGGCAAATGTAATTGCCTTGTCAATTGGAAAAATAGTTCCTTCTTTTATAATATTTCCAAGAAATCTTATTTCAATTTGAAAAAGTTTTATCTTTTTAGCTGATACAGCTAATCCTGCTTTTGTTACTATATCTACAAAAATATTTAAATGTTTGAAATGTTGATCAATTGATTCTGAAAATATCAAGACATCATCAATATAAACAATGGAAAAGGCTATATAAGCACTAAAAATATCATTCATAATTTTTGAAATTCTGAAGGAGCACTTTTTAAGTTCAAATGGCATGACATTCCATTCATATTGTCCAAATGGTACAGTAAATGTTGTTTTATACCTATCCTTCTTGGTAATTTGAATTTGCCAAAATCCGTACTTCATATCAAATTTTGGTATTATTTTGGCTAAATATAGCCTTCCTAGTAAATCTTTTTTTATTTGGGATTGGATATATAATCCATCTTAAAGCCTTATTTAAAGGTTTATAATTGATTACTAGTCTTGGGACTCCTCTTTCTAATTCTGCAGAATTTTCAACATAAAATGCCTAACAGCTCCATGGACTTTTAGAAGGCCTAATAAGACCTTTCTGTAATAATTCATTTATCTCCTTTTTACATATTTCCAAATGCCTGGGTCTAAAGCAATTGGTCTGCCTTTAGTTGGAATTTAACTTTCTTTAAAGTCTGGTTCATAGGGTAACTCTACTACATGTTTTCTCCTTTGCCAAAAGGCATTAGGAGTATCTGCACAAATAGTATTTTCAATATTTTCTTGTAAGGTTTTAATCTTTTCTTGTAAATGTGGTAATAATAATTTTTCTATTAATTTTTTCTAATTTATTTCTTGGGATAAAGAATTTAAAAAACTTTCTTTTTTTTAATGTTTTTTTGTATAATATCAATTTTATGATGTTGTGGTTGCGAAACAAATTTAAAAGTCAGTTCCTGATTATTAATAGTACTAGTAATTCCTTCTTTTGATATATTTGTAATAGGATATAACAAATGTAAGAAATGATTTCCTAGTATAACATTATGAGATAAATTTTTGACCATTATAAATGGCATTTCTAAACAAATACCTTTATTACAAACGGCTGTATTTTGTAGTTTATAATTAACCAATAAATTTCTACCATCTTCAGCATTTAATATTTCTATAGTTTTTGAAAGATATTTTGAAGGTACTAATCCTTCACTGATGCAGTTTAAATCTGCACCTGAATCTATCGTTGTTATTGTAGTAAAATAATATTATTTATAACTACAATATTAACTTTAGTATGCCATTATGGGTAATTACTTTATCTACTGCATCACTAAATGTTAAAGAATTTAGCTCCTCTTCTCCTAAAATATTATCATTTTCTTGACTATGATTATTATCATTTTGAGGTTTATTTCAATTAAAGACATTCTTTCTTTTAATTCTTTTATTTATTGTTTAAGTATTTTAAACTCATGTTGTAATTCTACAATTGTAGTTTCAGTATATAGTGGATTAATATTACTTGAGGATTTTATCCTACTTAAAATATCTTTTAAATTATAAGTTTCTAGTTCTTTAGTTTTAACTTCTTTTCATTTTTAGTGTTTCTAAATATTTATTTAACATATTATTCTTTTATTCTGGATCTGAAATTTTATCTATATCATCCAGGATGAAATTTTCTTCTTTTGTTAACATAAATAATCCATTAGCTTTAAATAAAGCTTTATAATAGTGACAATTACCATCACAACTGTCAAATTCTGAATTATTTTCTACATTATTTCCTAATTCATTTTTAGTTTCTGAATTGATTTCTGTAATAACAGATAATTTTAAATTTTCTTTTTCTAAATCAGAACTTGTTATGAATAATTTTTTAAGTGAATCGTTTAAGCCTTCATCTATATCAAGGTTGTAACGACCCGTAAATTTTAACTGTTTTAATAACGTAATTAGTTGAAATTTTGTGAAATTTTAAACGATAAAATTTTGAAATATAAATTTGATATTTGGAATGCGTCTAGTTAAACAAAGCAACTGGTAAATTTTCGTCCGAAAATATGAAAGTTTATTTCGCGCGTAAATTCACTTCAATTTAATCAGTTAAAAAGCAATGAAAATAAAATGTTTTCGGAACCTAAATATTTTTGCGTAGAAAAATTCTAAACCATCTTCTGAGCAAGATGTCAGTTTGTAGTTTTTCCAAATTCGGACATCTTTGGCTCCGTCGATCTTATTTTTCAGCATTTTTCTTGCATTTTCCGCTATTAGAAAATTTGAATTTTTATAATTCAATCGTACCACTGATTTCTATATACCGTTTTGATCCTCTCATCGTGCTAATCTCCGCAGTATATTCATATGTGTGTTTCGCGGTCCGGTATGCCGCGAAATCAGTAAAACGACTTCCGTATCGGTTTCGTATTCGGGCTTTTGGTTTATAGAACCTCTCATTTATCAGCAGTATAATTCCTATAGCCTTTAGCAATTATTATTTTCTGAAATTCAAAGCGTGACCTTCACTGTTCTCATCAATTCAGCATTTTGATTTTTGGTATTCCACAAGTTGTTATATGGGTCTGTTTATTTCTTTTGAGAAAACATATTAATAAACGTATATAAGGCATATTATTGTGGAACCACTGCTCTTCTTTTCATTTCAACCTTTCCTTTCCTTCTTGCATATTTCCAGCTGTCATCCTCCATTTTCTCCCAAACACATATTGCTCTGTGAAAAATCAAAGCTTATATATTTTTGCCGAAAGCTTGATTTCTTCTTCCATTTGCATTTTCGTTGAAACCTGCTTGCCTCGAGATCCGCTTGCTTGTCGCCAGCAACCTCCGACCGCCGAAGCCCCTCTCGCGAACCCATCATGCTTGGCCACCTTCGCCATATCCTCCACCCCCTGTTCCACGTTTGCCGCCACCTCTCCCAGATCCATAGCCGAGAACGCAAGTAGCCTGACCAAGCACCCCTTCTCTTCTCCACCTCTCCTCTGTTCGGCCGGCAGCCCTTCTCCCTCGGTTGTTCTTACGTAAGTGAGGTTTCCTCTGTCCATTTTGTTATATACTTATTTTTAGAGTTAGGCCTCTGTATACTTGACATATATATATCAGTAGTAATGCACATGTACAACAATTTATATGTTTACAAAGGTAAATGCATGTTTGTTTATGTATATAAAAAAAGTTGTTGTATATATATATGCAAGTTTTATTAACTCTATGTGATTATGTAGGTGAAGTAATATATAATATCTATTTAAGGTGATAAAGGTCTTGTGTACAATCGGTTGTGGTTATATTAGTTTATATAAGCATATTGAAATTTTAAATTTTGTTTCGAAATTTAAATTTTGAAGGCAAGTATGGGTTTCAAAACAAAAAGAGAATTTACTTTTAATATATACATATCTATACGTAGAGATCTATTTGGTGATGTAATGCCCGATTGTATGTAGATATGTTTTAAAAGGAAATTTGCATGTTATTATTTTTTTTCCTGAACAGTAGTTAGACTTCATGTTCGCGATATCATATCTCACTCATGTTTTATCGGAATGGGTTGATTCTATTTTTAAAAAGGAGTCGAAGTTACCTAGTTTATGCCTGTCAAATTTCAGCAAAATCCGACATCGTTTGATTAGTGGTCGAGGATCTTGAAGTTAGACCCAGGCAGCTATTCTTTTGTACTTGAAATTATTTTACACTGCTGCATACACGACCTGAGTTCATGTTTGACGCATCGTATCTCTTCCGTCTTACGTCGGAATACAATGATTCTCTTTTTGTTTAAAAGATAAAGTTTTCTAATTTCTGTATATAAAATTTTAGCTTCATACGAGGTGGTTCAGTCCTCCGTTTCTTACTTGGAAGTCAGACCCAGAGGGGTTTTCAGACCTGAACATTTGACAGTCGCAACATGGCCTGAGTCTATGTTCGTGACATCGTAACTTTTTGGTCTCTTGTCCAAATCAAGTGATTCTTTTGCAGTTTGAAATACAAGTTTTGATCTTTATTCATTCCAAATTTCAGACCATTTCGATCTCGGTAGCACATAGAATTATATTGTTAAACTTTGACGCAGGACATGTTTTATTTGTTGCTATGTTGAATGTTTTGGTTTGATTTCATCGATTTCTGTTATCAGCTTTGATCGTTGAATTCGTGCCGATTTGTTTTGCTTGGATTCGTAACTCAATCTCTATGTCCGTATCAGTGTGTGTATCCGTGTCATCTTCTCGTGCATCTCTAGCCTCGAAAGGTGAGCAATCACTCACGATTAACGTTCTTATATTTATTAAATTTGATTTCAATTGAAACGACAATTGAAATATGCTGCTGTTAGTTATTTATATTGCTATATCTATGTCATCATCTGTATCTGCTCGCCTGTGATACCTGACATCATTATCTGTTATTTATATTGATATACATATATGCCATCATCTGTATCTGTTCACCTGTGACATCTGACACCCTTATCTGTTATTTATACTGATGATATATGCCTGTTACCGTTGTTATATTATTATCATATCTGTTATCACTCTGCAAGTTCCCTGTTAGTATAGAATCACTATGGGTTGAAATGATACATACCCGAACGGACTTTAGAATAGGAGAAAATCGTTATGGGTTGAAATGATAAACCCAAGCGATTTTCAAATTAAATTGAATTTGGGATTTCGGGTTGAAAAGATATATACCCGAATATATTTTAAATTGCGGATTGAAATGATAAATATCCGTATCACTTGATCATAGGATAGAAAATTATATACTGACACCGTTGGTCTATATATAAATGTTTTGAAAAACATTTCTACGGTTTTGAAGAAATATATGGTTTTAATAAATAATGTTTTTAAAGATTTATTAAAGTTGATTTAAAAAAAAAGTTGATTTGAATCGATATGAAATATGTTTAAGTATTTATGTAAAAATTATATTTTTAAATATAGAATTTATAATGTTTCAGGTTGAAAGATAAATTTGAATTGATTTGGAATTCTTAATTATTTAAGAATTATACTTAAATAAGTTGATTTGAAATCTATTAAATTTGAAATTTTAAGATATGTTTTATAACTTGAATTAATTAAGAAGTGGCTTAAATGAATATTTCAAACTTATATAAATTTAAATGGGATATTTTGTCTATATAAATTTGTAAATTGAAGTTGTATTTTGATGTATTGAAATGATTAAAGAAATATTTCAGAAACTAAATGTAATGAAATTAATTGGGACATAAATTGAATTATCGAATTTAGTTTTGAAATGTCGAATATTTAAACTTGAAATATATTGAAATTGAAACGGTTTATTTATGGTTCAAATAGGCATTTGAAATCGATAATTTGAAAGGGTTTATTGAGAAACTAAATTGAATTGAAATTGATGATTTGAGATTTAATTAAATTTTAATTTTGGAATTCGAGTTTATGTGAATTGATTTGTGAAATTTGAGGAAGCTATTTTTATATAAAGTATTTAAACTTTATCTAAAACTATTTATATTTTACTTTATAAATTTTAATATAAATTATTTTAATATAAATCATTTTCAATATAAATTATTTTATTTTAACTTATAACTATTTTATATAAACTATTTTATTTTATAAACTATTTTTCTATATATACAAATTTTAATATCTAAACTGTTTAAGAGGAAAGTGTTAAGTGTTATGAATATCAAGTTTTGATTTCCAAAGTGTTATGATTTTAAAAAGACTTACGATTTCGAAAGCGATGTAACTCTGTAATGTGATATGATTTTGGAAATGGATTTATTTGAAGGAAAAGTGATATCGTATTTATATGGTTTTGAAATGGCAATGATATGTCGGTTTTGAAATATAAGTATTTTGAAATTTTATTAAATGACCATCGGTGTAATAATACGTAGTTATTAAAGATACCGGGATCAGATATGGACATACTCTCTATCGATACCGAAACCACTTTAATAACTAATATACGCGGAGTGTTGATCCAGAATGAAGTGGATGGTTTGGTGAACGCGTTGACTGAAGAAAGAGAATGATATTGGATGACCCCTGACATGACTAAAACAGGAGCCGCGCCGGGCCATTAAGGATCGCTATCTCTAGCGGACACACTTCTTCGATACCATATCTATTACTTTTATGATTCGATTTGGGTGCACTCCTTGATTTGGGAGTGTTGTTTCACGGTGTTGGGGTAGTAGCTGCTATGCCCAACATCAGTCCGGATCAGGCAACTACTAGTATCCTAGTTGGTATCGCCTCATGTACCTTGTCATACTGATTATCCTATTCGCGACCACTACGATTTTGGTTTGTACCTTTAGTATATGGATTGCCCTCTGGTGACTTCCGGTTTTGGGGAAACTACGGTCTTGTATATGCTCTTGGGAATAAAAATGTGTTAAGGGTGGAATGGGCCATGACTTAACGCTATTTTGATATCGTACTTTACTGATTAGACATTATCTACTTAGCGTATTCTACTGTATATATAGATAGTTTAATGGATCCTTAGAGGATGGTTATCCCAAACATCCTTTGAGTCACTTGTATTTCAGTCGTTATTTCACTTGAGTTGGATTTATTGATATAAGAATGTTAATCCTGACTCGAGTGTTTTGTGTTTTCTTTACGCTCGGGTCAGACTGAGTGATACAGTATTCGAGACTCACCTTTGGAGTTGGAGCTTCGCTTGGAGATCCAACTATATATCCAGCTTCCAGTTATTCAGTTGATTCCAGTGATGTATTCAGATCTTGTATTTGACTATTGTATTGAGATATCTATGTATTCGAGACCTCTGTTGTATCTTGTTTAACTCTGTTATATATATATGGTAGCTTCATGAACTACTATTCTTTTATTTCCGCTGCATTATTGTTATATTACTCTGTGTCTGTGATCTGTGATTATTTATTTATTGTATATGCTAAGTTTTGTCAATTTAAATCAACAATCTATTGTTTTGAATTATTCAAGTCGGACATGTGTGGATTTATTGTCGATTTGAATGGTCCAAAATAGTGGGTCGTTACAAGTGGTATCAGAGCTCTGGTTTTAGGCAAAACTTAGCATATATAGTAAATTTGATTACAGAATCACTTTCGTTCGTGCTTGAATTCCTTCTTCTTTGACTCGGTTTCTTTGAATTTTGGAACGTTCCCTTCGGTTCCAAAGTCCATTCATGTCTCCCCTATTCGTGTCTTTTAATTCTGGAGTATCTCATAACTCCACTTCGAATGATCTCTATAATAAATCGGCGGTCTCGCCAATATCTGAATAATTTGTAAAAGAGTGAAACTCCTGTACAACCAACATTGATTCACCGAAGATTTCTATATCCTCGGTTTACGATGCTGTTATCTTTTGTTATACTTAAATTCTATCTTTGGCGATCGAATGTCGATTTGTCGTAAAATTCTACATCAAATTTATTCTTTGAATCACGGTTGACCCGGTTAAGGTTACCCGCGATTTATATAAGTTTGTCCATCTTCTGTTTGAAAACTCAATTATCTTACCTCCCTATCGGGTCTACCTTTTAGTTGAATTCTTTAGTTAGAGTTTCTCTAATCTGAATCTCTATCTTTTGTTTTGAAATCCATTTTTTAATTATCGGGTGAGGAAGTGTATTTGTAATTAATATTAAAATGTTTTATATTGTATTGTTTGAGTTATTGATGCTGATTTGGGTTTTCGATCGATTCGTCTGATCAACGCTATCGATAGGATTTCCAAAACACTTGAACAGAGCAAGCTGACACAATATTATTTTCAAATTTGGTAGATGAAATAAATTGGTATGATTATATCATATATATAAGTATAATTTTCTGGAATTTAATAAGTTAATTAAATTGGTTGTTTGAAATGATAATATTTGATTATCATTTATTATTCTAAATGAATTTATAAATATGGTTTATAAATTGATTTGGAATTTGAAATGAATTTAATTCAGAAGTTTGAGAATTTAGTTCTGGTGATTTCGAACTTTGGTTTTAAAATTTTAGAGTATATATTATTGAAAGTATTTTCGAATAGAAATCGTTTTCAAAGAATTTTAAAATGTTGAAATCAGTGCTCTTCTCTTTGTCGCTGGAAAATAATTTCGGTGATGGCGGCCGCATCATCGACATTCATTTTCGAGTTTCGAAGTGAAGAAACCATTCTGTAGCTTTGCTACGATTTTGCTTGGAAAAATATTTTAATTTGAATTTCTTAAGTATGACTTGATTTATATGTATATATGGGTATATTATTTTAAAATTTAATTTGATTTAATATATATAGTATATACATAATTATTCTAAAGGGTTTGAAATTAAATGGAAATTTAATTCTTAAAAATCATGTTAAAAGATGTTTTCAATTATAAATAAAGCTAAATTTTGAATAAGTATTTAAACTTGAGATAATTGAATTTGAAATTTTATTTGTATAGTACTAAATTGCATTTCAATATAACTTACCTAAATTATTCAGAAGTTAATATGTAATTGGATAATATACAATATAAAATGATTTTATAATAAAATTTGAGTGTTTATAATAAATGTTATACACTAAATTTTGATTATAAAGATGTTAACAGAGTTGGATAGGATAATAAGTAAAACTCAGTTAATAATGAAATAAATTTGTTTTGAGAGAATTAAAAAATGTGTTTTGAAGAAATTAATAAATTGAAATTTGATTAACTTATGGAAATACCTTGAATTTAAAACCAATTATTGAATATAAATTAATGTAAATTGAAATTTATATGGTTTAAATTAATTTATGTGGTTTAAATATATGTAATAAGATATATTAAGTGGAACAAATCTAATAATAATTTGGAATAAAGAAGAATTAGATTTGTTGAATAAAATATGATTAAAATAAAAGACTATTCAAGTTTATGATTTCAGAAATTGTTAATAAAGGATAATTGGATAATAAAACAATGAATAAATGAGATAAATAAAATAAAATTTTGTTTTGAAGAAATCTTTTGGTATCAAATATTAATAAATTGGAATTAAATCAACTTACTGAAATACCCTGAATTTTAAATCAAATATTGAGTATTAATTAAGGTAAATTGAAATTTATACGGTTTAAACTAATTGTTTTATTTTGTTTTCAATCTGTTTTTTTCTGGTTGTTTCTATTTTCCTACCTCGTTCCTTTTCGGGGACGAAAAGTTTTGAGTGGGGGAGAATGTAACGACCCGTAAATTTTAACTGTTTTAATAACGTAATTAGTTGAAATTTTGTGAAATTTTAAACGATAAAATTTTGAAATATAAATTTGATATTTGGAATGCGTCTAGTTAAACAAAGCAACTGGTAAATTTTCGTCCGAAAATATGAAAGTTTATTTCGCGCGTAAATTCACTTCAATTTAATCAGTTAAAAAGCAATGAAAATAAAATGTTTTCGGAACCTAAATATTTTTACGTAGAAAAATTCTAAAACATCTTTTGAGCAAGATGTCAGTTTGTAGTTTTTCCAAATTCGGACATCTTTGGCTCCGTCGATCTTATTTTTCAGCATTTTTCTTGCATTTTCCGCTATTGAATTTTTATAATTCAATCGTACCACTGATTTCTATATACCGTTTTGATCGTCTCATCGTGCTAATCTCCACAGTATATTCATATGTGTGTTTCACGGTCCGGTATGCCGCAAAATCAGTAAAACGACTTCCGTATCGGTTTCGTATTCGGGCTTTTGGTTTATAGAACCTCTCATTTATCAGCAGTATAATTCCTATAGCCTTTAGCAATTATTATTTTCTGAAATTCAAAGCGTGACCTTCACTGTTCTCATCAATTCAGCATTTTGATTTTTGGTATTCCACAAGTTGTTATATGGGTCTGTTTATTTCTTTTGAGAAAACATATTAATAAACGTATATAAGGCATATTATTGTGGAACCACTGCTCTTCTTTTTATTTCAACCTTTCCTTTCCTTCTTGCATATTTCCAGCTGTCATCCTCCATTTTCTCCCAAACACATATTGCTCTGTGAAAAATCAAAGCTTATATATTTTTGCCGAAAGCTTGATTTCTTCTTCCATTTGCATTTTCGTTGAAACCTGCTTGCCTCGAGATTCGCTTGCTTGTTGCCAGCAACCTCCGACCGCCGAAGCCCCTCTCGCGAACCTATCGTGCTTGGCCACCTCCGCCATATCCTCCACCCCCTGTTCCACGTTTGCCGCCACCTCTCCCAGATCCATAGCCGAGAACGAAGTAGCCTGACCAAGCACCCCTTCTCTTCTCCACCTCTCCTCTGTTCGACCGGCAGCCCTTCTCCCTCGGTTGTTCTTACGTAAGTGAGGTTTCCTCTGTCCATTTTGTTATATACTTATTTTTAGAGTTAGGCCTCTGTATACTTGACATATATATATTAGTAGTAATGCACATGTACAACAATTTATATGTTTACAAAGGTAAATGCATGTTTGTTTATGTATATAAAAAAGTTGTTGTATATATATATATATATATATATGCAAGTTTTATTAACTATATGTGATTATGTAGGTGAAGTAATATATAATATCTATTTAAGGTGATAAAGGTCTTGTGTACAATCGGTTGTGGTTATATTAGTTTATATAAGCATATTGAAATTTTAAATTTTGTTTTGAAATTTAAATTTTGAAGGCAAGTATGGGTTTCAAAACAAAAAGAGAATTTACTTTTAATATATACATATCTATACATAGAGATCTATTTGGTGATGTAATGCCCGATTGTATGTAGATATGTTTTAAAAGGAAATTTGCATGTTATTATTTTTTTTCCTGAACAGTAGTTAGACTTCATGTTCGCGATATCATATCTCACTCATGTTTTATCGGAATGGGTTGATTCTATTTTTAAAAAGGAGTCGAAGTTACCTAGTTTATGCCTGTCAAATTTCAGCAAAATCTGACATCGTTTGATTAGTGGTCGAGGATCTTGAAGTTAGACCCAGGCAGCTATTCTTTTGTACTTGAAATTATTTTACACTGCTGCAAACACGACCTGAGTTCATGTTTGACGCATCGTATCTCTTCCGTCTTACGTCAGAATACAGTGATTCTCTTTTTGTTTAAAAGATAAAGTTTTCTAATTTCTGTATATAAAATTTTAGCTTCATACGAGGTGGTTCAGTCCTCCGTTTCTTACTTGGAAGTCAGACCCAGAGGGGTTTTCAGACCTGAACATTTGACAGTCGCAACATGGCCTGAGTCTATGTTCGTGACATCGTAACTTTTTGGTCTCTTGTCCAAATCAAGTGATTCTTTTGCAGTTTGAAATACAAGTTTTGATCTTTATTCATTCCAAATTTCAGACCATTTCGATCTCGGTAGCACATAGAATTATATTGTTAAACTTTGACGCAGGACATGTTTTATTTGTTGCTATGTTGAATGTTTTGATTTGATTTCATCGATTTCTGTTATCAGCTTTGATTGTTGAATTCGTGCCGATTTTTTTTGCTTGGATTCGTAACTCAATCTCTATGTCTGTATCAGTGTGCGTATCCGTGTCATCTTCTCGTGCATCTCTAGCCTCGAAAGGTGAGCAATCACTCACGATTAACGTTCTTATATTTATTAAATTTGATTTCAATTGAAACGACAATTGAAATATGCTGTTGTTAGTTATTTATATTGCTATATCTATGTCATCATCTGTATCTGTTCGCCTGTGACACCTGACATCATTATCTGTTATTTATATTGATATATATATATATATATATATATATGCCATCTTCTGTATCTGTTCACCTGTGACATCTGACACCCTTATCTGTTATTTATACTGATGATATATGCATGTTACCGTTGTTATATTATTATCATATCTGTTATCACTCTGCAAGTTCCCTGTTAGTATAGAATCACTATGGGTTGAAATGATACATACCCGAACAGACTTTAGAATAGGAGAAAATCGTTATGGGTTGAAATGATAAACCCAAGCGATTTTCAAATTAAATTGAATTTGGGATTTCGGGTTGAAAAGATATATACCCGAATATATTTTAAATTGCGGATTGAAATGATAAATATCCGTATCACTTGATCATGGGATAGAAAATTATATACAGACACCGTTGGTCTATATATAAATGTTTTGAAAAACATTTCTATGGTTTTGAAGAAATATATGGTTTTAATAAATAATGATTTTAAAGATTTATTAAAGTTGATTTAAAAAAAAAGTTGATTTGAATCGATATGAAATATGTTTAAGTATTTATGTAAAAATTATATTTTTAAATATAGAATTTATAATGTTTTAGGTTGAAAGATAAATTTGAATTGATTTGGAATTCTTAATTATTTAAGAATTATACTTAAATAAGTTGATTTGAAATCTATTAAATTTGACATTTTAAGATATGTTTTATAACTTGAATTAATTAAGAAGTGGCTTAAATGAATATTTCAAACTTATATAAATTTAAATGGGATATTTTGTCTATATAAATTTGTAAATTGAAGTTGTATTTTGATGTATTGAAATGATTAAAGAAATATTTCAGAAACTAAATGTAATGAAATTAAATTGGGACATAAATTGAATTATCGAATTTAGTTTTGAAATGTCGAATATTTAAACTTGAAATATATTGAAATTGAAACAGTTTATTTATGGTTCAAATAGGCATTTGAAATCGATAATTTGAAAGGGTTTATTGAGAAACTAAATTGAATTGAAATTGATGATTTGAGATTTAATTAAATTTTAATTTTGGAATTCGAGTTTATGTGAATTGATTTGTGAAATTTGAGGAAGCTATTTTTATATAAAGTATTTAAACTATATCTAAAACTACTTATATTTTACTTTATAAATTTTAATATAAATTATTTTAATATAAATCATTTTCAATATAAATTATTTTATTTTAACTTATAACTATTTTATATAAACTATTTTATTTTATAAACTATTTTTCTATATATATACAAATTTTAATATCTAAACTGTTTAAGAGGAAAGTGTTAGGATTTCAAAGTGTTAGGATTTCAAAGTGTTATGAATTTCACGTTTTGATTTCCAAAGTGTTATGATTTTAAAAAGACTTACGATTTCGAAAGCGATGTAACTCTGTAATGTGATATGATTTTGGAAATGGATTTATTTGAAGGAAAAGCGATATCGTATTTATATGGTTTTGAAATGGCAATGATATGTCGGTTTTGAAATATAACTATTTTGAAATTTTATTAAATGACCATCGGTGTAATAATACGTAGTTATTAAAGAGACCGGGATCAGATATGGACATACTCTCTGTCGATACCGAAACCACTTTAATAACTAATATACGCGGAGTGTTGATCCAGAATGAAGTGGATGGTTTGGTGAACGCGTTGACTGAAGAAAGAGAACGATATTGGATGACCCCTGACATGACTAAAACAGGAGCCGCGTCGGGCCATTGAGGATCGCCATCTCTAGCGGACACACTTCTTCGATACCATATCTATTACTTTTGTGATTCGATTTGGGTGCACCCCTTGATTTGGGAGTGTTGTTTCGTGGTGTTGGGGTAGTAGCTGCTATGCCCAACCTCAGTCCGGATCAGGCAACTACTAGTATCCTAGTTGGTATCACCTCATGTACCTTGTCATACTGATTATCCTATTCGCGACCACTACGATTTTGGTTTGTACCTTTAGTATATGGATTGCCCTCTGGTGACTTCCGGTTTTGGGGAAACTACGGTCTTGTATATGCTATTGGGAATAAAAATGTGTTAAGGGTGGAATGGGCCATGACTTAACGCTATTTTGATATCGTACTTTACTGATTAGACATTATCTACTTAGCGTATTCTACTGTATATATAGATAGTTTAATGGATCCTTAGAGGATGGTTATCCCAAACATCCTTTGAGTCACTTGTATTTCAGTCGTTATTTCACTTGAGTTGGATTTATTGATATAAGAATGTTAATCCTGACTCGAGTGTTTTGTGTTTTCTTTACGCTCGGGTCAGACTGAGTGATACAGTATTCGAGACTCACCTTTGGAGTTGGAGCTTCGCTTGGAGATCCAGCTATCTATCCAGCTTCCAGTTATTCAGTTGATTCCAGTGATGCATTCAAATCTTGTATTTGACTATTGTATTGAGATATCTATGTATTCGAGACCTCTGTTGTATCTTGTTTAACTCTGTTATATATATGGTAGCTTCATGAACTACTATTCTTTTATTTCCGCTGCATTATTGTTATATTACTCCGTGTCTGTGATCTGTGATTATTTATTTATTGTATATGCTAAGTTTTGTTAATTTAAATCAACAATCTATTGTTTTGAATTATTCAAGTCGGACATGTGTGGATTTATTGTCGATTTGAATGGTCCAAAATAGTGGGTCGTTACAAAGGTTATTTATCTTATTTTTCATTTTATACTTATTTGCATATTGTCTTGGTGTTTAAATTTCCAACATATTGGAACTTTTCTTTGATTTGATTTATTTTTCTCTTTTCTTTTACAAGATTTATATGGTTTCTTTTTAGGAGTTTTGCTATTTTCTGCATAATTTTCTTTTCAAAATTTTTTATTTAATAAAATCTTTCTTGCATGCTTTAAACCTGACATAACAATTTTTTAAAGTTTTTATTTTCATTTATCTAATGAAGCAAAAGCGCACATATATACTGCAACAAAGCTAGAAGATGGAATGACAAAAACTAATTGCGTAAATACGCTAATATATACAATAGCTAAACATTTTATTGGAGCTACAACTCTTCAAACGGATAGAAATCAAGAGAAATTAATGAATTTGAAATGTCAAAATTTATCACAATTTAGATGGTATAAAGATGTATATTTTTCTAAATTATTTACTAGAAGTGATAGTAATCATGATTTTTGGAAAGAAAAGTTATTATCAGGGTTAACTCATTTCTTTGCAAAAAGGATAAAAAATTGTATAAACCAGAAAAATAGTGGAACTATCCTTTATAGCCAATATACCTATGGAGAATTTAGCAGTAGAAATAGTTGCAAAAGGAATTCATTTATGCAATGAAATAAAATTACATAAGCAAATTGATAAGGAAAAAATATATGGAAAAAAAATCTTAGAAGATTTTTGTGATCAACTTGATCTGTTTTGTATATAAAAAAGGATTAACATATATATAAAAAATACATAGATTTAATTTTTTAGAGAAATATTATATTTAGTGGGAGTTATTAAAATATAATATGCATATGCTCTTATTTCTTTTTGATAATGACAAAGGAAGAGAAATTCATATGCATGTTGATAGGGGGAGATATTATACTTTGGGGGAGCTTTAATCATTTTATAATATCATTTTATATAGAATAAATATATAAACAACTAATAGAACTAGCCGAATTATATATAAATATATAAGATATGAATTGGTTCATACTATAATTCAGTATGAAGAGTTCATTTATCCACAGAGAAATAAAGAATTTTTTTTCGTTAAGAACATGATAGAGATTACCACCATTTCTTTTGAAAATTGCCCTTCTTTTCATTACTAAAGTAGTTGTCTTCTCATAACCTGAAAGACCTTAATGTTAATTTTTATTATAACATCAGCTGGCCATGCATTCTTATGTATTTTATAAGTTGAAAAGATCTGTATATTACTATAAGAGTTTGTGGTGTTGAGATAGTTGATAGATCTAAAACGCTTATAGACCTAATTTGAAATATGTTTACACCTAGATCTGAAAATCAGTTAAGAGTAGAATAAATAATGATTATAGTATGAATTGGTTCATACTATAATTCAATACGAACAGTTCATACTGAGGAGTAAGAGAACCAAGGATCAAATCAACTTGCAATTCATTATTTATCTGTGCATCTAATTGCAAAAGCCTATCGATATAGCCCTTCATCATCAGTACGTAATTGTCCACTTTCTCTTCTTTGGTCATTTTGGTATTGAACGGCTTCTTTATAAGCTCATACCTTGCGGAACTTGACTGTTCCAAACAAGGCCTTGAGATTATCAAATATCTCATGGACTGACATAATTTCGTGCTGCCTCTTCAATGGCTTGTCTAAAATAGATAACATGAAAACTTAGATGATCTCTAGATCTGACACCTATTTTTCATAAGCAAGTCTTAGTTTGGGGTCTGCATCAGCAGGTGGTTGTTCTTTGGATTCGCATGTAATAGCCGACTATAGGCGCTCGTAAGTCAACGCTATTTTAATTGCTCTTAGCCAATTAGTATATTTTGGTCTAGTAAGCTTGTCATTTTCAGAAAACAGTTTTGGAGTTATTATTTTCAGCAAGTTTAAGTGGTTGATTATTATGACAAATCATAGCAGATGTTATTATAATATTAGTAAGGTTAAACTTTATATTTCATTTTACTAATAAGCTCCAACTAGTCTTTTATGTTTTGCCAAACCCTTTGTCGAAACATAGAAGTCTTTCGACTTCACTAGTAGATGTTAGGACTCATCCATCTTAGAATTTTAACCTCGAGTTTGCTCAACAAGTCACAGCTCCAAGGATGATAGATAACCTATTATCGATTATATCATATACAACTCCTAACCCTTGGTACCTAGTCCTAATTTCACTTCGACCTTAGTTTGCTCAACAAATCGAAATGAAATTGTTCACTCGTACCTACCATATCGCGACAGCCTAAGTATAACATATGTACCTTGAGTTTGCTTAATAAATACATATGGTTATCTTACCTCGTCTATTCAGTATACTGATAATACTAAACATAACATCCCTGGCTTGAGTTTGCTCAACAACTAAGGAATATGCAAATACATACATACATACATACATACATACATACATACATATATATATGGTAGAGAACATATTAAATTAAAGATTCATAATCTTCAATATATTACATTGAGTGATATCGATATATGAAATAATGTAATTCTTATTAATTACTCTCATGATTCAAGTATCGGACACATCGAAAATGACGATATACGTACATTTACTTATGTATTTATTCCTTAAGTCTATTTAGGGTTTCTTAATGTCCACTTTAGTTTATACATTCATATTATATAAGTTTTATTATTATATAACTTTTATATTTCATATTACTTATATAAAATCTTATGTATAATATTATATTAATTAAATCTTATTTAATTAATTTTATATTAATTTAATATAATAGTTATATTATTATTTATTATATACTGTAACCTTTATACTACAACACATATATCATATATATATATATGTATATGTATATTATTTAATCAGTTAACCTTTTAATTAATTATTTAATTAAACTATTTTAATTAAATTATATTAATTTGAAAATTCATTTTATATACATACATGTATACTTATGTTATTTTAAACATTTAAGACAACATAACATATATCATAATATATAATACATGCCTATATTTTTAATTAATGAATTTTATTAATCTTACTAATACATTTTTAAAATTTTTGAAATTAATTAATATTATTTTCCAAACATTTTAAAAAATCTTATTATATTATAAAGTTTATAATATGCACATATATTATTTTAAATTTAATTATTAAATTTAAAATCATATACTTTCAATTTTCCAACAATTTTGAAAATTAGCCCAAGGTCCAATTCAAATTAGGCCTTTTCTATCAAGGGCAGCCTTTGGGCTCACGTATCTATTCGGGCCAGGCTGGTAGCCAGGTAAAATAGAGTACTTGATTATCGAAACCCAATCCTATGACACAACCTTTCTAGATACGAGATTATCTGGGCTGTGAGCTTAATAGTTAACCCTAACATGACTAATTTAGACCGCATAGCTTATTGGGCTCTGATGCTATTGTTGGAACTCGGCAGGCTCGCAGCAGAAGTAATGGGTGAATTTCATTTTTTTTTTCATTTTGGATTTTTGTTGGTCCTGTGAAGCCTAATGTGTTTAGAACATTTCTAAATTTCTTTTAAATAAATTCATTATTTTATTTCAATTTATTAAATGGTTTTATATTATTTAATTAATGTTATATTATATATACACGTGTATCATATAAACATATATATGTGTGTGTGTGCGCGCATGTGTAACGTATCAATCGATGCAAGGTATAATATGTCAGTGCATAGGTGTTGGGATTTTCACCGCAACGGGCACGTTAGCTCATCTAATATACAAATATATTGTCAAAATGTATGTTTACGTACTAATTTATATACGAAAATTTTTACAAATACACACACAAATACAGAAACTATTTTTTATTCAAATAGTTTTATATAAATATGTGTGTGTGTATTTATAAACGTATGTATAAATTTTAACATTGTATGTATAAGTGTGTTTAAATCATTTATAAATTATATTATTATTATTTTCAAGCCAAAACAAATATATATATATATATATTTTAAAAACATATATATTATAAACTTATATATATGTATAAATAATATAATAGTAAATATATACTAAAACTTTTAAAATACACAATATATATATATATATTAAATATATATACAGTGGGTCATGCGCACTTTTCAAATATTTTTTCATTTTTTCATTTAAAAAAAATATATATTAATATTAATATAAATATCTATATTAATATAATTTAAAAATTAATAAAAAATCATTTTCGTAACATAATTTCAAATTTCAATTTCTAGAGTGAAATTTTATAATTTTAATATTTAATATATAATTTTATAATTTAAAATCTATTTTTAATTATTGGTAGTTAATTAAATATTTTTAAAATATAAAAAAATGCATTTTTACAAAAAGCAGGTCATCTATTAATTTAATTTTGTTAAATATAAAAAATAATTTATAGAAAGTATATATATTGATATAATTAGTTGAATTATTTATATTAATACAAATATATATGTAAAAATATTTTAATTTTTGCCTAAAATATTATACCTTTGAAACTATATATAAAGTTATATAACCGCATTTTGAATAAAGTATGATGTAGTGTTTAAATTATAAACTATGTATATATATTCAAATATTGTATATTAAATTATTTAAAATAAAACTTGTATTTTTTTGATTTGAGCCTTGTTGCTTATAGGCATACACATAACTGAATTTTTTTTAATACAAATGTGTGTGTATGTGTGTTTGTATAACCATACAACCAATCTAATTGTGATAATATATTTATATATTAGAATCATCACATAGCTAACAATATAATATGCATGATATAAACATTATATATACATTAATATTCATAAATAGGTTAGAAACTTACCTTATATCCAATGTTTGTAAGTACACCTTGAAACGAAGAGCTATACTCCTCGAACTAATTTCGAATCCAGTAGAGTGCTAGTCCCGGAACCGATGACACCATCTATCGACTATAATAGTTTTCACTTTGATTTGAACATGTAGTAATGGAGAAAGTGGAAGGTATGGTTCAGCCAGAAATAGGAGTGTTTGGACGCTACCAAAAAGTTCTCTAATAGGTGTGGGTTGAAATGCATATATAGAGGAGGAATTGAGACAACTTAGGATCTAGATATTTACCAATTCTCTCTCCCTTATCTATATAAATCTAACCCATCTATTTGCCATCAAAAGGCCGCACCTACATGCCCTCATCATAGCATAATAAATCAGCCCCTTATATGGGCTTCAAACCCATTTAAAGATCGAACAAAATATTTTGCATTTATATCCAATTTAAATGCGTATTGATATCGTATATCGATTAATATATTTATAACTATTATAAATATACTTAATAATATTTGTTCATCAAATCAAAATAAAATTTTATAACTAATATTTCATAAATATTAATTATTTAATTAATTTATAACATTTACGAATTAATTAAATCATTTGGTCAAAGGAGTATTCATCGTTTTGGTTGTGGGACCCGTTAGGTGTAAATTTGATCAGCGAGTAATATAGACCTGCTCGAATATTAACGTTCACACGTCACTTAGTAGGTAGTGTGACATTTTGGCCAAACATATCGTTTACTTATTTTCGGTAAAATCTAATTTTACTTTGTTAAGCATTACTGGGTTGTGACTATTATTTACACTAATTCTCTTCGTCAAAACTATATCACTTTGGACTTATGCAATTTGGTAATGGTCAAAATTCCTATATCGTCCATATTCAGCTCTATATTTCGAACACAAAGTCCTTGGTTCAATAATAATAATTATTAACGGAACTACTCTGGCCAGAGATTTTGACTTTAAGTTGACTTGAGTTAACCATGATACTAACCCCATATAACCGAGGATATGAATCCTCTCTTGAATAGTGTTCCACTTTCAATACTTCTACTTGAACCAACTATAGTCACTCGATGGATGCTGTGCCATGATTTTACAATAACCAAAGCAGAGCTTTCATATTGAAGATCAACAATATTCTCAAGTCAAGAGAACTATGTAAATTAGTCACATCGATATTTTTTGTTTGACCTTAGTTATATCAACCAATAGAAAACCATCGAGTTAGTCATTCCATAGTTGTCCAATGACTATCGGTATGGAATCCCTAGATGCCCACAATAGTCATGAGTAATACACTGCCCAACATTTGGAGAGCATTACATACTCTAGTCTCAACGGATACATCGATATCCATTTTTGATGCATCTTGACTAGGAATATTTAAATGATGCATTTATTTTATTGTGATACAATATTCATGATTACAACTATTTGTAATTACTATCACAAACATTTAAGGATTTTTTATTAAATATATTTTTGTTAAATATTTAATTATTTATAAAACATTATAACAAATATATAACAGAAAGAAAAACACCTTTATTACGAATGAGAATTGATTACAGAGTTGATTAATTTACAATAAATTATAGAATTGCACCTAAGGCATGCCCCAAACTCTATCATTGGTGGGGTAAATATAGCTTTGGATAAATAAAAGTGGTATATGAAACTTGGATCATGTGGTTTGACGAAGATATATATACATAGGTTTGAATGATGAATGAATATCTGAACCTTATAGCGCACGTGGTGGATCCTTGCTTTATGGTATTAGCAAGTGGTCTCCTGTAGAGCAACGGGACTGATCTAGGAGAAGTTTTGATATGGACAGCAGTCGACCTGTAAAGCATATGGTGGGACCAAGCGTAAGTCCAATACGTGGCTATCCTTTATCGCAAGTGGCGAGATCGGATTACATTTAGGGTTATTTAGATAGTATAATATTGTTTTGTAGCACAGTGCAGGTGGGTCCAAAAGGTATTATACTTAGGCTTAAACCATGTTATATCACTGCCAAAGTAGTATATAAGTTTTAGATCGGTTTCACTTACTCAGACATATGTCTGACCTACTCCTATATTCTTTTTATCGATATTGTTCAGGTTGATGCACTTTGGAGATGCGATAGACCTAGAGACAAGATACGTATTTATTATAAATATTGTATATAAGTGTTGTGTAAATTATCTATAACAAAAGGATAAGATGTGACAGTGTATAGTGTTGTTTGGATTTGGATTTTAAACACTTATGTTATGATATTAGATAAGATGTATTTGTGAAATATGATATTTGTTTGACCTTCCGCAGTGAGACTCTGAAAGTTATCAATTAGTTTAGCTTTTGATTTATGCTCTATCTTTATATATCTTATACTATAAAGCAAAACTCTTGGTCAAAGGTCAAAGTGAAGCCTTTTTTGGACTTCCAGAAACAACCTTTATCATAAGGACCACACGACAAATGAAGGAGGGCAGTGCCATCATTTCATCTTCCCACGTTCTGGAGTGGTTCTTCTTTTCCACGATAACCCATTTCTTCTCATTTTTCTCAATCCACCTTCGTCGACTATTCATCTTTCCTTCACCGCCAATGTTAAACCCTAATTTATCACCTAAATTTTGTTCAAATCCTTCTTTGTTTCCAGATAAAACCATAATTTTATTCTTCTATAAATTTTAAACAAAATTCTAGGGCTTCGATTATGTTTTCAGTGAACTCCAATAATCTGATGATGAACAAGCAGCAATGAGCGATGACTTAGAAGACGCGGAGCCTCTTTCGGTTAAGTGAAGAATTGGAAGAAGACAAATAGGTATTATTTCTTCGTATATTTTCAATTAAACTTTCGTTGTTTTCTTTTTCGTAGTATATTTGTATTTCAAAATTTTCTGAAAATTTATGATTGCTGTGTTTCATTAGTAGAATTATGATTTAGATGCTTATTGTATTTACCTCAGCTTTAAATTGATGCTAATTATATAATTCATTTAATCTTTGGAGTTAACTTTTTCTATTGCTGTATGTTTGCTATTAATGTATGTTTCAGTTGTAAAAAAACATATGCAAACTAAAATGTAAACAGATTAATTGTTTAATTTCTTTTGTATTTGTGATAGATTTGGACTTTTGCAACTTATAGATTTGATAACCTCCCTAACCAGCACAAAATCATCCATTTTTCTTTTGAATTATCTCTGTTAACGAATATGAATTACAATATTGGTTTACTCATTCATGCACCTACTAGATTTTAGATATTAGAGAACAAAAATAGAAGCAACTTTAAGTGGCCGTTAACATTATTTTACATGACATTTTGAATTTTGTGTAATACATTTTATGGAATACTATGTAGTTATACACAATTGAAACCAAATTAACATAAAGCCTTGGAAATATTTGAGATAAACCTTATTATGAGTATGACAGGTATGATACATACAAATAAATTAACTATGAAGTTAAGGATTTAACATGGAAAGTAATTTAAATAGAAGCAACTTTGAAGTAATATAGGAAGTAACTATTTTGCAAGATATATCACATATTTACATGTTGATCATTAATTATTTGGAAATATGGAAAAACATAGAAATTAATCATAACACCCATTATGACTCTTTATTAATACAAAATGGTCGGTTGCCTATTTTCTGAGGTAAATATTTACAGTTCTTAATATAAAAAATGTTTGCATTTTGAGGAGAATTCAATTTCAGTAAGTAATTAATGAGAAATATTGAGATTTTGTGCTAACTTTTATGTGTGGAAATATGCATTAATTCCTTCCATTATGCATTTATACTATATGTATTGGTTGCTTTTTAGCCTTTAAACTGCTCGAGAGATTACGGTAGAATATTTGTGGAAGTTATGGTTTTTATATGTATATTTAATTACCAGGTTTGCTAAAGTATTTTTTATTTTCCACAGTACATCTGAGATTGTTGTGCTGCCTTTTGTTTTTATTCATACTCTCTGACCAAAAAATATTTGAATAACCATAACTTCCACTCATAAAATATTTGTTGAAGTCTGAGCATTTATCAGTCTTGGCAAAATTTGGGAGATTAATCTCATTTGTATTTTTTCCACTTAAATAAAACTAAGTTTGTATTTTGTGCTACTCAAGCATTCAAGGTGATTTCTGACTTCAAACAATGACATATAATATATTATGGTGATATAAATCAAATCAGGTTAAGCATCTAATTTTTGTCCTTAATGTTATATAGAGAAAATAAGAATAAATAAGAAGCTATAATTATATTTTAGTGTGATTTCACTGCTATTGTTTATCTCATGGTGGCTCTGGGCTACTCCATGTTGCAAGCAAAATAATTTGGAAACACTAGAACTTAAAACTGTTGCCATTTAATAAGTTAAAAAGTAAAAAAATTGACATATTATTTAATATTTATTTTAAAAAATATAGTTATGCAGTTTTGATCAAATATGCCAATACCCATACAAGCATGTTGTCATTATGATTTTGATGTTATATACCATAGTATATAACCAACCATTATATAATTTTTTCTTCATTGTTTCATAATCATGTCCACCAATATCTATTTATCTTTTAAGTTACTACCAAATCAATTATGAAGGAGGTAATTATAACCATCAAATCTAATAAAATAGAATATCTAACCAATTTAAGATGTGGCGGTTAACATTATTTTACATGATATTTTTGAATTTTTTTTAATGTTTCTTATGGAATATTATGTAGTTATACCTAATTAAAACCAAACTAAGATAAAGCCTTGGAAATATTTGAGGCAACCTTATCATGGGTATGGCACTATGATACATACAAGTAATGCAAGCTATGAAGTTAATGATTTAACATGGAAAGTAATTAAAGTAGATGCAACTTTGAAATAATACTGTAAGTAACTAATTTGCAAGAAATATTAGGTATTCACATGTTGATCATTAATTATTTGGAAATAAGAAAAAAAAATTAATCGTAATACCTATTATGACTCTATTAATACAAAATGGTCAGTTGCCTAATTATTGAGCTAAATATTTACAATTCTTAAAAAATAATGTTTATTTGCATTTTGCGGAGAATACAATTTTAATAAGTAATTAATGAGAAATATTGAGACTTTATGCAAACTTTTGTGTGGAAATATGCATTAATTCCTTCCATTATTCATTTACACTATACGTATTGGTTGCTTTTTTATGCCTTTGAACTGGCCGAGAGATTGAGGTAGAATATTTGTGGAAGTTATGGTTTCTGTATGTTTATTTAATTGCCGAATTTTGTAAAATAAATAAAAAATTGTAGTAAATCTGAGATTGTTGTGCTACCTTTTGTTTTTAGTTAACAATTTAAATTAATGAAGGCTACTGATTATGGTAGGAATAAAACAGATCTCTATGGTGAAGAACATAGATAAAGACCACATTGCATTTGGAAGCTTATTATGTTCAAAATTCAAATTGATAACATGTTGAACAAGTATTCTACATTTGAATTTACATTACACTTGAGTAACATCATAAACTAAACACATTTGTTCAAATGTTGCTATTGTTAAAATGCAGTTAAGAAGTGGATGCTAATGAAGACTACATAAACATCATGTTGGATGTCAAGCAAAACCATCTTTTATAAAAAAAAGCATATTTGGAATTAACATAAACAATCTATTCAATAAATCTAAAGTGCAAAAGCCAGTACTCTTATGGGAAATTGGTGGTGGAGCGACCATAGTTGGTTTTGTCCTTAATTGCCACAACATTATGTGTAAATAAGTTCTTTCTATTGTCTTATACTGTATTTTTTTATGTGCACTTCCATAGTTATTGAAATGAAGTTGTACCATATAATGTTAATTTGTTACCATTATAATATGTTCAATGAATAAATAAAATTATTTTAAAACTAATGTTTATTCTCATATAGATGTTCATAAATGTTTGTTAACATAGTGTAGACAAAATTCAAATTCTGCTTGAATAACTTATTTTCAGTTAACTAGGTTTGGTAATTTATATTTGGTTCATGTATTTACTAACATTATACAGCTTTCTATTTATTCAAACATGTTTCGTAGTTTTTCATACCATGTGCGTACTTTGGATAAAATTAAGTTAGTTCGTGTTTGCCTTTATGCACTTCCATCGATGTGCCTTTGTACTCGTATATATATATATATATATCAATATGTTTCACAAAATGACTCGTCGTTTCAGGACTTCATTATGTAGTTATGGTTCCGAAATGGTGAGTTGTTATAGTAAGCTCCAAGTATAGATATATAAAACTGTAGCCTCATGCTCGTACTCCGTACAGCTCCATGCGCTATGCAGACCTGTTATATCTATCTACTCATTTAAGAATACTCGATATACTAAGAAGTAAAGCATAAAACCTTAGGTTAAATAACAGTCTGGTGTGAGCAGTACATCATCTCAAAAATACTATAAAATTTGTATATAGTAAATATGCGCATAGGGTATGAAAAACCATACTTGGTCTGTCGCTGCATCCAAAGAGTTAGCACATAAGAGTCGATGTATGCTAATTTACTATCATTTCCATATGAGTGTACTACAACAATTAAAGTACAATGTCCAATGTGTAAGTATATGGTCGAAACAGTCTACACCGTGTGTGTTGGAACCGGACCAGTCGAAAGCGGGTGAAATAGGTTGATTTCATAAAAGATATTATTTGAATCTATTAGGCTTATGAAGTTTAAACCAATTTTAGATCCAATCTAAAAGATATTTTAAATAAAATCATTTATTTTATTTTATTAGATTGGAAGAGTTTGAATTTGATATAAAATTAAATATACGAGTGTGTCATACACCCATTTGTGTAATGGTTACTCATTAAAGTTAATTTGAGAAGTAAACCTTTCGTTTTCTTCTCTAAAACCTATGCAATCAATTAAGAGAATAAATAGCTTTAATTAGAGAGAGAAACCTTCATTTCTCTCTTTGATTAGATTAATGACTCATTAAATGTCATTGATGATTAACTTAAACATAGCATGAAATGTAAGTATATCCAAATATACTTACAATGTATATTGTGCAAGTGAAATATATAAGAAGTGTGCATAGTTAATTATTCCCTTTATGTATGCCTTTGTTGCCCATTTTTTTAAAAACAAAATAAGATTTGTTATATATATATAAAAACATACATAATATATATATATATATATGTATGTATGTATGTATGTATGTATGTATGTATGTATATTCTTGGAATTTAAAACTAATTTTAATTAACGGATAGTTTTAAATAAAAATTGTAATTTTTATAAAAGTCCATTTTGTAAAACCTGAATTAAGAACGCATATATATGTATATACATATATGTATGTACGTATGTATATTTATGCATACACACACAGAGATATACACACACACTGTCAGGTCCTCATTCTCACTCGGAATAACTAACACCGAAGCGATCGTCAAATTCTTTTTCAGACCTATAAATGTGTGTTCGCACCTCGAGTCCCAAATAAAAGTATGATTCTTCTTCGTCAAGTGGGTTAACGGCGCTGCTACCTTAGAAAATTCCTTAATAAAACAGCTATAGTATCTCGCCAATCCACGGAAACTTCTCACGTCTATAGCAGTCTTAGGTCGATCCCAGTTCTATACTACAGCCACCTTCGTAGGATATACATCAATACCCTGCTAAAAAATAACGTTACTAAAAAATCACACTGCCCTCCTGAAGAAGTGACACTTCGTCAACTTTGCCTTCAATCGGTGCCTCCTCAACATCTCAAGCATAATCTCCAAATTCTCCTTATGTTCTTCCTCTATCCTTAAATAAACAAGGATATCATCCATGAACACAAGTACAAACCTATTTAGCCGATTCTTGAAAACATGGTTCATAAGATCGACAAGTATGCCAGTGCATTGGTTAGCCCGAACTGCATAACCAGTTACTCATAAAATCCCGACAACATACGAAAGGTTGTGATCGGCACTCTCCTTCGCTAATCTCATTTGATGAAACCACATTACAAGGTCCAACTGATAGAGCACCCTAGCACCGTAGAGTTAATTAAACAAGTCATCAATACGTAGGAGTAGATACATGTTCTTCTTCGTCACATTATTCAGCTCACGGTAATCAAGACACAATCTCAAAGAGCCGTCCGCCTTAGTGGTGAACACTACAGGTGCTCCCTACTCAGATATACTCCGTTGAATGAACCCTCATCACAATAGGTCATTCACTTGCACCTCTAGTTCCTTCTGCTCTTTCAAAGCCATACGCCTCAATGGTATAACAATTGGTCTGGCATCCTTTACAAATCTATATGAAACTCGATCCCTCTGTGTGGTGGTAATCTGGTTACCTCCTCGAATTTGTCCAGATACTCCCTCACTATAGGCACAGATGACAACCTGTCATGTTGGATCTCGAGCGAGTACAAAAAGCTAACCTTCACCTTGTCATCAGGTAGGCAGCCTATCTCCAACCTGCGCCCATCATCCATCCTTATTATCAACAATGGCCCCTCATAATCCACCACTACTTTGTACTTCTACAGCTAGTCCATCCCCAAAATAATACCAAACCCCACAAAACCCTAAATGAAGCAATCACAATCAAACAAATATCCGCAACTTGATAAGTTAAGTCTCGACAAACCATGCAAAGGCTGGTCGATCCTTTAATAGGGTTTGTAACAATCAAAAGTCGGTCAACTATCTCAGGTTTCAATCCTAATCTATCTACCAAATCACTAGATATAAAGGAATGTGAAGCCTCGGTATCGAATAAAATACATGCAGGTCTATCAGAAATAGAAAGCATACCATGTATAATGATGCTCTTTCCCTTCTCCTTTACCGATGGAGTACTCGATGAAGTTGGAACATCATTCAAAGCATAAGCGGATACAACCTACTTATTTCTCGATGGTTTTGGACAACCTTCTTGATCTGCCCTGGGTTATTGCAGTTGCAGCACTTCTTGCTTCCGCCTTACAATCTTTGACAAGATGGCCCTTCTCCCCACAATTATAGAAAGTGGGCTCTCACTTACCCTTCTTATGGCTACCTTTGATCTATAACTACTTCCTCTTATTGTTGTTGTTGTTCCACTTCTTCTTGCCTCACTCGCCAATTGGCGGATTTGGCTCATCCTTAAGATCAACAACCGACTTGGGCTTAGGATATAGACTCTCATGTCGAAGAGACTTCTCCACTAGTCTCTCAAAGGTCTCATCGGTATGCCATACTAGCTTTTCTCCAAGATAATCGTCCAAGCCCAAAATAAACTTCTCATTCTTCTTGAGTGGAGTATCAATAAAAGATAGAGAAGACTTCGACAGCATGTCGAACTTGGCCACATACTCCGACATAGCATCTCCCCCTGTCTCAAGTCTGCAAACTTTTGGAAGAGCACTGACTTCTGGGCGGTAAGTATATACTTCTCTTCAAACCTCGCCTTAAACTGCTCCCAAGTAATCTAATCCTTAGGAGTAGTAATCTTGATGGCGTTCCACCTCCCCATAGCTCGTCCCTGAAGTTGTCTAAAGGCTAGCTTCCTCTTCATCACATCCTCTAACTCCATATCCTCAAAGATGTATTCGTAGGTGTCTAATCAAACCTGCACTTCGATGGATGATTCTGTTTCAAGGAACAGTTTGCCTCCTAAGTAAAGTAATCCTTGTTTAGTTTGGCAAAGTTAGCCCTCGGCGCTTGCACTGGAGCACCACCACCAACAGCCGCAGTAGGACCAACTTGGGCATTTTAAACCATGTTTCGCACGATCTCAGTGAACATGTTCTGCAAGTCGGGGTTAGCAGCCCCCGGTCTTACCCCCTCCTCAACTCCAGAAATGGAGTTCTTATCGGCATTCCACGTTAGCTGGCTTATTCTTACAAGTTGTAATAAGATTAAGCAGTCTATCTAAAAGGAATAAGTGGTGTCTATGAATGCAATGCGACTTATATACCATATATATACTGCTATATAGTTCTAAAAACATATAACAAGTACGCTCTCTCATATATCGCTCGATCCATTCTAAGGCAATATATCATTCCTTATCTCTAACGGATCCAACCATCAACTTAGGTCGTCTACGCAACCTAAGCTCTAATGCCAAATGTGAAGACCACCCTACACATCCAGTACCCAGTATACCTATATAGTGCGCTATGGAGGTACCTGGTCAATGCAGGATGGTCGCCAACGGTGTAAAGTAATGAAAATCTAAGCACATAACCTATAGAAAATCTCACAGCGCATAGACAAAATATAATATAATAACATAGATGTAAAACATGAGAGACAGTGATATAATCAAATAAACCATAAGTAAGAACATCAAAGTGCAATAGTTCACAAATTATACAAAAATTGAAATAGTAGAATTTTATATATCAAAAATCCAAAATAAACTCTATAACCATCTCTAAGGCAATACAAGTACTGGTATAGCTCCATAGTACTGCACAGTGGAATGTAAGTGATGGTAAGCTCCAGATAGATATATAAAACGTAACCTCCTACTCGTACTCCATACAGCTCCATGCGCTATCCAGACCTGTTATCCCTAATCTACTCATTAAGAGTACCATTGATAATAAGAAGCAAAGCATAAAACCTCGGGTTGGACATTAGTCTGGTGTGAGCGATACATCATCTCAAAAATACTATAAAATTCATATATGGTAAATAGGGGAATAGGGTATGAAGAACCATAAATGACATGTCCCTGCGTCCAAAGAGTTAGCACATAACAGTCAATATATGCTAATCTACTATCATTTCCATATAAGTGTACTACAATCGAAGTACAATGTCTAGTGTCTAAGTATACAGTTTAAAATACGTACATCATGTGATACCCTAGAGTGATAAACAACCATAGCAAACATAGCATCCATCAAATAATCCTCACCGTCACTCGTGTGCGTTGGATATATGATAACTTCTATGGCACAACGCAAACCAGGGACTCAATCAAAATCCTAGCTTCATTGCTGCTCGAATCTGTGCCACTTCGTAAGGATAAGAACGAGATACATAATCGCAAAAGCCAATCCAGGTGGGCATCCCCATATACCCCTTCTTTACGAGTATACTAGAAATCTCTGAGTTATCAACGATCCATTTGCACACTTTCTCCATAATGGAACTCGATCACTATTCCACCCTGGCTATCTCCACAATAGAAGACAATCGCAAATTGTACTCACAAGCCCTCATGGTTGAACTTGTCCTTGTGGATCACCATCACGACTCCAATCGTTAAGTCGCCATCTTCAAAACACCTCTAGACATCCACCATAAGTCGTAGATCCATTATACATGGTCCCGAAGTCATCACGTCGAAGCACCATACCATCACTTCACCAGTTACCATGAGAACCATAAAGTCACCTCGCTTCTTCCCGGAGTCCTATGTCCTTATTCCAAGCTAACTCCCAAAACTACCAAGTAACTCCAAGTCTGCCCCGATGCACACAACCACCATGCTCGAAGTCAACAGATAGAAACCCCATTCCCAACTCTGCTCGGTTTCTCCCATAGCCGAAATAATGTAACTAATGGACAACATTTCTTGTTCGGTTTTTCTCTACCAAACCGAAGTAGCAATTGGATAGGATTTCATGTCAGGTTGTCTCACACCGAACCAAAGCACCTACCGAATAGGAATTCCTGTCTGGTCTTCCCCCACCGGACCGCCTTGGATCCATGCCATCGCCTTCCCTTCATGAAGCCAACCATCGAACCATGCCCCCCGGACCTAGGTTACTATCGAACAGCCCTTACCGAGTCGAAAACCTGTAGCTCCTTCAACACATCAACTTCGCGTTGATTCCATCGCTACACACTACTACAAAACAGGCCTTTTGCATCGCCTCATTTGAATCGGTTTAAGTAAACACTGATGCAAATAGAACTATTGGCATCAGTTCTGTCGTAATAACCGATGAAATTGGTATGTGGAAAGCAGTAGGTAATAAAAAAGTCAAATTTGCATCAGTTGTCACCAACAACTGATGCAAATACGTCGGTGCAAATAGTTTTAGTCGCATCGGTTTTAAAGTCAACCGATGCAACTACGTCCAACATAATACTTTTCGCATCGGTTTCCTTTCATACGCGATGCAATTTCAAAATTAGGTTATTCCCGCGTTTGCAGTTCTTTTCCGCCGTCCCATTCTATTCCCCAAAATAATTCGCGTGCTTCAAAGAAAAAAAACCATAAAATCATCGTTAAGCGATCGGTTGATTTCGAGTGTCAAGTTTCAAGTTTGCTGATTGATTTCGAGTTTCGAGTTTGCTGATTGATTTTCAGGTATAAAATTTTCTTTTCTTGATGACATCGACTTTTTTGAGAAAAATTCATTTATTTTTGAGATAGATTCTTTGAAAACCATGAAAGGGCTTGATGGAAGAGAGGTACTATCCTCTGAATTATTGACTTCTTCTTGTTGTTTTCTGTTCTTGGTACTCATTTTTTGGCAATGTGGTCAACATATAATTTTTACTTTCTGAAACACGATGCTGGTGTTCATTGGATGAGTACCAGGGTAGCATTTTCACATGTTTACATGCATACCACATTAAAATGTTAATTTGGTCTCTTTTGTAAAATTTCCTGCCATTGAATTCCGATACCTAAATGTAACATTTTTCCAAGATCATCATCACCGTTCTATCAGTGCCCAAGTCTTCCATTTGAGTGATGTTTGGGTTGGGCAAGATGTATGTAGTCTTACATCTATTATTGAAGGAACTGTTTATGAAACTATCATTTTATTTTTGATAGACAGGATGTATGAACCGAAAGGTCATACAGTCATTGTGTGTGTGTGTCCGGTAGCCAAATGGTATTTAAAGTGGACCAACCACGTTCACAGCACATATATATTCAAAATATCATTAACCTTAGCACCCATAAAATCTGATTTCAACAATGCATTAATAAAGTTATATGTTGACCACAATGCCAACATCCATAAAATGTGATGTTCAACTAATAAACGTAATAGCACTGAGGCAAAAACGGAAATTTGTAGAATTTTTTTTGAAGACCCTTTTAAGCATGTCACCGTAGATTACATGAACCCAAATTGTTTCTTGGCAAATATTTCGAGACCCCTTTAAGCACTTCGCTATAGAATTCATGTCAAAAAATTGGTATCTGAATACTTACGTTTTCTTTTCTATATCATGATTAGATTAGGCTCATTTAGTTATATTTTGAGTTTCGCGTTTTCAACTTGCATTACAAAATATGAGAAGATATAAAAATCAAACACCCCGGTTGGTTTGCCATTTTTAGTTTGTGCTGCTGGAAGGAAATGCAGTGCAAGGCAAGGTAGTTGTGTGATTGGGTTGAATGGCAGCAGTTAGTGGCAGAGGCAGGTTGGTCGAGTTGGCAGTGGAAAGAAGTTGTAAGAGGTTCAGGTGTAGGGTAGTGGGTGATGGCAAGTTGTTGTCGGACTTGATGGTTTGGAGGAGTTGTAATGTGGTAGACGTGGGTATTCACGATGGGTATTCATAATTCACTAAGATCCTATCCAATTTACAACCAATATCTCCAAGTGGGCCTGATCTCCATGTGAATTTGATACCTCTAAATTCATGATCCATCAAAGTACATTTAAAAAGACATTCATTCAGTTCATAAGTTTTACAAAAAGTTAAAGGATTACCCCAACTTTTCTCATTCATCAACATCAGATCAGATAGTTAAAATCCCCTAACACTATCGAAGGGATGTTATATATGTTAGCTTCTTTCTCAAGAGTGTCCCAAAGTCATTTTCTTTCTATCTCATGATTTGCTGCATATACCACCGTATATATTAATTCTCCTCCTACTTTGTTATACAAAATGGTATTGATGTGTTGTTTACTCATAGAAATTACATGACCACCCCACACCTCATTGTGCATATAGATCAGAGTTCTACATTTGTTATATTGATTGGAATTATCAGTTCTCCACCATTTAGTTTCCCAATACATATAAAAAAATGAAAGTTATTTCTCTGGATCTTGTCTCAATTAATACTACGAAAGAACACTTATTAATATTCACCACTTTGGTTATATCTAACCAGCTCTCTGGGTCATTTGAACCCCTCCAACAGACAATAAACATGATTATTTAGATGAGATTCTATCACTCCTTCTAGGCAAAGGAGTTATTGAGCCAATCCTGGTCACCCATCTTATTCTGCTTGTTTCTCTTAACTTCCTTCAGAGCATTGCATAATTTGTTTTCCACGACTTACTTTTTTGCGTTAACGATAGAAGTTTGAGGGGGGATACCATGAATTGAGTTATTGGATTTAGTAACTTATTTTCAGTACCCAGCTGAGCATTTGCCAGTACAGAATTCTCACGTAGAGCCTGCAAAAATTAAGAACCTTTAGAATTATTGTATAGATGAACATTTGTAAATAAAACAAGGTTGGAAATTTGCTGTTTTTCTCCTTGGTGGCGATCGCTCAATGATGAGACTGGTGCATTATTACTGACCCCTTTGCTGGCTTAACAAGCATCCACTGTGAGAATAGCTTATGTGATTTGTTGAACTAGTGTAGTTGTTAAATTTGCAGCCATGAAATTTGGCATGGCAGTGGCCGATTTTGCCTTCAGATTTGCATCGAGATGACAATTAGTGTTGCTAGCACCATATTCTGAGAGCACTTTATAGATACCATTTCCCTCATTTATTTCTTCATATGAGTTGCACATTTTTACTATTGTCCTATAATTCCTTTATTATGTCTATTGATTTATGCCACTTCACCTGATAGTTGAAAATAATAAACAATCATATGATTTTATTATGTCTAAAGGAGAGTGTGCTTAGCATTCTTTTAATAGTAATCATACGATTTTCTACGCTTCTTGGCATTTTCATCTCCAGCATGTTTAGCTGTTGCTGTTTGTTTCCAAGAGAGTAATAATTCTATTTATGTTTGCATTCTTTATTATCATTTCAGTTCTCAGATCTGATTTCCTTAGTTGTGCAGTTTAACTTTGAGATTAAGAACACTTGCTTCGTACAAAGACTTTTAATGTCTTTGTTGGAAACTATTACAGTGATACAGTTGACTATAAATATATTACTGTAAATTTGAAACTGGGTAATGCTTGCATCTATTATAGTAACTTAAATCTTCAATACACGTGTCGGCAGGTGAAGTATGGGGTGGTGATGGAAGTGAGGTATGGGCAGAAGTGTGTAGTTGATGTTAGCACTGTGAACTGGTATTTGATGCAGCGTATAGGCTGAGAGTCATTTAACCCAAATTCATATGCTTGCAAAGTTAGGTACGTATATGTACATAACAAATGTATATGTAGCTAAGAAACCTAAATTAGAAGCAGGTATGTATCTTCATATGTTATTACAAACTTTGCACAAATTTCGATCAACATCCACTACTCACCAAACTTAATGATTTCCCATAAATTAAAGAGATTTTTAAAATGAAATGAATGATTAAGGTTCAGTATTTTACTAAGATTTGTATGCAAAACATTTTGTTGAACAGTAAATTCTTATCAAAATTTCGAGTTCACGTTAGGCCACGCGTTTTGTTTCTCTCCGCGCGTTACGTATTGGGCTTTGATACAAGAAATGAGCAAAATTATATTATGTAATTTACCAACAATACATTAATAACACCTGGATTTTTATACATTCAGTTTCAAAAATATATATTGAAACATAATTAGATTGTAAATAATATTCTTATTTTTTAAACAAATGATAGTTTAACATTGTACAATTATCAAGTATACCGGTTTACGATTTACCACCATAGCGGTCATGCAATTTTAAATTATCAGTAACCCAAAATTTTGATGATAACTTAGTTGAATTTACTAAACTGATAATTAATATCCCAATGATTGTTAAAAGAGAATCTGAGTGGTTAATGGGTGGATATAGGTAAGAATTATTAATAGTACTATTGTATGCAGAGTTACAGTGGTAAGTAGTTATCATTGTGGCAGTGGTAAGGTTGCTAGTTCATGATTTGGGTGCTCACCGAGGAAGTTCGGTGAGGAAGTTCGACAGTGGAGTTTGATTATACAGGATGTTGCAGGTCGCGGTGATGCGATTCTTACTGAGATTGGTGGAGTTATGGTGGGTGGTGTTGTTTGATAACTGGGTTGTTATAGGAGAATGATGTAAGTGTTCTAAGGAGGGTGGTATGTGGTAAACAGAGGTCAGTAATGGCTGTTACATGCAGTTTTTGATGAGGTTGTTGGAGTGTGTAGTTGGCTCAGGTGGGATGGTGGCAGGAAGTTCGGCAGTGGAAAGGTTTGCTTGGAGATGATGTTGCTGTGATGAAGGATGGTAGTACCGTGGGAGATTGTAGCGTCTGGTTAGCGATGCCCTTGTGGTTGAGGCAGGCAGTTGAGAAGGGGATATGAAGGGATGTCAGGTACTGTCAGTTGAAGGACAGTGGTTGACATGAATGTGTAGTGAAGGGCTGATGGTTTTGTGGTAACTGGGGTTTGGAACAGTAAGGAAAAGGGAGTGTATGCAAGAAGTGGTATGTAAGTGTGGTATGTTCAATGAATGTATGGTGAATGGAAGATGAACATCGAAGGTTTGTTTGGCTGGTTGCATGTATGAAGGTGAACAGTGAGTGGTTTGAAATGTATGTGCCGTGGATGACTGAAGTTGTGGTGGGGGCAATGTAAGTCAATGTGCAGGTATGGTAGATGCAACAGTTTTGATGAGGTTGTTTTGTGGTGATCTGTTGGTCAGCAGTAGCAGATGGTTGGAGGGGGAAAATGCAGGAAGTTGATGGAGGATGTAGAAATTGGTTCAAGTGGTAAAGGCCAAGAGATGGTGAAGGGGAGTGTTATAAGGTTGACGATGTAGTTATGGTTGAATTTGTTTGTATATTGATGCCAGAAGTTAAGTGGATGTGGGTAGGTTGTAGGCAAGTTTATGAAGGCAGTAGACAGTGGTTATGGTGGTTCCTGGAAGGAGTTGAGGAGGTAATGAAGTTTGGATAGCGGCAGTGGTGATGGAATGTGCACAGGCACAGTGCATAGAAGAGTGATGATATGTGGGTATATTGATGTAGTCAGTGATACGGCAAGGCAGTGGGATGTGTTGATATTTGTATATGAACTAAAGTGGAAGTGGGAGTTTGTGACAGTTTGTTGGTAGTATGAAGTAGGCAGTGTAACAATGGACAGTTATGTATTTACGGAGTGGTTGCAGTCAGTGATGAGGTGAATTGACTGGGAGCATCGGCTTTCATTACAGCAAGATACTTTGTTGCATCGGCTGTTATAAAAAAACCGATGCAACAAGATACTTTGTTGCATCGGCTTTCATTACAGCCGATGCAAAATGGGCTGTGTTCAAGCAACCAACCATGATATTTTGCATCAGTTGTTACTAACAACTGATGCAAAAAGGAACTTTTTGCATCGGTTTCAGAACTGATGCAAAAGTGTTAACCCTGTTGCATCGGTTGCATATGCATCGGTTGTTGAACTGATGCAAAAGGGGGGTAAACAACTGATGCAAATGGCCTGTTTTGTAGTAGTGACACTTACTACTTCGACATATGTGCACCACCTATGCATCGATATGACTCCAAACGTTTTAGAGCCTATCCGTCAAGTCTGTTTCTATGGTTTCTACCTTTAGTTCGCTCTTATGAGCACTTTCAACCATTTAAGCATGCACACAAACACCACACATGCATCAAACAACATTCAAACATGCAAATCATACAACTAATAATAGTAATCATCATACAATGTTTCTACAACATAGCCTAACATATATCAAGGCAACCAAACATCAAATTAACATGATTAAAACACTTTAAAACATTTTAAATTCGTTTTTAATTCAGAATTTATTTTAAAACAGCCACAAACCATGATTTCCAATGAAAGTGGTCTCGAATGTTAATTCAACTTCTATGAAAAGTTATATCCATCACAAGTTTTCAGGGGTGAAATCGTCCGATAAAATTTCTCGGGCTCAAAAATGTCACTACTTGACATCCCCTAAAGTTATAGTGTCATATGACCCAATACGAATTTAAAATTAATATTTTATTCCCTTGGATATGTAAAATACAGGTTGTTACAGGAGTGTTCATACTCGAACTTCATAAGTGACATAAAATATAATAATTCAATCTTAAATTCATGTTCACCATTGGTTAAGGAGCTTTAATTTGAAATATTCCAAACAAGATGTTGTGGTAGATTTAACTATGAGGGTTAAGTACATCGCCTTGAGTAGTGGTGTACTGAAAGTAATAATTGTCTTCAAATTTAAAAGAGAGTTAGAAGTGATTCCCACTATTGAAAATCCAATTATATATTATGATAAAAAAAATACTACAATATTGATTGCAATGAGCTAACAGCTTTATAAGAAGTCAAGATATGTTCTCCATATATAACACATGACAAAAGAGTTTACCATAAAGGGAAAGTATGATTGAGAAGTATATATAAAATAATAATACCACATATCCACTCGATAAGGCGCCTTCCGGTCTAATTTAGGTAGACTAATTGAAGGTATAGGCTTGAGGCACCATAATTGGCTCTAAGTGCAAATGGAAGATTGATAGAGTTAAAGGTGTGCCTTAGGAGTGATTATTTAATTTTTTATGTAACTTAACTCTTATAGATGAACCTAGTTCGAAATAAAGTATGTTTTTGATTTTATTTTCTTTTATGTGTTGTTATATAGAGATATAAGCAATTTTATCAATACGTTAAATTTGCATAAGTAGAAAATCCTTAGGTGAAGTATTTAACGATTGCAGTTGCGAATGCACTCGTAAATATGAGTATTGAATCGATATTTGAATACTTATTCTTTAAATGTTCCTAGTCAAGATGTATCAAGAAATGGATATCGATACGTTCATTGAGTCTAGTGTATGTAACACTCTTCATACGGTAAAAGGTGAGTTACTCACAATCGTTAGGGGAACCAAGGAGTTACATACTTGTGGTTTTTTGGAACAATCACAGAATGACTCAAATATAGTTTTTTATAGGTTAATACAACTAAGTAAAAATAGAAGATCTCATTTCAACGATGTGCATTAATCCTCATACTAGGGGTACTGGGGATCTTAAGTAGTTAGGTTGTACTCTGATATGACAAAGCATATAACATAGCGACTATTTTACGATCATAATTGTTGAATTAGTTAAACTGAAATACTACTCAAGAGAGGGTTCATCCCCTTCGTTGTAGAAGGTTGGTATCATCATAAATAGTAGTTAACTTGAAGTCAAAATATCCGACCAGGGTAAATTCAGTTAGTCGATAAATGTTATCAAATTGAACGAAGGATTTTAATGTAGTCTACGCCGTAAACTATGGATGTCAATAGAGCTTTGACCTTAGACCAAACTCTAGATATCTTAGTGATACGATGATGATGAAAAGAAAACGTGCATAAAATATCATTACAAGGTGCAACTTAATAAAAATTAGAAATTGGATTTTGCCTAAACGATCTATAAGTGATTGAATTCGTACCTAGTACTGTACTTCAGCAAAATCCATACAGGCTTCAGTACTTAAACTATTTAAATATTGACTAAAGACTGAGTTCACACCATAGAGTCAATACCACCGTGTTGTTAGTTAATTTCCGAGTTTGACCAAGTTAAAATTATTTTATATATGTTATAAATTAATGATAAATTAATACAACTGTTGTATTTAATTTTATGACATTTTAATTATTTATTTAATGCCTTTAAATTAATGAAGACATTGTATAATTGTTATATATTAATTAAATTAATATACATGCTTAATAAAATAATTAAGTTAATGGTTAAATTAACTATGCGTGAAGTCTGGGAAGCCTAATATAGAGGCCGGAATATAGGAGAGGAGGGCTAGAGACATGGTCTTCAGATTTGGATAGAATGGTGCTAGATTTGTGATCCAATTGGCAATAAATAACCACCCTATTTATTCTCCCTATACATTGAAAAAGGCTTTAGCCTCCACCATCTAAAATTGGTGACGCCTAGTAAGTGGTGTTGCATCCCATGATCAAGAGACAAGACTTAAAGTTCAAGGAAGGAAATAACCAGCAACCAAGGTAATAATACATACATTTGGCAAAAATTGAAAAAACAAAACTATATATATATATATATTAATAATCAAATGATATATACGTATTAATTATACACATTGTCTTATTCGGATTTAATTATCGAATATATATATATATATATATATATAATGCTCACGGTTTAGATAATTTTTCTTACACGCACACACATATAAATACTAGATTCAAAGTAAAACAATTGGACCTAAATTAATTTTTTTCGGTTTTCTTGTTTTAAAAAAAAGAAACAATTTGCGTTATATATATAAAGGTATATTTTTGAATAATTATATTTAAACGTGTAATTTTATATACTTTCAACTTTTCTGCACATATATACTATTTTTATTGTTCGGCTTTGTTTAAATTTTTGTTCTATTTTAGTAAGTCAAATTAAACTAAATCTAATCGGTCAACCTATTTAAAATTTGAATTTGAATAAAATGTTTTATAATGTATATATATATAATATTTTAGTAAAAAAGTATGATTTTATAATCCGAACATAAAATTTAAATACATACATATTAATTAATAATATAAAATTATAAATCATTTATATTAAATATATACATGATCGAAAAATAAATAAATAAAATATACTAGTATTTATATGTATACATATCATTCTTTACATATATGTGATATATATGTATATATATGTATACATATACATACACACACATACATACATAGATACATACATACACCCAAGTTGAGATGATTATTACATTGATAATACATTTATTGACCATAAAGCATAATGGTTAATTATACACCTATGACCTATGTTCATCATGTTTACCATAGTTTAAATTACTATATTTAATGTAGTTATAATGTTTGTATTATGAATGCGAATACATTATAAAATTAAAATATGAAATTAAAATAAAATAAAGTATTATAATTAAATCATAATAAATACACTTAAAAGATTCAATACATAAATTAATTAAAACCCCAAATTCTTTTATTAATCAGTACTAAAAATGATTTAGTACAAAATTATTATTCATGTAAACACAAAATATGATATGTGCAAATTAATAAAATGTTTTTTTAATTTTTTCCTTTTACCCCGCTGCCAATGCACATGATCCAATACAAAATAAAATAGGCAATGAGATGTAGTTGAAATGACATAATCTTCAAGTAAACGAGTATGCAAACCTAATAACTGTTCAGGGGACGAGGGGCACAAACCATGCAAGGATGGTCGTTGTATGCCATGTAAGCAAGAGGTTGACTTCTGTCATGAGAAATTAGCAAAAGCATGCTCCTCTAGGGAAGGTGACGTCTCTGTACTATAATATCTTGAAAGTGCTAGGTTGGCGAAGTAGGGACCTCATTCGGGGGATCAATCAAAAGCGAGAAGCCACGTTGGTCTCACACGTTGTAAAGATCGAAAGGATCAATATCTGAAGGAAGTTGGATTGTACCAGGGGAAATGCTATAAGAAATGCTTAGTGTTGTGGTTAGAGAGTAGGCTAAAGCAGCGGAAAAACAGAAAGGCTACGATGGAGAGGTCATCCCTACTCTAGATCTATATACCAAACATGTACTTGTGAAGATAGTACAACAATAAGGTGTGTATGAATGATCCAATTAAAATATAATGATCAAGTGATCTTGGCCAGAATGAATGACTGTAATACTTTAACTAGGGGAAACAAGGTAATAGTTAAATACACATAAATGTTGTAACTAATATATAGGATGAGAAGTGTTTGATGAAATGCGACATGTTATGAATGCACATGAATGAAACATAATGTAGAATGCCGACAAGTGTATACTTAAAAAATTTGACTAAATAATAAAATGTTAAAACCTACAAACTTCAAAATATGTGCAAGGAACAAAATGAAAAACCATCCATAATTGGTGGTGTGCATTAGTTGCTATGCCGTAAAGTTTAAAGATTCGTAAATTTGTGAGGTTAAGCTAGAGATTGCAATGGGGTGAGCCTAGGGTCTAAACCCGATGGACCGGCCTCTGTTTTGACCCGTCAAGGCCCGCCCCATTGGGTCATCAGGACGGGTAGACCCATGATCCGTTCTTAAGAGCTCCGGGTCTAGGGTCGGGTTGGGGCTTGGCCGACCCACCCCGACCCGCACTATTGAGATTTCATAAAATGCTTTATTACGATAACGATGAGTTGTTAATCATTTTATACATAAGCGGTTATAACATGGATTTTCTAATGTTCCATTTAATAAGTTATATAATTTTTATGATATTAAGTTGCATCACTAATAATTATATAATAAAGTATGCATGTTTTTCTTGAACCGTTATCATACACCTTATTTTTATTACCTTACTAATCATTGTAAACACATTGATATTTATATTTATTTTATCATTTAGTGACAATCCCTCTTACAAATAAAATAAATAAATATATGTACATTAATACATAATTTTGAATGAATAAGTAATGCTTCACTGGTCTTGGGGCGGGGCGGGTCTACCCTGACCCGTATAGGTTTCGAGTACGGGACGAAAGTTCAGACCTGCATCGGGTCTACGGGGGCGGGTCTCAGGCAGGGTTTAAAAAACCCGGGGCGGGTCTGAGGCATAAAAAACCCGCCCCATTGCCATCTCTAGGTTAAGATCTATTCAGAAACTAGTTATATATAGGAATATCTATTAATTTAAATGTTAAATCACAATTTTTTTACCAAGAAATAGATACCTTGGCTTTGGCTGTTATTTGCAATAACATTGAGAAGACAGATTATATAGTCATTTTACTACCAGTTTGTAACCTTCAAAATGATAGGATTATTTACTTAACGTTGGAGTAATAATTGTCGATAAGAGTTTGAGTCTTAATATGTCCAAGACAAGATTATATATGCAGGATAATCAAAGTTGAACAATGTATAAAATTGAATTTGTGGCTGCAATGAGATAATTTATCATTTGACTAAGTTAAAATGTTTATGTTCAAGAATATATGAAAAGTTAATTTAGGGGAACCAATATAAATTGGATTCACATTACTCCCTAACTCAAGAAAGATTAAACCAATTTAAGATGTACATTAAACTACTGCATAGTATTACAAGAGTGTTGTTTTTTTTATCTAAATCACTACTATCATTTAATTAATTCAAGATTGACCAAAGAGCTAAGGAAAATTGAACCCAGCACCTCTAAGCTCTAGTATCAAGTTTTGCCGATTTAAACAAATTTAGTTAATTAGGTGTAATTGAACTCGAAAATTGACAAGGATTAATTTCCTCGGATTGATTTTGGAGTTCATTGAAGTTCGGTGATGATTTGGGTTAATTCGGTAGCTAATAAAGCAATAGGTCAAGGTTTTATGGTTTGGAACGAAGCAAAGAAAACTTGTGTTAAAATATTCAAAGTTCCAAAGTTTTTTGTATGAGGAACCCATATGGAATGAAATAAATGAAGCAGAGAATTATTTTGATTTCTCAATGATTTTCGTTTTTTCTTGATTAAATTTCTACCAAATTGATCTTCATTAAACAAAAATGGGTTATGTCCATGAGAGATTTAACTAGGATATTACTGGATTTAGGTACACCATGGTAGAGACTACTTAGTTTCAAATGGTTGTTAGTTCTCAAAGGATACAATTGTTAGGTTCAATTAAGATATTACCTTTCGAAGGCTAGTGTTAAGGGTGATTTTACCCACCAATATGAAACTAAATTAAGGGTAAAGAAAGTTTGACATGTTGAGTAAAGATCCAGGAGATATATTGTAACACAAATGAAGAAAATGACTAAAAAGTGTATAGAGTATCAAAGAAAACAAAAGAATAACAGATAACGTTATGGTGGCTAGGGTTTTAGAGAATCCTCCAAAACAAGATCAAAATCCCTTTTTTGATGAAGATTCTAGGGTTATAAACCCTTCGAATAACCCTCCCAGAGATAATTTTTCAAAAATCATCTCAAAGAGAACACGAAAGTATCTGGCGAAGGTAAATCAGGCAGAAGATGACAAAGGTCCTAATAGGAATGTGATGTACAAAGGTAGTTTCAACTAGGAACACCGGGAATCCCCCCTTTATTAGTGGCTTATAGGGGCTGCTAGACAAAACGGGCTCCACTCATGGTGATCCGACATTAAAAGCCATAAAACTTAGGGCATGGAATGAGATAGTTGCTGATTTGGAAGTTTTGACCTTTTCTCCTATTACTTTATTCCCTCCTATCGAATTTAAGAACTTGAGATGTGCCAAAATGAATATCAAAATTATTGACAATGCTAAGGAAAAGTGGAAGAATGCAATTGCTTTATATGTTTTGGGTTTGAAAACCATATTATCACTTTTTCAAGTCTTATATCTCAAGGGTTTGAAAACCGAATGGTGAGTTTCAAATAATCTTGAAAGATAATGGTTTTTAACAAGTTAATTTTGACAAATAAGAAGATTGTGAAAAAATACCGACCGATAGCCCTTGTTTTTATGACAAACGTCTGATTATTATGAAAAAAAATGGAAGTTTGATACGACACTCAAGGAAATTTCTCCAAACAATTCCAATTTGGATTCGATTGCTTGTGTTAGATACTGATTTTCAGATACAGGAGGCATTTGGTAGAATTTCCTTGGTTATTGTTAATCCGATAAACTTGGATCGAGTGACTAAGGGAATGATTAGGATTTCGTTTACTCGAGTTCTTGTTGAAATCGAGGCAAACTTTGATTTCCTTAAACAAATCCCTATTTTTAACGTTAATGAAAATATTATATGGCAGAGAGTAGAATACGAATGGTGCCCTATCAAATGGTGCCCTATCAAATGTTGTAATTGGAACTGCTTCGGTCACGTTGAAAGTAAATGCAATTTTCATAAACCTAGGTCCTAAAGAACCAGGTTAATGTCAATGCAGAATGTAGTAATCACTACAAGAAGCAGAGCATTTTTCGATGGCTCCAGACCGTCGGCGACCGTCGAAAGCCGTCGGGAGCCGTCAGAAAAAGCCGCTGCAAAATAATCCGTTAGTGAACAGATTTTTCGACGGCCCCCGACAGCGTCCGTCGATAGATTTTCCGACGGCTTACGACGGCTGTTGGAAGACACGTGGACGATCATGCTTTGTGCCGAAAGCCGTCGGGAGCCGTCGGAATTGTGCCGTCTGGAACCGTTGGAATCGGTCGGTAATTTTTGGCCTACAGGCCATCGGGAGCCGTCGGAAAACATGAAAATTGTTTTCTGCGTTTCTGCTACGATTTGGCCTTCCATTCTCAATCCATAAATACAATATATTTTACCTAACTCAATATATCTAACTCAGATATTCAATATGAAATCAAACTATAGAAAGATAATCAAATATCATAAAGAAATAAATCAAACCTAATTCATATAAAATCAAACCAAACTTCACTACCATAATTTACATACATCTAATTGTACAATATATACATCAATCCTTCACCAACTCCTCACCATCAACTCTCAAATGTCAGAATTACTACCACCAAATGTAACATCAAAAATATACACAACAGTTCAAATCCAACTCCACCAACTCAATGTATCATCCAAACTTACAAAAAAAACATACCTATCACTCCGGTCAATCAGCTCCAGAACCTCCCGAACCAGCAGAAGATGGAAAGCGGCCACCATATTGTTGCATGTACTCAGCAATACGCTGATCCAGTAGCTGTGTCATCTCGATGGTCTGGCGACGGTTCTGCTCTTCCAGCTATGCCACCCTAGCTCTCAACTCTTCGATCTCTGTTAGATTGCTATCAGCTCTGGTCGATTGGCTGGCTCACCTCTGTCTACTGGCCTACAACACTTATTTAATTTAGTCTATAATCTTACTATCAAAGTTACAACATAATGTGTTAATTGTTATATCTATAAACTTATTACTGAAACTAAAGCGATGTGAAGTTCTTTAGAACTAAAAGATTATTAAATTGTTATATATTAATATATTATTCATTACCACTTGATTGCCAAAGCCGTAGCACCTGTTCCGTGACGTTGGATCCATGACTGACTCAAAAATAATGGCCTCCTCATCCGTCGTGAGCTGCTCTTGACTAGTATCCTCCAGGAGTTTCTGGCGTTGTTCCATAAACGTTGCTTGCATGAACAAATAAAAATGCAGTTAAAATTAATATCATAATATCTTAATTCATTAATTTAACAATTAAAACAGTTACTAGTAGTACATAAACTAAAATATGCTTACATGGCTCTTTCTCGATTTATCGTCGTGCCATGTATATGAAACTGTCCCGTCCGGATTTACATACTCGATGGCATGCGTACAGGTAAACACATCCATATACGACACAGGACCCTACGCCTCAGCTTCCTGAAATTGATTATTATGTACTGTTATTATATATTCAAAATTATATAGCACAATAACTATTTACAATTCACGTTTAATAATTTACCAACTCCTAGCGATACTGCTGGAATGACTTTGACCCTCCTCGATGAGTGACGGGATTTTTGTTCATATTTGAAGAGTTTCTTTCTGACTCTTCCTATACATTTTAATTTTATACATTATTTACTAACCAAATATTTTTTGATATTTACGTATCAATCAAATAATTAATAAAAGTTTAGTACACTTACCTTTGCCTTGTCACTATCCCAATGTGCCAACCACCCTTCCCATACACCCGTCCCCATCCAGTTTGGCTTCCGCCCTTTATGCTTCACTATCGACATGGAATCCCTACAGTTCTTCCTCATCTTCTGCATCCAGTAATGTCATACCAGTTGCAGGTCATCTGACTGTATGTTCATGGCGGCCTGTGTTTCATGATAAATAAGCAACCAAAAATTAAACAATAAAAGGTGAACAATAAATAAGCAAAAAAACAAATTAAGAATGGAAAACAGAAGATTATACTTACAATGAAATCCTGCCAAATACACCCGAGGATGTGGGGAGGGATGTTATCCCACTTCGGCCAACAAGCCAACATCCTACTCCTGTACGCCTCTCTCGAAACTGATAGAACTACAGCTGATGGCTGTAGCTCAAACCCCCTGTGTTAAATATGATACAGATTAGTATATCGTACACAAAATATTTAAGATGCTGAAAAAAGTTTAATACTTACCCCTTGGCTCTAGGTACTAGAGTCACAATGGGTCGATGTGGTGGTTGCGATGGACTGCTGCCATCGCCTTCTGAAGAATGGGAAGAACTCCTCCTTCTGGACGACATGATACCTATCACAGACACATCATTTTAAAAGAGAACAATAACATGATAAAGAAATATATTTTCACATAAATGATATAAAGTACATAAAGTGCAAAGTATACCTCATTTAGATTGGGTCTCATATTCCGATGATAAGCAGAAAACATTGCATTTTTAACATAAATTGCTAAATAAATGACAGAAATGTTAATGCAATAAAAGATGTAAATGACGATAAGCAGATTCGATTTCATAAATTACATAACTAGCAAAATAAATTTCATCAATTACATTAATTTCGTAATACACCAAGAATTCAACATAATTACATCAATTGCATAATGACATAACTAGCAAAATAAATCTCATCATTTACATCAATCCTCATCGTCTTCTGATTTAGATTCGGTCTCATATTCTACGTTATTTTCCTCCCTACTCTCGAATGCTTCTACCAAAACATTTGATTCATCGTTCAGAGGTCCAAAATCAGTACAATCGTCTGTAATTATTATTTCGTTGCTTTGTTCAAGATCTGCCTGATAAGCTTGTTCGTCTGGAATATTCTTCCCATCAAACGTAAATCTTGCCTTTGTTTTAAAAACTGTCGAACAATCTGCTTTATCTCTTTTTAGAGATGGACAAGGAGCATAATAAACTTGCAAGGCTAGTACAAAAGGATCGTACTTGTGATAATGCGATGTCTGCTTTATTTCAATAAGATTATAATCGTTGTGTACATTAATTCCAAAACCCGAAACATTGCTAAACCAATTGCATCTAAACAAAAACACCTCCTCCGTGGGTCGTGAGAAATATGTCACTTGCAAAATTTGTGTTAAAACGCCATAAAAATCATTTATGTGATTTTCCAGCTCATCGCTACCTTTAGCAAATACACCTGTATTATTAGTTAATTTTTCTGCACCGTATTCTTTGGTGTTAAATTTATATCCATTAACGAAATATATTGGATATGTCTTGATATTTCTTTTTTGTCCCAATGCAAGACGTTTCAAACCTTCGTCAGCCACACAATTTCTCGGTTCATAAACGTATTTTGAAAACTAATCAGAAAATTCTTTACTGAGATCCCCTTGCAGATGTTCACTTTCATAAATATTGCATACATTAATAAAATATTGCATTAAATTCTACACGCGCATGCATTATGGAAATGAATAAATCATAAATTATTATTTCAGATTACCTAACAAATGGTGCAACCTCAGCATAATTTAGAAGAATATAAGTGTGTGCTACATGAAGATCTCTATCGTCTAGCCATACTTCTACACATTTCCCTGAAGGTCGACCATGTTGTCTAAAAATAGATAACATTGTTTGAGAGGACTCTTGTTCGTCGCCTTCGTTATTACGAGGAACACTTTTAAATGATATATTCACATGGTCACTGAAATAGTGAGAGAAAAATAACGAAGCTTCTTCTTCGATGTAATATTTACATATCAAACCTTCAACTCGTTCTTTTTGCCTCACTTTTTTCTTCAGATGATTCAAGTATCTATGCAAAATTAATTTACATTAACTTTAACTTCCAAATGTAATTAAATTAATAGGTAACATATTACATACCTCTTAAATGGATACATCCATTCATATTGCACAGAACCTCAAAGTCGTGCTTCAGATGGGAGATGAACAGCTAAATGTTTCATTACATTAAAAAAACCTGACGGAAATATTTTCTCCAATTTGCAGAGCAATATAGAAATATCTACTTCAAGTTTACGTAAACGTTGCACTTTTAAAGTAGTCGAACAAAGCTCTTTGTAAAACAGACTAAGCTCCGTTGTTACCTTCCAAACTTTTAACGGCAATAGTTCTTTGAATAAAATGGGTAATAAATTTTCCATCATTATGTGACAGTCGTGGTTTTTAATTCCGCTCAATCTACCATTTTTAAAGTCAACACATCTACGAAGATTCGATGAAATCCCATCAGGAAATCTTAACCCTTCCACCCATTTTAACACAACTTTAACTTGATTATTATCTAACTCGTAACATGCTTTGGGTTTTTTACTGTCATTTGGTTTCATATGAAGCTTAGGACGTTTGCATAATTCTTGTATATCGCGTCTTGATTTCAAATCGTCCTTAGTCTTCCCCTTGACATTCAAAATTGTGTTAAAAACATTATCAAAGACATTTTTCTCATTGTGCATCACATCAATATTATGACGAAGCGGAAGATGTTTCCAATAAGGCAACTCCCAAAATATACTATGTTTGCATTAATTATGAATAGTCTATTTGCCTACAATTTCTGTTTGCACTCCAGTTTCATATATCTTTGGATAGCCCCTTACAAGTTCGTATATGTCTTCGCTTGACCATATCGTTGGTGGTTGTCTGGTTTCTACTTTATTAGCTAAAAAGTTTTTCTTGTCTCCTCTGAAGGGATGATTGACATGGAGAAAACATCAATGGCAGTCAAACCATGAAATTTTCTTACCATTCGGTAAAGAAAACGCCTGTGTTTCTTCCATGTAATATGGACATGCTAGACGACCGGATGTACTCCATCCTGAAAGCATTGCATAGGCAGGAAAATCACTTATAGTCCATAACAAAGAAGCAAACATATGGAAAAAAATTTCTCTAAAATGTCGCATGTTTCTACTCCTTCGTTCCATAGTGTTTTTAACTCCTCAATCAACGGTTGTAAATAAACATTGATTCCTTGTGTCGGATCGTCGGAGCCAGGAACGACAATAGTAAGAACATATATTGTGTTTTCATACACATCCACGGAGGTAAATTATAAGGTGTGATGATAATGTGCCAAGATGAATATTTAGCACCAAATTGAGAAAATGGTGAAAAACCATCTGTACATAATCCAAGTCTAACATTACGACTCTCCGATGTAAAATTGGGATAAGTTTTGTCGAAATGCTTCCATGCTTCTCCATCGGCTGGATGTGTCAACGTACCCTCTTCCTCCGTTCTCACACTATGCTATCTCATATGAGATGCAGTTACAAAAGATGCGTATAATCTTTGAAGTCTAGGAGTGATGGGCAAATAATGCATACGTTTGTATGGAACTTCCTTTCCCTTCTTTTTTCTTGGTTTGTACCTTTCCTCGCTACATATTCTACACTTTCTAAGAGTGATATCCTCTTTCCAAAACAACATGCAGCCATTTAAACATGTATCTATTTTCTGATAAGGTAAACCAAAAGCCGACATAAGTTTTTTAACTTCATAGTGATTTTGACACATTAAATTATCGGGCGGCATATGTCTTTTTGCAGCTTGTACAATGACTGTAAATCCAGCTTCGGTGATGTTGTATTTTAACTTCATCGCAATGTATTCTGTGGTTACTGATAGCTGGGTGTCGCTTTAACAACCATCCCAAAGAGGTTTCTTAGCAGCATCCAGTAAATCATAAATTTTTTTGCATCAATATTTGGTTCTTCAACATTTTCGTCATCGTTGTCAACTTCAACCGTAGGGAACATTGATCGTGTTGCATCTTCAACCATATTTTCTGTACGGTTCGTCGTAACAATTTCATTACCAGGATTGTCTAATTCAGACTCTGTAGAAGTATTTGCTACAACTTCTCATGACGATCCCAAACATAATGCTCTGGCACGAAACCGTTTTTGCACAAATGGACTTTCACAATATCGGTTAAAAAACACTTCAAATGTTTACACCTACTACACGGCCAACGAATTTCTACATCATTTCCGTTATTACTTAAAGCAAATTCAACAAATACGTTTATACCATTATAAAAATCTTCTTTTATTGAGCCTCTCAACCCCTTCTTTGATACATCCATCTCCTCCGATCAACAAAATAATCGATCATTTTTCCTATTTGAAAAATATGTCACAAATTCAAAAATAAATATTGGTCATATTATGAATTCACATTTTATTTTTTAATGTGTCGATACAAAAACTTATATTTTACCCCACTTAAGAATAAAATATGGAAATGTTGGTTTATGGTTATCTTTTTTTCTGGTTAGTTATCCTACTTTCCATTACAAACACAGTAAACACTTACATTTCATACATTATTTCATTTTAAACGATTCAACAAAATTTTGACAGCACTTTCCTTTTGTTTCCTACATCGTACACAAATGCATGTACGTAGGAAACGAAAAAGAAAAGTGACTGCGAAATTTTGTGAACCGTTTGAAACAAAATAATGTGTGAAATGTAATTGTTTACTGTGTTTATAACTTGTCCAATACAGGGACAAATCCAACAAGTATTGTACCAGATGAATATAAAAGGCCGTTTTGTGACAAAAACGATTATTTATATAACGATCATGTACAACACTTGTCGGACGGGGCCAAAAACTCTCTAAGGGACGTAAAGAAAAGTATTTTATAAAAAAGAATATATATATTTACTCATCTATACATTTCAAAAAATTATTAATTTACCACATTTGTTCCACGTATTTCATCGAATAAGACTGCTTTAATATTGTTGTCATTTTCCAATATAGTCAAATTTCCTTTAGGCTCGTGCATTCATTACTGTTGCACAAGTCAAGATGTTATACGACTCATGTCTTATTCCAATTAACACAATACAATGGTAGAAACAATGCATATACAATGGTTTACATATACACACACAATCACAATTATACATACTCTTTAAAATTTCACGATAACATATTGAATAGGTATACCATGGGATGCTATAAACCATTATTACGCTATTGGAAACAATTGCAATCACTAATTAGCCATAATTTATCAACTTATGCAAATCTAGATTTAGGGTAAAAATTAGATTTTTGGTGAAAATAAGAGATTATACCTGAGTTAGAGAGCAATAGACATTGATTATGCAGCCATGGAGGATTTGAAAGCTCGAAATTGCTGATTGGAAGCTTAGAGGCGAGATTTGGGGATTAATGGAGGAAGAAATTCGTTCAGCCAAATGGGAAAGAAAGGCTTCGGCCTGAGCAGATATTCACGAATTTCCGACAGCCCATCGGAAACCATCGGAAGTCGTCGCTAGGCTCTGTCGGAATATTTGCCTTATCTAGTAGTGAATATGAAAATAGATGATAATGTATTCAGTGCTACGTAATAACAAGCTCAAGCCAATAATAATGCAGTAAATGATCAACAAAAGGAAACATCAAAAGAAAATATATTAAAGTCCAATTATATGAGATCCAAATTTAATAATAAACTGAAATGGCCTTTCAATGATAGCACAGTCAAGAATTCGAATGTAAATGAAACCGAGTCAGACCAAGTTGAAAATGTTATAATTGAGTCCATTGTGAATAGCAACACGAAGGAAGTCAGGCCAAGTTGAAAATGCCTGAAAGTAATGCTATGAAGGAAAGTGTTTTACTTGTGAGTTTTGAAAAAAGAAGAGAAGTCATAGTGGAAAAGGTAGCAAACGAAGAACCGGAAGAAACAGAAACGAGGACCCCTTGTTCAAATTCAAAGCAACTATTATAGATGTTATTGGTAATCCTGCTTGGGAAGACATGGTTGTACAAGTTAAATCCAAAGCTAGAAAAAGTAAGAGAAGTAAGATGAATTTTACCCCTAGCAACTTTGATACCACGGGGTCACCTCATCACGTTAATTAATGACGTTCCTAATTTGAAATGTTAGGAGAATGAATTCCCCCATAGAAAGTATGATATTATGGAACATTTGAATAAAATTAAATCTAGTTTGTTGTATTATTGGAATACAACTTAAATGAAGAAGTTATGCATACTTTCGTTAAAAGTTTCAAACCGAACTGGAGTTATGCACAAAATGTGGTAGACGAAGGAAAGAATATAATTCTTACACTTTAGGATCCTAATACATGGAATAATATCATCCTACTTAACAGTATCCAAGCACTAATCGGTCATATTCAGAACATAAGAGAGTTTTCTATGTTGTTTACTATCATATATGGGAAAAACAACCCATCTATAGGAGTAGCGTGTGGGAACATATTAAACAAATTCACTCTAGCTTCTCAGAACCATGGTTAATTTTAGGCGATTTCAACTATGTTATATATATGTCTACGGGTGCGGCGCAGTGGAAAGGAGGCTTGGGTTCTGGTAAAAAGACCCAGATTCGATTCCTACCACGCGCTTCCCTATCCTATATAAATTTACCAAGGGTATGGGGGCTTGGATTAGCGGACGGCTTTACTATACCCTCCTCGGGAGTTTACCGGCCGTCGGGTTCTCCTGGGTTTTCAAAAAAAAACTATGTTATATATGACTCAATAGCGTAGGCCCAACCAATAATTTAAGAAACACTAACAATGACTTTTAAAACACTATTATGGCAACTGGACTCATGGAATTGCAAAACATTAGTAACAAATTCTCATGGAGTGCGGGGGTAAAGATTATGCAACTCATAGTAAAATAGATAGATCTTTCACTAATCTTGAGTTTCAAAATATTTTTCCTTATTCGTTTAACCACTCAACTTGCGGTTGCTATCCCACTTTGATTAATCTTTCAAACTCAAGTAATCGTAGGTGAAGTGCTCCTTTTAGATATAACAATGCATGACCAAACATGCAGACTACTTAAATAACAACTCATAGTAAACGTGCATGGTCTTTTCCTTTTCAAGGGAACCCTTTGTACATTCTTATACAAAAACTCTAATGTCTTTAAAAATCACTTAAAGAATGGAACAAAGGTTGAATTTCATTGAACAGTTTATTAGAAAATTGAGAGAATAAAATAACACTTTGTATTTGCAGCTACTAGATACTCCCTCAAATCACATTTTAGTTCAAGCATATAAAGATGGTCATGCCTATTTTATTTAGAAGGGATACTGTTCAACCATGCCATTGAAAACCAGCAGAATCAAAAGTTAATTGGTTAAGGGATGTGACCAATGCTCAAATTTTTTTCCTCTAAAATATCTTGCAAAAGAAATAGAATCACCATTAGACATGTTATAAATGCAAATGGTAACTCTATTACTGAGGAAATGATCTTAAAGATGCTGCCATCAACTATTCTTTTTAGCTTTATAACTCAAACATAATTAACAAGCATTTTCCTAATATTATTCATATGAAAATCCTTACAGATAATGTTAGGAGCTCTTTGGAAGCAGATATATCAATGGAGGACGTTAAACAGGCAACTTTTCAAATCGACGATGCTAGGGGCCTTGGGCCTAATGGGGTCAGTGCAGAATTTTGTAAATATCACTGGGATCTTTGAGGTAGCAGCTACAATACAAGGTATTTTTTACAAGTGGACATATTATAAATGAAATAAATCATGCTTTTGTGACTTTAGTGCCAAAAAGGAAAATCCTATACCATATCAGATTATAGTCCAACCTTAAGTTGTAATGTGACCTATAAAATTATCTCTAAAATTATTTGCAATAAAATCAAGGAATACATGAATGATTTGATCTATGCAAACAAAAATGTAAATATTCTAGGTAGAAATATTTGTGAGAATTCCCATTTATAACATGAAATGGCAATGACATTTAATAGAAAAGGGTCAAATAATATGTTCTTAAAGGTCAATCTTCAAAAAGCTTATGAAAAAATTAATAGAGAACTCATTCGCCACATTTTACTCTGTAAGGGGTTCCCTAAAATATTAGTCGGTTTAATTTTTAAATGTATCTCAACCCCTCAAAGACAGCTAAAGTGAAGCACCGGGGCTCAAACCCTATCCCTCTCCTAGGGAGCTAGAAACCCCTGCCAACTCCACTAGAGCTGCAAATGTTTCAATAAGCGTAGTCAACCTATAACTCATCTTATCTATGTTGACACCTTCTTATATTGTTAAGGCACGAACAGAAAATGCACACACTATAAAGAATATCATGACACACGTCACACAACTGAATATTAATTTTGGACGAGTAGTAAATGAGCATAAATCCAAATTGTTTTTCCAGTAAGGTGTAACTAAAAAACAAGAAATCTTTAAATATTAAGTTATTTATCTAGGGATCCCTCTTAGTAGTACTTCTTTGAAAGGAACATATTTTAACAAGCTATTTGATAAAATTAAAAGAATTTATGCGGATGGAGTGCTAGACTCCTTACTTTGAGTGGAAGATTAGAGTTGATCAAAATTGTCATATTCCCCACTATTTTGTTTTGGCCTCAAATATTTCAAATGCCTTATAATGTAATCAAAATATTGAAAGCTTGTGTGCAAATTTTTTATGGTTGGATAACAACAAAAAATTAGTCGGGCATAGTTTGCAAATCAAAATAGGAAGGAGGACTAGGATTAAGGAAATTTGAGGACCTAAAAGATGCTCTTGCTTTAAACTGTTATGAAATTTTCTACAACAAAATAGTTTGTGGTCTATGTGGATGGAAAGTAGATACTATCAAAATAGAAATTTCTAGATGATCAATGAGGACCATAATGCTACATTTACTTGGAAACTTTTACTCAAAATTAGATCAAACCGTAAAAGGCTGATAAATTAAAATGTTTTAAATGGTAGCAAAACTAACATTTGGTTAGATCCTTGGCTACATGGTGACCCTCTTATCAATAACTTGGGATGGTAGTCTTTGTTTAATATTAGTGGCAGTAATTGTTGTGCAAAAATTGCACAAATGTTGAAAAACAAAAACAAACAAGATCTAGATTTTCCAATTTGAACATCTCTCAATCTAACAGCAATTATTCTATTACTCCAAAGAAATAGTAAATAACTATAAAGAAGAAAGAGACGCACAATATTTATACTGGTTCCACTATCATTAAGGTAGTGTACGTCCAGTCCAAAGGAGAGAGATTTTATTACACATGAGAGAGTTACAAGAGATTACAAGAGAAGAGTTTACATACCAAAGTCCTAAATTAGGGTTAACAAGAAGAGACACTCTATTTGGAGATCGCTGGCTGAATGCCAAGATGGGTTTACAATGAAGTCTACCCTTAATATATAGCCAATGCAAATCCTTGAGAGTCGTCGATTAAATTACCAAGATATGGTAAGAAGATAATGGAGACAACTTACAATAGTAACAAATGGTGCAAACATAGCAAGTAATTCACTCATTCCTTTAATTAGCAAAGATGGAAGAAAATAATCCCAAAGCAATGCGATTACTGAGAAAGAAATAATATGCATATCCTTTTGCATATATTTTATTCCATAATGTGAGCATGCATTTATTTCCTTGCCATCTAATGGAAATGCAATCCAATAATTAATGCATTTCCATAATAAACATACGCGATTACTTTCCTTTTTGCATATTTGTTTCCTTTTATTTGTGATTTTGTATCACCAAAATTTAACACTCCACCTTGATGCAAAATCATAAATCTCCAATACCCCACCTCGACTCAAATTCTCTTTTCAACATAAAACTCTTAAAAATGAACTCCACCTTCAACCAAAATGTCTTAACGAGATAGAAACCAAAATGAATACTTTCCCAATGGGTTCCGGCAAGGCAATCCCCCATCACACCCTGCTAACGAGCTCAGACTATGTCTCCGCCCGCTAACAAAATGTTGTAAATATCCAAAATCAAAAGAAGGTAAATACCAATATTATCTCAAAGCCACCAAGGCCAAAAATCCTCTCAATCACCAATCAAATCTCTCTCCTTCCACATACCTTATCTACCAAACAACAAATTTCCCATGGAAATCAACATAAGACTTTTAAAAGAGCATTGAGCCATGAAGCAGATATAAGTTCCCAAATCTAGTTGTCCCTTCAACACACTAAACACCTTATCACCAAAGTTCCAAGACTGGAATGCTCTTCTCTCTCAACATAATCTCCTCCGTCTTTATCTTCCATATTGCACAAAATCTCCTTTTCCATCCAAATGAGTAATAGCATAATTACCACGAGATCTACTGCTCTTTCTAGAAGCCATTGATGTACAAATTTAAACAAATCGCCTTGCTCCGATACCAATCTGTTGTGCAAAAATTGTACAAATGCGGAAAAACAAAAACAAACAAGATCTAGACTTGCCAATTTGAACATCACTCAATATAAGAGCAATTATTCTATTACTCCAAATAAGTAGTAAATAACTATAAAGAAGAAAGAGACGCACAATATTTATACTGGTTCCACTATCATTAAGGTAGTGTACGTCCAGTTCAAAGGAGGGAGATTCTTTTATACATGAGAGAGTTACAAGAGATTACACAATATGAGTTTACATGCCAAAGCTCTAAATTAGGGTTAACAAGAAGAGACACTCTATTTAAAGATCGCTAGCTGGATGCCAGGATGGGTTTACAATGAAGTCTACCCTTAATATATAGCCAGTGCAAATCCTTGAGAGTCATCGATTAAATTACCAAGATATGGTAAGAAGATAATGGAGGCAACTTACAATAGTAACAAATGGTGCAAACATAGCAAGTAATTCACTTATTCCTTTAATTAGTAAAGATGGAAGAAAATAATCCCAAAGCAATGCGGTTACTGAGAAAGAAATAATATGTATCCTTTTGCATATATTTTATTCCATAACATGAGCATACATTTATTTCCTTGCCATCTAATGGAAATGCAATCTAATAATTAATGCATTTCCATAATAAACATACGTGATTACTTTCCTTTTTGCATATTTGTTTCCTTCTATTTGTGATTTTGTATCACCAAAATTTAACAGTAATAAGGATGTTTCTGCCCTTATTTCTAATTCAAAGTGGAATCTAAACTAATCTAATCTTCCACTCAACATTTGTGATCTAATTGAGGGCATCAACATAGACAGAACTACTTATGAGGATTATTGGTGGCGGTATCCTAATAACAATGTTTTGTTTAGCCTCAAATCAACTTGGGTTAATATTAGACTAAGTCTTCTGAAATTAACTGGCATCTACATGTATGGAACATGGTTCGTGCACCAAAAATGTCTACTTGTATGTATTTTGTAGTAAACAACAAGTTGAATACACTTCATAGAATCACTAGATAGAGCAAGATCGACTCATAAACTCAATTAAAAAAATAACATTCTAGGAATATTTGAGCTTGTCTCAAAAAGACAATAACAAGTGTATTTCACAGAGATCTAATTGATTTAGCACTTGTTACTACTATTTGGCACTTATGGAAGGAAAGAAATAGTAGGATGTTTTCTAACAAGGAACATCTGTATATCACAAGAATTGAGTTAATAAACAAGATTAATAAGAAAATGAGAACGTGATTCTAGTGGAAATTTGCTTGAAGAAGAGGGTGAAGTTCATTTGAGTGGCTACTGTTATTTGGTTTTAAAGAATAAATTTGGAAAGCAAATGAAGTACACATTTGAGATGGCATAGGTGGTGAAATTTATATCTTGTTGGCAATTATTAAGTAGCCTTCGGAGTTTACTTGAGACGTGCTTTCTATTTAGTTACTCGGTACGAGTGCGTTTTGATTGAGTTGTTCTTCACTTATTTTGAGTATTACAACTGATTTTGTATCTTCTAGTTATGTGAATAGTAAAGTTACAGTTTTAAAAAAAACAAAAGAATACGAAAGGATGGATTGACAAAAAAATTCTAAGTTCTTATAGTTCCAACTTGGTGGGTTAGTACCAAACAAGTGCACCGGTCCACCACATTGGGTCGGTAAACACTAGTACTTAGAATATTATTTTCAACTCAAAACATTCTACCATGACCTCATGAATTGATTACAAACCAACTACAACCAATCTATAAAGTTTGATTAGTAGACTTAGAATTCTTTAAACCAATAATTTCTAGTATCATGGTTGGATTGGACCGAACAATGTCCAACCAATCCAAAAATGTAGTTGTGCATACAATCAAATCATAAACTATTATTATGCCTTAATTTGCATATCTAAAGAAACTTTTGTAAAGGACAAGTTTAATGAGATATTTTAGGTAGATTTGGAGCATTAGAAGCTAAAGTTATCGTCGATAAATACCTAGCGTCGAGGATCGAATCTATCAATCTTTGAAGTGCGAAAGCATTGTCGAATCAAAAGCCAAACAAACTTCCTTGTATTTTGTGATTCATGGCTATTATGGCCAAATTTTCCTTCATTTCAGAGCAGACTCAAACATATAAAATAGACTTCAAAATGATAAAGGAATAGATCTAGAGACATGGAGATTATCTTGGGAAGGCATTAATAAGGATTTTGAAGCATTAGGGTGTAAAATGTATTGAAAGTACAAGACAATATCGACCACAATTCAGGTCATTATTGACATGTTTTCATGTCCTTTGGTGGGCTCTAGAGGCATAGTCAAGGTATGGATGGATAAAGCAATTATCTTGGAACCTATTTCTTAAGCAATAGTTGGATAACTCAAATGGCTCGGTAGAAAAGGACGTACTAGACAAATCAGAACTTCTCGGCAACAACCTGATTTTCAAGGCAAAAGTGTTCGGAACTTGACAAATCAAAGCTAGAAGATAGAATAGAGGAAGAGTGAATGATTTGCGATTAGCAAATCAGGTTGGTACGACTTGATTCTAGTCGGTACCGATATGATTTTATTAGACAAGGGCTTTGTCTTGCTTCCTACTTTCTTGGATCTAGAGTTTGACCTGTTATTTTCTGATCCAGCGACTTTGTTTGGCGATTTACCATAAACTAGAAGGTCTATAGAAATTTGGAAGGGACTTCTCTTTTTGGACATTTGGCACTTCGAAACTTTTCTACCTTCTTCTTCCCGAAACCTTCTTAAATCCGAGATCTACCATATTTTAGTTAGATTTGAGTTATAATCTTTGTATTCCAAAGAGAAAACATAAGATAATAAAATTAATGTGGACATAGGCCGAAGAATTTGCCGAACTGCTATAAAAATCATGTTCTTTTCTTTATTTATTTTAATAGATCTAGATTGTTGGTGCTTTTAATTGATATTAAGGTGTTGTGTCAACTTTTGGCACAACATTTTTTGTGCTTTCATCGAGAATGAACTAGATTTAAAGACTTTAAGCTTGGATCTAAAGTTCGGAAGAGATGACGAGGCCTTCTATTAGAGCAATCACATGACGATGTCAACCAGAGCATGGGGACAACCAGGAGGTGTCCTCAAGTTCAAATCCATCCATCTACGTGACGAGGGAGGAAATGGAAAGAATGATGAAAGAGATGCAAGATGGAGTGATAGCTCGACAGTAGGAAATTCTAGATAGATTTTTCAGAAGGATGTAACAACAAGGAACAGAGTAGCTAAAACCTAAAACCAGAGGCCAGCAACCAATGCAAGAACATCTGGAGTTCGAACAAAGCAAACTCATAGTGAGCCCCCACAACCAATTCATATCGGTACTGACCAGAATTAGGTTGGTACCAAAATGAATTTACAAAGGGGTACGGTGAGGTTGGATCTCAGATGAGCTGGGATGCCAGGAGAAAACGATGTTGGAGCCAGAAATGCAGATCAGAATGCAGATGCACAACAACAGGAGTTGGAACCGGACGCCTACCATAGGAATAGGGGGAAAACGAATTAATAACTGAAATGATCATGAAAATAGTGAGAGGTGGACCTTCAGACCATAGTTTAGAGGATGTGAACAAAAATCCATTCACTCTTAACATCTGGTATGCAAATAATCCACCTGATATCAAGCTATCAATGCTGAAATGTATAATGAGAGGACATGTCCAACCATTCATCTGATGGGACACATCCGACATAGGAGGTGTTGGGTTCTTCTAAAGAGGTAATGGGAAGATGTTTCCCATTATACTTGATGGAGTTAGCTGCAATGTGGTTTAGATAGTTAAAGAATGAGTCCATAAGAATGTAGGCCGGATGGTAGATAGATTCTTGAGATGGTTTAGAGTTCACATTTCTCAACCGAAAAATGTGATGACGCTTTCGAGCATGAAGCAAAGTGCCAGAGAGACCCTAAGAAGTTTTTTGACCAGATTTAACGTAGCAACCGCTACAATTCATAAGCTGGATCCATTGATTATTCTAACGGTGGTAGTGTATGAAGTCACATAAGCTGGATCCATCAATGGACCTTACGGATTTTTACCATAAAGCTGAGCGATATTTGCGGTAGAAGGACACTAAAACTAAAAATGCTGAGGTTAATGCTGTAGATGACAAAGAACCATCTGAGGCAGGATACAGTAAAGAAAAAGGAAAGCAGAAGGCTGACGACGGCTTTGGTGGACCAAAGTGGTAGAGGGAGGAAACAAAATTCTCTCGATACACTGATCTTACCGAAACCCTAGGGAGGATTTACTTAGATACCGGGGGACAGATCCTCTATCGAAGGCCATCTAAGAGAGAACCCATGGATCGGGAAAGAAGGTCTGAAATTTTTTGCCTATTCCTTGAGATGGATGGACATGAAACAAATGAATGCAGGCATTTGCAAGATCTGATTGAAGAGCAGGTTCAGAATAACTAGCTACAACAATACGTATGGAACCAAACTACAATGGTGCAGTAGGAGTATCCACCATCTATGGGAATGCATTAGGATACGATTGTGGATCTGAGTCGAAAATGATTTTCTCATGATCAGGAAGCATAGGCTTCAGGTTCGATTCTCTTATTGTACTTTTTGTTTCAAATAAATAAGATAGAATTACTATCAGACTGCTTACATGTGTACGTGACCTCGACTAGTCTCTAGGCATGCTTTGAGTTGGATGTTTGGTGGTAATCATTGGTAGTAGTAATGTTTATGATATTTTCTTGTTGCTTTGATTTGGATTTCAAAAATGAATATTTGGTTTTATTTGATTGTAATCTAGCAGGGTGCTAGCTCCTGAACCAATGACCACCAACTATCGAACAACATTTGTTTTATTTGATTTGAGCTTTAGAAATAGAGGAGAAGATGGGTATATTTCGATCAGAAGTAAAGGCAGATGGAGGCTCCAAAATTTGGAAAAAGAATAAGGGTTATGATTTATTTATATAGGAGAGAATGGAGAGATAAGTTAGAATCCAGATCCACTATTCTCTCTAACCCATTACTTCCTCTTATCTATCAAGACCCTAGCCCGTTCTTCATGCAAAAAGCCACCCCAAGCGGTCATGTTATGGATGAAACACACTATCACCCATATGGGCTTCAAACCCATTTAAAGCCCGAACAAATTATATTGCATTTAAATCCGATTTAAACGTGTATCGATATCACATATAGATTGATATATTTATAACTATTATAAACATATTTATTAATATTGTTCATCAAATCAAAAAAAAATTCATAACTAATATTTCATAAATTTTAATTAATTTATAATAATTATACATTAATTAAATCATGTGGTCAAAGGAGTATTTAATGTTTCGATTTTGTGACTCTTTAGGTGTAAATTCGGTTAGCGATTAATATTGAACAATTCGAATATTAACATACACACTTCACTTAGCAGACAATGTGACATTTTGGTCAAATTTATCGCTTACTTGGTTTCGGTAAAATCCAGTTTTACTTCGTTAAGCGTTACCCGATTGTGACTATTATTTACACTAATTCTCTTCGCCAAGACCGTATCACTTCGGATTAATGGAATTTGGTAATGGTCAAATTCCTATATCCTCCACATTCAACTTAATAGTCTAAACACAAATTGCTTGGTTCAATAATAACAATTATTATTAACTGAACTACTCTGGCCAGAGATTTTGACTTTGAGTTGACGGTGATACTAACCCGATATAAGTGAGGAAATGAATTCTCTTTTGAATAGTGTTTAACTTCTAATATTTCCCCTTGAACCAACTATAGTCACTCGATGGACGTCATGCCATGATTTGACTATAATGAAAGCAAAGCTTTCATATTGAATATCAATGGTATTCTTAAGTCGAAAGTACTGTGCAAATCAGTCACATCGATATTTTCTGTTTAGCCTTAGTTATATTAACCAATAGAAAACTATTGAGTGAATCACTCCATAGTTATCAATAACTATCCATATATAACCTCTTAGTGCTCCCCAGCAGCCATGAGTAATAAACTACCAATATATATAGAGCATTATTGTAACACCCCATAATTTGGCGTTAGTTATTTAATTAGTTGGTTAGTTAATTAATTAGGCTCTGAAAATGGAATTTGTTAAAACAATAGAATTTGACCATATAACTTGCACCATTGTATTCGTGGTGAAATTATGAGCAGTTTTCATATATGGAGTATTGCGATTGGAGTCCAAACGAAGAAGTTATGGATGAAAAACGAATTCAAAATGAAAATAATTAAATAAGAAAATATTAGCGTTTTCATATTAATTACCCGGGCCTAGGGTTGACCGGTGACCCAGGGGCGGTCGACTGGTAGTGACATGGTGGCTTCAATAAACCTACACCTCAACAGACCGGATTTAATATATTTCGATATAACGGTTCTGGTTGATTCTAGCGCCTATAAATTCAGGCCCAACGCTCCCTTCTCATCTCATATATGGAGGCAGTAGCGAAGCTCTGCCATTTCTTCTTCTCCACTTTCTGTAACGAACCATATTTTCGACCCTCGAAAATCGACACCAATACGTTCACCGTATCATATGCCGAGAAATCAAATGTCTGAAAAACTCGATTGTTAGGGACAAAGAAGAAGAAAGAAGATAAGGAGAAAAACTAAACAATACATAATCTCACAGCGGAACGAATAATCTATAATATACAATAAACCTTTACACAAAAGCAAACTGTAAAATGTGTATATACAACCATCAATCAGAGTATACTAACATATTTCAGCCTGGACAGTTATAACAGTCTGTCCTCACAATTACTGATAACACATCAATGAATACAGCAGAAAATATAACCATTTATGTGAATACGCCTCTAAGCATCCAACTCGTCTCTTGAAGCTCTAAGCATCCAATCTAATTTGTAATATGCTCGGTCTGACCCGAGCATTATAATAAAATAACATCCGAGTCAGTCTGGAAAACCAGCGTGAGAAAACACACCCAATTGGATTTAAAGTTATACGAAAATCTTTGAAATCAAAAGGTATCTCGTAAGACCACGTCACACATAAATACGATGGGTTTTTACCTTACGATAACCAAAACACTTTTATATAAAAATCCTATGATATTATAAAAGTGTCTAAGTACAAATACTTATTAAAATAGCCGAAATTGTTACGTTAATTAAATTCCAACATACTAGGCTCTACAATCAAAACCATAAAGGCACGTATTGTAGAATGGATTTCATACTATGACTAGGTAAAAAACAACCTCTGATGGGTGCATCTCTAGATCAATGCACCCGGGTCTGACAAGAACATCTTGTACCCTACCACACAGAACCTGCCTACCACTTGACTAGTAGTACCGAATATGTCATCATCCCGGTCTTCCAACTTTAATCGATATCTCTCATGCACAACGAAATACATAGTAATAAGGTAATCTAGAAAGATGATGTCATATCCTAATGGGAGCGAACCACTTAGCTCTGCTGCATGCCCTGTTTTAGTCATTTCCCGGTTGATGAGGCTTGAGGCTACGATTACCTTTTTGAATAGCAATCCCACTTGGAGTGCTAACAGTGTCTTCCAGACAACAATGCAATGATAGCATTCATCCATACAAGTTTTTCTGGGTCTGAACAAACCAAATCTCCTTCAAGACCACCATCTCCATTATCTTCAAGATATCACAACTCGTAACGCATAAATTGGATCGAAGTGGTTTTCGGATAATTAAATCTGATCTCGGTCTCTTCGAAACGATCGACGAATTTAGCCAGATTTGATAGTCGGTTATTTAACTATCAAATTACACACATCAGCAGTCACTAGGCCCATATTATAAATCTTCAAAACATTTATTTCAAAATATCTTTACAAAGATCTAAATTCAAATCTCTTTCAGTATTTCAACATTTGAAAACAAATTTCTAATTCTTATATCCATGACCGGATATTTCCAAACCATATCAACACTTAGAAATATTTCCAAATCCAACTTGTAATTCATTACTTAGAAAAAATAATTCTATATAAATCATTTCGTCTCTAAAATATCTCCAAAACTTTTAATTCCAATACTCAAGAAAATATTATAAGTCTATTTTCCAAAATCATCTCTAATAGCCATACTTAGGAAATATTCTGTACTTAACTCATAAATCTCCAGAATTTTTAGTAATCCCCTTTTCAATTTCCAAATATTATCGATTATACTTATTTATAATCCAACTAACAATTTATAACTCCTTTAATGAATTCAGATTCATTTTCGAAGTTCCCATATCTAAATAATTAAAATTCTCTTTTCTCAAATTTTCTTAAGTTCCCGAATTCCATTGTAAGATTTTCACTTATAAAATCAAATTCATTAAATAACCTGGTTTACAAATCTCGAGAGTATCTATAAATACATCCCAATCATTTGCCTTTAAAATTCCATATATAAAATAATAAGTATTTTTAAAGAATAATAGTTTAATTTGAAAACACGTTTAAGTAATCATTTAAAATATCCAAAACACTTTTAAACAAACAACGATACCAATTTCCAATTCCTTTATAAATAATACTAATCAATTTACCAAGCTTATTATAAAAATTATAATTCATTTCAACTAATATCAAATATTTGAATAACCAACCTTCTGAAATATTTTCAATACTAAAACATTTTTTTATACTCCATAGTTTAATAAACAAAAATCCCTTTCTAAAAACAAAACTAAACTTCTCGATAAAAATCTATTTTTATAATCCAATATAACCATTTTAGCATTTATAAATCTCTCTCCATTTATCACAAATCGACTTGCGTCTCCAATTTCAAAACTATTTTCAAATTCAAAAATAGAATCCACTATTTCTTTCTAAATCGATTTCTATATCTCATTATAAATTCTCACTTCGAATTTATATTTCCAATTTATCAAATGATAATCATTTCACTTTATTTATAAATATCGTTTATAAATTGATAAACTCATTCGGGTCTCACTTTTTTATAAAAATAATCTTATTTTTATAAAATTTCATTTATAAATCCAACCCTTTATAAATCTCATTTATTTTTCTAAAAATATCGATCTCAACTCCTTTTCCATATTTTTAGAAATATCACCTAAAATTCATTATACAAATACTTTATCCATCAATTTAAACTTCCTATTTAAAATTCTTTAGGAAATATAAGTAGAAATCCAAAATCAAGTCATTGATTTTATACAAATCAATTTCTTTTTAAATAATCCAAGGTTTCACTGAAAACACTTATTATTTCAAAAATTAATTTTTAAATTTCTTTTTAAAACTCAAAAAATCACTTATAGTTTTTCAAAAATCAATCTTTTATTTAATTCAAATTCATCCCTTTAAAATAATCCAAATTCAATATAAATATTATTATTTTCAAAATTGTTGTTGAAATTCTTTTTGAAATTCGAAAATATTATTTATGGTATTTATAATACCAAAATTAAGGCCAGTGCTACTATAGCATCCAATAAGTCAAATCATAACATAATCTATAACAGATTATTCACACACATCATATATCACTATATATGAAATTAAACTCAACATTTTTGAGGATTCTAGTTGGATCCCTCCAACCTGTTTCCCTACAACCACAGATGTTATATAACATGAAATAATAATAATCCTGCTTCGAGGTGGGATATCGCAATAATATAGGGTCATCCGCTATTATGCGGGGCGCATAGTGTCTCATCCGCTCTAATCGGTGGGAATATACTCAACTACTAATACTTATATATATATATATAATACTATATAATATAACATCCAGCTGATAAATTATTATCAATTTATCCAATCAACTAATAAATAATTTTTAACATTTAAAATTAAACCAGTAATCCAAATGAGTGAAATTTACTCTCCATTATTCCAATGGTCGCTTTTGCGTTCAGTTTAGTCTATAGTCGAACAACGTTCGACTATAGCTCCAGATTTAGCTAGTTCTAAATGAAATTAATTCAACTCCATCGCATAAGGGACGACGACACGCTTTCAACACGACAGACGGCGTATCAATCGGACCTTGTATGGATGAGATATACTATTTTCAATTTCTAACACACACACACACACACACACACACACACACATATATATATATATATATATTTAAACAACTTAAATTAATAATAAAATCTATTCCTCACCCCACCACTAACAAGGCCCGGCCCAACTATAGCAAACCCAACCCCTACCCACAACACTCCTTCTTCCCCAGCTTGCTCCTGCACACGAACACAGCTCAACCCTTGTACACGCACGATCGCCCTCCCCCATCACACAACGAAATCGCCTTACGATTTCTCCAACGAACTCCTAACTTCGCTCTCTCCACGATCATCCCCGTCAGGTGCAGCTCGACAACAAGAAGATGCTCACGACCTGGAGGCTTCATGCACGGTTCGAGGAATTTGTGACCTTCAACATCCAACCGGGCGACGTCAAATCGTGGCCACCGGATGCTATTCGATCCGACGAATCCAAAATCTGAGCTTCAATTCAAGAATACAGGCTTATAATTTCTACAATCGCTAACCCTAGCTACTAACCTCCTCTCGACTTCACTGTTGTCGAATACAGGAAAGGAGTCACACCCAACAACCCTTATCTCAAAATGAAGATCCCTCTCTCACGATTTCAAATATAATTTTTTTGTAATTTTCAGCTTAAGGGAAAAATTTGCATTTGATTTTAAATTAGATTCGGCCATGCCTTTATTTGTTTACTGGGCAAACAACGGAATGGCTATGAGTACCTGGAGCAAGTAGAAGAGGACAGTGGACGAAAACATGTTTGTATGCTGCCTTGTACGTGTGTCTACTGAGTACTGATGTTTTCATTATTATACTTTTATAAAAAAAATTCCAGCGCAACACTGCACAAAGTTCAGTTCTCGTACGAACCCCGAGTCGACAAAATAAAAATATATACCAGTTATTGAGTTCTGTAAAATCCTAAAACAATGCTATTTGACGATAAAACGTCAAATAGAAATTTAAATATTTTCCAAATTAAAAATTATGGAAAAATCAAATAAATTAAATTAAAAATACGCCATTTGAAATCGAGTCGAAAGAATAAAAATTCATTCCCGATAAATTGTTTGAACTATTGATTACTGCAATTGGATTTTATAATTGAATTCACCATTATTGTTACTTTATCCAAAAAGAGTCAACCAAAACTATTAAATCTATTAAATAGATATTCAATTTAGAATTCAATCATTTGAATGCTATTCAAATCTAAATTCACCAATTCAAATGTTTTAAATAAGCATTATAATTGAATTACAATTATTAATTTCAACACAGTCACTATATTCTGATTATTGAGTTACTAACTTGTTAAACCAATATTTTAATATTTAAATCAGTTAAATATTCCAAAATCAAATAACCAAAATTCTGGGTCGTCACATTCTTCCCCCTTAAAAGAATTTCGCCCCTGAAATTATTAAGGTAAGAAAAGTACCACGAACCCATTAACTTTCCAAAACCAATTTAGTTGAAATTGATTACCAAATTCCTTTAAACACTTTTTACTTTTCAAACCACTTTAGTTGCAATTTTATCACATTTTCTAAGTCTTTAACTTCATTCTTAGATGCCAACTAATACCATTCCAAAAATCCACTAATATCATTTCCAGTTAAAACTAGAATCAAATTTTTAGTCATCAAAAATCTCTTAAAATTCTCAAAAAGTCTCTAACGCCTAAATTTACGAAAAATTTCACCAGCGTCTCCTTTGCACGGCTAGATCGGAACAACTAAAAAAGGCCACTAAGGGCCCAAACCGGAAAAAGAAAACAAAAGCCAAGCGCCTCAATCATAAAACCATCAAATTCAAACAACAATATAAATATGTACCTTTTTGTTGGGAAATCCAATTTTTACTTATGAAACCAAAGGCATCAAATTAGCTCTTGCTTTTATATACTTGCATCTTATTTACCAATGATATTCAATCATATAGTTCACAATTATTTTATTCTGTATTTTCAATTTCCAACATTTGCTTTACTAAAACCGTACGATGTACATATATCATCTGTACGCAATATCCAATCTGATCGCCCACTCGATCACACAATTCGACTTCTGAACTAGTATTGTTCACACAACCACTCTAGTGCGGACTCGGATCTGGTTTCTTGATCAGGAACCGTTATTCTCCTTGCATAGCCATATACTATGATAGAAAACTCCAGAATCAACCAAAAATCCATATCCAGTGTTCGCCGTCGAGAATCGAGTGAAAAATCCTAACTCTGATCGATATAAATTATCTCGAAATCATGTACTCGAATTTGGATCAGACCGTTATGTGAATAAAATAATATACGTACAACTTACGTATTTATTTCAATTGATTCTTAACTACACCAAGTTTCTTTTATTCACCTTTATCCCATTCTTATTCATTTTATCCACATTCAATTGATCTACATTCATTATTTTTTAGTATATCCTTTCAATACTAATTATCTCTTAAGAATTATTCCATTAAATTCCATGTTTAAAAACATTCCACTTTATATTAATTTCATTTATGAATTACTCCATAAAATTTTACTTAAGCTCATAAACATTTTTTTCTCTCGGCACTTCTCATGTTTATTACTATTTTACAACTTAAATTCATATCCATTTCTAACCAAATTCAATTCCAATTTCATTTGACTCAATCCATTTGTTTAAATTTTAACCATATTCCAAATCAAATTCAACACGCTAATTTATTCAACTAGTTCATTCCTTAATTCATTTCCAAAAATTATTTTATTTAACCTAACTTAGGCTAAATTTTCAAAATTCACTTTATTTAACTTAAGTTAAATTTCATTCTATAGTTCAATTTCAAATTTTACTTTTCTTACATTCATATTCAACAATTTTAAAGCATTGCCATAACTTGCTCATCTTCATGTCTTATAAGTTATTAAACTTATTTTCTCATATTCTCAATAAAACATTTAAATGAAAATCCCAGAGCTTAAACACCTTGTTCTAAAGTATTTCAAATCATTTTTGAAATCATTTATATATACATAAAATCCCTTGGTATATCAAATCATTCTTTTGAATTTTTAAAATCAAAACCAGTTTTACCAAACAAAACTCCAATGGTAGCAATTCCTCTCTTGGAAACTCAAAAATGAACGTCGATGATGCTGCAGTCATCACCGAAATTATTTTCCAGCGACCGAAGTGATTTCAGTGCGTTCTATCTCCTTAAAACCCTTTTAAACATATCTTCACTCAAAAACATTTTCCAAATAATATCACCATTTTTTTCCAAAACTTTGAAAAATCATTTTCAAAACCAACAGAATTTAAATTTCCAAGTTCCCAGCTTTAAACCCTTACAAAGCATATTTAAAATATACTTCTAAATTTTCCTTTTAATTTATAAACCACATTTATAAATCATACCTATATAATCCTATTTGGTTATGTAAAATCATTTCTTAATTTTTAGTCCTACTTACCTTAAATATTAACCACTTTATTAGAACACAACAACAACAAATGATAATCAAATATTATCATTCTCTAACATCCAAGCACACCATATAACAATAATTTCTTAAAAATTATTCCTTTATATATAAAATATAATCCAGGTAAAATTATTTTATTTACCTAATTTCAAAACAATACCATGTCAGATTGCTCTGTTGAAGTGTTTAGAGATTCCTATTAATAACGTTAATTACTCGTATTGACTAGAATCCATAAGCTACTCAATAGATCAACCAACACAATATAAAATAATTTTATATCACTAACAAATACGCGCTCATATATATATACACTCAAACTCATTCTAGGGTGCTACTGACCTTATTTCTAATGAGTTACCCCACCAAAGCCAAAATACTCGCTTAACTTTCAGCTCTGATACAAACTGTAACGAACCGGATTTTTGGTCCTCGAAAATTGACACCGATACGTTCACTATATCACATGCCGAGAAATCGAATATCAAAAAAACCCGATTGTTAGGGAAAAAGAAGAAGAAAGAAGATAAGGAGAAAAACTAAACAATACAGAATCTCACAGCAGAACGAATAATCTATAATATAAAATAAACCTTTACACAAAAGCAAACTGTAATATGTGTATATACAACCATCAATCAGAGTATACTAACCTATTTCAGCCTGGACAGTTATAACAGTCTGTCCTCACAATTGCTGATAACACACCAATGAATACAGCATAAAATATAACCATTTACATGAATACGTCTCTAGGCCTCCAACTCGTCTCTTGAAGCTCCAGGCATCCAATCTAATCTGTAATATGCTCGGTCTGACCCGAGCATTATAATAAAATAACACCCGAGTCAATCTGGAAAACCAGCGTGAGAAAACACACCCAATTGGATTTAATGTTATACGAAAATCTTTGAAATCAAAAGGTACCTCGTAAGACCACGTCACACATAAACATGACAAGTTTTTACCTTACGATAACCAAAACACTTTTATATAAAAATTCTATGATATTATAAAAGTGTCTAAGTACAAATACTTATTAAAATAGCTGAAGTTGCTACATTAATTAAATTCCAGCATACAAGGCTCTACAATCAAAACTGTAAAGGCATGTATTGGAGAATGGATTCCATACTATGACCAGGTAAGGAACTACCTCTGATGGATGCATCTCTAGATTAATGCACACGGGTCTAACAAGAACATCTTGTACCCTTCCACACAGAACCAGCCTACCACTTGACTAGTAGTACCGAATATATCATCATCCTGGTCTTCCAACCTTAATCGAGATCTCTCATGCACAACCAAATCCATAATAATAGGGTAATCTAGAAAGATGATGACATACCCTAACGGGAGCGACCCACTTAGCCCTGCTGCATACCCTATTTTAGACATTTCCCGGTTGATGAGGCTTGAGGCTACGATTACCTCTTTGAATAGCAATCCCACTTGGAATGCTAACAATGCCTTCCAAACAACAATGCAGTGATAGCATTCATCCATACAAGTTGTTATGTGTCTGAACAAACCAAATCTCCTTCAAGGTCACCATCTCCATTATCTTCGAGATATCACAACTCGAAACGCACAAATTAGATCAAGTGGTTTTCGGATAATTAAATCTGATCCCGGTCTCTTCGAAACAATCAACGAATTTGGCGAGATTTGATAGTCGGTTATTTAACTATCAAATTACACACATTAGCAGTCACTGGGCCCATATTATAAATCTTCAAAACATTTATTTCACAATATCTTTACAAAGATATAAATTCAAATCTCTTTCAGTATTTCAATATTTGAAAACAAATTTCCAATTCTTATATCCATGACTGGATATTTCTAAACCATATCAACACTTAGAAATATTTCCAAATCCAACTTGTAATTCATCACTTAGAAAAAATATTTCTATATAAATTATTTTACTGCTAATATATCTCCAAAACTTTTAATTCCAATACTCAGGAAAATATTATAAGTCTACTTTCCAAAATCATCTCTAATCTCCATACTTAGAAAATATTCTGTACTTGACTCATAAATCTCCTGAATTTTTATTAATCCCCTTTTCAATTTCCAAAAATTATTGATTATACTTATTTATAATCAAACTAACAATTTATAACTCCTTTAATGAATTCAGATTCATTTTTCTTAAATTTTCTTAAGTTCCCGTATTCCATTATAAGATTTTCACTTATAAAATCACATCCATTAAAAAACTTGGTTTACAAATCTCGAGAGTATTTATAAATACATCCCAATCATTTGCCTTTAAAATTCCATATATAAAATAATAAGTATTTTTAAATAATAATAGTTTATTTTCAAAACACGTTTAAGTAATCATTTAAAATATCTAAAACACTTTTAAACAAACAACGATACCAATTTCCAATTCCTTTATAAATAATACTAATCGATTTACCAAGCTTATTATAAAAATTATAATTCATTTCAACTAATATCAATATTTGAATAACCAACCTTCTGAAATATTTTCAATACTAAAACAGTTTTTTTTAACTCTATAGTTTAATAAACAAAAGTCCCTTTCTAAAACAAAACTTAACTTCTCGATAAAAATCTACTTTTAAAATCCAATATAACCATTTTAGCATTTATAAACCTATCTTGATTCATCACAAATCGACTTGCGTCTCCAATTTCACAACTATTTCCAAATTCAAAAATAGAATCCACTATTTCTTCCTAAATCGATTTCTATATCTCATTATAAATTCTCACTGCGAATTTATATTTCCAATTTATCAAATGATAATCATTTCACTTTATTTATAAACATCGTTTATAAATTTATAAACTCATTCGGGTCTCACTTGTTTATAAAAATAATATCATTTTTATAAAATTTCATTTATAAATCCATCCCTTTATAAACCCCATTTATTTTTCTACAAATATCGATCTCAACTCCTTTTCCATATTTTCATAAATATCACTTAAAATTCATTATACAAATACTTTATCCATCACTTTAAATTTTCTATTTAAAATCCTTTACGAAATAGTAAGTAAAAATCCAAAATCAAGTCATTGGTTTCATACAAATCAATTTCTTTTTAAATAATCCAAGATTTCACCGAAAACACTTATTATTTCAAAATTTAATTTTTAAATTTCTTTTTAAAACTCAATATATCACTTATAGTATTCCAAATATCAATCTTTTATTTAATTCAAATTCATCCCTTTAAAATAATCCAAATTCAATATAAATATTATTATTTTCAAGATTGCCGTTGAAAATTCTTTTTGAAATTCAAAATTATTATTTATGGTATTTATAAAACCAAAATTAAGGCCAGTGCTACTATAGCATCCAATAAGTCAAATCATAACATAATCTATAACAGATTATTCACACACATCATATATCACTATATATGAAATTAAAATCAACATTTTTGAGGAATCCAGTTGGATCCCTCCAACCTGTTTCCCTGCAACCACAGAGGTTATATAACATAAAATAATAATAATCCCGCTTCCAAGTGGGATATGGCAATAATATAGGGTCATCCTCTATTATGCGGGGCGCATAGTATCTCATCCGCTCCAATCGATGGGAATATACCCAACTACTAATATATATATATATATATAACATCCAGCTGATAAATTATTATCAATTTATCCAATCAACCAATAAATAATTTTTAACATTTAAAATTAAACCAGTAATCCAAATGAGTGAGATTTACTCACCATTATTCCAGTGGTCGCTTTTGCGTTCAGTTTTAGTCCAACATCGTTCGACTATAGCTTCAGATTCAGCTAGTTCCAAATGCAATTAATTCAACTCCATCGCATAGAGGATGACGACACGCTTTCAACACGACAGATAGCGTATCAATCGGACCTTGTATGGATGAGATATAATATTTTCAATTTTTAACACACACACACACATATATATATATATAAACAACTTAAATTAATAATAAAATATATTCCTCACCCTACCACTAACAAGGCCTAGCCTAACTATAGCAAACCCAACCCCTACCCACAACACTCCTTCTTCCCCCAAGCTTGCTCCTGCACACAAACACAGCTCAACCCCTGTACACATACGATCGCCCTCCCCCATCACACAACGAAATCGCCTCACGATTTCTCCAACTAACTCCTAACTTCGCTCTCTCCGCGATCATCCCCATCAGGTGCAGCTCGACAACAAGAAGATGCTCGTGACCTGGAGGCTTCATGCACGGTTCCAGGAAGTCACAACCTTCAACATCCAACCAGGCGACGTCAAATCGTGGCCATCGGATGTTATTCGATCCGACGAATCCAAATCCGAGCTTCAATTCTAGAATCCAGGCTTATAATTTCTACAATTGCTAACCCTAACTGCTAACCTGCTTTCGACTTCACTGCTGTCGAATACAGAAAAGGAGTCGCACCCAACAACCCTTATCTCAAAATGAAGATCCCTCTCTCACGATTTCAAATATAATTTTTTTGTAATTTTCAGCTTAAGGGAAAAATTTGCATTTGATTTTAAATTAGATTCGGCCATGCCTTTATTTGTTTACTGGGCAAACAACGGAATGGCTATGAGTACCTGGAGCAAGTAGAAGAGGACAGTGGACGAAAACATGTTTGTATGCTTCCTTGTACGTGTGTCTACTGAGTACTGATGTTTTCATTATTATACTTTTATAAAAAAAATTCCAGCGCAACACTGCACAAAGTTCAGTTCTCGTACGAACCCCGAGTCGACAAAATAAAATCCCAAAACACCGCTATTTGATGATAAAACGTCAAATAGAAATTTGAATATTTTACAAATTTAAAATTATGGAAAAATCAAATAAATTAAAAATACGCCAATTGAAATCGAGTTAAAATGAAAAAAAATCATTCTCGATAAATTATTGAACTGTTGATTACTGTAATTGGATTTTATAATTGAATTCACCGTTATTGTTACTTTTCCAAAAAGAGTTAACCAAAGCTATTAAATCTACTAAATCGATATTCAATTTAGAATTCAACCATTTGAAATGCTATTCAAATCTAAATTCACCAATTCAAATGATTTAAATAAGCATTATAATTGAATTACAATTATTAATTTCAACACAGTACTATATTCTGATTATTGAGTTACTAACTTGTTAAACCAATATTTTAATATTTAAATATGTTAAATATTCCAAAATCAAATGACCAAAATTCTGGGTCGTTACACTTTCTTTCTAAATTATAAAGATAAGGTATTTGTATCTATATTTATACAATTCAGAGAAGAGTAGAAATCTAATAAAAAGGAGAAGAGATAAGAATCAACCATTTGCGTATTTGAGGTAATTTGTATATTTATATATATTTGTATCTAATTTTCTCGTCCAATCTCAAATCTCTTCTCATATCTGTAATTCTACTTTATGTATATATATCCTTTTATACATATCTCTTGGATTAAAAAGGAGTTGGAGATGAATCAAAGGTTCTACTTCATATCTGAAGATTTGGATCGCTTTTAAAAGGTGAGTGGGAAATTTTATAGACTATTATAATACGAAAATTATCCCATTGATGTTTATTTGATTTTTATGCCGAATTGGATAATTGTATATGAGTTGTAGGCAACGAATTGAATATGTTCTGAATAGAATAAATATCACCTACAAATTCTTGCTTATGAATTGATTTAGTATTGTATACAACCTAATCTAGAAATCAGTCCCAAAAGTATAAATTTAAAATATTCATTTAGATCGGTTTAATATTTGTAAATTAGTTTGATTTTTTTCTCTTTTAGAAAGATACTACGTTTGACCTAACAAGGATGGATACAAATAGAAAGAGATGTGTAAGATATGAATTCATTGCAGTTTACACTGTCTATTTCAGTAATAAAAAGTAATGATTATTCCTTGTAATTTCAAAAGATGTTACTTTTATATTTTAAAGTTAAGTCTTTTGTTTTGGACTAATTTATGGAAATTATAGCAGATAATTTTTTAGATATGATTCCAATAATTTAACATGGAAAAGTGTATTCTAGTGAAGATATATAACTAGAACATATTTAAAAGTAAATCGTTGTACGTAATTGATGTGCTTATAATAATTAAAGAAAAAGCTAATAACGACGCTTGCACGTAATACTCGCGTTTAGGATAATTAACTAACAGGAAAATAATTTAAAAGGTTGTAACTCCAATAAATGGTAATAAATATGGGAGTTGCAATAATTTGACAGGGTAAATGGATTAATGAGGCTGATAAAAATGGAATAGATATAAAAGGTTACTAATTTGAAATTAGTAATCGTACATAAATGTCTTAGGAAATGTCCGTTAGGATTTATGGACAAATTGACATTTATGAGCATTAAGCGGAGATTTATGGGTAGATAAATATTTAAGGTAAATCTTATTGCCTTAAATAAAAAAGGGAATTAGTAAGCTAAGTCCAATTTCTACCTAGGATAATATAAATAAAAACTTAGGATGATTAATTGGACTTAGTAGGTTAGTGATGCAAGGTCGGTAGAGTCACTCGACGGAAGACTAACCTTCACTTTGAGGCTACCAACAGTCGGGGATACTTACTACTGATGTGAGATATGACTAATCCTAGGACCCATGACGACATGAGAGATTGGGCTAGCTTTCTTATTTGGAAAGTATTAAATGGTCCAAATTTGAAATTAGGGACGGTGAGAGATATCTCCATAGGGGTTCGCTTCTGGTTTGAGGTCTTAAGTGGCTGAAGGGTCCACCTCTCTCCTGAATGGAAGTATTAAGTAACCTAGTGAGATTTAAAATAAATAAATAAATAAATAAATAAATAAGGATGTCTTTAAAAGGATTTTACTTCAGTGTTGAGGTCTTAAGTGGGTGAAGGGTCTGTCTCCCTATCGAAAGAAGTAACCTAATAAGATGCATATTTATAATTAAAGAGTGAGAGTGGATATATTGGGAAGGGTTCGCTTTAGGTTTGGGATCTTAAGTGACTATAAAGTCATCCTCTTTCCTATAAAAGAAGTATTAAGTAACCCAATGAGATTTCCAAGCAATGATAGCTAGATAGTACCATTGAGCTGCACGCTTCTAGAAGTAGGTCTTAAATGACGGGGTTTGCCTATTTTCCACTGGGACGTATCAACTGGCTCGGGTACAGTCTCTTACATTGCTAAAGCCGTAATAATAATAGTATCACTTAGGAGCACGCCTTGGGGATAGATCTTAAATGATGGGGTCTTCCTTAGTTAAGGTCTATATGACCAAAGTCTGCCTATTTTCTAATAAAAGGTATTAAGTGGCTTGGGTACTGTTTATTACATGATTACGATTTTATCGACGATAGACGCGGTAATAGTTGGACATAAATGTCAGAATCCTTAAATAGCGGTTAGAGGTCTTGTAGCTAGGAGCCACTGACCATTGACAGCATTGATAGGAAACCACCTTTGGAATAGGTCTTAAATGACGGGGTCTACCTCAATTAAGGTTGTAAATGACAAAGTTTGCCTATTTCTCTTTTAAAAGTATTATAGTAGCCCGCTTCATATTTAGAAGTACTAAGTGACTAATGGGTTTGGAAGTACTGGGTGGTTGATACAGCTTTATTAGAATTTCATACCTTGGGAAGGGGTAAGTAAGTAATCGTGTGTGCAATGCAAGGTTAGATTAGAATTGCTAACCTTGATGGACATAACAATTAAATGGAAACCTATCGGTATAAGTTTATGTTATGGACAATTTATATTTTTTCAGTCACCAGAACGTTATTCTGACCCCCTCTTCATTACGACCAACATGATAGATTTAGAGGAATAGGTCACTGGAGCTGAATGTGCTTTGTTGTTGGAGAGTTCTTTCTCTCTTTCTAGATGCTGATGTGACAATCTGTTATCCAAGTAATACCATTAGTTCCAAGTTATTAGTCATAGTCAGTATTCTTATCCTATTATTGTTTCTGTTATGAGTTTAGATTTCTATCAATCTCTGATAATGGTCATGCTTCTTTGTAGGTACCAAATTCAATGATCTGTGCTTTGATGGACTTAGGTTTCGATTTTTGTAGAAATTTGGACCCATTAAGGTGCGGGTTGTTACAGTTATGTACTCTAGTCTCAATGGATGCATCGGTATCCGATCTCGATGCATCTTGACTAGGAACTTTTAAAATGATGTGTTCATATGATTGTGATATAATACTTTATTTGTAATTACTATCACAAACACACTATTTATGGCCTTTTTATTAAATATTTTTTAATTAAATATTTAATATTTATAACACATTATAACAAATATATAACAGAAAGAAAAACACTTTATTATGAACGAGAATCGACTGCAGAGTTAATTAATTTACAATAAATTACAGAATTGCCCCTAGGGCATACCCTTAACTCTATCAATCTCTTGCTTGCACTTGGTGCCAATTATGAAATCTCGATCTCATCCCTTCAATAAGCTTCTTGAGAGCCAACCGAGCTAGACCCTTAGTAAATGAATTTGCTATGTTATCCTTGGTATCTACCCTTTTTATCGTGACCTCTTTCTTCTCAATGAATTCTCTAATGAGGTGGAACTTTCGAAGAATATGACGTGACTTCTTCTGTGCTCTTGACTCCTTTGCAATCTATATCGCCATATTGTTATCATGGAATAATGCTATTAGATTCTTAGTATCGGGAATCACTCCGAGCTCACTTAAAAATTTGTGCATTCAGACTGCCTCTTTAGCAGCTTCATTGAGGGCGATATACTCGGCCTCCATCATCGAATCGACTACTGTTTCTTACTTGGAACTTTTCCAACAAACAGCTTCGTCGTTAAGTGTAAAGAAATAACCAGACACCGATTTACTATCATCTATATCACTTTGAGTGCTGGAGTCCGTATACCTCTTCACATTGCATTAGAACGTTTCCACGCTTAGAATTCTCCATACTGAACCTCTTCAGTATAATGTCTATGTATAGGGATTGGGAAAATCCTAAAAGCCTCTTAGATCTATATCTATTGATTTTATACCTAATATATAGGCTGCTTCTCCCAAATCCTTTATGAAGAAATTCTTGGAAAGCCAAGCTTTCACTGATTGTAATAGTAAAGAGTCTTTTCCAATCAATAATAGATCGTCAACATACAACACTAAAAATACGATAGCTTTTCCCGGTTCCTTTCTACATATGCACGCTTCCTATGTATTCTAATAGAAACCAAACTATTTGATTTTCTTATCAAAACACTTATTCCATCTCCTTGAAGCTTGTTTAAGTCCACAAATGGACTTTGACAACTTACAAGCATTGCCTTCACTCCCACTGACCACAAAACCCTCAAGCTGTGACATATAGACAAGTATCCTCTAAATCATCATTTAGAAATTCACCTTCATGTTCATTTGCCAAATTTTGTAGTCATAAAATGCCACAATGGCCAACATAATCCGAATGGACTTAAGCATGACTGCGGGTGAAAATGTCTCGTCGTAATCAACACCTTAAATTTGACAAAATCTTTTCATAACTAGCCTAGCTTTGTAGGTCTCTACTTCTCCATTTGCATTTAGCTTTTTCTAAAAAATCCATTTACAGTCGATGTATTTTATCCCTTCGGGCATGTCTAACAAAGTCCATACTTTATTTCCATACATGGAATTCATTTTGGATTTCATTGGTCCAAGCCAGAGTGCAGAGTTTTAACTCTGCAGTGCTTGTTGGAAAGATATAGGAGTGTCATCATCTAAGACACAGTCCTCCTTCTCACCATCCACGAGGAAACTGTAGTATCTCTCTGATGCGTGAGATTCTTTACTAAACCTTCTAATATAGAGTGTTATCATATGCATGTAAACTCAGTTCCCCTACTATTTCAGCCTCAGTGTTAGTCTCTCGGATCTCATCCAAGTCTACAACTTCGTTGTTAATTTCCTTTTCTAAAAAGATAGCTTTTGTGGAAATAGTCACTTTTGTTCCTCTATGTTGTAGAAAATATATCGCATAGAGTTCCTGGGATATCTTATAAACTTACATAATGCTGATCTCATCTTAAGCTTATTAGGACCAATGTTCTTAACATAAGCGGGACAACCCCATACCTTCAAATAATTGAAGTGTGGTTTCTTCGCATGCCATATCTCATATGACGTCTTAGGTGCAAATTTAGTTACTAAGTTCAGCATATGCGCTACGGTTTCTAGCGCATATCCCTAATAAGACAGAGGCAACTCAGCCTTACTCATCATGGAGCGAACCATATCTAATAGGGTTTGGTTCCTTCGCTTTGACACACCACTGTGTTGAGGAGTGTAGGTTGGAGCAACCTGAGAGAAAACCTCATTATCTTTTAAGTACTATAGGAGCTCATGTCCAACATACTTGCCTCCTCGATCAGATTGTAGATTTTAATCTTTTGGTTCGTCGAATTTTCGACTTCGGATTTTAGTTTGTGTAGTCATTCCTCTCTAATACGATCTAGACTATAATGCTAAAGACAATTATCATTTATATTGCTACTAGAATTACTCACGGAACATACATAATTTCTATTGATCACATAAATGCCATTTTCAAGAGAACGATCACAAACTTTATTTCCATTCAAACTAATGTTCATAACATTATTTGCAAAATAGCATTTATTTAATATCAACATAAAATCACTAGGAAAACATAAATGAAAATCTTCTACTGTCGTTGCATCTATGATAGATCCATTAGCAACTTGGAGTCTCATTTCGCTCTTTACTACGCGACGCCAGTTCCTAAGCCCATGTAATGAATTACAAATATGATTTCTAGATCATAAATCTAAAACCCAAGACATTTTATTGATTACAAAACTATTTTTTGTCATAAATGTACCTCATGGAGCTGCAAAACTGTTCTGGTTCTTTTCTTTTACAATCTTGAGATACTCGAGACCGTTTCTTTTCCAGTATCCTTTCTTATGATAGTGGTGACACTCACCCTTGTCATCAGTGGCTTTATTCCCTTTCTTACTTTTCATCATACCCTCTCTCTTTCACTTCTTTGAATTATTCGAAGATGACGCGCCACCTTTTACTACAAGCATAGCCAACTATTCCTTAGATTGTGACTCGGTCGACCTCAACATATTGAGGAGCTCCACGAGATTCACATTCATATTGTACATATTATAGTTCACCTTCTGTCCCTTTTGCATTTTGGTGTTGATTAGCTTTTTAGTAATTTCATACCTTATGGAACAAGATTGCTCAACAAAACATGCCTTGAGACTATCAAATATCTCATGGATAAATATTGATTCGTGATGCCTTTGCAGTTGTTTATCTAGAGTAGACAACACGAATATTCAGGCGATTTCGAGGTTAGCGACCCATTTACTATAAGCAACATGGAGCTCTTCATGACCGTCATTAGCGGGTCTTGTTAGCAGAGCATAAGTTACCGACGACCAAACTCGCTCGTATGTTAGAGCTATCTTTATAGCTCGTAGACAGTCGACATAGTTTTTTGGTCCAATTAATTGATTGCTTTCATTAAGAAGTCCTGGATTTGACATTATCTGCAAGTTGTAATAGGTATATTATTTGGATAACATAGTATATATTCTTATAATATTAGTAAGGTTAAACTTTACGTTTCATTTTATTAATATTTTCCCACTAGTGTTTATGTTTTGCCAAATCCTAAGTCGAAACATAGAAATCTTTCGACTTCACTAGTAGGTGTTAGAACTCGTATGTCTTGGGATTCTGACCTTGAGGAAAGCTCAACAAATCATATACAACCGCTAACCCATGGTATTTTGTCCTAATCCCATCTTTACCTTGAGTAAAGCTCAACAAATAAAGTAGGATTATTCACTCGGACCTACCGTTTTGCGGTGGCCAAAGTATAATGCACATACCATGAGGAAAGTTCAACAAATATGTGCGGTTATTTGACCTTATCTATTCAATATATTAATAGTACTACACATAACATCTCTAACTTGAGGAAAGCTTAACAACTAAAGAGTATAGAAGTAATATATTAATATATAAATGATAGAGGACAACATTATATTGAAGATTCATAATCTTCAATATATTATATTGAGTGATATCGACTTATGGAAAAATATATTTCTTATGAAATATCCTCGTGATTCAAGTGTTGGATATATCGGAAATCACACTATACATACATTTACGTATGCATTTATTCCTTAAGTCTGTTTAGGGTTTCTTAATGTTCCACCTTTAATTTATACATTCGTATTATATACGTTTTATTATTATATAAGTTTTATATTTTAATTTACTTATATAATAGTCTTATGTATAGCATTATATTAATTAAATCTTATTTAATTAAACTTAATTAATTAATATTTAACTAATTTCATATTATTCTAATATAACATTTATATAGAATATTTATTATTATAGCATAACACGTATTCATATATGTGTATATTATGTAATTAATTAAACTTTAATTAATTTATATATTTAAATTTTTTAATTAAATTTATATTAATTTCGAAATTCATTTTATATACATACATGTATACTTATGTTATTTTAACATTTTAAAACAACATAACATACATTATATATATAAGACGTGTATATATTTATTAATTAATTAACCTTATTAATAAATTTAAATTTCAAAATAACTTTATATTAATTTTCAAACATTTTAAAAAAATTAATTATATTATAACATAAATAATGTGTATGTATTTTATTTTAATTTAATTTAAAATTTAAAATGTTATATTTAAATTTTCAAACAATTTTGAAAATAAGGTGATGCCCAATTCAAATTGGGCCTTTTCCATCAGGAGCAACCTTTGGGCTCATATATTTGTTTGGGCCAGGCCGATAGCTAGGTAGGGCAGAGTACTTGATTATCCAAACTCAATCCTTTGATACTACCTTTCTAGGCACCCTACTATCTGGGCCGTGAGCTTAATTAGATAGCCCCAACAAAGACTAAGTTAGACCACATAGGCTATTGGCTCTTATACCATTGTCGGAACTAGGCCAACCCACCGCGGAAGTAGTGGGTGAATTTCAAAAACTTTACCGTTTTGGATCTTTATTGGCCTTGAAGTATAATTTATTTAGAGCATTTCAAAATTTTGGATCTAAATAAAAACATTATTTTATGTTGGAACTGGACCCGCCCGCAGTAGAAGTTATGGGTGAATTTTAAAAAAATTACCCTATTGGATCTTTATTGGGCCTATGAAGTCTAACTGAAGTAGAACATTACTAAATTTCATTTAAATAAAATCATTTGTTTTATTTAAATTCAAATATATTAAGATATGAAATTAATTTTATTTGATTTAGTTTATACATGAATGTATCATATACATATATATGTGAGTGCATGTGTAACATAATAATCCGTAAAAGGTATAATATGCCCATATGTAGATGTTGGGATTTACATTGCAACAAACATAATAGCTCATTTTGTATGTCATGTATGTTGTCCAAATATGTGCATGTATATGTGTTACAATATATAATATATATATATATATATAGACACACACACATATATGTATAAATATATTATATATAATATATGAACATAAAACGTCTATATATAGATAAATATATATAGAAAGAAAGAGAACAATTATTAAAAAATATTTATAATTCAAAATTAACTTAGTTTTGCAAACATAATAATTTTAGTATTTTAATTTGTATATATATTATGAATAAAATAATGTTTTCATCCATAAATGATTAACATAAAATAACATATTGATGAAAATTCAAATTTTACAATTTTCAAAAATCTAGGATCATAAAATAGAGCTTAGAAAAAATCTGGAGATTTTTCAAAGTTGAAATATTATTTTTAAAAACAAATACATTGATTTTGGCAATAATTATTTAATATAAAATAATATATTACTAAAAATTCAAATTTTAATGTTTTATAAATTCTAGGATCATGAATGAAAGGTTACGAAAAATATTGAAGAATTTATCGATAAATATATTATTTTTAATAAATCATAAACAGTTTTTCTAAAAAAATATTAATTATCAAAAATAATAAAATTTATTGAAAAATTATTAAATATTTTCTATATGTTTTTGAAATGATATAATATTTTTAAAATATAAAATTGAATTTTTAATGTAATGATTATTTTATATATAATAAACAATTCAAAATTCAATAAATGTTAATTTAAAAATATGAGTATATGTATGATAATTAATTTTCAAATTTGTAAATTCATTTTATATATAAATAAGTGTGCTAAAATTTTTAAATCATATATATATCTTATATATGCATATATGCTATTATGAGAGAGAAATATACACTAATACATACATACATAGATATATATATATGAATTTATTAATAAATATATTAAAAAAATTATTAATGACAAAAATTGATTTTGTACAGTAAACAACATTTGTCTATACATAAATCAAATAGTATAATAAACAAATTATGAACATAACCAAACTGATTTTTGACAATTACATCTACTTACAAAATCTCACCTAACTAAACATATAGTAGCAATATATTTAAACAGATATGAAATTGCTCATTATAGGAACATAGAATATAATTTAATTACTGTAATATGAATTAAAATTACCAATTTAATGATGCCTTTGAATCCACGTTGAAGCAATGACTTCCCTTCCTTTTACTGTTCTTGATTCGTTAGATTGCAAGTCCGGAATCACCGACCTCTAACTATCGAATAGTATTATTTTAATTTGAAATATATTTGAGAATTTGGGAGTGGATTGAGAACTATGTTTTAACCAGCAATGTAGAAGGTAATGGTGGCCAAAAGGTTATTTTAATATTTTTAGAGATACATACATACATATATATATATATATATATATATATATATAGGGTTGTATTAGAGAGAAACGAGGAAAACCTTTTTACCCATTCTCACTTGATCTCAACCCATTATCTCTAAGCCAATTCTCTATGTTTTATCCACCCCTAGACCTTCCCAAAACTGAGATTTTGCAGCCCTAATGATGGGCCTTAAACCCATCTAAGCCCAAGCCAAAATACTATGCAATTAAATATAATTTAATCGCTTGTCGATATTGTATATCAATCGATATATTTATAACTGTTATAAATATATATAACATTATTTATTTCTCAAATCATATTCAAATTTTATAATTAATATTTCAAAAATATTATTTAATTTAATTAATTTATAACAATTATAAATTAATTAAATCGTTCGATCTTAAGGGAATTCATCATTTCGACTGTGTAACTCTTGGGTGTAAATTTGGTCAATGATTAACATCGAACTATTCTAATCTTAACGTTCACACATCACTTAACAGGTGGTGTGACATTATGGCCAAATTTATCGCTTACTCATTTCGGTAAAATCCAATTTTAGTTTAATAAGCGTTACCCGGTTGTAACATTTGTTTACAACAATTCTCTTCGTCAAAACTATATCACTTTGGACTTATGGAATTTGGTAATGGTCAAAATTCCAACGTCATCCACATTCAACTTTATAGTCCAAATACAAAGTCTTTGGTTCAATAATAACAATTATTATCAACTGAAATGCTCTGGCCAGAGACTTTGACTTTGAGTTGACTTGAGTTGACTGTGATACTAACCGATTATAACTGAGGAGACGAATCCTCTTTTGAATAGTGCTTCACTTCCAATACTTCCACTCGATCCAACTATAGTCACTCGATGGACGCCATGCCATGATTTGGCTATAATCAAAGCGGAGCTTTCATATTGAAGACCCACGGTATTCTCAAGTCGAGAGAACTGTGTAAATCAATCACATCGATATTTTCTGTTTGACCTTAGTTATATTAACCAACAGAAAACTATTGAGGGAGTCGTTCCATAGTTATCCAATAACTATTAGTACGTAACCCCTAGGTGCCCCCAACAGTCATGAGTAATACACTGCCCAACATTTGGAGAGCATTACGTAATCCAGTCTCAACGGATACATCGATATCCAGTCTCGATGCATCTTGACTAGGAACATTTAAAATTGTATATTTGTTTCGTTGTGATAAATTACTCACGGTTACAACACTTTGCAACTACTATCACAAAATATATCATTTATGGATTTTTCTATTAAATATACTTTTATTTAAGTTAATTAATTAATATAATCACATTATATCAAGTATATAATAGGAAGAAAATACCTTTTATTTCGAACAAGATTGGTCAACGAGTTAGATATATGTAACAAATTACATGATTGCCCCTAGGGCATACACCTAACTCTATCAATCTCCCACTTGCACTTGGGGTCAACTATAGAATCTAATTCCAACTTATCCAATCAGTTTTCTCAAAACCAATTAGGTCGGTCTCTTAGTGAATGGGTATGATATTATGTTTAATTATCTACTTTGTCGATTAACTCTCTCTAACACTGATAAACTGCCTTTATCATGTGGAACAATTCGAATTATGCCTTTCGACTTCTAGTGAGCTTTAAGGTCTATCATGACCAATTTCATGATATTTTTATCTTACAACAATATTATGGGATTCTCAACATTTGGAATCACCTTTGGCTCAATTATAAATTTGTGCATTTATATCTATATACATTGGTTTATTGTAGTGCTATTCAAGTTAATGTTCTCAACATTTCGTTGAATCGACCACAATCACCTTTATTTTGAAACATTTTCAAATTAAATATTTTAACTTGAATTTTATCATTGACATGTTATACTCAATATCGCTTATAAAAGTTTGAGTCCAAACGTTCCATCATAACGAGTTCGTTGTTTCTATAAACAATTCTCTAGTATTTCATAAATACGCGAGAACACCTCAAACAATCATTTAGTGATATCAATTTAGATTTTATATTTGCTCCATGTATCAAATACATAAACAAAACACAATATCATACACAACATAACCTATATGATAATTCATATTGCTAATACATAAGGAATCCAACTTTCATGTTCTCTTTTTAATAGGGTGCTCTTGTATATCATTTTAGGACAATCCCTATATCTTTTATACTCACCATAAAAGATATCATTTACAATCCAAAATTTAGTATTAAAACAACTAAAGTTGATTTTAATACAAGCATATTGTTAAAATCAACAGCGTGTTGTTTACTTATAGTTTAGAAATATCAATGTACCTTTTAACATTCTTTCTTATGAACACATGCATCCTCTGCACTTTGATTTAAAATCAAACTATTTGATATTTCTATCAAAATACTTATTCAATCTTGATGCTTATAAAATGACACATTCGTATTATTTCTTGGATCACATCTAAAGACTCACAAACCCAATATCGCTCCCACTGACTTTGAGGCATTTTATGTGTAAATGGCTTACTCTAAATCATTATTTAGAATTTTCTATTTTAATACATAAGTACCAAACACTAAGTCTTATTGAGCGATAATTTTGTGAGTAAATCTGAATTAACTTGAGCATGTTGAGTACCGAATCTATTATGCTAATTTTAATAATTGAAATTTGTGATATTATTCTTTTCAACATTGCTCATTTAATTCCAACCACAATAGTCATTCTAATAAAGACACAATCTTGGCCGATGGATCACATCTCTTTGGTTACGACCACCAAAATCATATTTTGATAGCGTACTTGGAATATTTTCAGATTTTTGCATCATACCATATAGAGTCAACAATCTTAATGGTTTAATTGAACAACCGAGGGTAATGTATATTTTCAACATTAATAAGAAACTCATAGTTTCTCTTCGATGTACGAGAATACTTATTAGACATTCTAATGCTATGTGTTCATTTAGGTTAGTTAGTTTCACTTCATCTCATATAATCAGTTCTATCTATGGATCGGATCCAATTCCATTTAACTACCAAAAATTTCTCAAGGAAATTCCTTCACAATGAAGTTGATATATCTTGAAACAACAATTGTTTCTTAGTGCAAATAGAATAGGGATTCATAAACGCTTTATGAACCTTTTTATTTATAAAACTGATTTTAGTTACAAAAATTATGTTCAAAACATAAATATGTCATTTGATGACAGACCTTTCCAAAAAACTTTTGGAGATTCATACAAGATCTCTCATGAACATTATTACATGCAATCTTTCGACTCGCACAACCTGCCAACTTCTTGGCCTAGGATATGTTGGGATTTCTTACAAACCCTTATCTTGTATGATTTTGTAAACTATTGTTTAGATGAAACAATATCAACCTTGTGTACTACTCTTAAGTGCATGACCTTATAGAAAGAAACTAACTCAACTTCACTCACAATTAATCGTAAATTGTCGAACAATGTATGATTACTCCTTATTGATGCATTATTATGTATCACATGGAGGAGTGACTTTTGAGATTGAATCTATATTCATTTTTAGGTACATTTGGAACTCTTTCCAATATACTCACTTATTCGACCAAATCAAATCATTTTATTCTATTGCATGTTATTTTATTTACTTTTCTTTTATATTCTATGATTTTATCATAACTTACTACATGTGTATCCAATATACATGTACATGTTGGTAATAAATCATCGATGAATATAACAAAATATGTGGAACCCTTTTGGTATTAATAGACTTGTGATTGCATACATCAATATGTATTAATTCAAAGAGTTCATTAACTCTTATGATACTCCCACTGAATGGGTGCATAGCCATTAATTGTTTGAGATATAATTAACCTGTATCATATGATTCATAATCATGTAGTAAAATTATTTCTCAAACTACGGCTTAGCCTATAATTCCAAAACAACTGTAAATAATATTAGACACATATGTATTTTTGTTCCATCACTTTTACTACAAAAACAAATTCCATAATATAGTTCTATTTCATAATGAATATTCATAATACTCATATTGAAATATAGTTCTATCTATTTTTCAGTCAATACCAAAAATAAACATTATTTCACAAATAATGTTCGGCACATTTTACGAAAACAATTTTCGTAATTTGATGCAATCATTAGGTGTTATATGCCATGCTCCCACTATTTCCGCCATTACTATAATAGCGTACTAAATTTAGTGGTCCGCCATTCACTTAATATTGTTAATATTGTTTACTTATTTCATATGCTGCAACTAGTTTATAGTGGAGAGTTTTTTGATCAAATATCTTGAACTCAAAGAAATAAATGTTATAGAAAACAATTTTCTATATGAAAATACATTTTGGAATAAAAATCATATTTCATATTCCAATATTAAGTATCAATTAGTATTATAATTCTTGTTTCCAATGTTTCTCTATGAAGCAAAAGTGACTATTCATTCCAACTTTACCTTAGATTACATCTATTCTTATACATTCATTTTTCTTTCAAATGGTCAAACTATTCAAAAGAAAACCTTACAACAATATCATAACAAACTTTTTACAAAGCGCATTCGTTTATTCTTAACATTTAAGACATCAAGTATGTTGCACGTTATATAAACCGATCAAGATGACATTTCAATGATCGAGTTCTTAGATGTATCTCGTAGTTCATAGTCTTGTGTTACATTAACACAATGATCCTTTTGAAATCATTCAAGTTGAATACATGATCTTAAAATATTTTTTATTGGCTTACTTCGAATGAACTAACTTCATCGAAATATTATACCCCACAAACTATGACTGTTCACCATATAACATTTATATGTGAAAGTACATGGATCAAATATCCATAGTCTTGAATTGCATTTAGAGTTCAAAAACTCATAAAATTCGATACACGATCTAAACCAAATAAAAATATAAGTGACCAACTTACGAATGTATTAAGTAGTTGAAATTAGGCACTTGCATGGATATTGAAACATTATATAACATGCAATTAGAATTATTAGTAAGTATATATTATATTTCTATTTGTCAACTTTCAATTCAGTTTGTTTATATATGTTAATTGACAAACATTTTATCAATCATATTAAATGAACAAATTTATCATTGTAGATAATTATAATATTATATAGCGTATGTTCTTACAATATTAGAAAGGATAAATGTTACCATTTCATTTTTCTAATAAGTCTCCCACTAGTCTTTTATGTTTCTCCAAACCCTAAGATGAAACATAGAAGTCTTACAACTTCACTAGGGGTGTTAGGACTCGTTTGTTTTGGTATTCTGACATTGAGTTTGCTCAACAAATCATAGCCCCACAAACGATGGATAACTCCTTATCGGTTGTATCATATACAACTCCTAACCCATTTTTCCTTGTTCTAATCTCATTTCGACCTTGAGTTTGCTCAACAAATCGAAAGAGATTATTCACTCATACCTACCATATCGTGATAGCCTAAGTATAGTATATGTATCTTGAGTTTGCTCAACAAATACATATAGTTATCTTACCTCATCTTTTCAATATATTAATAATACTACACATAACATCCCTAGCTTGTGTTTGCTCAACAAGTAAGGAGTATGTAAGTAATTTATTAATATATATAATGATAGAGGACAACATTATATTGAAGATTCATAATCTTCAATATATATATATTAAGTGATATCGACTTATAGAATAATATATTTCTTATGAAATACCCCAGCGATTCAAGTGTCAAACACATCATAAATCACGGTATATGTACATTTACATATGTATTTATTTCTCAAGTCTATTTGGGTTTCTTTAATGTTCCACATTTAGTTTATACACATATCATATAAGTTTTATTGTTATATAACTCTTACATTTCATATTACTTATATGATAGTCTTACGTATAATATATCATTAATTAAATCTTATCTAATTAATTTTAATCAATTAACTCTTTAATTAATTTTAAATTATTATTCCAATATAATTTTTATATTGGACATATCTACTATAACATTTATAGAGTATACTATAACCTTTATATTGTAACACACATATATCAGATATATGTGTATTTTATTTAATTAATTAACCTTTAATTAATTTATTAAATTAAACAATTTTATTAAAATTTATTAATTTCAAAATTTATCTTGTATACATCATGTATACTTATGTTATCTTAAACATTTTAAAATAACATACCATATATCAACATATATAATACATGCATATATGCATTAATTAATTAACATATTTAATTAATTAAATTTATTAATCTTATTAATAAAATTAAAATTTGAAATTATTATATAAATATTTTCAAACATTTTGAAAATATCATTATCCTTTCAAACATTTTGAAAACTTATGCAGTATTATAATTTTTATAATAAACATGTTTTATTTTAAATTTAACTATTAAAATTTTAAAATCTTTAACATTAATTTTCAAAATGATTTTAAAAATTAGCCCAAGGCCCAAATTAAGTTGGGGCATTTCTATTAGGAGCAACCTTTGGGCTCACTTCACCTTTCGGGCCAGGCCGGTAACCAAGTAGGACATGGTACTTGATTACCCAATTCCTGTGACGCCTCACCTCTATACTCACACTAGCCAAGGACACTACGGGGTAATGCCGTCGACTACCACAAAGAATAAGACTGTTAAGGAGCGACCATCTGTGTAATTGCTTTGTGCGAGTACCGATATGTCAGATAGAATGACTTGCATTTCGTTTCAAGAGGAAATCCGACATATCAAATACAAACTCAAAGCTACTACACAGTGGCTATGTGGGCCTCGGAAACAAATATAAAAATAAGCATAACACAAATCAGTCACAGATATTCATATCACAAAGGCGGAAACAGATATGAATATAACACATAGAAGTGTACACCAAAGTAGCGGTCATGTAAGATCCACTACATCACAAAAGAATAGGTACACGTGCTAGACAAAAGAATATGTATACATCAAGGAGTCTTTATCTCGAATGTATAAAAGCAAAAACTACTAAGCTAAAGTAGTTAGCCAAAAGTCAGATGCTAGTCTCTGCTAAATAGTCAAGTGAAAGCACCTGTAACACCTCAGTCTGACCCGAGTATTATTTAAGAAGAAAATAATAAACGGATCAGTCTAGCTATAAATATCATATAAAATGAGATAGGATAAGAGATATGACCAAAACGTATGATAACAATAATGCCATACTGTGACAAGTATACATTCAATATCAATAAAAATCATACAATATCTCAAATCTACTCAAACACCAAAAAGAATGTCATATTCTTTAACTTATTCACCAAACCAAAAATATTGATAAAGCTTATCAATGCAAACCACGAAACTTTGGTGAAACACAAATTCTAGAAATCAACAACCAGAAATCCAGAAAACACAAAGGGGGAGGCCTATCACAAACGGGAGCATGAAAACTAACCAACATGTGTGTCACAAACGGAACGCTATTCCATGGTCGCTAACCATCAAGTTTGAGCCGAAGCTCCACAAACGGCCCGAAGACCATGGGTCGCTACCCCATCAATTTGAACCGAAGCTCCATAAACGAGGTTTTTAGTCCCCCACACAAACAAAGAGACATCGCACATCGCTAGTCTAAATCACAAAATGATTACCATTGATCAATAAGAAGTGTGAATCACACTAAGCTAGTAAATATAAGAGTTTAGCTTCAAGTCCTATAAGCACTAGCTTAACTTAAATATTTATGAACAAATTGTAGATTTCCACTCAAAAATTTTCACAAGATTTCAATCGAACAAGTCTAAGAATTAACCGACGAAGTAAACGCAAGTGTTTCATACCACTTGTTTTGCGAAACCGTTTAATTAGATTTCTCATCTGAATGAGGTAATGGTCTGTATATACTAATAGATTTGGAAAATGGCTTTTTAAAAAAACGAGCTTTGTATATAAAGTAGTGTTGAAATCATTTTTTTTGTGAAAGAGTTTGAGTATTTACTACTAGTATAGAAACCTTTGTATTTTAAAGTGACAAACCACAGAAATGATTGTAGAAACAATCAATCACCAAAAATTCACATACGAAAATGTGAATTAAATCCATAAAAATCGATATCAAATCTATCAAATGGATATTTCCAAAAATTCAAAGAAAGAAATCATCAAAGTTGATAATAAGTGATAACAACTAACCGGATCGACAAAAATCGATTAAAATTGGAAATCCACTAAAAATAGGCAAATAGGCAAAATTGAACAGTTCTAGACGTCTGGTTTAGAATCCAGACGTCTGGATTTAGATTTTGGAAATAATTCAGAAAAAACCCCAGACGTCTGAAATTTCAAGGCAGACGTCTGAGCCCCAACCATACGTCTGAACCTATAAATCAGACGTCTGGAATTGGTTTCTGCCATTTTATTTTCTGCATTCTTACTTTTTTTTCTTTTCTATCTATAACCAGACATCTGGACTTGATCTCCAAACGTCTGATCACCTGGCCTAGGCAACAGTTTGCCTAGGCCATGATTGCAAAAACGATTCAGGAGCGATAGGACGAGCGACGGAGGCTAGGGATTTATGCCAAGTGACAACCCAGCCCTATAGGCTCTTCGATACACCCCGAATAACACGTCCAAATATCCAAGATAGGATCTTTAAAGATTTTGAATTCAAAACACCAAAATTTGGAAAATTCACCAAATCAATTCAAATCCAAAGCAAATGAGATAGGTAGAGCTAAATTTTCCTTATTGGACATACGATAAGGAGGACGAGTGATAGGTAGAGCTCCAGGGATTAGATTGATTCTGAACTCAATTGCTTGCTTAGGTGGTAATCCTAAAACGGGCTCAAATATGTCGGAAAATTCACAAACAACGTGAATAAGGGAAATGACATCTTCCACATCATCATTATCATTATCATCATCATCATCATTAGGATTTAGAGAATATAAGGATGCTACCAAATTGGAATCTGAATCTTTAAGAACAAGAGAAATCTGCTTAACAGATTGAGGATGTCGAAGATATATAGTCCGCTCAGGACATAGGATATGGGCTTCATAATGATTAAGTCAATCCATTCCCAAAATCATTATGAAACCTAAGTAGCTCATAACATGCAAATTAGCTCGGAAAGAATAATCACATAAAATAATTTCGACATCTTTACAAAGTAAACCGAGTGTTGCGGATCCACCAACCGGATTCGAAATTCTCAGTGAAGTCATCAAACACATAGCATTTAAAGAAAAGGCATCAACAAATTCTTTTGATATAAAAGAGTGGGATGCACCCGTATCAAAAAGAACTCGAATAGGATGATCACGAAACATAATAATGCCATCAAGGACAGTATGAGAAATACCTTGACCAAGAGAAGTGTTACTAGGGGCTTGCACAACATTTTGCTTTCCCTCTTTCTTGTTTTGAAGTTTGGGACATGAAGATATAGTATGACCCGAACTTTTGCAATAGCGACAAGTAAGGGGCTTCGGACACTTGTTTGCATAATGGTCCTTAGAACCACAATTGTAACATTCTCCACGACTAGTGGTAAGAGTCTTTGCTACCGAAGTTGCTTGCTTCCCTTTCTTGTTGGGATAAGGCTTGAACTTAAAAGGCCTCTTCTTATTGATGTTTTGTTTGGCCCTTACAACTTCAACATCACTTTCTTTATCGGCCTCTTCGAGTCGAAGAGCGATATCAACAAGCTGATCGAAAGAAACTTCTAGTTTCAGAAGTAAAGGTTTTTTGAGGTTCTTATTCAACCCATAGACAAACCTCTGATTTTTCTTCAATGGGGTATTAATATACTCGACCCCATATTTAGAAAGGGATTCAAAAGATGCGACATAGTCGGTCACAGAAGATTCACCTTGAACAAGGTCAATAAACCATCGAGCTAAAGTTACTTTTTCAGCTTCTGGCACAAATTTCAACTCGAACCTTTCCCAGAATTGATCCCAAGTAAGATCCGCTTCAATAATTTCTGAGATCAGAAGCTCATACCAATCTAATGCTCTCTCCTGGAGCATGCCAGAAGCCACTTGGACTCGATGAAGATCAATAAGATTCATGTGGGAAAAGATGCAATCGCATGTTCTAAGCCAAGCTTGGACTTCTATAACGCTTTCGGAACCCTTGAATGGCCTTCCACCCAAATTGGTATAATTGCTACACAAGCGTGCAAACCCAGATTTAGGATGAGTAGGCTCTGGAATGGGTCCGACAGCTTGAGCATTCTTCACAAGATCTATAAGCTGTTGGGCAGACATAAATACTCCATCCTGAGGAGTAGCACTGGATTGACCAGCGCTGGGACGGCCTGGTCTAACCATTTCTCTTCTTTCAGAAAGAAAGAAAGAAGAGGAAAAATGTTATTCTCAGAATGAATATCAAACAAACTTGATTGATAAAACAAGGCATCACAAAAGAAAATAGGATAGTATAGTACGAAGACTCGAATTAAATCCTATGGCATGACTCCTAAGAAAGACTTAGGACAATGATCCTTGCTAGATTATTCTACATTGTTCCAAAGTTTGGCTCTAATACCAGGCTATGACGCCCCACCTCTATACTCACACTAGCCAAGGACACTACGGGGTAATGCCATCGACTAGCACGAAGAATAAGGCTGTTAAGGAGTGACCATCTGTGTAATTGCTTTGTGCGAGTACCGATATGTCAGATAGAATGACTTGCATTTCGTTTCAAGAGGAAATCCGACATATCAAATACAAACTCAAAGCTACTACACAGTGGCTATGTGGGCCTCGGAAATAAATATAGAAATAAGCATAACACAAATCAGTCACAGATATTCATATCACAAAGGCGGAAACAGAGATGAATATAATACATAGAAGTGTACGCCAAAGTAGAGATCATGTAAGATCCACTACATCACAAAATAATAGGTACAAGTGCTAGAAAAAGGAATATGTATACATCAAGGAGTCTCTATCTCGAATGTATAAAAGCAAAAACTACTAAGCTAAAGTAGTTAGCCAAAAGTCAGATGCTAGTCTCTACTAAATAGTCAAGTGAAAGCACCTGTAACACCTCGGTCTGACCCGAGTATTATTTAAGAAGAAAATAATAAACGGATCAGTCTAGCTATAAATATCATATAAAATGAGATAGGATAAGAGATATGACCAAAACGTATGATAACAATAATGCCATATTGTGACAAGTATACATTCAATATCAATAAAAATCATACAATATCTCAAATCTACTCAAACACCAAAAAGAATGTCATATTCTTTAACTTATTCACCAAACCAAAAATATTGATAAAGCTTGTCAATGCAAACCACGAAACTTGGTGAAACACAAATTCTAAAAATCAACAACCAGAAATCTAGAAAACACAAAGGGGGAGGCCTATCACAAACGGGAGCATGAAAACTCACCAACACGTGTGTCACAAATGGAACGCTATTCCATGGTCGCTAACCATCAAGTTTGAGCTGAAGCTCCACAAACGGCCCGAAGACCATGGGTCGCTACCCCACCAATTTGAACCGAAGCTCCACAAACGGAGTTTTTAGTCCCCCACACAAACAAAAAGACATCGCACATCGCTAGTCTAAATCACAAAATGACCACCATTGATCAATAAGAAGTGTGAATCACACTAAGCTAGTAAATATAAGAGTTTAGCTTCATGTCCCATAACCACTAGCCTAACTTAAATATTTACGAACAAATTGTAGATTTCCACTCGAAAATTTTCACAAGATTTCAATCGAACAAGTCTAAGAATTAACCGACGAAGTAAACGCGAGCGTTTCATACCACTTGTTTTGCTAAGCCGTTTAATTAGATTTCTCATACGAATGAGGTAAAGGTCTGTATATACTAATAGATTTGGAAAATGGCTTTTTAAAAAAATGAGCTTTGTATATAAAGTAGTGTTGAAATCATTTTTTGTGTGAAAGAGTTTGAGTATTTACTACTAGTATAGAAACCTTTGTATTTTAAAGTGACAAACCACAGAAATGATTGTAGAAACAATCAATCACCAAAAATTCACATATGAGAATGTGAATTAAATCCATAAAAATCGATATCAAATCCATCAAATGGATATTCCCAAAAATTCAAAGAAAGAAATCATCAAAGTCGATAATAAATGATAACAACTAACCAGATCGACAAAAATCGATTAAAATTGGAAATCCACTAAAAAAACAGGCAAATAGGCAAAACTGAACAGTTCCATACGTCTGGTTTAGAAACCAGACGTTTGGATTTAGATTCTGGAAACAATTCAGAAAAAACCCCAGACGTCTGAAATTTCAAGGCAGACGTTTGAGCCCCAACTAGACGTCTGAACCAATAAATCAGACGTCTGGAATTGGTTTCTGCCATTTTATTTTCTACGTTCTTATTTTTTTTCTATTTATAACCAGACGTCTGGACATGATCTCCAAACGTCTGGTCACCTGGCCTAGGCAACAGTTTGCCTAGGCCATGATGGCCAAAACGATTCGGGAGCGATCGGATGAGCGATGGAAGCTAGGGATTTATGCTAAGTGACAACCCAGCCCTATAGGCTCTTCGATACACCCCGAATAACACGTCCAAATATCCAAGATAGGATCTTTAAAGATTTTGACTTCAAAACACCAAAATTTGGAAAATTCACCAAATCAATTCAAATCCAAAGCAAATGAACATGCATAAATGTTAGGAATTCATACCTAACAACAATGAAAGTATAGACGTAGATGTGAGTTCAAAAACTCACCTTTAAACCCAAAAACAATGAATGAGAAGCTTTAAAACAAGGCAAGATCAACCACTCCTTAACTTCAACTCAAGAAGCTCCAAATCTAATATCATAAGCAAATATTCCTAAATTAAGTTATAGGAAATTTCTGAAAATTGGAGAGGAATTGAGATGGAGAAGATGAAGAGGATGCTTACCTAAGCTTCTCCTTGATTTTTAGAGCTTGAATTGGAATTTCCTAGTAATCTAGGGTTTTGGAATTCTAATTTCCAATCTTTTCCCCCATTTTCCTCTTGAGCTTGAGTGTTAGGAAATGAGGAATGAAATAAATGAAGAGGAGTTGAGTTAGAGTGTTTGATAAAGGAGTTGGGTTCTCTTATTGGGTTATTGGCTGAAACCCAAACCCAAAGCCCCAAATGAAAACATCAAAATTCTAATCAACTCCAAACATATCAATGTTTATACTTAAAAAAGTTGTAAACGCCATTTTGGACTCAATAGAACTGGTCTCGAGTCCCAATTCGACTATTTACAAAAAGTAACATTTCATACCTTTATCCGATTAACGATGCTATATTTAAATAAAACATTTAAATATACAAATCATAAAATATGTGGGTTATTACAGACTCCCCTCCTTAAAGAAATTGCGTCCTCGCAATACTTAAGAAGAAAATAAAAAGTAACAACCATACTAAGGCATAATCAACACAAAAGAAGAAATTTTGAAATGGGAAGTTCACCTTAAGGAGCACGAGAGAGTAAGTCCGGATGTGTTCGCTCGATGAATTCTCTAGATTCCCAAGAGCAATCCTTAGGATTTGAGGACCATTGAACTTTCACAAGTGGGATATCTTTATTTCAAAGGCGTTTAACCTTCGTAGCAATGATACGAATAGGATGTTGCTCATAAGTCAAATTAGGCGAAACTTCAATTTCTTCAATAACACCGGGCTCAAGAATAGAATCGGAATCTCTAAGTCATTTCTGTAGTTGAGAGACATGGAATACGTCATGAATAGCATAAAATTGAGCCGGTAATAAAAGGCGATAAGCCACAGAACCAATGTGTTCGGTGATGGGAAACGGGCCAATATATCGAGGTGAAACACGAATGAACACTAAATCTCCCACAGAAAATTCTAATTTCCTTCTTCGATTATCGGCATAGGATTTTTGTCTACTTTGAGCTTCTTTCATCCTATGACGAATAAGGTCAATCTTTTCTGTGGCATCACGAATAAAATCTGGACCTAAAACCAGCTTCTCACCGGCTTCAAGCCAACACGAAGGAGATCGGCATGGCCTTCTGTAGAGAGCCTCGAAAGGAGCCATACCAATACTAGATTGGAAGCTATTATTTTAGGAAAACTCAACAAGAGAAATATGATCTTCCCAACTTCCACCAAAATCAAGAACACATGCACGAAGAAGATCTTCAAGAGTTTGATTCACACGCTCGATTTGTCCATCGGAGGCTAGGGATTTATGCCAAGCGACAACCCAGCCCTATAGGCTCTTCGATACACCCCGAATAACATGTCCAAATATCCAAGATAGGATCTTTAAAGATTTTGACTTCAAAACACCAAAATTTGGAAAATTCACCAAATCAATTCAAATCCAAAGCAAATGAACATGCATAAATGTTAGGAATTCATACCTAACAACAATGAAAGTATAGACGTAGATGTGAGTTCAAAAACTCACCTTTAAACGCAAAAACAATGAATGAGAAGCTTTAAAACAAGGCAAGATCAACCACTCCTTAACTTCAACTCAAGAAGCTCCAAATCTAATATCATAAGCAAATATTCCTAAATTAGGTTATCGGAAATTTCTGAAAATTGGAGAGGAATTTAGATGGAGAAGATGAAGAGGATGCTTACCTAAGCTTCTCCTTGATTTCTAGAGCTTGAATTGGAATTTCCTAGTAATCTAGGGTTTTGGAATTCTAATTTCCAATCTTTTCCCCCATTTTCCTCTTGAGCTTGAGTGTTAGGAAATGAGGAATGAAATGAATGAGGAGAAGTTGAGTTAGAGTGTTTGATAAAGGAGTTGGGTTCTCTTATTGGGTTAGTGGGCTGAAACCCAAACCCAAAGCCCCAAATGAAAACATCAAAATTCTAATCAACTCCAAACATATCAATGTTTATACTTAAAAAAGTTGTAAACGCCATTTTGGATTTAATGGAACTGGTCTCGGGTCCCAATTCGATTGTTTACAAAAAGTAACATTTCGGACCTTTATCCAATTAACGATGCTATATTTAAATAAAACATTTAAATATACAAATCGTAAAATATGTGGGTTGTTACAATTCCAATCCTAGACATTACCTTTCTAGACACCGTACTAAGTGGGCAAGCTTAATTAGTTAGCCCTAATATGACTAATTTAGACCGCATAGACTATTAGGCTCTGATACCATTGTTGGAACTGGACCAGCCCGTAGTGGAAGTTATGGGTGAATTTCAAAAAATTTACCATATTGGATCTTATTGGGTCTATGAAGTCTAACTGAATTAGAACGTTTCAAAATTTCATTTAAATAAAATCATTTATTTTATTTAAATTCAAATATATTAAGATATGAAATTAATTTTATTTGATTTAGTTTATACATAAATGTATCATATACATATATATGTGAGTGCATGTGTAACATAATAATCCGTGAAAGGTATAATATGCCCATATGTAGATGTTGGGATTTACATCGCAACGGATATATTAGCTCATTTTGTATGTCATGTATGTTGTCCAAATATGTGCATGTATATGTATTACAAAATACACACACACACACACACATATGTATGTATAAATATATTATATATAATATACGAACATAAAACATTTATATATAGATAAATATATATATATATATAGAAAGAGAGAGAACAATTATTAAAAAATATTTATAATTCAAACTTAACTTAGTTTTGTTAACATAATAATTTTAGTATTTTAATTTGTATATATATTATGAATAAAATAATGTTTTCATCATAAATAATTAACATAAAATAATCTATTGATGAAATTCAAATTTTACAATTTTCGAAAATATAGGATAATAAAATAGAGCTTAGAAAAATCTGGATATTTTTCGAAGTTGAAATATTATTTTTAAAAATAAATACATGATTTCAGCAATAATTATTTAATATAAAATAATATATTATCAAAAATTCAAATTCTAAAATTTCAGAAATTCGAGGATCATGAATGAAAGGTTAAAAAAATTTTGAAGAATTTTTCAATTAAATTATTATAATAAATCATAAAAAGGTTTTCTAAAATAATATTAATTATTAAAAATAATAAAATTTATTTAAAAATTCCTAAATTTTTTCTATATGTTTCTAGAATGATATAATATTTAAAAAAATATAAGATTGTATTTGAGATGTAATAATTATTTTATATATAATAAACAATTCAAAATTCAATAAATGTTAATTTAAAAATATGAATATGTGTATGATAATTAATTTACGAATTTGTTAATTCATACTATATATAAATAAGTGTACTAAATTTTTTATTCATATATATATCATATATATATGCTATTATGAGAGAGAAATATGCACTAATATATATATATATGAATTTATTAATAAATATATTAAAAAATTTATTAATGAAAAAAATTGATTTTGTACAATAAACAACATTTGTCTATACATAAATCAAATAGTATAATAAACAAATTATGCACATATCCAAACTGATTTGTGACAATTACATCTACTTACAAAATCTCACCTAACTAAACATGTAGTAGCAATATATTTAAATAGATATGAAATTGCTCATTATAAGATCATAGAATATAATTTAATTACTATAATATGAATTAAAATTACCAATTTAATGATGCCTTTGAATCCACGTTGAAGCAATGACTTCCCTTTCTTTTACTGTTCTTGATTCGTCAGATTGCAAGTCGGAATCACCGACCTCTAACTATCGAATAGTATTATTTTAATTTGAAATATATTTGAGAATTTTGGAGTGGATTGAGAGCTATGTTTTAACTAGCAATGTAGAAGGTAATGGCGGCCAAAATGTTATTTTATTATTTTTAGTGATACATACATACATACATACATACATACATACATATATACATACATACATATATATATGGTTGTATTATAGAGAAACAAGGAAAACCTTTTTACCCATTCTCACTTGATCTCAACCCATTATCTCCAAGCTAATTTCCTATGTTTTAGCAACCCCTAGACCTGCCCAAAACTGAAATTTTGCAGCCCAATCGATCGATGTATTTATAACTGTTATAAATATATACAACATTATTTATTTCTCAAATCATACTAAAATTTTATAATTAATATTTCATAAATATTGATTAATTTAATTAATTTATAACAATTATAAACTAATTAAATCGTTCGGTCTTAAGGGAATTCATCATTTCGGCTGTGTAACTCTTGGGTGTAAATTTGGTCAGCGTTTAACATCGAACTATTCTAATCTTAACGTTCACACGTCACTTAGCAGGTGGTGTGACATTATGGCTAAATTTATCGCTTACTCATTTTCGGTAAAATCAAATTTTAGTTTAATAAGCGTTACCCGGTTGTGACATTTGTTTACACCAATTCACTTCGTCAAACTATATCACTTTGGACTTATGGAATTTGGTAATTGTCAAAATTCCAACCTCATCCACATTCAACTTTATAGTCCAAATAAAAAGTCCTTGGTTCAATAATAACAATTATTATTAACCGAAATGCTCTGGCCAGAGACTTTGACTTTGAGTTGACTGTGATACTAACCGCATATAACTGAGGAGACGAATCCTCTCTTGAATAGTGTTTCACTTACAATACTTCCACTTGGCCCAACTATAGTCACTCGATGGACGTCGTTCCATGATTTGGCTATAATCAAAGCGGAGCTTTCATATTGAAGATCCACATTATTCTCAAGTCGAGTGAACTATGTAAATCAGTCACATCGATATTCTCTGTTCGACCTTAGTTATATTAACCAACAGAAAACTATCGAGTGAGTCGTTCCATGGTTATCCAATAACTATTAATACGTAACCCCCCTAGGTTCCCCCAGTAGTCATGAGTAATACACTGCCTAGCATTTGGAGAGCGTTACGTACTCCAGTCTCAATGGATACATCGATATCCAATCTCGATGCATCTTGACTAGGAACATTTAAAATGGTATATTTGTTTCGTTGTGATAAGTTACTCACGGTTACAACACTTTGTAACTACTATCACAAAACATACCATTTATGGATTTTTCTATTAAATATACTTTTAATTAATTTAATTAATTAATATAATCACATTATATCAAGTATATATTAGGAAGAAAATACCTTTTATTTCGAACAAGATTGGTCAACGAGTTAGATATATGTAACAAATTACATAATTTCCCTTAGGGCATACCCTTAACTCTATCATTTTATTTATATTTATAATGTAGTTTTGTACTATATGATTAATATTATATTATATACATATGTGTATCATATACACACATATATGCGTGTGCATGTGCAGCATAGCAATCCTGCAAGGTTTAACATGTTTGTGTATAAGTATTGGGATTTACACCGCAATGGACATGTTAGCTCATCTAGTATAAAAACATATCATCCAAATGTATGTTTATATGTTTTAATTTATTTATATATAATATTACAAATACGTATATATAAATATATATTTTATTTTGAATAATTTATAAAAATATATATATATATGGAATTTATAAAAAATATATATAATTATATATGTAAGTATTTAAAATTATATTAAATTTATTTATTTATTTTGTTGTCAAAACCAAAAATAAAATAGTGTTTTAAAATAAATGTATATATATATATATATATCTTACCGATAATTTAATAATAAATAAATATGTATACATATATATTAATATCAATACATATAAAATAAATTTTATATATCTTTGTTAATACTCACCGCAAAAAAAAATTAATATTAAAATTCGATTTAAATCATAATTTCCATACGAAATTCATTTAAAAATTATATAAAAAATTATTTTCGAAAGAAAATTTTGAATTTGAATTTTTAGTAAAAATCCAAGTGAGATTTAATATTTAAAAATTATATATATATATATATATGTATATGTATATATTATGATTTAAAATCAATTTTTAATTTAATTTTTAATTTCCAATAGAATTGAAATATTTGAATTGTCTAATTTTTTATCTTTCTACCGAAAGCATGTCATGTACTAATTTAATTTTATAAAATATAAAACATATTTTATATAATATATATATGTGTGTGTGTGTGTGTGTGTTGATATTACTAATTTATTTAGTTAATTGATTTAAATAATAATAAATAAATATTTATAAATTATTTTGTTTATGTTGAAAATATTTTAAGTGTGAAACTAATTATATAAATTTATAAAACCAAATTTTTTATAGTATAAGATATAGTATTTAAATTATGATGGTTATATAATTTAAATAATGAATATTAAATTAATTAAATAATAAAAAATCATTTTTTATTTTGTGTCATGAGTATTAATGGCATGTATATATTAGAATTTTTTTTAATACATATACATACATATAATCATACAACCATTCTAAATGTGACGATATATTGATATACTAGAATCGTCACCTAAATAATGGTAATATATAATGCATAAACTATTTAGACATTAAATTATAATTATAGATCAAAAAATTACCTTATCTCTAATGCTTATTAGTACACCCTAAAATGATGAGATTAACTCCTTGAACTAGTTTCCAATCCAGTTGGGTGCTAGCTCCTGAACGGATGATCACGAGCTATCGAATAGAGTTTGTTTTTATTTGATTTGAGCTTTAGAAATGAAGGAGGAGATTAGTATATTATGCCCAGAAGTAAGGGTAAATGGAGGCTCTTAAAGTTGGAAAAAGAATGAGGGTTATGACATATTTATAGAGGAGAGAATAGAGAGTTAACTTAGGATCCAGATCCATATTCTATCCTACCCATTCTTTCCACTTATCTATCAGGACCCTAGCCCATTCTTCATGCCATAAGCCGCCCTACTTGATCGTGTTAGGGCTGAAACACACCAGCCCCATAAGGGCTTCTAACCCATTTAAAGTTTGAATAAATTATATTGCATTTAAATACAATTTTAACGCATATGGATATTGCATTTCGATTAATATATTTATAACTATTATAAATATATTTATTAATATTGTTCATCAAATCAAAATAAAATTATAAAACCAATATTTTATAATTATTAATAAATTTAATTAATATATAATAATTACAAATTAATTAAATTATGTTGTCAAAGGAGTATTCAACTTTTCAGTTGTGCGACTCTTTAGGTGTAAATTCGGTCGGCGATTAATATTGAACTATTCGAATATTAGCGTTCACACTTCACATAGCAGGCGGTGTGATTTTTTGGTTAAATTTTTTGTTTACTTGGTTTCGGTAAAATCCAATTGTACTTTGTTAAGAGTTACATGATTGTGACTATTATTTACACCAATTCTCTTCGTCAAAACTATATCACTTCGGACTTATGAAATTCGGTAATGGTCAAAATTCCAATATCGTCCATATTCAACTCTACAGTCCAAACACAAAGTCCATGATTCAATAATAACAATTATCATCAACTAAACTACTCTGCTCATAGATTTTGACTTTGAGTTGACTTGAGTTGATCGTGATACTAACCCCATATAACTGAGGAGACGAATCCTCTCTCGAATAATGTTTCACTTCCAATATTTCCACTCAACCTAATTATATTAACTTGATGGAGGTCGTGCCTTGATTTGAGTATAATCATAGTGGAGCTTTCATCTTAAAGATCAACAATATTCTTAAGTCAAGAGAACTATGTGTAACGACCCTACCGCGATACCCAGATTAGCAAAGAACATTACAGGTAATGTCATCTGCTAATCCGGAGAATACGGCTTGTTAAGGGTGATCGAATGTGAATATATCTTTATACTAACACTGACACGTCAATTATACCTTTTTCACTTAATATCTGAACTGAAATTTATGTGTACATGTAACGACCCACTATTTTGGACCATTCAAATCGACAATAAATCCACACATGTCGGACTTGAATAATTCAAAACAATAGATTGTTAATTTAAATTGGCAAAACTCAGCATATATAGTAAATAAAATAATCACCGATCACAGACATAGAGTAATATAACACTAATGCAGCGGAAACAAAAGAATAGTAGTTCATGAAGCTATTATATATATATATATATAACAGAGTTAAACATGATACAATAGAAGTCACGAGTACATAGATGTCTCAATACAATAATCAAATACAATATCTGAATACATCACTGGAATCAACTGAATAACTGAAAGCAGGATAGATAGCTGGATCTCCAAGCGAAGCTCCAACTCCAAAGGTAAGTCTCGAATACTGGTACACTCAGTCTGACCCGAGCGTAAAGAAAACACAAAACACTCGAGTCAGGATTAACATTCTTATATCAATAAATCCAACTCAAGTGAAATAACAACTGAAATACAAGTAACTCAAAGGATGTTTGGGATAACCATCCTCTAAGGATCCGTTAAACTATCTACTATGTAGTAGTGTACGCTAAGTAGATAATGTCTAATCAGTAAAGTACGATATAAAAATAGCGTTAAGGCATTACCATAATCCCCCTTAACACATTTTATAATGCCATAGTCTATACGGCACCGTAAACCCCACCGTAAACTAGTGGTTATAAGAGGGTACCCCATAGGTATAACACAAAACAAATCGTAGTGGTCGCGATAGGATAAACAGTATGACAAGGTACATGAGGCGATACCAACTAGGATACTAGTAGTTGCGTCATCCGGACTGATGTTGGGCATAGAAGCTACTACCCCAACACCGCGAAACAACACTCCCATAATCGAGGGGTGCACCCAAATCGAATCACAAAAGTAATAGATATGGTAACGAAGAAGTGTGTCCGCTAGAGGTGGCGAACCTCAATGGCCCGGCAGGGCTCCTGTTTTAGTCATGTCAGGGGTCATCCAAAATCGTTCTCTTTCTTCAGTCAACGCGTTCATCAAAACCATCCACTTCGTTTTGGATCAACACTCCGCGTATATTAGTTATTAAAGTGGTTTTTGGTATCGACAGAGGGTATGTCCATATCTGATCCTGGTCTCTTTAATAACCACGTATTAATTACCCGTTGGTTATTTAATAAATTTTCAAAATAGTTATATTTCAAAACCGACATATCATTGCCCTTTCAAAACCATATCAATACGATATCACTTTCACTTCAAATAAATCCATTTCCAAAATCATATCACTTCCCAAAGTTATATCGCTTTCGAAATCATAAGTCTTTTAAAATCAAAACACTTTCGAAATCAAAACCTTGAAATTCATAACACTTTGAAATCGTAGCTTGAAATCATAACATTTTAGAATCCTAACACTTTCCTCTTAAACAGTTTAGATATTAAAATTTGTATATATAGAAAAATAGTTTATACAATAAAATAGTTTATATAAAATAGTTATAAGTTAAAATAGTTTATAATAAAATAATTTATATTGAAAATGATTTATATTAAAATAATTTATATTAAAATTTATAAAGTAAAATATAAATGTTTTTAGATATAGTTTAAAATACTTTGTATAAAATAGCTTCCTCAAATTTCACAAATCAATTCACATAAACTCGAATTCCAAAATTAAAATTTAATCAAATCTCAAATCATCAATTTCAATTCGATTCAGCTTCTCAATAAACCATTTTAAATTATCAATTTCAAATACATATTTGAACCACAAAATAAGCCATTTCAATTTCAATATATTTCAAAGCTTTAAACATTCACATTTCAAAACTAAATTTGATAATTCCATTTATATCTTAATTTAATTTCATTACATTTTGTCTCTAAGATATTTCCTCAATCATTTCAATACATCTAAATACGACTTCAATTTAAAATTTTAAATAAACAAAATATCCCATTTAAATTTATATAAGTTTGAAATATTCATTTAAGTCACTTTTAATCAAATTCAAGTTATAAAACATATCTTTCAATTTTCAAATTTAATAAATTTCAAATCAACCTTATTTAAGTAATATTCTTAAATAAATATAATTTCAAATCAATTTCAATTTATCTTTCCAACCTGAATCGTTATAAACTCTATATTTGAAAATATAAATTTACATAAATACTTAAACATTATTTTATATTGATTAAATCGACTTTATTAAATCAACTTTATTAGATCTTTAAAATCAATATTTATTACAACCATATATTTCCTTCAAAACCATAGAAATCATTTTTCAAATATTTATATATAGACCAACGGTGTTTGTATATAATTTTCTACCCTATGGTCAAGTGATACAGATATTTATCATTTCAATCCGTAATTTAAATATATATACGGGTATATATCTTTTCAACCCGTAATCCCAAATTCAATTCAATGAAAATCGCTTGGGTTTATCATTTCAACTCATAACGATTTTCTCCTATTCTACAGATCGTTCGGGTATGTATCATTTCAACCCATAGTGAATTCTATATTAACAGGGAACTTGCAGAGTCATAACAGATATGATAAAAATATAACAACAGTAACAGGCATATATCATCAGTGATAAATAACAGATAATGGTGTCAGATGTCACAGGTGAACATATACAGATAATGGCATATATATAGAAATATAAATTACAGATAATGGTGTCAGATGTCATAGGTGAACAGATACAGATGATGGCATATATATAGCAATGTAAATAACTAGCAACAGCATATTTCAATTGTCGTTTCAATAGAAATCAAATTTAATAAATAAAAGAACGTTAATCGTGAGTGATTTCTCACCTTTCGAGGTTAGAGATATTTGAAAATGAACAGAGCTACGGATCCAAGCACGAATTTTGAAACAAAGCTGAATTGGTACAAATTTGACGGACAAGCTGATAATATGAATAGACGAAATAAATCAGAATCTGAATCGATGATGATAAATAGTATAAGTGAATTTATATATATGTAATTATATATAACTATTTACCTATAAAATCTTATTCTAAATTCAAGTATATATTAAATTAAGTGTAAAATAATAACTTTTGAATCAATACCATTAAAACTTTAACAGTTTAACATTTATGTTTATGTAACTCATGCAATCAACCAACAATCATATTATTATCATTAAGAAATCAATTTTTAGATTTAAAACAAATATTAAAATAACATATTTAATTAAAATCAATGTTTTATAGAATCTATTCGTTTCTTTCAAATTCTTTAAATACATATTAAACCTTACCATAACATAAGTATTTAAGATCAAGACTTGTATATTACACTTTAAAACAAGTATATATATAAATTTAAACAACAGATTATGCAGACTCACTAGTTAAATAAATGTATATGATATATATATATATATATATATATATATCCAAATTAAAAACGACATGCCTACTACAAAACCCCTACAGAATCTATATTAACAAATATATGTATAAATAGGAGTCAACTATGTACATGCCTGTTGTAATGTATGTATGGTCAAAATCCAACATAGCACATTGTACAACTTCGTTTATAAACATGTACGACAGCAAGCATATACTGACAACTTTTTTTTCTTTTCAACAGATTTGCCGACCTAAACAAAATAAATAACTACATGTATATATACAGCAACTTTATATAAAATATATAACTTACACAGCTAAGTATATAAACTGACCTATGTTATAAAACTATAACTTACGTATATTAACCAAAACATATATATTACTTATATAAAAACATAGATCATAACAAACTAATGTTGTATAAAATTGTAGAAGCCCAAATATATACAAACTATGTAACTTTCGTATAGCATAACTTATACAACCATATATATACTAATATAAATGTTAATACTTTAAACATATTATTATATACGTAAAATAAAGTGTGTATATATATTATTATTTTCGAAAATCTATGTATATTTATATATGAGTAGGTTATATAGAATAAAATAGAACTGCAAATACACTCACGAGGCACAGCGAGGAGGAGGGACCCAAATCTGGTGGAGTGTGGTCGTGGACTTTGGCCATGCTATCGGTGATGTAGAGCTCAGCCAAGGGCTTCAAGACATGGCTCGTGCCTGGTTGTGGCGGAGCACAGGGATGCGTGGCCATTGGATGTTGAATGGAAGAGTACATGAGGAGGAAATGATGGCAAAGGGGTGCACATGAAAAGGAAGTGGAGAGTAGAGGCACGGTGAGGTGGCGATGATCGTGCTGCTGCTTGCATGGCTGTGGGAAATAAAAGATAAATTGGCTTGGTGGAAAAGCTATGGGAAGAGGAGAGTATGAACATATTGTATAAAAGCAAAATGAAGAACGAGAAAAAAAAATTGGGAAGTGATTTGATCAAAATATGCGAACCGGTAGGAATAAGAAAAGTTGGAAAATAAATTTGGGAATATAAAACGAGTAACGTCTATTTGATTTCCACAGCTGTTTGAATCATCAGATGGATATACGAATAGTAACCAGAAATCCAAAAGACTCGGTTGCGGAACCGATACGCTAAGCGTTCCGCAGACTGCATCGCACACCGGTCTCCGAAATACAGAAGTGAATATACCGCAGAGATCAGCACGACGAGACGATCAAAATGGTATACAGATATCAGTGCTATGATTGAATTATAAAAATTTGAATTTTCTACCAACGGAAAATGCAGCAAAAACGCAGAAAAATAAGATCGACGGAGCTAAAGAAGTCCTAATTTGGAAAAACAAAAAATGACATCTTGCTCAGAAGATGTTTTAGAATTTTTCTATGTAAAAATATTTGGGTTTCGAAAACATTTTATTTTCATCAATTCCTAACTGATTAAATTGAATAAATTTACGCCCGAAAATAAACTTCATATTTTCGGATGAAAATTTTCCAGTTGCTTTGTTTAACTAGACGCATTTCAAATATCAAATTTATATTTCAAAATTTTATTGTTTAAATTTCACAAAATTTCAATTAAATATATAAATAAAACAAATAAAATTATTAAAATTTACGGGTCGTTACAGTACAGTATTAATACAAAGTAACAGGCATACCAATTTCTCATAACTAGAGCAATATATAATATAAATAATAGTCACAGATCACAGTGGAATAAAATCTCAACTTATACATATACAAATTTTGAGTTTAAAAAATGAAATACTAAACTCAATTAATATAAAAGTTATGGTTTTCTAATCTTAATTATACATCTCAATTTCACACAAAATTCCTAAGTGATATAACTAAATATCAAAGGTCCAACTTCTGCTAGCCCAACCATCCATAGGTCTACTCGTCCTGTAACCTGAAAGTCTTAGTCTGACCCGAGCAAAATAACACTTGGGTCAGACTATCTTAAAATATCCAATAGGATGAGCACATAATATAACACATGAATAAACAACTTATAAGTTAATACAGACGTCCAGGATATAACGGGTCAGGAAATTAATTTATCTCAGAACAGGGTTATAAATTTAACTCACAAACACAAACTAGTCATCAAACATAGAATAACAAAATTAACTTAACTTAGCATCCATCACAAGTCACGAGAATATATATATATATATTTGTTTCACGAACACAAGACACAAGAATATATATTTATTTCACGAACACAAGACATAAGAATATATATTTATTTCACTGACATAAGACACAGGAATATATATTTATTTCACAAATACATAATAGTCACAGAATCCAATAGATCTTACTCAAAACGATCGTAATGATCGTACACAGAATCGTAGAAAACAAACAAATATTTTGGTATCACACAAACTGATCCGATACCCGGGATCGTACATAGGACGGTAATCACAGGATCACAAGACGATCTCAAATATAGCAGCCGTGACCGAATCTTTCAGATTTATTTTAGATTATTACACTTGAAAGAAATCCAGGAATAACTTCTTATGGATCTAGCAGCCACTTGTCTCGCACCAAAAGAGAGTAAACTCTAAAGTGCCAAATACCGTCGCCTTCAGTAATTACTAGAACTTAACCAATACGTCTCATACCGTATAGTGAAATTCAAGGATTTACTAAAAGCTAGTAAATATCACTTATTACGGATACCACTGAAAAACCTAAACTACATTCTCTTAAGCATCTAGCAACCACTTGTCGCATACCCGAAGAGAATACAGCTCTAAAGTGTTAGGTACTTTCCCAAATACGATTACAAGAATTTAACTAAGGCATCCCATACTGCCCGGCGAAATTCACGTATTCGTTAATGGGTTAGTAAATTCCACTCAAACATTCTACCATATTCGACGAAGCGTTATTCGAAACCATTTAAACCAATCGATAACATTAAATCTATTATTAGTACTCTTCAAATTATAGAATTAAGGTTCTCAAAACAAATTTTCATTGATTTATTTTAAAAAAAAACACTTGTTATAATTTTCCACAAATCCACTTATTATTTAATTTTAAATAAGTGTTCACTTGTTTAATAAAATATTCCATAACCTCGAATTCTTCCAAGATTCCACTTATATACACAAAGTTGTCTCAAATTTCCATATAGTTGTATTATTCACAAAACTATATTTTAAACCATGTTTAATTACTCTTCTAAATCCATATTAAAATATAACCATTTTATTTAGAAATTAACTAAGTTTTACTTTTCAAAACTACATTTTCAAATTCCATGAATTCTATATTATTTATTTAATAAAACCATAATACTTATATTCCAAATCCATAATCACTTTTACGTAAAAATAGATTAGATTTGCATTTCCAAAGTCATATTCCAAATCCATAAATATTTTACTAACCATGCTTAATATATAAAATAACCTGCTAAAAAATCATTTTTAATAATTATGAACTTAATTTAGAAAATATTCTAAGATTTAAAAATATGAATAATTCTCTTTCGTAAAATTACTTGTATACAAAGCTTATCAACTTATTTCGTTTAACTCAAATTTAGAGTATAAAGATCTATAGTTTCGACCACTTAAATCTCATAATTTTACAAAACTTAAAACATGAAAGTTGTAAATAAAAGTCTTAGATTTCCAAAACATTAAGAATTATCGAATTCTGATAAGTAATGAAATAGTTATGATTTAAACAATTATCAGATTTTAACTTCATTATCGCTGTCGTTTCTTCTCGGGACAGCGACACTGAAACGTATTTTCAACCTTGTAAACCATAAAATATTACAAAACTCAAAACCTGAAAGTTGTAGAAGATAGTCTAAGATTTCCATAACATCAAGGATCATCAAATTCTGATAAGTAACGAAAAAAATTTGTCCATTTTATTTTTAGGTTTCAACTTAGCAAATGCACAGGACAGAGCAACACTATCAGATTCAAACTCGATTTCGACCCATTAAACAGCAGAATTTCTGTAAAGTGATAAAAAGATAACTTGTAGCTAACTGAAAGAAATTTTTAGGATAAAAAGGTTGAGCCATTTTGGATTATTCTACATCATGATATCGCTGTTTTACTGCAGCAAACTTCGCACTAAATTTTTAGCAAACAACGACACAACAATCACCCAAGTTTTCTACCAAATTGCAAACCATTCAATCAACAAATTATTCCATTCAATTCAAACAGCAACTAACAATTAGACATATGGAATAGAGATAGTAGGTTGAGTGTTCAACTCACTTTTAGGCTTGAATTTGATGATTAAAACCCGGATTCTCCTATGTTAGCCTCTTCCATCAACTAGACATAGATTAATCTCAAAAATTTGTGAAAACCCAATTACTAACCAAAGTAAAATCTGAAACCAAACCCTAATAGATGGACAAAATGATAGAAGAGATTACCTTATTTGATTTCTACAAGTATTAGACCAAAGCCCTTTGATTTGCATCTTTGATTTGGGGATTTACCTTTAGAGTTCATGAGATAAGGAGTTTTCTGATTTTGGTTTACTATTAAAATGAGAAAGAACAAAGGAAATAAATGTATAACATAGCTACATGGGCCTAATGGGTTTGGAGTTTGCTAAGGATCCAATAGGTAAGACGTTGCAAAATTAATACCTAAGAGATGAAGTGTTGCTAATTTCTTGTTGACTTAATCACTTATTAAAATACAATTTTAAACTAACTTTCACTTAATAATGTTTTTACAAATTTCATAAATCGATTTATAAAATTACCAAAACCAAATTAACAAGTTAAAATTCTTACTTTTAATAATATCAAGATTTAACACAAATTTAAATATATAACTTTTGAAATGAAAAGATATTCTCATTATTTTTAATAAACATAAACTATAAATTGCAAATTTCCGTTTAAACAATAAATCTCAATATTAATCACTTATTTAAATTTATCACATTTTACAAAATTATCTTAATATCAATTAAGATAAAACGGAGTAACTATTCTCAAATACTACAATTAATTCCATAACTAAATTTCACAAATCACTAATTAGAATTAACTATTTCTAATTTTTTTTTCTCGAACAATCAGGTAATTAAAAACAGGGTTGTTACAGACTTTCCCCCTTAAAGAAATAGTGTCCCCGCAATTTCCTTAATGATAGAAATCTATAATATAAATTTCTTCATAAAATAATCATTTTCCAACTAGTTACTAATTTCATTTCTAAAACATTCAATTAATACCTTTCTAAATTATAATGCTAAAAATCAAATTTTTTTATTAATCACAATTTTCAAAAGTTTATCAAAAAATTTCTAACGCCTTAAATTTACGGAAAATTTCACCAACGTCTCCTTTGCGTGGCTAGCGTTTCAAAAATTTACAATAGGAATATAATTACATAATATACATCTCATCTCAAGGATGAGGCATCTCGTAGGGAAAAACTCAAAAATGCGATATGTAATCTGAGATACGTACCTTATATTTGAAATATTAATGAGTCGGCTAATATTCCTTAAGCGAACAATTTATAATCTTGTAAATGATACCGATTTAAATTCAGATACCTGCACCTATCTCAAAAATTCATATTAGTATTTAATATCAAATTCATATCATATAGGAGATATTAACAGTTCATGATTACATTTCAATTAGATGACATCATAATATTCCATAAAGATAGAAATCCGTACTTAAATTTCCAAGTTTTAACTATTACTTATGTCAGAATGTCACGTTCGATGTTTAAGAACCCCTATCGATATGGCGTCCCACATATCGATTAGAATCCTTAAGCAACATACGGATAAATCAGCACAATAGATAATCTCGAGTTTAGATGCATTTATTTTATTATCACTAATATCCATGCATCCAATTTTAAATAAATGCAAACAAACAATCAATTCCTAGCAACCAATCAACCAAAACATACAAAATCATTACAACGGAACAATTCAATGTCTAAAATTCCACTGTGCAACTCTGATTATTCATAGATTTAAATATTAAATTTATTCACTCAACTATCCCAAATTTTCTATTAAAGAAAATAGTTCACTTTAATTTAATTCATTCCAATTTAATTCCAAAATTTTCTTAACTCTAAAAGATTTTACTCATTATTCTTCAAAGGTTTTAATGTCACAGATTACAATTTATCAATTTAAAATTTTTAAATCAAATTATACTCCAAATGATTGTCCCGATAATCATTTTATTCCTATCCATAATTAGATAATTAATATAACTATCAACCACATATCTCATGTGACGGTACTCTAAGTCATCTAGGTCTCGGACGCATGATATTATATGCTATAATGTTCTGACACAGCTCTGATACCAAACGGTAACAACCCTATCGCGATACCCAGATTAGCAAAGAACATTACAAGTAATATTGTCTGCTAATCCGGAGAATACGGCTAGTTAAAGGCGATCGAATGTGAGTATATCTTTATACTAACACTGACACATCATTTATACCTTTTTCACTTAATATTTGAACTGAATTTGACGTGTACAGTATTAATACAAAGTAATAGGCACACCGATTTTTCAGAATCAGAACAATATATAATATAAATACTAGTCACAGATCACAGCGGAATAAAATCTCAACTTATACATATGCAAATTTGGAGTTTACAAAATGAAATACTAAACTCAATTAATATACAAATTATGGTTTTCTAATCTTAGTTATACAACTCAATTTCAAACAAAATTCTTAAGTGATATAGCTAAATATCAAAGGTCCAACTTCTGCTAGCCTAACCATCCATAGGTCTACTCGTTCTGTAACCTGAAAGTCTCGGTCTGACCTGAGCAAAATAACACTTAAGTTAGACTATCTTTAAATATCCAATAGGATGAGAATAGAATATAACACAAGAAGAAACAACATATAAGTAAACATATAACGATCCGTAGGGAATTTTTAAGATTTTAAAATTTTCAATTCAATCAAATTAGACCAAAGTGAGAGGAAATTGTTAACTACAAAAAAAGAAGCTAAAGTTAGAATTGAAATGTGATTTAAAAACTATTAGACTAGAGAACAATTTAGAGGCAAATCCACTCTCATATTTTTGTAAATCAACAAACAAATAATTTATGATCTCTAACTTTGATATTAAGTGAAATAATTGTTATATTTATCATAAGTATGGTTTGTTTATATTATTAATTAACATAACTCAAACCATCAAACTATAATACAACAAATAAACCACTTATCAATTCTCATGAAAATGAAGCCAAAGCAAAATCTATTTTAAGTATGATCTATTTACTATTGTACTAGTAATATAGATCATCAAATTTCATTTTTACTTTCATTTCAAAATCAAAAATTAATTAGCAAATGATGATGTAAATTGTGTTTATGTTGAATAAGAATAGCTCATTTGCATAAGCAATATAAGCTATCAAACCCACTTGTATAAACTTACATCAAAATTCACTTTCATGAAGCACAAGCAAAAGAGTGTTAGTCCTTAAAATGATGGTATTGATGACAACAACCTTAGGACTTGTTATAAAATATGAATACTAACGTTATGGTTTAGATATATATGTATATGTAGAATATAAACATGCAGGTCCCAAGAATGAAGACTGTACAGTATAGAGATACAAGACTGATGAATTTAAAGATCGAAGATATCAAGGTTGAAGACTCATGAGTATCAAGAAATTAAGTTATCAAGAGTTCAAGATTTCAAACAGTACAAGATAATGTAGTCCGTCTAGAATTATGTTAAAACTTCTTGAAAGCACTTACATCTTTATTCGAAATTTATTCGTGGAATGGAATCCAATTCGAGCATGTTAAAGGGATGGAACCCTAGTGGGATGGAACCCACGACAATATCTAGTGGAACATATGGTGGTCCTATTTTGATATCCACTAATTTTATAAAAATGTTTTTCAAAATATATCTCTTGTTTTTTAAAATGTTTTCAAAACTTTCTTTTCAAAAAGACATCTCTCTTGTTTGAAATATTTTAGCCTCAATACTATTTTTATCATTTTAATATGTTGATTTCAAAATTTTCCTTGTTTTTAAACCATCTCTTGTTTTAAATATTTAGCTTTAAAATATTTATATACTCAAATTTTAAATCACTTTATAGATTATGATTATATATATATTAAAAATTACTTTCTAAACTCTTTTATATGTTTAAACTATATTTAAATATATTTACAAAGTTTAGAAATTGTTTTGATAAATTATAGAAACCAATTTTAATAAGAAAATCAAAACACCAATTTTGCCTTGAGCATGTCGACATACCTCAACCCCCCATGTCGACATGGTGTCCGTTATTTTCAAATTTCAATTTTCAAAAGAAGTGTCTATTCGTCGTATCCTTTCACGAATAGATATGGCTGTTGCTCTACTATAAATACCAGTAAGTTCTAAACGAATTTTTACCAGATTTTCATTTATTTTCTCTCCTCTTCATCTTCCACATTTATTCTAAAGAATCCTAAACTATACTCTGCTGAAATACCAAGTGAATCAAACTCGATTATCTCTTGTTTGATTCTCTGCCAATCTCTCCAGAAAATCTCGGTGCTATTCAGAGACTTAGAGTTATAGAATCTTTTATAAAACAAACTGTTGAGTAAAAGGTGCGGTTGAGCCTTGAAATCAATTGGGTGTGATTGTAGCCCCGGAAATCAATTAGGTGATCTTGTAGCCTGGTTAAATCAAGAGAGTTGCCCTGAACTCAAATAATGGAGGGTGTACCTCATAGCCTTGAAACCAAGGGTGTAATTTGGGAGATTATATTTTGAAAAGAAATCTGTATGATTGCACGGGACTAGATGTAGGGTAACTCCGAACCAGTATAAAATCCTAGCGTGTTCTTTCCTTTACTACTTTTATTTAGTATTTGCATCTGTGTCTGATTCTGTGATTATATTTGTATATGTGTATTGCATTTGTTGGTGTTTAAATTGACCGAATTCAAAAAGATTTAAAAAATACATAAAACACTATACACCCCCCACTAGTGTTATTTGAGCCTTAAGATCCGTAATCCGCATTTCTCACATTTGGTATCAGAGCAAGGTTTTCAAAGTTTTCATAATCTGAATTTTGAAAAGTTTTAAAAATAGGTACCAACACTGGTTCTGTTAACACTATCACTAGTTCATTTGTAGAGGGTCAGTCTACTGCCAGACCACCACTTTTTAATGGCAGTAACTATGCATATTGGGCATGTAGAATGAAAATATATTTACAGTCAATAGGATTGGACGCTTGGAATATCACACAAACTGAATATTATGAACCCACAACTAGTTTTGCACAGTGGACTGCTGAGCAAAAGAATATTGCACAAATATTTAAATGCCATGAATATTTTATTTTGTTCACTTGATAGGAATGAATTCAATAGAGTATCTGTTTGTAAGTCTGCATATGATATCTGGAAAAATTTGCAAGTTACTCATGAAGGAACAAGCAAAGTCAAACAGACCAAAATATCCATGCTCACAAATCAATTTCAATTATTCAAAATGAATTCTAATGAGTCCATTTCAGATATGTATAGTAGATTTCAGGAGATTGTGCATTCTCTAATTTCATTGGGAAAAAGTTTTCCGAAGAAGATCAAGTCAGAAAAATTCTAAATTCTCTTACTCCAGAATGGGATCAGAAAACTCTTGCAATCGAAGAAGCAAATGATATCAGTACTTTAAGGATTGAAGAATTGATTGGAAATCTAATGTCGTTTGAAGTACAATTGCAAGGGAGAAGAGATAACAAGGCATTCGAAAAGAAGTCAATTGCGTTCAATACATTAACAGATGGATCGGACTCGGGAAGTGATGATGATGAGGAAATAGCTTTCATGACAAAGAATTTTCGGAAGTTTCTGAGATACAGAAAGATGAACAACTTCAAAAAGAATGATCACAGGAATTCTGGAAATCATAATGAAGTACCAAACCACGTCAAATGTTTCAACTGTGATGAACCAGGCCATCTCAAAAGAGACTGTCCGCATCCTGATAAGCAAAAGTTTCCTACAAGCAATGATTATACAAAGAAAAGGAAAAGAGCATATACTGCTACACTAGACAATTCATACTTAGATTCATCCTCAAGCGATGATGATCAGAAGACGGAAAATTCAAATATGTGCTTTACGGCTATTCATGATTCCGATGATCTCGGAGATACGAATCTAGAAAACTGTACATGTTTACAATATATTGGTTGAAATTGTTTACTTAAAATTGTTTGATTCTTTTTTGAAATTATGTGTTGTTTGAATTTTAAATTTTTTATTATTATGTTTATTTTTATTTTTAATATTATAATATATTTTTTATTAAAAGAATATTATTATGTTACTCCAGAAAATATATAGACATTAAAAATAATATATGTATATAGATATTAAAGTATATAGGAAAATATAAGTCACATGAATTCTCTGACCCATGTCGACATGACCCTACCCATGATGTCGACATCCTTGTCAGAAATTTGAAATTCGAATTTGAATTCAAATCTTTGAACTTCCCTCCACCTTTTCACCAAATTCACTGTTTTGGAAAGGTACCTCTTGACTAGAGAACATGTCTATTGAATATCTATTTATTTCCATTATCTTATCATACCTTCACTTTCATTTTAAAATTCAAACTCTCTTTCACTCTTTCAAACTTTCTACTCTCTTCAAAAATGGCTTCTTTAAGCACTCCATCCACAATGAGGCTGTCTAAAACCATTAAAGAGTATCTCTATAATGATCCGGAAGCAATCAAGGCTTATATAAGCTATGCTAATTTCGGAAAAGTTCATACATGAAAGTTTGCTATCTTTAGCGATTTCTCTACATATGAAATCAATACTCTTCTTGAAGAGAATCATATTCTTAGTCTTTTTGACAATTCTCAAAATTATTTTGTTTGTTATCCAAATCTTGTTAAAATGTTTTATGCGAATTTGAATCGTGGTTTTTATGAAGGAAATGAAGATGAAATCTGGAGTAGTGTTAAAGGCACTAAAATTGTTTTATATTGTGAAATTTTGGGCAACATTCTCAATTGCAAGAATTCGGGAATAGATCTTTCTACTTTTAATATTGATGAACATGATCGTGAGACATTTCATTACATTTTCGAAGGAGATGTCAACTTTGAATTTAAAAATCGTAACTTTCGTCCGAAAGCACGTATTGTCAATCTTCTTTTGCAACATACTATCACTCCTAGATCGGGAAATTTCAATAACCCGACTTTAAAAGTTTGTAAAGCTCTTTTTGCTATCTTTGGTCATTATGACATTAATTGGGCGCAAGTGATTATCGATGAACTTCGTCCTAAGAATTTGGAAATGGGTGAGAATACCTTGTATCATGGAATCTATCTCACTCGGATTTTTAATTATTTTGGTGTTGATTACAAAAGGGAAGAATTTTGTTTCAAGAAAAGTGTTTAATCAAGCCAACATTTCTCTCATGAAAATTCCTTTCATATTTCAACAATATGAATCTCTTGCCGAAAAGGATGAAAGATTGTCACATGAAGATATGGAGGAAGAAGATGAAGAAGAAGAAGAAGGGGAGGAAATGGAAATTGAAGAAGATAACGAAGAAACCTTCTTGGAAAGTATTGAATATCCTACCAATACTAACAATTCTTCCAACTAAACTCTCCTCAAAAATCAAAAGATTATAGTGGAAAATCAACGGATTCTCAAAAAATCCGTTAGTAAGAAATTGGATAAAATGTCCACTAATATGAACAAATTCTTTGCTAAAGTTGGTCGAAAACTTGGCTTATCATCATCGTCTTCATCCTCTAGCACATTCTAAGAACTAGGTTGTGATGTATTAGTTTGTTTTGTGTGAGCTTGTATTTTTTTTATCATATTATGTAATATCTTATGTATCATCTCATCTATGTATAAAAATCATCTATCTTATGTTTTCCTACCTTATCGTGTCTCTGCAATAAATGTTAGTATAGTATATAAGTTTATATATACATACTTATTCACAAAATAAATACGACACATAAATTAACTAACCCATGTCGACATGCCTCTACCCCCTATGTCGACATATAACAGTCAGATTTGGTTATTTTTAAATTTTTAAATTAAAATAACTAACTCATTTCTATTCATTTTAAACGAATTTCTGCCTATTTAAACACCTGTTTCTTCCAGAAATTTGTAATCTTTTCATTTCTACTTATCTCTATTTTGCATCTCTTCACTACTTATCAATAATGGCTTCCTCTTCTCAAACTCTAAGTGATAATCTTAAAGAAACTCTCAATTCATTCAAGAATATACTTACTTTTATTCTCCGCAATCAAAGGCACTTAGAACTAAGCCAAATGCAGATGATAAAAGAACAAGAGAAGCATTTTGATGCCCTCCGTTGGATGATTTCTGCCCTCAACAAAGAAGACCTCGATGCAAATCCTGTAGGAACTTTGATTCAAGATAACGAAGATTGGGAAGTTATTAAAAAGGATCCTACCTTTGGAGAAGAAGGATGGGTTAAAGTTCCTAGAAATATTTGATCTCCTTATGGTTTGAATTGTTTGTTTTTGAATTGTGTGATTTGATTTGATTTGATTTGATTTGCTTTGATTTGATTAGAATTGATTTGGTTTGAATGGATTATATAACATTATATTAAACATAGTATATATTCGTTGGGTTTAAACTTTCATATTTGTCATTAACTCATGTTATTATATATATACTCCATCATAATTTGTCACAGGTACTCCAGTATAAGCCCAAGCGGGAGTTATATTAGTTTAGAATTAGTTTTTGTTGATGACAAAGGGGAGAAGTATAAAATAGAGTAGTTAGGCTTAGATTAAGGGGGAGTTATTAGTTTTAAGGGGATTTATAGTGAAGGTGAAGTATATTTTATAAACATAGGTTGTCATCATCAAAAAAGGGGGAGATTGTTAGTCCTTGAAATGATGGTTTTGATGACAACAACCTTAGGACTTGTTATAAAATAAAAATACTAACGTTATGGTTTAGATATATATGTATATGTAGAATATAAACATGCAGGTACCAAGAATGAAGACTGTACAGTATAGAGATACAAGACTGATGAATTTAAAGATCGAAGATATCAAGATTGAAGACTCATGAGTATCAAGAAATCAAGTTATCAAGAGTTCAAGATTTCAAACAGTACAAGATAATGTAGTCCGTCTAGAATTATGTTGAAACTTCTTGAAAGCACTTACATCTTTATTCGAAATTTATTCATGGAATGGAATCCACTTCGAGCCTGTTAAAGGGATGGAACCCTAGTGGGATGGAACCCACGACAATATCTAGTGGAACATATATTGGTCCTATTTTGATATCCACTAATTTTATAAAAATGTTTTTCAAAAATATATCTCTTATTTTTTAAAATGTTTTCAAAACTTTCTTTTCAAAAAGACATCTCTCTTGTTTGAAATATTTTAGCCTCAAAACTATTTTTATCATTTTTAATATTTTGATTTCAAAATTGTCCTTGTTTTTAAACCATCTCTTGTTTTAAATATTTAGCTTTAAAATATTTATATACTCAGATTTTAAATCACTTTATAGATTAAGATTATATATATTAAAAATTATTTTATAAACTCTTTTATATGTTTAAACTATATTCAAATATATTTACAAAGTTTAGAAATTGTTTTGACAAATTATATAAACCAATTTTAATAAGAAAATCACTTTCAAAAGAAGTGTCTATTTTTCGTATCCTTTCACGAATAGATATGGCTGTTGCTCTACTATAAATACCAGTAAGTTCGAAACGAATTTTTATCAGGTTTTCATTTACTTTCTCTCCTCTTCATCTTCCATATTTATTCTAAAGAATCCTAAACTATACTTTGCTGAAATACCAAGTGAATCAAACTCGATTATCTCTTGTTTGATTCTCTGCTACTCTCTCCAGAAGATCTTAGTGCTATTCAGAGACTCAGAGTTATAGAATCTTTTGTAAAACAAACTGTTGAGTAAAAGGTGCGGTTGAGCCTTGAAATCAATTGGGTGTGATTGTAGCCCCGGAAATCAATTAGGTGATCTTGTAGCCAGGTTAAATCAAGAGAGTTGCCCTGAACTCGAATACAGGAGGGTGTACCTCGTAGCCTTGAAACCGAGGGTGTAATCTGGGAGATTATTTTTTGAAAAGAAATTCGTACGATTGTACGGGACTAGATGTAGGGTAACTCTGAATCAGTATAAAATCCTGGTGTGTTCTTTCCTTTGCTGCTTTTATTTAGTATTTGCATCTGCGTCTAATTCTGTAATTATATATGTGTTTGTGTATTGCATTTGTTGGTGTTTAAATTGAACAAAATTCAAAAAAATTTAAAAAATACATAAAACACTATTCACCCCTCCTCTAGTGTTATTCCAGCCTTAAGATCCGTAATCCGCATTTCTCACAAAGAGATCATAAATCATAAAAATGTTGAAATTACATAATATTTGAGAGCTTCATTACCCCTAAATTATAGGAGTTTAGCTACTCATTTGTGTTATCAAATCAACACATGTAAGTTTCAACAATGCAAATGAAAGAAGGTAGAGAATAAACAAAGAAAAAGAAGATTAACTACTAGAAGGAAATTAATTAGACTAGTGCATAAATGTAAATCTAAGCTATGAACATAAAAAGAAAGAGAGCATAGAAATAAACATTAACAATAAAACAAAGAAAAGCATGTAGAAAAGAGAAGAGAAAGAGGCTTGGAAGCCATTTTTATTTCACTTTGATTTTTGGTTACAACTTGCTAATTTCCTAAGCAAATATATGAGAGAGTAGAAGATATTTACATGTACATAAGAGGGCTATTTATACATGCATAAAACTATAATTCAATATTTAGGGAGCTTCCCAAAATGCCCTTTAGGAAGTGTGGCCACCAAGTAACCATTAGCCACTAATTAATCCCTCATTAAATGTGCATGAAGCTTTAACCTCCACTTAGTTGTCCATTAGCTTCTAATTGTAGATTTAGGCAAGTGGGTGGGGTTCTCCATGCTCTTGGACTTGAATTATTTCCTTCTTCTTTCCTTTATATTCATTTGTGCATGCATATATCTTCATGAATCCCTCTTTCATATGCATCAAAATTTCCTATAAAATCATAAAAATTTCCAAGTAAAAATTCTCAAATTGATACATGCACAAAAATGACCATTTTACCCCTGAATGAAGATGAATATATGATGATTTTGAAAACAATTGAATTTTGGTTTTAAACGTGTTAAAATGTCCAAATATGATATTTATTTAAATAAAAAGATATAAAATATGGATGTATATATATGCACATTTACGGGCACATCAATGTTTACTGTTTTATATTAAAAGGAACATGGTAGAGAGCAGAAGTACATGGTTTTGAGTTGTAGGGTGAACTATCCATGTCTAGCACACATATACACATGCTTATAGACACAACATGTACATATTTCATTGTTACAGATCAAAGATCCATCAATATCACAGCAATATATATATATATATATATATATATATATAATATTCAGTAACAAAATACGTGTTTACTCACTTGTTTTAACAGAGATGAACAATTACTGCTTATCTTTTTCTTTAAGCATTTTCTTCTTTCTTTAATTTAATTGACAGGTCTTTTTTTATATAAGAATGAATAAGAACAAGCTCGGACACATATATATAAGAATGAAAGGTGTATAGTTCAAATGCTAGGGTGGCTGAAGTTGCATGTACAGGCTTTACCTTTCACATATTTTTATTTTATTTTATTTTCTTTTGGTGGTTGAGAATTTTGCTTACAGGCTTTATTTCATCTTTTTTTCTTTCTTTGAATGTGGGATGATTTGATGAATTATGGGTGATTTGATATTTTACGGTTGATTTGATTTTTTTATAAGCTTGATTTGAAATATTGTGTGCTTGTTTTGAAGTTTTTCATCATGATGCTTCATATGTATATATACATATATATATAGATATATACATTCTCATATACATATGTTTACCATATACATATTTACTTACTTACATATTTACATTTAAATATATACATATTTACATATACACTATTTTATATAAATATACATATATATACTTATATGTATTTTAGTCATCATAGGTTTGAAATTTGCATCATGAAGCTTGTATATATTTATACATATATATATAGATAGATATTTTATCATAAGTTTGAAATGGTGAAGCTATATACATATATATATATATATTTATCATATTCAGAATTTAGCGTTTTGAAAATTTAATATAGTTTCCAAAATTATATATTCAGATATTTCCAATATCAGAAAATTTATTCATTCGACTTATGTTCTTCTTTTATTAACAACCAATCAATCTCGTATTTAAGAATAAACATTTGTTAATTCGAATTATATTATTAATTCCTTACAATCAATATCAAAAGGTTATATTGAAATTTGTTATCACCTTTTACCTTGTTGCACATTTATTCAATTTCTTTATTTAAAAGACATTTATTGTTCATACTTCAGTTATTAATTTAATACAATTGAATATTGTTGGTTTCAATTCAGATACTAGTTAAAACTTTTCTCTTATTGCAATTTTGTCATTTACAGATTCAATTTAGATTATCACTTCCATTCGATATATTTTCATTAATAACAATATAAATTTTTGTTTCTAATCATCTTTATTCGATAATTAAATTAAATTAAATATTTTTAAATGGTCAAAAATACGGGTCGCTACAATCTCCCATACTCAAAACTTTTCACCCTTGAAAAGAGCGAAATAAGAGAATGGAAAGATAAACAGAGAGATAGAAAATTCTTTTATAACAAAATACTTAAATGTTTGAAAATTTTCTTTGTTAAGAATTCTTTTATAACAAAATACTTTTATATCGAAAAGACTTTTGATAACTCAATGTTTCAACAAGTTTATCCTCATTCTTACGGAATCTAGTAATACGTTGATCAGGCGCAAGACTAGAAATCTATAAGTGCTTAGTAGACCCGTTTCAACACCCAGTGAAAATACTTGAAAAACTTTTAAAAACAGATATGGAAAGTACAATCCAATCACCAAAATCAAACGAACGGGATCGTCATGGAACACAGTCCCTAAGGTCGCTCTCTCGCTAAGTCGAGAGGATAGAGCGACGCGGCCTTAGGTGACTTTAGGCAGTCACTGCCCCACATCTTACGCCATGACATCCAAAACAACCATAGATCACAGATACACAATGGTTTCGCCTGGATCCCCCAGGTAACATCCGTACCTGTGAGCAATCACTACTCTACGAATTACGCTATGCAAAACAATCGCATGGATCGTAGTCTACTTAATAGTAGCATTGGTGGTTACGTCGCTATCACCCATAGACTCAAGGCAATCATCTGCCCCCTAATATTACGCCATGTGGACCGCAGATACACAATGATTTCACCTAGTTCCCCCAGGAAACATCCATACCTCAGGGCAATCACTCTACCCAGGCGGATTATGCCGAAAACGACCATATATCGCGGTTACACAATGGTTTCGCCTGGTTCCCCCAGGTAACATCTGTAACCATAAGCCTTCACAACCCTGCGAATTTCGCAATGCAGCCGAGTTGAAGGAAACTCATGAGCATTATGTCCGGACAACCTATATCGATTAGGAACCATTTCTGGATCCACCAAAGTCCATCTAGGATCAAATCAAAGAATCAATAAAATGTATCTACAATGTGGCCACAAAGCGGATAATCAAGCAAAAGGTACTTCCCTTATCTACAATTTCAAAATGTATATCATACTATACATAATACCTTTTCAAATCATCACTTTAAAATCATACTGATATAAATTCCATTATATATAAGAGTATCACTTTCAAGATCGAGTACCTTTCAAATCAATAGTTTTCGAATTAACTTCATACTTATACATAATTAACTTCATACTTAGTCAAAGGTTCTTGAAACCAATCACTTTCAAATATCGGTTCAGCATTAAATTCATATATGATTTCAACAATCATTTTCCTCAAATAGGATATCATTCAAATTCAAAATTTCATAATTTCAAATCAGTAGTTTCAAAATTTTATTTCAATTTCATATTTCATAGAGTCATATTTATATAAATCCAAATTTTCTTTCTAAAATCATTTTGTAAATAAATAAGAGTTTATAAATCAAAATTACTTTTAAAATAAACTTGTAAAATAAATAAGTTTTTTTTCAAATCTCTACATTATTCAGGAATATTTCTTAAAAAAAATTCATTTAAAACATTCCAAAACAAATTTCATACTTAAATAATACGAACTAGTCTTATCATTTTGCTTACCAAAATATTTAACGTTTTAAAACTTGTTTAAATTATTATTATTATTATTATTATTATTAGTTAAAGAGTTATAAACTAAACTTGTATATACTTTTTCAAAATACTAAACTATAAAATTAAATATCAATTTGGAAGAGTTCAACTGTTCAAAATAGTCAAAAAAATCAAATTCCAATTCAAAAATTGGAAATCAACAATCAATCATCTCTACGAGATGCACAATCAATCGATAAATCAATCCTAATGCATAGGATACCTGTGTTCATAATATAATTCAATCCAAAATTCGAGAATTGAACACCGGGGGTTTTTTTCTTTTTTTTTTCAAATCGTTTGAAATAAATATGTACATATTTCTTTCGAATATCAAATCAAACTTCAGGGATTTGAATCAAATCGGTTTCATAAACAATCGAGTAGCAAAGCTACTAAAGTGGCCTCTCCACTTTGAAACTCGAAAATGAATGTCGATGATGTTGTAGTCATTATCAAAATTTATTTTCCAATGACAGAAGTGGGTTCCAAACTTCATTTCTTTTAAATCTTTTGAAAATCCCATTTTGAAATCACTTTGAAATCATTTATAACAGTTCCATTCAGAAAATAATTTCAAATTATACTATTATATATTTTCAGAATCTTAAACAAATTTCAAAAAATCCGGAATCCAAACTCTTAAATTTTCAGTTTGAATAACTTTTTCTTTATTTATTAACCATGTCTAGATAGACCATATTTCATATATCACTTTCAAATGGTATCCATTACTCTTTAATATGATATAAGGGGAAATTCAAATATATATTCACTTCAAAATCCATGTTAAACATGCAGTTTCTCAATTGGTTAAATATTTTTCAAAAACCAAAATTTTCCAACCATAGTCAAATGCTCAAATCAACAGCCAATAGTCGATGCTCATAAACTGGCCGAGCACGACTCATCAATCAATAAGCAATAATATGCACATCCATATTAATCGAACAATCAATCAACAAAGATATAGCATCCAATCATCATCAACAGTCACGATCAGTTTATAAAATTCATTCTTTTATATTCTATATAAAATCCAAGTTAAAATCATTCCATTTATTAATACCAAAATATTTTTATATCACTAACAAATACGCTTTCTCTTATACGTATATACACTCAGATTCATTCTAGGGTACTACTGACCATATCTCTAATGAGTAATCCCAATAAAAACCAAGGTTCTCGCTTAACCTTTAGCTCTGATACCACATGTAACAACCCGAGATTTTCGACCCTCGAAAGTCGACGTCAATACATTCGCTGTATTGAATGCCGAGCAATCGGGTGCTAGAAATACCGGATCATTAGGGGTTAAGAAGAAAAAATAGAAGAAGAAATAGAAACAACAACACTGAATCTCACAATCGCAGCAGAACAAAATATAATATATAATAATAGATTTTTACAAAAGAATCTATATCAGTTAATATACATACAATCATCAGAGTACAACTATCAACAAATCAACCTGGACAGTTATAATAACTTGTCCTCACCAGTGCTGACTATACGGCCTACACACATAGCGGAAAATAACAATTATGAGAATATGTCTCTGTCCTCCAACTCGTCTCTTGAGCTTCATAGCACTCTAATCTGAATCTATAATACTCGGTCCGACCCGAGCATTATATTAAAATAACACCCGAGTCAGTCTGGAAAACCAGCGTGAGTAAACACACTCAATTTGAATTATTAAAGTTATCAAAATCCTTTGAAAAATAGAGGTATCTCGTAAGACCGCGTCACACATAAACACGACGGTATTTTCCCTTACGATAACCAAAACATTTTATAGAAAATCCAATGATATTATAACAGTGTCTAAGTACAAATAATTATTAAAATAGCCAAAATTGTTACATTAATTAAATTCCAGCATACTGAGCTCTATAATCAAAACGTAAAGGTTCGTAGTGGTTATTGGATCGAGGTGGTTTTCGAATAATGCAGATATCTGATCCCAGTCTCATCGAATCCAAACGATAAAATTTAAAAGGCCAAGTCGTTTAAATAACAATTTCACAATCTGGGTGTCAATATTCACATATGGAAATTCATTCCATATGTTTACTTTATAATGACCAGTCCATCGAAATTGATTCACTTGTAATTATCACATTTTCCGAAATTCGGAATAGTGATCGGTACAAGTCGATTTACCTTCAAATAAAACATGTCAACATTTTATTCTTACTTTAATTTGTTTGGCTACCTAATGGCACGGACAATAGATAATTGAAAACAACATCTAAAAGCAATATTAGTCAAACATAGATCATTAACTTAATTGACAATTTATAATTGATATTAAATCAGTTTACAATTTAGAATTGAGTTGGTTTCAATTAACTGAGACGAGTTATACTTCTAATCCAGATTACTCATTAACCAAAGAAATTAAATAAAATAGTTTATTTTAAATTTATTAAAATTTAAACAATCCATTTAAAAATTTATTGATTAATTAAAAGATAATAAATCAAATAAAAGATTCCTTATTCGTTCCTTTCAAGTATTTAAATCATTCAATTTTACATTGCATAAAAAAACTGACGATATTGGCTTAGATAAAATACATAGCGTTAGGATCCCGATGTAAAAATTCTTGTGTTGATTTGGTTTTAAATGAAATAGAAATAGAGTTTAAAATTTAGGTTATCAAATATAAAGAAATAAGTTCCATTTTCTTTAAAACAAACATATCAGCCCACCAAAACCAACCCCGGCCCATCCCAATGCAACCCAACCCGAACATATCTCCTCCCTTCTCCAGCTCTTCTCCTTGCTCCTCCCTTCCTTTATTCGAGAACCCAAGCCGTGCACGTACACACTTGCCCCGGTCCTTCTTATCCACCGCCGACCTTTCCCACACGTCGCCTTCGACCATCTCAACCCGATCGACCACTTGAAACCCTCGGCAACGTCTAGTTCACAAATTCGAACACCAATCCAAACCAGGAAACCAACCGCGCCCCCACCAAAACACCTCGTCCCATCGCCAACGATCGCCATCCACCACCAAATTTCGTCCCAAACATCGTCGTCATCCTCTCCACCCATTCCTCCCAATGCGCACGTCCCTATACCTCCCTCGTCGTCGCCAAAGCCACAAACCCGAAACCCAAACAAACCTACCCTAAAACCCTACATTGACCTCGTCTACCGCACCCATGTGACTACAAACTCCCGCACCATTTTTCCCTAATGCCCCTTCAACCAACGCCCCTCCATGCCAGCCGCCTTGCCATGAAATCAACCCTATCGCCGAAATTTGCCAATATTCTCAATCCCGTTCATCTATCGATTTCTACCTCCACACACCCTTAAAAATTACCAAAGTACCTTTAAAAATCCTATATTTTTCAACGATAAACACAACCATATGATCCATGGTCCGAATTTCGAAGATTTAATTTTGGCCCAAGTTGATCTACCTAATATAAAATAGACTTTCCCCATCTTCCACTTGGTGAAATTTCATGAAATAAATTTTAAAATGATCTATACTCAAAAATAGACAACTTTTGTTTTGAAATCATAGGTTAAAACCAAATAGTTGTTGAGCTTTTGATTTTTGAAGTGGATGTTTACTGTTTTATATGAAAAGGAATGCAGAGAGCAGAAGTACATGGTTTTGAGTTGTAGGGTGAACTATCCATGTTTAGCACACATATACACATGCCTATACACACAACATATACATATTTCATTGTCACAGATCAAAGATCCATCAACATCACAACTATATATATATATATATATATATATATATATATATATATATATATATATATACACACACATGTATGTAATATTCAGTAACAAAATAAGTGTTTACTCACTTGTTTTAACAGAGATGAACAACTTCTGCTTATCTTTTTCTTCAAGCTTTTTCTTCTTTCTTTAATTTAATTGACGGGTCTTTTTTTATAAGAATGAAGAAGAACAAGCCCGGCCACACACACACACATACACACACACACATATAAGAATGAAAGGTGTACAATGAAAATGCTAGGGTGGCTAAAGTTGCATGTACAGGCTTTACCATTCACATATTTTTATTTTATTTTATTTTCTTTTGGTGGTTGAGAATTTTGCTTACAGGCTTTATTTCATCTTTTTTTCTTTCTTTGAATGTGGGATGATTTGATGAATTATGGGTGATTTGATATTTTACGGTTGATTTGATTTTTTTATAAGCTTGATTTGAAATATTGTGTGCTTGTTTTGAAGTTTTTCATCATGATGCTTCATACGTATATATACATATATATATAGATATATACATTCTCATATACATATGTTTACCATATACATATTTACTTACTTACATATTTACATTTAGATATATAGATATTTACATATACACTATTTTATACAAACATACATATATACATATATATACTTATATGTATTTTAGTCATCATAAGTTTGAAATTTGCATTATGGAGCTTGTGTGTGTGTGTGTGTGTATATATATATATAAAATCTTAAGTTTGAAATGGTGAAGCTATATACATAGATACATAGATACATATATATATCATACAGAAATTAGCATTTTGAAAATTTAATATAGTTTCCAAAATTTATATATTCAGATATTTCCAATATCAGAAAATTTATTCATTCGACTTATGTTCTTCTTTTATTAACAACCAATCAATCTCGTATTTAAGAATAAACATTTGTTAATTCGAATTCTATTATTAATTCCTTACAATCAACATCAACAGGTTATATTGAAATTTGTTATCATCTTTTATCTTGTTGCACATTTATTCAATTTCTTTATTTAAAAGACATTTATTGTTCATACTTCAGTTATTAATTTAATACAATTGAATATTGTTTGTTTCAATTCAGATACTAATTAAAACTTTTCTCTTATTGCAATTTTGTCATTTACAGATTCAATTTAGATTGTCACTTCCATTCAATATATTTTCATTAATAACAATATAAAATTTTGTTTCTAACCATCTTTATTCGATAATTAAATTAAATTAAATATTTTTAAATGGTCAAAAATACGGGTCGTGACAAACCTATTCCACTCCTTTAGTTTAGTTTTAATGGCTCTAAGTTTATGTATAAATCTGTAAGAAGCTATGCCCCAAGTCTTAACAGTTAGTCCCTCTATAACACATTGGTTATACCATTCCATATAGCACCAATCATTTGCATATTTGAATGGGGTTGAGAAATGTTGCTTTTGTTGAATCTTATTAAAATATGGGTGTGGTCACTCAAATTCGAAGGGATGGCTATAGCAATAAATTGTGGAAACATAGACAGAAATTCATATTTGACCAGCGCCTTGTCTATGTTTGTAGCAATGCCCCTTCGTCTCCATGTTTATTTACATCCCTGCATATTAGATTTAGCCAAAGCACATTTAAGCAACACAATTCTTAAAACTATTTAAATAGGTAGAGGGATATGCAAACCTCCCTTTTTACCTTTCGGGTTGACAGCATTATTGAAACCGCCCATCGTAATCCATGGCATCCTTATTGTTGTAGCGTTGAGACATAGCGAATCCTATAATTTCTGTCGTTCTAGTTCTATAAAGGAGTTGCTAGCGTAGAAAAAAGTTCAAGTGCATTGTAGACCTCCCTTATTAGTCATGAGTACAGTGATATGTTGTTGCGACATATTAAGGACCTCAAAATTCCATACAATTGGATCATATATCACCAATATTATGCCTTTACTACCCGCTTTATTACTATGCAATATATTCCATTTTGAAAATCTAGGCTTTAACTTGTCAATACTATATGTACTAAGTTTATTCTCAACTAAACTTAACAAAGTAAGTTTGTGAGATGTAAGAAGTGTGAATGCGTGACTAACCTTGTCATTAGCATTCATACCCCTTACGTTTCAGGACATGAAATTCATTTATGTATCATAGCACTCCTTGTAGTTCTTTTAGGAGGAGCAGCAGTAGTAAGTGTGGGTTTTCTCATTGTCTCATGCTTCTGTTTGTAATTTGGATTTGTCGATAGCATAGGGGAGACACTGTTTCTCTGATTTTGATTGTTTTTCAATTTCATGAACTTGAGTTGCAATATGATGAATAAAATTCTGATTGTCTGTTGCTTCTTTTTCTGATAGTGGGTCACTACAATCTAAATTAGTTTGTGTCTTCAACTAAGACAAATACATGTGGTGCTTTTTGTGTTATTTTAGATTGAGAGGCATCAGTCTTGTCATGTGCAGTTCCACACTTTTTAATCGGGGGCTGGCCAGATATGTGATCCAAATTTTGTGCTGGTTCGTCTATAGCAGCATTGTCCAAGGCTGAGAAAGCATTATGGGTGTCGATTTCAGAACATGTCATATCAGTAACATCAGCTTAGGAAACTCGATCATAAGAACTTGCAGCTGTGTTGTATTGTAGAGTAGTAGAATTAGCATTATCGGTATTAGTGTCATGTAAGTCCGCATGTGTAATAGGAGAAGCGGTCTCCTGGTGGGAGGTTGTCAAAGTCGACAATACTGTTGTTATTGTTTGTACATTACTGCTATGTATTGGTATTCATTATTGATTAACTGAAACAGTACATCAAGCATCATTATGATCAAAAGCCTTACATGTTGAGCATGGTTTTATTTTCTGTTCGTACTCAATTTGAATTGTTTCTATCTCTCCATTATACAATTTCATTTCAATTTCCTCAGTATAGTTTAAATTTACATCCACTTTACCCAATATTCGCACATAATTTAATACATTCTCCATTGCCTTAGTTGCGTCCGTTCTAATCGGGTGTCCTAATTCACTGGTGATTCTGCTTATTTCTTTATTATTCTAGTATTCCAGTTTCGATTTATTAGCGGTAGCTCGAGGCATGTAATAATTAAGAAAGTAGCCCCTTGTGACCCCGGGGAGGGAAGCAGTAAATAACTATTATATTAAGCTGAGCTGAGAGAGAGTTCGAGAATGGTGCCACTGAATTAGCGCAGATGTTGCCTCAAGGAGAGGGCTAGTTAGATAGGGCGAATAGGGCTCGACCGTTAAGTTCTCTAAGAGAAGGCGGTGAATCCTAATCTCAATCATTCAATCTTATCCATATTGGTATTGTGGAGAATAGATCTTTCGTAATATTCTTGCTTGATTTCCTTTTTTTATAATTAGAATCTGGAACCTATTGTGCATGGGTTTGATTTAATAATCTTTGCACAATCCTCTGAATTGAAGAATTTAATCAATATGAAACCACTTCGTTTATGGTACATGTCATAGTCACCAACAGGTTGCCAGACTTTATCTATAAATCCTTTGAAATTAGCATACGCTAACCGTCTTCCCAAAATATAAACTACAAGGGTATTTTTCCATTTATCTTCAGATTTGAGGATAACTTATTTTGGTAGTGGGCCCCTTATCTTTCCTCCTTTACAATCAGGCGTGAAGAACTGAAGATTTGTAACCTCTTATTCCTTATCAACTGCAAATTCTTTGACCATCTCCGCCCATGATTTGGACAAAGTCTGTTGTCGTCCGCCTCCATGTATTTCTGGGCTAGTAGGGTGATTTCCATTCTGCAGTGTTATGGGACCTGTCATAGCCATGTTGAGGAAGTCATCGTTGGTGATATCTGGCGGTTTGGGGGATTCCCCCATCTGTAATTGTTCCCGCTAAGCCTAGGTACGCCATTAATATTCTTACCAAAAACATATATATATATATATATTTCCACATTTTAATATGTTAGAGTCGTCCTTCCTAAAAAGATTATCATTATAACTTTCCATAAATTTCACTAAAATGAGACTTTTGTTTCGTTTGAAATTACAACGAATTATCTCTTTTCTTTTATTGAAATAGACAATGCAAACCACGGAGGAGAACATCCGTACTTTACACATCTCTGTTTTGGTATATTCCTTATTATTTCAAATGATGCATTTTTTGTACGTGGAATTAGATAATTTATGGAAATTACATGGAAATAGATACAACTAAATTGTACTCACAACGCTCTCAATAAATTAAAACATAGAAATTCATATTTCAAGTCTAATTAGGACAATCTAAATTAATAATACCAATTTACAACCCAGTTATCATAAATCTGGAATAAATCTTGTAATCTTATCAACATCATACTTTAACAAATTTAGGGGCGGATTTTTAAATTTTCAGATTAGGGGTGTAAATTTTATTCCTATTCCAATTACCTAACTTACAGAATATGTGGGCGAGATTTTAGGTGAACAAGTTCTTTCTAAACCTACAACTTCACAGATCTTGCATATGCATAGTAATTAAAAAGATTCAATGAGATAAATTTCAATGTTATATATAAATCATACAATTTTCCACTCATCTTTCTAGCTTTCCAAATCTTCCAAATATGAATTCATCCCTTTAATTTGACTCATTTTCCTCTCCAATCCAAAAATATGTATAACAACATATATACATACCATTAGAATTACAGATCCGAGAAGAGATTTGTGTTAAGTGGAATATAGATTTATAATAAAGAAATTTACCTTTTTTGTAATATCGATTCGCTCATTCTCTTCTTCTCTTTTACTTTTTGCCATTCTCCGATCATACACACACACATAATATAATATTTTATAATTAATAGAAATAGCGGAGAAGAAAAAATGGCAGAGCTCCGCTTTTTTGATCAGGAAATATGAGAAGGAAAGTGAGGAGCTAGGCCTGTATTTATAGGCCCTCGAATCAATTGTATCTGTTAGATTTAAAATGATTAAATTCGGGTCATTCGGTTAAAGTTCAACCACAGTCGCCATTCGATAACCGGTCGACCGCTCAACTATAGGCGGTCGACCGATCCAAGAAGGGGTTCGACCGGTGGGGTCCACGCAATTATTATTATTTATTTTCTTTTGTTTATTTTTAATTATTTTCGTTTTAAAAACTTCAAACGCTGATAACTTCTTCATTTGAACTCCGATCGCAAAACTTCAAATATGAAAGTTGCTCAGTAAATTGTCACGAAAGCAATGATGCAAGTTTCGTGGTCAAATTCTGACGTTTGTTCAAATTCCATTTTTTAAACCTTAATAATCATTTATTAATTACCTTAATTTTACGGACTGTTACAAAATCACAAATTCTTGTAGTTTACACAAAACACAAAACACCAGTGGGATGGCAGCGCAAAACTCAAAGAAAAGCTTCCTTTTCTATTTCTTCTATACTAAATAAAGCTGTGTGCTATTGATTAATTGTGATGGCTTAGATTAATCCTGCACTCATTCGACCCTGTTTTCAGTCGGGTCTTTCAGCAAATTCTTTTTTATTTTATTTTTATTTATTTATTGTTTTTATTAGAAAAAAAAAAGGAAGAAAAGCTATCGGTACAGCATCCCACAAATCAGATATCCATTTATACACCACAAACTTTAAAATACGTGGTTAGAATTACTTCTTAACACCACGCTAACATTTACAACTTCCCTCCTTCAGAATTTTCTCATCGAATCCAATCAAATTTCTTCATGCACTCAATTTGCTTTTCCCTTCACAATTCGATCTCACTTAATCCCTATAAAGCCCTGATTTTAACAACAAATATAATCTCAAATCGAAGAATTCATCGTGTTCAATGCAATTCGATAACTGATGGAGATGCATCAGCTCCTGTAAGTGTGGAACCCTACACCCCATTACTTTTATTTCCAGAGATCATTTTAAAATACGCTTTTGGTTTTATTTTGATTTTTTGCTAGCTTGATTATGATGCTTCAGAACTCTTGGGTTTGGATGTAGATATTCAAAGAAGGTAAGACCTTTGATGCATTTTTTTTCTTGCCTCAGTTAAAGAATCGTAGTAAATGGAGTGCGGAATACGTTGTTAATGCTTTGTTTCACACCGAGAAAAGATTTGTGAGTATGGTTATTACTAAAATTAGGCATTTGGATAAGTACACGTACAAAGTTCAAACTCGATAACTTAATCTGTAATATGCTTTGTGTATGGGTGACATAGCTTAGTTGAATATTACTAATTGGAGCAACGATTGAAACAAACAAATAAAAAGGCTTGTTTTGTTAAATGTTAATGTAAAATATAAGCTAAAGTACCAACACTCATTTAACGGCTTGTTCAATTTGAGTGTAATTGAAATAACCATCAATGTTAGGAATGTTATACCTGGTGCTGCTAAACTGAGGTCTTGGTTTGGTCCAAATGGTCAATATATAAGAGAGCTGCCCTGCCCTAGCTGCCGAGGCAGAGGTTACACACAATGTACAGATTGTTGTGTTGAAAGATCAAGATCAGATTGTTCACAATGTAATGGAAAGGTGCTTTGCTTTAGTTTGACTTCATATGCTTATGTACAATTTTAAAAATGTCATTTGTTTTTTAGGTTGAAATTCAGCGCACCGTGATATTTCAATTTTAAATTTCATGGTAAATTGTGAAGTCCTATAGAGCTCAAGAAGTTCAATTTTCCCATTATCTTAGACCAGTCATTACACATTGGATTGTACGTACTTTGAAAATTAATTTTCATTACAGTAACTTTCTACATCCGTATAAGAAGATATAAGCATTAATTACAAAAATATATATAATCAAATTATTACAGAATGAAAGTTTCGGAAGTTCTAAAAAGCCTCAGCTCAGAAAGTATTCTCATTATATACACTAGTGCATGATGCATGCATAATTGATGTCTTTTTTTTTATAATTAAAGTACCTCTTTCTTGATGGGGAGATGCAGTACTAAAAGGGTATATATGTAATGTCGATGATGGTTGAAACAACGAACATGGTTGAAGTCCTAACAACAATTTCCTTTACTGGTAGTAGTGATTATATAGAACGGATTAGATATATGTAGTTATATACAACTACATATATCAGTTATCTACAATTGCTCTTATTTTTACAGCTTGATTCAATCAAGCCTTCAATTCTTAACAATTTAACTCTTTGTTTAATGTGTATTCCCATTAACTTGGTGATATTTTTTTGTCAATGACAAACAGGGCATTATGACTTGTCTGCAATGTTTGGGAGATTGTGTAATATGGGAAGAATCAATTGATGAGCGGCCATGGGAAAAAGCTCAATCTAGGTATATTTTTAGAGCGTCTACCCCTGATCAGTTGAGCTAGTGGTCCTTGACTATTTTATTGTCAAATTATCCTGAATTAATACCACGCACATCATTTAAACTTTCCATTGAAGTATAATTCATATCTACCTTTCTACCTTTCTAATATACGCAGCTCACATCTTAAAATGAAGGAAGATGACGAAGTAGACAAAATGGAAATAAAAGTTTTGAATAGAAAATCAAAAAGAATTTACCAGTCACCATCTCTTGAAGTTAGTCAGAAGATTAGCAGATCGCTGAAAGTAAGTTCCTAACTATATTCTTTCATTCTTTCTTCTAAGCTTCCATAGATTATTATTTAGTACACTAATGGTTTGTGGGTATGGGGTTCTACGTAACACTGAAAAAGATATTTAACTACGTTTGTTAGGTTAAAAATGTGAAACTTGGTTACATATTGTTGATTATATTATTCATATCTTTTAAATGGAATTTCCATGCTTTATGCACTGTTGGAGTTGGCTTCTGTGTAAAATATAATTTGTTCTATAACTTCACAGTCAGCTTCATGAGAATTACGAGCTACATTCTAGGCTTTCTTCTCATCAAATATATGAACATGGATTTATTTTGTCATTCAATATCTTGGTAAAATACTATGCTACCCATCAATATGTCCCGATTTGATAGAATTTTGTTAGGATTTTTGGTTGTGCTAAATCTAACAAAAGATAAAAATGTTGCGGAGACCTATCACAAAATCTTATATCACCCAAATCACAAAGGGACAATGTTGGATAAAAATAATAACATTTAAACACAAACAATGATGATGATAGTTCTAAAGCACACAGAAATCAAAAGAACCAACACACAAGATTTCATCCAACAACTTGTTATATTGATTCTCAAAAAACATTATTTACAATTAATCTACCAAATAAAAGTAAACAACACAAATATATATAATTAATAACCTAATTGAAAACGGAGTCTTGATCTCCATGTCATTAATTTTTTTGTGTTTGGAGAAGAACAAAAATAGAGGAAGAGAGAGAAACACCAACTATTTTTTCACATTTTTCAACTTCTTTTGGGCTATATTTATAACAATTAATCATTTAATATCCAAGTTAATATGTATATGATAAAAAATAATTTGATTATCCAATTAGGGAGAAAATAAGCATATTCATATATGCTTGTTAATTAGGGAAATCCAAACGAGGGAATTAGGAAGAATGATAAATTTTAAAAAAAATCAGGTTGAAGGACAACAAGTTCCATTTTTGGATTGAAGGACAAACTTTGAAAAAAAATTAGGTTGAAGGACAATGCTAGTTGTAACTGATATGATATTCAGTTTTTACACTATACAAAATGCTAGTTATAACTAGCATTATATTCAGTTTTACGCTGTACAAAATGCTAACTATAATTAGCATTGTCTTTTAACCTAAATATTTTCAATTTTTCTCTTTTAGCCCAAAAATGAAATTTGTTATCCTTCGGACTAATTTTTTTTCAAAGTTTGTCCTTGTGTCTATTTTCCACAATCCAAAATTACTCTTTTCTTCTTTTGTATATTTATTTCATCTTCTGAATGTGATTTTATATCGCTTAAACTTAACACTCCACATTGATGCAAAATCACATATCTTCAACATACACTCGATCTCCACCTTCAACCAAATCGCCCATTCAAAGCGAAAAATAAGAAAGTGACACCATCGAATAAAACACGCAAGCTTACTATCTTCAGATCAATCACCACTCCCTTCTTTTCAATCACACCAAATCACAAGCTGCTACCGCCACTTACAAGTGATGTACCTTCCACCATGAGGTACACCATGCCACTCGGTCTAAAAAACATTTAGAATACCATAAAGATATCCATAAAGTCTTTATGGATTTTCCAATCCGACGCTCGTTAATCACTTGACTTGAGCTCTCCACACGATTATCATTGATACTTTGAGCATCATCAACATGAAAACCCTTGTCAAAACTATAATCAACACGACCATCAAAAGTAGCGCACACATTCAACTCTCTACCTACTTGTGGACTAGGCTCTTTAACTGTCACTCGTTTTTAATTATCGATCGCACGATACTCTTCATCACAATATGACCACCATTCATTACTTTCAAAACTCCACCTCGAGTCTTATAAGCGCAACTCCAACGATCCAATTGATCAAGAGAAATGAGATTATGCGAACTAGTAGGTACATGTCTCACGTCCGAGACTTCTCTTACCACATCATCATGCATACGAAACGGATAGATCCAATACCGAAACTGATAGCTTTACTCCATTGGCAGTCCTACTCACGTCGACAGTCTTCTTATAAAAAGAAAAATACCTTACATCATTGGATATGTAAAAACCAGCACTCAAATCCAACGTGCAAGGCTTAACCTCGGTAATGAGGATATTACAAGAAGTATTACTGTCGCTATCTTTAGCTATGTTAGTCCATATATCGTTGTCACTGTCACTATGTATAACCTTCTTTTAATCTCTTATACGCTTAACATCTGTTTCGCATATGACCATATTTATGACAATAATAACAAACGATATTTTTCAACATACCTTTACCATTAGCAGCCTTTTTTCTTTGATTTTGTATCCCACTTTGAGTCTTTGCTAACATAGCCTCATCTTGATCTGATTTTAAGATTGACCATTTCCTTCTAAGTTCTTAATTCAAGAGACTACTTCTGATAATATCCAATGAGATAGTTACATTAGCATTGGAGTTACTCAATGACACAACCAATGTTTTCAACTCTCCGGAAGTGAACTAACTAACAAGAGTCTTTAATTCATCATCAAACTTGACATGCATACTTGTTAACTGATTTATTACATTCTGAAATTCGTTCAAATGCTTGCCATATACTTCTATCCATCTAGCTTTAACTGAATCAATTTTCGAACAAAAAAAGCTTTACTAGTAGCACTTTTCGATTCATATAGATATATCAACTTGTTCCGCAGAGTCTTTGAGATTTACAACTAGTCACATGATGGAGAACTGAATCATCAAGATATTGACGAATTAATGCAATTGCCTTCTTGTCCATCTTCTTTCATTTTTCCTTCTTTTATATGAGGATCCCTTCCCATCACCTATAAAACATCGTTCATCTTAGGTGTTCAAATACCCTCAATTTTTTCATTTAAAAGAGCAACCATCGAGAAGGAAATTAAGTCTGACAACTAAACAATTATTTATATCTAAAATTACCCTTAGCCTTGCGATGATCTAGCTCTGATACAACGACACCAATTTGCTATGATTTTTAATTGTACAAAACCTAACAAATGATAAAAATATTACGGACGTCTATTTTAGGATCTTATATCACCCAAGTTACAAAGAGATAATATTAGATAAAAATAATAATATTTGAATACAAACAATGGTGATGATAGTTTCAAAACACAGAAAATAAAAAAAAGTAACACACAAAATTCTATTCAACAACCCATTATATTGATTCTCAAAAAACAATTATTTTCAATTAATCTACTAAATAAAAGCAAAAAATAAAATAAAATAAATAGAATCAATAGCCTAATTGAGAACAGAGTTTTGATCTCTATAGCAACAACTTCTTTGTGTTTGAAGAAGAAGAATACGATAGAAGAAGATAGAAACATCAACTATTTTTTCACATTTTTCCACTCTCTTTTATGCTATATTTATATTAATCAATTACTTATTGTTCAATTTAATATGTGTATATGATAAAAAATAAATTAATTATCCAATTGGTGAGAGAAATAAATATATCCATATATGCTTGCTAATTAGGAAAATCCAAATTTACTCTTTTCTTGCTTTGTATATTTATTTCCTCTTCTGAATTTGATTTTGCATCGCCTAAACTTAAAAAGTTCATGAGTTACTCTTGACACTGATACAATTTTACATTAGTTATTTTTTTTCTTCCTTGTATACTAAGTATGAACAGTACTTAAGATTTTACATGATTTAGTGATTGCAGAGTCTCAATGCCAAAACCGGGTTATTTAGCAAACGAATGAAGATCATACACCAAGACCCTATGTTGCGTGCACAAAGAGCAGCTGCTATTAAGGTTTTTGATCCTTGTACTGTGCCTTTGTTCAATTCATCCAAATATCGAGGATTAATATTCATTCCTAGCAGAAATCAAAAGGGACTGCTGAAGCTAGGAAACAAACTTCAGAATTCATGAAAGCCTTTTTCTCTAATCCAGAAAATCGTCTTAAAAGAAGTATAGCTATGAAAGGTAATTTTTCCAAAAATAATATTATTGCCTCTATTTTAATTGTGATGTATTGTAATGCACTAATAATCCATTAATCTATTCATTCCAGGAGTTAAATTTTATTGCAGTCATTGTGGAGAAGAAGGGCATCGAAAACACTACTGCCCAGAATTAAGAGTTACTGTAGGTAAATTACAATTAAGTTGTCGTCTGTGTGGAGAAAGAGGTCACAATATCCGAACTTGTGGAAAATTAAGATCAAATGAGGAAGCCAAGAGAATTAAACAAATTAACTCATCTCGCTTTTGTGGATTGTGTAATCAAAGTGGTCATAATCGCAGAACATGCTCTGAAACTGCAAAAACGAAGGTTAGCAGCAACCTGATTTCTCGTAAAAAGAAAATATACTCATGCAGATTGTGCTTAGGGAAGGGACATAATACTCGAACATGTCCAAATAAGAAAGAGATTTGAATGCGCCAATGAATGCAAGCAATACTAATTCATATTGTTTTTTTTGCATGATATATTACAAGAAATGATATTTAACAAATCAACACCTTACTGATATTATAATTCAAAAATTATGAACTCACATATTATATTGTCATACCAATATATTTATTTAATATTTATTCTTGATGAAGATACACTCCTGGGGAAATTAGACCCAATTTTTATTCGAGACCAAAGAGAAATCCATGTACAACAAACATACAAACATGAGAGAAGTTAGGCTTGATGTACTTCATCTCTATGTATAGTTATGTTTCACACTAAATCACTCATGGACTTCATTTTATTTCACACTTCCTACTGAATACCCAAAACACCATTCCAGATACCATTCTCATTTCCACCATAATACCCATTATTCTCTTCAATCTCTATAGTTCCGTAAATGCCCCCAGTACTCTCATCAGTTTCCTCTTCTGTAGTATTTGAGTTCTTCTCAACTAATTGTTGAAAGACAGAGGACCTGAGCAAAAGACTGAGTGCAGTAGGAGATGACTTGCTGCCATGAATTTGAAAGGGTACAAATTCTTGTTTGCAAGGTATTTGCAACTCATCTAAATGGAATGTTTTTGGAATTGGTAGTGGTTCATTTGGCTGAAACTGATTAGATGGTTGTAGCATAGTTTGGAATTGGCTAGTGTTAGGGTTTGGTTCTTGTAGGTTGTTTAACACATTGGTAGCAGTTCCAGGCCTTAACCATCTTATGTATGTGTTTAAGTCGAAATTAGTCACTGCATTGATTCCTCTGTACTCTATTGCTGCTATGTCGTATGCATGGGCAGCTTCTTCCTGAGTGCCTGATGCAAGTTTCATGACATTATTATACATGAGTCATATAGTATTCTTTGTTTTGATTGTAGGGAACATACCATATGTTCCAAGGTAGAGATATTTGTTCCCAAAAACTCGACCTATTCTTGCTTCCCACCTCCCATTATGGTGATGCCTGAGACCAAATTTTACAGTTATAAATTTTGCTGTATAACCTATCTTAAACAAGTACTTTTTCTTGGGGTTAATAGATACCTTGCAACTCCTCTATACTTTGATACTCCTCTTGAGAAGCCACTGCTCTTTCTGTGACCATGAAATGTGTACTTGTTCATAGAATATCTTTTCATTAAAAAAGATTGGAAGTAATAAGGTTTTGTGTACCTTCTCAAAGAGGCTAGGTACTCTTCTTTGGTCATATTCTGCATTATTTCTATTTCCTTCTCATAATCAGTCACCTAAATGAACCATAGTAAACTGCATAAGACATGCATATTTACATAATCAAGCCATATCTAATGTACTTATTGACATACTGGAAAGTTTGTAAAGGTGGTTGGTCCCCAATATTTGAGAGCAGCAAGATCATAAGCTCTTGCAGCTGATTCTTCCTCATCATATGCGCCAAGATAAACTGTGATAGTTTTTCAATAACTAGTAAATTACTCTGATAAGTAAACGCTTTAGTGCAAGGGTTGAGAATACCTTGCTTTCCTTTCTTCCTTCTTGTTGCATTCCAGGATCCTTTGTCCCATAAATGAGCTTCAAATCGACCAGTCCATCGATGCCTTGCATGAATTCAATGTTTAAAGTAATATTAATCAAAATCTAAGAAAATTCTTTGATAAGTGTCTCTAAAGGTAGGATAAGCTTATCTAGCTAGACCACTATATATAATCTGTAGTATGTATTGTGGATCCAATGCAATTTTTCCTTATATCGCAGGATTAGTAGCGATAACTACCAACTGTAAGGTTTGAATCTGCGCGCGCGCACGTACGCGCGTGCGCACACAAACACATGTATGTATGTATATGTATAAATAAATTTTTACCTGCTAACCCCACGAAACCTTGAGCTCCTCTTAATAGTAGTACCAACTGCCTGCTCAGTTGTTGCTTCTCCGCCACCAGTAGCTACAACTACGGGCAATGCAGGTTCCCTTCTGCGCCGCTTCACAGGCTTTGCCTCAATAACAGTTTGTGCAGTTGTGCCTACAACTCTCTTCCCATTCTCATTCATTGTCTCTCTCTTAATAAGCATCATATCCATTTTATCGATATCTTCAATCTATATATTTATATGGCATATGAAATATGCTTTATTGGTGCTGTTGATGCTGGAGACAACACAAGGAATGACATCGGAATTCTCCTATGATTATATATAGTTTCTTTTGCATTTTGTAGTTTTGTTGTAGGGGGTGCTAGATGAGACAAATTTGTAGGTAGTTTCTAGGAAGTTGGTTGAAGAATATCAAGTTTGGTTCCAAATGTAAATTGGATATTTCGATAAAGTATGGTTTGTGTTGTTCTATGTAGTCCGAAAGGGATCAGAGGTGAAGGTGTGTGCAGATATTTCATTCTTTCAGACAGTATTATTAAGCCGTTGTTTTATTTAATTTTCTTCTTCTTCGTGAAATTTGTGAATTGACTTCAAAATTGCACTTGTTCGCGTGTTTAAATGTTATTTATTTTTTCTCCCTTGTTCAATATGGTTTTCATGTTGCAGTTTTTTCATGGCAAGGTGACAAAAATTCGATAGCAAATGATTAAGTGCTAGTTTTCCATCAAACACTGTTGTTAATCTGGTTAATTTATGCTATGGTTTGATGTCCAGTCGCTATCAGACTGCATTAAATTTCTGTCCTATTTATGGCCGAGTACGCTCAACCCACTTAAGTCAACTAGGAGCACTACCTCAACCCACCAAGTCACCGTAGAAAGTTTAAGGCGAATGTGTTTAGTTCTGCTAATAGACAACTAAGAATAATTGTTTTTATAAATTTGTGTATTTATTTGTTATTAAATTTTAAATTATCTATAAAATATTCAAAAAATAAAAGTATATAACATGTACTCCTATGAAAATAATTAACGATATATTTTATTTTTAAAAAAGATACACAAGTTAACAGTATGTTAGTTATTTTTCCTAAATTTTGCTATCATCCAATTCAATAGATTTCAATATTCCACGAATGAGCCAACTTAAAATTAGCAGACTAGAACCCAAATATAGCATGAAGCTTCTATCGTTAATAATTGTCATCCGACGTTCGATTTTTCAAACAATGCTGGACAATACATATCACAGCGTACGTCTGGTCAAGCTCTTTTAATTTTGCGAAAGCATGCTCTTTGAAGTCACGGAATCATACAGTTGTCGTCTCCCACCTAGCATTATCTCCATTATTGTAGCGTCTTTCAACCGACCAAACACCCTTTGATGTTGTAAAAGATCGTTCTACATCGTTCAATTCTGCTTCATGTTGTCTCATCTGTTCTTTATATGATTGCCTGTAAAATTTGTGCTTAGGCGGTTGTTGAACTCAAATTTCATACCAATTGCTAAGTTGATCATGGTGAGTCTAGTAGCGAAATGTTGACGTCAATGAAAGTCAAAGTCCTCTCTGGTTCCCAGTCGATAATATTGTGAACATAAGATCAAGTGAGGCAGTAGACATTTTGAAATTCAAAAAAATCATAAAAAAATTATTTGTTGTATAGAAGAAAAGTGAAATAAACATAGCGCTGTAAAAGTAAATATCTCGACTTGAGATTTGAAATGGACGATTTTAGCTTAAGAAATTTGGATTTGTGTGTATGGAGTGTGGTGGAGGAGAAAAAGGTGGTTGTTTATAAAGGGGGAGAAAATGACCGTTTGAAAATGGAGCGTTGGCTCTTAGACGTGTCAAAACCTAACGATCCCAACGGCTTAGTCCAAACGGTGCATTCTTTTTTATTAGTCAGTTTGAGCTTTCGCCTTGGAAATCCAAAACAGTTAAACTCACCCGGAAACTAATAAAACACACTCAACTCAACCAACCAGTAAAAAGATACTGAGGGGCAGTCCGCAATAAAAAAATGTCAAGTTTACGTTGATGACTCGTCCGACGTGTCAACGTTCCATTTGGACCGTTGGGTCAGTTTGAGGGAATTGGTATGTTGGCGTTGGATGCGTCGTGCCGTTTTCCCTCAACGACTCCTTCCTTTCCTCTTCCCCTTGCCCTATTTAATCCACCCCCACCCACCCCATCTCCACACCAGCGTCAAACAGCCCACCCACTTCCTCATTTTCTACCACACAGCTCGAGCATCTTTTCGGATGTTTATTTATTTATTTTTGTGTTCATCTTTTCCCAGTCTACAACATATATTTTTTTGCAAATTTTTTGATATATCATGTAATTTTTATTTTTTAGCATGGCGTGCTCATCTTCTGCTTCTACTTTCTCCCAGCCTATTGTTTTATGGACGCCCAAAAGAGTGGAAGTTTTCACAGATCTCTACGTGGATTTTCTGTCGGAAAAAAAGAATTTCATCAGTAGGTTTTAAGCGTCGGGCGCAAGCGCATTTAACGACAGATTTAACCTGGCCTGGTCCCATAAACAAATGAAGAACAAATGAAACAATCTGAAGTGCGCTTGGGGTGAGTGGGATAGACTGCTGCAGCTAAAAGGTGGGAATTGGGATCAGGAGATCGATTACTTGGACGGTCTTGATGAGTGGTGGAATACCACTGCACGAAGATATAAGAAATTCAGAAAAGATCCACCCTTCAAATTCAGAGAGTTGTATCAGCTTTTTGGAGGCTGCATAGGAAAGGGCAGTTGCAGATATCCGATACATCCTACTCCATCCGTTCAGCCTTTCACTGTTGTCGATGCAAATTATTACTTCGATTGGATGACTCGTGACACTACACCCGCTTAGCCTAGACGCAGTAGACATACCGAGCAACGCAGATCGAGAAGGCACGACGTTGGACGATCGATCGTTCTGACGGGCTATTTCCGCAACGCCGTGCAACGTTGTTATGTTATACTCGTGTTATATCTATTGAGCGATGGGAGCTTATGTTAGTTTTTCACGATGATTACACAAACTTGGATATTGTGAAAATATTGACTGATGAAGATATAGTATGATTTATGATGTACCAGTTGGATTTATTGCGTCGTCATTGTCAGTAGTTTTAGTTTATCTTTTGAATGTATTTGAATTTATATAGTTTGTTTTAATGAAATGTCGTAATTTTTTTTATTTGCAATTATTAAATGCATATTACACAATAAAAATAAATGATTAATTAACTGTAAATCAATTAAATTAAAAATTACAATTTAAATACTCCGCTCAAATACCCAGTTCACATCGCCGGACGCATTTCCCGTTCGGTCAACATCTCTGTTCAAATATCCGGCTCATATTTCCCGCTCAAATGCCCCGTTACGATTCGTCGATAATGCATTCCTAGTTACCTAGTAATCATAAAGTCAGTTAAGCTTCTACCAATCGAATACTGAAGTATTCTCGATCATAGGATTATAGCAAAATCAAACTGTATTATTTTTTGCTTTTAGAATGTCGGATAAATACGTAATGTTGCTTTTTTTCTTTCAAATATTCAAATTATATTAGTGGATCATCTCTTTGTTCTTTCTTAAAATTTAAATGTATAGATAAATTAAGTTATGCATGAAAATTGTTGGAATTTTAAGTGAATTAATTTTTTTTAATTCGTAATGAATGACGTCTGTATAACGGTAATATATTTATGACCTATTATTATTGAGCTGTTGCAAAATTTAATGGTAATAAAATTCGTAATGAATGACGTCGTATAATGGTAATATATTTATGAGCTATTGTTATTAAGCCGGTTCAAAAATTAATGGTAATAAAATTCATACCGAATGACAATAATTTCAGATCCGTAAACAATCCTTCATTTTAGTACTGCATACAATTTTCATTCCGCCTATTTAAATGATAGACATGCAGAAGAAAAAAATACAAGGCAACAGACAATTTTCTTTCTTTCTTCTTCTTCTCCCTCTGCTATTTCTATCTCTGCAGAATTCTTCCAAGCATTTAAATTAGAAAGTGTTAAATTCAAAATGATTTGCTTTCGTGCAAACAGCAAATCGATCAAATTTTAGAGACTGTTTTACCCCGAGGACCGAGCAATTGATAGCTAGCCTTGCACCTTGGAGATAAGCCGCAAGTTGTCTTAAGAAAGCGACGAAGTACACGACTCAGCCATTATAGTAGTTTGATCCAACAATTTAAGACGATTCTTCCTGCTGCAAATGGCCGCGATCGACGATTTTACTGGAATATGTATGCCATATACCAAGAGGCCCTTTAGATTTGAGGGGCTGCACTTCAAAAGATGGAGGAAGAAGATGCAATTTTTCCTGATAATGAAAAAGGTAGTCTATTGTAACAATCTGCATTTTAATGAGTCCAAATTTCGACAAAAATCGAAATTCAAGTCCATCAAAGTACATATCGTTGAATTTGGTACATGTAAATAAGCATGAGCATTATCAAAGATTGATAAAATCTAAACTTATAGCGGGAACAATAATAGGATATAAATATGACTATGGCTACTATCTTGGAATTAATGATATTCCTTGGATATCAGATTGCCACATTAACATCGAGCATGGGAGAAAAGAAGACTTATCCAACAATCATCAAATCCAGCTCCAGTTACATGTTCCTCTAAATCTATCCTGTGGGTTTTAAAGAGGAGGGGTTAGAACAATATTCCGGTGACTGGAAAATCAATACAGTGTTCATAACATAAATTCATACCTATTGGTTTCCATTTAATTGTTATGTCTACTATTCTAAGGTTTCAAATTAACTTATATTGCACACACGATATTCCTACCTAGCACAATTCATCTACCTACCCTTCCCAAGGTATAGAATACTGATGTAAGTCTATCAGCCACTTAATACTTCTAAATATGAAGCGGGCTCCAACATCGTTATCGTTAGTCTATTGGTCCTAGCTACAAAGACCTTTGACCACTATTTATGGCTTTATAATACATAATAGCTATACTACTAGCGCATCTATCGTCATTACAGTTTTAGCCATGTAAGAGACAATACCTAAGCCACTTATTACCTTATTAATAAGGACTAGGCAGCCCCTGACCATTTAGTACCTATATTCTAGGTAGACCTTTGTCATTTAATACCTAACCTCAAGGCAGACTCCTTACTAGTACTATCTAGCTGACATTGCTTGGAATCTCACCGTGACACTTAATATTTCTTTTTGGGAGAGAGGCGGACCTTAGATCAGTCACTTAATACCTCAAGCAGAAGCGGACCCTTCCTGAGATATCCACTACCGCTCCTAATTGATAATTCGGACCATTTAATACTTTTAAATTAGGAAAGAGGCGGACCCTTAGACAACCACTTAATACCTCTAATCCCTAAGCAGATCATATTATTTCCAAAATTGTTTCCCATGGGTCCTATGATTGGTGATGTCCCACATCAGTAATAAGTGTACACAATTGTTGGTTACTTCTAAGAGAAGGGCAGACTTTCGTTGTTTCACTTTACCGACCTCGCATCTCCATCTTCTAAGCTCAATTATTCTATGGGTCCTATGGTTAAAGATGTCTCACATCGATAGGAAGTGTACACAACTGCTAGTAGCCTCAAAATGAAGGGCAGACTTCTGTTGACTCTACTGACCTCGCATTCAAACCTACTAAGTCCACTTAATTGTTCTAAACTTTACTAATTTAAGTCGTATTATCCTATGCTTTATTATCACTAAGCTTTATCATCCTAAATTGGATATTGGACTTAGCTTACTAATCTCCTTTCATTTATTTAAGGCTATATAATTTACCTTAAATATTCGACTTCCCATAAATCCATTTTTTTTATCTATTTTTGCATAAATGTCAACTTGTCCATGATAAAAGATTATCATCCTAAGGACATTTCCTAAGACATTTATATTACTAATTTTCAATTAGTAATCTCTTCTAACTATTCCATAATTATCCATCTAACTTCTTTATTTATTAGTCTCATTATTCCTTTTACCGTATGAATTATTTGTAACTCCCAAATTCATTCCACATTTATTACCCATTAATTGAAGTTGCAGCCTTTCCTCACTTTCCTTCCTAATTCTCATCCGTAAGTCAACGTTATTACTATGTATAACTAATATCCTAAGCAAGCATTTAACGTAATAAATCATCATATTTATTAGGGCGTATAAATACGTATAAATACATACCTCTACCAAATATATTCTAGTCATGAATCTTTAACTAGAATATTCTTTTCCATACTTAATTTGCTGAAATTACATTTCTTAGGAAGATTCTTTGTTATGATTTTCATAACTTAGTTTAAAATAAAAGATCAAGAATAAAAGGAAAGATTTACCTCGTTTGAAATTACAAAGAATGATTATTTTCTTTTTATTGGAATAGATAGCGTAAACCACGGAGAATAAATCTGTACTTTACACATCTCTTCCTTTACATTTGCATATATTCCTTGTTTAATCAGATGCTGCACTTTCTATGCAATTTGGAAACACAAACAAATTTATAAAAATCAAACGGACGTTCTTCCCACAAATTAAACTACAGAAAAATTTCCAATTCAACATAGTTAGAGTAATAATCAAAATCATACTAATAATCTACAACCCAATTTCAAATCTGGAATAAATTTCATATCTAGTCAATATTCATATCTATAACTTTTGGGACTAATTTCCAAATCAGGGTGTAGCATAATTCCTATTAGATCTAAAATAAGAATATGTAGGCAATAGTTTTCTTGCTAATTTGAGCCTACAGTTCACAAATATTACTGGTTTAGGCATAAAAATCAAATGTATGCCAACAGAATAGTTTTAAAATCATAAAAAATATATAAATTTCTCACTCACCTTCTAAAAGCGTTCCAAATTTCCAGATCTGAAGTAAAACCTTGATTCAACTCCATTTCCTTCTTATTCCAAAAAATATATATGAAAAGGGTAGATATATATATTAGAATTATAGATCTGCGAAGAAATTTGGGTTGAAGGTAAATATAAGTATATAAATACAAATATATATTACCTCATTATCGTGCAATGTTGATTCACTTCTCTTCTTCTCTTATTTGATTTCTATTCATCTCCAATTTATATATATACAAATATAAATATTATATTTTATAATTTAGAAAATAATGGAGAAGAGAAAATGGCAAAGCTTTGCTATTGCTTTCAGAAAAATATGAGAATTGAAGAGAGGGTTAGGCCTAAATTTATAGACACTTGAATCAACCATAGCCGTTAGATCGAAATATATTAAATTCGGGCCATTAGGCCAAATGAAACCCTACCCTACATGCTTGAAGCGGTCGACCGTCCCTATCATAGGGGTCGACTGCTTCAGGTCGACCAACCAATAAACGGGTCAACCTATGGTCCCCAGATATTCATTATACAAACGTTAATTCCTAATCTAATTATTTTCGTTCCAAATTCGTCTTTCGTTCGTAACTTCTTCATTTGGACTCTGATCGCAAAACTTCAAATATGAAAGTTGTTCAAAATTTTACCACGAACGCAATGGTACAAGTTTCATAGTCAAATTCCATTGTTTGTACAAATTCCTTTTTTGGAGCCAAATTAACCAACTAAATAAATAACTAACGCTAAATTATGGGATGTTACATTCTTTCCCCATAAAAGAATTTCGTCTTCGAAATTATACCAATGACTAAGTCATGGTTCTAGCTCGCAAATATCCTAGACTACACAACCAATTTGTGTACAACCAATTTTACAATTAATGTGCACAAGTGCATATTGAATCACAACATAAAAAACATGTATGCATAATGATTCTAAATCGGACCCTCCTATATGAATGCTTTTCTTTTTGAATTTTTTTTTGAAAATATTGTGCAAACAACTTATATATATACTGGCAGTTCTATATGTATACAGATTTTGAAAAATCTTTCACCAAAAATCCACATACTCCTACGAATAGAAGTAAGATGCAACCAATTTGCATCAAATTCCTACCAATCAAAGATCTAATGCATTGAAATCTCGCTTCCTAAATATCACTCATATGCCGAAAAAAGGAATTTTAGGTGGAGAATTTTACATTCTTACCACTCTATAATTTACCCATTTCCCGTTGTGCAGTGAAAATTTCCTCCCTGTCCCGGATTTACTTCAAATTTTCCACGCACAAAACACACTAGGAGGCTTGTTTCCAAGCTCTAAAACGGAACATAGTCCAAATGTAACGACATGATCTTTCGACGCTCGAAAGTCGACATTAATACGTCCACTGTATCAAATGCCGTGCAATCGAATGCCGGAAAACCGAACCATTAGGGTTAAAAAGAAGAGATAGAAGAAGACAAAAGAAAAGAAAGAACAGAAAAACAGAAACAGAAACAATATCAGAATCTCACATTCGCAGCGGAACAAAATATAATACATGAATGAATAATCTTTATCACAAAGAACTATATCAGTTTATACAATACATCATCAGAGTTTACAACAACAATACACAACACTGGACAGTTATATAAACTTGTCTCCATAACAGAATACACAGCGGAATAAAAATATAAGTACGGGAGTACGTCTCGCCATCCAGCTCGCCTCCAAAGCTCCAAAATATACAGAATATCCTAATAACATAACTCTAGGCTGCCCGTGTGGAAAATTATGGGCACCCAGAGTTTAGAAAGGGAACAAAAAACTCTGAGTCAGTCATGGTGACTGGTGTGAGATCGTAAAACAGTCATTTTCACAAAGAAAATAAAACAAATTCGCAATGCTTTTGGAAAATGAAACTACCATAAGGCCTCCCGCCACACACACAATGCAAACGCAGAATTGGAGGAGATTTCTCCTTATGATAGTCAAAGATGCTTACTACAAAAAATTCTTTTTAATATTATCATTAGTGCATAGTGTCGAAACCATTTCGAAAGTATAATATTAATCTTAGCCAGCATAAGCATTCTGCACTTATGCCTACTATAGCTACTATGTTCAATAGCAGGTTACCGCCACATTCCATAGCAGGTTATACAACTAAAACCGTACAGGGCTCGTATTGTTTCTTTGGATTTTCCAACAAATGGTCAGGCTAAGGAACTTCCTACTGCCACATGGGTACGCCTCTGGCGGGACGTCCCGAGAACCACCTGGCTCTCTGCCAACACAAGGCCGGTTACCCCCTTCCCGGGTAGTAAACCTGAGATATGCCACCCCCGGTCCTTTGGGACCTTTATCTGAGGCGCCTCGATCACAAAGCAACAATCACACAGAGTAAATGAGATTGGAGCAACCACACAGGTAAATATCTGGGCTCCATACCATGATACCACCTTTTTCCAGAAGGAATGGTCATACCCTAGGAGAGCTACCCCTGAAACCTTGCCGCATCTTTCCTGTTTCGACCATTTCCGGTCTGTAAGGCTCGATGAGGTCTCGTCCACAAAGCTACGCTTTACATGAAAGCCATGCTTTGATCACGAATGATCATCAACACATAGCATCACTTAGCATGCCACACTACCAAATTGGGAGTATATCACTGATAACCTTCAACTACATAACCTCTGAGCTCGTACGTCTCAGAGAAGGGTGTTAAGCTAAGAGAATAAATCTTCGCCACCAAACAGAAATGTATTTGAAAGAAATCAGCTCTATATCTCAAAGTGTAGTGTCAGACATACAACCATACAAGTCTGTTCCGGGTTCGAACAGAACCGAAGGCACTTCCAAAGAAGCCCTTGCAATCCGGATAATTTCTAATCACGTCCGGACTTCCCATCACAAGAAGAGTGATATAAATCTCTATACCAGAGCAACTCGATGCAGAGACATTCGACAGGTTGTCCTTTCATTTTCGAAAATACCCGGTCTTCAACACCGGTCTTCAATTGCAATTCATAACGTCGTATTATTATTCGGAATGGGTTATATGACACAAAGTCCTCTCTCGGCTTAACCGAATAATGAGCGCTTGTTTTAAAAATAAGTGTTGCATTCAAATTTCAAGCAAATCACAACAAATACCCATTTAAAGGTCAATATTAATAGTCGGTTATTTAACTATCAATCAATATTCACAACATCACCAATTTAAATAATTTTCCCAAATTATTTATTTTCAAAATATCTTCACAAGATATATATTTTCCACACTTCATCACTTTGAAAACCAATTTCAAATCACTTTTCATCTTTCAAACTTTTGAAAACAAATTTCAAATCACATTTCACCTTTCAACTTTTGAAAACAAATTTCAAATCAATTTCCTTACGCGGAATATATTTCCAAATATTTATTCATTTCCACTGGAAATCTGCCGAGTTCAAATACTTTATCTCCAAAATATTCCTTAAAATCCAATTTCAGAATTTTTTCTTTTATAATTTAAAACTATTTTGGAAATATACTCGGCTTTTCAAGGAAAATACACTTCCATTTCAAAATGGTCCATTTAAACCAATTAAATAAATCCTTATCGATTTATTCCAAATTTACATCCCAAATCTGTAGATTTTATTTCCACACTTTAAAAATAAATCAATGTTTATTTTTAAAATAAATTTCCCTTTCCTTTATAAATTCCATTCTGAATTTAAATTTCCAAATATTCGCTTTTATATGATTTTCAAATCGATTTCTCAAATATTCACTTTCAACTCTAAAATCAAATTCCAAATTGATTTCTAATTTATTTCAACACCAAATCAATTACAAATTGATTTCTAAGTTCATTTCCAAATACCAAATCATTTTTACAAATCGATTTCCAAATTTATTTCAACACAAAATCCATTTTAATTCAACACCAAATAAATTTTCATATCGATTTCCCAAGGATTTATTTTCAAATACCCAATCATTTATCAAATTGATTTCTAGAAATTTATCACCTTTTAAATAAAGTCCTTTATTCTTTCCAAACTATTTAAAATCCGTATTTTAAATAAATTCTTCAACTTTCGAACAATACTATTCAAAATCCTTTCACCATATTTTGGAATTAATTCGATAAGATTTACAAAAATCAATTTTAATACTTTAATTCCTTCTTTTAAATTCACCTAATTCTTTCAAAAGGAATTTTCTTAAAATTTCCAACTTTAAATTCAAATATCCAATTTTATTTATTTCTGGTATCCAGCGATACCAAAAATACATTTGGCTAAGTTTTAGCCTTCAACAATTTCAATCACAAATATAATCATACACAGATTATAATTAAATCAACACACAGCATTGAAACAAATTCAAATATTTGAGGAATCCAGTTGGATCCCTCCAACCTGTTGCCATGCATCCATAGATGTTAGCACAATACCAATTCCACTTCGAGGTGGAATATCGCGGTATATGGGATTTATAAAAATATCATCCGCTATTATGCGGCGCAATAGGGTCTCATCCGCTATATAATGCGGGAAATCAACAACTCCAATATATATATATATATATATATATATATATTCCAATATATATATATATATATATTGCTATATACTACTACATATACTATCACAATCAAGAAATCAATCAATAACCGCAATTCAAATTTTTATTTGAGTGAGAAGATCTCACCTTTGATTTTAATTTCGCAATCCCATTTTCCATTCCATTTTGTTTCTCTTCATTGTATTAGACCTTGTATAAACAATTTATACAATTTATTAATATCCCAATCAATCGAATAATTAAATTTCTATTTAACAATTTTCAATTTAACTAGTATGTATTTTAAAATCCCTTTTCAACCATATATATTTTCCTTTAAACCTCGTAACAAACATTATGAACTTTTATAAATATTCGAATTAGTTGAACAAATAAATTTTCCTATTTGATAAGTTAAATTAACCAATGATTAAATTTAAAAATTAAAATTTGATTTGAAACAAAAATATTTTCTTTTCTTTTGAAACCTCACTTATAAAAATTAATCTATATAGATTCAAAATCAAATTTTATATAATCTTTCAAACAATTTAAACTCCATTTTTTTCCAAAGTCTCATATATACATACATACATACATATATATATATATATATATATATATATATATATATATATATTCAGTTTTAAACGTGATCAAACAGTGTAAAATTTTCTGCATATTATACTTTTCATTCTGTTTAATAATTGATTAAAACATCAAGATAACCCAATACCTTATTGGCAAATTTCCACCACTTGCACGTGTGAATCTGGGTCGACTCCAACCCCAGCACCACGCTCGACCGAGCTCGACGACCAGGCTATGCTCGAAATCGCGCCATGAATCCATCACCTGCCGCGACCTCCCCGCTCTCGATCCCACGCCCAATCAGACGCGAGCCTCTACACTTGCGGTCACCGAAACCCTAGACGCTCCACCATCACTTCTTCGCGTGCGCACGCGATGGTCGACGCAGCCATCCCCTCGTGACTTCGATGTCGATCACGCCGCCCTCTACGAGCCATCGCGATTACGTTCCTCTTTTTTTTTTTTATCTGCTCGCGATTTCAATTGAAAATAATTTCGATTTGAAAATGTAAGGGGCACGACAATGAATTTTAGAAGGAGGGCTTCGGCAATTTTTAATTTTGAACGAGAAGAAAAGTTTTCGTTTGTTTTTTTCTGAATGAAAAGGGCTTCGTACTAAAACTTTGATTTTTCTTTCGGCCAGTTGCATGAGGAAGACGCTTTGCTACAGTAACACACGAAGTGAAAGAAAAACAGCGATGTGAAATAATATCAGCTGATGGTTGACTAGTGTAAATATCCCATTCAAATTTAAATTCAAATCGTCACGGATTTGCAACTCAAAATTTCGATATCCTATCGAGACGTGCCGCTAGGCGTTTGCAATGTTATACGCCTATTCCGAATGCAATGGAAAAGGTTGCAAGTCCAAATTTGATCGTATGGAGAAGATAGCTTTTTGGACCCAGTTAAAATATTGAATTTTCGATATGATTTTCAGCGCGTTTGCTTATCGTACGGCCAAACAATCACTCCAAACATTACGAAAATTAAAATCCAATAATAATACAATATTACGGATCCAATGGAACTAGTTTCGTCAAATTCCGAGACTATGCCTCAGAAGGCTATTTTTAAATTCGATTTAAACGATAAAATTTCAAAACTGAACAAAACAGTTTCAAATTCAATTCTGAAACTTTTATTATCTTCAGTATCATAAATATGAATTTTCTAAGCCTTCAAATTATTTTTAACAAGCTTAAAATTCCAATTTCAAAATTTTACCCAATTTCATACAATTAAATTCACTAATTAAATTGCCAAATTCATTCTAGTATTTGAATTTCAAATTAAACTGATTTCCTGATATTTAAAATCAATTAAATATCTTGATTTTCAATGTCCAAAAATTCAGGGTCGTTACATTCTTCCCCCCTTAAAAGAATTTCGTCCCGAAATTACAAGTTAAGAAGAATGCTTCGATCCCCGTTAACTATTTTCTCAAATCCAAATAGTTTTAAACAACTTTCCAGAATAATCTTTTATTAAGACACACCAATCTTTTTCTAACTTTCCAAACTTATTCATAAGTTCGAACAACTTTATTTTACTACACATTTCAAATTTAAATTTTAATTTTAATTATCCAAAATTGCTCAAAAATTTTCTAACTCTCTAAATTTTCGAAAAATTTCGCCAGCGTCTCCTTTGCGCGGCTAGCTCGGTACAACTACAAAATGTCCCTACGGACTCCCAAATTCCAATAGAAAACAAAATGCCAAGTGGCAAAATAAAAAACCCAATCAAATTTCATACTGAAATTTAAATACATACCTCTTGTCGAACAAATTCAAATTTATTTTCGAAATCAAAATCCAATTCCATTTTCCTTTATACCCCCTGTATAATTTACTTCACAATAATGTCCAAATTTACTTATTGGATTCCCAATACCCATTTTACTTAAGAATTTTCTCCATTTCTTAAGTTCAATATAAGTATTTACATACTTCTTATACTTATTTTCACTTCACTAACAAAGTTATATATTCATTTCCATTCAACTTTGCATTTTCAATTTCATTTGAATTCAATTTACAATTTCAATTCTATTTGAATTCATTTTATCTTCAAAAATTCACTTAGTGAAAACTCGATATTCACTTTTTCCAAAGCTTTTAACTTCGACCAAAACAATGGTTTTCATTTTCTAGTTCAATTCCTACGTTTCCATTACAATTTGAAAATCAATTTTCCGTTTTAACAAAATTTTCCAAATTTTTCAAAAATTTTCTAACTCCCAAAATTTTCAGAAAAATTTGGCGGAGTCTCCTTTGTACAGAGGAGCTTTTGCAATTTGACAAAAGATATAGATATATATACATCGACCCACACGGTCGGAAAAGCAAAAACAGTTCATATTTCCTATTTTGTATTGCGTAGGCGTACCTTTATTAGCATTTTAAGCAAAGCGGTTTAATTTTTTAGCTATTTGCGCGACCAAATGCAGCTAAACGGCTTCCAAAACCTGTACTTACTCAATTTAAATATGTAAGTGACATATATAGAAAATCTATTAACATTTCACTTAATTTCGATAGCAATTACATAGATTTCATAAGCAACACATCTAAAATTATTTCCATTAGCAATTTATATGATTTCGATACAAATTAAATTTCTTACGACCAATTCACATACAATTTCCATTCAATTCAAGTGATTTACAGCTCACTTTCTTACATTCTATTCATTTTTAAGCGAAACGTATTCATATCCATTCTAGTTTATAACCAATTTAAATTGATACCGATTCAATTTATTTTAATTCCACTTCATTTCAATTTGCATTTCATATTTACATTCGGTTTGTTTCATTAACCAAACAAATTTCATTCAAAATCATTTCATAAAATTCGACAACAACCGTTTCACAATCTTACTTAAGGCGAGCATTTATCCAAATATTACTTAAGTTATTTCAACTCAAAACTCAAGTTATAGTTTCCTTGTAAATAATTTCCAATTTAATTCTTTGATTTGATTTTTCATTCATCAAATCTATTTTATTTACTAATTTAATTCAATTAGCATATTCACTCATCCATTTTAAATTTCAAATTTCCATTTTTAATTCATCTCGAATTTATTTTATCAATAACAAGGAAATTTTCAATTTATTTCTACTACTTGAATTTATATGCAAATTCAAACCATTTTTATTCAGCTCACAACTCGACTTGATTCAAATCTCATTCCATTTTTTTTTTCAATTCCAATTCATTTATTTTCAAATGTAACTTCATTTGTTCATTCACAAATTCATTCATTTTCAATTTGAATCTTATTCCAATCAAACTTCAAATATTTTATAAGTTATCAACTTATTTACATTCCATTAATGAATTTATTTTCAAATATTCTCTCTGGAATTCTATTTGAAATTATAAATCACATTTACAATTTATATTTTTACAAATCTCATTCGTATATGGATTTATTTCCTTATCTTTTCAATTCATATTCATAAATTTCATTTGTTAAATGGATTTATCTTCAAATCTTTGGTTATACCATTTTATTTCTTATTTGATTTCCATATAACAATGATAATAATTTAATATTATCACTTCTTAACAACAAGCATCCATATACAATAATAATTTACGGAAAATGATTTTTTTTTCTATACAAAAATAGTTTTGGGTAAAATTATTTCATTTACCATAATTAAAACAATACTGTGTCGGTTTATCTTGCTTAAGAGTTTAGAAACCCCTATCGATTTCAGTTGGCCAGATTGAACCGACCAGAATCTATAAACAATCAACCGATAAGTCAACACAATACAAAACAAATTTGTGTATTCACTAACAAATACGCGCTCATATCTATTATTACACTCACACTCATTCTAGAGTACTACTGACTCTATCTCTAATGAGTAACACCCAACAGAGCCAGGGTTGTCGCTTAACCAATTGCTCTGATACCACTTTGTAACGACACGATCTTTCGACGCTCGAAAGTCGACATTAATACGTCCACTGTATCAAATGCCGCGCAATCGAATGCCGGAAAACCGAACCATTAGGGTTAAAAAGAAGAGGTAGAAGAAGACATAAGAAAAGAAAGAACAGAAAAACAGAAACAGAAACAATATCAGAATCTCACATTCGCAGCGGAACAAAATATAATACATGAATGAATAATCTTTATCACAAAGAACTATATCAGTTTATACAATACATCATCAGAGTTTACAACAACAATACACAACACTAGACAGTTATATAAACTTGTCTCCATAACAGAATACACAGCGGAATAAAAATATAAGTACGGGAGTACGTCTCGCCATCCAGCTCGCCTCCAAAGCTCTAGAATATCCAGAATATCCTGATAACATAACTCTAGGCTGCCCGTGTGGAAAATTATGGGCACCCAGAGTTTAGAAAGGGAACAAAAAACTCTGAGTCAGTCATGGTGACTGGTGTGAGATCGTAAAACAGTCATTTTCACAAAGAAAATAAAACAAATTCGCAATGCTTTTGGAAAATGAAACTACCATAAGGCCTCCCACCACACACACAATGCAAACGCAGAATTGGAGGAGATTTCTCCTTATGATAGTCAAAGATGCTTACTACGAAAAATTCTTTTTAATATTATCATTAGTGCATAGTGTCGAAACCATTTCGAAAGTATAATATTAATCTTAGCCAGCATAAGCATTCTGCACTTATGCCTACTATAGCTACTATGTTCAATAGCAGGTTACCGCCACATTCCATAGCAGGTTATACAACTAAAACCGTACAGGGCTCGTATTGTTTCTTTGGATTTTCCAACAAATGGTCAGGCTAAGGAACTTCCTACTGCCACATGGGTACGCCTCTGGCGGGACGTCCCGAGAACCACCTGGCTCTCTGCCAACACAAGGTCGGTTACCCCCTTCCTGGGTAGTAAACCTGAGATATGCCACTCCCGGTCCTTTGGGACCTTTATCCGAGGCGCCTCGATCACAAAGCAACAATCACATAGAGTAAATGAGATTGGAGCAACCACACAGGTAAATATCTGGGCTCCATAACATGATACCACCTTTTTCCAGAAGGAATGGTCATACCCTAGGGGAGCTACCCCTGAAACCTTGCCGCATCTTTCCTGTTTCGACCATTTCTGGTCTGTGAGGCTCGATGAGGTCTCGTCCACAAAGCTACGCTTTACATGAAAGCCATGCTTTGATCACAAATGATCAACGAATGATCATCAACACATAGCATCACTTAGCATGCCACACTACCAAATAGGGAGTATATCACTGATAACCTTCAACTACATAACCTCCGAGCTCGTACGTCTCAGAGAAGGATGTTAAGCTAAGAGAATAAATCTCCGCCACCAAACAGAAATGTATTTGAAAGAAATTAGCTCTATATCTCAAAGTGTAGTGTCTGACATACAACCATACAAGTATGTTCCGGGTTCGAACAGAACCGAAGGCACTTCCAAAGAAGCCCTTGCAATCCGGATAATTCCTAATCACGTCCGGACTTCCCATCACAAGAAGAGTGATATAAATCTCTATACCGGAGCAACTCGATGCAGAGACATTCGACAGGTTGTCCTTTCATTTTCGAAAATACCCGTCTTCAACACCGGTCTTCAATTGCAATTCATAACGTCGTATCATTATTCGGAATGGGTTATATGACACAAAGTCCTCTCCCGGCTTAACCGAATAATGAGCGCTTGTTTTAAAAATAAGTGTTGCATTCAAATTTCAAGCAAATCACAACAAATACCCATTTAAAGGTCAATATTGATAGTCGGTTATTTAACTATCAATCAATATTCACAACATCACCAATTTAAATAATTTTCCCAAATTATTTATTTTCAAAATATCTTCACAAGATATATATTTTCCACACTTCATCACTTTGAAAACCAATTTCAAATCACTTTTCACCTTTCAAACTTTTGAAAACAAATTTCAAATCACATTTCACCTTTCAACTTTTGAAAACAAATTTCAAATCAATTTCCTTATGCGGAATATATTTCCAAATATTTATTCATTTCCACTGGAAATCTGCCGAGTTCAAATACTTTATCTCTAAAATATTCCTTAAAATCCAATTTCAGAATTTTTTCTTTTATAATTTAAAACTACTTTGGAAATATACTCGGCTTTTCAAGGAAAATACACTTCCATTTCAAAATGGTCCATTTAAACCAATTAAATAAATCCTTATCGATTTATTCCAAATTTACATCCCAAATCTGTAAATTTTATTTCCACACTTTAAAAATAAATCAGTGTTTATTTTTAAAATAAATTTCCTTTTCCTTTATAAATTCCATTCTGAATTTAAATTTCCAAATATTCACTTTTATATGATTTTCAAATCGATTTCTCAAATATTCACTTTCAACTCTAAAATCAAATTCCAAATTGATTTCTAATTTATTTCAACACCAAATCAATTACAAATTGATTTCTAAGTTCATTTCCAAATACCAAATCATTTTTACAAATCGATTTCCAAATTTATTTCAACACAAAATCCATTTTAATTCAACACCAAATAAATTTTCATATCGATTTCCCAAAGATTTAATTTCAAATACCCAATCATTTATCAAATTGATTTCTAGAAATTTATCACCTTTTAAATAAAGTCCTTTATTCTTTCCAAACTATTTAAAATCCGTATTTTAAATAAATTCTTCAACTTTCGAACAATACTATTCAAAATCCATTTATAAATATCCTTTCACCATATTTTGGAATTAATTCGATAAGATTTACAAAAATCAATTTTAATACTTTAATTCCTTCTTTTAAATTCACCTAATTCTTTCAAAAGGAATTTTCTTAAAATTTCCAACTTTAAATTCAAAAATCCAATTTTATTTATTTCTGGTATCCAGCGATACCAAAAATACATTTGGCTAAGTTTTAGCCTTCAACAATTTCAATCACAAATATAATCATACACAGATTATAATTAAATCAACACACAACATTGAAACAAATTCAAATATTTGAGGAATCCAGTTGGATCCCTCCAACCTGTTGCCCTGCATCCACAGATGTTAGCACAATACCAATTCCACTTCGAGGTGGAATATCGCGGTATATGGGATTTATAAAAATATCATCCGCTATTATGCGGCGCAATAGGGTCTCATCCGCTATATAATGCGGGAAATCAACAACTCCAATATATATATATTCCAATATATATATATATTGCTATATACTACTATATATACTATCACAATCAAGAAATCAATCAATAACTGCTATTCAAATTTTTATTTGAGTGAGAAGATCTCACCTTTGATTTTAATTTCGCAATCCCATTTTTCATTCCAGTTTGTTTCTCTTCATTGTATTAGACCTTGTATAAACAATTTATACAATTTATTAATATCCCAATCAATCGAATAATTAAATTTCTATTTAACAATTTTCAATTTAACTAGTATGTATTTTAAAATCCCTTTTCAACCATATATATTTTCCTTTAAACCTCGTAACAAACATTATGAACTTTTATAAATATTCGAATTAGTTGAACAAATAAATTTTCCTATTTGATAAGTTAAATTAACCAATGATTAAATTTAAAAATTAAAATTTGATTTGAAACAAAAATATTTTCTTTTCTTTTGAAACCTCACTTATAAAAATTAATCTATATAGATTCAAAATCAAATTTTATATAATCTTTCAAACAATTTAAACTCCATTTTTTTCCCAAAGTCTCATATATACAAATATATATATATATATATATTCAGTTTTAAACGTGATCAAACAGTGTAAAATTTTCTGCATATTATACTTTTCATTCTGTTTAATAATTGATTAAAACATCAAGATAACCCAATACCTTATTGGCAAATTTCCACCACTTGCACGCGTGAATCTGGGTCGACGCCAACCCCAGCACCATGCTCGACCGAGCTCGACGACCAGGCTATGCTCGAAATCGCGCCATGAATCCATCACCTGCCGCGACCTCCCCGCTCTCGATCCCACGCCCAATCAAACGCGAGCCTCTACACTTGCGGTCACCGAAACCCTAGACGCTCCACCATCACTTCTTCGCGCGCGTGCGCGATGGTCGACGCAGCCATCCCCTCGTGACTTCGATGTCGATCACGCCGCCCTCTACGAGCCATCGCGATTTTGTTCCTCTTTTTTTTTATTTGCTCGCGATTTCAATTGAAAATAATTTTGATTTGAAAATGCAAGGGGCACGGCAATGATTTTTAGAAGGAGGGCTTCGGCCATTTTTAATTTTGAACGAGAAGAAAAGTTTTCGTTTGTTTTTTTTCTTTGAATGAAAAGGGCTTCGTACTGAAACTTTGATTTTATTTTCGGCCAGTTGCGTGAGGAAGACGCTTTGCTACAGTAACACACGAAGTGAAAGAAAAACAACGATGTGAAATAATATCAGCTGATGGTTGACTAGTGTAAATATCCCATTCAAATTTAAATTCAAATCGTCGCGGATTTGCAACTCAAAATTTCGATATCCTATCGAGACGTGCCGCTAGGCGTTTGCAATGTTATACGCCTATTCCGAATGCAATGGAAAAGGTTCCGAGTCCAAATTTGATCGTATGGGGAAGATAGCTTTTTGGACCCAGTTAAAATATTGAATTTTCGATATGATTTTCAGCGCGTTTGCTTACCGTACGGCCAAACGAACACTCCAAACATTACGAAAATTAAAATCCAATAATAATACAATATTACGGATCCAATGGAACTGGTTTCGTCAAATTCCGAGACTATGCCTCAGAAGGCTATTTTTAAATTCGATTTAAACGATAAAATTTCAAAACTGAACAAAACAGTTTCAAATTCAATTCTGAAACTTTTATTATCTTCAGTATCATAAATATGAATTTTCTAAGCCTTCAAATTATTTTTAACAAGCCTAAAATTCCAATTTCAAAATTTTACCCAATTTCATACAATTAAATTCACTAATTAAATTGCCAAATTCATTTTGGTATTTGAATTTCAAATTAAACTGATTTCCAGATATTTAAAATCAATTAAATATCCTGATTTCCAATATCCAAAAATTCAGGGTCGTTACACCAAAAATAGACTCCTGCCTCTCGTCGACAAGGCATGAGAATGGAAATCCCAAGGCTAAAACCGTTTTTCTCTTGTTATCGCTTAAATTTTATCGTATCGTCAATCCTAATGCATTGCTAAATTCGCATTTCTAATCTATTTTCTTTCCTATACTTAGCATGTGGCCTTTAAAATCAAAAACTTAATCAAAACCTTTTTTCTTTTTTCAAGTTTGTACGTCGCTTGAAAAATAAACTTCCAAAATAGTTAGACGTAAAATTTTCCCTTGAAATAATTTGGACAAAAATTCTTAAAAAAATTATTTGAGCAGCAAAAATAATTTAAAAATCAAATTTTTTTTCAAGCAAAACTTTTTAAATCAAGAGAAACTTTCCAAAATATTTTTCTTCTTCAAAATTTGACAATTCAAGCCACATTTTTAGCGTTAGTCGGAAGTTGGTTATGCCGTAAACGCATAAGCTCAATTCTAACAATCTACAACTAGCCTTAACTCATAAAACTTGACATTTTATTTAAAAATGTTGACATACTCAGTTATCCAAAAATTTTAGCTTTTAAGGAACATGAATAATAACCCGTGATTCCAAAATAATTTAACCTGTCATTCGCTTGCTAAAATTTTCATCTATTTAAAACTTCTAGTCTCACATTGCATTTTATTGTTAGTTAAGTGTCCTTTGAGATTTTCATATTTATACTGTTTCTTCCAAACATACATATAAGAGTGGTTCACATTTTTGGAAATAACAACATACTAAATAAATAGTAATACATCTCATAATATCTTGCACGTCTTTAAAAGAGACAATTAACAGTTTCAACTAAACAACCTAAAACAGAAAGAACAAATCTTGGAATAAAAAGATACAACAACACACTACAGAACCTAAAATACTACCTACAGACTACGGGATGGTCCCAATCCTCGATGGGAACTCGAGCCGTTGTCGCTGCCTCGAAAAGGGCGAAGCATAGCGACTAAGTACTCAGTCTCGTAACTCTAGCGCTATAGCTCGATCCTCATCTCTCGTTGATCAGCGCGGCTCCCCTGGATTTCAGTCTGGACTTTCCGAATGGCGACTAGCTCAGGACTCTGATATCCCTCGGCGCCCTGTCCCTACACCGCCTCCTGCTGTTGGCTCAGCTGCTACGGTTGCTGGAAAAGGAATTCCCACCTTCCCAAGGGAGGCTCTATCAATAGCAGGCAGGACCTTTGTTTGGGCAGTCTCCCTACTAAGATTCACCCCGTATCGCCTGAAGATGAGAGTGAATAGGTGACAGTACGGAAAATAACTCTGTGGGGGTGTCAACTCCTTTGTCAGAAAAATGAATCATAAGAGTACGTGCCCAATGATGGTTACACCATCCAAAACCGCATAGGTGGCCTTCCATATCCAAGGATAAATCCGATCATAGCTTCCTGTCTTAGGGATGATGTTGTGCTGAATAATGAACACAACAAGACGGGCAGTCGGACGTAGATTTTCCGTCCTTCAGACACCAAATCCTTGAGAAAAGATCCATTGCAAGATCTCCGGGTCGGTATCTTAATATCGTCCAAATCCACGCCATCCGCGAAAATCTCCAAAATATCGCCGAAGTGGCCGTCAGACATCTCGATCCTAACTCCTTTAACCTCCGACTAAATGAAACTATCGTCTTCATTGAAATTCAACATCAAATGAATGTCGAAAAGATAAATGCAACATGAGTAGCATTCCTGCTCAAAAGTCTCGAAGCACAGGATCGATGCAAGTCCTACCGCATCAAAAAACTCTTCAAGCCCGAAAGCAGCGCGGTCTCCGAATTTCACTGGTCACCCCTGAAGGAATTTGTAATTAGCGAAGCTGAGAAAAGTAGAGATCTTTTGGTCATTCCGGTCCAGCCACCTGATCTCTTGAGGGGTGATACCAGGGTAGCATGAGGAGGAACCAGCAGTGTGGGGAGGTGCCATGGGCTAAGGAGTGGAGAAATAGAGTTTAGATCTATGGTGGAGGTGGGGAAAAGATCCAACGCATGAAAAACAATGCAAGGGGAAGGCGAGGTGGCTCTACTCGTTAGAGAGAGGGAGAAACAGCATCGTGTGGAGGTAGAATTGAGGAAGTGGGAGCTAATTTAGACGAGGAGGGGCTTTCTTTTTTGGTTCAACTACAATGGAGAGAGGGAGCTTGATTTGGTGGTGGCTGAAGAAAATGGACGCGACTTATACAGTCGTGTTCCAGGTTCAACCTGGGCCAAAACCTGTTAAGCGGTCGACACCCCCTAAGTCAACCGGTCGACCGTTAGGCGATCTTTTCGCGCACATTGAACCTGGACCCTTTCGGGCTAGGTTAATTAATAACATTAATAAAAATAATAAGAATAACGATAATCATTTCATGCTGTTTTCTTCGAGTGACACGATCAGAAAAATCCCTGCCCTCTTTATGACTGTGCCCAAGCTTGCCGTCTAGCTTTACGAACCATTCCTTCGTTATTCGCAGTACTTCAAACTTGTACTGTTTCAACCATCAACAATTCCAAAAACCCGATAATATTCCAACTGCTATTACCCTCACACTTCACGCGGAAATATTTCTTTCGACAGCTGGCGGGTGCAACAACACTTTTAATTACATACCCTAATAAAATTAAATGTCATCCTTATTTCGTCCGTCCCTTTGAAGAGAGAAAACTTTAAAAACTTCGATTTTTACAAACAGGGAAATCATTGGGCTAAATGTTCACGCTTTGAAACTTATTTCCAAATTGAAAAACTATCTTCTTGCCAAAAATCAAAATCAAACATTTATTAATACATACATATAAATATTTAAGAATTTTAAAACCTACATCTCTATAAACCAAAATTTCTTAACACGACCAACTTAGTGATATACGTGTTTCTTGAAAATTAAAATTTCAAAACTTCCCAAAATTCTAAAATAAACCCTTGAGAAAAGAAATCCTCTGAAAATCCTTTTTTCAAAACCTAAGACATTTTAAAAATATTCTATAGAAATTCTCTCATAGGAATTGACCTTAATTCATCAAATAAAAATCCAGTTTGCCATCTAAAGGTGGTTGATGGACATTACCTTGCCAAAACTGATTTTCGAATGTGTGCGACAGACATAATTCTATTTCCCACTTATCTGGAATAATTGTGTATCTTCGACTGCAAGTCAGCATCAAAATCCAAAATCACAAGGTAGCTAGAATCTCAACCATCAAGTCGAACATCCTCCAGTCTCCAGGATTCTACCATATGTCGTACTCATGCTCTTCTCCATCAGTGCCCTACGCATCACCAACACTCTGTGGGGGTAATTCAGAGTCGGCATGAAATCTTAACTCTAAGATATTTCCAACCCATAGTTGCTTTGCCCATTCCTTCAAAGTGAAACTACAACTACTTCTATAATCGGATTCTTAGGGTCGAGTGTAAAAATAATAATAATAGATAGGAAAATACGAATACATTCTCTCAACTGATCCTAATTCCTCTGATCGACTAACTTAGGCTCTAATACCAAATGTAACAATCTGTATTTTAACGGATCCAAATTTCAACAAAAAATCAAAACCCAAGTCCATCAAATTATAGATCATTGGATTTGGTACCTGCAAATAAACATGAGCATTATCAGAGATTGATAAAATCTAAACCGACAGCGGAAACAATAATAGGATATACATAATGACTATGGCTACTACCTTGGAATTAATGGTATTCCTTAGATATCAGATTGTACATCAACATCAAACATGAGAGAAACGAAGACTTCTCCAACAATTAATCAACTCCAGCTCCAGCGACTTATTCCTCTAAATCTATCCTATGGGTTGTAATAGGGAGCGGGTCAGAACAACGTTCTAGTTATCGGAAAACCAATACAGTGTTCATAACATAAATTCATGCCGATTGGTTTCCATTTAATTGTTATGTCAGCTATTCTAAGATAAACTAAATTAACCTAATATTGCACATACAATATTCGTACCTACCATAATTCATCTACCCACCCTTTCCAAGGATAGAATACCGACGTAAGTCTATCAGCCATTTAATACTTCCAAATATGAAGCGGGCTCCTAGCATTGTCATCGTTGGTCTATTGGTCATAACTACAAAGACCTTTCACCGCTATTTATGGCTTTATAATATATAATAGCCATATTACTAACGCATCTACCATCATTAAAGTTTTAGCCATGTGAGAGACAGTTCCTGTAATGACCCCGAATTTTAATTAAATTTAAATTGATAATTAATTGAATTTTTTTGAATTAATATTGTAAAATTAATGGTAAATGTATTCGAGTTTCCCCCCTATCAAATAAAAAAAAGTGTTAAATAATTTAGAGTTAAATATTGTATATATGTGTGAATATATGTGTATATGTGCATATATGAGTAAATATGAATTTGAGTTTAAATCTAGAATAAATGGTTCAATAATAACAATTTGAGTTTATAAAAATATATTTATAGAATTCAAATAAGTGTTGATGTTAAACAAATATTTCAAATAGATTTATAGTTATATAAAATGAAAAATGAACATATTAAATAATTTTAGAATTTTATAAACTATAAAAATGAATATTATAAAGTAAAGCAAAATTAAAATGGAAATTTATTTTATTAAAGTGATATTGCAAAAGAAAATAAAAAAAAATAAAAAAATACATTCAAGTATATTCTAGTGTGAATAAATATACATAGCTATGTATATACACTTGCAAAAGAAAGCATATATTCAAGTGTAAGCAAATATATATATCTATCTATGTACACCTAAAACAAAACAATGATAACTAATGCCATATCATATCAGCCGAAAGAAAAGAAGAAAAAAATGAATTTGTACAAAGTAATTAATGCTAGCACCACAACATTATCATCTCAGCCGAGACAAGCAAGTAAAGGAAAACAAAATAAGCAAGATTGTACATGCAAAATAAAAGAAATAGTATTGTAAACATGATAAGGTACCAAAGCATTAAATGCTATCATCTCAAATTTGCTGGAAAATCACTTCAGCCACCAAAGCTAAGAAGAATATATGTCCTATGTTGTACAAATAAAAGAAATATCACCTATAAACTCATATCAGCTTGTATAAAAAAATGTATACCCTGTAACTTCATTTCTATATATCCATTATCTTCATCAGTTCGTTCATTTCAAGCTGAGAAAATATAAAGTAAGCATCATCAAAAATTTAAACCACATTCAACTAAAACAACAAATCAACTCAACAAATCAGAGATCACGGAAGCTTCAGCTTGCAAATTTTAAAAAGCCTGTTTCATCAAGCAAACTCTCTTCTTTCTGGAAAATAATGTGAGTAACATCACTTTTAATAAGTTTAAGTATTGAATCTATTGCATGTTAAGTTCTATGTTAAGTATATACCATGTTTATACATATCAGTAGATCTTCTGTATATATATATGTTGTCCCTGTATTTTACTGTCCTTAGTTTCCAGACTCAAGAATTGATCAAAAATCCATTTTCTCTTGATCTAGTTTCTATTAGGATTGAAAATATAAATAAAAGTTGTTTGTCTAATCATAGATTAATGATAAAAATTATAACTTAGTTAAAATTTAAATTGAGTGTCTCTGGAAACCAAAAGAACAAAGCAAAATTTTGATAAGTGAAATTTTCAAACATATTAATTCGATGTTTCAAGTTTATAATCTGAAATCGTACTCAAAATCATGATTTTTGGAAGCAAAATTATAATTTTTAATTTGGGTTTGTATACGCATTTCTGAGTTGAACAGAAGTGGTGTTTTGGGTTGCCTCTGGTGATCTCGGCGATCTGGGAGATTGTAGTTTTCAGTAGTGGTAGTGGGATGATCGGAGAGTAAGGGAAAAATAGCAGGGAGGCGATCAAGGGATGGTGGCGATGGTGGTTGACCTTCGAAGTCTGTAGCCCTAGTTTTTAGGTCGATCGAAAATGTTGTCGTCACGAACTCTCTAGTGGATCGAGTGCAGCAAAATTTAGGGAAGTAGTAGAGGTTGAGGCGACGAAGTGATGACCGAGTTTTCGTGTGTTCAGATGGTCGGAGCTGCGATCACGAGATTGTTTCAGGTTGGGGTTGTGGTGGTCTACCTGTTCCAGGTTTTGAATTCGAACTCGATTTCGAATTCATGCTGGAAACAAAGTTCTGGGTGGTCGTGAGGCTTGAGGGGATCATCGGCGACTTGCCGAAGATCGTTGTGATGGTCGAAAGGCACTGGAACGCCGATGCACGTGCACAGGGTCAATTCCGTGCATCTTAGTTGTTTGGTGGAGAAGAAGAGTCTGGGCACGAGACTTTTCTCGCGTGTGGCTCGATTAATTCGAGTCATATACTCGAAGCAGGAATAGGGTATTCTCGGATCAAAAGTTTTGTTACAGGCTTACAACCTGAACTGTTTTGAAAATTTTTAAATTTAAATTTTAATCAAGGTTTAAAACTGGGTTTTAAAACAAAATGTAAATAAAGATTCCAGTTTGAAATAGAATTCAGTTTTGAAGATAAATAAAGTTTTTAATTCAATTTGTTATTTAAAATATAAGAAATTAAAGGTATGAAGAATTTGAATTTTAAATAGAATTGAATTTGAAAATAAAATTTAAACAAGTTAAATTTTAAACCTGGAACTAATTTCAAATCAGATTTTAAGATTTGGAAATTAATTTTAGTTTTATCACTTAAGTATGGCAATGAGTTAAAATGTTGAAGAAATTTGCTTTAAACTTTATTAAAAGTAAATAAGGATTTATTTTAGATTTTAAATCAAAATTGGAAATAAAAATGAAATTTGAAACAATGTTTTCAATATATTGTGAAAATCATTAAATCATATAAAAATAAGCGTGTTACTTTAAGTAATGAAGATTAATGATTTCTAATTCATTAACGAATGAATTTTTAACAGTGAATCGATTTATAATCAAAAATGATTAATATAAGAGATTTTCTTTAAAAAGGTGATTAAAGAAATTCAATAGTTAATAAAATCATTAACTAAGATTATTTGAACAATTAATTAATGTGATAAATTTTAACAATAAATTTAGATTGATTAATTTAATAAAAATCAATTGTGGAACTATTAAGTATAATTACTTAATGACAGTAATTATGGAATTAATTATTCAATGTAATTAATTGAGTTAATCGAATTAGTTCAAGTTAAAATTTCTTAAGTTAATTAATTCAGAATAATCAATTGATAATTTGGAAAATATAATTACTTAGAGAAGTAATTAATAGATAATTACTGAATGTAATTAATTGAATGATGATTTAAAATCTGAGTAAATTATTTGTTAATAAATTAAAGGATTAATTAATAATGGTGATTAATTAAGATTAATTCAATAATTAAAGATTAATTGATTCATTGATTTAAAATTGATTAGTTAATAATTAAGGGTTAACAAATAAATTTGAAAGAAAGATTTATTTCAAATAATTTGTAATTAAATTATGATAATTAACCCTGATTAATAATTGATACATCTGATTTAAATTAATCAGTTGATTAATAATTTCACTTGTGAATGTTTGGACTTGACTAAATGATTGAATTGCTTGATATCTCTGATCTGTGATGCTTTGTGATGTATTCTGATTTGTGTGTAATCTGTACTGTAGTTCATTTATCTGGAATGAATGTAAATTATTATCTGTAATATTTATATATCTGTGATTTGTGAATGAAAAGATAAGCGTTATCATTATACCGCTTATCAACTATATTTCTGTATTCTGATCTGTGATGATTGAATGATGTTGCACTACTGTGTGAAACCCCTGGACTACACCATACACACACAAATATGGATTTCACGTGGAAATCAGTTAAGTCGCAGATTTTTAACAAATTTTAAAGATTGAATTCTTGAATTCAACTAGTTTTGGAAATTTGAATTAAGAGCTTTGCAAATGAGTTTCAAATGTAAAAGTTATTTTATATAACTTAATAAACCTTGATATTTTAATAATTTGATTTAGATTTGAATTCAATATTTAGAATTGAATTCAATGATTTGGGAAAACTAATTGTTTTTAACTGATAAAAGCTCTTATATAAGAAATGGATTTCCAATTTGAATTAAAGGAATTTCAAGTTTGAATTGAAAAATGGTTTTCCAAGTTATGAGTGAATTCTTTTTGAAAGCTATGAATTGAATCTGTTTATTTTTAACAGATTTAAAATGGTGATTTGTTTAAACCATTCGAAATGAAATTGTTTTGAAAGCTATGAGTTAAATCTTTGATTTAAAGATTTAATGAATTAATCAAATTGAAATGGAAATTAATTTGGAAAATATGTGAATGAATCTTTTGTTTAAAAGATTAAAGTGTGTAAATTGTTTAAACCGTTGAAGGTTGTTAAAATGAATCTTTTTGTTTAAAGATTTGAAAATGGTAATTTGTTAAACCATTTGAAAGGAAAGTTTGGGTTTAAGCTGTGACTTAACTGAAATCCCAATATCCATATGTTTTAAAAATATTGCGCTCATTATTCGGTTTAGCCGGGAGAGGACCTTTGTGTCACATAACCCATTCCGAATAAGTGATACGTCGTATATGGATTGCATTGAAGACCGGTGGTGAAGACCAGGTATTTGCGAGAACGATAGGATAACCTATCGATTGTCTCTGCACTGAGTCGCGCTGGTATATAGATTTCCTAAGTGATGGGAAATCCGATCGGGATTGTGAATATCCGGATTGCAAGGGCTTCTTCGGAAGTGCCTTCGGTTCTGTTTGAACCCGGAACAGACTTGTATGGTTACATGTCTGACATTACATTTTGAGATATAAAGCATATTTCTTTCAAATACATTTCTGTTGGTGGCGGAGAATTTATTCTCTTAGCTTAACACCCTTCTCTGAGACGTACGAGCTCAGAGGTTATGTAGTTGAAAGTTATCAGTGATATACTCCCAATTTGGTAATGTGGCATGCTGAGTGTTGCTGTGTGTTGATCATTTATGATCAAAGCATGGCTTTGTCAAAAAGCGTAGCTTTGTGGACGAGACCTCGTCGGACCTCACAGACCGGAAATGGTCAAAACAGGAATGATGCGGCAAGGTTATGAGGGTCGTGCCCTTTAGGGTATGTCATTTCCTTCTGGAAAAGGGTGGTATCATGGTATGGAGCCCAGATACTTACTCATGTGGACACACTTTATTTATTATGTGTTACCGAGGCCTCGCATAAAGGTCCCAAAGGACCGGGGAATGGCATATTCGTGAGTTACCTAGTTACAGGGGTAACCCGGCCTTGTGTTGGCAAAGAGCAGTTGTCTCTCGGGACGTCCAGCCAGAGGCGTACCCATGTGGCAGTAGGAAGTTCCTTAGCCTGACCATTTGTTAGAAATCCAAAGAAATAATACGAACCTTTACGATTGAAATTGTATAACCTGTCTCCTCAGGCGGCAGCTATAGCAGGCATAATATAATGGTACCTATGCTGGCTAAGATTAATATTGTATTTTCGAAATGATTTTTGTACACTATGCACTAGTAATAATATCAAAAGAGTTTTTCTTTTGCGTAGTAATCATATTTGACTATCATAAGAAGCAATCTCCTCCAAGTCTGCGATTGCATTGTGTGTGTGGTGGGAGGTCTTATGGTAGTTTCATTTTCCAAAAGCATTGCGGGTTTCAATGTTTAAAGTTCTTTTGTGGTTGTTTTAAAGATAAACTGTTTTTGTTACTCACACCAGTCCCACGACTGAATCGAAGTTTATTGTTCCTTTCCTAAACTCTGGGTGCTCATAATTTTCCACACGGGCAGTCTAGAGTTGAGTTTCTTTTTCAGATAGTCAGGTTTAGTTGACATTGGAGCTAGTTCAGTTTTGGAGATCATGACTGACATTGCTTATCTTGATGGTTCGAGCTGATGTTGGAGTTGTTGGAGTCATTCTCTCTTTCAGATCATTTGGAGTTATCTCTTCTGTTATTTCCGCTGTATCTTTATTTATCTCTGATATTGTTGTATCATATTGATATCATTGTTGTATATCATACTGGATATTGTATTCATTGGAGTTGTATATGATATCATCTGTTTCTTTATTTCCACTGTGTTGTTATACTTAATGGTGTTATAAGCTCCGGTGAGTCAGATTCGGCGTTTGAATCTACGGCATTTTGAGTACAAGTGAAGTACGGGTGCCGATTTTCGAAAGCTGAATTTTGGATCACTACAGTTCCTAAGCCACTTAATACCTTATTAATAAGGACTAGGAATACCCGTGACCATTTAATACCTATATTCTAGGTAGGCCTTTGTCATTTAATACCTAATCCCAATCTTCACTAGTGCTATCCAGCTGACATTGCTTGGAATTTCACTGGAACACTTAATACTTCTTTATGAGAGAGAGGCGAACCCTAGATCAGTCACTTAATACCTCATCCTGAAGCGAACCCTTTCTGAGATATCCACTACCGCTCCTAATCTATAATTTGAACCATTCAATACTTTTAATTAGGAAAGAGGTGGACCCTCAAACAACCACTTAATACCTCTACTCCCTAAGCAGATCCTATTATTTCCAAAATTGTTTCCCACAGGTTCTATGATAGATGATGTCCCACATTAGTAATAAGTGTACACAACTACTGGTAGCCTTTGAGTGAAGGGCAGACTTCCATCGTGTCACTTTACCGATCTCGCATTCCGATCTTCTAATTCCAATTATTCTATGGGTCCTGTGGTTAAAGATGTCTCACATCAGTCGGAAGTGTACACAACTGTTGGTATCCTCAAAGTGAAGGGCAGACTTATGTTGTGTAACTCTACTGACCTCACATCCCAACCTACTAAGTCCAATTAATTATTCTATGCTTTACTAACTTAAGCCATATTATCCTAGGCTTTATTATCACTAAGCTTTATCATCCTAAGTTGGATATTGGAATTAGCTTACTAATCTCCTTTCATTTATTTAAGGCTATATAATTTACCTTAAATACTCGACTTTCCATAAATCCCCTTTTTATCTATTTCTCCATAAATGTTAACTTGTCCATGATAAAAGATTATCATCCTAAGGACATTTCCTAAGACATTTATATATTTACTAATTTTCAATTAGTAATCTCTTGTAACTATTCCATAGTTATTCTCTAACTTTTTTATTTATCAGTCTCATTAATCCATTTACCCTATCAATTATTTGTAACTCCCATATGCATTCCACATTTATTACCCATTAATTGGAGTTACAACCTTTCCTCACTTTCCTTCCAAGTTCCTATCCGCAAATCAACATTATTACTACGTATAACTAATATCCTAAGCGAGCATTAAGCGTAATAAATCTTTATATTTATTAGCACGTTACGTATAAATACCTACTTCTACCAAATATATTCTAGTCACAAATCTTTTACTAGAATATTATTTTCCATATTTAATTTGCTGAAATTGCATTTCTTAGGAGAATTCTCCGTTATGATTTCCATAAATTAGTTTGAAACAAAAGATCAAGAATAAAAGGAAAGATTTGCCCTCATTTGAAATTAGAAGGAATGATTAGTTTCTTTTTATTGGAATAGACAGTATAAACTACGGAGAATAAATCTGTACTTTACACATCTCTTCCTTTTCATTTGCATATATTCCTTGTTAAATCAAACAATACACTTTATGCAATTTTGGAAACACAAACAAATTTATAAAAATCAAACGGACATTCTTCCCACAAATTAAATTGTGGAAGAATTCCCAATTCAACATAATTAGGGTAACAATCAAAATCATACCAATAATATACAACCTAATTTCAGATCTGGAATAAAGTTCATTTCTAATCAACATTCATATCTATAACTTTTGGGTTGATTTCCAAATAAGGGTGTAGCCATAATTCCTATCAGATCTAAAACAAGAACATATAGGCAATATTTTTCTACGCTAATTTGAGCCTACAGTTCGTAAATACTATTGATTTAAGCATAAAAATCAAACGTATGCCCATGGAATAGATTCAAAATCATAAATAATATATAAATTTCCCACTCACCTTCGAAAAGCATTTCAAATCTCCAGATCTGAAGTAAAACCTTTGATTCTACTCCATTTCCTTCTTATTCCAAGAAATATATAAAAAATGTATATACATATATTAGAATTATAGATCTGAGAAAAGATTTGGGGTTGAAAGGAAATCCAAATATAAATACAAATATAAGTGTGTGTGTGTGTGTATTACCTCGTTATCGCGTATTGTCGATTCGCTTCTCTTTTTCACTTATTTGATTTCTATTCTTCTCCAATTTGTATATATATATATAAATATTGTATTTTATAATTTAAAAAATAGTGAAAAAGTGAAAACAGCAGAGCTTCGCTGTTGCTTTCAGAAAAATATAAGAAGAGAAGGAAGGGTTAGGCCTGAATATATAGGCACTCGAATCAACCACAACCGTCAGATCGAAATATATTAAACCAGGATCATTGGACTAAACGAAACAGTAACTTACACGGTTGAAGCGGTCAACCACCACTATCATAGGGGTCGACCGCTCTAGGTCGACCGACTCAATAAACTGTTCGACCTATGGTCCCCATATATGTATTATATAAATGTTAATTTCTAATCTAATTATTTTTGTTTCGAATTTGTTTTTCGTCCATAACTTCTTCGTTTAGATTTCGATCGCAAAACTCCAAATATGAAAGTTGCTTAGAATTTTGCCATGAACGCAACAGTGCAAGTTTCGTGTCAAATTCCATCGCTTGAACAAATTCCATTTTGGGAGCCAAATTAACTAACTAATTAAATAACTAACGCTAAATTATGGGGTGTTACATCTATGTTCTGACCACTGATAAACCGCCACTGTCTAATCTACCCACTAAAGAAGTGAGCAAGGAGCATCAATTCTAGATCGAGCATGACTACCTATGCAAAAACTTCGTCCGAATGGCCTCTGCGATGACCTATATAATGACTACAATGCAGAGGACAAATCGGCTAAGGAGATCTGGAAGACGCTGCAGAAGAAGTATGACATGGAGAAAGCTGAAGCAAAGAAATACGCAGTCAACTGCTACCTCAAACATCAAATGTTGGATGATAAGGTAGTAGAGACAGTCTCATAAGCTTTAGAAAATAGCCCATGAGATCGTCTCCGAAAGGTATGACCATTGACGAACAGTTTCAAGTTGCAGTACTTATTGATAAATTGCCCGCTAGTTGGAAAGAGTTTAAATATAAGCTTAGACATAAAACTAAAGAAGATTTACTTGAAAGTTTGATTACTAGCCTCCGAATTGAGGAGGAATCCCAAAAAATGGGATATGAAAGAGGAGGTGCTTGTTGTTTCCAACAGCACTAAGAAGTCCGCGGTTCTGAAACTGAATCCTAAAAGCTTTAAGAATCATAACCGTAAGCCTAATCAGAACCGCAACAAGAATGTGAATCTTCAAAGGAACATACTGCACCACAACAATAACCACCCTTAAAGAATGATTCTGGTCAGTTTATTTGTTATAACTATAAAAAACTAGGTCATATGGCACGAAATTGTCGGAACATGCCTCGTCCTTCTCCTCGAGCAAACTTTACTGAAGAGCAGCCGCAAACTGCTATGATTACATAGATCAACCTTATAGGAGGATCAGAAAGATGGTGGGTAGATATTTGCGCTACCCTCCATGTTTGCTATGATCGTGCTATGTTCAAAACATACATGGATGCTGAGGACAAGAAAAGTACTGTTGGGAGACTCTCACACCATTACTGTTGCTAGGATTGGAAACGTTGAGCTAAAGTTTACCTTTGGAAAAACTGTCATACTAAAGGACGTGATGCACACTCCAGGGATGGGAAAGAACTTAGTTTCGGGTTATCTTCTTAATAAGGTCAGCTTTACTCAAACTATAGGAGGCTGATTCATACACCATCACTATGAATGCTATGTTTGTGGGTAGGGTTATGCTACTGAGGGCATGTTTAAGTTGAATGTTGAAAGTAAAAAAGTATCTCCTTCTGCTTATATGTTCTGTTCATTTAATATGGCATGCTAGACTCTATCACGTTAACAAACGTATGATAAAAGATATGAGTAGCTTAAGATTAATTCCTAATATGTCTTTAGAAGATTTTGAAAAATGTGAGTTTTGTAGTCAAGCCAGAATTAAAAAAACTCCACATAAATATGTTATTAGAGAATCTGAAACTTTAGAGTTGATTCATTCTGATATATGTGAACTAGATGGAACTTTGACTAGAAATGGACATCGCTATTTTATCACATTTATTGATGATAGCTATGATTTTACTTATGTAGTACCTAACTATGTAGTTAAAACACTTAGCGATTTTATAGCGGTGGAGGTAAAAAAAGTTATAGAGGGGATAAAGTGGGGATATAGCAGAGGAGTAAAAAGCTTCGTTAGATATAAAGCCAAATATTTAAATTTAATTTATTCTTATTATCATATCATTTTTGTAGGAAAAAGAAATATTATTTAATATTATATAACAAAACCAAAGAATATCATGTTTTATGCAGACTAGATTTAGTGGCTATAATAGATTTCTAACTTATATTGAAGACGTATGCCTTAAAATTAAGTCTTTGTCCTACCTTTGTTGATTTGGTTTAAAGAGAACTAGTCAAATCAACCTTTGTATATTAATGTTGCTAATGCGAATGGTAAAAAGTCTTGATTTAATGGGCATAGCGGGTAGAGGGGCTTAAAGCAGATCTTTTGTTCAATAGCGCTAAATTGAAATAGCGTAGCAGTCGAAGAGTACTATGCGCTAAAGCGGAGATTTTGCAGGGCTATAGCGGGGCTTTAACTGCATAGGCACCTAATGAAAAATAAAAATGATGCATTTGAAATGTTTAAATCTTTTGTAACTGAAATTGAAAATCAGTTTAGTAAGAAAGTTAAAAGATTACGTAGTGATAGAGACACTGAATATGAATCTAGTATGTTTATTGAATTTTATAATTCACATGGAATAATATACGAACAAACATCACCTTACTCACCTAAAATGAATGGTAAAGATGAAAGAAAAATCAAGACTTTAATTGAATTACTTGTAGCTATTTTACTTAATTCAGGCGCAGCATCACATTGGTATGGGGAAATCTTATTAACCATATGTTATGTGTTGAACAAAATTCCTAAGTCTATGCGCAAAGTTTCTCCCAATGAGATTTTGAAAAATCATAAACCAAGTGTGTTATATTTTAGAACTTGGGGTTGTTTAGCATATGTTCGCATACCTGACCCTAAAAGAATTAAAGTAGCAAGTAGAGCATATGAATGTGTATTTATTGGCTATGCTATTAATAACAAAGCATATAGGTTTTATGACCTGAATGAACATACTATAGTAGAATCTAATGACACTGATTTTTATGAACTGAAATTTCCTTTTAAATTTTATGATCTTAGTGAGGGAACATCTAGTAATATAATTCTCATAAGAAATGAACAAAATAACACTTTTGAAAATGAACTTAGGAGAAGTAAAAGAATTAGAATTACAAAAGGTTATGGTTTAGATTTTTATGCTTACACTTTAGACGAGGACCCCTTAAACCTCCAAGAAGCCTTATCTACATTAGATGCCAATTTTTGATAAGAGGCTATAAATGATGAGATGAATTCTCTTGAATCCAACAAGACTTGACAAATATTTGATTGACCACCTATTTGTAAGACCATAAGCTATAAACGGGTAATTAAAAAGAAATTAAAACCCAATGGAACAATTGATAAATATAAAGCTCGTCTAGTAGCTAAGGGTTTTAAGGAAAGAGAAAATGTAGATTTTTTGATACCTTTTCACCTGTAACTAGAATTACATCTATTCAAGTATTATTTTCACTTGCTTCTATTCAAGATTTGATGATACACCAAATGGATGTTAAAATTGCATTTTTAAACGGTAAATTAGAAGTGAAAAATTATATGGACCAATCTAAAGGTTCTATAATACACAGACAAGAACATAAGTTTTGCAAGTTACATAAATCTTTATATGGTCTAAAACAAGCGCTTAAACAATAACATGAAAATTTTGACAAATTGATTATTTCACATGGTTTCAAAGTTAATGAGAGTGACAAATGTATTTATTATAAAATGAGAACGACATTTGCACTATTGTATGCTTGTATGTAGACGATCTACTTATTTTTGGTTCAAACATTCATGATATTAATACGGTTAAATCTCTTTCAAGTGCCAACTTTGATATAAAAGACCTAGGAGAAGCGAGTGTAATCCTTGGTATTAAGATCACTAGGTTGAATAAAGGAATTTCTTTAGATCAATCTCATTATATTGAAAAGATATTAAAGAAATACAATTACTTTGACTGTAAACTTGCTTGTATACCATATGATCCAAGTGTAAATCTATTTAAGAACACTAGTGAAGGTGTAAGACAATTTAACTATGCGAGCATCATTGGAAGCCTTAAATATGCCACTGATTGTACTAAATCCAACATAGCATATGTTATGGGATTATTATGTAGGTTTACTAGTAGACCTAGTATTGAGCATTGACATGCTATTGAAAGGGTCATGAGATAACCTAAAATGAACCAAGGCTTTGGATTACATTATGGAAAGTTTCCAGCTGTACTTGAAGGACACACCGATGCAGACCGGAATACTTTATCCGATGATTCTAAAGCAATCAACGGCTATGTTTTTAGCGTAGTTGGTGGGGCTGTTTCTTGGAAATCCAAGAAATAGACTATTTTGGTTCAGTCCACTATGGAGTCTGAGATGATAGTGCTTGCAACAGCTAGTGAAGAAGCAGATTACATAAGAAATCTACTAGTTGAGATTCCTTTACGGTAAAAATCTACACCGGCTGTGTTGATCCATCGAGATAGTACCGCAACTACTACAAAAGTTCAGAATTGTTCTTATAACAGTAAGAGACGATAGATATATCATAAGCATAACACTGTAAGAGAGTTACTCTCTTTAGGTGCGTTAGAGTGGTTCATATTCGCACTGATGAAAATTTGGCAGATCCTTTGGCGAAAGGATTGGCCAAAGAGTCCATAAAACATCCAAAAGGATGGGCTATTGCCCTTAGACACTCACAATGGTCACCCAACCTATATGACTGGAGATCTCAAAAACTAGGTTGAATGGGTAAACAATAGGTTGTGAAGTGATAAGAGGTGAACATGTTATACTATAAATTATTTATAAGCATTATTCCTATAGGGATTAGATGATGAGGTAATGGAAACTCTTAATGAGATCTATACTCTATGTAGAGTGAGGTACCTAGCTATAAGAGTACTCCTAATAGGCTTACCTTTGTGAATGTGGGAATGAGGTCATTTCCTATGAATACTTTGAAGGCAAAAGGTTTCTAGAGCGTTCACTAAATTGGGATAGATGTGCATGACCATTAATGCACAGGTTAGTTGAAATCACTTTAGAAAGGCTGTGTGTGGTTTGATATCAGAGATAGAGTTCAAGACTGCATGTCACTCTAGTATATTTTGAATCTTACTCACTATGCAAAGGTTCAAATCGAAAGATACCTTTGTTTATGCACAATCCTATATTTTCATAAATAGCTTGGAAATGTTTTTTTTCTAACAATTTAAGTGGGGGATTGTAGGAATTTTAAGTGAATTAGTTTTATTTTTTTTTGCAATGAATGACATTGTATAACGGTAATATATTTATGAGCTATTATTATTGAGTAGTTGCAAAAATTAATGGTAATAAAATCCGTAATGAATGACATTATATAATGGTGATATATTTATGAGCTATTATTATTGAGCCATTGCAAAAATTAATGGTAATAAAATTTGTAATGAATGACAATAATTTCATATCCGTTAACAATCCCTCATTTCAATAATGCATACAATTTTCATTCTGCTTATTTAAATGATAGATAGGTAGAAGGAAAAATACAAGGCAACAAACAATTTTCTTTCTTCTTCTCTCTCTACAATTTCTAGCTCTGTAGAATTCTTCCAAGCTATTAAATTAGAAAGTGCTAAATTCAGGACGACTTGTTATTGTAAAAACATCAAATTAACCAAATTTTAGATGCTGTTTTATCCTGAGGATGGAGCAGTTGATAGCTAGCCTTGCACCTTGGGCTAAGCCACGAATCGTCTTAAAGAAAGCGACAAAGTACGCATCTCAGCCATTTAAAGCAGTCAGATCCAATAAAAATACCAATCAGGAAAATAATGTTGGCTTTGTCCTTTCAAAGCGTATGAAAAAAACCCGAAGAGAGAGCAGTTATCTTGATTCACTTTAAAAACATATATGATTAACTTTGAAAACAAGATACCATAGAAAGGTATACTGATTTAACTAGATAATAAAAACATGAACGAGTAAAGAAATTAGACAGACATTTGGTAGAAACAAATATTAGAAATCTTTAATAATGGTTGTAATATATTTGGTATCACACTTTTTGGTGTCAACATAAACTATCTAAAATGCCTTTCTACAGATATTACCAAATTTTAATATAACTTAAAAATAGGATCTAACAAATAAACTTTCTTTACCAATTTAAAAAACCTCTCATTTATATTGCCAAATCTTGATATCAATTAAAAATAAGATCTAACATATAAACTTTCTTTATAAATCATTCTTTACCAAATAATAATAGAAATAAAAATTCAAACTAACAAAAATTAGATTTTGCAACTTAAAACAAAAATCAACTAACTATACATAATTTCAACGTAAAATATGGCTAAATATTTGTGCAAATTATTTTCTCTTGAATATGTTAAACATATACAATTTATAGAAAAAATAAATCACGAGCAAAGCGCATGCCATAACGCTCACGAGTCATAATGCAATCAGCTACATTAGCGAAGTATTCCCTGAAGTCTTCTAATTTTGGTTTGCATTTCATATGCATATTATCTTCCCTTTCTACAAAGTGTTAAATTAATCTATTGAAAATATTCATAATCATTTCATGGATCTATCGACATAAGAAGTATTGATGTTTACCATTATCATGTGTCTCAAACACAATCACCATTACGTCAATTCTATATTCACATCAAACTTTATTGTTTGATTTTTGTATTGTTCTATGAAGAGTGACTCAAACCTAATAGGTGATTAGGATTTGGAGTGGTTGTCTGCCATTAAAACAATTACTAATTGTATAAAGATTGTGTGTGTGTGTATGTTTTTAACCATGTTATATGGAGAGAAGAAAGTATAGATTGAAGATCCTAAACCTTCACTAGTCTCTCAAAGTTAATATCCCTTTTATGATACATATATTCTTTACCCTCAAACTACTTCACAATTCTTCATAGTAAAAACAAAATATCTATCTGATATTAAGTATCACCTATATAAATAGATACATATTTCAAATCAGATACACACGTTCAAAATACATATTGTTGTGTTAGAAAATGACACAACACCCCCAAAGTAGATAATATATAGCAGATCTAATCAAAAAGCAATAAAAAGATACAATTTATTAGTGGTCCGGCAAATTCTTCGGTCTACATGCATTTTAATTTTATTATCTTATGTTATCTCTCCAAGAAACAAAGGTTACAACTTAAATCCGACCACATTTTAGTAGATCTCAGATTTAAGAAGGTTTGGAGGAGGAGAAGATAGAGAAAGAAGTTCCAAAAGAAAAGATCTTTTTTAAGTTGTAGATAGCTTGCTATTGTTAGGGCATCTCGCATTGTATGAGGGTAATGGGCACATATTAGAAAGAAAAATTGTCCCATATCATGAAAAATAATGCAAGTAGAATGGTATATACATGAGTTTGGTTACATGTAACAAAAAAGAATTCCTTTTGTTAAAACATGTTGACCAAACTTTTGTTGTCCCATAGAGGGATGTGCAGACTAGATTTCAACATGGTATTAGAGCCGATGATAATTCCTAGGACAATGTGCAATGAATATGTAAACCATGGTAGTTAGCGGTGTATGCTTAAGTAGTCAGACTTAAGGTGGAGCTAAACCACGGTACGTAGGGTCTGGTAGAATGACGCATGAACAAAGTCTCGATATGGTGCAAGCATCGTGTTGGCATAATGGAAGATGCATGGATGGATGCGAGCTAAGGTGGAGCTTTGTTGGGGTGTCTCGCGTTGTGTGTGGGTAATGGGCGCACTTTGTAAAGAAGAATAGCCCCATATTGTGAAAATAATCGAGGTGGAGTGGTATATAAATGAGTTTGGTCACATGTTACAACAAGGGATTGCTTTTGTTAAAAGATATCGATCAAACTCTATGTTTCCCCAAGGAGAGATGTGTGGATGGATCCAGAAATTTCAATAGATAGATCTAGAAACATGTTGAAATTTCAAGATTCGTCCGCACATATCTTCGTGAGGCAACATAGAATTTGATTGACATCTTTTAACAAAAGGAATCACTTGTTGTTACTTGTGACCAAACTCATATATATACTTGTTAACAAGAAATCTTATGAACACCCCAAAGTAGGATTAAAAGTAAGAATGACCTCTTTGAAACCATCTTTCGCGTTGGTCAAGGTAATTTAAAACTCCTTCGAAACCACCTTTCGAAATGGTTGGGGTAAGTAGGATTAAAAGTGAGAACAACCTCTTCCAAACCTCCTTTCAAATCGGTCAAAGTAATCTTAACTCCTTGGAAACCACCTTTTGAAATGGTTGAGGTAAGTAGGATTAAAAGTGAGAACGACCTCTTTGAAACCTCCTTTCGAATCAGTTAAAGTAATCTTAACACCTTCAAAGCCATCCTTCAAAATGGTTGAGTTAATCTAAGGTTGTGGCTTAATGGTACTTAAGGGTTTTAGCTGTATCAGCAACGTTTTATTCCTTCGAAAGGTATTCCTTCAAATTGATGCGAGTTCTCTATAGCTGAATCCATATGCAAGCATTGAATCAGATTTTATGTATTTGAGAATACCATGCACTTGCTTTTTTAATATTTTTCTTGAATACAAGAGGCTTAAGTATTACAAAAAATTAAAACCCCCAATTTGATATAAGGATTAGGGTTTACAAATTCAAGAAAAGAACAAGTATAGAATGAATGATTTCAGATCCCCAATACAATACCCATTGGGTCTTATTTATAGACGCAGGTTGAAACCTTTCGCATCGGTCCTTTCGACTTAGTCGAAAGGCTACCTTGAAGACCTTTCATCGCTGTTGAATTCAAGGCGCCCTTCTAACTCCGCTTTTGAATAAAACTTAAGTGCTTTCGACTCCATCGAAAGGTTTAAAAGCATTCTTCACCTTGTTCTTGATGTGCCGTGTAAGCAGGAAAGGATGCTGGCTTCCAACACTATCGAAAGGGGTATCTTTGGAGCTTCGAATGACATAAGGCATAATAGAAAGTTTAGTTGCGAACGGTAGCTTTCGAAAGCATTCCCATTGATTAATGCGGAACCTCCATCTTCTGGTATTTGAGGAAGCAATATTAGTCATATGCGAGATCTTCTTCTTATTCGTGGAAGGTTTCAATCGATTTGAAAGGCTGATCTATTCTTTCGAAGGGGTCGCTTTGGCTAAATGTTCTTCTATGGAGGGTAAACAACGGCGAAACTCATTGATTCGAAAGGTTTGGAACATACGCGGAAGCTTTCTATCTGATACCTTCGAAAGGTGCTATTAACTCATATGAAACCCTTTTATGCATGTGGAACCAATTGTTTTGAATGAGGTTAACTAAAGTGAAAGTGTAGCCTCATTCCCCTTAAACCTCTTTAAAAGTCCATTGTTCATCCAATATTTTGTAGAAGCATCCCTTCGACTCCTTCGAAAGGTCTTGTTATTGCTATCATTCTTCTTAAATCCTTCCTCTATGGTCTTTTAGGTTTCAACAAAGTTGGTTTTATTTCTGATGATAACACTTGCCCCCCTAGCGAAGAGATGCTCTTGACTTTTCAACTCAACTGTTTCGGCACCCATTATTATTTCAGTATAAAATCTTCCTGCATTTTGATATTCCCAAATAAATCTTGGCCATTCATTTAAATCTGATCAAATGGCTTTCCCTGCATTTGCTTTGCTTATAAATCACGTTTCCTTCTTCCCCTTTTCATTTACATGCAACTAAAAACCTTGAAGCAAGAATCAAAATTTCAACCTCTTACTAAATTCTTAATTTCAAGAGATACAAATTCATGTTCAAGGTAAACATTCATCATTTTATATTACAGATCGATTTATCACATTTAATTTCAATTTCAAATTCTTAGGGTTTGAATTTGCGTCACTGTTTTAGATTTTAAAAATGATTTAAGTTTATCTTATCTTTCATATAAAATGATTTTTATATTCATTTTTTATGCTGACTTGGATTAATCCATGGCATCATTTTAGAGTTCGAGCTTGGATTTATTAAATTTGGGGTTTTTGCTGCTGTTGAATGCAAATTCAAGCTTGGATTCTATTATAATCAAATTCATTTGGGTTTTTTATTTTTTATTTTTTTGTTTTTAGGTTAAAAATTAACGTCCCTCACTATGAATTGAATTAAGAAAAATATACTTTTTGTTACAGTCGAAAACCTTATCCAACCTTTCGACTTGATCAAAACCCCTAAAATTGAGACAAGCCTAACCGTTTGCACGCCTTCAAAATTCTATCTTGCCCTTTCGACTTATTCGAAAGCCATAATAGTCAACAAGAATATAACTATAATTTTTACAATATAAACATTATCGAAATGTCTTAAGGCCCTTTCGTTTGTATTGAAATTACCTTGCTCTGAGTCTTTCGACTTAATGAGAGTATGACGCTTCGACAATGTTTATAATTTTAAGTAGAATAAAATATGTGGGTTTCGACGTTGTTGAAAGGTATAATTGACTTGATTAGGGGATGTTGTTTATGGTTTCGACAATGTATATATCCAAATTTGTACTATATAGATAGTTGCACTCATCAGTAGTAAAATCTTTTCCTTTGGACTTTCGACATTATCGAAGGGTGTGTTCAGGTGCTTGTATTCCATCTTTCCTTTCGACACTGTCGAAAGCTCAATGAATGTCATAATTCTTGTTAACTTTAACCCCCTTTTGAAGGCATGGAACCATATGCTTCAGAGGATATTTGAGCCATTGCAATAGGCTTTCGACACGTTCAAAAAGCATTAATAGTGAAATGAATTATAACTTTAATGAAACTATTCGAAAGGCATTGATAGTGAAATAAATTATAACTTTAATGAAACTAATCCAAAGGCATTAATAGTGAAATGAATTATAACTTTAATGAAACTATTTCACCTGGCAGGATCATAGGTTTAAAAAGAGCTTCTAAGAAATCAGAAAAGGATATAGTTTCAAAACTAGAATCTTTCCCAAAGAAGATTGAAGCAGTTTCAAGGTATTCCCTTATATCTTCACAAGGCGAAGTAGACGCAATCCTGAATGACTTCGGAATTACAGGAGTTAAAGCTATTCTACATGGCAATAATGATACTTATAAAATCCTCCTGAAGGATATTTTGCTTACACTGATATCCACATTTGGCATGGAGGTTTCATTCCATTTCCTGAGTTCTTGTCAAGATTTTAAGTTACCTTGGCATAGCTCCTATTCAATTATCGCCAAATGTATATACATATCTGATCTCCTTAGAGCTCATGGCCTTAGAGTCGGGCATTCCTTCTCTAAATGCTGAAGTTCTCAATTACTTGGTGCGTCTTTTCAAGCTCAGCAATTTGAACAGCTAAATTTTTAGGGCTAACCCTCATAAGAAGTTAGTTTCAAGGGGGTAAACAAGTTCAAAGATTGGGAGACGCGATTCTTTTATGTCAAATGTTTTCCATGTATTAGTGGAGCTTTCTCTTCCCCTCGTAAGTAGATAATTACCATTGTTTTTCATTAAATTATTTTATTTTGCTGAATCATGTTTTCTTATTAGGCCCTGCTTCCAAGGATCTTGACGATGAAAGCAAGAGAACCGTGAAGCTATTAACTGCTGCCTCAAACAGTATCAGGAATAGGCTCACATTACTGACCCCCCAGCAACCTTCAAAAATATTCTCTCCTTCCAGAAGGCTAGAGTATTCTCGGACAACCTCCTCTTGTCCAACACACTTCCAAAAGCAAACGCTTCTTATCCTTGGGTGACCTCAAAAAAATTTCATCTTTGTCTCCGATTTGTCCCGACCAACTTGGTAAACTTAAGTGTACCGTTTGTAACTTACCGTTGTGTTACTCTTTAGATTGCTTTGCTAACCTATTCTTTTTAGTTTTAACAGCTTCTCCTTCGTCTGAACTATCCACAAGAGATCCACTCCCTTGCCTTCTGAATCTAGTGCTTTGGCTCTGACCCAGGCCATTGCTAGGTCGAGGATGATCGCTGAAAGAAAATTAAGCGGAGTGGCCACTGCAGGTCCTTCTTCCAAGAAAACTAAACTACTGATATCCAGTCTTTTCTTTCTCTAAAAGATAGTGAATCTGTTGATGTAGGCAAAGCTCTAGAAGATCCTACTCTTGATGCCACTGCTGACCAACATAGAATGATTCCTTCAAAGGACGACTTCATGTCTCACATAGTTGTGTCCGATTCTCCTAGCGTCATTGAGCAGATGCAAAAGGATCTAGGCACTTCAACTCCCTCGCAAGAGTTGAACCCTTCTAGACCCCCATCATCGGTATCTCCTAATGATTTTGAGAAGATTGTACAATCAATTATGAATTCTCCATCATTCACTTCTATTCAACCACCTTCTTCTATACCCGATCCGACAAGTCATTGTCGATCCCTCATTGAACAACAACTTTTGGTATGTTTCATACTACTTGATTTTCTTATTACCATTTTATATTGAATCTTGACTTACGTTTTACTTTTCCTTTCAGATCTCTAAAAGTTGGTACTACCTTCAAGAAAACGTTACAAAGTCTTCCGCTGAGACATCTAAGCTCAAAGAAGAAGTCTCAACTCTAAGTAACCAGATTACTTCCCTCATTGCTGCTAAAGATAATCAGTGATGGAACAAGAAAGATTGAGCGCTTCTCTTATTCATGTGGAATCTACAATTTTCGAGGAGAGGAAGGCTAAAAAATCTTAACCGATGACGTTTTGGCTTTGAAAATGACTCTGAAAGAGTCAGAGGATGAAAAGGCCAAGATAAATGCTAAACACGTTTCTCTTTGGAAGAGATGTACATTTTTCAAGAAGAAATTGGAGAAGAAAAAGAATTTTTAACTATGGCCATCAAAACCATCTCCGAGGCTAGGCAAAAGGTGTCTCAATTTTTGTTCTCTGAATGACATAATCATAAATTCTTATGAAGATGCACTCATGCTGGCTTACTCTGATAATATTGAGAAGTGCCCAGATTTGAGCTTTCCCTCACTTGATCCTATATTTGTTAAAAGATTCATGGACAAAATCAAGGAAATGGAGCAAAGAATTGTGGTCCCCGATAGAGAAGAAATTAATACCTTAAAGCTCATATCTTTCGAAATCCCTCCTGTAGAAGGAGATTCTGATTTAGACGATAAGGATGATGAAGTCATTGTTGAAGAAGGTGGCAACGACAATGACAATAATGATGATAGCCCTGATAATGATGATAGAGGTCAGGGTTCTAGTGGTAATGGGCGCGATCATGATGACTCACGGAGAGGGTGACGATGACACTTCCAAGGCTTCAGATAAAGCCTTCCCTGATCCTAGTGCCCGCGAAACGGGTCAAACTAAATTTCCTGAACCCTCCGATCTCCATGAAAAAGACACCAATATTGATGCTGGAGAGCAAGAGGGGAAAAAGCAAACCCTTCAAACTTCAATCCCTAGGTATAGATTTGTTTGTCAAAATGGCTTTCAATTCCAGGATAACATTGGCTAATATCTTTCCATTTTAGATAGGGAAGAAATCCATTCATCTTTATAAAACAAAGCTTGAAAGAAACATGCATAAATTAATAGCTTGTATATGGATTAGATAAACAATTAAAAGAACACAATGCACTCTTTGACAAGTATTATAAGCTTAATAAAAGCGTTGCCTTATTAGCATCTTTTAAAGATCAGGAAGCGACCCCTCAACTAAAAAGGGTGCGCCTTCGCTATGACAAGCTCTTAGAAGAGAACAGAGAATTGATAACACTCTTTTGGATGTTGATCGAGGACAGAGATATCCTAGTAGACTTCCTATATAAAGCTTATTGCAGACATCCAACTGTAGATTTTTCATACTTGGGTGATTTAAGTGGGGACTACTTAGATATCTACATGGAAGGTACTTAAACGAATTTGGATCTGATCCTCATCTGGGGGCTTGTTGGAATCTATCATGAGTCAACTCAATTCCCCATGTATTTCCTCTAGAAAAACTCAAATATTATAAGGATAAATTCATTTCGGAGTTATTCAAAAAATCAATCTTGTACGAACCAGATGAAAATTTGTAATCATGTAAACATATTGATCTGTATATTTTCTACACTAGTTTTCTTCTATACTTAGTCGTATTTTATTACGTTATTACAGAGTAAATGTCTCTCAAGTAGCCTTATTTCTCGGGGTTACTTAGGCAAGTATGCCAAATTAAGAAGAGATTACTTAGAAAAGACCTCGCTCTTGAAATCCTCAAGATTGGCTAGATATTGTTTTCTTAGAGATCTGCAGAAGCTTTATATGCAACATCCTGCCTTCGCTCTGATTTTCTAGGTGAAGAAAAGGAGAAGCTCCTTAAGGAAATTCTTACATATCATACAAAATTGATTTATGGTCGTGATAGTCCTCCAGCCGGAGAATGAGATTATAACAAATGTCTTCCAGTTATACCCTAGAAGGATTTAATACCACTTTTGAATCGACCATCACTCTTTCGGCTAACTCTTTAAATAAAGTTAAAAATGTTGTTCATAGACTTTAAGTGTGATAGAACAAAGCAAGTATTTGACTATATCATTGATATTGTTCCCTTTATTTTATTTCTTTTTGAGTTATAACCTTTACTTTGTAAAAAAGAAATTTGTTCTTTAGGTATTAATTTGTTTTTTGTTTATTTAAATAGGAATTACAGTTAGTTATCACACCACTCTCACTAGATTCATTATCTCATTTCACCAGTATTAGAGATAAGTGGGTGGTTGATCTTGAAAAGAGAAGCCTAATTAAAGATCCTTTGTCCACCCGGCTTCAAGGTAATACTGAAGCGTTGGAATGGCGTAGGAAATTTTTACTTCAAAAGGCAATTATTAGAGACCTTAATGATCAAATCAATAGTCTCGAAGCGGATATTAAGAATAAAGATGAAACAGTTTCCCACTTGAAATGCCAAATTAAATCAAACCCTTCGATCGACTTTGATTATGAAATGTATAAGCTTCTCCAATAGGTAAGCAATTTGGAGATAAAATTAAAAGATAGTCAAGCTCAGTGTAAATCCTTGGAATTTATCGTGGGAAGCGACATTCCGAATATCAATTTACCAACTTCTCCAATTACTTCATATATTGTGAAGTCGATAAGGTCTTCCTCTTTAGCTATTCAAAAATTCCCTGCTACAACAAACCCTCCCCCAGGTTTGGACGAGAAGGCGATAGGTGAATGGTGCAGAAAGGTTAAATGTGAAATGATGATATATTTTAACGATCAACAGAAAGTGAGGTATTCGCAATGCATTAATGAATATGCAGTCAAAATCCAAAGGCTTGAACATGAAAAATATCTTCTTCAAAAGTGTACCGCCGATTTAGAAAGACAAAAAAAGACCCTTAAAGGTGCGAACAACCTTTCAATCGTGCTCTAAAGACCCGTATTGAATCTATTGGTAATGCTGACGAAATTAAGAAGAAGGAAAAGAAGCTCAAAGAAATTCTTTGCATAGCGATTCGCCATGTTGTTGACCCTTTAATCACTGAGAAATTAGATAAGGTTGTTCAGGGATTTTTGATGTATACACTAATGTCATATAATATTCTTGTAAATAATTTTTTTAATTATGTAAATGTCCCTTGGTTCGTTGTTCTTTCCAGTACTCGTAATGTTGTTTCTAAATTTGCCTCTTGATAGGTTTGACTACGGTTTTCTTTTGTGTTTATTGAATCATCCGATCTCCCACATCAATCTAGTTTTCCTACAAAGTATAAGTAGGCAACATTCCTTATCATTAGTTTGAAGTTTATGCAAAAATATGTCGATTAGTTTGCTCATAACATTATTGAAGATAATATTATAATTTCTGATAATAAAATTCTAGAATTCTAATTTCAGGAATAATGGAAATTAATAGATTATTATCTTCAGATAATAAGTGGCAAGAAATCCACAGTTGAGAATAATATTGGACTGGAAATTCTCATCCGGTAATAATAGAAGTCCCCATATCCGGCTTTGATAAATGTGAGAGAAGTTTAGAATTTCAACTCTAGCTGTATTAATAGAAGACCAGAAACCTGACTACGAAAATAGTAGAAGACCAAAAATTTAGATCTGACTTTAAATAATAGAAGTTCATAAATCCCCTTCTGGAAATAATAATAGAAGATCTAAGACTCAGATTCGATAGATGAAGTCCAGCAGTTAATAGTTATAGACTTGAGACCTAGATTCAGGTATTGAGAGAGATTCCGAAATTATTAATTGAAAGTTAGTAGAAGACCAGAAGTCCATAACAGAAGACTTGAAATAACATAAGACCCGAAACCCAGATTCGAGTATTAGTGGGTGAAGTACAGAAATCATCCTTTTGAAATTAGGCAAAGGCCATAAATTTGTAGTCCGGGAAGTATCGTCCGGAAGTAGTAGAAGACTAGGAATCTGTTCCTCTCTTTGAACATTGATTGTTCGAATCTTTTGCTTTATGTCCCCTCTTTGCTTTTTAATTCCTTAGACATGTGCCATCCTTTAGGCTTTGTATTGTTGTTTCTGTTTTGTATGCCACTTCTCGGGCTCGGACGTCTTAGTCCGTCGTTGTCCGATGCGCTTGGTTAGTTTATCCACATGTAGGACCCAAGGACTTACCCGACCTCCCTCCAAGAGGCGCTCTAGCCAGGCCTTATAGGCGGGACTGAAGGCTTGTTTGGTGCCTTGACTAGGCCATAGCATGGCGGGATCAAGGGCTTACTCCGTCCTCCCTCCTAGAGGTACTCTGGCCAGGCCTTATAGGCGGGACTGAAGGCTGGTCGGTGCCTTGACCTGGCCATAGCGTGGCGCGTTCAAGGGCTTACTCCATCCTCCCACCAAGGGGCACTTTGATCTGGCCATAGCTTGGCGCGATCAAGGGCTTGTAGATACTTTAATCTGGCCAGTGTGGCGTGGATAAAGGTTTACTCTAACCTCCCTTCAGGAGGCGCTTTTACCTGGCCAACTTGGCATGGACAAAGGCTTATAACTGTTTAAGGTAGGTTCCAAGTTTTAGGAGAATTTTACTCCCGATGTAGATTTTTCTTAGAAAAGAGGTGCTTTATTGAACTCGGCTAGGATTGCTTTACAAATCTATTGATTTTGCCTTGTCTAAAAAAGTTGATAATCATTCCTTCGAGAGCTCTACATCGATTGGTTTCGTGCCCATTCACCATATGGTAATGATAGTAAGATCCTACCATATTCCTATCATATTTAAGCCTTTTATTTTTGGATGGCCAATAGTTGAGTTCCTCCCTTGTTAATATGTAGATGTTCACGATTGATGTAGTCAAGTTGCACTCTTTAGAGAGTCTTGATTTGAAGCTTGTCCTTTGAGGTTGATTTCAAGCTTTTTATTGCTTGATTCGGGAACTTCATTCCCAATGACCAATTTCCATTTTAAAACCTTTCGAAGCTCTTTTGTAGGTAATGATCCACTTGTTGCCGGATGCCATTTTTGAGCAAAGGTGTCATAATCAGCCATCATTCCTTTTTCAAAGATAGTTCCTTTTACATAACATTGGATAACCTTCTTCATTTGAACAAACAACTCATCACCTTTACATCTTGCTTCTCCTAAAGCAAAGATGGGTGTAGGGCCAATATGGAATGGGTTTAGGCTCCAATTGTTTGGATCATAAGATTCATCTCTCTTCTTTTTCACGACTCTTAAAGCTTTCAATCTTAACATTTGTTATTCATATAGCCTTGAATCTTCAACAATTTTATTAGAAGACCTAGCCAAGTGTGGTTCTGAAGATCCTTGCTTGGATTTTTGACTTTGCTAAGCATTATGGTGTAGAGTCTAAGGTCAACCTGGAATGGAATTGGGATAGAGGTAAGTAAGGTTGGAAATTCAATAGAGTCGGAGGTTCGACCCCTCCTTCTAGCGCCAAAAATGTTAACAAGAAATCTTGTCGACACCCCAAAGTAGGATTAAAAGTGAGAATGACCTCTTCAAAACCACCTTTCAAATCGGTCAAGATAATCTAAAAATCCTTTGAAACCACCTTTCGAAATTGTTAAGGTAAGTAGGATTAAAAGTGAGAACAACCACTTCGAAGCCTCTTTTCGAATCGGTCAAAGTAATCTTAAATCCTTCGAAACCACCTTTCGAAATGGTTGAGGTAAGTATTAAAAGTGAGAACGACTTCTTCGAAACCTCCTTTTGAATCGGTCACAGTAATCTTAACTCCTTTGAAACAACCCTTCAAAATGGTTGAGGTAATCTAAGGTTATGGCTTAATGGTACCTAAGGGTTTTAACTATGTTGGGAGGGTTCAAAAGGTATTCCTTTAAATTGATGCAAGTACTCTATAGCCGAATCCATATACAAGTATTGAATCAGGTTCTATGTATTTGAGAATACCATGCACTTGATTTATTAATAATTTTCTTGAATACAAGAGGCTTAAGTATTACAAAGAAGTAAAATCCCCAGTTTGATCTAAGGATTAGGGTTTACGAATTCAAGAAAAGATCAAGTATCGAATGAATGAATTCGAATCCCCAAAACAATACTCCTTGGGTCTTATTTATAGGCACAAGTTGGAACCTTTCGCATCGGTCCTTTCGACTTAGTCGAAAGGGTACCTTGAATACCTTTCGTTGCTGTTGAATTCAGGGCACCCTTCTAACTCTGCTTTTGAATAAAACTTTAGTTCTTTCGACTCCATCGAAAGGTTAAAAAGCGTCCTTCACCTTGTTTTTGATGTGCTGTATAAGCAGGAAAGGATGTTGGCTTTCAATACCGTCGAAAGGGGTATCTTCGGGGCTTCGAATGACTTAAGGCATAATAGAAAGCTTAGTTGAGAAAGGTAGCTTTCGAAAGCATTCCCATTAATTAATGTGGGACCTCCATCTTCTGGTATTTGAGGAAGCAATATTGGTCATATGCGAGATCTTCTTCTTATTTGTGGAAGGTTTTAACCGATTCAAAAGGCTGATCTATATGTTCGAAGGGGTCTCTTTGGCTAAATGATCTTCTGCGGAGGGTAAACAATGGCGAAACCCACTGATTCGAAAGGTTTGGCACATATGCAGAAGCTTGCTATCTGATACCTTCGAAATGTTCTTTTAACTCATATGAAACCCCTTTATGCATGCAGAACCAACTGTTTCGAATGGGGTTAACTGAAGCGAAAGGGTAGCCTCGTTCCCCTTTAACCTCTTCGAAAGTCCATTGTTCATCCAATATTTTGCAGAAGCATCCCTTCGACTCTTTCGAAAGGTCTTGCTATTGCTATCATTCTTCATAAATCATTCTTCCGTATTCTTTTAGGTTTCGACAAAGTTGGAGTGATTTCTTATGATAACAATACCGCTTCGCCTCCATTATTTTTCACGATGTGAGACTATTCTTCTTTCCAATGTGCATCCATTACCCACACATAATGCGAGACACCCCAACAAATCTCCATCTTGGCTCGCATCCATCAATGCATCTTCTATTATGCCAACATGATGCCTGCACGATATCGAGACTTTGTTCATATGTCATTCTACCAGACCCTACGTTCCATGGTATAGCTCCACCTTAAGTCTGACTACTGATGCCTACATAGCTAACCACCATGATTTACAGTTGTCCTAGGCATTACCATCGGCTTTGATACCATGTTGAAATTTTTGGATCCATCTGCACATCCCTACATGGGGCAATATAGAGTTTGGTCGACATCTTTTAACCAAAGGAATATCTTATTGTTACATGTGACCAAACTCTTATATATACCATTCCACCTCCATTATTTTTCATGATGTGGAACTATTCTTCTTTTCAATGTGTGCCTATTACCAACACATAATGTGAGAAACCCTTATAGCTATTTATAGGAAAAATCCAACATAGAGCTAACGATCCAACTCTGAAAACGTCCAAATCTCTAAGATCCAATAATCTAGCATGAAGACCAGGTCACGTCGTATTACCCATGAGAAGAAAATCAGGTCAGTACTGTCCTCATCAGGTCGGTACCGATATAAATTTATACATGCGAAGCCAATTTCCTCTTCATGTTGAAGCCTCTTTCATCCAATTTTTTTGTCATTCCAAGTCTATAATTCATGTCGGTACCAACCAAATTATGTCGGTACCAACATGATTTGACTTCGAGTCGCACTCCGAGCCAAGGATTGGTTTGCTTCGGGACGTGCTTCAGGCCAATTTGAGGTTGAGTTTCCTTGTGTTTTTCCTCTTGCTTTAGGTCGATCCTTGATTCACTTCAGGTCGTGCTTTAGGCCAACTCGGTATTGACCTGACGATCCCAACAAACAATGTGACTTTCAAAATTTTCAACTATTTTCGACTATTTATTGATATTTCATTTTTCTTTTATTTTTACGAAGTTACCCAAGTCCCTGGGTTATTTATTCATCGTTTGTTCATCCAATTAGATCGTTAGTCCTTCTGAAGACTGCGAAAAATTAAGCCGTAACACTTGCCCCCTAAAGTACTCCTTATGAATGTAAGGTGTGCTTTGCTTAAGAATAATTTTTAGTAGTAGTCGACCTCCGGCAATTAAGCTCTTCAGCTATTTATCAATTTCAATCATGGTGAATCATCCGGTTCCTTCGGATTTGCCTGCAAATCAAAAGTCATTCTGGATGATCATAGCTAAGGACTCGGTCCTTACTTAAGTGTTAGTCATAAATCATAATCAACCCATGTTCACATGAAGTTATCATATCACTATCATGGTCATTTCGTGCTTGCCTAGGGTTAAGTTATCATAAATCAATATTTATATCGTAAGGCGTTCAAATCCTAAGTCCAAGTCTAGATCTCCCTAGATCATACAATCGACATCCAATCTAGGGTCAGATCTAAATCATTCAACATCCAATCTAGGGTTCAATCTCTCCGAATCGTTCAACATCCAATTTAGGGTTTGATCTCTCCAGATCACATGAGTCCAATCCGCTCATTTTTTGATGAGGGGCTAAACATCCAAGCAAGTCCATCCACTCACTCTCCGATGAGGGGACATACTTTCCTAGCCAACCTATCCACTCACTCTCCGACGAGGGGGCTAGCTATTTGTACAAGTCCAATCCACCCGTTCTCCGGCAAGGAAACTTGCACCTTATGGTCATCGCGCATCTCTCCGGATAGGACTACTATGTTCAATCAATATCAATCATCACATTCCAGTGGTTTTCAAAATAAAATATTCAAATGTAAAATCCAAATCAAAGCAACAAACAAATATCCTAAGCATCCATTCCAAACATCCAATTTAGAGCATGCCTAGAGACCAGTCGAGGTCTCGTACACGGGTAAGTGGCTCGAGGTTATTATTATCTTATTTATTCAAAATAGAAAGTAAAACTAAAGAATCAAATCCGAATCCCGTCCATCCCAATCAAGGGATTACCATTGTTAACCCAGCTCCGTTGTCACATCTAGATGTGTTCATTGCAGATGGTGGCTGCTCCTGCCACACCATCACTGTTTGGTTCCTCACATACTATTGTAATCGGTTGTTTCAAAACCTCTCTTTTATTTAATCACAAAGGTATGTGCACTTGTTTGTTTCATGTCCATCCATCTCATGGAAACTGCAAAACCTTATGGACTTTTTCTCCCGATCCATGGCTCTCTCTTAACTGTCTTCCGATAAGGTTTCTGCCCTTAGTATCTAAGTAATTCCTCTCCAGGATTTCAGTTAGGTCAGTATAAGAAGAGAATTTTGTTTTCCTCTTCTTCCACTTTGGTCCTCTGAAGCTATCTTCAGCTTTCCACTTTCCCTTGTCTTTGTCGTACCCTTCTCCGAACAGTCTTCCATCATCTACAACATTAATTTCAACGTTCTCAGCTTTAGTGTCTTCCTGATGCAAGTATCTCTCAGTCTCATGGTAAAATTCCGTAAGATCCAATGGTGGATCCCTTTCCAAGTTATTTTTAAGCTGGTCTTATTTGCAACTCTGGACACCGCAATCATCAGAATAATTGATGGATCTGGCTTATGAACTACAACGGCTGCTGCATTAAACCTAGTCAAGTAATTCCTTAGGATCTTTTCGGCCCTCTGCTTCACGGTTGAAATCATCATCACATTCTTTGGTCGAGATATGTGAACTCTAAACTATCTCAGGGATGTATCTACTAATCCAGCCCACGTGCTTATGAACCCATTCTCTAATTATCTGAAGCATATAACAATCAAGTCCATCAAATACAATGGGAAACAACATCCCGTTGCTTCTTCAAAAGCATCCAACACCTCCAAATGTCAGATGAATTTCATCAGATGAACGGTCAGATTTGTCCTCCCGTTGTACAATTCCAACATTGATAGTTTGAAATCGGGTGGATTCCTTGCGTATCTAATGTTAGAGATAAATAGATTATGTTCACGTCCTTCAACCTCTGCTTTGGAGGTCCACCTCTCACTATTTTTTTGGTCATCTCAATTATTTGATCGTTGTCATATAATGGAGGTCTTTGATCAACAGCTATATTCTGCCTCCCCATTCCTACGTGGAAATTCTGACACATACCCCTCTGGTTGTGTGTTTGCATTCTGATTTGCATCCTTGGCTCTAGCATCATCCGCTCTTGGCATCTCATCTCGTGCTAAATCCAAATTGACAATGCCTCGTGTAAATTATTGACGGTACCGACCAGATTTAGGTCAGTACCAATTGGCTTTTGCGATGGGGGAACTATCCAGATAGCTTTGCTTCAGCTCCAGATGCTCCTGCATTGGATTTTAGCCTTTGGTTTGAATTCTAACTACTTCGACTGTTCTTTGTTAATCCATCCTTTTGAGAAGTCCATCCAGCATCCCTTATTGTCGAGCTATTAATCCATCTTGCATCTCTGTCATCATCCTCTGCGTCTCTTCTTTGGTCGCATGGACGTATGGATTTGAACTTGAGGACACCTCCCTACTGCCCTCATGCTCTGCTGGATTGTCCTATGACCACTCTGGTAGAAGGCCTCTTCATCTCTTACAAAATTCAGATCCAACTTGGTTGTCAAATCTAGCTCTTTCTCACTGAAAGCACTAAAAATGTTGTACCAAAAAATGGCACAACACCCCAAAGCAGATATATATAGTAGATTTAATCAAAAAGCAACAAAAGATATAATTTTTATAGTGGTTCGGCAAATTTTCCAGACTACGTCCACTTCAATTTATAATCTTATGTTTTCTCTTTGAAATACAAAGATTACAACTCAAATCCGACCACAATCTAGCAGATCTCGGATTTAAGAAAGTTTGGGGAAGAAGAAGATAGAGAAAAAAGTTCCAAAAGAAAAGGTCCACTTCAATTTGTAGGTAGATTGCTATTTAAAGGCTAAATTCAGCATAGTTCTCACAATCCAACTTTGGAAACATCCAAATCCCCAAGATCCAATAATCTAGCATGAATGTCATGCCGTATCACTCATGAGAAGAAAATCATGTTGGTACTGACCTGGTCAGGTCGTTACGAATATGAATTTATGCATGCAAAACCAATATCCTCTTCATTTTAGAGCTCCTTTAATCCATATCTTTCCATTCCAAGTCTTAAATTCATGTCGGTACCAACCAAATTATGTCGGAACCGACATGATTTGACTTCGGGTCGCACTCCGGGCCAATCCTTGGTTTTCTTTAGGATGCACTTTAGGCCAATTTAAGGTTGAGTTTCCCTTGTGTTTTTTCACCCGCTTCAGGTCAATCCTTGGTTCATTTCAGATCGCGTTCCAGGCCAACTCGGTACCGACCTGAGGACCTCAACCAAAAATGCGACTTTTCAATTTCTCAATTAGTTTTTGATGATTCATTTTTCTTGCATTTTATACGTTTCCCAAGTCCTTGGGTCATTTTTCATCGTTTGTTCGTCCAATTCGATCATTTAAGTCCGTTTAAAGATTGTGGAAAATTCAGCCCTAACACATACAACCATTCAAAAACAAACTTGTAAATACATGCCTCATTTTTATAATAGTTGTAATACCTTTGATGTCACAGTTTTTTGTGTCGGCTTGAACTACCAAAAACGCCCCTCTATAGGTGTTACCAAATCTTAATATGACAATTAAAATTCCTTTATAAATTCAAAACAACACTCTATAGGTATTATTAAATCTTAAAATCACTTAAAAATAGAATCTAACAATTAAAATTTCTTTACAAATTCAAAATATCCTTCTACAAATATTACCAAATCTTAATATCACTTAAAAATAAGATCTAATAAATAAACTTTCTTTACAAACTCGTATCTTTAATATAGTTGTAATAACTTGTGGTGTAACATTTTTTTGGTGCCAGAATGAACTATAAAAAACACTCCTCTACAAATATTACCAAATCTTTATATCACATTTAATAATTAAACTCCCTTTACAAATTCAAAATGCCCCTCTACATATATTACCAAAATTACACTTAAAAATACGATCTAACAAATAAACATCTATTAAAATTCGCTCTTCGTAAATTAATAATTTAAATAAAAATTCAAACTGGAAAAAATAGATGTTGCAATTTAGAAATAAAATTTCAAACTAACTAACTATAAATGATTTCATCGCAAAAATATGACTAAATATTTATGTAAATCATAGTTTCCTGAATGTGTTAAACATATACAATTTGCAGAAAAACAATGCACATGCAAAGCATGCGCTATATCGCTCGAGCGCGTGTGTGTCTCTGTGTGTTTATATGCATTGTATTGGACCATATATTGCATATGTTATCTCATACACATATATCCATGCATTTAGGTATAAATTCTAATATTTTAATATATACTATATGCGTATTAGTGTTTATATACGTATTGTTAGATATATTGCATGTGAATAATTGTGTAAATTTTTATTAATCAGTTCAGAAAATATCTTGAACAATGAATAAATCAAAAAATTTAAATTTAAATCATCTTTAACAATAGTTGTAATACCTTTGGTCTCACACTTTATTGGTGTCAGCATGAACTACTAAAAACATCCCTATATAGATATTACCAAACCTTAATATCATTTAAAAATAGGATCTTACAATTATACTTCCTCTATAAATTCAAAATGCCCATCTATAGGTACTATCAAAACTTAAAATCACTTAAAAATAGGATTTGACAACTAAACTTCATTTACAAATTCAAAATGCCCCTCTATAAATTTATCAAATCTTATTATCACTTAAAATTAGGATCTACAAATAAACTTTCTTTCAAACTCATACATCTATATATTTAGGGTATAAATTCTAATATCCTAATAATTGTCATATGTGTATTAGTGTTTACATATATATTGTCGAATATATTGCATGTGAAAAATTGTTTAAAATCCGATTAATCTGTTCAAAAATAATTTAAATTATGAATAAATCAAAAAAGTCTTAAATTCAAATCATAATTTTAAATTAATTTAAATTATGTCATTAAATCTAGTTAGAAAGAATGTTAAATTACAATTTCAAATTTTAGCCAAAAATCTTTTTTTTTTAAAATTTATCTTAAAATTTGCAACGCCTAATCCTACGATCCTGATAATGATAATTTATTGTATAACTTTTGCTGATAGTTATCAATAGATTTGACAACTTACAAACTAATTATAAAATGACAACCATATCTTCATCCAATCTTCAGTATATTGATAACACAAGATATGACTAGTCAGTTGTATATATATTTCAAGACACCTTTATGAATCGGTTTTGAGAACTCGCAAACCAGTCATGTGCAAAATTATTAAACTAGCATTATATCATAATATTTTATCCGGACTATGGAAAAATATTACTATGAATGACGTATTGATCCTTTAGTATGCCGATGACAAACTCTTGTTTATTTCTCATTTACCCTATGACATTGCTTAGTTAAGACTTATCCTTTATAATTATGAACTCCTATTAGGTCTTGTTATTAATTTTCACAAAAGTTTGATTTTATAATGAATGGTAATTCAAACATCATAAATGATGTGGCTAAAACTTCAAATTGTAACATTATGCAATATCCTATAATCTGGGAATTCCGATTAGACAAAGCAAACCAAAAAAATATTTAACAAAAAATTAACACATTGAAAATGTAACTATCTCACAAGTGCCGGCAGAATGGTGTGAATTAACTCGGATTTATCATCCCTTCCTATCTATTGGCTCTCTTACTACCGATTCGATTCATTAAGTGGGTGATAACAAAATTGGTACGATTAGTAGGAGCTTTCTATGGAAGGGTGTGCTCTAATTTGAGCTTCCATTTTAGCTGGGACCAGGTTTGTAAATCTAATAACCAAGGCGGTTTAAGCATCATTACTCTAAAAAATTTGAACATTTCCTTTTCATGTAATTAAATCTAGAAATTTTCAAATAATAACAAAGCAACATGAAAGAAATAATTGTAAATTCTTATTATAATAGCACATTTGACTTGTACATACCCACAACCACCATATCTCCTTCTTTTGGAAGGTTGTCTCCAATTTCTTCCATACATCTAGCCTAAGCCTTAAATGCGACATCCACTCAAGAAATAAAACTTTTTTCTCAGGAAATAAAACGTTTTTCTGGTATAATCCTTGATTATTGCCTATTGCTTTGAAACAGTACTGACCCTTCATTGTCTCAAATAATAAAAATGACATTATCATTGATCCATTCGGAGTTCATGATGACTTCAAATAGAATCTTAAATTTACTAGTGACATTGTAGGAAATTCACGTAGGAAATTTCAAATGCTTATAGCAAGAACTGAATACTTAAATATTTATTATCGACAAGATAGTTTGGAATGGGGTTGAAACAAAGGAAAAGTTACACATCAAAATCAATGTTTAACTTTCTGAATTTCTCTGGAGCCAAATTGACATATTTCAAATATTTGTGGAAAGTGCACACACTCCTAAAGCCAAAATTTATATATGGATTATAATACAAGATAAATAAATACTGTTAAAAGACTAAGTTCCAAAATATCAAATAGCAACATTAATTTGTATTACTTTTGTAATTTATCTTTTGTACTACTAAACATGTGTTTTACGAATGTCATTATACTCAAATATCATTAGTAATTTAATTAATATTTCAAAATCCATTTAAGTCATACTATTCCTGCAACATATGAATATTGGTCTAAATTTAGATTTATATATAGACCTCCTCAAAGAAGTCTTCTGGGCATTATTCACTCCATTACTAGTTGGTATTCATGGAATAAAAACAATCAATGTACCTTTAATAACATACAGAAATAATTTATCACTATTATCATTTACTCCTGGCATATTTCCTTTGGACAAGGTCAAGTAGAAAACGAAATCCTAAATGGATGGCTCAACATAATCAGTGCAATGTTCTTTTATTAATGGATCCTTCCTCCCTTATGTTAGGCACAAGCTCGAAGTTTCTATCATTTCTAGAGTGGAATAACATGACTCATCTACTTGGAGTTTCTGGCATATAGCTGCGACCTTGCTTCACACTGCTGTACCACTATTTCTTATTAGTTCGTTTGCCAAAATCTATGTAAATCTAGTCCCATCGGTAGTCATATTGATTATGCTTCATACCATTTCCTCCTTTCTTTTCAGTTCATTGCAATTTTTCTTCGTTTGTGTACTTGCCTTTAGTTCAATTCTATACTCTATTTTTTTAACCATTCGTCTTACTAAGTGCATATTGATCATAGTTCGTTCATGCTATCTACCTTCCATAACCTAATTCGATTTGTTACTTCGTATAACCTGAACCTTTGAATAAATTTTTGATCACCAATCTCATCGCATTAGTCTGGTTGTGATATTTCATTGTACACTTCAACCAAAAACCCTTGCACAGAATTTTCAATTGTCAATCTCAACCTACCAGTCTAGCTATTGTACTTTAGTGTGCATTTTAGCATTAATTAGCAGTTTCATTTATGTATTCAACATTAGTTTTTGGGTATATCTTGGCATGAGCTGGTCATTGATCCGATGATCTCTTTTTTATATGTTTCATTATCAAGCACGTTCTTTGCATATGTATTGTTAGTTACCAAGATTGTTGGTAGCCTATTTCCTATTATAGTAATGAATATTTACAAGTGATCTGTTGGAATCAGGCCAGTCGAAAACGGGTGAAATTGGTAGATTTTAATATTTTTCTTGTTCTCTAATCTATTAGGCCTGTGAAGTCCAAAGGGCTTATTAGAGCCAATTTAATAGGTTTATATGAAATCATATTTTATGTGATTCTTTTATTTATATAATTGATGAATTTAATTTAATATAATTTATATAGTTTATGAGAACATCATTTTGTACTCATGTTTATATAACGTGCATGTGCTACGTAGCATATGATGTACATGGTTAAATATATATATATATGTAGATAGATGTTGGGATTTACATCTACTATGTATGTACTTGGAGCTATATACATGTCATTGGCCATAGATAATATATTATATAAAATATGTATGTATATAACAAAATTCGAAATATAATTTATTATAATATTATATATATATCATTTAGAAAATACAATATAAAATTTTGACTAAGTTTATATTTCAAATTTTAATTTTAAATAAATATCTAATTTGGATTAATAAACAAATTTAAACAAGATCTGAGATTTATATTTAAAGTTTGCAAAATATCTTAACTTTGAATTTATTATTAAAGGTATATATATATTTAAAATATGTATAATATGATGATAATAATATTATTAATAATTAATTAATGTAAATACAATTTTAAACATTTGATAATTATAAATAAAACGATTTTAATATATATACATATACATACGTTCATATAAAATTATTTTGATCGAAAAATATTTTAATTTATTTTATATTATACGCCGAATGTAAAAATAATTATACACATACACACACATATATATGTATATATGTGTGTATATATATATATGTTCATATTCAAAATTAGTTTTATTACAATATGACATATTTATTATATGGTCCTTCTGCTCCTCCTCTCCCTTCTGTTCTTTAGCCTTCCATCTCTCCTCCATCTTCTTCTGCCGCTCCATCCTCAACTTCTTTTCCTTCTCCTATTCCTTTAGCTTGGACATCTCTGTTCAAGAAGCTCCTGCACAATGTAGGCAAGTATAAGCCAGGGCAGTATAGTCTCATGTATAATGAGTCTAATGCGCTAATCCCTCCTCAGGAAATAGCTGATGCTAGTTCTACTTTTTGGAGCCACCATCTTATGGGTTTTTTTTGTCGATGCTCCTTTGGCCTTCTCTGTAGTGACCTATTTTCTAAAGCTTGCCTGGGGAAACCTTAATGGGTTCATATGAAATCCGATGGTAAATTGTTTTCCATTGAAATAGAGGATGAGAGTAGGAGAGCCAAATTTTTAGAAGTTGATCCCTTAATTATCAGAGGGAAAGTTTTCATTTTAACTCAATAGGATCCCACAATTGATTGCATTCACGAAAAGGTCAAATCTGTTCCAATTTTGATCTTTCTTTTCAAAATTCCATCTATATTTTAGACCCTTTAGGGCATTGATTGGATTATCAACTCTCTTTGGAAAGTTATATGTTTCGATGAATCAATTGAAAGGTTGGAAAGATTTGAGTATGCAAAAGTCTTGGTTGAAGTTCCTTGCACAAAGCTATTGCTTGATGAAATCTCTGTTTAGCTGGAAGGAGGAAAAACTGCTAGAGTTAAGGTGGAGTTTTCTTGGAAGCCTGATATATGTGATGTGTGTCAGGTGTTTGGCCATGTAGTGAAGTTCTATAATAGGGGAACTGCTAAAGTTAAGCCTGATTAAAAATTAGTTGAGGCGGTTGGAAGCTGGGTTAAGAAAATCATGGATAGGACTGTGATTGTAAATAATAGATGGACAACCAAAGTTTCTAAGAACAGAGGAGTTAAGGATGCTGAAAAGAAGAAGGTTTACAAGCCTGTGCATAGTGCAAATGTTTCTAAGGTGTGCACTTCTGATATTGGTATGTCAGATGTTAACCAGTTCCATGTGCTGGGTGAATAAAATGAAGGAGTAGATGAAGACAAAGTTGACAACGGAGAGAAAAAGGAGGGTGAAATTCTTGAAGAGTTAATTGATATCTCAGGTCAGGCCCGTGCTCTACAAAATGGTGAAACTAGTTTAGGGTGTGAAAGCAATAGTGATCAAGTTCAACTGGATATTAATTTAAATGTAAGAGGTAAAGAGTGTTTAAATAGTATTAACCACATCTCTTCTGACATGCCATCCTCTCCTTCTGACAATCCCATCCTTCCTCCTCGATGTAATACTCATGATGAGTCACTAGTCCCAAGTATAAATAGTCATTGCTTTGACCCAAGTGAGGTGAATTTGGATGCCAGCTCTCTCAGTGCTGTTGCTGTGCATGTTCCTGTGCACATGCATGCACAAGGCGAGCAAATTATCAATACTAACCCACTTATAAACTCAGCCCAAGAAATGCAAGTCTCCTCTCAAGCCATTAACCCAGGCCTAAGTCTTTCCCATAAAGTACCAAAGAGGAGTATATACCCTAGAATTACGAGAAGTGCATCTAAAGATAGAGACAGAGATAAGGGCAAAGTTTTTGACAAAAACATTTTATTGCCTGTTTCTCTTCCTCCCTTTCGTGACTCATCTTCCAATTTGTTGCCACTGTCCCAAGCTTCCATCAATGAAATCCTTCCATTCCTCCCTCTCAACTCATGTATTGATTAGTCACAAAATCGATGTTTGGAATCTTAGAGGTGGAAGTGATATGGCCAAACAATTAGAAGTTAAAAATTTGATCCAATCTCATTCTTTGCATATGCTCGGTCTCCTTGAAAACAAGTTCAACTCTAGTACCATCCAACATGCTATTTCTTTCGTTTGCCCCTCCTGGGATTTTCATCACTGTCTTATTCATGCTTATTTTGGTAGAATTCTTTTGATTTAGAATCCTTCAACCTTCATAGTGACTTCTATTTCTTCTTGTAAACAACCCTGTCATTACAAAGTCCTTCATTTTGAATCCAATACTTTCTTTTTTACCACCTTTATTTATGCAGAAAACAATCCAGTTGCTAGGCAACTTCTTCTTGATAAGATGCCTCTACTCAGACCTCCTTCTCTTCCTTGGTTTGCTCTTGGGTACTGGAATAGAATGCTCTTTGCCCAAGATAGGTACGGTGGCTCTCCCCTCTCCCTCTTTGACACTGATCCTCTTGGTAATGTCATCTACCAGTCTAACCTGATTGAAGTTCTCTCCTCTGGCATGTACCATACATGGTCTAATAAATCCAGAAATGGCTCCATTACCCTATCTAAACTTGATAGAATTTTCATGAATAATGTTGCTCTCACTGCCTGGCCTTTACTTCACTATGTTGCCCTCCCTCCTAGTCTTTCAGTCCATTCTCCCCTTGTGCTTTCTTTTGGCAACCCTTCAAGTTTTATTTATCCTCCATTTACATACTTCAACTCCTGGACTAACCACCTAGATTTCTTCTCTATTGTCTCAAGTGCTTGGGCCACTCCTGTTTATGGCAATAGCATGTTCCAGTTGCATCAAAAAATTAAACTCACCAAAAGTGCTCTCAGAAGCTGGAGTAAGGAAACATTTGGTAGATGGAGCAAGCTTTCCTTTAGAATAAAAGAACAACTTGATTTTGTTCAAGCTAATATATTTAATAACCATACTTGTGTTCATCTCCTTTTCTAGGAACAAGAGCTTATTTCCGAGCTTAAGAAAGCCCATCATGATGAAACTGCTATGGTCAGGCATAAATGTCGTGATTCCTGGGATAAGCATGGTGAAAAAAACACTAAGTTTTATGGCAATTATCTCAACTCCAAGGCTAGCAAAAGCAAGATTCACTCCATGCTTGATAATGACAACGTCTCTCACAGTTGTCATGAAGAAGTTAGTCGTGCCTTTATTAAGCATTTCACTTCTTTTTTAGGTAGCAATATTGATCAAAGTTATTGATACTTCTCCTTTAGATGCTCTTCCTATGCCTTCGTTCTCTAGTGATCATGCCTCTGAATTATGCCAAGACATTTCTAATAAAGAGATAAAGTGTGCTTTGTTTTCAATTCCTGTTGAAAGCTCTAGAGGTCCTGATGGATTTAACTCTAGTTCCTTCATTTCTTGTTGGTAGATCATTGAATTTTTTTTCCTCAAAGCTATTCATAACATTCTTTATAAGTGGTAGAATGTTGAGAAGTGTTAACTCTACCATAATTTTTCTTGTTCCTAAGTCAGCTTCTCCTACAAATGTCAATCACTTTAGGTCAATTAGTTGTTATAATACTATTCAAAAATGTATCTCCAAGGTTCTTGCCAAGAAGCTCAAACAGGTCCTGCCTACTATCATATCCTCTAATCAAAGTGCTTTTTTGGCTGGTAGGAATATTCTGGATAATATATTATTAACCCATGAATTAATCAAGGGTTATGAAAGAAATTCTCTAAGCCTAAGGTGCTGTTATAAGATAAATCTCATGAAAGCCTATGACTCTACCAAATGGGAAGCTATCTATTATGCCTTAACCAGGATGGGTTTTCCATTCAAATTTATCAACTGGGTGAAGGCTTTTTTCTCCTCTGCTTCTTACTTAGTTCAAGTTAACACTCAGTTATGTGGATTATTTAAGGGAAAGCAAGGCTTAAGACAGGGAGAACCCTTGAGCTCCTACTTGTTTTTGACTACCATGGAGATGCTAACTGTTCTTTTGAATAACCAATTTTCATGCAAACCTATTGATTATCATCCCAAATGCAAAGATACCCCATCTCTTTTATGTGCTTTGCCGATGATCTTCTTATCTTTACTAAGCCTAATGCCAAATCTCTTGGTAACATATATAGAACCCTATAGTCCTTTAACTTAACCTCTGGACTCTCCATGAATAGAGAGAAGTATACCATGATGCACTCTGACATTCAGATGGAACACTTAGCTCTCATAATTGCTCCCTACTGTTAAAATTATTAATTTGTAATTGTTTGAAATATCTTTTCATATCCAAATGTAATATCTATTGGTGAAAGGTGGCTTCAGTTTCCTAAACAACACCTATTCATTATGAATTGACATGTAAGGCTGTTATATAATGCCTGCTTTCTTGGTTATTGTATGCAAGGAAATAAAAGGAATTATGTAATGAAATCAAAACTTCCTTCTTTACCTCTCCTCTAAAATATATATTTATCTCTCCTCTTCATCAAATTGGTATCAGAGCAGCCCCTTTGGCTCTATATTCCTCCAATCTTTACTAATGACATCTACAAGCAACCAAGAGCTTGCATTCACATATTCTCAACAAGGTGTTCCCATCTTTGTTGGACAAGATTATGAAATATGGAGTGTTCTCATGAAGACCCTGTTCGTATCTCATGAACTTTGGGATATTGTCGAAGAAGGATATACTCCTCATACACCGGAGGAAGTAGCTGCATTTTCAAATGCACAAAAGAAAGAGCATAAAGAGAACAAGACAAAGGATGCAAAAGCCTTGTCCTTTATGCACCAAGGGGTGAATCGATCAATTCTTCCGCGCATTACGAATGCCAAGACTGCAAAAGAAGCATGGAAAATTCTGAAAAATCAGTTTGGAGGACATGAGAAAGTGATCACAATCAAGCTACAAAACTTATGGAGAGACTTTGATAATCTTTTTATGAAAGACTCGGAGAACGTACAAGAATTTCTCTCTCGAGTTTCATCCATTGTAAATCAAATAAGAGGATATGGAGATACTCTAGAAGAGAAAAAAATTATTGAGAAAGTCTTACGATGCTTACCGGTGAAATTCGAGCATATTGTTGCGGCAATCGAAGAATCCAAAGATTTATCGAAATTAACTTTGGATGAACTCATGGGTTCTCTTGAAGCTCATGAAAAGAGGATGAGTAGATTTACGACTCAATCCTTTGAGCAAGCTTTTCAAGGAAAAGTGAATATTTCACAACAGCAAAAAGACGAACAGCAAGATAAGAAGAATATGTCGGCACAACCACAAGGAAAAGGACGTGGTAGACTTCAAAATTCTCGCGGTCGGAGTCGAGGTCGAGGAGGAAGAGACAACTCTAGCTCGAGATCTAACAATCAAAACTCAGAATCTTACTGTCGAATTTGCCGAAAAAATACCCATGACACCAACAATTGCTGGTACAAATGCCAAAGGTGCAGAAATGCAACTCATTCTCAAAGAGATTGTTGGTATAAAGATAATGGTGAGACCAAGGATGCCAACTTCATAGAAAAAAATGAAGGAGATCAAGTATTTTACTCTTGTCTAAATTCTCAGCAGCAACATGACAATACTTGGTATGTGGATAGTGGGTGCAGCAATCACATGTCCGGAGATAAAAATATGTTCGTGGATCTCGATGAGTCTTTCTCATCTGAAGTGAAACTTAGGAACAACAAAACTCTCAAAATCAGTGGAAGAGGAGCAATTGCAGTCCAGACAAGAGAAGGCGAGTCCAATATCATGAAAGACGTCTTCTATGTGCCAGAATTGACTCAAAATTTGTTGAGCGTCGGCCAACTGTTAAAGAAAAATTACAAGGTGGAGTTCGATAATGATCTTTGCATCATTATTAACAAGAAAAAGAAATCGATAGTTGCAAAAATTAAGATGAGTCAGAACAAAGTGTTCCCCATCAATCTGCCACTTACTCAGGAAGTTGCCTTGCAGAACACTACAGCTGAAGACCATAATCTTTGGCATTTGAGGTATGGTCACTTGAGCTATAAAGGCTTAAATTTACTAAAGAAAAAGAACATGGTATTTGGGCTTCCAAATTTCCCAGATCATGATCGGCCATGTAAAGGATGCATTTTCGGAAAAATGCATCGGCTAACATTTCCGAAGATATCTTATAGAGCCAAAGTCCCTCTTGAGTTGGTGCACGCTGATATTTGCGGACCGACACAAACTCCATCTCTCAATGGTTACAGGTATTTTCTCTTGTTCGTGGATGATTACACAAGGATGATGTGGGTTTACATTCTCAAGCAGAAGTCGGAAGCATTTCCCAAATTTTTGGAATTCAAGAGACTTGTGGAGAATCAATCAGGCAGCAAAATAAAAGTTCTCCGCACCGATCGTGGAGGAGAATTCATTGGAAATGCTTTCATGGATTATTGCAAAAAAAGGGGGATCCAGAGACAGTTGACAGTACGGTACAGCCCACAACAAAATGGTGTTGCCGAGCGGAAAAATCGCACCATTGTGGAAATGGCTCGAAGCATGATGACTGGCAAAGGACTCCCAAAAACTTTTTGGGCAGAAGCGGTGAATGCAGCGGTGTACATTTTGAACCGGTCGCCAACAAAGGCGGTTCCAAATAAGACTCCATATGAGGCGTGGCATCGACGTAAGCCTCAGGTAAATCATTTTAAAGTTTTTGGTTCCATTGCTTACTCTCATATCCCATCTCAGCTGAGGGAAAAATTTGACAAGAAAGGAGAAAAGCTTATTTTTATCGGGTATAGTGACGAGTCGAAAGGATATCGTCTACTAGATCCAAAGACAAATAAACTCACAATTTCTCGAGATGTTGTTTTTTGATGAAAAGGAAGCCTGGAGTTGGGAGAGTGATCAACCTGCACCTTTCACTCATTCACCATCATCATCAATTACTAAAGAGCAGCCGAATTCAAGTGAAGGTGCTCCAGATGCTGATCAATCCCTTCATGAGCCGCAAAGTCCAGTTCGAAGAATGCGAAGTCTGGCGGATATTTATAATTCTTGTGATGTGGCTTTTTTCACAAGTGAACCACAATTTTATGAAGAAGCTGCAAAGGAAGAAGTTTGGCAAAATGCAATGGATGAGGAGATTGCAAGTATTGAGAAGAATAACACATGGGATCTTGTAGACATGCCAGAAGGAAAAAATGTGATTGGAGTAAAATGGATCTACAAGACAAAATATAAAGAAGATGGATCAATTCACAAGCATAAAGCCCGTCTAGTCGCAAAAGGGTACTCTCAACAACCCGGAGTTGACTTCACTGAGACGTTTGCACCGGTGGCACGAATGGAAACAATTCGCATTGTTCTTGCTATTGCTGCACAGTTGGAACTGCCTGTCTATCAGTTAGATGTTAAATTTGCTTTTCTTAATGGCGAAATAGAAGAAGAAGTGTACGTCGAGCAACCAGCAGGCTATATTGTTCAAGGAAAAGAAGAAAAAGTCTATCGCCTTAGAAAAGCCTTATATGGGCTCAAACAGGCACCTCGAGCCTGGAATAGTAAAATTGATGGCTATTTTCGATCAAATGGATTCGAGCGAAGTCAGAATGAACCATCATTGTACTTAAAGAAAGGTACACAAGATCTCCTTATTGTTTGTCTTTATGTCGATGACTTGATTTATACAGGGATGAATCCAGTTATGGTGCAAGAATTCAAAAAAGCAATGATGGCTGAATTTGAGATGACGGATTTGGGATTGATGAAATATTTCCTTGGGATACAAGTTCGTCAATCAAAGGGAGAAATTTTTATCTCTCAAGAAAAATATCTTGAAGGAGTGTTGAAAAAGTTTTAGATGCATAATTGCAAACCAATCACGACTCCACTTGCAGTCAATGATAAATTACAGTTGAATGATGGAGCTGCTAAAGTTGATGCAAAGACTTATCAAAGTCTTGTAGGCTCTTTGATCTACTTGACAAACACAAGAGCAGATATTGTTTATCCAGTTAGTCTAATATCAAGGTTCATGCATGATCCAAGCAAATTACATTTTGCAGCTGCCAAAAGAATATTGCGATACCTTCAAGGTACGAGGAAGCTTGGCATTAAATATGTCAAAGAGAAAGAAAATAAGCTCGTTGGATATATTGACAGTGATTGGGCTGGATCGTTGGATGATCGAAAAAGTACTTCATGTTACATTTTTTGCTTGGGCTCCAAGATCGTTTCTTAGGCATTAAAAAAGCAAAAAACAATCGCACTTTCTTCGGCAGAAGCAGAGTACATGGCCGCTAACGATGCTGCTTGTGAAGCAATTTGGCTCAGAAGAGTATTGAGTGATATTGGACAAAAGCAGGAGGCTCCAACAATAATCTTTTGTGATAATATGTCTGCCATTGCCATGACAAAGAATCCTGTCTTCCATGCTAGATCAAAGCACATAGAACTTCGGCATCACTACATTAGAAGTTTGGTGAATGATCAAGAAATTAAATTGGAAGTCATTAACATAAAGGAACAACTTGCGGATGGTTTCACTAAGGCTGTCACTTCAGAAAAACTTCAGCAGTTGAAGATTCATGCACGAATTACAAATTAAGAGGGGGTATTAAAATTATTAATTTGTAATTGTTTGAAATATCTTTTCATATCCAAATGTAATATCTATTGGTGAAAGGTGGCTTCAGTTTCCTAAACAGCACCTATTCATTATGAATTGACATGTAAGGCTGTTATATAATGCCTGCTTTCTTGGTTATTGTATGCAAGGAAATAAAAGGAATTATGTAATGAAATCAAAACTTCCTTCTTTACCTCTCCTCTAAAATATATATTTATCTCTCCTCTTCATCAAATTGAGATTTAAGCCTTTCACCTACAACATTTATGTGCAGGGAAGTAGGCTGCATTATCTTAGTATACCTCTCTGTACTTTCAGGATTATGAAGGATCTGTTAAAGTTAGCACATGTTTAACATGTTTAGGAATAAGTCTCCTAGTTTATTGGTCAAGAAATAAGTTAGTGGCTTAAATTTAGGAAGTAGTTAGTTGTTTTATTTTTCTATTTAAAGCTTTGTATTTCCTATCGTTCAATTAAGCAAGTGATCAACAATGTAGTTCCCTTCTGTTTAACATTTTATCTCTCTTCTCCTCTTTTCTATGTCAAAATTCTAACATGGTATCAGAGCCAGGGGAGAGAGGGAGAATATTAAAAAAAAAATTCTTTCTTTGATCACGTGTAACATTCCTTTTATCACACTGTTTCGTTCCACCCTTCTCAAATAAAAATCCTTTCATACAGTTTCTCCACTTCCCTACAGAAATATATTTCCCACTGCTAAAAGTAATTTCGTGCTCCTTGAGATTTGAATTATGATGCGTCAAAGCCGGAGCTACCTTCGCTTGAATCGAAGACTCGCGTTGCCGTCAGAGTTTGCAATCACCTCGATCTGGAAAGTCGCGATTCTATTGAAGAAGCCGTTGCAAAGCGCAAGCCTGATGGTATGTAGTCTGTTGATTTGTTATTCCGAAGCTGAGATGTTGAAGGCTGCCTGAGGTGGATGAAGTTGATTGGCTGTTGAGAGAGTTAAGACAGAGGTACGGTTTCTGTTTTGGGGAGCAGGCAGTGGTTTAGGCAATTTGAGAAGCAGTGATGGTTGAGGAAGTGTGGTGAAAAGTGGATGCTGATTAATTTCAGGCAACGAACTAAGTTTAGGGGCAGAAAATTATTCTGGCTGATATAGCTATAGTTTGAATCCCTTGTTTGGTGATGCTTAGTGGAGTGATGCTTGGTGTTGTAAACTTTTGGAGCTAAGGTGATGCTGGCAATTTGGTTGAAGCAGGGTTTCGGCAATTGATTCAATTGAAGAGAAGGTTGTGGGATTAGATCAAATTCCTTGGTTAGGTCGCATGTTGTCTTGGTGCTGCGACAGTGGAGATCGGTTTCGGTTGTAAGTGATGCTGAAATCGGGTGATTGTGATGGAAGACAGGAGGAAATTGTGATGAGATTTGATAGTGTATTCTTTGTTCGCGGGCTTTTGTAATTTGAAAGGTTGAATAAAAGTATAAATGGTGAAGTCAGGTAACTGGTGGCAGTAGTTTGTGTGGTTGATTGTTTGAGATTGAAGTGGAGTTTGGGTTGTACGAGCAGTGTGGTTAGTTTGCAGTAGCTTATTTTTGTTTATTTTTTATTTTGGTAATGAAGTGGGAGGCAGTTTAGTCGATGTTGCAGTGGGATTATGGAGACAGCGAAGGGAGAATATGGTGATGATGCAGTTTGGGTTTGGCAGAGGTGATGGAGGTTGATGTTGTATTGTGGTGAGCAGTTGAAGTATGCAATATGAATTGGTTCAGGGAAGTGTTGATGCAGCAAATGTGATGAGATATATAGCAGTGGTATGTGGTTGTGGTCGAGTTTTGTGAACAAGCTGAATTGGATGAGAGGAAGTGCAGCTTTGCGTAGTGGCTAAAGTTATTCGAGGGTGATGAAGCGCGAGCGAGAAGGTGATGGTTGGTTGTCAAAGTGATGGTGAAGGTAGTTGCAGTACTGTTTGTTTGTAGAGGTAGATGAGTTTGTTGGAGTGCTGGAGATGTGAAGACTGTGGTGCTGTGGATTAGGCGTGCGTAGCAGCCTGGTTGCTGGTGTGGAGTGAATAAGTAGTGGTTGGAATTCGTGATTGCTGTATGAGGATATTAGTGTGGTGTGGTAAGTTTTGTGGTGTTGTGAGATTATAGTGGTGTGGTGATTTTGAACTGAAATGATGATGGCAGTGTTGCTAATAGTTAATGAACTTGTTTGTAGTTGGAGATAATGTATGGATGTATTAGATGGATGTTCAGAGGAGGTGCAGTGTTTGTTCAGGTTTCAGAATGAGGTGGAAGTGGGATAGACAGAGAGTTTGTTGATTGGTTCTCAAGTTAATCACCGCCTGCTATTTTTGTTCGTCAGATCTGAAACTTATTTGGTTGTTCGTGATTGTATTGATCCGCCAACTGTTTGATAGTGGTAGTAGTTTGCCGAGAAGCTTGCTGAGATCTGGAGCGCCGTTGCAACACTTTCTTCACTTAGGTGATTGGTGAGCTTGAAGTGGATTTTACAGTAATGGGTGTAGGCAATGGATGAATGTACAGTTTGTATGAAGAGGAAGAATATTGTTGACTGTTTGTGATGTGGTTTCTGTGATTGAAGAGGTGGTTTCAGTTTGAGGGATTGTTTCATGTGAAAGGCAAAAGTGTTATTGAAATGCAGATGTGATGTGAGTATTCGATTGTTGTATTGGAGTTTGTGAGATGAAGGCGTTTGGTAAAACGTTGTGTGAATGTTGGTAGCGAAGACGACGAAGGGTAGAATGTCAATCATTGGGTTGGACATTTGTGGAGTGCTCATGAGCTGTTTGATGATATGCCTATATGAAGATAGGCATGCTTACAAGTGAAGTAGGTAGAACTGCGAGTAAAGCAGACTTGGTTTTGTGTCATCCAACAAGCAAAGGAAGAAGAGCCGCAGCTCTAGCTTGTTGGGGGATGACAGATACAGCAGTATCAAGAGACGACCCGAGTGGAGAGGTCGATGAGGAAACCAAGAGTAGTTATTGATGGTTACAGTACCAATCAATGCAAAACAGTTGAGCATGTCCAATCAGGTAGAGATAAATGTTGTGATCGAGTTCGTCTATGCAAGACGATGAAGAAGTTGAGAAGCGCGCTTCATTACTTTGTAAACTGGATGTTAGCACATCCAGTTTAAGGGAGAGTGTTAAAGTTAGCACATGTTTAACATGTTTAGGAATAAGTCTCCTAGTTTATTGGTCAAGAAATAAGTTAGTGGCTTAAATTTAGGAAGTAGTTAGTTGTTTTATTTTTCTATTTAAAGCTTTGTATTTCCTATCGTTCAATTAAGCAAGTGATCAACAATGTAGTTCCCTTCTGTTTAACGTTTTATCTCTCTTCTCCTCTTTTCTATGTCAAAATTCTAACAGGATCGTCATATGCAGCTTTATGATAAGATTACTTCTAGGCTTAACAAGTGGCATAATAAGCTCCTCTCCTCGGCTAGTAGATTAACCATTGTTAAGTCAGTGGCTTTTTCAATACAGGTTTATTATTCGAGGGTTTTCATTCTGTCTTAGAAATTTCTTTAGATGATAGAGTAGGCTTGCAATCATTTCATATGGGCTGGGAATCCCTTCTATAGGAAAACAGTTCCTATTGCTTTTAGCAAAGTTAAATATCCTTTGAAGTAGGGTGGCTTGGGTATTGTTGATCTGATTAAGTGGAATAAAGACATCAATTCTATTCACGTTTCTAATACAATCAACAGTTGTTCATTATGGAAAGCTTGGTGCTTCAAGCATTATGTGGGGGGAGGTGATTTCTGGAAGTGTGAAGCAAAACTAATGCCGGCTGGGTTTGGAAAAGTCTCCTTGGTTTGAAGGAGGAGTCGAAAGAGCTTTACATGCTAGCCTTGTCTGCTGCTCTAAATTCTGGTGTTCTCCCTAGGTTACTAGAGGTTTTGTTCTCAAGGCCAAGCCGATTTATATGGAAATCATTCAAACTGGCATACCCTTGAATGCCAAAGCGGTAGAATACATAAATGATGGTAAGATAGTTCTGCCTTATTATAGTAACTCTCAGGTGAGGGTTGTGTGGCTCCATGTCAGGACATTCCAATGTGTTTTGAGTGAGCATGATGGTTTGCTCTGGGGGAGTAAGAAGCAGGAGCACTCTATACATAATAGTTATAAACTCATGACTAATTATGAGAGTCTAGATCCTTGGCATTCTAGAATTTGGGATTGCTCCTGGAGCCCTAAGCAAAATTTGGTTATGTGGCCTGCGCTTAAAAATGTTTTACTTACGCAAGACAAGCTATGCTATTCTAGTACGATGCTTGTCTGTTATTGTGTCATGTGCACTCATGATAATGAAACCAATACCCATCTTTCCTTCCAGTGTCAATACACTTCTCATATTTGGAATAAGCTTCTTCTTCAATGTAACATGAGCATGCAATTGTGTTAGGGTATGGAAATCTGGTACCTCATATTTACAGCTACTGGGTAGAGGAATTACAAAGCTAGAGTTCTGCTTCTATGTATTAAGGTGTGCATGGTTGAGATATGGAAAGAGAGGAACTATAGAGTTTTTAACATACAGGAGAAGGAGTGCAGTATTTTCCTATTGGCATATGCTAAGAAGATCGAGAGGAAAATTTGTAAATAGGGTACGAGCTTTGTTGTAACCCTGGTTAAGTTGAAAAGGATATTTATCAAAAGTGGGGTGGTCTAAGTGTTTAGCTTCTTCTATCCTTTATCGTTTATTGCTTTGTTATGCCCTGTGTAGTTGTATTTTTCTTTTTCTGTTCTGAATAATATAGACATAAGGGTCCTCTTCAAAATCCCTACTTAATCTCCAATACACACACATATATAATAAATATAGTTTCAGTTAGAAAAAATTATTGTCGAAGGAAAATCTGTATGTATTTACATATATATATAGTTTTATTTGAATTTTACATATATTTAAATAAATAAATATATAAACAATGTTTAAAAAAATATTTTTCATTAATTTCTTTATGTATGTATAAATTATTAGGGTACAAATACTTTATATATAGAGAGAGAGATATATGATTAATATGTATACATATATGTAATTGATTTAGTTTGCACAGTTACTATATAATCATATAATTGAAATAACATTTCAATAGATTATGGTTATGACACATATACAAGTGGTGATATATCCACATGCACATACATTCAATATCATACACAAATATTATATATATATTAAAATGTAAACAAAAGATATACCTATTGAGATGCAGCCTACAATCCACACTTTGATCTAGATAGTTTTTTTTGATCTCCCAGATCTGCACCCTACGTTGCCAAAGACCGACATGCAAACACCGGATTTAATTATATTTGATTGAATGGAGTTAAAAGGAGTAATAAGATGAGTGGGTAATGGTGGGGAGCTTGGATCTAGAACAATGAAGAGAGGAGCTAAAGATTAAAAAGAAAAGACGTGCCTTAGCTTTGAATTTATAGTTGAAGTTAGAGATAAAATATCACATACTTTTCTCTTACCAATTCAAAGCCTCATGACTCCTTCTTTGCCCTCCTTTTATCCACATGGATTATGGTCTATTATGGACGAAATAGCCATTTAACCCATTAATAATTTATTCGATTTAAATTGTTATCGATATCGTATATCTATGTGCATATATATAACTTTTATATACGCATCGAATAAATAACTAATAGCACCCTGAACAATTCTAGAGGCAACCCAACTTTACTAAATACATTCTATATACAATAATAATTAATATTTCATAAATATTAATTTATTTATAACTACTATAAATCAATTAAATAAGTAGTGTTTGGGAGACTGAATAGATTTAGTTGTGCGACTCACGATGTGGATTTAGCTAGTGATTAATATTCGAACAATTCAGATACAAACATTCACATGTCACCTTATCTAGTAACATAACAATTTGTAATTCACTGCTTATAAATCTCATTGGTTAACTCTAATTTTGCAAATTCAAGCAATACTTTTAGTAACGATTTTTTAGACCAATTCTCTTCGTCTACACTATATCGCATTAAGACTTGTGGAATTTGGTTCTTAGTCAAAATTCCAATATCATTCATATTCAACCTGTTAGTTCATAAACAAAGTCCTTGGTTCAATAATAACATATATTATTAACCGTATTACTCTGGTAAGAGATTTTGACTTTGAGTTAACTATAGTTAACCATGATACTAACCTCATACAATTGAAGGGATGGATTTTCTATTGAATAGCATTTTACTTCCAATACTTCAACTCATTCCAACTATAGTCGTTCGATGGATGTCATACCATGATTTAACTATAATCAAAGTGGAGTTTCCACATTGAAGTTAAATAATATTCTTAGGCCTAGAGAACTATGTATATCGTCACTTTGAGATTTCCCATTTGACCTAGTTTTTATTAACCAATGGGAGACTTCTGGACGAGTCATTCCATCCAATAACTATCATTATGTAACCTCTTGCTGCCTCCAGCAGCCATGAGTAATACATTGCCCAACATTTGTAGAACGATACGTACTCTGGTCTCAATGGATGTATCGATATCCTTTCACGAAACATCTTGACCAAGAATATTTAAAATATTTATTTCTCATAATTACAACTCTTGTAATTATCACATAACATAACATTTAAGGATTATCTATTAAATATATTTAAATCAATTAATTAATATATTATAATATAACAAATACATATGACAAAAAACAAATGCCTTTTATTTCGAACGAGAGTTTATTGCAGAGTTAATAATTTTCAATAAATTACAGAATTGCCTCTAGGGCATATCCCCAATCTATCAATCTTCTACTTGCACTTAGGGCCAATTATAAAATCTCAATTTCATCTCTTTGATTAGTTTGCATAGTATTGGTTTAGTTAATCCCTTCATGAATGGATCTGCTATGTTATCCTTAGTGTCTACTCTTTCAATCATGACTTCTTTATTACTAACAATATCAAGTGGAACTTTTTAAGATGTGCCTTGACTTCTTATGAAATCTAGGTTCCTTTGTGATCTACATTGTTACATTGTTATCGCTTAACAATGTTATGTGTTTCTCAGTGTTTTGAAAACACTCCAAACTCAAACATAAACTTGCACATCCAAATCGCTTGTTTAGGTAATTCGTTGAGGGTGATGTATTCGGTCTTCATCATTGAATCAACTATTGTCTGCTTGGAACTTTTCCAACTGACCACTCCACTATTCAATGTGAATACATAACCACACACTGATTTACTATCATCGATATCACTCTGAAAGCTTGAATATGTAATCCCCTTCATAAGGAGGTCTTCATTCCCATATATAAGGCATAAGTTTTTAGTATTTCTTAAATAGTTAAGAATACATTTCACTACTGCCCATGCTTCTCTCTAGGTTTAGGCTAATATCGGCTTACGCATCCCAATACTTAAGCCACATCTGACCTAGTACGTAGCATGGCATACATAATGGAATCGATTATGGATGCATATGGTATCCTCATCATGCACTCTTTCTCCTAATCAGTTTGAGAAGCATCTTTCCTAGAAGGAACGATTCTAGATTGCATCGGAACATTTTCGTGCTTAGAATTCTTCATGCTGAACCATTTTGGTATTGTATCTATGTTCAAGGATTGGGATAATCCTAGCAACATCTTTGATCTATCTTTATATATTCTTATACCAAATATATAGGTTTCTCCTTCTAGATCCTTCATGGACAAGTTTTTAGGCAACCGTGCTTTCACAGATTGCAACAACGCAAAGTCGTTGCCAATTAGGAGCGAACCATCGGCGTATAAGACTAACAATACTATAACACTTCCTTGTTCTTTCTGGTATATGCATGCTTCCTTTGTACTTTGATAAGAACTAAACTGTTTGATTACTTTATCAAAGCACTTAGTCCAACTCCTTGAGGCTTGTTTAAGACCATAAATTGATCTTAACAATTTGCGTGTATTTCCCTCGCTCCTATTGACCTCGAAATCGTTAGGCTATGACATGTAAACAATCTCTTTTATGTCACCATTTAGAAATGTTATTTTCACATCCATCCGCCATATTTCATAGTCGTAGGACACAACGATAACAGACATTATCCACATGGACTTAAGCATGGCTATGGACGAAATTGTTTCGCCATAATACATGCCTTGAATTTGATGAAAATCTTTTGCAAATAGCCTTGCTTTATAGGTCTCTATCTCTCCATTTGCATTTATCTTTTTTTAATGTTATCCTACCTGTTGACCATGCCATATTCGAGCGAATTGAACCTATAAAGCAGGCATCCGAAATGAAACTACTAAACTTGGATGCCAAACAGAGTCAAGAGATAAGGTTTCCAACATGCAAATAAACTCCCAAAGTAGTCCATGCACCAAACTGATTTAAGTATCAGAACAGGAGTCCAACATTCAAGCATAGTTGTGGATCGACACCAATCCATGTCTATGGATTGGTACCAATTCCCACTTTTTTCCCAACACCACATCATACCAACAGAACCAAGCTTAGAAACTAACTACAATCAAGATCACAAAATAAAAACAAGGCCATTCCAAAAGTTCCAAAGCACCATCCATCAAAGTGATGGATCGGTACTGATCCATAAAATCTCCCCAGGAAAACTCCAACTTCCTCCTACTACCACATCTTGATGCCAAAAGCTTATTCCAAGCTCCTTAGATCATCATTTTCTATTGAATGCCTCAGATACTTGAAATCAGCAACTCTATACCTCCACTAGTCCAACATTTGGACTCAGAAACAAGCTCATAGCAATACAAACAAGTTTGGAACCATAAAGCTAACAAACATATCCCTTCATTCCAAACTGGCAAGAAGGATCCAGGATCAATATCGATCCATGCCTATGGATCAGTACCGATCCATAGCTGCCTACTAATGACCATGTTTTCTTGAGACCAACCGCAGCTAGATGATGGAGATTGTGGAGGAGGACGTGGCGGAGCATTTCCCACCAACCTATAGCTATAAGTAAGAGGTTAGGGACTCATTTTTGGGGATCTTTTTGGTTCCTTGCAACTTATCTACATTTCTTTATAACCACCCATGGAGTGGCACTGATCCATAAGAACTTTACTTGTAAAACAGTAGTATAATCAAAAGAAACATTAAGTGGACGTAGACATCGATCGGCCGAACCACTATAAACCTTGTGTGTATTGTTTTTACTCGTTTTCATTCACTTTTCTTCAATTTTCCTCTCTTCTAAAATCTATTGGGTGTTTATGTCTTTTTGGTTCAAACATTTTGGTGCTCTCACTGAGAACTATTTGAATTCAACAACTTGAGATTGGAAAGGATAATGAGAACATTGACCATGAGAACTGCTGGAGAAATCCAACGAGGTTGTAGGGGCAGCCATGAGGTGGCCTTGGGATCTAACCCCTTTCCATCTACATAACCAAAGATGAGATGGAAACGATGATGACGGAGATGCAGAAAAGAATGTTAGCCCACTTGGAAGAGATGATCGAAGGATTCTTCAGAAGGATAGGAACAACCAGAGACTAGATGCCAGAATGAATGCCCCTTGAAACGAAGTGGAGAAAAATGGGGTGATCCCTGGACAAATGCGATGGATCAGTATCGATCCTCCAGCATGGGTCGGTACCTATCCCCAAGAACTTGGGGGCATGGCCGATGTGAATCCAGGACTTGGAGATTCTCATGTGAGGAATGCTGCTGAACAACAAAACTTGAATTAGAATGTAGAAGCGTGACTAGAGGAGTACATACTAGAATTTCCCCATGGGAACGAGGGGGCATAACTAATATGTGAAATGGAGACTTCTGTTAAACGATGACGATAGAATTGCTGAGATAGTGAGACGAGCTATGAGGGGTGGGTTACCTAGCTGGAGCCTGGAGGATGTGAAAAGGAGTCCATTCACTTCGAACATTTAGTACGCTAGGAATCTGCCTAATTTCAAGCTATCGACGTTGGAGACGTACGATGAAAAGATGGATCCAATAGTTTATTTGATGAGGTACATCCGACATATGGAAGTTGTAACAACCCTGTTGTTAACTACATCATTAATTAAATTCGATTGTGGATAAATAAATTCTAAATTTTAATTTGTGTAATTTAATTATGAAATTAAATTTAGTTTTGCAAATAGTTGATTTAATTTATCTTAAATAATCTTAGGATAAAATTTTTTGGAATTATATTAGTGTAATTTCCAATTTATATTTAACTTTGAGTGTTGGAGGGGCGACCGTCTGTTGAACTACCAAAAAAGGGTTTAATAAATTAGAAGTTCAATAAATATTATTTTGTGAACTTAATTCTTATATTTGGTAATATAAGAAATTTTTGGAGAATATCAAAAATTTAATTAAATATGAATATTGTTATTTATTGTTTTTAAAATGAGAATTTAAAATTTATGGTTCAATTATTTTATTGAAATAAAGAGAATAATTTTTATTAGTAAAAGATATATATATATATATATATATTTGAATAAGATATTTCAATACTTGTAGAAATAGGAATTTTATCTTGTGAATGGATTTGGTAAATTTTGAGAGATTAGTTTATGTAAAATAAAACATTGTTTAGGATAAGAATAGTGTTTTATAATTTAACAACACTTCTGATTGGTATAAATTTAGTAACACGTTTCCATATTGGATCCCTACCTTACCCTCTTGGCTCATTTAGCATAAATTTGAGAAGATAAATCAAATACGTACACTTTCTTCCTCTTCTCATTTTAGTTCCAGAAACCAGAAAACTGAAACCTGTAAAGTATAAAACCATAACTCCTAAATCATCTCAAATCTAGTGCAAATCAAAGGGCTTTTGGTCAATACTTGTAGAAATCAAAGCTAGGTAATCTTCTCTACCTTCTAGACCCATAAAACTATGATTTTTATTTCATTTTAAATCTTAGTGCTGCTGGTTAGATTTAGATTTTTGAGCATTTAGGTGTATTTGAGATTAGCAAAGAGATTTCAAGTTAGTAGCAAGGCTTTGGACAAGATTAGCAAGCTTTTTTCATCTTTTGAATTAGAGGTGAGTTTTGAACTCATATATCTATCTATATTAAGTCTTAAAGTTCTGAATTGAGTGATAAATATCACTATATAGTTGAATGGTTTGAGTAATTTGATTGAATTGTTGAAATTTGCAAATTGGTTACTGAAATTTATTTGTGAAAATCACTGTAGTAAAACAACGATATCTTGGTGTAGATTATTCCAAATCGGTTCAATCTTTTTTTGATAAAAAGCTCTTTTAATAAGCTACAAGTTATATTTTAAGAACGTTTTGAAATTCGGGGGTTTAAAGGGTCGAAATTGGGTTTGAAACTGAGATACATGCTCTGCTCTGTCGATATTCCGAGTTGAAACCTAAACTAAAATTGCCATAAGATTTTAACCGTAGACCCAAATTGTGCAAAACCTTTTCTATTGGAAAGAAGAGACAATAAGGAACAATTTTTATGTTGTAAGTTTTTGAAAATTCTATGATTTAAAGGGTCGAAATTGGGTTTGAAACTGATATACATGCTCTGCTCTGTCGATTTTCTAAGTTGAAATCTAAAACTAAAATCGCCATAACTTTTTAACCGTAAATCCAAATTGTGCAAAACATTTTCAGATGGAAATCTGAGACTTTAAGGAACAACTTTCATGTTATAAGTTTTCGAAAGTTATGAAGAAAAATGGGTCGAAATGGTGTTTCAAAACTGAAAATCTATTGTGCCATATGATTTGTTGCTATGTTTGTGATGTTGTTTAAAATGTGCTTTGAATGTTCAGTCGTGATCGTTTTGATATATATATATACACACACACACACACACATATACATACATATATATATACTTTCATTGGTTTGTTAAGTTATAAATTCTATTTAGAGATGATATGAAAATCAAACCTTATGTAACTATTGGTCGTTACAATCTTGTGATATGTAATAGTGAATTACTTGTGCTTTATGGACTTTGAATCATTTTTGATTCAAAGCTTTGGAAATTTATAAATTTAAATCTACCTATTTTGTAAATGTATACAGGTGCTTTGTTTTGTATACAAATAATTTCACAAAGAGAGTTTATTTAAGTTCTAAATATCAAATATGTTTTCTAAAGTAGTCTAATTACTTTTATAAATGATTTTATGGATATGGAATTTCAAATTTTGGAAATATAATTGTACGAGGTTTTAACTAATTATTAGAATACTAAATTGGTTTTGAAATTGATTTATGGATTCACAAATAAATGAATACTTTTATAAGTGGCTTTTGAAATACAGTGTGTAAACATTATAACCTTATGGAATTTAAAGAATCAATGTGATTTTGGAACGTGGAAAATCTTGTTTTGTAAAATAAATACTCTTGGAACAATTTCGAAAAACGGAATATTTTGATAAGTGACAAATTAAATAAATGTTTTGAGAACCTTAATTCTATAATTTGAGGAGTACTAATAATCGACTTAGTGTCATCGATTGGTTTAAATGCTTTCGAGTAAGACTTCGTCGAATATGGTATAACTCATTGAATAGAATGTTTGAGTGGAACTTACTAGCCCATTAGCGAATACTGGAATTTCACCGGGTAGTATGGGATGCCTTGGTTAAATTCATGTGATTGCTATTAGGAAGTATTTTACATTTTAGAGTTGTATTCTCTTCTGGTGTGCGACAAGTGGTTGCTAGATCCTTAAGAGAATGTAGTTCAGGTTTTCCAGTGGTATCCGTAATAAGTGATATTTACTAGCTTTTAGTAAATACTTGGATTTCGCCATACGGTATGGGACGTATTAGTTAAATTCTAGTGATTACTGAAGGTGATAGTATTTGGCACTTTAGAGTTTACTCTCTTTTGGTGTGCGGCAAGTGGCTGCTAGATCCTTAAGAAGTTTATTCCTGGATTTTTTTCGAACACAATAATATAATAATATTAAATAAATGTAGATTTATCGATTCATGGTTTCTACGATCACCTTGATCGGTATGAACTATCCTTGAGATCATTCTGTGATTCTGTGTTCCCGGTCTGAGTATGATCCTTGGTATCGGATCGGTTCGAGTGATACCAATTTGTTTGTTTGTTTGCCACAGGTTTTGAGTACAATCATTGCGATTTTTTTGGATGATCATTACGCTCGGTTTGGATTAAGATCTCTTGGATTTTGGATATTTGGATTCTGTGACTATTCTGTGTTTGTGAAATAAATATATATTCTTGTGACTTGTGTTAGTGAAATAAATATATATTCTTGGGTCTTGTGTTGGTGAAATAAATATATGTTCTTGTGTCTTGTGATGGATGTTAAGTTAATTCTGTTATTCTGTGTTTAGTGACTATTATGTGTTAGTGACTTAAATGTATAACCATGTGCCTTGTGATGAACTAAGTTAAATTAATTCCCGTGACTCGTTATTTCATGGACATCTATATTTACTTATATGTTGTTTGTTCTTGTGTTATATCTTGTTCTCACCCTATTGGATATTTAGAGATAGTCTGACCCGAGTGTTATTTTGCTTGGGTCAGGCCGAGACTTTTCAGGTTAAAGAACAGGTTGACCTTTGAATGGTTATGCTAGCAAGGAGATAAACATTTGGACTTTTAGTTTATCCCATTTAGGAATTTGGACCTTGTATATAAAATGTCTAATTGAGATTAGAGAACTGTAAAACTTGTATATTATGTGAGTTTAGTGTTTTATTTTGTAGACTCACAATTTGTATATGTATATGAGATTATTATTCTGTTGTGATCTGTGACTGGTGCATATATGATATATTGTTCTGATTTTGCGAAATCGGTGTGTCTATTACTTTGTATTAATATTGTACACATCAAATTTCTATTCAAATATTAAGTAAAACGGTATAAATGATGTGTCAGTGTTAGTATAAAGATATATTCACATTTGATTGCCCTTAATAAGCCGTATTCTCCAGATTAGCAGACGACATTACTTGTAATGTTCTTTGCTAAACTGGGCATCGCGGTTGGGTCGTAACAAAAGTGTTGGGTGCGTCTGAGAAAGTGATGGGATGGTGTTTCCCTTTGTACCTGACAGATTTAGCAACGTTATGATTTAGACAATTGGAGAATGGCTCCATTAGCATATAGGCCGAATTGGTAGATAAATTCACGAAATAGTTTCGGCTCTATATTTCATGACCCAAGAATGTGATGACACTATCGAGTGTGAAGTAAAGGGCCGGAGAAACCCTCAGGGTTTTTTTTGATGAGATTCAATGCGACGGCTGCTGCGGTCGATAAGCCAGACCTATAAATGGTTTTAATGGTGGCAAGGAATAACCAGTAAGACGGATTTCACGATTACTTTGGAATGAGATCCTCCTATGGATATCGTAGAATTTTATCATGAGGTCGAGAGATGCCTGCGTCAGGAGGACGCTAAGGCCAAGAGGACAAACCTATGGATCAGTACCAATCCTCACTTTTTGCCCAACACCACTTTAAATCCACACAAACAAGCTTAGAAACCGACTACAATCAAGATCACAAAATAACAACAAGGCCATTCCAAAAGTTCGAAAGCACCATCCATCAAAGTGATGCATCGGTACTGATCCATCTCCATAGATCAATATCGATCCATAAAATCTCCTTAGAAAAACTCCAACTTCCTCCTACTACCATATCTTGATGCCAAAAGCTTATTCCAAGCTCCTTAGATCGATCACACATCATTTACTATCGAACGCCTCGGGCACTTGAAATCATCAACTCCATCCCTCCACCAATCCAACATTTGGACTTAGAAACAAGCCCATAGCAATACAAACAAGTTTGGAATCACAAAGCTAACGACATATCACTTTATCCCAAAGTGACAAGAAGGATCCATAAGACAATCTTATGGATCGATACCGATCCATGCTTATGGATCGGTAACGACCCATAACCGCCTATTGACATGGCAACTTTTTTTAGACCAACCGCTGCTAGATAATGGAGATCATAGAGGAGGATGTATTGGAGCATTTCCTGTCAACCTATGACTATAAATAGGAGGCTAGGGGCTCAATTTTGGGGATCTTTTTGCTTCCTTGCAACTTTTCTACATTTCTTTATTACCACCCATGGAGTGGTATCGATCCATAAGAACAATACTTGTAAAATAGGAGTATAATCAAAGAAATATTAAGTGGACGTAGGCATCGATCGATCGAACCACTATAAACTTTGCATGTATTGTTTTTACTCGTTTTCATTTACTTTTCTTCAATTTTCCTCTCTTCTAAAATCTATTGGGTGTTTGTGCCATTTTTGGTTCAAACACTTCAAATCCATTTGCAACCGAAGAGTTTTGTACCTTCGGGTATGTCAGCTAAAGTTGTCGTCATACAAGGAACCTATCTCGGATTTCATAGCTTCAAGCTAAATTATGGAGCCCTTACTTTATAGTTTTATTGGAATGAGAGAGGAGTATTGTCTTCTAAGACGTAGTCATCTTTCTCACCATCCATGAGAAAATGGAAGTATCTCTCTAGTGTGTGAGATTCCCTATTAGACCTTTTAATAGGTTAGGGGTTATGAATAATGGTGAATTTGATTTTTCTACGGGTTCAGCGTCTTTGCTTACTTCTTGGATCTTATCCAAGTCTACAACTTCGCTCTTAATTTCTTTTAATAGGAATTCCTTTTTAAAATATACAACATGTGAAGAGCCAATAACCTTTTATTCCTTGGTGTTATAGAAAATAAATTACCTAGAATTTTTAGGATATCCTATAAATACATCCAAAGCCAATCTTACCTCAAGTTTATTGGGGCAACATTCCTAAAGTAGAATGAAAAACTCCAAACTTTCAAATAATTAAGGTGGGGTTTCTTCCCGTGCCTCACTTATGTGGCTTCTTAGGCACTATAGGTATTAGATTCAATATATGCGTCGTGGTTTCAAGTGCATATCCCCAATAGGAAAGTGGTAACTCAACCTTACTCGGCATAAAATGAACCATATCTAGTATATTTCAGTTCCTTCTTTCTGATTGTATTATGGAGTATAAGGTGTAGTAACTTAAGAGATAATCCCATTATCTTTTTAGTACTATTGGAGCCCTTATCCAACATACTCACCTCTTCGATCATATCGAAGTACTTCAATTTTATGGTTCGTTTGATTTTCTATCTCATTCTTATAATCTATAAATTTCTCACAGACGTTGGATTTATTTTTCATAATATTTATATTTATCCTAGTCCTAAGAAATTATCAGTAAAAGTTACAAAGTAAGTTGAATTATACTTTATCACTATAGGCATTGGGCCACATACATCAATATGTACAAAACCCTAGAGTTCATTAACTATTTCATTTCTCCCACTGAAGGCATGCTTGGTCAATTTTCCTTCGAGATATAACTTAAAAGTGTCAATTCATAAACAGATGATAGTAGAAAACCTTTAGATTTTAGTTTTTGCAGTCTTCGGTCACTAATATGACCTAGTCTACAGTGCCATAAGTAACTATTATCAATGTCGATGGAAGATTTATTAAAAACACGTATACGACTAAAATTAACTATACAAATCTCATTATCTAAAATACCACTGCAAATATTATTTCATCAAAAACAATGAAAGCCAACACCTATCTCAAAAAATTAGGAAACATATATAATACCATAAAAAAAGTTCTTAACATAATAACAGTTATTCATAAATGAAATCCATTAGGAAAGGTCATGTGATAGTCTCTAACTGCAGTTGCATCTACTGGAGATCTATCAACAACTTGTAGCCTTATTTCACCCTTCGCACATGTCCTCTATACCTAAGTCCCCCTAATGAATTACTAATATGAGTTACAGATCCAGTATATAAAACTAAGACAGTTTGTTGATCGTAAAATAATTTTAAATCATAAACATACCTCACGGAGCAAAAGAAACAATTTCTTTGTTTCTTTGACTGTCTTCAAATAGTCCGAATAATGCACTTTCATTGCCCCTTCTTGTGACAATGGCGACATTCACCTTTGTCAGTAGGAGCATCCTTGTTACCTTTCTTAGAGCATCACTTTTGTTTCTTTGAACCTTTTAAAAACACGGCCTTATCCTTTACAGCAGACACCTTGTTTTGATCCTTAAATGATCTCTCAGTTGACCTCAACATATTGAGTAGCTCTATGAGGTTTATGCTCAATCAGTTCATATTGTAGTTCAATATAAACGAATCAAACTACAAAATCAGCAATCTTAGAATCAAATCCACTTGTAGTTCATTCGTCACTTATTTTCACATTTAGCTCTGAAAGTATATCAATATGGACTTTTATTTCTAATACAAAATCCTCAACGCGTTTTCCCTTACTCATCTTCGAATTAAGTAACTTCATAATAATCACACACCTTGCGGAATAAGGTTACTCCCCAAACATAGAGTTAAGATTTTCGAATATTTTATGGATAGACATATTTTTGTATTTCCTTTGCAATGGCTTGTCTAAAGTAGACAAAACGAAAGCTTGATCGATTTCATAGTCAGCCATCCGAGTGTTATAAGCTTTTAGCGGCTCGGGGTCAGGGCCTTCTATGGGTTTCTTTCTTAAAAGTCAGTTTATCGACGACCATACATGTTTGTATATGGTGCTATCTTAATTTCTCTTAGTAGTATGTATAGTTTAGTTAGGTGAGCTTATCATTTTCCACAAAAAGTCTTAGGTTGGTCATTTTGCAACAAATTTAATTTACGTAGATTAGAACAATTTACATATAGTAGATGTTCTTATATTATTAGATAAGTTAAATGTTACATTTCATTTTATCTAGTAAACTCTTACTATACTTTTATTTTTCTTAAAACCCTACGATAAACATATAAATATTTTTATTTCTCTATTGGGTGTTATGACTCGCTTGCCTTGGGATTCTGACCTTGAGGATACTAACAAATCATAGGACCACAAGCAATGGATAACACCTTATTGGTTGTATCATATACAACTATTATCTCATGGTCATTTTCCTATTATCATCTCAACCTTGAGGAAGCTCAAAAATTGAAAGAGATTATAGGCTCGTACCCACCATTTCGTGATGGCCAAAGTATATTGCACATACCTTAAGGAAAGGTCAGCAAATAATATGCATGTGTCTTATCTCATCTAGTCAATATATGTGACAACCCGCACCCCAATGGGCCTGAATTTTCGCTAAATCGAAAACCCAATTCCACTAAAGTGTGGATCATTGTTTTAGTCTATTAATATATAAATGGTAGAGGACAACTTATATACATGTATTAAGGATTTATAATCTTTAATGTGCACACACACACATACATAGTGATATCGATTTAGAGAACAATGTATTTTTATGAGATACCGATGTGATCTAAGTGTTGGACAAATTTGAAATCATGGTATATATACAATACGTATGTACTTATTTCTTAGACCTAAGTTGGGCTTCTTATAGTTCCACTTAAGTTTTATATTATCATATTATATAAGTTAATTTGTTTACAACTGTTTATAATTTAATTAACTTATATAGTATTATTATGAATTTATCAATTAAATCATATTTAATTATTTTTAATTTATTATTCAACTAACTAATTAATTAAAATATTTTTTTAGCAAAGCCAGCTGTTTTTATAGTGGACCGTTCACTTTATATTAATAAAGATTTAAGAACAGGTGAGAGGCAAAGACACCCCATCGGCTACAAGAACTCACACATACACTTTACAACCCACACAAGGGAAAAGCTGCAAAACAGAGTTACATAGAAATAATATGCCAAAACAAATGCCAAAAGTAACCTAAGTAGGAAAAAGATCCGCTAAACCAAACTCAATACCATCGTCCAAATCAACAAGCTTAACTGATCTGGAAGGAAAAGCTGGCAGAACAGGACTCGCGTCACTACAGATAGTGTCAACAGCATCAATAGCAGGAGAAACAATATGGACGGGAGCAGTGGCAATATAGGACTTCAGCCTAGAGAGAGCATCCGGGTCAGGGGGATCAGATTGGGAAACATGAGTAATATCCGGAGGAGGAGCAGATGGGTCAGGAGTAGAGTATTTGACTTGCCAAATGCGGAGAGGAGGATTCTGAATCGGAACTTTGGGAGGCGGGGAGATGGCCACACCGTCCACATGATGATGTTTATAGTCAGGAGAAATATGTCCAAAGGAGTGGCAGAAGGAAGAGATTGGAGGAGACCACTAATAATCGATGTCAACCCGACCAACACGACTCCTAGAAAGAGCAACCGAAAGATGAGTAGGAAGGGGCTTCATGGGGGTAATCTCAATCATTGCTCTAGCATACCCGAGCCTATCACGGCGCTCGGTATTTTCATCAAAACAAATCAACTCACCAATATGACAAGCTAACCAACCTAGGCCTTCCAAAGACTGAAGAGAAGACAGAACATTCGAGAACTTAGCCCAAACTGGGATGGACAAAACATGCTCTCTAGCAGAGTCTACAGAAGGACTTCATGCAGTGATAACAAACACTTTCCCATCAATCACACAAGGGTTTGCCTCTAACACTTTACGCCTCTCATCCGGACAGGAGAATTCAAAGAAGAACATGTCTTTATCGAATCGTACCTTTAGCGATCCCTTAATTTTCCATTTGTTTTAAAATTTAAAATTTTATTTTTTTCATCTTAAATATGAATATTAATTGTAACACTTGTAGTTTTATATACACACATATCATTATATATGTATATTTTACTTTATTAACTAACATATTAATTTATATAATAATAAATTTATTTAATTAAAACAATTTTAATTAAATAATTGATAGATTTAAATTATTTAGTTATAATTTACCTTAAAAAATTTAAGATATATTTATATATATAAATTATATATATATACACACACGTAAATTATATATATATGCATATATATACACGCATATGTTTTATTTTAATTAATTAAATTTTATTTATTTATTTATTTATTTAATTGACACGATTAATTAGATTATTAAATAATTTCAAAAAAAATATATTTCAAAATCAATTTTGAATATTATTTATAAACAATAAAAAATTTATTTTATATTTTAAATTTAACTTTCAAACTTAAAATATGTTTTAGTTGTTAAACTGAATTTTGAAAATTAGCCCAAAGCCTAAATCAATTTAGGACTTTACAAAATTAGCTAACCTTTTGTACTTATTTAATCATTGAACTAGGCCAATAGCCAAGGAGGTGAGAATACATTATTATCCAACCTAAGCCTAAACATTACTATTCTAGACATCCAAATGATAGGTAGGCTTTATTTGGCCTTAACGTTGCTAATTTTGACCACATAGACCGTTAGGGCTCTGATGCCATTGATGGAACCAGGCCGATCGGAAGGAAATTAAATTAGTAGATATTAAATGTTTTCCTATTTTTGGATCTACTGGACCTAAAATGGCTAAAGGGTTTGCCAGATCCAATCTAATAGATTTATAAAATCATATTTTATTTTATTTTTCGATTTATTTAATTGATGTATTTAATTAATATAATTTATATAGTTTACTAGAACATTATGTACTCATGTGTGTATGACGTGCATGTGCAACATATCATATGGTGTACATGGTTAAATATATACATAGATAGATGGATTTACATCTACTATGTATATACTTAGCACTATATATATATATATGTATATGTCATTGGCCATATATAATATTTTATACAAAATATGTATTATATAACAAAATTCAAAATATAATTTATTCTAAGGTTATACATAATGTTTAGAAAATATCGAATAAAACTTTGTCTAAGTTTAATTTCAAACTTGAATTTTAAATAAATATCCAATTTGAATTAGTAAACAAGATCTGAGATCCAAATTTAAAGTTTACTAAATATCTTGAATGTTGAATTTATTATTATTTTATAAAAGGTATATATAAATTTAAAATACTTATAATATGGCGAAAATAATATTGTTAATAATTAATTAATATAAATATGATTTTAAACATTCGATAAATATAAACAGTATAATTTTAATATATATAATATTCCGGTCAAAATTTTTTTTGTTTATTTTAATATGCCAAAAAAAATTATTTAAATATATTTTGGCAATGACATATATACAAGTGGTGATATATCTACATCAACATACATTCAATGTCATACACAAATACACACACACACACACACATATATATATATATATAGCTGTAACCAAGAGATATACCTATTGAGATGCAGCCTAAAATTCATACTTCGATCTAAACAGTTTTATTTGATCTCTCAGATTTGCACCCTAGGGCATATCCTCAACCCTATCATGATCTCCTTAATTTTAAGACCATTCTTTCATAAGAAAACAAACTAAAAAAATTAGTTCAATACACCAAAAACATTACATAATGCATAAATTAAAGAGAATTTTTTGCTCTCTTCAATCTTTTCTTCATCTTCTTGAAATGATTATCTATATTATCAAAATAATCACAAATAAATGCTAGCAACCCGAGAAATTTAGCTTGTAACCATTTGAGAAGTTGAAATCTCTGATTCATCACAAGGAGACATCATACCAAGTCAAAGTAACATGTGGAAAAGAGAGGTGCATTTGTTCATGCTCGAATATGTAAAATTATTTTGGTCATGGACCCTATTTTAACAACAATAAGATTCATCGAAGATAAAATGTGTTTAATCGAGTACTCAAGAGATTGAGCATGACAAAGATTTATTTCAGCCATATACCGAATGCATGTTCACAATTAGGTTAATCATCGAACAAGTGCACTGCGCATGATAGTTTGAAGGGAATGTGCAAATCGATAAGATGTATACATTTGGATAAGAGACTCTACTTCTCGTAACTGTATTAGCAATGAGTGCTCAATTTATGCATTGGATGTAGAATAATTGTCTACTAGTTATGCAAGTACAATACATTAGTCATTGCAAAAGAGCAACTTTAATATATTAGAAGTAGTTTCTTCTTTCAATTTATACATTTGACATGCATTTCTTAGGGCACCGGGCTCTTTGGATGATATTAACATGCTAAGATAATCTTATATATTCAGTGGACCATCTAACTACTTAGAACCACCATTTAAATATATGATCAGAGATTAAGAACATGATGTTGTTTATTATATTGTTGATGGAATTGATCCAAAATGGAAATCACTAATGTAAAGTTTTAAAAGATCGAACAATCTAAAGGAGAGGAAATTTACCGAACTATAAGAAAGTCCGAGGAAAGATGTTTAATGCTCATTCAAAGTCCTTCAAGGTAGCTTCATATTCTGAGAAAGAAGTACACTACCATGATCCAATAATTTTACCTAGTACTATGTATTGTTGTATTATTCTACATAGCATGATTATTGAATGTGAACAAGGTGAACTAAAAATACAGTAAAGGAACTACCTAGAAATTGCTTAAACATGCAAAAGTAGACCGTATGTTCTATTTCTAGAATTTTGTTGTTGATTGTTCTTTTCATTTATTATGAAGTACTTTAGTGAATTAGTTCGGCTGTATGTTATTATTTCATCTAATATGTTGTTGTAAATCCAATTTAATGCATTAATTTTATTGTATTAAGTTGTGCAAATTTGATTTAAATTTTAGATAATTGAGTTGGTAGAGTCAAAAGTGATGGAAGTGTATGGGTAGAGATTCGAGTTTGTTTTATATATAAAAATAGGAGAAGGAATAGAAACAACTTCTAATTGCTACAAGATAATATTGTTGCACATATCTCGCTTTGTTAATGCTAAATAAATACACAATGATATTATATTTTACTACAATGTACAAGGTTATCTGACTTTAAGAAAGTTACCTAACTTATCCATCTTTCTTGAAGCTAGATAACCCAGCAACCCATAGGGTTGCTAGAACAAGCCGTAGAGTTGGTTTGTTTGCTTAAAGCAACCAACCAACTCTTCCCATGTTTGCTAAGCTCTAACAAAGTTAGATTATACTTGTATTTTCTTATTCTATTTCTTGCACTTATTCTATTTTATTTTCTCAAAATAATGGTTTTGCTAAAATCTTAATTAAGTTTGAATAGGTGCTCCAACTAAAAGAAAATGTAGTAAAAAATATTTTTTTAATAACTTACGAAAAACATTTCAAAATATTATAAACATCAACCTACAAGAAAATATCCATTTAAAAAGGAATAAAGATAATTTTATTTTTATAATAGGAACAACAATTTATTGAGAAATATTTATTGATATACGCATATTAAGCATATCAGTAAGCTAGCCCACTAATTACTGATATTGGTTTCCTCAATCAAAACAGTGATTTATCTGAAGACTAGTATATTATATCAGTAAACCATTTACAAGCATAGGAAAGCGTTATCCTAAACTAGAAAAGCTAACCTACTGCTTACTAATAGTGTTAAGGAAGTTACGAACTTATTCCGGGCTCATCCAATAAGTGTGTTGTCTGATCAACCTCTTAAGTAGGTCTTGTACCACCCCCAGACTTTAGGATAATTATTGATTTGGAGTATCAGTACAAAATCACTTGGCATCCCATGAGTATAATTCGTGGACAATAATTGATAGATTTTATAGCAAAATATACTATATAGGATAATGAAATGGAGGAGGAAACAGTTGAACTATCAATGGAAATTATATGTAGACGGTGCATCTAATGAGCACAATTCTAAAGTGGGAGTAGTAATAGTTATTTTAGAAGGTGGAAGGGTAAGTTATGCATTGAAACTTAAGTTTCGTGCTATGAGTAATGAAGCAGAGTATGAAGTGTTGATTGATGGACTCAAGAGAGCGAAGGAATTGGTAGTGCGATCATTGTAGATATTCAATGACTCCTAATTAGTGGTTTGTCAAGTGAAGAGAGATTTTCATGCTAACGGTTCACAACTTGTCCCTTACCTATCAAAGGTGATGGAACTATCAAACGAGATTGAGCATTACATGATTATGTACATCCCAGAGAGGAAAATATATATGCAAATTCTTTGCTAAACTAGCTAACTTTGAAGATGGCAGTTGTTAGGAATCATTCTGGTAGAAGTGTTGAAGACTCTGAGCGTTGAGTATGTGAATTGCATCATGGGGATAGAGGATGAGGAGTCTTGGATGACTCCATTCAAGGAGTACTTACAAAAGGGAACTCTTTCGATGAATAGAAATGAAACTTGGAAACCTTACGCAAGGTGTAACGTTACATTATGCAAAAAAGAATATTAGTTTGGAGGTGATTATTAACCCCCTTCTAAGTTATGTTGATAAAGATGAAGCAAAGAAGATCCTTAAGGACGTTCATCAAGGAAGCAATAGAGATTATGCTGTTGGGAGCAATATGATGAAGAAGATACTTTGTTATGGATATTTATGGTCGACCGTCAATCAAAATCAAAATGTGATGTAATTTTCTAACAAATGAAACAAATGCTGGAGATTTACGAAGATACCAAAATCCTCATCCAACAAGCTTATGCGGATGGGTGCCCATGGCCATTTATGATTTGGGAAATTGGCATTATTGGAGTGCTACCAATGACACAAGGTGGAGCGAAATATGCAATTGTTGTGATGAAATTTGATAGAGTTTGGGGTATGCCCTTAGGGCAATTATATAATTTGTTACATATATCTAATTTGATAATAAATCTTGTTCGAAATAAATGGTGTTTTCTTTCTATTATATACTTGATATAATATATTATATTAATTAACTAATTTAATTAAAAGTATATTTAATAGAAAATCATAAATGGTATATTTTGTGATAGTAGTCACAAAGTGTTGCAACTATGAGTAATTTATCACAATGAAAATAAATATACCTTTTAAATATTCCTTGTCAAGATGTATCAAGAATGGATATCGATACATCCGTTGAGACTAGAGTATATAACGCTCTCCAAATCTTGGGCAGTGTATTACTCATGACTGTAGGGAGCACCAAGGGTTTATGTACTGATAGTTATTGGATAATTATGGAATGGTCCACTCGATAGTTTTCTGTTAGTTAATATAACTAAGATCAAATGGATACTATCAATGTGACTAATTTGCACAGTTCTCTTAACTTGAGAATACTGTCGATCTTTAATAGGAAATCTCCGCTTTGATTATAGTCAATTCATGGCACGGTGTCCATCAAGTGACTGTAGTTGGGTCAAGTGGAAGTATTGGAAGTGAAGCACTATTCAAGAGAGGATTCATCCACTCGGTTATATGGGGTTAGTATCACGGTTAACTCAAGTCAACTTAAAGTCAAAGTGTAAAGCTCTAGCCTAGTTCCCATGCTCCCTTGTGTCAACACGAATACTTGATATCATATACTAGAATCTCTCATATATACTCCCTTGTGTCAACACGAATACGTGATATCATATACCTGAATCTTTGCCAAACACGTATCCCGTCTCGGCACAAAGCAATATACATGAGTTTCCCAAGTTGAAAAATATAAAGATAGGATTACATCAAATAAAACAACATTAGTGTGATAAAAATGTCACACAAACTTATATAGATCACATCCTTATATACAACTGATGCCAACTTCCAGTTACAGACACCATAAAAAAGATACATACATAACTACACATATGGTCACCATCCCTCTTAAATACTAGAATACTATCCTGAAGTTTTGAATGATTTGGTCGGGGATCACCTCATCTTCTACGGCTAGTATAGCAAAATATGAGAAATGGAATAATATATCTAGACCAAATGCATTCCTCTCTAAAAAGCACAAGATAGAAACGATATCGTGAAAGTACATCCTGAAATACGACCTTAGTCTGACCCAAGGTTGTTGAAACAAATAACAACCCGGGTCAGGCAAGAAACTAGTTGTGAGTGTACTCAAATATCAAACAACAAAAGAGAACAAAACAAAATCATCATTTTAATATGTCAATTACCCAACCTCCATGTAGGTATCATATATAAATCATATTACATGTGTTATATTTCTATTTGATCTGGCCGCAATCGCAAATCTACTCAATTGTAATTATCTCTAATCACAAGTTATTAATACCACATCATATAATCATATAATAGTGATAAATTTAATCAACTACCAAAAAGTGAATCGACACCCAGTGATACCTAGTACCACCCGCGACTCAATATACCAGAAACCAAATCAAAACCCAGTGATAACGAATATCACATATGAATCAATATACGATCTACAATACTATATATGACCCTCCCTGGTCTACTCTAGCCTACATGAAAATACTCCTCTATCCATCATCTCATTTAAGTCATGTACCCACATTCTCAATACTCGTACAACAGATCATCAGACTAGTCGCACTGAGGCAAGGATGCCATGCTCAGGGTGCTACCTTAAGTCAATCTAGCTAGGATGGATACTAGCTCTATTCGATATAGCACTCATTGATCAATTTATAATATTCAATATTTTTCACAAGTGTATATACGACTGTAATCCCACCTAACTGTCGTTAACCCGATGTCACTAAGGGGTTTAATATATTCAAATTCCAATCTGACAGTAATGCCACCTAACTGTCATTAATCCGATGCCATTAAGGGGTTTACCACATTTTATATTATTTTACCTTTTTATATACGATAGTGGTTCACACCTAACTATCGTGTATCCAGTGCCACCAGGGTTTACAGGCTTAAATCAAAATATTCTTACTTTATTGAAATAACATACATGATCAACTATTTATAACAATATATGCAAATAATTAAGCATTTCATAGCATATTTAAATATGCGGTGGTGGCAGAGTCGATCTTTGCAAAAATAAAATAATAGAATGTGGCAGTGGCAGAGCTTTCCTTTGCAAAAGTAAAATAATATTATGTGGTGGCGGCAAAGCCTACCATGCAAAAATAAAATAACAAAGTGCAGTGGTGGCAGACCCTTCCTTTGCAAAATTAACATAACATAATGCGGTGGTAGTAGAGTCTACCCTTGCAAAAATAAAATAACAGAGTGTGGTGGAGGTAGAGCCTTCCTTTTCAAAAATAAAATTACATAATACGATGGCGGCAGAGCCTACCCTTGCAAAAATAAAATAACAGAGTGTGGTGGTGGTAGAGCCTTCCTTTACAAAAATAAAATAACAAAATGCGGTGGTGGCAGAGCCTACCATTGCAAAAATAAAATAAAAGAATGCATGGTGGCAGAGCCTACCCTTGCAAAAATAAAATAACAAAATAAATAATAGCAGAGCAAAAAAGGAGAGGACATACTACCCTTTTATTTCTACACAATTTTATAGTTTATTTTTTAATTTCTATTATGCAGAAGTAGAGGTAGGGGAAGTTTACTCACCAAAATGAAGCTTTTACTTGATCTCTGGGTGGTGTGCTTCAATGAAGGTAAGGAAGAAGAGGAAGGAAATGGGTAAATGAATCCAAATGAGATATAGACTTGGGTATTTATAGGCGAAGAGAATGGTACTTTAGTAATTACCTAATCTCCTAGCCTAACGTGATTCGATCAGATTTAGGCCCGATGGCAACCATTCGCATGTCATAACTTGGTTCGACCATATTTTGGTCCAATGGCAACAATTTGCATGGAATATCATTATGCTATTTTGTTTTATTATGCAGGTCACTATGCTATTTTGTTTTATACGCAGGTCATTATACTATTTTGTTTTATTAGGCGAATTCTTTTCTTAATTTCTCATAAGTAATCATTCTCATTTATTTTATTAGGCAAGGATAAGTTTAAAAGGTGTAGTCCAGTCAAAGAATAGAAAAGTTTAATTTTTCTTATTATTCTTAATCAAATCGGTACCCCTAACCACCTTATAACTCGAATCGTCTTTAAGTTAACATTTTACATCCGTTTAAAAATCCACTCGAGACGTTTTATCCAAAATTTATTTTATTCTCATAATGATTTTTCTTTTGGAAAAATATAACCTTTTAATTTTTCAATAATTCTAAAATAATGTCAAATTAAGATATCACCTAATTTCAGATTGTTAGACACTCCCCCCATATAAAAATTGCATCCTTGCAATTCTAATAAGGTTATTTATAACTAACAAACATTAAGGAATCCAATCATCCATGACTCATATTAAAATAAAACACACAAACACATTTAAAATCGTACCTAGCTAAGAAGAGAATACATTAGGATGCGTTCGTCTCGTCAGTTCCTCGATCTCCCATGTACAGTCTTTGAGCTTGTCTGACCATTGAACTTTTACTAATTGAACATTTTTGTTTCTTAAATGTTTCACCTTTGAATCTACAATTTATGCTGGCTCGATGGTGAAAGTCATGTTCTGTTCAATTTCTAGCTCCTTAAGTTTTCTTGGCTCTAAAACAATATCATGAGCTTGTAGACGTTTTCTCAACTGCGACATAACGTTGTGTACTCCTGATTACTGGCAAGTAAATTAATTCGATATGCTAAGCTTCCAATACGACCATAATTGGGTAAGGTCAAATGTATCTTGGAGCTAAAAACTCTAAGTCCTTTCTACGCTTGCTAGCATAACTCTTCTATCTAGACTGAGCAGTTTTCATACGATCTCTAATAAACTCGATCTTCTCAGTTGTCTCTCGCACCATATCTGGACCTAGTATTAGTCTATCACCAGTTTCCAACCAATAAGCTGGACAATGACACGACCTTTTATAAAGAGCTTCAAAAGGAGCCATGCCAATGTTGGACCAGAAACTGTTGTTATAAGAGAAATCTACTAAATGAAGATGATCTTCACAAGAACCATTAAATTCGAGAATGCAAGCCAATGCTGGACGGAAAATAGTTGTTATAAGAGAAATCTACTAAATGAAGATGGTCTTCACAAGAACCATTAAATTTGAGAATGCAAGCCCTCAAAAGATATTCTACAACTCTATTGACTTTCTTAGTTTGTCCATCCGTCTTTGGATGATAGGCCGTACTAAGGTTGAGTTGTGTTCCTATGGAACTCTGCCAACTTTGCCAAAAATGGTTAGTGAAAAGTGGATCTCGATTACTAACTATACTGTTGGGCATCCCATGCAGTATGACAATATGTTTAACAAATAACATGGCTAAGGTTTCTGCTGTTAGATTCGAGCGTAAAGGAATAATATGTGCACTTTTGGTGAGTCGATTGATTATCACCCAAATGCTTTCATTTCTTTGTCTTGAATGTGGAAGTCCATCAATAAAGTCCATAGAAATATGATCTTATTTCCACTGTGGTACTTTTATTGACTGAAGGAATCTGCTGGGTTTTTGATGTTCTCCCTTCGCTAGCTGACATGTTGTGCAGTTTTTCACATACTCTGCAATATCACGCTTCATACCTTCCTAATAATACATGTGTTTCGTATCTTTATACATTTTCATTCCACCTGGATGGATAGTAAACATGGAATGATGACATTCATCAAGAACATATTTCCTTAGGTTAGCTATGTTAGGAACACATAGTCTTCCTTTTGATCGTAAGTTACAATTACAAACTTCTTCAGATCATCGCCCTCTTCTTCATTCTGCAACCGTTGAATTCAATCAATCGGTAAGGGATCGACTTTCTGACTAGCTGAAATTATATCAACCAAGCTTGGTTGAACTTCTAAACTAGTCAACATAGTGGATGAATCATCCATCATTCTAAAATGAACGTTGCAAGAAGTTAACCACTCCAAGTCATTCCATTCAGCGATCATCGTAGAAACCACGACTTGCTGCTTCCGACTAAGAGCATTAGCCACTCTGTTTCCTTTACTTGGAGTGTATTATATCTCAAAATCATAAGCGACTAGAAACTCAAGCCACCTTTGTTGTCGCATATTCAAATCTTTCTGAGAAAATAAGTATCTCAAGGATTTATGATCTATATGAAGAACGAATTGTTCTCCTAACAGATAATGTCTCCATAATTTCAAAGCAAATACTACTGCTAGCTCTAGATCATGAGTAACATATATGGGTTCATTTGGTCTTAACTGCCTTGATGACTATGCTACGACCCTATTGCGTTTCATAAACACCGCTCTAAGACCAGTACCACAAGCATCTGTATCTACTATCTGATATTTATTACCATGAGGCACTACTAGAATTGGTGCACGAGTTAATAATTCTTTTAGCTTTTGTAATGCTGTTTCACACCTCTCTGACCAGTTATATTTTACTCCTTTCTTCATTAAATGGGTCGGTCGAGTAGAAATTGTTGAAAAGACTTGAATAAAACGTTTATAATATCCAACCAATCTTAAGAAATTACGAATCTCTGTATCTGACTTCGGTCTCTTCCACTTCTAAACAACTTCGATCTTTGTCGGATCAATGGAAATACCTTTATCGAAGACAATATGTCTAAGAAATTTCACTTCTTTCGGCCAAAAATGACATTTCGTGAATTTAGCTTTAAGTTGATGCGATCTCAAAGTTTTTAGGACAATTCTTAGATGTTCTACATACTCTTCCTCGGTCTTTGAATAGACCAAGGTATCATCAATGAATACTAATACAAATTTATCCAGATAACTACGAAAAAATCAATTCATCAAGTCAACGAAATAAGCAGGTGCATCTGTTAGCCCATAGGGCATAACTAGCCACTCATAGGATCTGTATCTAGTTTTGAATGTTGTAAGAGGAATACTAACATCAGCTACTCATAATTGGTGAAAACCAATAGCCAAATCAAATTGTGAGGAAACTTTTGCTCTATTCGGCTGGTCAAAAAGATCACTAATCCGCAGTAATAGATAATGGTTTTTAATCGTCATCTCATTCAACTTCCTATAGTCAATGCACATCCTCAGGTACCCGTCCGCCTTCTTTACAAAATACTGTTGTTGTACCCTATGACGAACTACTTGATCTAATAAATTCCTTTTGCTTAAGTCCTTCTTGGGTTTGCAATTCTTCATTTCGATAGGGGACATTCGACTAGGAGGTCTACTAATGGGACAAGAACCTGCAATTGAATCTATCCAGAATTCTATAGCTCTATGAGGGGTAATCCTTCTATGGAACCAAACACATTTGCTAATTCTCTAACGATTGGAATCTTCTTGACCTTGTTATCTTGAGATTTCATAGCATAAAGTGAAATGCAAGACCTTACTTTTGAAGCATCGAGGGAAAATGCAATACGGTTTCTATGATCATGATGCTTCATAGTGATAACTCTATCAACAAAAAACAAGTGAGCATCATAATGCTCAAGCCAGTTCATTCCCAAAATAATTCCAAAATCTAAGTGGCTCATAACATGCAAATTGCACACAAAGGAGTTTCCATATAAATCAACAATCAAATCATGACATTTCATCCCTAAAGTAGCGTAACCACCTATCGGATTTACTACCCTAAGTGATGTTACTAGCAATGTATAATCCAAATTTAATTTCTCCACCAGCTCTTTTGATATAAATGAACATGAAGCACCTGTATCAAAAAGAACTCGTATAGATATATTAGATATTGTTATCATGCCTTCAAGAACCGTGGCTGCTTTTCCCTTCGCCTGATCCTGTAGGTCTGTAAATTCAATAGCAAATAACATCCCTTGTTTCTACTTGATTAGCATTGGACAATCCTTTATGATATGGCCAATCTAATTATAATTGAAGATTTTTCAAGTATACTTATTTGGAGCTTTTTGGCATTCATTTGCGAAGTGTCCCTTGACTCCATAAATATAAACACAATTTGGGATTTATCAACCTTCTTCTTTTGCTGAGATCAAGGATTGGGTCTGACTTTCTTCTTCTTGAATCTTTGATTCTTCTTAGGATAAAAGAATTTCCGCTTTGCTCCTTGGCTTTGCTGTTCGTCCAGAGTTCCTACTTTTTTATCTTCTTCATAGATGCTCTCATAACAAAACGTTGTATCCACGATATCCTCAAATGAGCTATGAAACTAAGCTAGAAGTCCGTCCCTAAGGTCTTTTCTTATTCCTCGAACAAAATTCCCATCCTTTTCTAGGAGTGTACTAATTAATGTTGGTCTATATTTGGATAAAGCATTGAATCGATTCACATACTCATGTACTGTCATATTATCTTGCTTTAGATCAATAAACTTCCTAAATAGATTTGCCTTGGCCACTTTAGGACCAAAATGAGCCCTAATCATTTCCTTGAAATGTCCTATTGAATATCTTCTTCAAAAATCTACTAAGTCATAGCATAGTACCAATCTAACGCTTCGCCTTGTAGCTATCTAGATGCAAGCTTCCTTTTATGTGGATTTGTGAGAGCCATATCATCGAAGATTCTCTCATAGTTTCTCAGCCAATTATGGATACCCATGGGACCTTCATTCCTAAATAATGGCTTACCGCCCATATTAGCATAATCACTACACTATCAAGTAAATTTTAAGTGAGGAGCAGGATTTTGTGTTCTGACTAATGCAGCATCCTGCATGCCTCTCATAAATTCTTTCCATTGATCCATGGTCATCATTACATCAGAAGTACCAATGGCACTGGATGACCGTCATTGAATCCGGTCTGAGCGCCAATACGATCATCTCTAGGTCTAACTATATTTTCTGTATCAGGGAGGTGAAAGACAAATTCGTTGGAAATAGACAAGTATAGATAGAAATCATAAATGAATAAGAAAGTTTTCCGTATCTATACTTATACTGTTGTTGATGATAAATCACACTATTGCTCAAAATTCAAAAGAGGATCTTTCCACTCATGCATCTGATATATAGGTTATCTAAACTTAGGTGCACTACCTAAGTCTCCCTCCACTAAGGCCGATTTATGTTTCTACCTCCGAATTATTCTAACTTGGGCTCTAATACCACTTTGTAACTCCCCGGCCCAGTACCCATGCAACTGGAGGGAGGTTACATTCTAAAAGCTTGAAGTAAAGGACACAATAGGAACGATCTCTCGTATATACTTTCTTGTGTTAATACGAATACACGATATCATATACTTGAATCTCTACTAAACACGTATCTCGTCTCGGGACAAAGCAATATACACGAGTTTCCCAAGTTGAATAATATAGAGATAGGATTACATAAAATAAAACAACATCAGTGTGTTCAAAAAGTCACACAAACATATATAGTTCATATCCTTATATACAACTGATGCCAACTTCCATTTACAAACACCATCAAAAAGATACATATCTATGCACATGGTCACCATCCCTCTTTAATACTAGAATACTATCCTGAAGTCTTGAATGACCTGGTCTAAGATCACCCCATCTTCTACGGCTAGTATAGCAAAATATGAGAAATGGAATAATACATCTAGACCATATGCATTCCTCTCCAAAAAGCATAAGATAGAAATGATATCGTGAAAGTACATCCTGAAATACAACCTCAGATTGACCTAAGGTTGTTAAAACAAATAACAGCCCCGGTCAGGCTAGAAACTAGCTGTGAGTATACTCAAATATCAAACGATAAAAGAGAACAGGAAAAAATCATCATTTTAATATATTAATTACCCAACCTCCATGTAGTTACCATATATAAATCATATTACAAATGCTATGTTTCTATTTGATCTGACTACAATCGCAAATCTACTCAATTATGATCCCCCCTAATCATAAGTTATTAATACAACATTATATAATCATATAATAGTGATAAATTTGATCAACTACCAAAAAGTGAATCGACATCGAGCAATTCCTAGTACCACCTACGACTCAATATACCAAAAACTGAATTAAAACCCAGTGATAACGAATATCACCTATTAATCTACATACAATCTACAATACTATACATGACCCTCCTTGCTGTACTCTAGCCTATATAAAATACCCCTCTATCCATCATCTCATTTAAGTCATGTAGCAAAACACCCAATGCCCGTATAGCAGACCATTAGACTAGTGACATTGGGGCAAGGATGCCACACTCAGGGTGCTATCCTGAGTTAATCCAGCTAGCAAGGATACTAGCTCTATCTGGTATAGCATTTATTAATCAATTTATAATATTTAATATTTTTCACAAGTGTATATATGACAGTAATCCCACCAAACTATCGTTAACCTGATGTCACTAAGGGGTTTAATATATTAAAATTCCAATCTAACAGTAATCCCAATCAACTGTCGTTAACCCGATGTCATTAAGGAATTTACCACATTGTATATTATTTCACCTTTTTATATATAATAGTAGTTCCGACCTAACTATCGTGCATCCAGTGTCACTAGGTTTTGCAGTTTAAATCACAATATTCTTACTTTATTTAAATAACATACATGATCAACTATTTATAACAATATATGCAAATAATTAAGCATTTTATAACATATTTAAATATGCGGTGGTCGTAGAGCCGACCTTTGTAAAAATAAAAAAATAAAATGCGATGATTGGCAAATCTTTCCTTTGAAAAAATAAAAATAACAGAATGCGGTAGTGGCAGAGCCTACCCTTGCAAAAATAAAATAACAAAATGTGGTGGTGGCAGAACCTTCTTTTGCAAAAATAAAATAACATAATGTGGTGGCGGCAGAGCCTACCTTGCAAAAATAAAATAACAGAGTGCGGTGGTGGCAGAGCATTCCTTTATAAAAATAAAATAACATAATGCAGTGGCGGTAGAGTCTACACTTGCAAAAATAAAATAAAAGAATGCATGGTGGTAGAGCCTACCCTTGGAAAAATAAAATAATAGAATAAATAATAGCAGAGCAAAACAAAATGGGATGTACTACCTTTGGTTTCTACAATTCTATAATTTATGCTTTGATTTCAATTATGTAGAAGTAGAGGTAGGGGATGTTTACTCAACAAAGTGAAACTTTCACTTGATCTCTGGGTGGAATGCTCCAATGAAGGTAAGGAAGAAGAGGAAGGAAATAGGTGAATAATTAAAATGAGATATAGACTTGGGTATTTATAGGTGAAGTGAATGGTACGTTAGTAATTACCTAACCTCCTATAACCTAACGTGATTCGACCGGATTTTGGTCCAAACATCCGCATGGCATAACCTGATTCGACCACATTTTGTTCCAATGGTAACCATCCGCATGGCATAACCTGATTCGACCATATTTTGGTCCAATGACAACCATCCGCATGGAATATCATTATGCTATTTGTTTTATTAGGTAGGTCATTATACTATTTTGTTTTATTAGGCCGATCATTATACTATTTTGTTTTATTAGGCCAATTTTTTCCTAATTCATAATAAGTAATCATTCTCATTTATTTTATTAGGCAAGGATAAGTTAAAAAGTGTGGTCCAGTCAGAGAGTAGAAAAGTTCAGTTTTTCTTACTATTACTAATTAAATCTTTACCTCTAACCGCCTTATAACTCAAACTATATTTAAGCTAAAATTTTACATCCGTTTAAAAATCCACTCGAGACGTCTTATCCAAATTTTTATTTATTCTTATAACGATTTTTCATTTCGAAAAATATTACTTTTTAATTTTTAGAAATTATAAAATAATGCCAAATAAAGATATCGCCTAATTTCAAGTTGTTAAACAAAGTCTATGGCCTGTGCATTTTGGTTAATAATAATTGTTATTATTGAACTAATAACTTTGTGTTTGGACTATAGAGTTGAATGTGGATGATATTGGAATTTTGATCATTACCAAATTCCATAAGTCCAAAGTGATATGGTTTTGACGAAGAGAATTGGTGGAAATAAAAGTCACAATCGGGTAATGCTTAATAAAATAAAATTGGATTTTTATGGAAACCAGGTTAGCAATAAATTTGGCTAAAATTTCACACCATATACTATGTGACATGTGAATGTTAATATTCGAATAGTTTGATATTGGTCGCTGACCAAATTTACACCTGACGGGTCACACGATCGAAATGATAAATTCTCCTTTGACCAAATGATTTAATTAACTAATAATTGTTATAAATTAATTAAATTAAACAATATTTATGAAATATTATTTATAAACATGATTTTGATTTGATAAAATAATATTAAACGTATTTATAAAAGTTATAAATATATCCATTGATATATGATATTAATAAGCGTTTTAAATTAGATTTAAAATGCAAAATACTCATTCGGGCTCTAAATGGATTTATGGCCCATCATGTAGCTGATAGGATCAGCTAAAACATGAGGCTAAGGGCGGCTACTAGATGGACTAAAGAGAAATAAAGATGGATGGCTGAGATGGAAGGCGATTGAGTAAAAGATATGATCCTAAAAATCTCTCCTTTCCTTTATCTATTCAAACATCTCTTCCTCCATTTGATAGGGATCTTTTAGAGCTTCCATCCATTGCTTTTTTAGGTCAACCTTCCCTCTCCATGTCTCTAGTTTGCCAAGCTCAAATCAAATCAATTTAGATGCTACCCGATAGCTGGTGGTCAATGGTTCAAGGACTAGCACTCGATTGGATAGAAAATCATTTCTAGGAGCTTACATCATCGTTTCAAGGTGTGCTCAAGGGCTTTGGCTGCAAGGTATGTTTTCTAATTAACTAAAAACTTTAATTTATATTATTCATTATATATATATATATATTATTGTTAGTTAGGTGACGATTCCAATATCTAGATTTATTGTATGATTAAATATATAAAGTTACAAAATAAAATTTAACTTTATATATTTATAATGAATATATATTTAACTAACAAGGAATATATATTGTATGATTATTATAAAATAAATATATATTTAACTTTATATATTTATAAAATTTTATAACTTCCAATATCTAGATTTATTGTACGATTAAATATATAGATTATTATAAATTTGAGCTATATAGATATTTAAATAAAATTTAAAGTTATAAAATAAAATTTAAAAATTAAATAATGCCAAAATGATCTATAATTTATACAAATCGGCGGTTTCCAGTTGTAACTAACATCAACCAAAGCAACAAGACCAGGAGCCGATTCAACCGGTAATACAGATGGTAAAAGTTTATCAGGCATAATCTCAATCGATGCTCTGGCATAACCTAGTCTGTCTCTTCTCACCGTCGCCTCATCAAAACAAACTAACTCCATTTCAATCAAAATAAACCAATTTTATTTATATTAATATATATATATATATATTATACGTATATATATATAAGATTTTAACATATATAAATGAATATGTTAAATACTTTATGTATATATAGGTATATGTATAATATATCTATATTATGTATTTGTATAAATACCATTTTCGACATTATAGCAAAAATATATTTATTTATTATATTTTAAATGATATAAACACATTTATATAGTAATTAATATATATACATTTTGTTAATACTATATATATTCATATATAAATATTTATATGTTTGTACAAAGTTACATATAAATAATTTTAATATATATATTGAAATATTTTATTATAAAAGAAAAAGTATATATATATATATATACACATTTGGACAATAAATATACATATTGGATGAGCTAACATGTTCATTGCGATGTAAATCCCAACATCTATATACGGGCATATTATACCTTGCACAAATTGGTATATTACACATGTAGCACTTATATATGTGTATGTGATACTTATATATATATATATATATATATATATATATATTTAACATAACATAAAATTAAATAATATAATATCATTTTTTAAATTTTAAATAAAATAAAAGATTTTGTTTAAATAAAATTTAGAAAAGTTCTAAATAAATTAGACTTCATAGGTCCAATAAAGATCCAATAAGGGAATTTTTTTGAAATTCACCCATAACTTCTGCTGCGGCTGGCCTAGTTCTAACAACTTTTTTACAAAATGGGTTAAGGCGGAACCACTCAACATAATTAGTTTGGAAAAGGTGATTAAATTTGTAATTATGAATATTTTTGCAGGTTCGTAGTACCTTAGAAGAAAATCATCGATAATGGCACAGAATTTTAGATTGTAGAATTCTACGAATTCGTCATTTGAAATCGAACCTAAAAGAGTTTTTTGATGGTAACACATCAATGGACAAATGGATAGGCAGAAGCAATGAACAAGATCATCAAATTCATCATTAAAAAATGGTTGAAATGAGCAAAAGGAAATTGGGTAAATCAGTTACCACTTGCATTATGGCTTACTGGATGACTCATAAATCCACAACGGGACATACACTTTTCGCACTGGCATATGAAACTATAGTGATGATCTTGATCGAGGGAGAAGTTCCTTCCCACCAGAGCATGCACTACCACCCTGAGTAGCTATTGTTAGCTTCTATTAACTTAGTCGTGGTAAAGGTAAAAGAAGCAAAGGTTTTGAATCTCGCTTTTTTCGGCCAAGATCTCATTTTCAAGCCTAGGCGATTTGACTACCTCATTGGAATCCCGTCTAACTTGAATCTCAAATGATATAATGAAATTTTGCACGGTATCTTAGATGAGATTTAATAGCAAGATATTGAGCGAATTATTGAATTTTGGAGAAAATCAACTCTTTTTCCATATTAGACCGGTCTATCCCTAACCCAAATTTAAGCCTTTTTAATCATACTTTTTTAACCGTTACTTCTCATATAAACGTTATTTACTCTTCCTCTCTTGTTTTGTAGTAGTGAAGAGTGTAAGAAGGTAACAAAATCTACATCGATTTTGGTATGTATTTTACCTTTTGATTTTCATTTAGGTTTCCGATTCAAATTAATTTCTGATCTAACATCATTTTGCTTCTTTTGATACTTTCTTCAGTATTTTTCCTAAACTAATTTTTTACAGCTATAATTTTTGGCTTTGACTTATTTGGCCTAATGTTCCAAGCAGATTTTAGATTTGATTTTATTTCTTGCAATTATTTTGTTCCTCAAGGATTATTTTCAAGCAATAGAGGAATTCTCTTTCACCTATTAGTTTCATTTGCTAATCCCGTATTCATTCATGTGTTATTTTTTTTCTTTTCTTCCGATGTTACTACATGCTTGAAAATTATTTATACTATGTATGTTATTTTCTATATTTATTGAAATATCCATGTTATTAGTTTCTTATTGAGCTTTTGTTTCCTAATAGTTCAATACTATATTCGTACGTAGAATATATTACTTCTAGTTGTAGACTTTGTATTTGAAGTTAGAAAATTACGATTTCCCTTTCATCGCTATATATCATCAAAAATAAAAAGGAGATATTATATTGTGTAGAAAAGTCAAGTGAATGGTCAAATGAATGAAATTGAAGGTGCACACATGACATTTTGTTTCATGTCTACTTTATCTCAAATATATATATATATATATATATTGTACATTATTCATGAATCCTCATTATTTATTTGCTTTACATGATATACGTGATTATTTTTCCACACTAAATTACCAATGATTAGCGTGTGTTATACTCAAGGTAAGTGCATAATGTTTTCCTTAAGGTAGTGACTAGTATTATAATTTTAAGTGTATAAAAACTAATTTTTGACATGACGTATACTGCGAGATAGCTTCAAAATGGATTTTAGGAACCAAGATTTAAATTCAAGATGGACGACGGAGATGCAGTCATCTCGTTCGACATTTCACTCGATATGAGATATGCTCTCTATATTCTTCGAGATTAGATGTGATAAAAATCCGAGATTGATAACCTTGAAAGTGGTGAATTCAAGGGTAATTACTTACTAGCAAAGAGTAGTACGACAGTTTAGTGCCAAGTCTTAAAACATAAGTTCAAGAATGGCAATGTCATTTTGAAATGGGTCTTTCGAAACACAGGGGAACTTGGTATAAAATAGGAAGGACCCTACATGATGAAATGAAGATTGTAGACAACACTTTCAAGTTATCAACTGTAGATGGGGATCTCATTCCACGGGCTTGGAATAGTGAGCATTTGTGCTAATATATCATTTGATTTATTACATTAGGAATTTTTCATTTGAAATCCATGGGACTGAATTCTCTACTATAAGGTGATATTTGCTATAGAGAATTTAATAAAGTTATATTTTTGAACCAATGGAACTGTATTCATTAAGTTTGACTTTGTGTTACGGGATCAATAGTACAAACATCACGTGTCTTGAAGAGTGGATGATTAATGGTACCCAAAGATAGGTACCCTCTTCCGAATCGTGATTGTTTTCATGAAGTATAATCTAACCGGGAACATGTTTGATAATTCGACCCCACATATCTAATCTTGAGTAACACCAAAGATATGCGACGTTAGGAATAGATGCTTGAAAATAGGAATTAGTGGACATGGGTATCCAGATGTAAGTTTTGCTGTATGTATAAACTTAGATGTATACTTAACAAGAATTATAATGATGCTCATATAAACATAAGTGGAAATCCACATGGAGTAAAATAAGTAATATAACCTAATTTTATTTTTGGTTAAACATGATAAGTATAACTAAATGTAAATAAAACTAAGTAAAAGTAGCAATATGCAATTGAAAAAGTTTATTTATATGCACAAAGTTAAGGTAAATAAATGTATTACACGGAATCAGCCCGGACAAAAAGTGCATTAAATGCAAAAAGGAAAAACATAATAAGCTAAACGGATCACTTCTTGAGCTGGTGCTTCGGTGTAAGCTTCTTCGAATGCTTCCCTGGAGTACCTCCTTCCTCTAAGGAGTCTCTTCTACTAGTAGGGAAGGCTCAGAAATATGTAATATCTATTTCTTTCTCTTTATTCCTCCTTTTTATCCAAGATTTTAGGAACTTCATCAGCATAGACAGGTGTAGAATCTTTGGCATTAGGATGAGAAGTGATCAACTTTACGGGTGAGGATTTCATCCAATTTTCCCTTCTTTACCTTGACCAATTTAACCTTTTTGGTGGTAAAAGACATCGACGTAATAAGAACTTTCTTGAGGGCATGAGAAGTGATGAACTCTCCCTCCTCCCTTAAATTAACAATGATACCATCCCCCTCTGAGAGAGCTTCAATCCTTTTAGTGTCAAGTCCAGACCAAAATATAGTTTCTTTATTAGTTAGAGTGACGGGTAGATGGATCATCAGTGGAGCTATAAGATTTCCTAAAACATGAAATATTGATTGTTATAAGTTATAAACTTCGAAGGGAGAAAATTTAAGCTTTCGAAGTAAAGGTGAATGAGTCAAAACATATTATTCTAAATTCCGGTCAGTACAAACAAGAGTATCTTTGGTAGGGCCTGCAAATTCTATTTCGGTTGTTTTCCATTCCACAGTAGTAGGTAAAAGTGTAATTCCAGGATGGTTAGGTGAAAGTGTGATTCTAGAATGGTAGACTGTTTGTACTCGATGTGATGAATTGAGGGAAGAGGTGCAACAAGAGTGCCATCATTTGAGATTGGCTATACATCCTGGAGGTAATAAAATATACCAAGATACGAGGTAGATATTTTATTAATAAGGAATGAAGAAGGACACTGGGACATTCAGATCGAAGTGTATGAATTGCCAATTAGTGAAAGCTAAGCAGAAGAAGCCAAACTGTTTGCCATAACTGCTTGAGATTCCATAAAGGAAGTGGGAATAGATATCGATGGATTATCATGGACCAGAGGAGGGTACGATAGTGTTGGATCATAGTAGACAGATTAGTGAAGAGTACTAGATTCATACCTGTGAAGTCTAGTAGAATGGCATCGAAGCTGGTAGAGTTGTATGTGAAGTGGATAATATGATTCCATGTTGTGCCAAAGAGCATTGTAAGCGATCGAGACCCATTATTCACGAGTGGATTTTGGAAGAGCTTACAAGAAGCATTGGGGATGAAGCTGCATTTGAGTATAACTTATCAGCTACAAATTAAGGTTAGATCGAGAGGGTGAATCATATACTGGATGATCACTTATGAGCTTTCATTTTAGACTTTTGGGGCTCATGGGACCATACAACAATAGTTATCAATCGAGCATTGATATGGCACCATTTGAAGCATTATATGGCTGACCATGCAATACCCCTTCATACTAGTGGGAAGTGGGTGAGAAATTGATACTTGGGCCAGATATAATTAAGGAGACTTTGGAGAAAATCGAGATCATTCAACAATTATAGAATGCTATATAGAACAGATAGAAGAGCTATGTTGTTAAGAGAAGACATGATCTAGAGTTCTCTTTTAGCAATTTAGTTTTTTTCAAGGTTTCTCTATTGAAATGCACTTTGGTTCGGTAATTGGAGCTGAGATTTGTAGGTCCTTTTCCGATAATCGAGATGATTGGAAATCTAGCATATCGAGCTAACTTACCATAGAAGGTGGTGAGTGTGCACAATGTATTCCATGTTCCTCACCTTAGGAAGCTTGTGCATGACTCAGGTGCCGTTGTGGTACCAGATCAACTGGAGGATATTGAAGTTGAACTTGAAACATCAAAGCCTTGGAAGCCATTCGTATAGTTGAGTGGAGTATGAAGTAGCCTCGGAGGAAGATGGTGCAGTTGATGATGGTTAAATAAAGAGAAAGTGAAAGTAGTAGCACTAAAGAGACCGAGAAGAGCATGAGTACCGCTTATCTAGAGTGCTTTACTATGTAAGATTCCATTTTGTCGTTAGCTTTCACATTTAGTGCTTTATTTCGCTTAGTTTAGTACCTTGCATGCTAGGCTATTTGCATAGGTTTATTTTTTACTTATGTGCGCTTGATGGTTGCTATGCTATTTTGGTAGTTAGGCTTGTTTGGTACTAATATATTTTGGTTATGTTTTGTTTTGTTGGAATTTCAGAGGTGAAATTCATGAAGGGGAATGAATGTAACGACCCATATTTTTACTTGTCAGCGGATTGTTAATATGTTTTTTTATAACCAATTTGGGCTGGATTAGAATTTAATTTTAGAGAAAGTTAAGTATTGAAATTTCTAACCAAAATTAATCATTGACAGTTTTGACCCTGAAAATTTATAAGAGCTAGAACGTTTGATAAAAGCCTGATAAGGGTTTGAAACTACTTCCAAATGAAAGATACGATGGTTTCTCTTTTTGTAGAGAAATTGTAATAGATTTTTAATCTTATGGTTTAGCAGATATGACCATTTAAGGTTAGACGGTTTTTGAATAGATTAATGGGTAATTAAATTAAGCCTAGAATTAGTTCACTAACCCATTTTGAGATTGGAGCTATTATAGTTTATGGAAGATCCCCTAATCACTTTCCCACTTCTCAAAAACTATTTCAAGCCTCCATCAAAAGCCATCAAATTTCTTACTAATTAGTTAAATAAAGTAATTAAAGAGAGATTTGCAAGGGGAATAGAAAAGGGATTAGCTAATTGTTAACCCAAAATTGGATCGTCACCCCGGATTGAGTGTGAAAGCACCAACCCTATTCTTACAGAGCAATAATATAGAAAATAAATGTAAAAGGAGTAGAAATAGTAAAAAGACAAGAAGATTTTTATAGTGGTTCAGCTGTTAATGAAGCCTATTTCCACTTTATAACTTTATATTAACTGACTTCAGTTACAAGTTTAATCGAATTACAATATGATTGAATCTTCTAAGTTAGACAAGTCACAAGTACAAGAGTTCACTGGAGAATCACAGTGAACCATTAGATGACAATTGTGTGGGAGGAGAAGAGTGAAGAATAATCTCTGCAGAGTTCCAAAAGCCAGTCTAGAAGATCCCCTTTATGTTGCAAGCAGGACTGTATTTATAGGGGTTGAAGAGATATTGGGCTAGGCCACTTTGCCAGAAGCCTACACTCAATGATACAAAGATGCTCCGAGAATTTTATTACAATCCAACTTAACTCGATGTATCGCTAGCGATCCATAGGGTATGGATCGCTAGCAATCCATGTACTTAAGGTATTTTTGGATTGTTTCCTTTGAGTTGCATTCTATGCCTTATGTAGTTGTTTTCCATGTAATTTCGTAGCTAGTTTCCTTGTTTTGATGATGATTCATGTACATGTCGGATTGAACTATGACTGGAATCAGATAGGTTTTTGCTTCTCGAACTAGGTTGCTTGAAAGGTTATCAAACTTGGCATACACCCTTGGAAAAGATATTGACTCATGATGCAAGAGGTTGAACGATCCATGAGGAGTCCTTATGGATCGCTAGCGATCCATCCCCTTAGTTGATTTTTGTGTATTTCTTCTTGAGTCCTTCTTGGCCTATTCTTGTGGTCCTCTTGGTTGATTCTTGAGTTGCTTTGCGTTAGCCTAGATGTTCTAACTACTATAGAATACCGTTGGGTTAAAAACTCGATTAACATTTACCCCCAAAGTTACCTTCGATGGAAATAAGGTGTGCTCTGGAAGTAACTGCTTTTGAGTTTCCGTATTGTGAAATCTAGTTGATTGTGTCGAAGTTACCATGCAAATTCGGCTTTGGCTATTCAGCCGTCCGTTGAGTTTTCGATGTGAATCGTCGTTTCTCATAACAATAAATAAATTTCGATCCTACAATTTTTAAGATGCTTGCAAACAACATATGGATCATGCTTGGCAAGTTTGAAGAAGATCGGTTGCAACCTGATGGATCGCTAGCAGTTCATAGTCTATGGATAGCTAGCGATCCATAGACTTAGCGAAATTTCTTCAACCAATCCCCTATTTAACTTTGCTCGAGCCGACCCTTCTCATCATCCTTCATTCGTGTATTTCCTCTTGCAACCCGAGCCAACCACGACCAAACCCAGAACTTTCTTTTGCTACCGTCGCCGTTGATATCCACCACCGACCTCACCTACCTCCGCCATAACTTTGAGGCAAGCCCTAGTGGCAGAATTACCACTTGCTAGGATCGCTGCCGACCTACCATTACTTGGATCGCCACGAACTCGAAGTCAAACGCGTTTACTTTTGATCTGATGTTAGTGATGATGTGGCTACCGTGTTGGTGGTGATTACCAATTGGTTTGGGGCAATCGATGAGAATGATGAACGAAGATAGATGATTGAAATTTGTTGGAGGTAGATAGTGGATTTATGCCTTGCATTTGACGCATTCTACTATCTTCGTTCAATAAATCAAAATCGTTAGTGCATGGCCTTGATGGCTCCATTGAGGTGGTTTACTATAGCCTTGATCATCCTAGATTAATTTTACTATCGCACGCTCGGTGTACCTGAAAATAGAACGAGCTTTCCGTGTCGCTTTGGACAATGAATTTGTTATCGATCGTTGATCGATAATAGGTAAGTGTAGGAGGAATAACTTCAATAAATGATATGGAAATCTTGTTCCTTTCTCCATTGCGGGTGAACTGTCTACACAGGATAGAGCGTTCCTAGTGTTCAGGATAACGGGCTCATTCCACATAGATAACACACTGCACTTTCCCCAATCAACGTTTGGATTCCAACGAGTTGGCACATGTCAATGCCCTTTTGGAATTCAAGCGTTAAACATAGGGGATTTCTAGTTATAAATAAAATTACCTAACCATGTTAGATACACGTTCTGTTATATAGAATGAAGCATTCGTCATCCCGACGTAAATCCAATGGAGGAAGCCCAACACTTTCGAGAGATGAAACATCATCAGTTATGCCTTCGCAAACGGTTCCAACAGTGCCTACTTCTTCGGCAGCACCGGCCAAATATGGCCAGTTGGTGCCGATTGGTCCGGTTGTTAATCGAATCCCTTCGAACTTTAGAGTTTTACTCAACCCTCTAGAGAGAGCTTCCACTGTAATTTTTGCTAAAGTTCTACACAATATTTGTTTACAGCATGGCATTTTAGATGATGATGTGCGCATTCCACTAAGAAACAAGTTTGCACACATGCCACCTTCGGGGTACACCGCCCGCCATCGGTACATGTGCTTGAATGGTGCAGTGCCCCCATTCAATCATTTCTTGAGAGAGACTCTTCTGAATTTGGGAATAGCTCTGTTTTAGATTCATCCCAACGGATACGCAATTTTGACTTATCTTCACGTTTTGTTTATGCAGACATTCAATCATGCCTCAAGCTTCGATGAGTTGAGATATTTCCTCTCATTAAAGAAGAGAGATGAATGTCCATCTCTTTTGATTATTGAGGCTCAAAGAAACCGTAAAATCATGCTGCAACTCCAAAATAACTTGTCCCAGTTCAAGATCCAATATTTCTTCGTTACATGCCCTGAAGGATTTAATTATCTTTGTAAGATAGGTGGTGAGTTTTCTCTTCACTTGTTGAGATTTATTATGATATTGCGGAGTTTTAATAGATTGAATACTCCTTGCAGTTATTCCGAGGCCAAATAAAGACCCATCACTTGATCCCATCTTCCATACTCTGAAAGCCATAGATGTTAGAGAGAGATAAGTCAAATCTTTGCTAACGGATGAGAATTTGCATCGGTATGGATTGTTGCATCTTAGGAGATCTACCGTCGCCGTTGAAGTTCCATTCCCTACTCGTTATAGGATTCAAACATGCTCCACTTCTTTATCGCATGATTCTGAAGAGGGCGGTCTACCAGGAGGAGAAGGTCAATCCGGTGGATCAACTAAGGAAATCCATGAAGGAAATAGTGTTACGACCTGAACCAGTAACCTGATTAGGATGCATTGATACTGGAGGAGGGGGAAAAGGAGTTCAAACAGCGAGAAAGCAAGGCTGCGTTGATCATAGAAAAGGAGGAAGGTGAAATTGTGTAACACCCCTAATTTTAATAACATTATTCAGAGGATTTAATTAGATAAATTAAATAGAATAATGCAGAGATTGGAGTGATAAGGGAATTGAGATTTTAGAACTAATTAAGGCCGTACCTTAATTAAATGGATTTTATAAAATGGCTCATAAGTAAATTCATTAAAATGATATATAAGATAAAAACTAAGTTGAGTAAGGCAAGGGTAATATGGGAAATAGCCATATACCATAACCCCTAAACCCCTACCTTGTTTTCATTCATACATTCATAAAACAAAAACATAAACAAAAAGGAGATCAAGGTCGGCTATAACCCTAAAGGAAAGGGGGTCAAAATCAATTAGAAGCTAAGGATTCAAGGAAGGAAGAATTAAGTAAGAACAAATTTCAAGTTCCTTATCCAAACAAGGTGAATAATAATCTAAACCATCTCATATATATTTATTGTTTTAAATTTCGGATTTAAGGTTTAAAACTCTTTGGATGGATTGAATGATGATATGCTTTGATTATATGCCATGTTTTGATTTAAACAAGGATTTTTATATAAAGGTACAATTCGATTTTAAGGCTAAAATAATACGAAATGGGTTTCGAATGCCATGAAGGTTGAATATGTTATGTAAAACATTATTTTAGAGATGGGTTTAAATTTTCATAATATTCCAAGCTATGGATAATTTATTATGAATTTTAGAAGAAGAAATAGTTATTTTGGGTTTAAGCTGCTTAAGGCCAAAAAGAAATGTTTTCAGGTTTGAAAATTTATGTATGTTAGGAAACATGTTAAAAGTGAATTATTATGATTTTTGTGGATTTTTTCTAAGAGATTACTATGGAAATTAAATTGGTTAAGTTTGGGGACTTAAACGTTTTAATTGATTTACTAAGGAGAAGGGATTATTTGTTAAAGCATTTTCAATTATTAATTGATGAATTCAGCAGCCTTTTTGGAAAAGTATTTTTGATAAAGGATTGGCAACCAATCATATTTTGACAAATAAGGCAAGTTAGGTGAAAAGGAATTTCTTTTATTGGCATAAGAGCAGTTTTGTTTCGAATTACTACCTTGCCACTTCCTTTTGCTTGATTCCAAAACCATGCCCAGTAGGCTTTTCGAACCCATTCGAAACCAATGAACAGGGTATTAAGTAATTAGCACATAGTGTATTGGAGAAAGGTCAAAGGGATGGTGTCGAAGGTTTGCTTTCGAAGGAGTTGAGGCCACCTTTAAATAGCTTTCGAATGGATTGCCGCTTGCCTTTGTTTTCCGAAAGAAGCTTTCGAAAGAGTGGTCGCTTACTATGTTTTCAAAGAAGCTTTCGAATGAGTTGTCGCATTTTGAACCTATTCGATACCTAGCTGCCGTCTTTATACCTTTTGAATTGGTTAGAGGTTGCTTTTTCTTTATAGCCTTATAACAATGAGTTCAAAAGGGAAGCTTTCATTTCTATTAATATTGAAGTCGCTTCCTAATGCTTTCGAAAGGGTCTTTGTAGCCGCTTTTATTAAAGGTTTCGAAGGCAATGGTTTCGAAAGGTTGTTTCGAAGCTATCCTTTCCCCAATTATTTTACTTAAAAAAGTCAATACTTTCGAAAGGGTTACCTTCACTTTTGTTTTCTTTGACCCGGAAGTTTTGTTAACCTAATGATTTCGAAAGAGATACTTTGTAACGACCCGTATTTTTACGGATCGAATGTTTGTAACCGTTGTTATTAGGTCGTTAGTGTTGTTAAAGACGTTCAAAGTTTAAGTCGTCCAGGGTTAGGTCGTTAAAGCTTAGGTCGTGTAGAAGTCTGAGTTAGTGAGCGACCTAAGGAAGTTAGTGGTAGCAGTTGGCGACTTAAGGATTATGGGATAAGTCGTGTAGAAGTTGGGTCGTGTGGTAGCTTAGGTCGAGTGAACGACTTAAGAGTTAACGGCTTAAGTTAGTAAGCGACTTAAGGTGGGTAGTGACTTAAGAATTAGCGGCAACGACCTAGTAGTTAGCGGCTTAAGGATTAGCAGTATAGGAGTTGGCGGGTTAACGACCTAGGGGGTTTGGGTCATTCGAGCGACTTAAGGAGTCGGCGACTTAAGTGAGTCGGCGACTTAAGGGTTAGCGGCATAGGAGTAGCGACCTAGGAGATAAGGCGAGCTAACGACTTAAGGAGATAAGTTGGTTGAGCGACTTAAGGTAGATAGCTTAGGTCGTTCAATTTAGGTCGTTGTGACCCTGTGTGTAGTTAGGTCGTTAGACGACCTAGAGGTGTTAAGTCGTGAGTCGTTAGGTCGCGTTAGGACTTAAGTCGTTGGATCGTGTGTGTTAGGTCGTGACTTCTGTTAAGTCGTTGAGTTGTTGAGTCGTTAAGTCATATCTTAGTTAAGTCGCGTGAGGACTTATGTTGTTAACTTGCTAGGTCATGCGCATGTGTGTTAGGATAGGTCGCGTGAAGGCTTAAGGGGTTAGGTCGCTGAGTGTTAGGTCGTGAGCCACCTAGGAGCGAGCTAAGGTTAGGTCGTAAGTCGCGCACGTGTGTTATGGCTTAGGTCGTTGAACTGTTGGGTCGTTAGGTCGGCAATACCGATAGGTCGTAAGTCATGGGGTTTCGTTAAGTCGTGGACGACTTAAGGGGCGAACGACTTAAGGTATTTCCAGCCTATAAATACGGGGTTTTCTTCACTTTTTGGGATCCGGATTTTGAAGCGACGAAGTCCTGCCATTTTGAGAGCTCGAGTGCTGCACTTCTTCACTTCTTTTCTCCACTCTATCTTGTGATTCCTTCCATCCAAATCGAAGATCCAAGAGCTTAGATTGAAGATCTTCAACCATCGAAGAGAGATTTCATCGTTTGAAGCGGAATTTTGGCGGATCAAGTTAGATTCTTCGCTGTCCAGATCTGAAGTGTGTTGCTTTTAAGGTGTTTAGGTGATTTGGTGAGTGGTGGTTATCTCTCACACAGATCCAAAGGAGTATATCGGATTGATGGCTTGATTTTCTGTTAAAATAGTGATTTCCATGCATTTTCGTAAACTTAAGTATAGATCCATTGTTCATGATGATTTGACATCCATTTTACTACATGTTAATCTATGCAAATTCATTCATCAAGTTGTAGAGATATTTCTCATGTTTCATGCTTGTTAGATTTGGACTCTTTATTTACAGAATTGCCATTTTTATTATAATTGTTTATTAGATCATGTTTGAATGCTTGATTACTTGGATTAATGATTGACTTGATTGATTGTTATAGATTAGTTGATTTATGATTTGATTTAGACAAGATGGTCGAAGATGATTCAGAAGCTAAGGGAAAGGCTCGTGAATTGGAAAAGCTGCTCGTGGCATATGTGGTGGTTGATGAAGCTCATATGGATAGATTTGATGATGATGTGAGATAGCCTTGGTTTAATCCAGACGGGATCATTCCAAGCATGTTGAACTCGGTGAAATGGTTCGAGTGTGAGGATAATGGTTGGCTCGAGAGGCGCTTGAGATAGTATGAGAATAGTCGTCGAGGAGGATGACTAGAAGGCTGAGATTTCATCGTTGTTGAAGGTTCTAGCAGGCTCAAAGCAAGAGTACGCTAGGCAGATTCGATAGTCCCAAAAGACTACAGTTGGTGGTCGAGTACTCTGGGCAGATTCGATAGTCCTAGGCACGGGCTGCGACGACGTGCGGAGTTCTGTCTAGAACCGGGGTTACCATTAGCCCTTGACGGACGACTGAAAGAATGTGCCAGTCATTCAATTAACGGTGGTATCGGAGTAATGATAACAGTGATAGCCAGAGTCATGGATGTTTGGTTGTATCGTCATTCGGTCTCAAGAGCGGTATTTTCTGGGTGCTTATCTGATCTTGGTTTAGGCCTTGGGGGTTTGTACTTGGAAAACATCACCCTTGACTCGAGTGATAATTTCTTTACTTTAAATGTGTGCTTTACTATGTTTACTTCTGCTTAGTGTGTCTGGGGCTATCACTGTAGAAAGTGGTGGAGTGGGAGGGTTGGATTCCTATTCCTTTTACCTTTATGCTCTTTTGGTATGTTGTTAGTTAATTTACCGCTCACTAAGACTGTTGTCTGACTCAAGGTTTTATGTTCAACTCTTATTACCTTGGGCTGTTCATCCATTTTGGGATGGGCAGACTAGGTAGCAGGTGACAGGTGCTATTCTTAGTTACCGACGATGCTGTTGACGAAGAGGAGCTGGAGGCTTGCATATTATATTCTTACTATATGTACTGGATGTTCCGCTGCTTGTATAATTCTCTGAGTGATATGTAGTGAGGCTTGATGTATTGACTATTCAGATGTTTGTATTCAACTATTATGAAGCTTAATTGATGAGATTCTATTTTGTGAAGCTTCACTATATATATTCTCTATTGTATTTTATCCATGCGCTGTGAGTAATACGATAGATTCTGCTGTTTTAACTTACCTTGGCGATCGTCCATGGCTGCCTAGCACACTTTTCAGCGCACTGTTTTCCTTGTTCAGTGCAGGGGTCATGGGCGGTCATCACATTTGGTATCAGAGCTTTGGTTAATCGATTTTACCCAACGCTCGCTGACGTAACTACGTATGAGAGACGTAATTGTATTTTGATGGATGATTACTATATATAATATAGTAGCTTAGAAGGATTTGAACCCCTTATGCAGTTGTTCTCAAGGTGTGTTAATCATTCCTTTTATAGATATTAAGAATGAGTCGAAGAGGGAGACCAGCTGCTAGGGAAGGCCGTGCTACTGAGGGGGCTGCTGATTATGCTGCTATGTTCGAGGCTATGGTGACTTCGATCATGAGAAGGATGCCAGCTCCGGGGCCATCAGTAGATGTTGGAGTTCAAGTTCAAACTCCAAGACCGGTGGATTTTTCTAAGCTGTGTAAAGACTATACTGCTCTTGGAGGGAAGGTTTTCTTGGGAACAGAGTCAACCATTGAAGTCCAGAGGTGGATAGATGCTTGTAGAAGAATCTTTAGTGACTTGGGAATCGAAGATGCAACCAAAAGGAAGCTTGCATCAAGACAGCTTCAAGGAAGAGCTTCCGATTGGTGGAACTCTATCACCATTGATACTCCGGAGGAAGAAATTACTTGGGAGCAATTCCAAGTCAGGTTTGAAGCTAAGTTCATTTCTACAGCTCAGAAATCTGTTCTGTTCAAGAAGTTTGTGGAGCTCAAGCAAGGTGGAAGACCAGTTCTTGAGTATGTTTCTGAGTTTGAAGCTTTGTCCAAGTATGCCCGGTCGTATATTGAATCTTCATATCAGAAGAACGAGAAGTTTGTGATAGGCTTGGACAATTATCTTGGGAGGCAGTTGGTGGATCATTTGGACGATCCATTTGAGAAGCTTGTAGAGAAGGCTCTCAGGCACGAGAATCTGTTTCCTAAAGAAGGATTTGTTGTTGCTGTGACCAAGGAAGAGTCTAAACCACAACAGGGTGGAAACAAGAAGAGGAAGCAGCAACAACAAAAGGGTAGGGATGGCCAGAAGAAGCCGAAGGGCGAAGTGACCTGCTACAATTGTCAGCAGAAGGGCCATTTCTCCAGAGATTGCAAGAATCCAAAGGTGCCGGTGAAATGCCACAACTGTGACAAGCCGGGGTATATTAGGAAGAATTGTCCAGAACCGTGGAAGGACAAGCAGATTGTGCAAGCTTATGCTTTGGGGGCTGTTCCATCATCTTCAAAAGCTCCTACCGCTGAAGAGAAAGGAAAGAGTGTGGTGGTTCAAGGTACTCTTTCCGTATGTGGTGTTCCAGTTAGAGTGTTATTCGATACTGGGGCGTCGCATTCTTTTATTTGTAATGAACTTGTAGGCCGGTTGGGTTTAGAATCGGATATTGTTGATAGACCATTGATTGTGACTAATCCAGTTGGGGGTTCGTCCTGTCTGTGTATGCTATGCCGTGGTTTGGTTGTATCGAGTCATGATTGCTCTTTTGTTTGTGATTGTTTTGTTCTGAACTTTGCGGGGTTCGGAATTATTTTGGGTATGGACTGGCTTAGGAAGTATGCGGCAAAGGTTGATTGTGAAAGGTTGGAGGTGACAGTCGAGAATGTGGAAGGGCGAAAGGTTGTGATACGATGTAAGCATGAGGAAGGCGTCTTCATGAGCTTCATGTATTCGCTGGTTGTTCCACGGTATGGACTGTCATCGGTGCCAATCGCTAATGGATTTGAGGATGTCTTTGATGAGGTCAAAGGGTTACCGTCGCATAGAGAGATCGAGTTTCGTATCGATTTAGTTGATGGAGCCATACCTGTTGTGATGCCTCTTAGGCGGATGGCGCCTAGGGAACAGCAAGAGTTGAGGGCGCAAGTTGATGATCTTTTACAGAAAGGATTCATTCAGCATAGTGTGTCCGAATGGGGTGCACCAGTTGTGTTTGTAACCAAAGCGGATGGATCGTTGAGGTTGTGTGTGGATTATCGTGAGCTGAATAAAGTGTCTAAGAAAAACAAGTATCCATTGCCGAGAATAGATGACTTGTTTGATCAGCTTCACGAAGCCAATGTGTTTTCTCAGATGGATTTGGCAACGGGATTTCACCAGTTAAGAGTGGCAAAGGATAGTGTGCCGAAGACTGCTTTCAGGACACCATCCGGTTTCTTTGAGTGGTTGGTAATGCCGTTTGGATTGACCAATGCGCCAGCATATTTTGTGGATCTTATGAATAGAGTGTTCAGAGATCAGTTGAACAAGTTCGTACTAGTGTTCGTGGATGATATTTTGATTTATTCCAGAACTGAAGAAGAGCACAAGACGCACTTGCATATTGTTTTGGAAATCTTACGGAAACATCAGCTGAAGGCTAAGTTTTCAAAGTGTCACTTCTGGAAGAGCGAAGTGAGGTTCTTAGGCCATATTATCTTTGGAAATGGAATAGCGGTTGATCCCGCTAAGGTGGCAGCAATCCAGGATTGGGGTAGACTTAAGAATGCATTTGATGTGAGAAGTTTTCTTGGATTAGCAGGATACTATCGTCGATTTATCAAAGACTTTTCCAAGGTGGCTGCACCATTAACAGGATTGATGAAAAAGAACCAAGTATTCAGATGGGATGCTAAGTGTGAGCAAGCTTTCAGAATCCTGAAAGAGCTACTGACAAGTGCTCCTGTTTTGATTATTCCTAGTGGAAATGATGAGATGGTGGTTTACACCGACGCATGTGGTACGGAACTTGGAGCAGTGCTAATGCAGAAGGGTAAAGTTGTTGCGTATGCAAGTCGACAACTAAAGCTGCATGAAAGGAATTATCCGACTCATGATTTGGAGTTAGCGGCAATTGTTTTTGCTCTGAAGATGTGGAGACATTATCTATTGGAAGTTCGATTCGAGTTGTTTACAGATCATAAGTCGTTGAAGAATCTTTTCTCCCAAAAGGATTTGAATCTTAGGCAGCAATGATGGCTAGAGTTTTTGGCATCATATGATTTTAGTATAGCCTATACTCCGGGAAAGGGTAACGCAGTGGCAGATGCGTATGCAGGATTGGGAGCCATGTTTTCAGAATGGAAGAGTCTCGAGTATTTAGCTGGATTTGACTTCAGGCCCAGATGTGAATTGGAACCTGAGATGTTGGCAAACTTATCGATAAGACCGACTCTTGTGGAAAGAATTGGCGAGAGCCAAAAGCGAGACGATAAGCTTGTCAAGATTATCCGTGATTTGGAATCTGGATTGGACCCAGAGAAGGATAAAGGATTCGAGGTCGATCGAGAGGGTTGGCTTCGGAAGCAAGGACGACTAGTTGTTCCCGATATAGATGAATTGAGAGATGAAGTTCTAAAGGAAAGTCATCACTCGAAGTTGACAATTCATCTAGGTGGAAATAAGATGTATCGGGATATGAAGAGAACCTATCACTGGGAAGGTATGAAGAAGGATGTTGGAAATTTTATTTCCAAGTGCATGAACTGCCAGTTGGTAAAAGCTGAGCAAAAGAAGCCCAGTGGATTGCTACAGCCATTAGAAGTTCCTACATGGAAGTGGGAGCAAATATCGATGGATTTTATCGATGGGTTACCTAGAACCAGAGCGGGAAATGAAGGGATTTGGGTCATCGTAGATCGTTTGACTAAGAGTTCAAGATTCATTCCTATTCGATCAACTAGGACTGCATTGAAATTGGCTGAGCTATATGTTAAGTGGATAGTTCGATTCCATGGTATTCCGAAGAGTATAGTGAGCGATTGAGACCCATTGTTCACTAGTGGATTTTGGAAGAGCTTTCAGGAAGTTCTGGGAACCGAGTTGTGTTTGAGTACAGCTTATCATCCTCAAACAGATGGTCAGACTGAGAGAGTCAACCGAGTTTTGGAAGATCTCCTTAGAGCCTGTGTTTTAGATTTCGGAGGATCATGGGAAGATCACCTTCATTTGGTAGAATTTTCGTATAATAACAGTTACCAGTCAAGCATTGGTATGGCACCGTATGAAGCATTATATGGAAGACCGTGTAACTCTCCGACATGTTGGTTGGAAATAGGAGAAAAGCTGATACTTGGGCCAGAAATGATTCGACAGACTTCGGATTGCATAGAAATCATTCGGCAACGAATGAAGGCAGCCCAAGACCGACAGAAAAGTTATGCCGATAAGCGTCGTAAGGATTTGGAATTCGACGTAGGTGATATGGTTTTTGTGAAGATTTCTCCACTGAAGAATGTTATTCGATTCGGGAAGAAAGGAAAATTGACTCCGAGATTTGTTGGACCATTCCCGATCATCGAGCGAATTGGAAAGCTCGCCTATCAATTGGAGTTACCAGAAAAGAAGTCGAGTGTGCACAATGTTTTTCATGTATCGTATCTACGGAAGTATGTGCACGACTCGAATACAGTAGTTTCTGCAGATAGCTGTGAAGATTTTGAAGTTGACCTAGTTGATAAGAGACCTCGTAAGCCGCTTCGTGTTGTGGAAACTGACACGAAACAGCTTAGGAGGAAGGTAGTTAGGTTGCTCAAGATATAATGGAGTGATGATGTTAACGACTGTACATGGGAGGTGGAAGAGAGGATGAAGGCAGCTCATCCTGAACTCTTCAAGGTATGGCCATAAGGTGTCGTGTCATCTCACGATATTGTAACTTGTTCTAGTTTTAGAATTCTGCATGCTAGGCTAGAATTGGAAGCATGGTTTGTTGATTGCTATCGATGGTAGGCATGCGGGATAGTTTTTGGTTGCTCTTGTTTGTTTAGAATTTCGAGGGCGAAATTCCTAAGGGGGAGAGAATGTAACGACCCGTATTTTTACAGATCGAATGTTTGTAACCGTTGTTATTAGGTCGTTAGTGTTGTTAAAGACGTTCAGAGTTTAAGTCGTCCAGGGTTAGGTCGTGAAAGCTTAGGTCGTGTAGAAGTCTGAGTTAGTGAGCGACCTAAGGAAGTTAGTGGTAGCAGTTGGCGACTTAAGGATTATGGGATAAGTCGTGTAGAAGTTGGGTCGTGTGGTAGCTTAGGTCGAGTGAACGACTTAAGAGTTAACGGCTTAAGTTAGTAAGCGACTTAAGAAGGGTAGCGACTTAAGAATTAGCGGCAACGACCTAGTAGTTAGCGGCTTAAGGATTAGCAGTATAGGAGTTAGCGGGTTAACGACCTAGGGGGTTTGGGTCGTTCGAGCGACTTAAGGAGTTGGCGACTTAAGTGAGTCGGCGACTTAAGGGTTAGCGGCATAGGAGTAGCGACCTAGGAGATAGGGCGAGCTAACGACTTAAGGAGATAAGTTGGTTGAGCGACTTATGGTAGATAGCTTAGGTCGTTCAATTTAGGTCGTTGTGACCCTGTGTGTAGTTAGGTCGTTAGACAACCTAGAGGTGTTAAGTCGTGAGTCATTAGGTCACGTTAGGACTTAAGTCGTTGGATCGTGTGTGTTAGGTCGTGACTTCTGTTAAGTCATTGAGTTGTTGAGTCGTTAAGTCGTATCTTAGTTAAGTCGCGTGAGGACTTATGTTGTTAAGTCGCTAGGTCGTGCGCATGTGTGTTAGGATAGGTCGCGTGAAGGCTTAATGGGTTAGGTCGCTGAGTGTTAGGTCGTGAGCGACCTAGGAGCGAGCTAAGGTTAGGTCGTAAGTCGCGCACGTGTGTTATGGCTTAGGTCGTTGAACTGTTGGGTCGTTAGGTCGGCAATACTGATAGGTCGTAAGTTGTGGGGTTTCGTTAAGTCGTGGACGACTTAAGGGGCGAACGACTTAAGGGATTTCCAGCCTATAAATACGGGGTTTTTCTTCACTTTTTGGGATCCGGATTTTGAAGCGACGAAGTCCTGCCATTTTGAGAGCTCGAGTGCTGCACTTCTTCAATTCTTTTCTCCACTCTAATCTTGTGATTCCTTCCATCCAAATCGAAGATCAAATCGAAGATCCAAGAGCTTAGATTGAAGATCTTCAACCATCGAAGAGAGATTTCATCGTTTGAAGCGGAATTTTGGCGGATCAAGTTAGATTCTTCGCTGTCCAGATTTGAAGTGTGTTGCTTTTAAGGTGTTTAGGTGATTTGGTGAGTGGTGGTTATCTCTCACACGGATCCAAAGGAGTATATCGGATTGATGGCTTGATTTTGTGTTAAAATAGTGATTTCCATGCATTTTCGTAAACTTAAGTATAGATCCATTGTTCATGATGATTTGACATCCATTTTACTACATGTTAATCTATGCAAATTCATTCATCAAGTTGTAGAGATATTGCTCATGTTTCATGCTTGTTAGATTTGGACTCTTTATTTACAGAATTGCCATTTTTATTATAATTGTTTATTAGATCATGTTTGAATGCTTGATTACTTGGATTAATGATTGACTTGATTGATTGTTATAGATTAGTTGATTTATGATTTGATTTAGACAAGATGGTCGAAGATGATTCAGAAGCTAAGGGAAAGGCTCTTGAATTGGAAAAGCTGCTCGTGGCATATGTGGTGGTTGATGAAGCTCATATGGATAGATTTGATGATGATGTGAGAAAGCCTTGGTTTAATCTAGACGGGATCATTCCAAGCATGTTGAACTCAGTGAAATGGTTCGAGTGTGAGGATAATGGTTGGCTCGAGAGGCGCTTGAGATAGTATGAGAATAGTCGTCGAGGAGGATGACTAGAAGGCTGAGATTTCATCGTTGTTGAAGGTTCTAGCACGCTCAAAGCAAGAGTACGCTGGGCATATTCGATAGTCCCAAAAGACTACAGTTGGTGGTCGAGTACTCTGGGCAGATTCGATAGTCCTAGGCACGGGCTGCGACGACGTGCGGAGTTCTGTCTAGAACCGGGGTTACCATTAGCCCTTGACGGACGGCTGAAAGAATATGCCGGTCATTCAATTAACGGTGGTATCGAAGTAATGATAACAGTGATAGCCAGAGTCATGGATGTTTGGTTGTATCGTCATTCGGTCTCAAGAGCGGTATTTTCTGGGTGCTTATCTGATCTTGGTTTAGGCCTTGGGGGTTTGTACTTGGAAAACATCGCCCTTGACTCGAGTGATAATTGCTTTACTTTAAATGTGTGCTTTACTATGTTTACTTCTGCTTAGTGTGTCTGGGGGCTATCATTTTAGAAAGAGGTGGAGTGGGAGGGTTGGATTCCTATTCCTTTTACCTTTATGCTCTTTTGGTATGTTGTTAGTTAATTTACCGCTCACTAAGACTGTTGTCTGACTCAAGGTTTTATGTTCAACTCTTATTACCTTGGGCTGTTCATCCATTTTGGGATGGGCAGACTAGGTAGCAGGTGACAGGTGCTGTTCTTAGTTACCGACGATGCTGATGACGAAGACGAGCTGGAGGCTTGCATATTATATTCTTACTATATGTACTGGATGTTCCGCTGCTTGTATAATTCTCTGAGTGATATGTAGTGAGGCTTGATGTATTGACTATTCAGATGTTTGTATTCAACTATTATGAAGCTTAATTGATGAGATTCTATTTTGTGAAGCTTCACCATATATATTCTCTATTGTATTTTATCCATGCGCTGTGAGTAATACGATAGATTCTGCTGTTTTAACTTACCTTGGCGATCGTCCATGGCTGCCTGGCACACTTTTCAATGCACTGTTTTCCTTGTTCAGTGCAGGGGTCATGGGCGGTCGTCACATACTTTCTAATTGGCTTCGAAGCAATGCGTCCATTAATTCTACTTGAACTAAGTACCTTTGAAAGGTATGTTTTAAGTGTTTCAAAAAGTATGCCTTAAATGTTTTGAAAGGTAAGCTTTAAGTGTTTGGAAAGGTATACCTTTAACATTTTCGAAAGGAATGTTCTAAGTATTTTGAAAGGAAGGTTTGAATACTTTCGAAGGGTATATTTTTAATGATTTTGAAAGAGAAGGTCTATGGTCTCGAAAGCCTTAGTTTTCAAACATGAAACCCAATCTCAATTTTTAAAAGTAAATCCATGGCAATATGAAAGAGTTTTGAAATGGCATTTTACTTTGGAGTTTTTGAAGAAGCTTTCCTTGCTAAAGATAGTGGGTTAAGGGTATTTACCATATTTCATTTGAAAAATGATTACAAGGAAATTAAACCATAGATGTTTATATTATTATGTTATGATCAGTTACCATGTATGCTTCTTCTGTAGATATATTCACTTTATATTGACCCATAACTGCATTTTGGGTTGTTAAGGGCAGAATAACTAGCTAGGTTAACTGAATAGTGAATATATATTGAGTTAACTCCTGTGTGAGTAGGATTGCATCTAGGAGGTCAAGTAGACCAGAATATAGGATGCCCAAAAACCGATCAAAGGATTATTGGTTAGACAGGTTCTTAGTAAGCCCATGAAAACTATGTATGGAAATAGTTATTGGCATGGGCCAATAGGTTCTTAGTGATCCCATAAAAACTATGTCTGGATTAAGTTATTGAAGAGATCAATAGGTTCATAGTGATTCCATGAAAACTATGACATGAGAGAAGTTATAAGAAAACCTAATAGGTTCATAGTAAGCCCATGAAAACTATGATTGGAGAAATTTATTGGTAGATACCAATAGGTTCATAGAGATCCCATGCAAACTATGATTGGATGATAATATTGGTAGAAACCAATAGGTTCATAGTGACCCCATGAAAACTATGAAAGTGGATAGGAATTCCATGAAGAATTAATAGGTTATTAGTCAGCCCATGAAAACTAATTGGTTAGTAGTGACCCTAGAAACTATAATTTGAGACAAATAGTCAGATAAAGGGGGATGGGAAATCCAAGACATATTGCATGTTTGCATATCATCCTAATACCTTTTATTATGTCATGTTTTAGCCATTGTGGATGCAGGTGCATAGTATATGGCTATTATAAATTAAGTTAAGATACCAGTGAGGGGAAAACCCATTCCGCTAAGCGGTATGGTCTCACTGATATCTATATGGTTAGAGGTGGTAGGTTATTATTCATACCAGGTTTTTGTCTGATTCAAAGTTTATGTTTTCCTCTTAAACTCTTGGGTGCTCAATTAATTTTGAGTAGTTTGAGAGTTAAGGTTTTCATAGATGAATAAGCTTCCGGAGATATGCAGGAGAAAAGCTAGCTATTAGGAGTTCTTTCTGTTCGATTCCGCTATATTTTGGTTGTAATGGAAAAGTTGTTCAATTGCCTATGTTTAAACTATGATCATCCAATAGGGCATCTTCATATGTCGCTCTTGGAATCTTTTGTAATAATTATATTTCTCTGAACGTGGTTTATGAAATTGTAATTATGTAATGAATTTGAAATATGATTTGAAGTGGAATGAGAAAGTTGTTATATAAGTTTAATTTTTTTTCATATTCATGTGTTTCTGTTATATCAATATATCTAACATTGCCACATTTGGTCATCGAGAATTAATAACTATGGATGACTGCAGCATCTGTAGCCATTTATTTTGGGCATCCAAGTGGGGGATGTTACAAGTTGGTATCAGAGCATAGGTTTATGTAAATTTAAAAGAAATTTATACCTAAAATATTTTCAAAACATAATCCAATGAATTAGAAGTTGAGACCGCGGTTTGGGTTAACGTTATAGTAACATACTTGTAATTATTGTGTGTGTGTGTGTATATATATCTATAACTACGTATTCCCTTCTCTCTTAGACTGTTCTTCTATATCTTACTAAGGCTCGTATGCAGATTTACGAGAAAGGAAGATATGGAGGCAGGAAACAGAAGAGGAAATCTTAGTGGAGGAAGCACCACAACTAATGGAAATGCTCGACCGAATACTAGGAGGAATCCAGGTCGACAGGGAAATGCTAATCCAAACGCAAATATCAACGTAGGTGCTGGAACCCCGCCAGTAGATATGGGGATAATGTATCAATTCTTTGTCAATCTGATGCAACCTGGAGCAGCTGCAAGAGTAGCTAGGGGAAATGCTGTGAATGTTGGAGGAGCTAATCCTGTGGCCCCAGTTGGTAATAACTATGCCAAGCTAAGCAGGGATTATACCAGTCTTGGTGGGAAGCCGTATTTGGGAACAAAGGATGCCGTTGAAGTAGAAAACTGGTTATTGCATTGTGAAAGGATCTTCGCTGACTTGGGATTAAATGATGAGAAGAAGAGGATACTTGCCTCTAGTTAGTTACAGGGAGCAGCCCTTCATTGGTGGAACGGTGTTACCGTAGGAGTTCTCGAGGAAGAGTTGACTTGGGTAGAGTTTTGTAGGAGATTCGAAGAGAGGTTTTGTCTGAAATTGCCAAGTTAGTATTGCTGAGAAAGTTCATGGACTTAGTGCAGGGTGAGATGTCGGTGATTGAGTATGCTACGAAGTTTGATGAGTTGTCCAGATACGGATATGCTACCATTGACACCGTCATCAAAAGAAATGAGAAGTTTATTCGAGGGTTAAGACCCGAGATTGCTATAGCAACTATGCCACATCTCCGTGATCCAAGTACGGTTGTAGTGGAGATGGCAATTCGGAATGAAGAGATGCTTTCTACTTATGGGAAGGAGAAGTAGGTTGAAACCCAAGGTTTTCAGGGAAAGAAGAGAAAATTCTTTAAGAAGAAATGAACCCAAAAGGGAGGAACTGCCAAGAAGGCGAAGGCTAATCTAATTTGTTTTAAGTGCGATAAGAAGGGACATTATGCTCATGAATGTCGAACTAGTAAAGGGAATAAGGTTGCAGATAAGAAGGGAGTGACGTGCTTCAACTGTGACCAGATTGGACATTACAAGAATCAGTGTCTGAAACTGGTCAAAGCCGACAAGAGAAAGTTCTTTGCAGTAGGACCATCGTCTGCTAGACCAACCGCTGCTGAGAAGGGAATGATTGCGATGGAAGGTACGTTTTTGATTCATAGTATACCAATTAGGGTACTAATTGATACCGGTACATCACATTCATTTATATCTTAGTGTTTGGTAGATAAGTTATGTTTAGAACCCTCATACCTTGTTACTTCCTTAAGGGTTGCGAATCCGATAGGAGGGTATGCAACTCTAGGGATGAGATGTGACTAGTTAGAACTTGAGTTGTTAGGTCATAAGTTTGCATGCAGTTTGTATGTTTTTGATTTCGTAGTCTTCAGGATCATTTTGGGTATGGATTGGTTAGAAAGATATGATGCTAGAATATTTTTCCAAGATAGGAAAATATCGCTAAGGCACCCTAATAGTCATAATTGAATTATATACTTATTAGAGAATTCAGATCGGAGTGCTTGTGCGTTGCTGAATGCAATGGAAGTAAGAGAAGAGTTGAATCGGATTTTGGTAGCAAGAGTGTTTTCAGATGCTTTTCAGACAGTCATAGGTCTACCACTGAAATGAGCCATGGAGTTTCAGATAGATTTTGTGCCGAGAGTAGAACCTGTAAGTAGATCACCTAGTTGGATGACACCGACCGAGATGAAGGAATTGAAGGTGCGACTAGTATATTTAGAAGGGAAGAATTTCATTAGACCAAGTAGTTCACCTTGGGGAGCAGCCGCGATGTTCGCAAAGAAACCAGATGGGTTGTTAAGGATATGTATCTATTATCGTAAGTTGAATGAGAAGGCGATCAAGGATAGGTATCCTTGTCTAGAATCAATGATTTATTTGACTAATTGAGTGGAGCCAGAGTATTTTCCCAACTGGATTTGGCGACAGGTTTCCATCAATTAAGAATGGCATAGGAAAGTATTCCATTGATGGCGTTTCGGACTAGGTATGGTTCGTACGAATGGTTAGTAATGCCATTCGGGTTAACTAATGTGCCAGCTTTCTTTGTGGATTTGATGAATCGAGTTTTCCAAGAGCACTTGGATAGATTTGTATTGGTATTCATATATGACATTTTAATATACTCTAAGGATGAGAGAGAGCATGAAGTTTACCTTAGAGTAGTGCTTGAGACGCTGAGGCAGCATCAACCAAAAGCGAAGTTTTCAAAGTGTCATTTCTGTAAGAAAGAGGTTAAATTTCTTGGTCACGTGGTCTCAGAGAAGGGTTTGTCAGTTGACCCGGATAAGATCAAAGCTGTTAACAACTGGAAGAGACTAGAGATGGTGACTGAGATCAGAAGTTTTCTTGGATTTGTTGGCTATTACCGAAGATTCATTTAGGATTTCTCGCGGATAACAGCGCCTTTGACCAAGTTAACCAGGAAGGATGTAAAGTTTATTTTGTTGGACAAATGTGAGGAAGCCTTCCTTAAGTTAAAGCATTTGTTGACCAATGCACTTATACTAGTAGTTCGAGATGGGAATCAAGGTTTAGTGGTGTATACAGATGCATGTGGAACTGGGTTAGGCGCTGTGTTGATGTAGAAAGGTAAAGTTATTGCCTACGCTTCACGACAGCTTAGACCACATGATGTGAGATATCTTACTCGTGATTTAGAATTGCCAACGGTGATCTTCGCACTGATATTGTGGAGACACTATCTATTAGGGGAGAGATTTGAGTTATACACATATCATAAGTCCTTAAAGTATTTATTCTCTTAGAAGGAGTTAAATATGAGACAGCAGAGGTTGCTGAAGTTTTTAGCAGCATATGATTTTGGTATAGAGTATACACCTGGAAAAGGAAATAAAGTAGCAGATGATCTTAGCAGAAAACATCAGAATGTGGTGTTAGCTATGTTAACAGAATGGAAGGATCTAGAGGCTTTGACTACTTGTAGTGTGTAGTTAAGATCGATTGCTAGTTCTAGTTAGAGCATTGCCATGTTGTCATGCTTGGAAGTTCGACCAGTTATGATCGAAAGGATTGCTTCTAAGTAGAAAGAAGACCCATTGTTAGCCAAGAATATTAGAAGGATTGAGGTTGGATCGGAGATTGATGATCTAAAAGATTTTAATCTTGACCAGAGGGGATGGTGGAGAAAGAAGGGACGGTTGTGTGTTTCGAATGTTGAGGACTTAAGGAGAGAAGATTTTAGCGAATGTCAACGATCTAAATTTACGATTCATCCTAAGGGAATGAAGATGTATCAGGAGATGAATGTGATTTTCTACTGGGAAGGTATGAAGAGGGATGTTGGCTTATGGGTAAAGCAGTGTGTGAACTATCAACAAGTGAAGGCCGAACATCAGAGTGGGTTGCTTAAACCTTTGGATATACCAGTTTGGAAATGGGTTCGATATCCATGGATTTTATAGACGGGTTGCCAAGGTGGAATTAAGGAAATGAAAGTATATGGGTCATAGTGGACAGGTTGACCAAGAGTGCCCATTTCATTCTAGTTAAGTCAACAAGGACGACACCTGTTCTAGCTAAATTGTTTATGAAGAACATAGTTAGACTGCATAGAATTCCTAGTAGTATAGTAAGTGATAGAGATACTTTGTTTACTAGCGAATTTTGGAAGAGTCTACAAGATGTGTTAGATATCAAACTCAGGATGAGTACTACTTTCACCCTTAGACAGATGGGCAGACACAGAGAGTCAACATGGTATTCAAGGATTTGTTGAGAGCTTGTGTGCTAGATTTTGATGGATCTTGGGAAGATCACCTACACTTAGTTTTTTCCATAATAACAGTTATCAAACTAGTATAGGAATGACGCCTTTCGAAGCTTTGTATGGAAGGCCATGCAAGTCACCAGTAAGTTGGTTGGAAACTGGAGACAGATTAGTCTTAAGTCCAGATCTAGAAGAGAGGAAACAGAAAAGATTAAGTTGATCCAAGGTAGGATGAAAGAAGCTCAATCTAGATAAAAAAGTTACGCAGATAAGAGGCGTAAAGATCTAGAGTTCTCAGTTGAGGATAGGGTTTTCATTAAAGTATCACTGATGAAGGGTGTGGTATGATTCAGAAAGTCACGGAAACTAGCACCGAGATATGTTGGACCGTTCCCAATTATAGAGAGGATCGGAAAGCTTGCATATAGAGTAGAGTTGCTAAGTAGTTTGGCAGGTATCCCTAATGTGTTTCATGTGTCTCATCTTCGTAAGTATCTGCATGATCTAGAGACTACTATTCCTCCGACTGCATTGGAAGACTTAATAGTAGAACCGGATTTGACTTTTGTTAGGCAACCAGTCCGGGTTATAACAAGAGATGAGAAGAAGTTAAGAAACAAGACGGTCAAGTTGGTGAAAGTTCAGTGGAGTGACAACGAGAAGGATTGTACTTGGAAAACAGAAGATAGGATTAGAGATACTTATCCTGATCTGTTGTAAGGGTATGTTCTATATTTGCTTTATATAGACTGTTTTCTAGTCAGGTAGGCTAGTATGGTAGTTGGAAGTTGTTACAAATGATTGCTACGATTAGTATTTAGTCCTTGCTGAATTTCGATGACAAAATTCGTTTAGGAGGGGAGCCTATAACACCCCTAATTTTAATAATATTATTCAGGGATTTAATTAGATAAACTAAATAGAATAATGTAGAGACTAGAGTGATAAAGGAATTGAGATTTGAAAACTAATTAGGGTCGTGCCTTAATTAAATGGATTTATAAAATGGCTTATAAGTAAATTCATAAGAATGGTTTATAAGATAAAAACTAAGTTGAGTAAGGCAAGGGTAATATGGTAAATAATCGTATACCATAACCCCATAATCCCTAGACCCCTACCTCATTTTCATTCATACGTTCACAAAACTAAAACATAAACAAAAAAGAGATCAAGGCCGGCCATAACCTTAGGGGAAAAGGGGATCAAAATCAATTAGATGCTCAGGATTCAAGCAAGGAAGAATTAAGCTAGAACAAATCTCAAGTTCCTTATCCAAACAAGGTGAATAATAATTTAAACCATCTCATATATGTTTATTGAACATTTTAAATTTCGGGTTTAAGGTTTAAAACCGTTTGGATGGATTGAATGATGATATGCTTTGATTATATGCCATGTTTTGATTTAAAAAGGATTTTTATGTAAAGGTACAATTCTATTTTAGGGCTAAAATCGTATTAAATGGGTTTCAAATGCCATGATGGTTGAATATGTTATGTAAAACATTATTTTGAAGATGGGGTTTAAATTTTCATAATATTCCAAGCTATGAATAATTTATTATGAATTTTATATGGAAGAAATAGTTATTTTGGGTTTAAACTACTTAAGGCAAGAAAGAAATGTTTTCGGATCTGAAAATTTATGTATGTTAGAAAACATGTTAAAAGTGAATTATTATGATTTTTGAGAATTTTTCCTAAGTGATTTACTACGGAAATTAAATTGGTTAAGTTTGGGGACTTAAACGTTTTAATTGATTTACTAAGGAGAAGGACTTATTTGTTAAAGCATTTTCAATTATTAATTAATGAATTCGGCAGCCTTTTTGGAAAAGTATTTTTGATAAAGAATTGGCAACTAATCATATTTTCACAAATTAGGCAAGTTAGGTGAAAATGATTTTCTTTTATTGGCATAAGAGCAGTTTTATTTCGAATTACTACCTTGCCACTTCCTTTTGCTTGCTTCCAAAACCATGCCTAGTAGGCCTTTCGAATCCATTCGAAACCAATGCACAGGGTATCAAGTAATTGGTACGTAGTGTATTGGAGAAAGGCAGAAGGGATGGTGTCGAAGGCTTGCTTTTGAAGGGGTTGAGGCCACTTTTAAATAGCTTTCGAATGGATTGTCGTTTGCCTTTTTTTTAGAAAGAAGCTTTCGAAAGAGTAGCCGCTTACTTTGTTTTCAAAGAAGCTTTCGAATGAGTTGTCGAATTTTGAACCTATTCGATACCTAGCTTCCGTCTTCATACCTTTCGAATTGGTTAGAGGCCGCTTTTCTTTATAGCCTTATAATAATGAGTTCGAAAGGGAAGCTTTCGTTTTTATTAATATTGAAGCCGCTTCCTAATGCTATCGAAAGGGTCTTTATAGCCGCTTTTATTGAAGGTTTCGAAAGCAATGGTTTTGAAAGGTTGTTTCGAAGCTATCCTTTCCCCAATTATCTTACTTAAAAAATCAATACTTTCGAAAGGGTTACTTTCGCTATCGATTTTTTGACCCAGAAGTTTTGTAAACCCAATAATTTCGAAAGAGATACTTTCAAATGGTTTTGAAGCTATGCTTCCATTAATTCTACTTGAACTAAGTACTTTCGAAAGGTAAGCTTTAAGTGTTTCAAAAGGTAAGCCTTAAGTGTTTCGAAAGGTAAGCTTTAAGTGTTTCGAAAGGTATTTCGAAAGGAATGTTCTAAGTGTTTTGAAAGAAAGGTTTGAATACTTTCGAAAGGTATATTTTTAATGATTTTGGAAGAGAACACCTAAGGTTTCGAAAGCCTTAGTTTTCAAAGAAGGAACCTAATCTCACTTTTTAAAAGTAAATCCATAGCAATATGAAAGAGTTTTGAAATGGCATTTAACTTTGGAGTTTTTGAAGAAGCTTTCCTTGCTAAAGATAGCGGGTTAAGGGTATTAACCATGTTTCATTTGAAAAATGATTACAAGGAAATTAAACCATAGATGTTTATATTATTATGTTATGATCAGTTATCATGTATGGTTATTCTGTAGGCATATTCAATTTATATTGACCCATAACTGCATTTTGGGGGTGTTAAGGGCAGAATAACCAGCTAGGTTGACCTAGTAGTGAATATATATCGAGTTAACTCCTGTGTGAGTCGAATTACATCCAGGAGGTCAGGTAGACCAGAATATAGGATGCCCAAAGACAGATCAAAGGATTATTGGTTTGATGGGTTCTTAGTAAGCCCAAGAAAACGATGTATGGAAATAGTTATTGGTGGAGGCTAATAGGTTCTTAGTGGTCCTATGAAAACTACGCCGGGATTAAGTTATTGAAGAGATCAATAGGTTCATAGTGATCCCATGAAAACTATGACATGAGAGACATTATTGGAGAACCCAATAGGTTTATAGTAAGCCCATGAAAACTGTGATTGGAGAAAGTTATTGGTAGATACCAATAGGTTCATAGAGATCCCATGAAAACTATGATTGGATGATAGTATACGTAGAAACCAATAGGTTCATAGTGACCCCATGAAAACTATAAAAGTTGATAGGAAGAATTAATAGTTTATTAATCAGCCCATGAAAACTAGTAGGTTAATAGTGACCCTAGAAACTATAATTTGAGACAGATAACCAAATAAAGGGGGATGGAAAATCCAAGACATACTGCATGTTTGCATATCATCATAATACCTTTTATTATGTTATGTTTTAACCATTATGGATGCATATGCATAGTACATGGTTATTGTAAATCGAGTTAAGATACTGGTGAGGGGAAAAGCCGATCTGCTAAGCGGCGTGATCACACTGAATATCTATATGGTTCAAGGTGGTAGGTTATTATTCATACCAAACTTCTTGTCTGACTTGAAGTTTATGTTTTCCCCTTAAACTCTTGGGTGCTCAATTAATTTTGAGTAGTTTGAGAGTTAAGGTTTTCATGTTCTCCTTTAGACGAATAAGCTTCTGGAGACGTGTAGGAGGCAAGCTAGCTATTAGGAGTTCTTTCTGTTCGATTCCGCTGTATTTTGGTTGTAATGGCAAAGTTGTTTAATTGCCCATGTTTAAACTCTGATCATCGAAGGGGACATCTTCATATGTCGCTCTTGGCATATTTTGTAATAATTATATTTCTCTAATCGTGGTTTACGAAATTGGGATTATGTAATGAATTTGAAATATGATTTGAAGTGGAATGAGAAAGTTGTTTTATGAGTTTAAGTTGTTTTTATATTCATGTGTTTCTGTTATACCAATTTATTTAACATTACCACATTTGGTTACCGAGAATTAATAACTATGGATGACTGTAGCATCCATAGTCATTGGTTTTGGGCCTCCAAGTGGGGATTGTTACAAATTGAGAACCAGAGTAGCTATGATTCCTCCCCTAGCTATGAGGAAATTGATGCAAGTTCCAATGAAGGAAATTTCAAATCATGTGATGAAACTCCGGGGATGAGTCTCATTCTCTCGGATTCGCCTCCCCAAGAGATTATTGCAAAAGATGCTCCCTAAGCAGTGGAAAATTCCATGGTTCTCCACCTAAGGAATCCGACATCAACTTTGGGGACTTGAGAAACGTTTATGTAGACATTGCAGAACTCATGGGAGATGATTTCAAGTTCGAGGGATTTGAAGTCCTTTTAGGCTGCCTACGACATGTCACACACTTCACTAGGGCCACGTACACTCATATATGCATTATTTGAGCTCATTTTCTATCACTAAAGTTACTTTATATTTTTTATTAGTTACCATGGGAGGTCATGGACTTTATGAAGACCTTGAACAGTTTACAGATGCACAATGTGGGTGGAGACGGACTTCAAGCCGCCACCAGCCCAGTGAAACCGAGGAAGAATGGAGAAGGAGAAAAGATCGAGAAGCTAACACTCATCGTCGGGATGACAAGGACCGAGGTAGAGTTTACAAGGGTGGATATGAGAAGTGGAAGACTCCCGATGATCGGGAAGAGCCATCCAAAAATTCGAAAGTAGATCATGATCCTCATCCTTTCAAGCACTATACATTTGTCTCGGCTCTAGTTTCTACCGGAATTGAGGTCCTGACTTCTACTGTTCAAGTTGTTTCATCAACCCAGACTTTTTCAACTTATATTATGGCTGCTTCTGGTTCTTCACGCCCTTGCAGGAGACCTGCTTATATTCTTTCGTCCGGTCCACCCAAGCTTGAAGTCGCGTTCCCTACATGGTTCCTAAAGGGAGTTAAATTCAATCGTGACCTACGCCCGATTCGTATGGATTCTTGTATGCCCCATCTATAGGCGATTCAAAGCGACTTGGATCAAGCCGATGATGGGAGAAATTATGTAAGCAGTTGACGGACACAAACCGTAACAATTATTAAGAGATCATTTCTTTCAAGTCAGAAAAAGATAATTATGAAAGAATGCCGACGGACAATGATGCCAGAATTGACCAATTGACAAAGGAGAGAGATGCTGCCATTCGAGAGAGCAAAACCAATGCTAGTTTGCTAAAGGAACTGAAAGAGGCATACGCAAAAATTGAGATCGTGTTCAGAGATGAAATCAGAAAGCCCACGCTGATGAAGTCAAGCTGAAAAAGAAGCTTGAAACTCGAGATGAGATCATTGAAGCTCAAAAGAGAACCATTGCTGGTCACGGTGAAACCGTCGAAGCTCATAAAAAGACAATTGCTGATTATGCGGGAATGGTGGAATCTCAAGATAAGACCATCTCTAACCTAGCTTAAGTGATTGCTTTGCTTCAAGAAAAAGTCATGCAACTTAACGCCGAAAAGTCCAAAGTCGAAGTCGAGAATGCTGCTATGACGGTAGACTACTTAGAGCTGCAAGATGCCTTCGAAAGGAAGATGGCGAAGATGGATGACACCAGCTTGCGCTTCGACATCAATTCCTTATTGGATCAAGGCAGCCTCTTTTATCTGGGTCCCAAATTCCCATGTACTCTTGCTATGGTTGGGGAAGAAGTCTTGGTCCGTTTCCGAGAAGATGGGGATGTGTACACTGAGCAAGAGTTGGAGGATGCATATCTTAACGAAGAATTAAATAAGGCTTTCGTAGCGGGCCGAGAGATTATTTCGGTGGAAAAGGAGTGAGAAGCCACCTATGCTGCTGTGATTAAGCTGCTAAAGAACTATTGGAGCCTCTCAGTTCTGGGCCTGGCGAATCGTCCAAGTAGCATCATGATCAGACAGGAATCATTCCAACTTCGGCTGGTGCCGCTTTGTTGTCTGCCCCTTCAACTGGTATCTTTGAAGCCTTGGGTGGTCCTGAAACTTCACCCAAGATTGTGCAACCATCGAGAAAAGGAAACGGTGGGGAGTATGAGGTTAAGATTCACAATCACACTTCCGATGGAGGTAACTTCCTTATTTCTCCCGAGATTGAAGATTTTCAGCTCACACCACAAGGAAAAGATGAATTGAATGCTTTCCTTTTAGATCTTATAGATTCATCTTCTTTGCCTGTCGATCTGCTAATTTCTCCAATCCCAAGGCCTACTGTCATTTTGACTGCTTCAATGCTTAATTCTATGGCTGCTTTGATCACCGCACCCATGTTTGGTTCACAACCAGGATCGGAGTCTGAGAAGATCGCTGCGTGGCACAACCTGGACGACCCTTTCGTATCTCTGAAGGGTGATTTAACAGTAGCTAACACTCGAGAGTAGACAAACCAAGCAAGCCAGCAAAGTAAAACTGAACAGCAAATGGTGGCAGTTAAGAAGGAAAAGATTGAGGATAGAAAGTCTTCGAGGAACTCTCGTAAGTCTTGGAAGCGCAAGACCAGGAGGGAATCTTTCGAGGGGGTCGAAGAATAAGGAGGAGACATGGGCACTGAGCCTATAATTGATATATCTGGCGATGATACAACTCCTGGTGAGGATGCTGAGAGGAAGAAGAAACTTCCGACCAAAGGCGGGAAGGGAGGTGGTGGCATGAAACACTGACAGGCTCAAGTGACAGTGGAGCCGGATATTGGAACTTTCTAATTTGTTTGACATGTATTTTGTACAAGTGCAGAGTCTGCGCTTATTACTTTTATTGTTGTAGCATCCGTACTTTTCTTTTGTTGGCCGATATTGTGTGAGTACGGCCCCCACATTTTGACTTTGTACAAAAAATGTTAAGCAATGAAAAGATTAATGTTTCTACCGTCATCTCTTCTGTGTTCTTCCTTATTTATCATGCACTTAGCTTGTTTTTATACCACTTATATGTGTGCATGAAACGATCACTTATTCTGAAATTTCTATACTTCACATTGTCGTGCCGTGTTTTGTGGTCTATGATGCCTTTATTTTCATGATTTCACGTATTACGTATGCATTTTTTCAATTTTATAACTAGATCCGTTGTGATTGCCAAAATTCTTTGTTCGACGAAACAGGACCGTGGAGTTGTTTTCCTTTCAACTAAATGTTGGTATGTGTGTACCCCTACTTTACAGGGTTGTTTTCTTCGAACACTTGATACATAACCAGTTGATCCGAGCGATTCCTCCGATGTCTGTAGCCTAATCTACTTTGCAATTCCAATCTTCGGGAACTTGTGACTCGAGTGTCTCGACTATGGAGATTTTGTTGATCAACGATCGGAATTCATTGCCGATTTCTATTTGTGCAACATTGCTGGACTCATGTCAGTTACTTTTGATAGTGGGAGTGGATCCTATTTAGTCCTGCAATAGACGAGTTTCCGAGTGTTGTCAGGACAATACCCGTACTTACAAGATCTTAATGGTTTGTTGATGGTGCCGAAGCAACATCAAGTAGTGCTTACACGAAATACGCAGCTTACGAAATGCATGGCTTTTTGAGAGTATATGGCTTACAAAATGTGCAACTTTTAGGAGTGTGCACGGCTTATTAAATGCGAGACTTTTAAGAGTGCACAGCTTACGAAATGCATGGATTTTAAGAGTGCGCGACTTACGAAATGCGCAGCTTTTATTTTGAGTCGATTTACTTTTGTCAACTTGGCAAGTAGGCATAGCGTACTTAGGTGTGGTTTCACTTCCCCAAGCAGCTAATGGATGATTTTTGAGTCGGTTTACTTTCGCCGACCCGGCGAGTAATTTGTATGAAAACGGTTTTATTGGTTCAGGAAGCTAAAGAGATTTCATTAATAAAATGGAAACTAGAGCAAATTTTGCCTATTTACAATGCCCCAAGTGTAGTCTGGCGGCTTATTTCCGAAAATAGAAGTTACATAGATAAAAGCTAAATAAAGTAATGCCGGAGCAAGTCGCTATTCAAAGCATGGGGAATCTGAATTCCATCGACTGTGGTCAGCTTGAAAGTGCCATCTTTGAGCTTTTGCCTGATTGAGTAAGGCCCTTCCTAGTTTGGTCCGAATGTTCCTAGGGCCGGATAGATCAATTTTAGGATGAGATCTCCCACTTCGAAAGTATGGTTGCGGACCTTGGAATTGAAGTGTCATGTTACCCTTTTCTAGTGAGTCATGGTCCTTAGCTCGGTTTCCTTCCAATTCTCGTCAATTAGATCCAGTGACTCGAGCAGGAGCTGCTCGTTCTCTTTTTTATTGAAGTGTCGTTTCCGATGAAAGGGGACTTCCAATTCAACTGGGATCATTGCTTCAGATCTGTATGCTAGGGTGAATGGCGAGTGTCCAGTTGTTGACTTGTGCGTCATTTGGTAAGCCCATAGAGCAAGTGAGAGCTCATCAACCCAGTTTCCTTTGGCTTTCGTCAGTTTTTTTATGGTGGACTTGATGATTTTGTTTACCGCCTCCACTTGGCCGTTTGCTTGAGGGTGTGCCACTACGGAGAAACTATTTTCGATGCGGAAATGCTTGTAAAAGTCCTTGAATTCAGCGCTTTCGAATTAAGTATCGTTATATGTGATGATTTGCTATGGCACTCCAAAACCTGCAAATAATATTTTTAGTGACAAAGTTAATTACTTTCTTAGAGGTAATAGTAGTCAGCGGTTCCGTTTCGGCCTACTTTGTGAAGTAATAAACAATAACGATAGCATATTTGGCCCCACCTTTAGCAATGGGGAGCACACCGATCAGGTCAATTCCTCAAACCGCAAATGGCCATGGGCCAACCATTGGCGTAAGTTCTGTGGATGGAGTTCTCTGTATTTTAGCGAACTTTTGGCACTGCACACATCGCCTAGCGAAATCTACTGCATCACTGTTGATGGGAGGATCTTCTTCGCTAGAGTTTGCCCTACAATGTGGCTTCCACAATCACCTTCATGGACTTCCCTGAGGATCTTTTTGACTTCACTATTGGTTACACATCCGAGTAGGGAAATAGAGAATCCCCTCCTATAAAGAATTCCATCCAGCAAGATGAACCATGGTGCATTCTGAAGTAGCTTCTTTCGCTCGTTCCGATCCCTGGGGAGTGTACCTTCAATCAAGTAATCTTTGATCGGTGTCATCCATGATTGTTCTTCCTCTACAGTTTCCATAATTCAATCGATATCCATATCATCTATGCTGGGTGATGTAAGCATTTCAACTGGGGCTAGTCCCATTGACTGAGCATTTCTGGAACTGGCTAGTTTGGTTAGGTGATCCGCTTTCATATTCTGTTCTCTTGGAATGTAACTTAAAGTGTAGTGCTCAATGGCCCGCATAAATTCCCGCACTCTTGACAAGTAGAGGGTGAGGTTGCCCCTTACCTGGTACTCTCCTTTCACTTGAAAGATGATTAGTTGAGAATCGTTGTAGATATGCACAGCTTTTATACCTAATTCTTTAATGATTTTTAATATTGCTGATCAAAGCCTCGTATTCTGCTTCATTGTTGGTGGTAGGAAATTCTAGTCTCAAAGCATAGCATACAAATCGTCCTTCAGGGGTTTGGAGTACCACCACTACTCCTGAACAGAATTCATTTGATGCACTATCGACAAGAAACTTTCGCTGTGGCACCATGCACGAAATGCTTTCCTCTTCACCATCCCGCTTGGTAAATTCGGCGATGAAATCTACTAGAGCTTGACCGTTGATACCTTTTCGTGGGTGATAAGTGATTTCATACTAGCTTAACTCAATGTTCCATTTCAGAAGTTGACCTAATGTCTCTGGATGATACAACACCTGGTTCAAAGGTTGATTTTTCAACACCTTGATAGGATGGGCCTGGAAGTACGGTCGTAGCTTCCTTGATGCGATTAGCAGGCAATAGGCGAGTTCTTCCAGTTTTGGGTAATTCTTTTCAGCTCCGGTGAACTTCTTACTGATATAATAGATGGGTCATTGGACCCTAACCTCTTCGCATCCAACGCTGCACTTAAAGCATGAGTCGATATAGCGAGGTAAATGAACAAATCTTCCCCGTTTATCGGCTTAGATAAAACCCATAGGGTTTCTATATGATGGAGTAATTCTTCAAAAGCTGTCTGGCAGGCTTCATTCCATTTGAAATTCTTCTTTCCCTTTTTTAACGCGTCAAAGAATGGTATGCATTTGTCAGTCACTCGGGAGATGAATCGGCTTAGCGCTACGATCTTTCCATTTAGACTTTGCAATTCCCTTTTGGTCGTGGGGAATTTGACATTCCTTAAGGCGGTAATCTGTTCCGGATTAACTTTAATGCCCCTTGCATTCACAATGAAACCAAGGAATTTGCCAGAAGCAATGCCGAAGGAGCATTTCAATGGGTTTAGCTTCATTCCATATTTCTGCAATATCTCGAACATTTATGCTAGGTTGTCTAAGTGATTCTTTGATACATGTGATTTGACAAGCATGTCGTCCACATATACTTCCATCATCTTCCCGATCTGATCTTTGAAGATTGTGTTTACCAGTCGTTAGTAGGTTGCCCTTGTGTTCTTTACTCCGAAGGGAATGACTCAATAATAGTGTAATACATGGTCGGTAATGAAACTAGTATTCTCTTAGTCGGGTTCATGCTTCATGATTTGGTTGTATATCGAGTAGGCATCCATAAACGATAGTAGCTCGTGGCCTGCCGTGGTGTCAACAAGCCTGTCGATCTTGGGCAATGGAAAGCTATCCTTTGGGAAGGCTTTGTTCAAGTTTGAGTAATCAATGCAAGTCCGCCACTTCCCATTAGACTTCTTTACTAGAACCGGATTCGATACCTATATGGGGTAGGTTGCATCGCGGATGAAGCTGTTTTCCAACAGCTTATCCACTTCCTCTTTTAGTTCAGTGGACTGTTCCGATCCCATGGTGCGCCTCTTCTACCTCACTGGAGTGTACTTGGGATCGATATTAAGTGTGTAACATGCTATCTCCGATGATATCCTACACATATCAGAATGCGTCCAAGTGAATGCATCCAGATTGGCGCGAAGAAACTCGACTAATTCTTGTTGTGTCTTGGTTCCAAGATGTGATCCTATTTTTAGTACCCATGTTAGATCATCCATGTATACAGGGACAGGCCTATAATCTCCACCGATGCTTCCCGTTTCTCCTTTGAACTTTTCTTTCTAGGGTCCATAGCCTTATCGAATCAGCTGTGGTCCCCAAGCCAGGGGCAGTTCTGTAGTTGCTATGCTGATCATTTGCGAATGTGGAGAGTTCTCTCCACATTCTTCCCTTTCTCTTTCTTTCTTGTTTTATGCAATTCAGCGACGTAGCATTCCCTTGCGATGCTCTGGTCTCCCTTTATCCTTCCAACTCTGTTTTTCGTTGGGAATTTCATAGTGAGACACCATTGTGCCACGATAATTCAGAAATCAGCGAGGGCCGGCCATTCCAAGAATGCATATAGGCTGACATCTCGTCAATTATCACAAAGGTTTGGATAAGAACCACACTCCAATCTCCTATTTTGGTTCGGCACGTAGAGACATCCTTCATATTAAGCTTCATTTGGTCGAAATGTCAAAACAGAATGTTTACCGATCTTCCGGTATCGACCAACACCCTCGCACGATAGCCCGTTTCCTATCCTCACCACCATTGGATCTAAAGTTGGAACTTCTATTCCTTCATTATCTCGATTTTGGAATAGGATGTCATCATTGAGAATCCTCTACTGTTTAGCAGGGGTCCCATCTTCGATTGTAAAGCAAGTTTCCTTTAGAGCATATTTGAGTGAACTGGCATATCTTTCCATCTCGCCCCAACTTTTCTATGCCGGATGAGGACCTCCCAAAATGGTATTGATGATAAGCCTCTATTCATCTCGCTTGGATCCCTCTCCGCTAGATCCAGATTGCTTTCCTTGGGAGTTAGGAGCATGAGGTTCGGTTGGCTGATCGGAATTTCAAGGCTTCTTCACATACTGTTGGAGCTTGTTTTCTCTAATCAGTTTTTCGATCACGTTCTTCAAATGGAGACACTCATTTGAGTTATGGCCGTGGGTTTCATGGAAGCAATAGAACTTCCTTGAATTCCTTTGTTCCTCAGACTCTTCTTTCCAAGGTGGCTTTGGGTACAATTCTGTTCCTTGAGTTGCTAGGTAAATATTCTCCAAGTTGTCATCCAACGGAGTGTATTCTTCGCGTTTCTGACCTTTGAGTTTCTTTTTGCCTCCATTGCTATTCCCGATGTTCTGATGTTGGTTCTTCCTATCGTGGTCCCCATCTTTCCCAATAGTTACTTTAGAATTCTTACCGTTTGATTGATCGCCACATTACTCTGAATCGATTCATTTGGTCACATATTGGTATTTTTACCTTCTAACGTATTTGCCTCTTCCAATCTTAAGTATCGACTAGCTTTTCGATTGAATTCTTTCATGGTGGTTGGTTGCTTCATTTTGATCCATCTCCCAAAATCTATCTCTAGATGGATCGAGCGGACTAAGGCCATGAAAATCATATCCTCATTTGGATTGCTCACTTCGATAATGGCTGTGTTAAAGTGGTTCATGAATGATTTTAATGATTCGTTGGGTCCTTGGAAGTAACCGGATAGAGACACACGTCCTTTGGCTGAGTCATGTATAGTCTAAATTGTTCCAAGAACTTCCTAGCTAGCCTGTCAAAGGTTCGGATAGAACGCAAAGGGAGCCTGGTAAACCACATGGAGGCGACTCCTTCTAGATAGACAGGGAAACATCTGCAACGAACCACATCTGTTGCCCTTGCACCATCCATATCCCAAATTTACTTGTACAAGTGCTGTCGAGGGTTAGTAGTTCCATTGTAGGAGGGCATAGCTGGTGGCATGGTGAATTTCTTGAGGTATTCTGCCCTCAGGATACTATCAGTGAAGGGATTTCGGCTCAGAGTGGAACCCCAATCGTCGTCCATTCTACCCTTGCTTTCTTCCATCAAGCATCTGACCATGTCTGCAATGTATGCCTCATTTGTCTGTTCATCCGCAAGTTGGTTGTTAGTAGCTGCGCCAACTGTTTGTCTTTGCAAACAATCGTGGTTGGCTAGCTGAAGCCTAGGATCTCCATTCTTTTGGGTGAGTCACTTCTGTAGAGGTATGTTCATAGACGGTTGGTCTCGTGGGTGGAGTTTGATCATTTCAGTTTAATTCACCTTCTTTAAGTAGCTTGTCTTCCTCAAAGTCGGTATCAGCCACTAGTATGTCCTCCCATGGAGTTTTCACTTCTAAGTTCAGATTTGCAGCAGGTTCTTTTGCAGTGGGTGGAGTGCTAACGTTTTCTTCCATTTGATTCTTAGAAATCCGCCCACTATTTCCTTTTGCTTTTATCTTTTGTTTCTTCCATTCAAGTCAAAAATAGAAGAATGCTCTTGCTCTATAGCAGTCACGGCTTCAGGCACCGTTCTGGGAATAGTTAGTGAATGGAGCGCTAAGAGAGCATCTATCTTATCCATAAGAGCTTTTTGACTGTTTTCATTTTCTGGTTAACTTCATCAACCATCTTGTTCAATTCTCCCTTAGTTACAACTTCATGCTGCATGGAGGATCCTGGAAACTGATCTCCAGAGTTAACTCCTAACAGTAGGATGTTGGGGTTTTTGACTTCAATTTGCCGATGGTTTGTTTCTTCTCTAGCAATGGTAGCTCCTATGGATCTTCTAGAGGTAGTTCTCTTTCTTCCTCGTGCCATTGATTCTCATCAGCAAATCTTCTAAGCAGAGATTGATGATCTAACTTCTGAACCTATCCAATCTAAAGTAGATAGCTAGATCTAAGCCTGAGTTGAGTTCTTAGTGAAAGCACCAAACCGTTAACCCAAAAAATGGATCAATACCTTGGATTGAGTATGAAAGCACCAGCCCTATTCTTACAGAGCAATAACATAGAAAATAAATGTAAAAAGAGCAGAAATAGAAAAAAGACAAGAAGATTTTTATAGTGATTCGGTTGTTAATGAAGCCTACATACACTTTATAATTTTCTATTAACCGACTGATGTTACAAGTTGAATCAGATTACAATGTGATTGAATCTTCTAAGTTAGATCAAGTCACAAGTATAAGAGTTCACTGGAGAATCACATTGAACCCTTAGATGACTATTGTATGGGAGGAGAAGAGTGAAGAATAATCTCTGTAGATTTCTAACAGCCAGTCCAAAAGATCCCCTTTATGTTGCAAGTAGGACTGTATTTATAGGGGTTGGAGAGCTATTGGGCTAGGATGCTTTGCCAGAAGCCTACACTCAATAATACGAAGGTGCTCCGAGAATTTTCTTGCGATCCAACTTAACCTCATAGATCACTAGCAATCCATAGTTCATGGATCGCTAGCGATCCATGTACTTAAGGTATTTTTGGATCGTTTCCTTTGGGTTGCATTCCTTGCATTATGTAGTTGCTTTCCATGTAATTTCGTAGCCATTTGCCTTATTTCGATGATGATTCATGTACAGGTCAGATTGAACTATAACTGGAATCGGGTAGGTATTTTGTTCTTGAGTCCTTCTTGGCCTATTCTTATGGTCCTCTTGGTTGATTCTTGAGTTGCTTTGCCTTGGCCTAGATGTTCTAACTCCTATTGAATTTTGCTGGGTTAAAAACCCGGTTAACACTAATTACTATTTGGGTGCTTTAGGATTTAAACCATCTACTGTTCACTTTGGATTTGTCTCGCTTTTGGTGAAATTTGGTCTCTACGTGAGTGATCTATTATTTCACAACCTCTTAAAACATTTTATATATTTTGAATTTTGTTTTTGAATCATTTGCCAAGTTAAAAATGAGATATTTAACTGAGTTTATCTATTGGTGTTTTATAAATGAATTTAGATATTTTAAAATGAATTTCATATGCATTTTCATATTATGGTTGATTATATGGACTATAGGATAGTATATGGATGTTCTATCTTATGTTTGTTATGATATGATGCATGTTAGTTGTTGTTTTTGTGTGTTTGTTTGCTTAGAATAGGAGATGGTGTATCGATGTGCATTGTTGAGCAGGGAATGGTTCTAGAGAGTTTGAAGTTGAATAGATCAAATGAATTGCATAAGTAATTAAGGTATTCGGATCAAAGAGGGATCGATATATAAAAATGCGGAATAGAAGTCAAATTTTTGGGATCGATCACCACTGATCGATTTTGACCAATCAATCAAATGTAGTTAAATCAAATAACAATTGATATGGATGTTTGGAGGAGTATATAGATGATACATGATATATCGTATATGCTTTGGATGGTTGGATTTGAAGTTAAGGCCAAAAACTGATCGATCGAAGAACTCAGAGAATTGAAGAATTGAGTTAATGAAGGCATGGGAAGATCTGAAGGTGACTTTGGGATTGCAGGCTTAGGACACAGGGTGGATTTCGAGTTACCATCGATTGTCCCTTGTAGCTTAAAGTACTTGGTCAAAATTTAGCTAATTACGAAGCCGGATGTGTCGGTGTTGACCCATATGGGATGGTACTGACTGATCCCACTTCTTAGAAAAAGAAGGGCAAGGCTAGGGGAGCCTACCCTATCGATCACACGTGAGTTAGGTTTGTGGTTCATGAGATGTGAAGGAAAATCGATCAATATGATGTAAAGAGTTGAAGCACAAGGTTGGCGCGGACAGATGATAGGGCAATATAGGGGTTGCTTTGGATTTGACACGAGGAAGTGGAAAGTTACTTCAAGTTCGACATAAGGAAGATTCGTGAATTTTGTGATGAAGCCAGAGACACTTCGAACTTCGATGACTCAATTATGTGAGTTGTCTAAATCAAATGGAAATTGCTCGAAGCATCCGATAACGGTCTAAAGAGGGTAGCTCGATGATGGAAACGTATGAAGTGGAATAGAAAATGTGTCCAAAGGGATCGTTGATTATGTGTCAATGTGTGCTCGTAAATAGGAGGGTAGGTATGGTCACATACTTGGCTTTGTCGATATGGGATCCGTATACCCAGGGCCTTGTTGATATGTGGGTAGCCGTCAATGGGGAATGGGTTTGAGCACTTAGGTAACCAAGATGTTGAGTAGTACCTGATCATCAAATGCAATCATACGAACTATCATATATCCAAAGCATTTGTGTCGAGCAATATGAGAAATGTTTGATGACTACTATATTTGCTACTTTTACTATGATTTGTTATGGATGTCAGATGATGTAGGTATTACCAATGTTAGATACCTAGACACCTCCATACTATACTTTGAGTAGCAGTACACCCATATGATGATAGTTTAGTATATACTATTATGTGCTAACTTTTTAGATGCAGCAAAGTGTAGGTATGATTCTACATGCCATTTGTTCCTACTAACACGATATTTTTTGACTTTTATCCATTTTAAGATTATTAATCACTCATACCAAGTGTATGTTTGACTTAAGATTATTTGCTTTGCTTCTTATCATCTAGGATACTCTGGAATGAGTAGATTAGAGATAGCACGAATAAGATAGTGTATCGAGTTATGCAGAGGATGAGCAGGTGGCTAGCACTTTCATATATCTTTACTTTTGGAGCTATTATTACATTTTCTGTTATGTAATGCTGTGGAGCTATTTCAGTACTTATCTATTATTAGAGACATTTATTTAGGGTTTATTATTTAATATATAAACTCTACTACTATTTTCTTTGTATGACTGTGATGAACCGATGCACTCTGATTTATTATGGTTCACTTAGCTATACTACTTTCACTTATGTTTATAATATATGTTCGCTATTAAATTTTATTCTATGCACTGTAAGGTATATGACAGGTTTTGCTTTGGATTACTATCATTTCACCTTGACCGCCACTCTACATCGACCATATACTATTGCAGCGCACTATTATGATATTTGAGTATCAGGGTTATAGGATGGTCATCATAATTTCATTGCAAATTATACTGGATAATGGACTACAATTTAGTAATAAGAAGCATGTTGTGTTCTGTCGGTAACATAGAATATGGAAAAGCTTTTGGGATGTGGCTCATCCAAAGGCAAAGGATAAGTCGAGGTGGTCAACAAAATCTTTCAGACACGAATGAAAAAGCGACTATAGAAAGCTAAGGAAGCATGGGTCCATGAGTTACTACTTGTACTTTAGGCTTATTGCACCTCTTACAAAACTGCAATGAGACGAACTTTATTTGCCTTGGCTTATGACTTAGAAGCTATATTCCTATCGAAAATATTTACCCTCTCATAGGCATGTCTGCTATAATCCTGGTGAAAATGAGGAATTGTTGAACGTGGCATTGAACCTGATCGAGGAAAAATGTAATGAAATTGCCACTCACAAGCAAAAGGTAGCAAGGCGGTACAATGCAAAATAAGGACTTCCCCTCTCAAAGAAGGAGATTTGGTCCTAAAATAGATCTTTCCTCAATTGAGGGGACTAGATCAAATTTGGAAAGGACTATATGTTGTTGATATGGGCTTAAAGAATGGAGCTTATATTCCAAGTACGGTGGGTAGAGAAATATACAGAAGTTGTATGCATAGAATCTCTATCGTTATTTTTCCTAAATCATAATCTTTGTAACCACGCTAATTTTGATTAACATTATTTAAAATATTTAATTAGGTAAATTAAATGAAATAATGAAAATGGTTAAGGGATTGAGATTTGAATAATAGAGGGTTACCGTGCCTAATGAACTAAGGGGAAAATAAAATCAAATAGATAAGGGTAATAGGATAAGGACAAAATAGGAATAGCTTATATCCTTATACCCTAAACCCTAATGCCACTCTCATTTTCACGTTCACAAACTAAAATCGAACTTACCCAAGGCCGGCCACCATTAGGAGAAAGCAAGAGAAAGATAAGCTAAAATCAAGAGGAAGAAGCTTAATCAATTTAGTTCAAGAGAAAATCTCAACTCCTTAACAATAAGCTAAGGTGAATAATAGATTACATTTCACATTTCTCATTTTTGGTTCTAGATTAGATCCGAATATGTTTTGCAAAGTATATGCCATGTTTTGAATGTTATATATATATATATATATATGCTTGTTGATGGATTTTGTTGTTCATATAGATTTTATGACAAGTATTGATTTGGAAAACCTATCAAATGACATCCAAATGCCTTGCAATTTTAATATATGGTTAGAAATAATATTTTAGAGATGAGTTTCAAGTTTCATAATTTTCTAAATTAATGTGGATTTATTATGAATTTTCTAGTGAAGAAAATAGTTAAATTGTATTTGAAATTAATTACGGCTATTATATAATAGCTTTGGGTCAGAAATTTAAATATGTTAAAAAATATATTAAAAGTGATTTATGAGAATTTTTGGAGAATTTTCCTAAGCATTTTCTTAAAGATATAAAATTATTTAAGGTATGGGACTTAAATGTTTTATATGTTTATAAAAGGAGAAAGGGCAATTTGTAAATGTTTTAAATTGTTAACCTCTGAAATTTGGTAGCACTTTTAGAAAAGATTTTGAAAATTATTGGCAACCAATCATATGTTGACGAACAAAGCAAGTTAGTTAGAAAGAAATTACTTTATAAAGTTAAAAATCAGTTTTATAAGGTTTATCTACTTCGCCACTTATAGCAGCACCTTTCGACCTCATACTACCACCTCCTTTTAAGTCGAAACCAATACACATGGTATCGACTTTGGTACGTAGTGGATTGGAGTTGGGCGAAAGGTATGGAATCGAAACAGAGCTTTCGAAGGGGTTGAAATAGCTTCAGAAAACTTAAAACTATTTTGGTTGTAAATGAGGCTTTCGAATGAGATGGCTTTCAACTTGGTCAACTTTTTAAAGAAAAGAGCTTTTGAAAGAGGTTGTCGCCTTTGTTATAAAAAGAAGCTTTTGAAGGGGTCGAATCCCCTGCTGCTGCATTCTACCTCTCGAAGCATTGCCTTCGAAAGGGTTCTTTTGTTTTAAACCCTGAAGCCACTTCTCCAATGCTTCCGAAGGGGTTGGTTTCGACACCATCCACTTCTTTTATTTATGAAAATGCTTTCGAAAGAGTTGCTTTCATCCCAGTTCTTTTAAGACCCTTTTAATATTTTGAAAGATAAATCCAAAGGTTTCAAAAGGAAAGGTTTTAAAGGTTTCGAAACTATGTTCCACACATTTGTACTAGAACCCAATGCTTTCGAAAGGTTTGTTTTAAGTAAAGGACTTTAATACTTCGAAAGGTATCTAATGAAGGTTTCGAAAGGGAGGTTCCCCAATATTTTTGAAAGGTTTACCTTTAGTGTTTGAATTGAAGGTTTCTAATGTTTTCGAAAGGAAAATAGAAGTGTTTTGAAAGGAGGATGTCTAAAGTTTTATAAAGCTTTCGAAAGAGACACTTTCAATGTTTTCGAAAGGTCTTTTGTAGATTGGTTCGAAAAGTATGTTTTGGCCTATCCGCCTAATGTTACAAAGCAAAGTAGTTAACTTGTTTCGAAAGGGGTACTTTCAAAGGTTTCGAAAGAGATTGTTTAAAGATTTTAAACAAGGGTTTCGAAGGTTTTCATCAATAATGTTTTGAGTAAAGCATATATCATGGCAATGAGATTTGAGTAAAGCAAGCAGTATGTTTTCCATGTTTAAATATGATTTAAAGGGTTAAATCAATTTGAAAGATGTTTTCAAGGAAAATTTAATGGGTAGTTAACCTTAAGTAAATGACTCAGATATTTGAATACCAGATGGGACCGATATAGGGTCGCGTCTTATACATTAGTTATAGCCCCTAACTAATTTAGTCCAAAATTCCAGCGTGTAGGGCTTAGTCACATGTAAGACTTAAATGATGTTACACACAGAAAGGAATATACAGAGAAGGGGAGAGGTTATTGGTGAGCCCGCAAAACCATTAGGATCAGGTGACCCTGGGAGAAGTAAGTTAAGGACATACCGTCCAGAAGTTTGTCTAATAGATGTTAGATTGTTTATTTTGTCTAGTAGGCCCAAGTCAGCCAATGGTTAGTAGTTAGCCAAACAAAAATATATTGTTCGGACAGATAGTCCATTTATTACCTAATTTATAAGCATATATGATATTGCTATTATTGTTTTAATCAGTATGATTGCAGGATTCTGATTTGCAAAAGGATATGTTTTAAAGAGATATTAGTGAGGGGAAACCCGTTCCACTAAGTGGCGTGGTCTCACTTAATATCAGTAAACTGAGATGTAATAGTACTATTCATACTAGGCTTTATGTCTGACTCGAAGTTTATGTTTTTTCCCTTAAACTCTTGAGTGCTCAAAATTAATTTGAGTAGATTGAGAGTCAGGGTTTACATGTTTAGTAGGTGAACGAATAAAGCTTCCGAAGACGTGTAGGAGGCAATGTTAGCTATTTAGGAGTTGTTATTATTATTATTTCCGCTGTGATGTATTAAGACTACTATGTCTATTGAGTACTCTGATCATCCAAGGGCGCATCTTCATCTGTCGCTCTTGGCGTATTTTGTAATAATTATATTTGATCATTTTGGGATTGTGTAATGGAATATGAAACATGATTTTGCAATGTAATCGGTAAAGTTGTTTTTGGAATGTGTGATTTTATTTCATTTTCACGTGCTTTTGATATTATGGATACCATTAACATTACTGTATTTTATCATCGAAAGTTAATACTATAGATGACTACACCATCTGTAGCGCTTAGCTTCGAGCCTCAAGATAGGGGATGTTACAACTTGGTATTAGAGCATAGGTTTATGAAAAACTTAAAAGAAATTCAAACTTAAAATGATTTTGAAAACATAATCCAAAGGACTTGGAGAAAAGATTGGGTACGGGATAACGCTATAGTAACGTACTTGTATTTGCTATATATAAGTATATGCTTTATCTCTATTCTCACATCTTTATTAGGATATTCTTTTATATCTTACAAAGGCTCGAATGCAGATTTTACGGACGTAAGATATGGATGCTAGAATGGGAAGAGTTAACATTGGTAGGGGAAGCACCACAACCAATGGAAATGCCAGACCAAACACTAGGAGAAATTCAAGTCAGGCACAAGCTGCAAATGTGGGTGCTAGAGTCCCGCAAGTCGATATGGGAGCAATGTTTCAGTTTTTTGTCAACGTGATGCAAGCAGGAGTTGCTACGGGGTTAGTTGGAGGGAATGCTAAAGGAGGAAATCAAGGAACTCCATTGGTCAATAACTATGCTGTTTTGAGTAGAGATTATGCTCGACTAGGAGGAAAGCCGTTTATTGGTACTGAAGATGCAATCGAAGTGGAGAATTGGTTACTTCATTGCAAGAGGATTTTCGTTGATTTGGGGCTCAACGATGAGCAAAAAAGAGACTCGCTTCTAGACAGCTACAGAGGCATCACTGTATTGGTGGAACAGTGTTACTGTTGGAGTCAATGAGGAGACTATGACTTGGGCTGAGTTCAGGAGAAGGTTTGAAGAAAGATTTATGTCGGAGATTGCTAAGTCTACTCTGCTCAGGAAGTTTGCTGATTTGGAGCAGGGAGATATGCCAGTGCCTGAGTATGCAACCAGGTGTGAGGAGCTAGCAAGATACGGATACGCTACGGTTGATACTGTCATCAATAGGAATGAGATGTTCATTCTTGGGATGAAGCCTGAGCTTGCTAAGGCCATGTTATCGCATATTAGGGATCCATGTGATGTCATTGTTGAGATGGCTTTGAGGCAGGAGGAGATGCTTGCTTTTTTGGAAGGAAACAAGGCAAAGGAAGCTCAAGGAGAGCAGAACCAAAAGAGGAAGTTTTTCCATAAGAAAGAAGCTCAGAGGAGTGGAGCAGCTAAGAAAGGAAAGGTAGAGGTTATCTGTAATAAGTGTGATAAGAAAGGACATTATGCTCATGAATGCCAGACAGGCAAAGGAAAGAAAACTGCTGAGAAGAAAGGGATGAGGTGGTTCAACTGTGATCAGATTGGACACTATAAGAACCAGTGCAAGAGCCAGCCAAGGATGAGAAATGCAAGATGTTTGCTTTGGAACCCGCTACCACGAGACCAACAACAGAGGAGAGAGGAAAAGCTGTGTTAAGAGGTACGTTTTTGATTTATGGTGCAACTAGATTTCTATTTGATACGGGTGCATCACATTCTTTTATATCTCATTGTTTGGTAGATAAGCTTAACCTAGAGCCCTCATACCTAGTTACTTCCTTAAGGGTTGCAAATCTGATAGGAGGGTATGCAACACTTGGGATGAAGTGTGACCAGTTAGAGTTTGAATTGTTAGGTCATACATTTGTTTGTAGTTTGCATGTGTTTGATTTTGTAGGGTTCGGAATTATTTTGGGTATGGATTGGTTAAGTAAATACGATGCTAGGATATTTTTCCATGATAGGGAAATATCGCATAGACACCCTAACTGTAGTGATCGGATTGTATATACCGTAGAAAACCCTGGTTTTTATTCTAATGCTTTGTTGGGTGTTATGGAGGAAGAAGATGAGTTGAATCGAGTTTTCATCGTTAGAGAATTCGCAGATGTCTTTGAACCTGTAGTACGAATGCTGCCGAAATGAGCTATTGAATTTCAGATAGATTTAGTACCAAGAGCAGAACCGGTGAGTAGACCACCAAGCAAAATGATACCTACTGAGATGAGGGAGTTAAAGGTGCAGTTGGTGGATTTGGAAGGCAAGAATTTTATCAGACCAAATAGTTTGCCTTGGGGAGCAGCCGCATTGTTTCTAAGAAACCAGATGGATCGTTAAGTTTATGTATCGATTATTGTAAGTTGAATGAGAAGACAATAACGAATCGATATCCGTTACATAGAATTGACGATTTATTCGACCAGTTCAGTAAAGCCAAAGTATTTTCCCAGTTGGATTTAGCAACAGGTTCCATCAACTTAGAGTAGTAGAGGATAGTATTCCTTTGACATCATTTAGAACCAGATATGGACCATACGAATGGTTAGTAATGTCGTTCGGACTAACTACTGCACCAACATTCTTTGTAGATTTGATGAACCGAGTTTTCCGAGAGCACCTGGATAGGTTCGTATTGCTATTCAAAGATAATATTTTGATATACTCTAAAGATGAAAGAGAGCATGAAGTTCATCTTAGAGTGGTGCTTGAGACGTTGAGGCAGCACCTACTAAAAGCGAAATTTTTGAAGTGTCATTTCTAGAAGAAAGAAGTGAAGTTTCTTGGTCATGTGGTCTCAGAGAAAGGGTTGTCTGTAAATCCGACTAAGAACGAAGAGGTGAATAATTGGAAGAGATCCGAGACAGTGACTGAGATAAAAAGTTTTCTTGGATTAGTTGGGTATTATCGGAGATTCATAAAGGATTTTTCGCAGATACCTGAACCGTTGACCAAGCTAACGTGAAAGGATGTGAAGTTTGTTTGGACTGATAAGTGTGAGGAAGCATTCCAGAGATTGAAACACTTATTGACTCATGCACATGTGTTAGTTGTTCCAGAAGGGAATCAGGATTTAGTAGTGTATATGGATGCATGTGGGACAGGATTAGGAGCTGTGTTGATGCAAAGGAGTAAATTGATTGCCTATGCTTCTCGACAGCTTAGACCGAACGAGGTTAGATACCCAACACAGGATTTGGAATTAGCTGCGTTAATTTTTACGTTGAAGGTGTGGAGACATTACCTTATGGGAGAAAGATTTGAGCTGTATACGGATCATAAGTCGCCGAAGTATTTATTCTCTCAGAAGGAGTTGAATATGAGACATCGGAGGTGGTTAGAGTTTTTAACCGCTTATGACTTTGGTATTGAGTACACACCGGGAAAAGGCAACAAGGTTGCAGATGCACTTAGCTGGAAACATCATAATGCAGTATTGGCAATGATAGCGGAGTGGAAATATTTAGAAGCGTTGACTACATAAAGGATAAAATGGATATCTGAAGCTAGATCTAATAAGGAAACTGCTATGTTGTTGTGTTTATAAGTTCGACTGGCGATGATCGAAAAGATTGCTTCTAAGCAAAAGGAGGATCCATTATTAGTTGAACGGACCAAAAGGTTAAGGGATGGAACAAAGAGCGATGACTTGAAAGATTTCAGCCTTGACCAGAATGGATGGTTGAGGAAGAAAGGAAGACTATGTGTTCCGAATGTGGGGAACATTAAGAAGGAAGTTCTTGAAGAATGCAATTGTTTGAAGTTCACTATTCATTTGGGAGGAACCAAGATGTATCAGGATATGAAAAGAAGTTTCTTCTGGGAAAGTATGAAGAGAGATGTTGGCTTATGGGTGAAACGGTGTTTGAACTGTCAACAGATAAAAGCCGAACATCAGAAACCAAGTGGATTACTTCAACCTTTAGATATTCCCATATGGAAATGGGATTCTAGCTCAATGGATTTTATAGTCGGGTTGCCAAGGTAAAATAGAGGAAATGAAAGTATATGGGTTATACTGGACAGATTGACCAAGAGTGCCCATTTCATTCCAGTTAAATCAAGCAGGACGACACTTGTTTTAGCTAGGTTACTTATAAAGAATGTAGTTAGACTGCTTGGAATTCCTAGTAATATAGTAAGTGACGAAGATTCCTTATTCACTAGCGAGTTCTGGAAGAGTCTACAGGATACTTTAGGTACCAAGCTCAAGATGAGCACCGCTTACCATCCGCAGGCAGATGGGCAAATGGAAAGAGTCAACAAAATCTTAGAAGAATTGTTACAAGCTTACGTGCTAGATTTTGGAGGATTATGGAAAGACCATCAACAATTAGTCGAGTTTTCGTATAACAACAGTTATCAGACTAGTATGGGATGGCACCGTTTGAAGCTTTGTATGAAAGACCATGCAAATCTCCAATTTGTTGGTTAGAAACCGAGGATAGGTTAGTTCTTGATCGGGATTTGGTTAGAGAAGCTGCAGAAAAGATTGAGTTCATTCGAGCAAGAATGAAGGAAGCTTGGTCTAGGCAGAAGAGCTATGTTGATAGAAGATGGAAAGACTTAGAGTTCTCGGTTGGAGATCATGTTTTCGTCAAGGTATCACCGATGAAAAGTGTAATCAGATTCGGAAAGTCAAGAAAATTAGCACCGAGATTCATTGGACCATTTCCTATTATAGAAAGGATTGTGAAACTCGCATATAAAGTGGAGTTACCAAGTTGTTTGGCAGGAGTCCATAATGTTTTTCATATTTCTCATCTAAGAAAGTGTATTCAAGATCCAGAGACCACTATAGCACCGACTATGTTAGATGACTTAGTAGTGGAACCGAATTTGACTATAGTTAGCAAACCGGTCCGTATAGTCGTGAGAGATGAGAAGAGGCTAAGGAACAAGACAGCCAGATTAGTCAAAGTCCAGTGGAGTAACGACGAGAGAGACTGTACTTGGGAAACTGAGAGTAGGATTAGAGATACTTATCTTGACTTGTTTCACGGCATGTTTTACCTTTTTTATTGATTTTGATGAGTACCTTATCGTAATTTCGAGGATGAAATTCTTTAAGGAAGGGAGTCTGTAATGATCCTAATTTTGATTAACATTATTTAGGACATTTAGTTAAGTAAATTAAATGAAATAATGAAAATGGTTAAGGGATTGAGGTTTGAATAATAGAGGGTAACCGTGCCTAATGAACAAATGAACTAAGGGGAAAATAAAATGAAATAGATAAGGGTAATAGGATAAGGGAAAAATAGGAATATGTTATATTCTTATACCCTAAACCCTCATGCCACTTTTATTTTCACATTCACAAACTAAAATTAAACTTACCCAAGGTCGGCCACCATTAGGAGAAAGCAAGAGGAAGATAAGCTAAAATCAAGAGGAAGAAGCTTAATCAATTTAATTCAAGAGCAAATCTCAACTCCTTAACAACAAGCTAAGGTGAATAATAGATTACATCCCATATTTATCACTTTTTGTTCTAGATCAGATACGAATATTTTTTGCAAAGTATATGCCATGTTTTGAATGTTAAATAGATATATACATATATATATATATATATATGCTTGTTGATGAAATTTGTTGTTCATATAGATTTTATGACAAGCATTGATTTGAAAAACCTATCAAAGACATCCAAATGCCTTGCGATTTTGATATATGGTCAGAAATAATATTTCAGAGATGGGTTTCAAGTTTCATAATTTTCTGAATTATTGTAGATTTATTATGAATTTTCTTGTGAAGAAAATAGTTAAATTGGGTTTAAAATTAATTACGGTTATTATATGTTAGCTTTGGGTCAGAAATTTATATATGTTTGAAAACATATTAAAAGTGATTTATAGAAATTTTTGGAGAATTTTCCTAAGTATTTTATTAAAGATATAAAATTATTTAAGGTATAAGACTTAAATGTTATATGTTTATAAAAGGAGAAGGGGCAATTTGTAAATGTTTTAAATTGTTAATCTCTGAAATTCGGCAGCACTTTTAGAAAAGATTTTGAAACGTATTGGCAACCCATCATATGTTGACAAACAAAGCAAGTTAGTTAGAAAGAAATTACTTTATAAAGTTAAAAAATCAGTTTTATAAGGTTTATCTGCTTCACCACTTATAGCAGTACCTTTCGACCTCATACTGCCACCTCCATCTAAGTCGAAGCCAATACACATGTTATCAGCTTTGGTACATAGTGGATTGGAGTTGGGCGAAAGGTGTGGAGTCAAAATAGAGCTTTCGAAGGGCTTAAAGTAGCTTATAAAAACTTAGAACTATTTTGGTTGTAAATGAGGCTTTCGAATGATAAGGCTTTCGACTTGGTCAACTATTTTAAAGAAAAGAGATTTCGAAAGAGGTTGCCGTCTTTGTTTTAGAAAAAAGCTTTCGAAGTGTTTGAAACCCCTGCTGCCGCATTCTACCTTTCGAAGGAATGCCTTCGAAAGGGTTCTTTTGTTTTAAACCCTGAAGCCGCTTCTCCAATGCTTTCGAAGGGGTTGGTTTCGACACAATCCACTTCTTTTATTTAGGAAAATGCTTTCGATAGAGTTGCTTTCGTCCCGGTTCTTTTAAGACCCTTTTAATATTTTGAAAGATAAACCCAAAGATTTCAAAAGGAATGGTTTTAAAGGTTTCGAAACTATGTTCCACACATTTGTACTTGAACCCAATTCTTTCGAAAGCTTTGTTTTAAGTAAAGGACTTTAATTCTTTTGAAAGGTATATAATAAAGGTTTTGAAGGGGAGGTTCCGTAATGTTTTCGAAATGTTTACCTTTAGTGTTTGAATGGAAGGTTTCCAATGTTTTCGAAAGGCAAATAGAAGTGTTTTGAAAGGAGGATGTCTAAGGTTTTATAAAGCTTTCGAAAGGGACACTTTCAATGTTTTCTAAAGGTCTTTTGTAGATGGTTTCGAAAGGTATGTTTTGGCTTATTGGCCTAATGTTACAAAGTAAAGTAGTTAAATTGTTTCGAAAGGGGTACTTTCAAAGGTTTCAAAAGAGATTGTTTAAAGATTTTAAACAAGGGTTTCGATGCTTTTCATTAACAATGTTTCGAGTAAAGAATATATCATGGCAATGAGATTTGAGTAAAGCAAGTAGTATGTTTTCCTTGTTTAAATATGATTTAAAGGGTTAAATCAATTTCAAAGATGTTTTCAAGGAAACTTTGACGGGTAGTTAACCCTAAGTAAATGACTCAGATATTTGAATACCAGTTGGGACTGGTATAGGATCTCTCCCTATACATTAGCTATAGCCCTAGCTAATTTAGTCCAAAATTCCAATGTGTAGGCCTTAGTCACAGGTAAGTCTTAAATGATGTTACACACAGAAGTAAAATACAGAGAAGGAGGATAGGTTATTGGTGAGCCCACAAAACCATTAGGATCAGGTGACCTTAGGAGAAGTAAGTTAAGGACAGACCGTCTAGAAGTTTGTCTAACAGATGTTAGATTATTTATTTTGTCTAGTAGGCCCGAGTCAACCAATGGCTAGTAGTTAGCCAAACAAAACTATATTGTTCGGACAGGTAGTCCATTTATTACCTGATTTATGAACATATATGATATTGCTATTATTGTTTTAAATAGCTTGATTGTAGGATTCTGATTTGCAAAAAGATGTATTTTAAAGGGATATTAGGGAGGGGAAACCCGTTCCACTAAGTGGCGTGGTCTCACTTAATATCTGTAAATCGAGATGTAATAGTATTATTTACACCAGGCTTTATGTCTGACTCAAAGTTTATGTTTTCCCCTTAAACTCTCGGGTGCTCAAAATTAATTTGAGTAGATTAAGAGTCAGGGTTTACAAGTTTAGTATGTGGATGAATAAAGCTTTCGAAGACGTGCAGGAGGCAAAGTTAGCTATTTAGGAGTTGTTATTTTTATTTTCGTTGTGATGTATTAAGACTACTATGTCTATTGAGTACTCTGATCATCTAAGGGAGCATCTTTATATTTCGCTCTTGGCATATTTTGTAATAATTATATATTTGATCAAAACCTGGGAAACTTTTTGAGATTGTGTAATGGAATATGAAACATGATTTTGCAATGTAATCGGTAAAGTTGCTTTTGGAAGGTGTGATTTTTTTCATATTCATGTGCTTCTGATATTATGGATACCATTAACATTACCATATTTTGCCACCGGAAGTTAATACTATGGATGACTGCAGCATCTGTAGCGCTTAGCTTTGGGCCTCAAGATAGGGGATGTTACAATCTTGTTGTCTTTGATTGAATGTTTCCATGTACCACTTTGGGTTATATAATAAAGATAGCTTTAATGATAAATAAGTATGCCTTTTTAGAACCATGTTGTACTGATCATAGTTTATAGGCATTGAAGTCTTTTTAACCTTACCAAATATCAGAAATTGATTATGTAAGGTCATCATCGATGACTAAAACCTCCTTACTGAGAAAATGATGCAAACCTTGCCCAGTTCATACTGAATAAAATTTCTGATAATTTGGAATTATATGGGTTTAACATGTCAAGAGGCCAAGGGCATCCGACCCTGATGCAACCCAAATCCTCAAGACACTTTGATCCGAAAGTACCTCATTTAATGAAGGTGGACCAACTTACCTACTGTTGGGAATAATTATCGAAAATGGTAGTCCACCATTTAAAGGAAATCTATGAATTTACATTACCTAGATGTAGTAAGTATTTCCATGTTGATAGTGAGGATGAACTTACTCAAGTCTAGGTAAAGTATCTAGACTCCATTTATGAAAAGAATCCCCACTATAAATTATTAAAGGGTAATCTATTCATAACACTTTGCGGAACAAATTCCCTTAGATTTATTAAAGGGAATATTTCCGTGATGAGGAACTATTCCCTTTCGGTATATTAATGGGGTTGTGTTCCCAAAAATCACGGAACTAAGTCACCTTTTGATCTATTAAAAGGGATACATTTCTGAAGGTGTTGAACCGAATTCCCCTGGACATATTAAAGGGGATGTGTTCATTTAATTAGTGGATCATATCTTCCCATATTGCCTTAATGGAGATGTATCTAGCCAATTACTGAAATGAGTTTTTTTAATCAAATATGTGGAAATGTCCAAGTATAGATTGCGAAGGAAAACTTCCATGAAGTTAATTCATGTTGGCAATAAAGGTATGGGACTAAGGAAAGTGCTTACACTACTTGAATTTGTTAGCGAGTGATTACTTAACAAGTGTGCAAGGAGTTGAAGTAAAGTGTGTGAATAGGCAAGGCTAACAAGTGTATCCATGCAAAAATACAATATCGCTAACTCCACTTGGGTATGAAGAATACATTTATACACTATAAAGATATATATGTGCATGTGTTGGCATTTATAAGGGCAGTGAATATAGTGTAAGGAAAGTAAAACAGTGATAAGTATGTAAAGAAACCGCATACATAAGTAAAAAATACTCGTTCTATATCCATCAAACCAAAGTTGGCACAGTAAAATACACATCATCAAGCCAAACAACTAACACATCACATCGCCAAACTAGTCAAATTACAGGTACTTCAGGCATATTCCCTTATTAAATTAAACTTGCCAATCAAATTACATAAAAGTTAAGCCTTTATCTAACATCTATTTCCTATGACCCTTTTTTAGACGGATCTTGTCTCCAAGCGTAGCAAACTTAGGATCCTTGGTTGCATCTAGGTCCTTGGACCCATCATGAGCAGTGCTCCCTCTTTATGTTGACCCTTAGAAATTTTCTTAGAATCATTAATGATGGAGGAACTTTCCTTTTGGTGCTTTTTTAGGAGTCCTATCTATTTACTATCTCTATCTTTACCCGAGCAATTTGTTGAGGTTGGATTCCTTTCAACCTAGCCACTAAAGGATTGACCTCCTCTTCTCCAACCTCTACGATATCTCTATATCCTAGAAATTTAGTGTTTTCACCTCCGTGAAGTGCCTGCGATTCCCTTAGAGGGTTCAACTACCAACATGGAGCCTCCAGTACTAGGGGAAAGAGAGTTGAGCCTAAGGAAGCAACTATTATTATGAAGGAGTCCACTGAGGTAGTTTCACCTATAGGAAAATGGATAAAGGAGCTGAAATCATGTTTGCTTAAGAATGGATGGACATGAATGGAAAAACCTAAAGTTATGCCTATACTTTCTTTGACCATAGCTAAAGAAGCTGTGGCCAAAGCAAAGGAAGGGGGTCGTGCATAGAACATATATAACAAGTTTAGAAGCAGGATGCCTAAAAGGCAGCACTTGGGTGATGTGTTATGGATAGTGCCTCTTTAGCTTTTTCCTACCTCTCTTCTTTCACAAGATTGGCTAGAATAGTGTACCTCTTCTTACAACATCCATCTCTTCCTCTGAAATGTGTGCTTCCATCTCTTCATGTTTAAAAGGCTTCCCTTCCTCTTGGCATGCCTCCTGGGCTTCCCACACTAAAAGCTTATGAATAGAAGCGATGATCTTGTCATAGTCCTTTAAAAAGTGAAGGTGGACCTTAGTAAACATGCAGACATAAGCATCATCCAAAATCTCACCTATAGAATTAATTTTTATCATAATTTATTCGCTTCTTTGGTTAGAGCCTCTAGTTTGAAATCATCTAAGCACTTGTCTAGTTTGACATGCTCAAGCAGACAATCATTGTTGCTTTCTTGGAAGAAATTATAGTCAACTGAGCTAAGAGACCTACATTTTTTTCCCTCCTTATAGCTCAAACCGTCCTTCTCCTTTACCAGAGCATCCGGTATATCACTTAAATCCTTAAACGTCTCCTTCACCTTATGGTTTATATCCCTTAATGCTTTATTTTTCTTCCCTGCCTCACTTAGGAAATTTGTTATAGCTGAGCCATGTGTTCATTTCTTATCTTCTTTCACTCAACATCATATGCTTTCTTCAAGTCATCCAATTCAGTCATGTCTACCTTTCGCAACTCCTCCACCACCTGGTCATGGTTCCTATTCAGCATATCCTACTCTTGAATCTACATCTGAAGGTTGAATATTATACAACTCTTCTCGACTTGATTATGGTCGATTTCATTTCCAACTTTAATTACCTCATCATGAAACTCCAATAACACCCATAGATCTGAAACAACCCTTAGAAGGTCGGTTAGCACATCAGAGAATTGACAAGTAGGAGCATTGGTAAGCAGCTAAGCTATTGGGTGCCTAAGAGCGTAGGATCGCTAGAACTTATTGAACATTGGGTCTTTAGGATTGAACACTCTAGGGGTTGATCAAGCCTTGGCACTTGAGCTCAGGGTTACTAAGGTCAAAGGCCAAGGAGCGAGGTTGCAAAATTTTAGGAATCTCGGTGTGTCGTTTCTTGGTATTTTTTCGCCTTAAAGTATAATAGGAGATGGGAGACATCCTAATAGCTTTATGAGGATGATCTAGAGTTTAAGATCTAGAACCTTAAGATTGGTAGCACAAGTGTTTAGGAAGCTCGTTGATAGTAAGTGGTTGTTCTTTAGTAAGGCAATAGGTGACAACTATTCCACTCTAGAGAATAATGGGTGTGCGACTAACACATAGCTCAACTCCATGAAGGTTACCTCTTCATTAGCTCGCTTTGCCCTTCCTTAGTGTCAACTATGTTTGAAGCTGGGTGGTACACTAGTGGGAACCTACAAAATCTACAAAAGTAAATGATGAATGTTAGAATAATTTAAGGTGCTGGGTTGTTTACAGTGTAACTATGCAGCATGTGTGTAGTGTGTGTACATGAATGAAGTGACGGGCTATTGGGTTTCTCTGCCTCATCCCCTATGAATCTTAAATGCCCTCCTAGGTCATTTGAAACAAGGAAGATACATCAATAATATGAAAGTAGTTTGGTGTCAAGCTATGCAACTAAGATGGAGTAGCGATAGTTTCAGAGGGGAATATAGCCTGAAAGGCTTCACTAACTTCAAATTCAATGTTCATGTCAACTCCTCTACCATACTCTCGAGGGTGTATTGATGTCAGTGGATGTAGTTTTAGAATCTTTAGATGAGGGAGCTCCAATAGACATGACTCGATCAGCCAAGTTGTCCCCCTCCCAATTGTGTAGAGTTCTCTTCACTTTAAATTCCTAAACAATATCAAATCAACTCCAAACTCCACCATCTTTGGATACGAACCTAGCACAACATAAGGGACAAAAATAACAACTCAAAGCTTGAAGGAATGAAGCATAACAGATTGAACCATGTATGGCCATGAGCAAAAGAATGGGAAGGAAGCAATGCCAAGGACTTTTGGAGCAAAGGTTAGATATTTGGCTTGTTTGATGATGGTAGGAATTGTTATTGTGCCTTGAGTGCTAGTGCTTCATGTTAGCAAGGTCTAAGGGTAAGTTAATTCACCATTGAAAAATATATAAATGTGTTTATATACATTGTGTGCAAATATAAGGTAAAGAACTAATGCAAGTTATAGCTTTTGGACTCCTCTTGCTTTGGAAAGCAAATGATAACTTTTTATGTAATACACTAACTTCAATTACCCTCTATAACATGTAACATAGCCTTTAATTTGTGTTTACATGTTTGATTTGGTTGTGTGTGGCATTGAAGTGTGTTTGAAGCGAGAAAGGTTGCTAAAGTGTACTTTGAAATCCCTTGTCTTCAACTCATTTAAAATGGTGATTTGTAAATATATTGTGATTTATTATATTTTTATTATGTTCTACACTTATAGTAGTGTATGTGACAACAAATAATTGATTTGGAAAATTCTAGAACTTGTTGTACAAAGTTTGCAAAAGTTAGGAGGTGAAAAGATCGCTACAGATGCACTTTGAAATGTTTTATTTTTTGTGATTTTTAATATGATTTTAAAGGACATCCTTAAGGTTTTCTTTACACGATTTTTAAATAGTCTAAGTATGCTACTTACTATAAAAATTTCATATCTTAAACCATTTATTTGGATGGATAAAACTGGTCATAAACTTTCATGCTTTTTGAAAATGCTCTTTGTCCATTGTCTTTTATCAGTTTTTCTACCTACAACGACTTTTTTGGGTTTTGATGGCACTGTTTGTTGTTGTGTCTTTTTAAGCAAGTTTTGTTGATTATAAATGAGTCTAAAATGATGTTTAAATTAATTACTTTTATGAGACTTTTTCAAGGAAGTTTAATAGTGGGTTTTAAAGTATTTTAAAAGTGGTTTCAAGTTTAAATATATTTTTAATAATTATTTATGAATTTTTAAAATAAAAGGTTTATATATAAAAAACTTTCTTTTTTATGATTTTTGTTAAATTTTAAATTTGTTATTTTAAATTAATATTTTATATGGATATTTAAAATGTATTTAAAAATATTTTAAAAGTGTGTGTATAATGTTTGGAAAAGTAAGTTAAGTATTTTATAAAAGGATAAGTGGGTTTTGGTTATAACATTAAATTATAATGAAGTAGTTTTGAGAAGTTATTTAAAAGTATATTATCTTGTTAAATAAGTATACTTTGGTCTTTAAAAAAATGTTTTAAAGATAATGATAAGTATGAAAGTTTTTGGGTTTATAGTAAATAATGTTTTAGTAACATTTGTTTTTAACCCTTTTTTATTATATCTGTGAATGTACTGAGATCTTTAAAAGAATATTTTAAAGATAATGTTAAGTATGGAATCATTTGGAAAAAGGACAGAAAAGAAGAGGTTTAATTGATAAAAGAGAGAAGGGGTTTATAGTAATAATGTTTTAGTAACATTTGTTTTTAATCTCTTTGATTATATTTTAAAGTTGAAAATCTTGTTAAGTGATTTGTAAATATTCTTATATCTTTGAGATAAGTATATGAATATATTTTGAAGTATTGGAAAGAGTAGAAATAAATAGTGAAGAAGTAGTATATATTTATATCTTTTATAAAGGTATTTTAAATATGTATATATATATATATACAGGTATTTACAAAGAAGTATTATTTGGTAATACGGGGATTAGAAGTCGCTTATGTGACTTAATCGTGTTTGTTATTCGTCTTGGGAAAGTATTTACTCCTAATCTTAGCATTAAAAGCCAACAAAGTAGACTTGTTCAATCTATGAGGGTTAAGAATGAGGTGTCAAGGTAAGGCTTGGATGCAACCAATTCTCTAACCTCCCTAGCTTCACTCTTGACCGAGGGATAGTGTATGTTAAGAAGGTCGAAAATGGTGATAAGTATACGTGTAATATCTCATAGAATTTAGACATATATTTTAATACTAGGGGCAAAAAGGTAATTTTATAAACTTTAGAAATAAACAATAGGACTTATTTCATTGTGTAGATCTTATGTTTTTAGTCAGACTGATATATTGGTTTGGTCGTGTCGAAGTTCGTATGGAGGAGTTATGCGGTTTTTAAGATGTGGATTTTTGAATTGTTTAAATGGACCTAAGTTCGTTAGGCTGAAGCGATGGTTGGAGAAGTTATAGTATGGGATGAGACAAAATTTAAATTCATTTATTTATTTTTTCACATATATTTCTGTAACTTCTTCTCCTTCTTTCTCAATATCTCTGATTCATCACTCCTCTCTAAAATCTAAACAAAAATCCATGGATCTATACAACCACTACGCCATAAATGGCCTACTGCAACACAAAAAAAATGTTGGCTCAGGCCCGAAAAATGTTGCCATAGGTCTATGGCAACACTTTTAGGGTGATGCAATTTTTGCCGTTGCCTTAGACCTCAAAGGCAACATTTTGACTATCTAAGGCAACATAAGTAATATTGTTGCAATAGAACCCTATTTGGGTCTATGGCAACACCCATAGGTATCTGTAGCAACATTCCAAAATGTTGCTATAGATATGAACTTTTGAATTTGTGGGGCCCACAATGTAGAGCATATTTGATTTTTTAATAAAAATAAATATTTATTTAATAAAATGCTATTGCACAGAATTTGATATTTAAACAGTAATTTATTTAAATAAATATTTTATTTCAACATTTGAAATAGTACAAATTCCTGACTCCACTATTTTACAATTCAATGATATATAACACTGATATTCACATATACAGATATTCCTCACTACATCACTCAGTTCACTCATTACATATGCAGTTTCAATTTATACAGACACCGACACTGACAAATATATGTCGAGCCGAAGGCGAGGCGAGAAGCGGGTCCGGGCGCAGCGCCGGCGGGGGTACGGGGCACCGCAGTCCCGGCGGGGATCGACGTAAAATGATGCACAAATGAAGACTGAACTTAGCAAACCCCATCCTCAGCAACTTCATCACCCATCGGAACTACTGCCCATCTACCACTTACCTGAAACACAATTGCCTGAAACACTGACCATCTACCAAATACTGACCACACTCCCAACCTCTTTCAAAAAACACCCACTCACTGCCTCATCAAATTACATCATCAACACATAGGCAGCCTATCAAGCAAAAACAGTGAATGCATCAGGCATGTACAAGAGAAACATAGGCAGTAATATGATATACAAAGGACTTGGAGCATCAGTTCATGTTAAAGAACAAGGTTAACATGGTACCAGTTCAGTCCAGACCAAATATATAAGGTTAGCATGACTTGGAGCACCAGTTCATGTTAACAAACTTAAGGTTAGATATATATCTAACAAACTAAATATACAAGTTGAGCGTGAATACCAAATTTGACTGTACAACAGAACTAGTATCCATCAAGAATCTGAACTCATTTGGATACATATTTTCTAAAATGAATTTTTCTCTTAGGAGCTGCAAAACATCCAAAGTTAATAAGCTAACATATTCCCAAGCTTCAAAAACTGAAGAAGAAATCATCAAAAAACACAAATAATATTAAAAAAACAAACCAGAAGCCTTCATATGCAAAACAAATTGCTGCTGTGAAGATACTTGAGTCTGAGATACTAAATTTGAAGATGACGCCCTTGATTTTGCTTCTAGATCTGAAACACAACATTCGTTGTCTGTTGTTAATTTCGCTTCTAGACCGAATGATGGCACTGCGAGCCACTTTAGATCTGAAACACAGCATCACCGGTCAGTGGCATCGTAATCTCAGTAGTATCCAAGCCTCTATCTCGGCAATCTTCAGCAAACTTTCCAAGCACTGAACGCAACATGAAGCAGCAGGCGACTTCATCAATCAGACTTGCGGATCCCCAAAGAAGATGAATCGCGAATTGGAACTTGATACTTGATTTATTCTAATCGCCTGAAATCATCTTCCATCTCCACGCGAATTGATTTGAGAATTATGAATTGATTCTAATCGCGAATTGGAAGTATGAATTTGCTGGATTTCGTGAATTTGCTGGATTTCGTGAATTTGCTTTTTGATTTGGGGATTTCGTGAATTTGCTGGAAGTATGAATTTGGGGATTTCGTGAATATGGTAAACTGAAAGGGGATCTACACCAACATAAGCGGGAAAACGAAAATTTGGTAAAAAGTGTAGCGGTGATCCATTTTAACAGTTGGATTAAATGTAGACCGTTGGATCGTATTCACGCGGATTGCTAACTTTATTAATTTTTTAATTTGTATACATCTATAGCAACACTATATAAAAATGTTGCATCGTGTTACACTTGTTTAGCTAGAGCAACACATTTTTATGGCTAAGGTAACACCATAAATACAATGTTGCAGTAGGACCAAATTTTTATATCTATCGCAACATTTGAGCTGGCAACACCTTGCAAAAATGTTGCAGTAGGCCATTTATGGCGTAGTGAACAAATCGAAGACCATGATGAGGGCTACACGAAGATACCATTCGTTTGGGCATTTAGGAACCTTCGAAGGATTGCATTTTTGGACAACATTTGTTTTAGGGAAAATCGACGGGTTTGATGGATTTGCAATGCAATTCAGTGAGTGGGAATCATTACTGAAGATATATTGTTGCACGAAAGTAGTATATGTTCTATGATTACTATTTAGATTAATTAAATAGTTAATTCGGGAAATTTAGATTAGAAATTTGTCGCTGAAATGATTACAGAGATTAATGATGTTAATAATAATCGAACTTGGGTTAGGTTTGATTTAGGTTGTGATTTAAATGGAAATTGTATATAATGATTTTGAATATTGGAATTAAGGAGTGATTATGAATATGATATATAAACTATAAAGGGTTGAGATAGTGGAATATGATGTCTAAGAGAGGTATGAAAGTGCTAAACAGTAATCGATGAAGTTAAGATAAATTTTGAAGAAAATGGTCGAAATTTAAAATTGTGAAAACTAAAATCAATGTCCATCGGCCCACCTATGGCCTCAACAGATCCACATGTGGGCATTTAATTTGTTACCTTGAACCTGGACTAGGGTTGGAGCAATTTTGCTCCAGTCGGGCATATACAAAATTGTTATAATGTAACGCATTGGTTCTTTTGCAATGTTTGAGAGTAATTAACGTGGTATGTACTCCATTGATTGTACATTCTGATACGTGGTTAAATCGTGTGTAAAGGATTTAGGCTATGTTTACCTATCCTTTACATATACACGGGCTAGACTACGTTTATCTGACTCATACTTTTGTTTACGTTTATGGAATAGTCTGCGTTTAACTTTATCTTGGGGTTAGTCTCCGTTTAACTAACTCTTATGTGTATTGTTGGGTTATTCCATGTTTAACTAACTCTCTCGTTTATCATTGGGTTAGTCTGTGTTTAGCTAACTCTGTTTTGTTTCCTCTATTATGCGTAGACGAACTAATCTATGTTTAAATAACTCTAGTATATGTTAAATGTTAATAAATATAAAATAGTGGTCATCATATTATGTTTATTATGGTGGACTAACTTGTGAATGCAGGTTAAGGTAACTTAGCATTGGTATTCATATGATAATTATAAAATTGTGCAGCGGACCCTCTCCTTATTCACTGTAGGTAAATGAAGTAAACACGATGGTGTGGTGTTTGAAGATAGAAACTATGGGGATGTTTACATATTCTGTCCGTTGTTTGTATATATTGTATATATAGTGGATATTGTGTATATGAATAAAAGATCACGTGTGACTTATATTGCATATAGATGGGATTTTTTTATTTTATCTATATTTTATAATTTAATCCATTTTGCTGTGAGTTTAGAAAGTTTTGGTTGGTTAGTTTATATAACTCTCATACTATTGGAAATGTCTAAATGATTCAGCTTTTCGTTCTACGGCGATTTTATGGTCGTGAAAAGTCGGGTTTTTATATTTGGTATCGGAGTTGTAGGTTAGGATGTATAGAGAGAGTGTACTTGTATATTTTGTATAACGTAAACGTACGTATCTATATTGGTTTAAGTAAATATGCGTATGATGCTTAATTTCGGGTTTATGTTTACCATCTTTGTTCACTACTCTGCGGGATATAATATTGAATCTAATTTGACAAATAGCATAGATGAGTAACTCGACACCAGAATAGGCACTGGAAATGAGGTTGCGGAAACACCAGACATAAATATTCCACTTTGATTCTGCCATTATCTTCAGGCTAGAATCCAGGCCATAGTTAACGATAGGGCACATTTAGCTGAACTGTAAGATGAGAATGTTGTTACCGTATCATAGAAAAATTTCCTTAAATTGTGTAAGGATTTTTTGAATATGAGTGGCACGCTATATAAGGGTACAGAAGCTTTCAAGAAGACCCGAGCTTGGCTATGTACATATGGTAAGATTTTCAATATGTTGAACTTGAGTAATTAGACGAAAAGGTAGCTTGCTTCTTGGTATGCACAAGGAGAAGCAATGAACCGGTGGTAACTAGTTATAGAAGAAGTTAATGAAAATGAAATCTCCTGGACTAATTTTAAGGAAGGTTTGAGATGAAATTTTTATTTAGGGCCAAAAAGTAAGGGATGCTTGAGAAGCTATCAATCATAAGAAAGGAAATTCCACCGTGAAAGAGTATATAAATGGTTTTAATGAATTGGCAAAGTTTGTTTTTGAATTGGTAGACACGACATCCAAAAAGGCGATGAAGAATACGAAAGGCTTGAGTTCGCCACTTAGGGTGTTAGCGCTTTTTCAGATTCCAATGTGAGCAAAGTTTGAGAGTTTAGCTGAGGTGGCAATATTGAATACTACTATGTTGGAAATTTCTAAAGGGCAGCCGATGATAAGTGTCAATCCAAGTAAGCATAATGATTTTGGAGGTTAAAGCGGATAGGGTGGTAAGCAATACAAGAGATGTAAAAGTTGTAATATGCAAGGGCACGAGTCGAAGGATTATGGGGTAAAAATTTCAAAGATAGTATATTATAACTGCAATCAGATGGGTCATATGAAGAAGGAATTCCTTTGGGAAAATCAATATAAGATGCGTTATATACGGTATTATCCTATGTTTTTATGTTTATATATATTTTTATATAACATAAGATAAATAGGTACATGAAATAGAGTTGCATTTGGAATTTCGAGGATAAAATTCTTTTTAAGTGGGGAGAATGTAATACCTCATAGAATTTAGATGTATATTTTAATACTAGGGGCAAAATGGTATTTTTACAAACTTCAAAAATAAACAATAGGATTTTTACCATTGCGTAGAGCTTATTTTTCTAGTCAAAATGATATATTTGTTTGTTCGGATTGGAGTCCATATAAAGGCGTTACGTGGGTTTTAAGTTATGGGTTTTTGAATTGTTTAACGGGCCTAAGCCCATTAGGCTGAAGAGATGGTTGGAGAAGTTGTAATATAGGTTGTAAAGAAGTTTGAATTCATTTTATATTTTCTCATGTATGTTTCTATAACTCCCTCTCCTTCTTCCTCAATCTCTCTGATTCATTACTCCTCTCTTAAATCTAAATGAAAACCCATAGATTTATACATCAAATCGAAGAGCACGATTAAGTCTACGCAAAGATACCATTCATTTGTGGATTCGGGAATCTTGGAAGGACTGCATTTTTGGACAATGAAGATTTTTTGGCAAATTGATGGATTCTAGGGCTTTGCAAAGCAAATCAATGAGTTAGAATCATTACTAAAGATATATTGTGTAACATCCCGTATCTATAGGCCAAAAACTAAGCGCTGCAGATGTTGTAGTCATCCATAGTATTAACTTCTGGTGATAAAATACGGTAATGATAATGATATTCATAATATCATAAGCACTTGAATATAAACAAAATCACAGATTTCTAAAACAACATTTTACTGATTACATTTCAAATCAAATTCATATTACATAATCCCATATCGTTTCCCAGGTAAAGATTAACCATAATCATTACAAAATACGCCAAAAGCGACATATGACGGTGCCCCCTTTGTTGATCAAAGCAATATAGTCATATCTGACTTTATACACAATGGAAATAAACAAAATAATCTATAACTCCTAATTAACTATCCGTCAGCCACCTGCTCGTCTCTGGAAGCTTTATTCGCCAAAATTTCTAAACCCGAAAACCTTAACCCTCAGCCTACTCAAATCAATTTTGAGCACCCGAGAGTTTAAGAGGAAAACAAAAACTTCGAGTTAGACGTAAAGCCTAGTGTGAATAATACTGTTACATCTCAGTTTACTAATATTAAGTGAGACCACGCCGCTTAGCGGAACGGGTTTCCCCTCACTAGTATCCTCTTTAAGATGTATATTTTTCAAATCCTTTCCTGCAACCAAACTGGTTAATAAAACTGATTATATCAAAATAACAATATCCTTTATGCTAATAAATGGACTATATGTCTATAAAACAGGTAATAAGTGGACTATCTATCCGTAACATAATAACAAAGTCCGTTATGCTAACAAATGGACTATCTGTCCATAAAACTGGGCTGACTACCCGCAAACTGGACTAACTGTCCGGATCAAAATGGACTAACTATCCGAATCATTTTCTTAAGGTTAACCATCCTTCATCTTTTTCCTTGAAAACCTTTTCATAATGATTTAACCTTTTAAATCATACTTATACAAGGAAAATATATTCTTAGCTTTACTCTAAGCTATTTTACCATGTTATATATACTTTACTCAAAATAGTGTTGATGGATTTTAATGAGGATTAGTTATCCTTCCAAAACAAGTTAAAACCCTTTTAACTTGAAAATACTTAGGCTATGTTTCCATTTTAATATATTCGAAACCTTTGTTTAAAACCATTAAACAACCCTTTCTAAACGCTTGAAGGTAACCCCTTCGAAATCATTGAAAGTGACCCTTTCGAAACCATTAAAGCCTTTCGAAAACATTGGAAAACCTTTCCTTTCTTTTCTCTGAAAGCTTAAAAATATTAGACATCCTCCTTTAAAACCTTTAAATATTGCCTTTTAAAAACATAGGAAAAACCTTTCCTTTTAGCCCTTTCGAAACACTGGGGAACCACCCCTTTCGAAACCATTCATTAAAACCTTTCGAAACAGTCAAAACTCAATCCTTTCGAAAGCACTTTGGGTTCAACTTAAAAAATGTGGAAACCTTTCGAATCCATTCAAAATTTCATTTCTTCGAAACCTTTGAAAATCGTCTCGGTCGAAACCATTTGGATTATGCCTTCAAGTAGAGCAAAAGGATCAGAAACCCATTAAAGTCGAAAGCATCTGTTTCAGAACCATTTAAAATTATCTCTTTCGAAATCATTTGGGTTATACTTCAATTGTAGAAAAAAGGCCTTTAAAATATTTTAGACGAAAGCATCTATTTCGAAACCATTTCCTAAGTAAAGAAGTGATGGTGTCGAAACCATCCCTTCGAAAGCATTGGAGAAGAAGCCATATTTAAAAAAAACAACCCTTTCGAAACCATCTGGGTCGAAAGGTAAAAAGGCGGCAGCAAAAGGTTTCGACTTAGTCGAAAGCAGTTATTTAAAAACAAAGGCGCAACCCAATCGAAACCATTTTTTTAAATCCATTAAACCCGGTCGAAAGATAACCGAGTTGAAAGCTACTCAGTCGAAAGCAAGCAGATGCATTTTTAAATTAAAAGCAAAGTACTGCCTCAAACCTTACGGAACCCCTAGTTTCGACTCCATACCTTCCGCCTACATCCAATTCACTACGTATCCCCGATACCATGTGCATTAGTTTCGACTGTGTCGGAGGCGAAGCTAAGGATGCGGAACCTGGTGCCAAAAGCATTGAAACAGTGAAAAATATGTAGCACATAGTTCTTTTCACCTAACCTGCTTTACATGTCAAATTTTGATTGATTTCCTCTTTCTTTACCAATAAAAAGTACTGCAATTTCAAAACTAATCCTTTTGAATTATTTACAAAAAGCCCCTTCTCCTTTTATAAATATATAAAACATTTAAGTCCCATACCTTAAATAATTTTATATACCCATCAAAACACTTAGGAAAATTCTACAAAAATTCCAGAAAATCTCTTTTAATATGTTTTCCAACATATAAAAATTTCAGACCCAATTCTTTTATTATTTAACCGTAAATAATTTATAACCCAAATTAACATTTTCTTTACTAGAAAATTCATATAAATTCCACAAAATTCAGAAAATTCTGAAAATTGAAACCCATCTCTAAAATATCATTTATGATCTTCATAAAAATTCGCAATGCATTTGGATGTCATTTTATAGGGTTTTCACCTTAAAACATATCATAAATTCAATATGAACAACCATAATTCATCAACAAATATATATAATCATTCCATCATTCAAAAACATGGCAAATCAAGGCAAAATATTCGGAATTCATCTTAAAACCGAAAATAATAAAATTTTGAGATGTAAACATTATTCACCTTAGCTTTAGAGACTAGAGAGATTGAGATGTGAATGGATTTGATTTCAATTAGCTTCTTCCTTAGCTTTTCTCTATCTTCTTCCTCTTTCTCTTATTAATGGTGGCCGACCTTAGTTTTATTTTTTTTGATAAAATGAAATGGACGTGTAAGGGGTACACGGCCAAGGGTTTAGGGTATAATAATGGCATCTTTCCTATTTTACCCCTCCTCTATTTCAATTTAAACTCTTCCTTTTATTCATTATTTAAATGGCACGCCTACCCCTTAATTAAATCAAATCTCAATCCCCTAATCACTACATTATTTTATTTAATTTAGCTAATTAAATATCCTAAATAATGTTACCAAAAATTTTTGGTGTTACAGACTCCTCTCCTTAAAGAATTTCGTCCTCCAAATTACGATAAGGTACACAACAAATCAAACAAATAGGTAAACATACCATCAAATAAGTCAGGATAAGTATCTCTAATCCTGCTCTCAATCTCCCAAGTACAGTCCCTGTCATAGTCGCTCGACTGGACTTTGACTAATATGACCGTCTTGGTTCTAAGCCTCTTCTCATCTCTCGCAACAATACAAATAGGCTTCCTCACTATAGTCAAATTCGGTTCTACCACTAAATCATCTAGCACAGTTGGTGCTATAGCAGTCTCCGGGTCTCTAACACACTTTCTGAGGTGAGAAACATGGAAAACATTGTGGACTCCTACCAAACTGCTCGATAACTCAATTTTATACGCGAGCTTCCTGATCCTCTCAACAATAGGAAAAGGTCCAACGAATCTCGATGCTAAATTTCTTGATTTCCTAAATCTAATCACACCCTTCATCGGTGACACCTTAACGAAAACCTGATCTCCAACTGAGAACTCTAAATCCTTCCGCCTCTTATCTGCATAACTCTTCTGCCTAGACCGAGCCTCCTTCATTCTAGCTTGGATGACCTCAATCTATTATGCAGCTTCTTTGATCAAATCTGGACCAAGAACCAACCTATCCCCGGTCTCTAACCAACATACAGGAGATTTGCATGGCCTTCCATACAAAGCTTCAAACGGTGCCATCCCAATACTAGTCTGATAATTGTTGTTATACAAAAATTCGACTAAATGCAGATGGTCTTCCCATGATCCCTCGAAATCTAGAACATAAGCTCTTAACAAATCTTCCAAGATTTTGTTAACTCTCTCCGTTTGCCCATTTGTCTGCGGATGGTAAGCAGTACTCATCTTGAGCTTGGTTTCCAAAACTTCTTGTAGACTCTTCCAGAACTTGCTAGTGAATAAGGGATCTCGATCACTTACTATGCTACTAGAAATTCCATGCAGTCTAACCACATTCTTTGTAAACAACTTCGCTAATACAGGTGTCATTCTGGTTGACTTAACTGGAATGAAATGGGCACTCTTGGTCAATCTGTCCACCATGACCCATATACTATCATTTCCCCTGTTCGACGTTGGCAACCCGTCAATAAAATCCATAAAAACAGAATCCCATTTCCATACCGAAATATCTAATGGCTGAAGCAACCCACTTGGCTTCTGGTGTTCGGTCTTTGCCTGTTGGCAATTCAAGCACTGCTTTACCTATAAACCAATATCCCGCTTCATGCCTTCCCAGAAGAAACTTCTCTTCATATCCTGATACATTTTAGTACCTCCTGGATGAATAGAGAACTTAAAACGATGGCATTCCCATAAGACTTCTTTCCTAATGTTTCCTACACTCGGAACACATAATCTTCCATTCATTCTTAACCTCCCATTCTGGTCAAGATTGAAATATTTCAAGTCATCGCACTCGGTTCCAACTCTTAACTTCCTGATCCGCTCAGCTAATACCGAATCCTCTTTCTGTTCAGAAGTAATCTTTTCAATCATCACTGGTCGAACTTCCAAACAAGATAACACTATGGTTTCTCCGCTAGACCCAGCCTCAGATCTCCACTGCACTCTGCAATATGCTAATGCTTCCAAATCTTTCCACTCGGTGATCATTGCCAACACTGCATTCTGATGTTTCCTGCTAAGTGCATCTACAACCTCGTTGCCTTTTCCCGGTGTGTACTCAATCCCAATATCAAAACCAGCGATAAACTCTAACCACCTCTGTTATCTCATGTTCAACTCCTTCTGAGAGAACAAATACTTCAACGACTTATGATTTGTATATAACTCAAACCTCTCTCCCAAAAGGTAATGTCTCCACACCTTCAACGTGAAAATTACTGAGTTTTCTAGAAGCATAGGCAATCACTGTACCTCTCTACATCAGCACAGCTCCTAACCTTGTTCCACACGCATCTGTATAAACCACCAAATCTCGATTCCCTTCCGGAATAACCAACACCGGTGCATGGGTCAATAAGTGTTTCAAACTCTGGAATGCTTCCTCACACTTATCGGTCCACACAAACTTCACATCCTTTCCCGTTAGCTTGGTCATCGGTGCCACTATCCATGAAAAATCCTTAATGAACCTCCGATAATAGCCATCCAACCCAAGGAAACTCTTTATCTCCGTCACTGTCTCAGGTCTCTTCTAAATATTCACCGCTTCAATCTTAGTCGGATATACTGACAACCCTTTCTTCTGAGACTACATGACCAAGAAACTTCACTTCCTTCTTCCATAAATGACACTTTTAAAACTTCGCCTTCATCTGATGCTGTCTCGGCGTCTCAAGCACCACTCTAAGATGAACTTCATGCTCTCGTTCATCCTTAGAGTATACTAAGATATCATCTATAAAAACTAATACGAACCTATCCAAGTGCTCTCGGAAAACTCGGATCATCAAATCTACAAAGAAAGACGGCGCATTGGTCAGTTCGAACGGCATAACTAACCATTTGTACGACCCATATCTGGTCCTAAATGTCGTTAAAGCTATACTATCCTCTGCTACTCTGAGCTGATGGAAACCTATCGCTAAATCCAACTACGAGAATACCTTGGCTCCACTCAACTGGTTGAATAAACAGTCAATCCTCGGCAATGGATATCGATTATTTATCGTTCTCTCATTCAACTTACGATAATCGATACATAGCCTCAACGATCCATCTGGCTTCTTAGCAAACACTGCAGCTGTTCCCCAAGGCGAACTACTCGGCCTGATAAATCTCTTGCCTTCTAAATCCACCAACTATACCTTCAACTCGCTCATCTCTATTGGGGTCATCCTGGTCGGCGACCTACTCACTAGTTCTGCTCCCGGAACCAAATCTATCCGAAATTCAATGGCTCGTTTTGGCAGCAATCCAACTACAGGCTCAAAAACATCCGCGAATTCTCTAACCACGAAAACTCGACTCGGCTCATCATCCAATTCCATAGAACCCATCAAGGCATACATCTCACCGCAAGAACATTCTATGGTATAAACAATCCTGTCGCTATAATCTGGATGTCTAAGCCATATTTTCCTATCCTAGCATCGTACTCACTTAACCACTACATTCCAAGAATAATCCTAAACCCCACAAAATCAAACACATGCAAACTGCAAGCAAAAGTATGACCTAACAGGTCAAACTCTAACCGGTCACAGCTCAACCCTAGAATTGCATGCCTCCTATTGGATTCACAACCCGTATGGAAGTAACTAAATATGTGGGTTCTAGGTTAAGCTTATCTATCAAACATTTAGATATAAAAGAATGCGATGCATTAGTATCAAATAGAACGCTAACAGACATACCATGAATATGAAGCGTACCTCCCAAATCTGCTTTCCTTTCCCCTGAGCTGTTAGCTTTGAAGTAGCAGGCTCTAATGCATACACCTTGCCCTTTCCATCCTTAGTGGTCTCCTTGCACTGGTTCCTATAATGGCCAATCTGGTCACAATTAAAGCACCTGACATTCTTCTTCCCAGCTAACTCCTTTGCCTATAACGACCCGATATTTTCAACCATTCGCATCCACACATGTCGGACTTGAATTGCTCAAAATACCGCGTTGTAAATAAAAATTTGGCAAACTCATCATTTATAGTAAATAAATAATCATAGATCACAGACACAGAGTAATATAATGCAGCGGAAGTAAAAGAGATAGTAATCCATGAAGCTACTATAAAAATACATCAGAGTTAATTAAGATACAATAGGAATACCAAGATACAACAGGAGTAACATTATGAAAATCAGGTACAACTGGAATCAACTGGATAACAAAATGAATAGATATCTGGATCTTCAAAACAAAACTCCAGCTCCGAAGGTGAGTCTCTAATGCTGTATCACTCAGTCTGACTCGAGCGTAAAGCAAAACACAAAACACTCGAGTCAGGACATACATACTTATATAATGTAAACCAACTCAAGTGAACTGTAATAAAGGTACAAGTAACTTAAAGAATGCTTGGGATCGCCTATTCTTTAAGGATCCGTTAAACTATTTACTATGTAGTAATATTCGCTATTATAATAGTGTCTAAATAAGTAAAGTATAATCATATAGAAAATAGCGTTAAGGGGATGGAGAACCTTAACGTGGTCGGATCTTAAAATCATAATCGTAGTAAAGCTCGATATGGTAGGTGACACGGCACAACTAGGCAATGCCAGGGTAGATATACCAATTACGCACACGGACTGATGGATACGCATAGCAGCCACTACCGTTCCACCTCGAACAACACTCCCAAATCGGAGGATGGCCATCTAATCAATCACAAGTAAGAGTATAATATCGAACAAATGTGTCCGAGAAGAGGTGCTACCTCTCTGGTCCGAGATCGCTCCTGTTTTAGCCACCTTATGCCAACTCACGGGAGTTGGGTCCACGTAACATACCTTAAGAACGTCGCCACCATCCTACTTCATTCAGGAATCTCCACCGCGTACACGGTTGTCAAAGTGGTTTTCGGTATCGACAGAGAGTATGTCCATATCCGATCCCGGTCTCTTTGCCAACCAATCGTTATTATAACCCGTGGTTATAAATTTCAAAATAGTTTATGTTTCAAATCAAAATACATCCTTTAAACCATTTCAAAATCATATCATTTTTTTCAAACTAATACATACTTTCAAACCCAAAACATATCTATTCAAAACCAATTCAAAAATATATCATTTCCATTTCAAAACCAATTTAATAATATATCATTTCAATAAAACCCAAATTTCAAAATCACTGAATATTTCCTTTAATTTATTAAACTTGAAATCTTTCTTTAAATTATCATAGCATTTTGGTAATGTAACCTTAAGGAATCATAGCATTTTTGGAATGTAATACTTTCCAATTTAATATTTTATATAATCAAAGTATTTATATACTTACAAATTTTTAACATGGTCATTTTATCATAGCCTTATAGTTAAATAAACTTTGTTACTGTAATATCCAATTTAATGCTGAAATTCTTATGTTAAGTTAAGAGTACCTTATTAACTTACATTATCATTACAATAAAGAAACTTTATTATTTTAGTCGTTAAAATATGTCATTTACATTAATTAAAACTTACATATTAAATGTACTTTTTAACTTACATTCCTATTACAGTAAAGAGCATTTATAGTTTAATCAATATTACACTAATTAAACTTACATTATCAAATGTACGTTTTAATTTACGTTTTATTACAAAAAGGGCATTTATTATTTTAAATCAATATTACACAAATTAAGACTTACATGTTTCTTTCATTAATTAAGACTTTACATGTTTCTTTCAGTAAGTAAAACTTTACATATTTCTTTCATTAATTAGAACTTTACACGTCTCTTTCATAAATTAAAACTTTACATATTTCTTTCATTAATTAGAACTTTACACGTTTCTTTCATAATTAAAACTTTACATATTTCTTTCATTAATTAGAACTTTACACGTCTCTTTCATAAACTAAAACTTTACATATTTCTTTCATTAATTAGAAATTTACACGTCTCTTTCATAAATTGAAACTTTACATATTTCTTTCATTAATTAGAACTTTACACGTTTCTTTCATAAATTAAAACTTTACATGTTTCTTTCATTAATTAGAACTTTACACGTTTCTTTCATAAATTAAAACTTTACATATTCTTTCATTAATTAGAACTTTACACGTTTCTTTCACAATTAAAACTTTACATATTTCTTTCATTAATTAGAACTTTACACGTTTCTTTCATAAATTAAAACTTTACATATTTCTTTCATTAATTAGAACTTTACACGTTTCTTTCATAAATTAAAACTTTACATATTCTTTCATTAATTAGAACTTTACACGTTTCTTTCACAATTAAAACTTTACATATTTCTTTCATTAATTAGAACTTTACACGTTTCTTTCATAATTAAAACTTTACATATTTCTAAATTAGTTTATATTTCCAATCACAAATTTCCATTTATTTATTTAACATTTTTAATACATATGAAATCATTTTTCACTTTATTAAATCATTTTAAAAACCAAATTTAAATTAAAATATCAAAATTTACATTTTCAAAATACTTAAAACTTCCAGAAAAATTTATAAAATAACCACGGGTCTGTATAATATTTTCTAACCTAAGTCAATTGATACGGATAATATATCATTTCAATCCATAATTTACAAAGAAAAATCCGGGTTCTATCATTTCAAAACCGCAATCCCAAGTTAAATAAAATAAATAAAAATTGCTTAGGCTTGTCATTTCATCCCATAACGATCTTTCCCTATTCTAAAGTCCATTCGGGTATGTATCATTTCAACCCATAGTGATTCTATTCTACAGGGAACTTGCAGTGAGAGAACATAATATAAATTAACAGTAAAATAAAATAAAATATAACAGATGATGTAACAGGCATATAAACAGTATTTAATATCATATAAATATATCACAGGCATGTATAACATAATATAATTATTTCTACACTTTCACTTGCTATCAATTCACAATAATATAAGTATGAATGTAAGGTGTGATTACTCACCTTTTTACGCTGAAGTTTGCAAAGCAAACAAACAAACAAAAATCCGGAAAGCACGAAAGCACGACTAGACACAATTCTGATTTGAATAAATGGAGAGTCAAGATATGGATCTTGTATATAACAAATACACAAATCATAAGAATAAGATTCAACACAACAAAAGATGAATTAAACTATGCAATTACGAATCAAAGAACATAACCTTGCTTTCAACCACCAAGTGGGCTTTGCCATGGTGTAATAGTGAGGAGGAGGTTATGTTGTGGTGGTGGAGGCTGAGCTATGCAAGGAGAAAACAAAAGGTAAAAAAGAGGAAATAAAATAAAAGTGGGAAAAAAGAGAGAAGGAAGCCATGGAAATAACCTAGAGCTTGTTGTATTTTCTTCACACAAATGAAAATGAGAGGATGAGAACTTGTACGTGAATAAGAAATAAAAAGAAGGCGGCTAGGGTTTCAAGAGATTTGAATGGCTAAGATGTAGGGTTTATAAAATGAAAGGCTAGCAAATAAAAAGGCTAGTGAATGAGTGGGATTTATTTCCTATTTAATAAAAGAAACTTACTGTAAAATATTTCAATCAGAAGAGGCAAATGAGGAACTGAGATATTGAGAAGATTTTTATGTGATTTGATAGAGTAAATGCTAGGAAAACAAAGAGACAAGAAATAAAGAGGAAAAAAACTTATACATATATTATTCCTAAATGCAAGTGAAATATGTGAATCATAATGGGAAATAAATTTTGTACGTGTATGGAAAAAGGAAATACACGGCTATAGAAGAGAAAAAAAAAGAGCTAAGGAGTTATGAATGCTAAGGAAACAGAAAGGCATAAGTTAAGGAGAAAAAACGTATAATATATTTTATTTTTAAATGCAAATGAAAAATGAGAGATGGGAAATAAATTTTGTACGTGAATTATGAAGTGGAGTGGATGGCAAGAAAAGATTTGAACGGCTAAAGAGGAGTAAATGATAGAAAAACAAAAAGGCTAGGAAATAAAAGGTAAGAAATAAGGAGAAAGAAACACACATACATATATATATATATATATATATATATATGTATATATATATATATATATATTGTATATATATATGATTCTTAAATGCAATTGAAAAGAGGATATTTTGAGATGTTTGTACATGATTAATAAGAGCAATTCACGGCTACGAACGGTGAATGGCTAGGGTAGGTAATAAAGAGGGTAGGTAAATAAAAAGGCAAGCATTAAAGAAATGTAACGCATGTCCCTTGATTTCTTCCAAGCCTTTTATGAAAAGATATACACACAAGTGAAATCCAATAAATAAAGTTTAGATAAACAAAATAGAAAAATAAAATAAAATAACATAGAAAATAAAAAATATAGAAACGCACATAGAAAACTAGAAATTGAAATACAGTAAATAACTGCGTGTAAAATGCTGTAATTTATCTGATTTAAAAAGTATAACTCAGAATTTAACAAAACGAAAAGAAGAATAGATATCATAAATATATTCTGCTTCAAAGAAAAAGATTAAAATTTAAAATTCATTTTTTTTATATTTAAACTGAAAATTCAGATTTTGACCAAAATATAAAATTTTCAAAAATCGTTTATTTATTGCATTTGGAAAATAAATTACAAACAAATTCCAAACTTACATTGGAATAATTCTAAAAATTCACTTTTAAATGATTTAAAAAAATAAAAATTTCAAATAAAAATTTAATTAAAAATATTCACAAAATTATGGGTTGTTACACTCTCCCCCACTCAAAACTTTTCGTCCACGAAAAGGAACGAGGCATGGAAAATAGAGACAACAGATAGAATGAGATAGAACCAAGACAATATAAAGAAAAAGAAGATTGAAATTATACCTGGTAACAGTCGTTACAGGTAATTCAACAAGATGGAGATGATCTTCCCCAGATCCTCTTAAATCAAGGACACAAGCACGAAGAAGATTCTTGAAAAGTTTTCCAAAACAGACTGGTAAAGGTATTTTGGGAGGAAGAACTACAAATCGAACTTTAGGAGATAAGATCAATTTGGAATTCAATTCCCCGCTTAGGATGCAGGAGAATAGGAACAACCGAAGGATAAGAGATTGGAAAACAAAATAAGATGATAAATTTTAAAACCATAAAATTTTCAACTTAAATTAAGAATTGATTTCATCCATTTGATTTTCCTAAGTTAATTAAATCTTATCTATTTATAATTTCATTATCTTATCACCCAATTAACCATTTCTAAAATCGTGAATTTGAGATCATTTATTATACTCAAAATTTTATTCAATAAGTTTCATGCTTCTTTATTCCAAATGGTTATTACATTTATTCCACTTATTATATGTCTAATCACATATATTAAGTATACTTACACTTATTATGACTTACTCCAATTTATTCATAAGTTCCTTTAACATCACTTTATGCTGTATATTATTCAATTAACTTTTTATTCTATTTACCTTTATTAATCCTTTATAACTAAAATTTAAGTGCATAACATTTATTATGACCACTCAAATTTTATTTATAAAATCTCCTTTATATTATGTGTTCTCTAATTACATATTTAACTTTTAATAATTTAGGTAAGTTATATTGGAACGCAAGAGAATATTACACAAATAAAATTTCTTAACTCAATTATCCAAGCTTCAATATTTATTCAAATTTTGATTTCCTTTTATAATTGAAATAATCCTTTAAGATAAAATTTAAGAATTAGATTTCCGATTAACTTCAAACTATTCTAGAGATAATTAAATATACACAATATATATCAAATCAACTCTTAAATCACATATATTATAAATCAAGTCATAATTAGAAAGCCAAATCAATTTAATTCTCCAAAGAAAAACTGTAGCAAAACTACAGAATGGTCTCTTCGCTTCGAAACTCGAAAATGAATGTCGATGATGCTGCAGTCATCACCGAAATTATTTCCCAGCGACAAAGAAAAGAACACTGATTTACAAATTAAAATTCTTTGAAACAATTTCTACGAATTACCTTTAAATAATATATCCTTTTAAAACTTTCAAAACAAAGTTCGAAATCATCGGAAATTAAATTCTCACAATCTTGATTTAAATTCATTTAAATTTCCAAATTAATTTATAACCATGTTTAATTATTTAGATATGAAACTAAAGCCAATGATTATAAAATACATACAAAGTTAAATATTATTTCTTAACACCCAATTCCATTAATTATCAAAAATTTAGAAAATTAACCTTATACATATTATAATTATACAAAATTTATCCATCTACTAAATAAATAAAAAACATATTGTGTCAGTTTGTTCTGTTCAAGTGTTTTGGAGATCCTATCGATAGCGTTGATCAGACGTACCGATCGGAAACCCAAATCAACATCAACAACTCAAACAACACAATATATAAAACATCTTTAAAATATAAAAAAAATTTCAAATACTAGATTAATTTTTCAAAATAAGGATAGGGAATCAAATTGATGGACTCAAATTAAAGAGAATTTTTTTAGACAAATTGGAGGCAAAGATAAGACGATTAAATAACAGAATAGGAAGATGGGTAAGCCTATACATATCGCGGGCAACCTTAACCAGGTCAACCGTGACTTAATGAATAAGATCGATGTGGATTTTCTGGGGTAAATCTACATTCGATCTCAAGAGATAGAATTCAGGCAAAGCAAAAGATAGTAGCATCGTAAACCAAGGATACAGAAGTCTTCGGTGAATCAATGCTTTTTGTAAAGAAGTTTCACACCTTTACAAGTAATTAGAATATTGGCGGGACCGCCAATTCATTAGAAAGATTATTCGGAGTGGAGTTATGGGACACTCCAGAATCAAGAAGACACGAATAGGGGAGGACAAGAATGAACTTCGGAACTGAAGGGAATGTTCCAAAATTCAAAGGAAACCGAATCGAAGATGAAGGAATTCAAGCTCGAACGAAAGCGATTCTGTAATTAAATTTACTCTATATGCTGAGTTTGCCTAAAACCAGAGCTCTGATACCAACTGTAACGACCCGATATTTTCAACCATTCGCATCCACATATATCGGACTTGAATTGCTCAAAATACCGCGTTGTAAATAAAAATTTGGCAAACTCATCATTTATAGTAAAAAAATAATCACAGATCACAGACACAGAGTAATATAATGCAGCGGAAGTAAAAGAGATTGTAGTCCATGAAGCTACTATATAAATACATCAGAGTTAATTAAGATACAATAGGAATACCAAGATACAACAGGAGTAACAGTATGAAAATCAGGTACAACTGGAATCAACTGGATAACAAAATGAATAGATATCTGGATCTTCAAAACAAAACTCCAGCTCCGAAGGTGAGTCTCTAATGCTGTATCACTCAGTCTGACCCGAGCGTAAAGCAAAACACAAAACACTCGAGTCAGGACATACATACTTATATAATGTAAACCAACTCAAGTGAACTGTAATAAAGGTAAAAGTAACTTAAAGAATGCTTGGGATCGCCCATTCTTTAAGGATCCGTTAAACTATTTACTATGTAGTAATATTCGCTATTATAATAGTGTCTAAATAAGTAAAGTATAATCATATAGAAAATAGCGTTAAGGGGATGGAGAACCTTAACGCGGTTGGATCTTAAAATCATAATCGTAGTAAAGCTCGATATGGTAGGTGACACGGCACAACTAGGCAATGCCAGGGTAGATATACCAATTACGCACACGGACTGATGGATACGCATAGCAGCCACTACCGTTCCACCTCGAACAACACTCCCAAATCGGAGGATGGCCATCTAATCAATCACAAGTAAGAGTATAATATCGAACAAATGTGTCCGAGAAGAGGTGCTACCTCACTGGTCCGAGATCGCTCCTGTTTTAGCCACCTTATGCCAACTCACGGGAGTTGGGTCCATGTAACATACCTTAAGAACGTCGCCACCATCCTACTTCATTCAGGAATCTTCAAAGCGTACACGGTTGTCAAAGTGGTTTTCGGTATCGACAGAGAGTATGTCCATATCCGATCCCGGTCTCTTTGCCAACCAATCGTTATTATAACCCGTGGTTATAAATTTCAAAATAGTTTATGTTTCAAATCAAAATACATCCTTTAAACCATTTCAAAATCATATCATTTTTTTCAAACTAATACATACTTTCAAACCCAAAACATATCTATTCAAAACCAATTCAAAAATATATCATTTCCATTTCAAAACCAATTTAATAATATATCATTTCAATAAAACCCAAATTTCAAAATCACTGAATATTTCCTTTAATTTATTAAACTTGAAATCTTTCTTTAAATTATCATAGCATTTTGGTAATGTAACCTTAAGGAATCATAGCATTTTTGGAATGTAATACTTTCCAATTTAATATTTTATATAATCAAAGTATTTATATACTTACAAATTTTTAACATGGTCATTTTATCATAGCCTTATAGTTAAATAAACTTTGTTACTGTAATATCCAATTTAATGCTGAAATTCTTATGTTAAGTTAAGAGTACCTTATTAACTTACATTATCATTACAATAAAGAAACTTTATTATTTTAGTCGTTAAAATATGTCATTTACATTAATTAAAACTTACATATTAAATGTACTTTTTAACTTACATTCCTATTACAGTAAAGAGCATTTATCGTTTAATCAATATTACACTAATTAAACTTACATTATCAAATGTACGTTTTAATTTACGTTTTATTACAAAAAGGGCATTTATTATTTTAAATCAATATTACACAAATTAAGACTTACATGTTTCTTTCATTAATTAAGACTTTACATGTTTCTTTCAGTAAGTAAAACTTTACATATTTCTTTCATTAATTAGAACTTTACACGTCTCTTTCATAAATTAAAACTTTACATATTTCTTTCATTAATTAGAACTTTACACATTTCTTTCATAATTAAAAATTTACATATTTCTTTCATTAATTAGAACTTTACACGTCTCTTTCAAAAATTAAAACTTTACATATTTCTTTCATTAATTAGAACTTTACACGTCTCTTTCATAAATTGAAACTTTACATATTTCTTTCATTAATTAGAACTTTACACGTTTCTTTCACAAATTAAAACTTTACATATTTCTTTCATTAATTAGAACTTTACACGTTTCTTTCATAAATTAAAACTTTACATATTTCTTTCATTAATTAGAACTTTACACGTTTCTTCCATAAATAAAAATTTACATATTCTTTCATTAATTAGAACTTTACACGTTTCTTTCACAATTAAAACTTTACATATTTCTTTCATTAATTAGAACTTTACACGTTTCTTTCATAAATTAAAACTTTACATATTTCTTTCACTAATTAGAACTTTACACGTTTCTTTCATAAATTAAAACTTTACATATTCTTTCATTAATTAGAACTTTACACGTTTCTTTCACAATTAAAACTTTACATATTTCTTTCATTAATTAGAACTTTACACGTTTCTTTCATAATTAAAACTTTACATATTTCTAAATTAGTTTATATTTCCAATCACAAATTTCCATTTATTTATTTAACATTTTTAATACATATGAAATCATTTTTACTTTATTAAATCATTTTAAAAACCAAATTTAAATTAAAATATCAAAATTTACATTTTCAAAATACTTAAAACTTCCAGAAAAATTTATAAAATAACCACGGGTCTGTATAATATTTTCTAACCTAGGTCAATTGATACGGATAATATATCATTTCAATCCGTAATTTACAAAGAAAAATCCGGGTTCTATCATTTCAAACCCGCAATCCCAAGTTAAATAAAATAAATAAAAATCGCTTAGGCTTGTCATTTCATCCCATAACGATCTTTCCCTATTCTAAAGTCCGTTCGGGTATGTATCATTTCAACTCATAGTGATTCTATTCTATAGGGAACTTGCAGTGAGAGAACAGAATATAAATAAACAGTAAAATAAAATAAAATATAACAGATGATGTAACAGGCATATAAACAGTATTTAATATCATATAAATATATCACAGGCATGTATAACATAATATAATTATTTCTACATTTTCACTTGCTATCAATTCACAATAATATAAGTATGAATGTCAGGTGTGATTACTCACCTTTTTACGCTGAAGTTTGCAAAGCAAACACACAAACAAAAATCTGGAAAGCACGAAAGCACGACTAGACACAATTCTGATTTGAATAGATGGAGAGCCAAGATATTGATCTTGTATATAACAAATACACAAATCATAAGAATAAGATTCAACACAACAAAAGATGAATTAAACTATGCAATTACGAATCAAAGAACATAACCTTGCTTTCAACCACCAAGTGGGCTTTACCATGGTCTAATAGTGAGGAGGAGGTTATGTTGTGGTGGTGGAGGCTGAGCTATGCAAGGAGAAAACAAAAGGAAAAAAGAGGAAATAAAATAAAAGTGGGAAAAAAAGAGAGAAGGAAGCCATGGAAAAAACCTAGAGCTTGTTGTATTTTCTTCACGCAAATGAAAATGAGAGGATGAGAACTTGTACGTGAATAAGAAATAAAAAGAAGGCGGCTAGGGTTTCAAGAGATTTGAATGGCTAAGATGTAGGGTTTATAAAATGAAAGGCTAGCAAATAAAAAGGCTAGTGAATGAGTGGGATTTATTTCCTAATTAATAAAAGAAACTTACTGTAAAATATTTCAATCAGAAGAGGCAAATGAGGAACTGAGATATTGAGAAGATTTTTATGTGATTTGATAGAGTAAATGCTAGGAAAACAAAGAGACAAGAAATAAAGAGGAAAAAACTTATACATATATTATTCCTAAATGCAAGTGAAATATGTGAATCATAATGGGAAATAAATTTTGTACGTGTATGGAAAAAGGAAATACACGGCTATAAAAGAGAAAAAAAAAGAGCTAAGGAGTTATGAATGCTAAGGAAACGGAAAGGCATAAGTTAAGGAGAAAAAACGTATAATATATTTTATTTTTAAATGCAAATGAAAAATAAGAGATGGGGAATAAATTTTGTACGTGAATTATGAAGTGGAGTGGATGACAAGAAAAGATTTGAACGGCTAAAGAGGAGTAAATGATAGAAAAACAAAAAGGCTAGGAAATAAAAGGTAAGAAATAAGGAGAAAGAAACACACATACAGACATATATATATGTATATATATATATATGTATATATATATATATGATTCTTAAATGCAATTGAAAAGAGGATATTTTGAGATGTTTGTACATGATTAATAAGAGCAATTCACGGCTATGAACGGTGAATGGCTAGGGTAAGTAATAAAGAGGGTAGGTAAATAAAAAGGCAAGCATTAAAGAAATGTAACGCATGTCTCCTTGATTTCTTCCAAGCCTTTTATGAAAAGATATACACACAAGTGAAATCCAATAAATAAAGTTTAGATAAACAAAATAGAAAAATAAAATAAAATAACATAGAAAATAAAAAATATAGAAACGCACATAGAAAACTAGAAATTGAAATACAGTTAATAACTGCGTGTAAAATGCTGTAATTTATCTGATTTAAAAAGTATAACTCAGAATTTAACGAAACGAAAAGCAGAACAAATATCATAAATATATTCTGCTTCAAAGAAAAAGATTAAAATTTAAAATTCATTTTTTTATATTTAAACTGAAAATTCAGATTTTGACCAAAATATAAAATTTTCAAAAATCGATTATTTATTGCATTTGGAAAATAAATTACAAACAAATTCCAAAATTACATTGGAATAATTCTAAAAATTCACTTTTAAATGATTTAAAAAAATCAAAATTTCAAATAAAAATTTAATTAAAAATATTCACAAAATTATGGGTTGTTACATTGCCTTTCCAACACGACACTCATTAGCAAAGTGCCCCTTCTTGTCGCACTTGAAACAAACAATCTCAGACTTCCCCTTCTTAGCTGCTCCACCCTTCCGAGCACCTTTCTTAGGAAATAACTTCCTCTTCTAGTTCTACCCAACTTGGACTTCTTTAGCCTTACTCTCCTCTAGAGAATCAAGAATCTCCTCATGCCTGAAGGCCATCTCCACTACAAAGTCAGATGGATCTCTAATATGAGGTAATGTGGCCCTAGCTAACTCAGGCTTCAACCCTCCGATAAACTTTTCATTCCTCTTCATTACTGTATCTACCGGAGCATACCTATATCTGGCCAACTCCTTGAACTTTTTAGCATACTCCAGAACAAACATCTCTCCCTGCTCTAACTCAGCAAATTTTCTGATCAGAGTAGAGTGTGCCATCGCAGACATAAACCTCTCCTGGAACCTCCCCTTGAAATCTGCTCAAGTCAAGGTTTCCTCATCCACACCAGCCGTCACACTATTCCACCAAAACAAAGCCGCTCCCTGAAGCTGTTTGGATGCCAACCTCCTCTTCTGCTCATGGGAAATTATGTTCAAAATCTTTTTCAAGATAAACAAGAGGAGTCTTCTCTATCGTAGTTTTTGAATCATTTTTATTCTTTAGCTAATATGTGATGGAGTTTATTACCACTTTGAGGAAGAAAGTCATGAAGTTTTTAAAGCGTTAAGGCTGAGCCTATGCTAAAAGTTTATGGCACATGCGAATATCCCATTTGATGTTACTATTGATATTATGGCTGACTGTACGAGAACATTGAGAAGGAAAATGGGGAAGAATTATTGTTGCAGCCACTACTGAAGGGTATAACCCCCCTATCAACTAAAATAAGAGGAGGAGAGGCTTCAATAGTTAAGGAAAGAAGATTCCAGCTAATATTAGAGCCTTGAAGCGCAAAAGGTCTCAAAATAGTTTGCTTCAAGTGCAATATGAAGGGGAATTATTCAAATGAATGTCGAGACCTAAACAAAGCGAGTGCCACATTTGCAACAAGCTTAGGCATCTTAGGAAGAATTATGCAAATTTAGGTAAAGGAGGGAATGATAAGGTTTATGCTCTAGCACTGAAAGTACCTGGACTATAATGACCTCCCCTTCATCTTAAATACTCCATAACATAAAAAAATACACCATGTTGCATTGCAATGGTACCTAACCAATGTAGGAGAGAACCTCAAGGGTAAAGAATAAACCAAATCAATCAATAACCCATCATATATCTCATAAAACATAGATAAAATAAAATACTAAAGACAAATATTTCACCTATGAGAGACACTAAAATGGTCAAATGAACCCACATTAAACATCGTCATAGTGCAACGTGGTTCATAGGATCATACATCATATAACATATATAATTCAATACATTATTAGTACATCATAGACTACATAAATGAAAACTGTCTCAAATATATACAATAGTGCCGATAACTCCACAATATTACATAGTGGAATAAGTGGTATCTCCATATAAAGTAATATGAGAAAAGCATAAGCCTCCTACTCTCCCTTCATGCATTCCCATGCGTTATCATCATACCTGACTCTCGGCCTACCATTGAAGAGTACTCAGAGTTATAAGAAACACAAAAAATAACCATGGGTTAGGCAAAAGTTTGGTTTGAGTGATCTATATGCCTAAATTAATAAATATAAACTCAATATCATAATGTTAGAGAAATATGGTAAGGAGAGCCATACCTCACATGCTTTTGCATCCAATAAATTAACACATATAAACATTATATGATAAACTGTTATATGGGGTATACCACTCTAACTTGGCAAATACTAAGTTGTCGGGGATTAGACTCGATAGTACTTATTATCAATAATGACATCCTAACAACCATCAATTAAGCATCTCTCATACTCATTGTGCACTTAGATGTATGATGAAACAAATGACCACCGTTGAAAGGTAAATAACAATCATGTCACAGATCCATCAATACTGGAATCCCAACCCACTCAGACGTTGGGGAATAAAACCCAGTCTGATGGTCTAGAGGTTTGGATCCACTCAGACGAGCCTCAACGGGTGTTCCCACCTCCTCCTTCTTAACGAGCATACATCAAGATTTTGGTCATCAACAATCCTTAGTAGAACCTCCTTTTTCAACTCCACCAGTTATAATCATATAGAACATAACTTGTCGAACCCTATATGCTCCAGACAACATTTCATGTAGTCACCATCGATTGGTATTGATCCATGATGGAACGGTACTAGTTCATGACTTAGCTAATTTGTAGCCACTACTTTGTAGAATCGATCTTCTTCCACATGTATCGTCAGTATTGACATCAATTATCGATTGGTATTAATACAGTTCTTATCCAATTTTATTCTTCTAAGTTATGACCGATCCCATTATCCTATATCCACATGCAATGTCACCATCAATCCATATGGTTCGATACTATTTGATATCTATTGGTACCGATCCATATACTTAGTGAAATTTCCATTAAGTTTCCTAGTAAGATCTTCCGCTTAATCCATCTCATACATCGTCACTTCGATATGTGTATAGACTCAAAAACTACAATGATTAGCTTCTATCAACAAAGCTAATCCATCAGAATTAGGGGTGAGCAATCTTTGGTTAAACCAAATAAAGCAACAAAACTAGGTTATTTCGATCGGTTTGGTTCTGTTTTGAAACAAGAATGGTTTATAATCAGCACATGAAAAAAATAATCCGGTTGTAGGTTTAATTAATTTAATCAAACTTTTATAATATCATCAAAATTACTAATGTGAGAATTTTTTTTTAATTTAATGGTTTAAGATAATTTTATTATCATATATGTGTCAAAATTACTATTAAAAAGCATAAAAATACTAAATAAGAATACTTTAATCATATTTTTGTGTTTTATTTTAAAGTACAATAAATATTCCAAACATAAAATGTGAATCATTTTTAGTTCAGTAAAACTGGATAACCAACCAAACCAATCAAACTTAATTCAGTTGGTTTGGTTTTCACTTTCATTGATTTAGTTCAGTTTAACAATTTTCATCATCGGACCAACCGAACCAACCAAGCACTCACCCCTAATTGAAATGCTTTATGATCCAAACTCTACCTCTTGTGTAACGACTCGTATTTTTAACACTTTTAAAATACGAATTAAAATGAAAATTTTGGATAAAAATCCGAAGGAAATAAAATTTTGTGTTGTTAAATGCGAATTACAAGTTAAAATAAAAAACTGAATTCTGAAATAACTTATTTGTAAAATAAATATGGATGTTAACTTGTAGTGAATGTAAATAATGAATTGAATTTGATTGTAAACCAAATTGGTTATGATTGTAAACAGAGAATAAATAAAATGGTAGATTTAATAATGGAAGTATATGTTATTGAAACTAATATAAATAAATGTAACTTAATATTACAGTTGATTGAAAGCATATAATAATTGAAACTGTAATTCGATAAAGATGTCAACTTGTAATTGAACGTAAGTAAAGATTTAAATTTGAATGTAACAAGTAATTGAATTGAATTGAATTTGATTGTAAACAACGAAATAAATAAAATGTTACATTTAATATTGAAGTTATAATATGGAAATCAACGTAAATGAATGTAATTTAATATTACTGTGAATTAAAATAAGATGATAGCTGAAGAAAATAAAAGTAAATGAATTATAAACTATTGATAATAATGTATAAGTAAATGATTGATTCAATAATGAAAGTGTAAATCGAAATAAAAGAATTCATTTGGAATTAAATAACTTGAATTTGAATTACAATATAATTGAACGTGGAATCTAATATAATCTTTTATATTGGAAAATTGCATTGTAAAAGATTGTTAATTACTGTGAAATTAAAAATGGAATTTGTGAACAATTGAAATTTGATTTAAAAGTTAATAATTTAAAATTGGGAATTTTATATTGAAATTAAACAGTCGAATAATTTATTTTTCGAATATTGGATTTAATTAGACAATTAAATCGATAATTTAATAAGTTAAATTTCAGAAATAATTGAAAATCGAGTGGAATATGATTGAAAATGATTTGTAAAATTTTATCTTATCATATTGGAGTTATAGTAATGTTATAGAACTTTTAAAATTGAATTTAGAGTTAATTTGTGAAAATTGAATATTTTAATATTTAATTATCGACTGGAAAATAGCCATTTTTCGAACAGTCTCAGAATTGAACGAAACTAGTTCCATTGGATCCGTAATAGTTTGTTATTGTCGGATTTCAATTTTCGTAGCAATCGGAGTTATCGTTTGATCGTGGCAGCTCGAAACGCATCGAATTGTTTTTAATATTAATTCGGCGAGAGAAAATTGTCATTTTTCAAAAAGTCTCAGATTTCGACGGAACCAGTTTCATCGGATCCGTAATGTCATATTATTGTAAGGTTTCAAATTTTGTGTCAATCAGATTTACCGTTTGTCCGGGGCGAGCCCAAACGCACAGAAATTTGATTAACCGATTTAATTTTAAATCGACCGTTTATTGCCGTAACTCGCACAGATGATCGAATTAGCTTCCGAAACCTGTTCCATTGTGTTCGGAACGCGGGGTAAACCTTAGAAACGTCAGCCGGCATGCTTCGTTTGGAGTTCGGAAAATCCGGGATGAATAGTGTCGCGTATTTTTCTATTAAAGCCCCTCACTTTCTCTATTTTCCAAAAACCTTAGGGTTTCAGCCCTTAGCCGCCACTTTTAATTCAATGGCTAGAAAATTTCGAAACTTCTTCCTCATTTTCCTCTCAATCCATCAACAATTAGCAAAAGTCGTCAACTACAAAGTTGTAGAGGACGACGAGAGCTTCAAATCCATACGGAGATGATCGAAAACGGAGCAACGAATCAACGGGAATTTGCATTCAAAGTTGTGCGTTTTTCCTCGATTTGCGTGCAGCAGAGATGGCCGAGCTCCACCCTACTCTGGCCGATGGTAGCTTCCTTGAAGGCCTTCGATGTGGTATTCCCTGATCGTTCTGGAAGTCGTCGTGGAGGTCGTGAAAATTGATGGAAGAAACGACGGCTAATGGGTTTGCATACGTGAATTTCACGTTGGGAAGAAGCTATGAGGTGCGGCTCAGATCTGAAGGGATGGAGATGAATGCCCAGATTCTGATCTAGGTTAAAAATATGGAAATAAATTGTGAAATTAGTTATTTATATTCGTGTAAACTTTAAAATAGCATAACTTTTTCATACGAGGTCCGATTGGAACGAAACTTTTTGCGTTGCGATCGTAATGACGAGAGCTTCGAAATGAAACTGGTATGGATGGATTTGGGGACGGTGGAAATTTGGGCTAAAGTTGGGCGTCGTCCAGTTTCAGTTCCAAACCGGAACGTCTCGGCGACAACAAAAAATCAAGGTGAGTGTTTTATAACGCTCACAACGTACTGAATATCTTTATGGTAGTTAAATTTGACATTATGAAGTGATATGAATTTATTTGTCGTTGTTTGATAAAAATGTAATTGTCATACAGATTGTCGTGTGAATTCACCGTTGAAAATTTAAATTGACAGTAAATTGAAATTAGGATTTAATTGAAATCAAATTTCCCGATATTGATAACTATGAAATTGCCGTGAATTGTATTGACTATTGGATGATTTATTTCGATGGATGCTATTGGTTGATATTTAAATGTTTGGATGTTTATTTGCTTATATATATCCTGTTATACATGCACCTGACACTGTGATTGGTTTAAGTAATATATATTCATCCCTGACATTTAATTGAAATAACTAACCACTTGGCCATAGGTTAGAGAATTATATACGGACACCGGGTTGGTTAAATTAAATGATTTTAAAAGTTGTTTTGAAATTATTTAAATGAATTGGTTTTAAGAATAAAAATCCAATTTATGGAAATTTAATTATTTTGAATTGAAGATCGAGATGTTGGAATTTAAACTTGGTAAATGAAATTGTTTAATTATTCGAAGTTTAGATTTTAAGAAAAAAAAAATTGAAGTATGGCGTAAATTTTCGAAAGTTGATTTGTTTCAAAAGATTGGACTTTTAATCGAACTCTGAATATTTCTAAGAAAATTTATATGAAATGATATTTCAAGTTTGAGTTTGGAATTGAAAATAAATTTGAAATTGAGATTTAATTAATTTGGAATTTAATTTAAATTCAAAGAAATTTGTGAATTGGACTAAATTGAAACTATTGAATTAAATTTGAAGATAAAATTGTTTTGAATAGGATTTGAACTGAAATTGATTTGGAAGTTAATACTTAAATGAATTCTTGAAATCCGAATGTTAATCTAAGTTTATTGAATTGGAATTGTTCCAGAAATTAAGTAAACTACTTAATACGGATGTTTAAATTTGAAGTATATTCTAATTTGAATTCGAAATGGTTTTAAAGCGAATCTTATATTCTTATATAAATATATGAGCTGTTTTGAAATCAAAATGAGATATTGAGGCGAAAATGATTTTGAAATCGAAATGAGATATTAAGGCGAAAAATGATATTGAACGGAATCTTACATTTTGAATAGATACGATGATATTTGAAATGGATTTGATTTTTGAAGCGAATATGATATTTTGATATCAATTATGAATTGATTTTGAAATGTAAAAGAGCCACCAGTGTAATAATACGTAGTTATTAAAGAGACCGGGATCGGATATGGACATACTCTTTGTCGATACCGAAAACCACTTTAATAACTAGTATACGCGGAGTGTTGATCCAGAACGAAGTGGTTGGTTTGGTGAACGTGTTGACTGAAGAAAGAGAACGATATTGGATGACCCCTGACATGACTAAAACAGGAGCCGCGCCGGGACATTGAGGATCGCCATCTCTAGCGGACACACTTCTTCGATACCTTATCTATTACTTATGTGATTCGATTTGGGTGCACCCCTCGATTTTGGGAGTGTTGTTTCGCGGTGTTGGGATAGTAGCTGCTATGCCCAACATCAGTCTGGATCAGGCAACTACTAGTATCCTAGTTGGTATCGCCTCATGTACCTTGTCATACTGATTATCCTATTCGCGTGGTTTGTACCTTTAGTATATGGATTGCCCTCTGGTGACTTCCGGTTTTGGGGAAACTACGGTCTTGTATATACTCTTGGGAATAAAATGTGTTAAGGGTGGAATGGGCCATGACTTAACGCTAGTTTGATATTTTACTTTATGATAAACATTATTATATATAGCGTATTCTATTATATAGTAGATAGTTTAACGGATCCTTAGGAGATGGAAATCCCGAACATCTCTTAAGTTAATGCACGCACGTTAAACACTGGATAGGATGTGTCTAAAACCCGTAAACATCTCCGACGCCGTCACACTCAGCTTTACTTATTCGATTTAACTTACATGAGATATTTTAGTCCTGACTCGAGTGTTTTGTCTTTTCATTATGCTCGGGTCAGCCTGAGCATTTCAGATAAGGTTGAAGATCTATTCTGGAGGACGAAGACGAAGTTTGGTATTATATCATTTGTATTCTACTACTGTATTATTTTCCGCTGCATTGTTGTATTATCTCTGATATGTATGTAACCCTGATTTATGATGTATAATAATAATCAAATTTATTTCTTTAACAGCTTCATGAACTGTTATTTTATTATTATATCTTGTTCCTTCCGCTGCGAGATTCTATGTTTATTTCTATTCTTTCCTTTCTTTTCTTATTTAACCCCTATAACTATCTGTATTTTGGATTGTTTGTCGACTTGAATGGTCAAAAATGCGGGTCGTTACATCTTGCATCAAAGACTATGCCATATATGGACAACCCAATAAACATGAGAGTTCTCCATCCATAGATTGATCATCTCATAATCCCAAATCACTCAAATTGTGTGTAGTTACGCATTAAACATACATTCAATCACAGTATACAACAAATAACATCAAACTAAGCATACTTGTTACTCAAGCATTTCGACATACAACTAGACTACACACACACACACACATATATATATATATATATATACATATATCATTTAGACATATGTTTAAAACTATTTAAAACCATTAAAATACCTTTTAAATCATGTTTTCAAATTAGGACCAAAAAGCAAAAATAAATTTTTAGGTTAAAAAGTGGATCCAAAGCATTTCTAAAACATATAATATAACTTATATGAGTAAGAGGCTATAACCACTCACCAAATAATAATTAAATCATCAAAATAGCTCTAAATCAATGTGAATCTTAAATGGACAACAAAGAAATGGATTTACCTTCCCTAAAAGATGATTAATTGATCTCTAATGATATCTCTAAGTAGCAGTCTCTTAATTTATTAATTTCTTTTTTTTTGAGAAAAATGTGTGATCCTCTACTATAGAGGAGAGCACACATGTACATATATATATCACAAAAAGTAAAAGAGCTGCCAACAAGCCTGGAAGGTAGTTAAAAACCCCCTATACAAAAAGAAAAAAATAAAAAACCCTCCCAAAATCCTAAGAAACTAAAGACTCTCCCTAACCAAACAACTCTATCAAGAAACTAAAGCCTGAAACGTCTCCAAAAGAAGAGCTGCCATCAATAACAACTTCCACTGCCTCAACCTTAACAACCATACCTGAAAAACCTCAAAATAACAAATAGCAACTGCTTTAGCCACGTACATTCTACAAAACCACAATCATTAAAAAATACCCCAAAAAATCATCAATCCTCATGCGTATGATGTAGAAGCTTTAAGCTTTAAACGAGGACTTCTCCTAATATTAACTAATGATTAACTCTTACTATTTCTTTTATCAGATTTGAATGCATGAGTCGAGTCATAAACATTAATAGAAGAACGTGAAAATTTACCTATAGACGCAAGACAACAATACATTACAAATCTAAAGCCCCCAGTATGATAATACACAGACTACTCAGAATCGACTTCTCCGATCAAAGAATCAGATATGCTCAACCTCACTCTCTCACTCACTACCTCATCAGAAATACCAATAACAGACCTACCCCTTTTATATCAAGTAATAAAGTAACGACATCAATTAATCGCTAAATCTCACTGCCTCTCACTGCCAGAACACTCAGGTATTACCATCACATTCTCCATCACAATATTATTAGAAGCAACATCATTTTCAATCCCATTCATAAATGCCAATTTTGTTTCACACTGTGTTGCATTTATTTCATGTGCACACTGTGTATGTACACATAGCTCCTCTTCTGTAATAACAAAACTAACATGAGCATTATCAACTGCGCCATTAACAGTCTCTTCAACAACATCATCGTGATCATCAACAGACACACAACACACAAGAGAAACAGGAACGCCATCTCCCTTATCTGATCTAAACTCAACATCACCTATACAATCCGTCACGCCTCTCCGAACAGAAGAAATAACTCCCACATCTAACATAGCATCATCATCGTATAAGGTTTTGCGTTTAATAGCAGCCATGTCAGAGCCACAACTGTTAACAGGCAAACCATCTCCAACCCCATTTAAACAAACACCATCTACAAACAAATCACCACTATCACCAACCAACAGCATCTGACCACTGACCATCACCGTGAACATGTTTTTATGCATATCTACAACCTTATGATTCCAGAATTCATTTGAAATACTAAAACTATTATCCATGTCTAGCACATGAACAACAATGCTTATGTCAGCGCCATTACTGACAGCAACCCTATCCACATTGAGCATTTTAACATCATCCCCATTTGTACAAACATCATCAACTGACGAAACACTTACTCCTCCAACCACAATCAATTGATCCCCTATTCTATGAATAAATTCAAGACTACTATCTTTAAACTCCTTCCCTGTGTACTTGTTCTTGTGCACACCAACCATCATATGCATATCATCACATAACTTGCAGTTAATCTCTAGTTCAGGAACACCCTCCGAAGACAAGCGGTTATAGGTGATTAACTCAAATTCTTTAGTAGATAAACCAAAAACACCCATAGAAGAACTGGATATCGATGAAGGAGGGGCTGAAGAGCAAAATGAAATAGAAGGGTCTAGTAACAGAGGATCAAAATCTTAAGCTCCTCCGAAGTATCAAAATCACCCGACACTCCAAGGATATCGCTGAAATCTGACACCGAATCCACCACTGAAACATCTCATTTAAAAAAGAAGCATACTCACCAAAAAAATCCACTGGATCTCCAAATTTCGAACTATAATTCTTGCCAATGTTTACTGCATTAATAACATCAAAATGAATGAACAAATCTTCCAAATAATCAATACCTTATTTCCTCTGTGACCAAAGATGATCTAAAATAATTCTCTTGAGTTTCATACTCTTAAGAACAAAGAGAAATCCATGCACGGAGATAGAATGATTATAACGGGGATTGGAATTCATCGAGCAATCAATCTTTTTGTGGCCCAAATAGCCGCATTTAAAGCACCTAATAGAAATGCAACAATCTTTAGCCAGATGGGAAAAGGCACCACAACGAAAGCAGATCTTACGTCCTCTTCTGAAATCTATCCATTTCTTGAATATTGGTTTCTGAGAAAAGGCTAACGGAGAAGAAAAACGAGAATCTTTCGCCCCTTGAGTATATGAACGACCATAAGAACGGAACGAAGAAGAATTTGGTTCGGCAAAGGAATTATAATAGTGAAAATTAGGAGAAAAAGGATGCGAAAAAGAAGAAGACGATTGCGGAAACAAAAAAGGAGCAGACGTCATTTTTTAATACCATCGAATTGAGGTCATTTATGTGTTTGAAATGAAGCCTAATTATATTATTAAAATATTAATATAAAATGTAAGGTTTGCAAATGATTTTGGAATTGATAAACTTGCTCTAGTGCAGATTTTTGGAAAGAAAATTGATAAAGTTTTTATTAACCAATAAGAATTTGCCAAACATTTGGAGTTGGTGAAAAAAAATTACTTTTATTAGCAATAAAACAGTTTTCTTACTAATTACGGCTTTGCCACACCAAAGTTCAAGATGCCGCCCCTCATCTCACCGCGTCTATGGTCTCCGAAGTTAATCATAGGCAATACATATGATATCAACTTCGATTGATATGGAATGGATCAGCGTGGTTGAAGTAGGAATCACAACCTCGAAGTCGACATTATGGCTTTCGACGTGAGTGGTGCCGCATGATTTCAAATACTTTGTTGCCATGTTTTATATATAAAGGGGCATAGTGCCATCTGTTTTTGAATGTCGCCGACTCTATATGTAGTTATCCCGCTAGTTTTATTACTCATATCTATGATAACGTCGCCGACCCTATACCTGCAAAGTGATTTTAATGGCTATAATAGTGCCGCGTTTTACCAATGTTGACTTTAATCATGCTGCATGTTTTCATTTCAACTCCAATGGAGCCGCCTTTTTATATCATAGTGTCGCCACCTACTTTCTTTAAGGTTTTGGTGCCAAGACTCAGCATTGCTGACACTAATCTATTAAGGCTTTATACTATGCAAACCAATTTTTATAATTTATGACGTCGACACTCTATGAAGTGCGACATGTATGATATCGACCTGATGGCCTTATTTTTATAAGTTCAATATTTTAGCAAGATTCTCGATAATGAAAAAAGGCGATGACCCTTAGGGGCAAAGTAGTCGTCGATTTTTATCAATTTAATAGTTCTATTAAATTTGGCTACCTAACTTATTATTTTGAGGCGCGATGGCCTCTAAGTGTTTTCGAGATTCATCAATACTATTTTATAAAGGCATATACCATGGCATGAATATTTTGAATAAAGTAAAGGGCCATATTTCCTTATTTTAAGGCGCGATTTCAAGGGTTAAATCATTTATAAAGAATTATGTTTTCAAAGAAATAAAAAGAGTATTTAGCTCAGAGTTTTACTAAAGAGATTAGTGTTCCTATCACCTTTAGATAAACTATAATAGGATGAATTGACTCAGAGATTAGAAAACTAGATGGGATTGGTGTAGGGTAGCGACCTATACTTCAACTGTTAGCCCCTAACTGATATAAGTCCAAAATTCCAGTGCATAGGGCTTTGTCACTGGTAAGACTAAAAGTAGGTTTATGCATAGAAAGGAATATACATTGATGAGATAGGCTATTGGCGAACCCACACTAAAAGTAGGTTTGTCAATGGTAAGTTACAGATAGACCGTCCAGTTGTCTTCCAATAGTATGTTAGAGAATTTGATATACTTGGTAGGCCCAGTCAGCCATATGTTTATAGTTACGCCGCAAAAACTATGATGTTGGAACGGATAGTCCATTGATTTTGACATATTGGTCATGATTATCCATGTTGCATGCATTCACATTATTGTTTATATTGTCTATTTAACCATTATGGTTGCAGGAGTTATTTTGCAAAAGATATATTTTAAAAGAGATATTAGTGAGGGGAAAACACATTCTTCTCGGCGACGTGGTCTCACTTGATATCCATAAATCGAGATGGCATATTATTATTCACACCAGGCTTTTTATCCGACTCGAAGTTTATATTTTCCCTATAAACTCTCGGGTGCTCAAAATTTGAATTGAGTAGGTCGAGAGTAAGTGTTTACAGGTTAAGTAGGTTTTGACGAATAAAGCTTTCGGAGACGTGCAGGAGGCAAAGATAGCTATTTAGGAGTCTATCTTTATATATTATTAATCCGCTTTGTTTAAGTTACCTTGTTGAAGTGTATGTAAAGACCGATGTTATAAATGTCTAATAGTAAACTATGATCAACCAAGGGGGCATCTTCATATGTCGCTCTTGGAGTATTTTATAATAATTATATTTTATCTGAACCTGGGCAACACTTAGGATTATGTACTAAATATGAAATTATGCCTTTAAAAGGAAACGTGAAATTTCGTTTTGAAATTATGTTTAAAACATTTCGTATTCTTGTGCTTTGATGTTATTGATACAATTAGCATATCTGCATTTTGTCATCAGAAATTAATATTATAGATGAATGCGACATCTGTAGCGGTTATTTTAGGGCCTGAAAATGGGGGATGTTACAACATGGTATCAGAGCATAGGTTTATGTAAAAAACTAAAAGAAAATTTGAATTTTAAAAATAGTTTTGAAAACATAATCCAAATGATTCAGAGAATAAGATTGAGGTATGGGATAACGTTATATTAACGTACTTATATTTGCTATATATAGTATATGGTTTATCTATATTCTCCCTCTCTCTTAGACTGTTCTTCTGTGTCTTACGAAGGTTTGAATGCAGATTTAAGGAAAATAAGATATGGAGGTAGGAAATGGAAGCGTGAATCTCGGTGGTGGAAACACCACTACCAATGGTAATGTCAGGCCCAATACTAGAAGGAACCCGGGTCAACAAACTGCAGCTAATGTAGGTGCTAGAACACCACCAGTTGATATGGGAGCTACATATCAGTTCTTTGTCAACATGATGCAAGCAGGAGCAGCTGCTTTTTAGTTGGTGGGAATGCTAGAGGAGTAAATCATGAAGTTCTCGTTATCAACAACTATGCTATGCTGAGTAGGGACTATGCAAGACTTGGAGGGAAGCCATTTATTGGAACGGAGGATGCTATTGAGGTGGAGAATTGGCTACTTCATTGTGAAAGGATTTTCGCTAATATTGGCTTGAATGACGAACAGGAGAGGAGATTGGCATCTAGGCAATTACAAGGAGCTACATTTGAACATGTGGAATAGTATTACTGTTGGAGTTCCAGAGGAGAATCTGACTTAGGCAGAGTTCAGAAGGAGGTTCGAAGAAAGGTTTATGTCTAAGATTCCCAAGTCAACTTTGCTGAGGAAGTTTGCTGAGGTGGTATAAGGTGATGTGACTGTGCTTGAATATGCAACGAGGTTTGAGGAATTATCCAGATATAGGTTTGCTATGGTTGATACGGTGATTAAAAGGAATGAAAAGTTCATCCATGGATTTAGACCGAAGCTTGCTAGGGCAAGCTTTACCACATATCAGGGATCCATGTGATGTAGTCATAGAGGTAGCTTTGGGAAATGAGGAAAAGCCTTCTCTCTTTAGTGGAAACAAAGCAGTGGAGACTTAGAGTTGGCAGAGTCAGAAAATAAAGTTATTCAAAAGAAGAAAAGAAGATCTGCTAAGAAGGGAAAAGCAGAAGTCGTGTGCTATAAGTGAAACAAGAAAGGACATTTTGCGAACGAGTGTCTTTCAGGTGATGGAAAGACAGTCATTGGAAGGAAGAACATCAAGTGCTTCAATTGTGACCAGATTGGACATTACAAGAATCAATGCAAGAAACCAGCGAAGGTTGAGAAAGGAAAGGTGTTTGCCTTAGAACTAGCTACCTCGAGACCCACAGTAGAGGAGAAAGAAAAGGCTGTGATGGGAGGTACGCTTTTGATTCATGGCTTACCTGTTAGAGTACTGTTTGATACCGGTGCATTACATTCTTTTATATCTCGTTGTTGGTAGATAAGCTTAACCTAGAACCCTTATACCTAGTTACTTCCTTAAGGGTTGCAAATCTGATAGGAGGATACGCAACTCTAGAAATGAGACGTGACCACTTAAAGTTTGAATTATTAGGTCATATATTTGCTTGAAATTTGTATGTGTTTGATTTCGTAGGCTTTGGGATTGTTTTAGCTATAGACTGGTTAAGTAAGTATGATGCTAGGATATTTTTCCACGATAGGAAAATATCACTAAAACACCCTAATGTTCGACGACGAATTTCTATCGGTTTAGAGAACCGTCGAACAAATTTAGAAATAAAATTTCCCGCAAGCGCACGGCGTACACTTATAGTATGTGGCGAATACGGGTCGATCCGTAGGGAATTGATGATTTTAAAAATCTATTCAATCAAATTAAACCAAATTTGAGTGAAAGTTAAGCTAGAGAATTAGAAAATTAGCTAACCAACTAAAAGAAAAGAGATGCAAATATAAGGGTTAAATGACAATTTAGAGAATAAATCCACTCTCTAGATCATGTAGTTCAACACATATGAAATCATAATCTCTCTTTTATGGTCATTAGTGCTTTAATTGATGTGCTTATCATAAGTATGGCATATTTGTGCTATTGATTAGCCAACATAAGCCATCAAACTATAACACACCCCTTAAACCACTTACTAACTTTCATGAAATTTGACAATGAAAATGAAATCTATTTTAAGTATGGCCTATTAACTATTAATTAGAAATATAGACCATCAAATTTTAATTTCAAATTACTTTCTTATGCCATAATCATATTTTGATGAAGAGGCATTTGTGTTAGTGATTGTTTAAGCATAGCCTATTTGGTGTCAACAATATAGGCTATCAAATTCAAAGCAAGAACAACAAATAAAACACTTCATTGATCATCATTAAGCACAAAAATAGAGCATGAATTAACAAATGGTTGAAGCTACATAATTAGAGAGCTTCATTACCCCTAAATTGAAGGGGTTTAGCCTCTCATATTTGTCATTTGATTAACAAATGTAGCTAGCAACATGAATGCAAAAAGAAAGGAAAATGAAAGCTAATGGAAAAGAGAAGCTAATTAACAAGAATTAAAACTAATCTACTTTGCATGAATGTAAATCTACACTACCAACATTAAAGTAAATGAACAAGGAAAGTAAAATGAACAAGTAATTAAATTGCATAAGAAAAAAAAGGAAATTACATGAAAATCAAAATGTCTAAGTAGCCATGAAAAAAAAGAAAGAGAGCTTGTCCTTTTATTTTGAGCCTAAACTAAAAGTAAGAGAGCTAAGAAGAAGAGGGTTACATGAAACATAAGGGGTCTTTATACATGTATGAAACCCTAATTCATATTTTTGGGGAATGCCCAAATTGCCCTTGAGGTAGTGTGGTGGCCAAGTAATCATTAGCATCCCCTAATCATCCATTAAGTGTGTATGAAGATTTGATGGCCCTTTAGCATGTGCATTAGCTCCTAAGTGTACATTAAGGTAGGTGGGTAAGTGGGGTCCTCCATTATCATGCCTTTGAATTATTTCCATCACCATTCCTTTGTATCTTCTTTGTGCATACATACATCTTCATGAAACCACTTGTATATGAAGCCAAATTCCTATAAAATAATATAGAAATTTCCAATTAAATTTTCTCAAATTAATATATGCACAAAAATGACCATTTTGCCCTTGGATGAATATGTGACGATTTGAAAATAATATGAATTTTGGTTTAAACAAATTATAATGCCCGATATGATCATTTATTTAATTTAAATAGATTAAATATGGTGGTAAAAATATGCACATTTACGTGCACATCAAATACCCCTACACTTATCTTTTTATTTGTCCTCGAATAAAGGAAAACTAAGATAAATCCATTTTCGTAGGGAGCACGATTGCATTGAGCATATGCAACAAGCCGTTAAACCTCCGGGTGTCCCCAGTTGGACAAGTGTTGTCTCGTGAGGGTTTTCAGCGGATACTACCTACAAAATCCAAATGCAGGATGAAAATATTTACAAAAATGCAAGATTTATTTACAATGATGTGAATGCAAGTTTTTGAAAATATTTACGAATGAAGGATTTACTTTTAAATTAACACAAATAAGTAAAATATAGGTTTGGTTATTGTCTTGAAAATTTAAGTCATTTACTCATCAAAATTTCCAACAAAAATCAAGTTATCATAGCAAATAGACAATAGTTTAATTCGTTGTTTCGGTTGATAACACAATGTAATTATGAAATGAATCCTTCGTTGATTATCAAAGTTTGCCAAAGTGGTATTTTCATTTCTTTTCAATAAAAAGTTAAATCAAACAAGTTAAAATGGTGCTTGGATTTCAATAGCTTACTTTCTCTTATTTGAAAATTTTATTAACAATATTTACACATGCCTAACTTAGGTAAACTGAGGCCAGATATATTACCCGTGCACTGCCTTGCGGACTGATGTGAGGGGAATACAGAGCGTGGCGAGTGAACACACAAGTGTGAACACTTATCGAATGTAGGTGTTATTAATAAAAGAATTTTTATATACATACACCTAACTCAGATATACTGAGGCCAGATATACCGATCGTGCACTGCCTTTCGGGCTTACGTGCGAAGGGTACAGAGCATGGCGAGTGAACACACGAGTGTGAACACATGACTCTAGGTGTTTATTAAAAATATACATATATACAAGAATTTTTTTGTTTCTAGAGAGAGAGTTTCGCAAAATCATCTTAGCACCATTTAACTTAAAAGACAAAAAAATGTTATATCTTTACTTTAAATCCACCACTCTTTTAAACAAAGATTTTCAATTAGGATATATTTCATAATTAACAAGTATGAATCTTCCTATATACTAGTTAAACCATTGCTATTTGTAATCAAACTTCATTTTTATTTTTGTTAAGACAAATAGGTTTGCAAAAATTTCAATTTAATTAACCAAAACCATATATTTATCCTATAGTGTTTCTTAAAAATAAATCAAAAATGCTTAAATTTATTTTTTTGAGATTTTTTTTAGTTTTGGAAAGAAAAAATAAAAATAAACCATGAAAAATCGAAAATGATGAGTTTCCCCCCACACTTGATTTTGACTGTGTCCCCACGGTCAACCCAAGTGGAAGGAGAAAAATAAAAACATAACCTTTATTTAAATGAAAATGAACGGTATTTACACGAGATCAGAAAGTATATCGCCAAAAAGTAAATGAAACGGTCTTTCAAAGACCGATTCATTTGTCTCATCAAATATGTGAGACACAGCTTAAGCTCAGAAAACCAAACCATACAAGATTTCGAAGTTGAATTTGGATTTGGAAAAAAGAATGCCGTTTTATTGAAAATCGTACGAGTTGTTTTATTTTCAATGTTTTTGGGGTCGATAAAACATTTGATTGAAATTCAAGTTCATTTTCACCACATTGAAATTCAAATTTATCATTGAAAACTTCTTCAAAATTATTGATTTTAAAATCAAAATGGTGATTTAAATCTTCCCCTTTAGAATTTGACAACTCGTTTTTGAAAAGTCCAAAGAAATTGTGTTCGTTAAATTCGTCTTCCTTTATTGGATTATCAACAACTTCATTGCGTAGCTCAAGTTCAAAATCCAAAGTTGTTGTATTCAAATTTTCAAAATCAAGAAAAGGAAGATCTAATTTTAAATTTGGTTCCACACCCTCGAAAGAATTGAAATCCAACTTAATTACCATGTTCTCAACAACTTTATTAAGATCGTTATTTTCAATTTCAAAAGTTGTCATTTGATAATCGTCAATTGTGGTAAAAGATGAATTATTACTTAACTCGTCACACGTTGGGATTTGGTTTTGTTGTTCACGTTGTTTCATGTAAGTTTAAAACAACGAATCTGTGTGATCATTGAAGATTTCATCCATTTGTTCAACAAAATCCAATTTATAGTTATTAACTTGAGAATTTTCGATTTGGATTTGTTGAGAACAAAATTTTTCAATTGTAACGTGGTTTAGATTATTCCCATTGCCAAATTCGTTTGAAAAGTTGTTTCCATTTTCATTTTGAGTTTGAAATTAATTTTGGAGTTCGAAATTGAATTGGCATGGGTTATAATCGAAATCGTTTGAATTTTGAATTGAATTCAATTTTTGATTATTTTGAAAACTTTGATTTGAATCATTGCCTAAATATGAATTACACAAATCATTTATCATTTGATTTTGTTGTGTAGATATTTCAAGTAAAGACAAAATGCTCTTTTCAAGATTTGAGGGTTGGTCATCGTTTTGAAAATTTTGTGGTTCAAAATTTGAATCATTTATACAAAAGTTGTCATTAAAATATCCATACGAATTTGGAGTGAAATCATATGGGTTATATTGATTTTCACAACTATTGTAAAATTCAAGTGAATATGGAAATTCAGACATTTCAAGAACGTTTTTGGTTTTTTTTAAAGGAAAAATATTTACAAAAAGAATTTATTTTTCAAAAGGGAAATTGATTTTTGTTTTTGATTTTTTTTTTGGATTTTCAAATTTTGTCTTTGTTTTTGAAAAGGTTTTATAATTTTTTTTTTGGAATTTGGTTTTTCTAATTTTTTTTTGGATTTTTAAAATTTCTTAAAAAAAGGATTTGAAAATTTCAAAGAAAAAGGAATATATACAATTTTTCTTTTATTTTGGATTTTTAATTATTTTTTTTAAATATGCATGAACTAATGCAACTAAATGAATGCAGGGGTTAATTACAAATGATTTATCCTAATTTAACCCAAAATTGTATAATCACACTCTGTCTTCAATCAACAAGATAGTTCTCGACCAGGTAACGGGCAGGAGTTATCGGCGCACCACGAATCACCGTAGCAATGCAGCCGAAGGTTTAAGTACCTTCAGAGAAACAATTCAGTATAATATTTACGAATCACCGTAATATTTATAACTGATTATTGCTCTGCCGTAGCCTAGACACCAAGAAATTAAATTGTTGAAAGAAGAAAAATTGTCAATATACAATTAAGCGTTATCGATGTCTAACCGTTATTATTAATCACAATTCTAAGATGAAATGCAAAGCAGAAATTAGACGTGTATTAACAATGCAACTATGAATGAATCTTTTTTTTTTTGAATTTTAGATTTTTTTTCAAATATATGCAAGCAAACAATAATGCAAGGCAAATAAAAACAATAGATATAGCAAGCAAGCAATTTTTTTTGGCAGCTGTCCTTCTTTTTATTTCTGCTTCCTACAACCTGAAAATTGAACAAGATATATACAGATTTTTTTTCAGAATATATATACCAAATAAGAAAATAAAACAAGTGAAAACAAAACAATTGAAAACTTGTTTTTTTAGAATAAACAAAATAAAATTAAAAGAAAGCAAACCACTATTCTTTTTTAAGAGACACAAAACAAAAGAGAACAAAACAAAACTCAAAGAAATCAAACTTTTTTTTTTGGATTGGACTAAAAACAATTTAAACACAAAAAATTGAGCAAAAATTTTTTTCTCTCTTTTTTTAAGAAATGGAACTTAAAAGGATTTAGAACAAATCAAATTAAAACTTCACAAAACAAAATAGACCCGGCCCAAAAACAAACTCCACTGCCCAAATGCAAACACGTTATTCCCTTCTTCTCTTTAAAAATAAACAGAACCAAGAAAATCGCTTCTTAAAAAAAAGAAATTGCAAAATCAAAATCACGAACAAAAGAGAAGAAAAAAAATTGGCGATGTGATCGGCTGGATTTGGGTTTGAGGTGCATGCGATTGTTCGATTTTGTGAAACTGGCTAGTTTAGGTAGATATCGCGGCTTGATTGAGAAGTGTTAGGCGGGGAGTCTAGTGGTTCAGGAGGTGGTCGCGTGGTGTCAGCCACTTGATTTTAGGTGTTTTGTCGATCGGAAATTGTAGATTAGGGGCTGCGATGGTGTGGTGGTGGTGAACTCGCGATTTTGGGTTGTTCTGCGATTCGGTGAAGCGATGAAGGTCGCGAAGTCGCGGCGCTGGAAATTGATTGCAGGCGATTGCGAGTTTGTTGATGTTGCGGTGGTAGGTTGGAGTTCGACTCGAGGTGATGGTTGAGAGTCGCTTTTGGGGGTTTCGTTCGATTGTGGTTGGTCGAAGTTGTCGCGATGGGGTAGTTTATGCTAAGGGGGTGATCGAGTTGTACTGTCAGAGGTGATGATCGCAGTTTTTTATGGCCGTGGTTTGGAAGAATGGTCGATGTATTGACTGTTGCAGTTTTTTTCTATGGAAGTTGAAATTCACTGTTTTGTTGATCAGGTGAGGGTATTGCGAATTGGTTGTGAATTTGGGATGAGGAAGTGGGCTCGGTCACCGTCAGGTCAGGCGATTTGGTTATTGGCGGTGCAGATGGAAGTGTGTTTGGTTGTGGTGAGGTTGGCTGTTGGAAATATGTTGGCGGTACTCTGTTTGATTGATGTTCTATTATTTCCTGTCGTGGTTGATGAAGGCAAGTGGTTGATGTACAGAGCAGTTTTGATGGTGGTATGGAGAGGGATATGATGGAAGTGGAAGTGGACTTGTAGGCGATGGAGATGTTATCTGGTGGTTCAGGTTGCTGGCAACAGTGTGCAGGGGTAAGATGGTTTAAGGCTATGAAGATGTGAGTTGAATGGAAGTGAATGTAGATGTAGAAGGATGTGTAATGTCAATGGTGGTCAGTGGATGGAAAAATATGGTTTGTAGTCGAGGGTAATTGCTTAGAGGAGGTGGAGAAGTATGTTTGTATGGAAATTGTATGTGGAGGTTGACTGTCGATTTTGCATAGTAATGTGCACAGAGATGTGCACAGTGCTCTCTCTATTTTTTTTATATTTTGATTTTGAAAGCAATGTAAACAAAAAAGAAAAAAATTGCAAGTGAAATGTAAATTTGAAAGTGTAAATGCAATAAACTAATTTTATTTGAAATTGTGTATGCTCTTTTTTTTTAATAATGAAAATGCTAATGGAAATTGAGAAGAAAAAAAGCACGCAAAGAAAATGCAAAAACAAACAATATAAACATACACACACAACAATTTTTTTTTAAAATGCAAACACACACAAAATATACACACAAAAATCAAACAAAGAAAAATAATTCGAATAATAGAAAATCAAAATCAAATCAACTCCCTGGCAATGGCGCCAAAAACTTGTTCGACGATGGACTTTCTATCGGTTTAGAAAACCGTCGAACGAATTTAGAAATAAAATTTACCGCAAGCGCACGACGTACACTTGTAGTACGTGGCGAATACGGGTCGATCCGCAGGGAATTGATGATTTTAAAAATCTATTCAATCAAATTAAACCAAAGTCGAGTGAAAGTTAAGCTAGAGAATTAGAAAATTAGCTAACTAACTAAAAGAAAAGAGATGCAAATATAAGGGTTAAATGACAATTTAGAGAATAAACCCACTCTCTAGATCATGTAGTTCAACACATATGAAATCATAATCTCTCTTTTATGGTCATAGTGCTTTAATTGATGTGCTTATCATAAGTATGACATATTTGTGCTATTGATTAGCAAACATAAGCCATCAAACTATAACACACCCCTTAAACTACTTACTAACTTTCATGAAATTTGACAATGAAAATGAAATATATTTTAAGTATGGCCTATTAACTATTGATTAAAAATATAGACCATCAAATTTTAATTTCAAATCACTTTCTTATGCCATAATCATATTTTGATGAAGAGGCATTTGTGTTGGTGATTGTTTAAGCATAGCTTATTTGGTGTCAACAATATAGGCTATCAAATTCAAAGCAAGAACAAAAAATAAAACACTTCATTGATCATCATTAAGCACAAAAATAGAGCATGAATTAACAAATAGTTGAAGCTACATAATTAGAGAGCTTCATTACCCCTAAATTGAAGGGGTTTAGCCTCTCATATTTGTCATTTGATTAACAAATGTAGCTGGCAACATGAAAGCAAAAAGAAAGGAAAATGAAAGCTAATGGAAAAGAGAAGCTAATCAACAAGAATTAAAACTAATCTACTTTGCATGAATGTAAATCCACACTACCAACATTAAAGTAAATGAACAAGGAAAGTAAAATGAACAAGTAATTAAATTGCATAAGAAAAAGAAAGGAAATTACATGAAAATCAAAATGGCTAAGTAGCCATGAAAAAAAAGAAAGAGAGCTTGTCTTTTTATTTTGAGCCTAAACTAAAACTAAGAGAGACTAAGAAGAAGAGGGTTACATGAAACATAAGGGGTCTTTATACATGTATGAAACCCTAATTCATATTTTTGGGGAGTGCCCAAATTGCCCTTGAGGTAGTGTGGTGGCCAAGTAATCATTAGCATCCCCTAATCATCCATTAAGTGTGCATGAAGATTTGATGGCCCTTTAGCATGTGCATTAGCTCCTAAGTGTACATTAAGGTAGGTGGGTAAGTGGGGTCGTCCATTATCATGCCTTTGAATTATTTCCATCTCCATTCCTTTGTATCTTCTTTGTGCATGCATACATCTTCATGAAACCACTTATATATGAAGCCAAATTCCTATAAAATAATATAGAAATTTCCAATTAAATTTTCTCAAATTAATATATGCATAAAAATGACCATTTTGCCCTTGGATGAAGATGAATATGTGACGATTTGAAAATAATATGAATTTTGGTTTAACAAAGTTAAAATGCCCGATATGATCATTTATTTAATTTAAATAGATTAAATATGGTGGTAAAAATATGCACATTTACATGCACATCACCTAATCGTGATAAATGAATTGTATACTCAGTAGAGAATCCAAGTTTGGATGTTTGTGCTTTGTTGGGTGCGATGGAGGAGGAAGACGAGTTGAATCGGGTTTTCATAGTTAGATAATTTGTAGATGTTTTTTAGCCTGTTACAGGACTACCGTTGAATCGAGCTATTGAATTTCGAATAGATATTGTACTTGGAGCTGAACCAGCGAGTAGACTGCCTAATGGAATGACACCTACCGAAATGAAAGAGGTAAAGGTGCAGCTGGTGGACTTAGAAGAAAAAAGTTTTATTAGACCGAGCAGTTCGTCTTGAGGAGCGACCGCGGTGTTTGTGAAAAACAGGATGGGTCGTTAAAGATGTATATCTATTATCGTAAGTTGAAAGAAAAGACGATAAAGAACGAATGTCCTTTGCCAAGAATCGACGACTTATTTGATCAGTTGAGTGGAGCCAAAGTATTTTCTCAATTAGATTTGGCGACAAGGTTCCATCAGTTAAGAGTGGTGGAGGTTGGTGTTCCTTTAACGACATTTTGAACAAGATATGGTTCATATGATTGGTCAGTAATGCCATTCGGACTAACTAATGCGCCTGCTTTCTTTGTGGATTTGATGAATCGAATCTTCCGAGAGCACATAGATAGATTCTTATTAGTGTTTATAGATGACATTTTAGTATATTCTAGGAATGAGGGAAACCATGAGACTCACCATACAATAATGCTTTTATATGATTTTAGTATATTTTAGTACTTAAGTGGATGTAACTTAGGCACAGTTGGGGTAAAGAGAGTGAATTGTCCCTCTCCTTCATGAAGGAACATCATAAATGAGAATTGTATAAAATGCTAAAAGATACTTAAAACAGAATGATAAATGTGATTTCTATATCAATTTATTTTTAATATAAAAAATTGATTTCTATAAAAATTATTTTATGTGTTTAAGATATTTGATCCAAAATTATAGACTATAAACTAGTTACAGTAAAAGAAATTAATATCTCATATTAAGTAGTTAAATGGCGCGTCATATTTCATACGCTATTTTAGTGACGACGGAAATTTTAGGAGCATGTCATATAATACTTATAAGTGGATACATCAAGATACGAAAATTATTTTCATAAATCTACCAAATATTATTTATGAAATAATAATTGTTCTCGGTATTGACTGAAAATGAATATAGTTATATTTTATTATGAATATTTTGAATATTCATTATAAAATAAATCTATTAGAATAATGGCATTTTGTTGCATTATCTATATAACACACGAGTATCAAAAAAATTATAATTATTTTGGAATCATGGACTAAGCCTCAGATTTGAGAAGTGATTCTTTAAGCATATGATTACGAATCATATGGTACTGGTGAATTGTATCTCAAACCACTAAGGGCAAAGCACACATTTATTAGGAGCGACATAAGAACTCATAGGATTGACACATATAGATGTATGCAACCGTAGGTCTAATAATACCAGAACGGTTTAACATACTTTGTTAAATTCACCGATGAACTATTGCAGGCATAAACATGTGTATTTAATACACATATAGTATGTCTATGATAAGTTCATAGAATGTAAAATGAAAGCAAATAATATGACATGTAAAACAAAACAAAATGATTTGATTTAACATAATATGTGAGTATATTAGAAAGGAGTTCCAAATGTACCTAAAATGAATAAGATTAAACCTCAAAAGTCACTCCTTCCTATGATACATAATGATATGTCAATAAGGAGTAACTATACTTTGTTGGATAAAGTACGATTAACGATGAGTGAAGTTGAGTTAACTTCTTCCTATAAGGATGTGTACTCAAGAGTAGTTACATAAGGTTAAATTTAATTTCATCTAAAACAATGTCTAAAAAATTATAAAAGCTAAGAATTGATGAAACAACCTCTACATATCCTAGGTCAAGGGGTTGACTGGTTGTATGAGTCGAGAGACTACAATTAATACTTTTTCATGATGGATCTTGTGTGGACCACCCCAAATGAGTTTGGGACAAATCAATATTGATTGACCAATTTTTGTTATGAACATACGTTTCGTAAGCTTAAAACCAAATAAGTTTTATACATGTATATAGGAAATTCATAAAATGTTTATAAATACTTATTCCATTGCTTTGAGAAACAATTGTTGTTCATTGAAACACAAACTCCATGACGAAGGAATTTCTTCTATAAATTATTGGTAGTAAAATGGAATTGGATACGATCCAAAGATAAAACCAATTATAAAAGATGAAACGAAATTAAACAAACATAAGCGGACGCAACTAATTAGAATGTCTAATATAAACTCTCGCACATTAAAGAGAAACTATGATTTTCTTATTGGTGTCAAAAAAAGAATTTCTTCAGCTATCAATAAGCCATTAAGAGTATTGACTTTACCATATGGTATGATGCGTAAATCTAGAATGGATTACAAGCACACTGGCAAAATATGATTTTTTTAAGTTATACCTGAAGGGATATTATCCATTGGCCGTAAATGTGGCTTCGAAATGAAGACTAATGCAGTTGGATTATAAGCTACGTTAATATAATAAAATCGTAAGTATCAATTTTTGAAATTAACATAACAGATTCGTCATTCAGTGTACTTAAGATAATACAGATTTTTCTCATAACACTTATTGTCGGTTTTGACTTTGATTTTTGGAACATACATTTTGAAACAGAAATTAAATAATAATTTAGAATAGACTATTTGCAAACAACAACCAAAATGTCCCAAAGTCGATGGTAGCGATAACATATTTTGTGAGTATTAGATATGATATAAGAACGAGACGAAAGTATTATTCAATAAGCATTAGAGTTAAGCAAGTATTTTGATGGAGAAATCAAAATGTTTAAATTTAAATCAACATGCAGAGGAAGCATGTATCTATAAGAAAGTACACTAGCACTAAAATTTTCTAAAACAATAAGTAAACGATACAATAAAGATTGTTAACAACATATTTGTCTTAAAATCATTTTAGTTTGGTTATTTAGTTTTGGATATTTGATTTCAAATTGAGACCTTCTATAAAAAGTACAAAAGAATGTTGTAATTGTCCCAAAACGACATACACAAACACCATATTAAAATGTTTAATATGGAGCATGTGGGATAAATTTCTTATGATTGGCAATAAGTATTATGGTACATGTTGTATTGTCTAGAGTATTGCATATCGCTTAAGTGTTTGATGCATAAGGCAAGCATCAAATCCAAACTAAGATCACTAGATGAAAGTTTAGAGTGTTCTCGAGTATTTGCGAAATACCAGAGAATTATTTATAGAAACAATAAACTTCTTATGAAGGAGTGCGCGAGCTTGAACTTAATAAGTGATATCGAGTACAGTATGTCAACCCTAAATTCATGTTCAAACTGAAGTTAAGAACTTTATGTTTGAAATGTTCCAAACAATAAGTAGTGGCTGATTCAACCAATAGCTAAGTACAACTTCTTGATAGTGCTACAGTATTATAAGTTAACTAAATGCACAAATTTATAATTGAGCAAGAGGTGATTTTAAATGTTGAGAACCTCATGTCGTTGTTATATGACACCAATGCCGTGATATAGATCACGAAAGAATCCAGATTTCACTAGTAGTCGAAAAACATACTTTGAAATATTTCACATGATAAGGCAGTAATTAGCGTCAAAGGGATTTTATTTTTTTGAGAAAAATGTGTGATCCTCTACAGTAGAGGAGAGCACACATGTACATGTACACACACACACATATATATATACATATATATATATATATATATATACATTTATATATATCTGTGTGTGTGTACATAAAAGCATACTATATTATCAATTTCTATTAATATCGTATGCTTTTATGTGATTTTGGAAGTAGAAATGTTAATAGAGGTTTAGAGATGTTATTAAATCAAAAAATATGTGATATCATGGCTGATATATCCCATATTTACCCCTAAATTAAAAATTAATAAACAGACTAAATTATTAGGCTTTAGGCTTAACTATAGATCAACGGTTTATGCTCTAGACCAAAAGCACATGGACCATCTACAATTTCAAAGGTGAAAGTTGTAATGGATGGTATACTTATGATTCATGATATTCCTGTTAGAGCAATGTTTGATATTGGGGCATCACAGTTATTATTTATATTAATATAGAGTTTATAAGTTAAATATATGTCCTACGTACCTTATACCTTGAGAATCACAAACCCTATCGATGGTTGTGTTACTCTTAGTCCGTGTTATGACAAAGTCGAAGTAGAGTATCATGATCGCATATTATATTGTGATCTACATGTATTTTAGATTATTGGCTTTGGAGTAATCTTGGTCATGGATTGATTGCTCAAATATGAGGCTATATTATTTTGTAAGGACAATATAGGTTCCTTAAAGAATCTTGACAATGTAGAGTAGATTCTTCTTACGCTCAAGAATAAAGGTTAGATGCTTGTGCTTCATTTTAAATAATGGATGCTACGAAGAGTAAGATAGATTGGGTCTTTGTCTTGAGCGATTTTGCTGATGTATTTGAGCTTATGATGGGTTCAACCTCAAAGATATCCATTGAGTTTTGAATAGATCTTATGCTAGGAGCTAAGGCAATGAGTAGACCCTTGAGCCACCTGTTATCCCGCCTTTTGGCAAGACCGTGACACCAAGGAATTGACTAGTAACCAATGACGGCCCATCCTAGAAATCAGTTATACACAAGCTCACTATGGATATCGACGAATTTTGTCCGAGTCCGGATCGAGCCAAAATTGGTAGGACATGACAAACTAAGCCATGAGAGCCAACATTCCAAATCTCAAGTCAATCCGAGTTCGTATGCTCAAGTTGTGAACGATACAAAATTGGTTAAGAATAGCCTCCTTCGACTCGCTCCGGTTCGAATCCATGGGGAATGCATGCTTCGACTCGCTCCGTTAGCAACCAACAGAGGCCAACTTCGACTCGCTTCGCAACGCCCAGGAATGAAAACTTCGACTCGCTCCATTCCACATCCATCAGAGAGTCCTCTTCGACTCACTCCACTCCACATCCATCAGAGAGTCCTCTTCGACTCACTCCACTCCACATCCATCAGAGAGTCCTCTTCGACCCGCTCCACTCCACATCCATCAGAGAGTCCTCTTCGACTCGCTCCATTCCACATCCATCAGAGAGTCTACTTTGACTCGCTCCATTCCACATCCATCAGAGAGTCCTCTTCGACTCGCTTCGCATCCCTCGGAACTACCCTCTTCGACTAGCTCCAGTTTGAAACCATCGAAAGTGCACTCTTTGACTCGCTTCGCTCAAACAACTGTTCGACTCCATCAACTTCGGCTCCACTGCTCAAACCTCCCAGGGTGCCCCATTTCGACTCGCTCGACCAGTGCTTGCTTCGACTCGCTCGACCAAGTGCTTACTTCGACTCGCTCGATCTGGGCACACTTCGACTCGCTCAATCAGTGAACAGTTCGACTCGCTCGAAGCAACATCCAGGACAGAGTAAGAATCAAGTGCCATGTCATCGAGTCGAATGGAAGCGAGTCGAAACAGGAGCGAGTCGAAGGAAACAGCCTACCAAAAACTCCATTTCATATCGATCATATCTCCCAATCTACAAGTCCAAATGCTATGAAATTTTCACAGAAGATTACGTGCATGCTAAAGAATGTCCACGCCAAATTTCGACTCCATTAGATGAAATCTTGATCGAGTCGAAATCTGTTCGTGTCTATCACGGATCGGACCGAAACTTCATGGGCTTGGGCGTGCGGGCCTGGTCATGTGCCAGAGAGGGTCTCCCGAGATCTGAGCGAAATACCAGCCTCCTACACCTATAAATAGACCCCCAAAGCCAACAGAAAAGGGGTTCTTCTTCCTCTTTGAGATCTCCAACGCCCAGACTCCGCCAGATCCAGATCTGAACTTCATTACTGCTGCTACCAACGAATTTCACTGCTGCAAATCATTGTTATTCGCTGTAATTTGTTGAAATCAATTGTAAACAACAAAGGAAGATCAATAAAGCAAACTACTTCATAGTGGACATAGGCTATACGCCGAACCACTCTAAATTCTTGTGTCTCCCTGCATTTTAATTATTCTCATTTCTGAAATTTGGAGTTTTTGTTAGATAATTCTTCTTTTTCCATTTAATTTCTTCACTTTATCTCTTCAAAAACTTCCGAAGAGTGTTGTGCCCAATTTTGGTACAAACACTTTGGTGCTTTCACTGAGAAAAACCAATTTTTCTCCTGCTCTTTGGATCTCCTATCTATATTGGATTGCATAAATCTAAGAAGAAGATCCAGATCTAGAACTTTGAAGCCCTTCCATTTTATTCAGATTTGCATCATATCTAGGAAAGGACTTTCATCTCCTCACCATGGTGAGCACACGTACCACTTCTACAGCTGTTGATCAAGGAGCACGGGACCGACAAAATCCCATGCAATCGCCTCCATCCAACCAAAATGCTGCAGGACCTCCAGATCCATCAGGTCCAATCACTAGACAAGAATTCCAGACATTGCTTCAAGAGTTGACCCAAAGTCGACAGCAGCTAGCGGAACAACTACGCGCCAACACGGAGTTGACTAACCAGCTAAATCGCCAAAGGCGAAGATGATCCAGAAGAGACCAAGGTTCTCACTCTTCCACAGAAAGTTCAGCCTCCTCCGATGGCCAAACTAGATCCACACGTCCACGGCTAGGTGTAAGCTACACCCAAGCCACGAGACACCAACCTGCTTCGACCCTTGGGCAACCTAGAGCTGGACCATCCGCTAGTCTCCGCATAGAACCTTCAACTCGAGGAGGAGCTGCTCCTTATCATGTTACCGACAACATTGCTACTACCACCACTGCCGGACGGGGAGTTGACGCTAGAAACCAAGCTGATCCTCAACGTTGCCAACGAGAGCAGACTCCTGAGCCTTATGTCCCTGAGGATGTTGAGCCAAGGAGGCGAGGCATGGACCATCGACCGCGTCCGGTCCAGACTCGCGCTGTGGAACCCGACCACACCCTGGCACAACATGCTCCAAGTACCTGAACGCCGGATATACCAGCGATGATCCGTGAAAGTCAGGGTCTCTCTAATGACGACTGGGGAATCTCCCGAAGTCATACCCCTTTCACCGATGACGTTTTATATGCTGAACCACCTCGGCACTTCAGGATGCCAGCTTTGGCAGTTTATGAAGGGAGATCTGATCCCAATCAACATGTCCTAAAATACAAATGGCTGATGAATGCTGCTAGAGCTGATGATGTAGTAAAGTGCCGTAGCTTCCCCATTTCCCTAGGGGGCATCGCTACCATGTGGTTCACTCGTTTGCCACCGCGATCCATCTCTAACTTTGACCAGATGGCCACCAAGTTTGTCGAACAATTTCGTATGCACATGGCGAGGCCTAAGGACGTTAACACTCTGTTTAGTGTTACGCAAGCTCCCGGAGAAACACTTAGGCGTTACTTGGAGCGATTCCATGCTGCATGTGCAGAAATAAGCAATCCCAACGATAACTCTATCCTGATGGAACTGACTAAGGGGATTGATGCTGATTCCAAGTTCGGAAATTGGTTAGCTGGGAAACCACCTGCGTCATTGGACCGTTTCTATGCCAAGGCAACCCAATTCCTGAGAAGGGAGGATGCGAAACAGTCTAGGAAGCAGGATGACGCAGGGCCTAACATCGAAGGTATCCAAAGTAACATCGCTGTTAAACAGTCCGGAGATAGTTCTGGAAAAATTCAGTTGAATATCCAAAATAAATAGAATCAGCAGAGGGACAATAGAAATCAGAACAAAAAACGCGATCAGGATCGTGGACCACGGCGTAGAGCTTCCATGTATGATAATTACACTCCATTGAACACATCGTTGGAAAATGTGTATTTGCAGACCTGCAATACCATGCAGTATAAGAAACCTGCCCCAAAACCACCAACTGAAAGACAAATCCTAACAGGAAAGTTCTGTAGATTTCATGAGAGTTATGGCCACAACACCAATGAGTGTCGTCACTTACAAGACCTCATTGAAAAACTGATAAGTGAGCGAAAGTTGGATCAGTATGTACGGGCGCCGCAATCCGGTGGTGCGGGCCCATCAAATCAGAATCGTGCGCCGAATCAGGAAAGACAGGAGGAACTCGCTCGTACAGACGGGAGGTTGGTCATCAATACAATAAGTGGTGGTCCTCACCCAGCAGATCAAAGCTGGAAGGAAATGGAGTTGTATGCTAGTTCTATCAGGCATGCGGACTTCGAATGTTGCAGTAACTTCGATGAAGGAGCTCCGGCCAAGCAGCAGAAGACGATGACGGATGACATCGTGTTCAGGAACAGAGACGCTGATAAAGTCGAAGCCCCCACTATTGATCCACTGGTCATCTCGGCACAAGTAGGTCCCGCTTGGATGAAGAGGATCTTAGTTGACAGTGGGAGCTCTATGAATATTTTGTTCAAACGAGCTTATGATCAAATGAAAATGGAAGCCACAGACTTGAAGCCTTGTCAATCTCGAGTCCATGGTTTCAACGGAAGTGCTACTATACCCACCGGAATGGTGGAACTGCCAGTGGAATTGGGAGTCGGAGATTGTCGGAGAGTACGGATGTCGCAGTTCATTGTTTTGGACATAGACTCTCCTTACAATGCTTTCTTGGGAAAGCCGGCCCTCGCTGAATTCAGGGCGGCCATCGCCCCATGGTGTTTAACTTTAAAGTTTCCCACTGATCATGGAATAGGAATCATTCATGGAGATCAGGCTGCTGCCAGAGCCTGCTATGTTGCTGAGCTGCGGGAGGCGCAGTGAAAGGAAAAAGGAAAGGGCATGGAGGAATCTCTCTACGTCCGTTCCACCGATAATTGACAATTAACGCCCAGGCCCAGGCCCGGGCACCCCAGCCAATTCCTCAAGGATCTTGACCCAAGAGAAACTGAAGATGAAGGAGAATCTAAAGAAAGTCAAGCATCCCCGGCCGAACTGACGATTGATGTCCCAATTGACAGTAACGATGATTCAAGAATGATAAAGATTGGATCTCAGCTAAGCTAGCAAACTCAGGAGGAATTGGTTGAGTTTCTGCGGGCAAATCTTGATGTATTTGCCTGAACACATTCTGATATGTGTGGGATCCCACCGGACATCGCGAGCCACACTCTGAACATTGACCCGCGGCATGTCCCGATCAAACAAAAAAGGCGCGGTATGGATCCAGAGAGATCTGCCGCCCTTAGAGAAGAAGTAGAAAAGCTTGAAGCGAACAGATTCATTTGAGATGCGCTATATCCTGAATGGGTGTCGAATCCCGTGCTCGTCCGAAAGCCAAACGGGAAGTGGAGAACATGTGTCGATTATTCCGATCTGAATAAAGCGTGCCCCAAAGACAGTTTCCCGCTTCCTAGAATTGATCAGCTAGTGGATTCGACGGGTGGACATGAACTCTTATCCTTCATGGACGCATATTCAGGCTACAATCAGATACCGATGCATTTACCCGATCAAGAACATACCATCTTCGTAACCAATCTAGGACTTTACTGTTACAAGGTTATGCCGTTCGGACTCAAGAACGCCGGGGCTACTTACCAACGATTGGTCAATCGGATGTTTGCTAATCAAATCGGGAAAACAATGGAAGTATATGTAGACGACATGCTTATGAAGTCACGACTTTCCACCGACCATGTAAAAGACCTGGAAACTATGTTCAACATACTTCGGGAATACCAGATGAAGCTCAATCCCCTGAAATGTCACTTCGGAGTTGCATCCGGAAAGTTCCTTGGGTTCATCGTTAACGCCCGGGGAATCGAAGCTAATCCTAAAAAGATTTGGGCAATCAGAAATCTTGAAACTCCCAAGACTATAAAGCAAGTCCAAAGTCTCAATGGAAAGGTAGCAGCATTGAGCAGGTTCATTTCAAAGCCCACTGACAAATGCATTCCCTTCTTCGATCTGATTCGAAAAGGGAAACGAACCTTTGAATGGACCACAGAGTGCGGGGGCGCTTTCCAAGCACTAGTCCAACATCTGTCCACGCCGCCGATACTGTCGAAGCCTATTGATCATGAGAAGTTGTATGCGTACTTGGCAATATCAGAAAACGCTATCAGCACTGCCTTGGTTCGAGAAGAAGACGGGGTACAGAAGCCAGTGTACTACGTCAGCAAACGATTAACTGGGGCCAAAAGGAACTATCCAAAGTTGGAGAAGTTGGCTTACTGCCTTGTAATCGCATCAAGAAAACTACGACCGTATTTTCAAGCACATCCCATAGTCGTCTACACCGACCAGCCGTTACGACAGGTCCTTTCGTGGCCTGAGACGTCTAGTAGGCTACTTAAGTGGAACATCGAATTGAGTCAGTTTGATATTACTTACTCTCCAAGACGAGTGATACAAGGACAAGTCCTCGCTGATTTCATAGCTGAATTCACCATTCCAGAGGGCTTGCCCGAAACCAGTAAATCCCCCGAATATGTCTGGAAGATGTATACCGATGGGGCATCAAACGACCGGTGTTCGGGCGCTGGTGTTGTACTCGAAACCCCTGAAGGCCGATCTATATGCTACGCTTTGAAGTTTGACTTTCATGCAACCAATAATGAAGCTGAATACGAAGCCCTCTTAGCTGGCTTGAAGCTTGCCAGAGATCTGAAAATCATCGCTGTGGAAGTTTACTGTGATTCACAATTGGTTGTGTGTCAAGTACGGGGAGAGTATCAGGCAAGAGATCGAAGGTTGGCTTCTTACTTAGCTCGAGTTCAGGAAATGCTGAATCAATTCGATTACTACGCCATCTACTGTATACCTCGGGAGCGTAACCAAAAGGCCGATTCATTGGCAAAGCTAGCCAGCACAGGTAAAGCTCAACAAATGGGACTCGTTCCCGTAGAAACGCTATCTTCCCTAAGTATCGAACGGACAGAAATAAACTGGGTATGCGAAACCGTTCCCGAAAAGGATTCATGGATGACTTCACTCAGAAATTACATTGAGCACGGAACCCTGCCGGAGCGCAGGAGTGAAAAAAGACAAGTCCTTCGGAAGGCCTCACGATTTACCATCCAGAATGGACTCATGTACAGAAGAGGGTACTCGGTTCCCCTACTCCGGTGTATCACTTACGATGAAATTAAACAAGTATTGCGCGATGTGCATGAAGGAGAGTGTGGCGATCACACAGGAGGACAAGCACTTGCCAAGAAAATACTTCGCTACGAATACTACTGGCCTACCGTGAATCGTGATGCGTTGGACTATGCAAAGAAATGTGATAGGTGCCAGAAATATGCCCGAATTCCTAGAGCTCCTCCTACCGAAATAACGCAAATGGTTAGCCCGTGGCCGTTCGCAATGTGGGGCATCGACATTATCGGTGCTCTACCTCTGGCAAAAGGTGGTGCAAAGTACGCCATCGTCGTAGTTGATTACTTTACAAAGTGGGCTGAAGCCGAAGCTCTCGCTACCATTACAACGAAGAAAGTAATCAACTTTGTGGTTCGTAACATCATCTGTCGATTCGGTCTCCCACACACCATTATTACGGACAACGGAACCCAATTCGACAGTGCTGAATTCAAAGATTTCTGCAAACGATTTCACATCCAAAAGAAATTCTCCACAGTTGCACACCCTCAGGCAAACAGGCAGGTCGAAGCAGTTTATAAAGTTATAAAATCCATCTTGAAAAAACGACTGGAGAAGGTCGGGGGCAAGTGGGTTGATGAACTTCCTATGTCCCTATGGGCTTACCGAACAACCCACAAGACCGCGACTGGCCACACTCCATTCTCTCTTTCTTACGGCTCAGAGGCCGTTATTCCAGTCGAGCTAGAAGTACCTTCTCAACGTGTGACATACTATGATCCAAAGACAAATGCTATATTACTTGCTGAGTCTCTCGATCTACTAGATGAGAAGCGTGAAGAAGCTGATTTGAGGGAAGCTGCGCATCGAAGTCGAGTTGCCCGATTGTACAACGCCAAGGTCCGTCCGTGAACCTTTGAACTACGCGATCTCGTCTTAAAAAGAATCTATCTGGTTCCTTCGCATATGAAGCCGACATTGGAAGGACCGTATGTTATTGAACGGAGGCTCGGAGATGGCACATTCAAGTTATCGACCGTCGACGGTCTTACCCTGCCAAGAGCTTGGAATAGCGAAAGCCTTCGCCGCTATTACACCTGACAGGCTATTTTTATCCATTTAGTTTACTTTCCTTTTCTGCAATTTGTTTATGCATTTCGAAATTATAACTTGTAATAAGGCAACTAACTTTGCCGTACTTTCTTATTTCAGCAATAAAATGCAACCTCTTCGAGCCAGAGCTGTGATTTACTTGAAATACTTCATATGACCATCACTATGTACGGAGAGCTAAGTTTCACCATACGGTGGGATTTATTCAAATAGAGAGTGACTGCGATGCAACCAATCACTCGCTAAGTGAAACCCGAGCTCGGGGGCAAGCCATCACATCAAAGTCAAAAAAGGATTGACACACGACAATCCTTCATCAACTCTGTCTTCCCAAAGCGCGAACCAGAGTATAAACATTCAAATCCGTATTCCCAGAGTGCGAAGTGGAGTATAAACATTCAACTCCGAGTTCCCAGAGCACGAACCGGAGTAGAAACATCAACTCCGTATTCCCAGAGTACGAAGCGGGGTATAAACATCCAACTCCGAGTTCCCAGAGCGCGAACCGGAGTATAAACATCAATCCGTATTCCCAGAGTGCGAAGCGGAGTATAAACATCCAACTCCGAGTTCCCAGAGCGCGAACCGGAGTATAAACATCAACTCTGTATTCCCAGAGTGCGAAGCGGAGTATAAACATCCAACTCCGAGTTCCCAGAGCACGAACTGGAGTATAAACATCAACTCTGTATTCTAAGAGTGCGAAGCGAAGTATAAACATCCAACTACGAGTTCTCAGAGCGCGAACCGGAGTATAAACATCAACTCCGAGTTCCCAGAGCGCGAACCGAAGTATAATTATCAACTCCAAACTCCCGGAGCGCGAGTCGGAGTACAAGTGCCAATTCCAAGTCCCCATGTAGCGGACATATGATTGAAACTCAAGCCAGCATGACCAACCGTCAATAAACAAATGAGGAGCCTCGGAGTGCGAATATGATCATCGACAATCGGACAAGCCTGAATAAACCACTCAATCCCCGTTTGTCTCAAACGCCCATCCAGCGGCACTAGACTCGGCATGCTATAAGAAAAGGGGCAATCGCTGACTTATGTTTTACAACATACCACCAAGACTGGGGGGCAAGACTTAAGCATCGACCATCGACTGAAGCAATGCGACGTCAAAATTCGACTCGTTTCCCGGTCGCAAACCATGTCCACAATACCCGAACTTGGCGAACAGAAACAAACTTCATTCGGAAACTGAAACTTCACAAGTGCATTTCAGACACTGAAACACTTAGACAAATACACAATGACAAAAAAGAAGTCAAAAAAGAAAAGTTTCATTTCTATTGATTATAGAAGAAGTTCGTGTACAAGTTTTCAAAAAATTCCTACTAGCAGGGGCCGAACCCGCATCAATACACGGCTAACAAATGCAAATCAAAATACACCAAAAGAGCATGCCTAATCTTTCTTCTTCCTTGGCTTCCTCCTCGGTATGGACCCGCTGGAGCCATCGCCAATCTTCCTCTTCGAACCTTTGCTTTTCGGCAGTTGGTCTTCAGGCGAGGGCATTATGTCGACGTCCTCCTCCGAACTCGTGTGAATAATAATGCTCCTTATGGGCGGAGTCAGAGGAATGGGATCAATTACAGAAGGTGGAATGGGTAGGCTGGTGAGGAAGACAGTACCACCAAGAGACATCATTCCGAGCAGGGCAGGTCCCGATGCTGCCATCCCACCTCCAAAGCTACCGCCATGGGCCGCTGCCGCCATTTCAGTGTCGATTTGAGCGAACATCTGCTCTTCAGTTACTGCTCGAGCCCCACTGAGAGCATCAGCGGTCAGCATTGATGAACTTGCAGCAGTATCAGTTCCACTCATGACAGATGGCAAGTCAGCAAGAGGGTCGCCGTGACGACGAAAGAGTTCGTCCATTAGCTGCTCGTCAAACATAATTGTACCTCCCTGCAGATCGTCAAGCGGAGCAGTTGTACTCATGGTGGTTGCTTCGGTCGCAATAGCCTCCTGCGTTTGATATAACTCTTGAGTAGCAGGAGGCATGGCCGGTGCGGCATTAATCACTGGACAAAGAATGAGAAAACTGTTAGAACTCAACTGGATCGAAGATTTCGACTTAAGAAAGATATGTGGAATGTTCAGAATACCTTCCTCAGTTTGATTCGTATGCGGCGGAGCGACATCAGTAACTTGCGCTGTAGCCGAAGACATCTGCGGTTGGTCTGGATTATAAGCAAGGACGGCTTGGAGATCAGCCGCAGATGAGGATTCGGGCTGGGTTGACGCGGGAACTTCAAGACTTGCTTTATGGTGGTCAACTCCAGAACCCTCTCCCACTTCAAAGTGCTGGGCGCCAAGTTTTTCCTTCTCGCGCAGAATCATCGACTCATGGAGAATCCTCTTTTCATCATCAGTCAAAATGCGATTCTCGAGTTCGAATTCATCCACGGACTCGTCCTGATGCGCCTCTTTCTCCTCCTCGACCAGTCGACCCCAAGCATTATAGAGATGCGTCGGAAAATCATCAAGCTAGGCTAGACCCCTGTGCCTCAGCACATTAGCATTGTAGACAACAAGAAGGTCTTCGATGTCAGCCTCTAACCTGGACTCGTCCAACTTCACCCTCTCCTCGACCTCAGTCTCCACTTTCTGGACTTTAGCCACGGCCGCATCCCGTTCGTCCCTGAGCAGGACAGCTTGTTCGCATGCCTCCTGGGCTGCATTGTTTGCGTCATCTTTCTCCTTGGCCATATCAGAAAATTTGGCCTTGAGTTCATTAAGCTCCTTGACCGCCGCGTCCCGCTCGGCAATAACTTTGGTGTTTCGGTGGCTCATCTCCTCCACCAGGGCAACGTGTGTCTGCCCCAACCTCTCCATTGCCTCCTTTGCTTCATCTGCTCTTTTGGTGGCCTCGATTTCCGATTTCCGAGAAGACTCGGCCTCAGCATTGAGCACTTGAATGATCCGGTCCCTTTGAGCAAGGTCGGACTCTATATTCTCGAGTGCTTTGGCTCGCTCAACAGCCACCTTAGAAGCCTTCTTCGCAGCCTTTACCCACTGTACTAAGTGTAGATGTCATGAATGTACTCATGCATCGTGTTTTCCACTCCAGACGGAATTCTTTTCAAGTGTGGTGGGAAGACATAGCCATCGAAGCAGATGTTCGGGAATTCCTTCCGCATCTGAGCCAGTTTAAGGGCCCCTTCTCCTGTGGGCTCGGTGGGGACCTGCTCTGTAATTATAGAGGCCGTAGTCTCGACTCTCTGAAGATGAGTCTCAGATCTAGAGGTATGGGAAGTTGGCTTGTGACGAGGAGGCTCTGGCGGGTGTGGAACGAAAACAGGGGGTGGAGATGGAAGTCTAGGAAGAGGAGAGCGCGATCTAGACAGATGTCTATACTCCCTATCCCTATCACGCCCGTACCTATTTTGGTGGGAGTACTCGCGGTCACGATCTCTATCCGAGTCCCTCCTGCGGGAGACATAATAAGAAGAAGATTTTCGGGCCGAATGGAGACTGCCGAGCATCGATCCTCTTCTAGACATAGTACCTAAAAATGAGCAACGAAGAAAGAGTTAGTGACTTCCTAAGTTGGACGAAGTACAGTTGTGAATCATGTAGTGTAGTGAAGTGTATGCATGTGCAATCCCCCGACCAACCGGAAATGTCGGCCGCACTCGTAGCAAGCGACCCGCTCGGTTCAAAAGCACTATCAAGCCCCTCCGTCCCGGCATCGTGTGGAGACGACACAAAATCCGGGATCAGAATATCATCAAGCCCTGCAAAAGGACTCTCCACTTGCGGAGGAGGAACCTCCGAAATTCTAATCCCCTGGAAAGGTAAAGACACGACCACGGATTTAAATCTCTTGGATTTAGGGCATTTGTGAGCAGCGGCCTTGCCTTTTCTTCTTCCTCCCGAATCCAGGACATCATCAGAAGGCCCAACTGGGAGCTCGGTATCAGTGGGCATTCTTTCCGGATCAATTTCTTCGGCAATCACGACTGCGGGCTCTTTGCGCTTCACCCGTTTCTTCGGGACCACTTTATGTATCCCTTCCAGATATATGCTCTGTCTCCGTTCTATCAGCCCGACAGCCCTCAAATTCTTATCGGTCAGGACTAAGTCTATGTGCCTCTCTTCGCCCGGAAACGCTTAAAGGATCCGAACAAGCTCTCTGAAGTATGCGCCATCGGGACGAGAGATTGCAGCTATAAGAAAGGAAAAGTATGTTAGTTTTGAAGTCAGTTACTAGTATCTCAACGATTCAAGAGAGAAATGGCAACACTTACGTCTGTCCAACCACCGCCCAGTGAATCCAGGGGGGCACCGAACGTAGAACCATTCAGTTTTATAGTAACTTAGCCTTCCCCAGAAGCCCAGTACAATGTGGCAGCTTCTGACCGCCTCCAGGAAGGTGAAAGAAGGACTGTCTCCACGGCTTTTGACATTGAATAAATATCTGGTTTCGATCGGCTTCGGCGGTCGAAAGAGGATCTCCATAAATAAGACGAAGGTGCTGTTCAACAAGGCATACCCATTGGGGTGTAGCTGAGATGGAGCTATGCCAAGAAACGATAACATCTCCCTTATATATTCATTGAAGGGAGGAAGTGGCCCTGCTGTGCAAGCGTGCCGGTTGAAAGCAGTAAACCCCTCCAGGGGATCGTGTGGCCTGTCAGTTGGCCCAGGAAGTAGCACGTCGTCAAGCGACAAACCATGCCTTAAGCAATTCCGTCCTAGCATATCTTCAGAGATACCCGACGGCACATAATCTGTTGGATTGAGAATAAACCGAGCACCCGAACGCTCGTCCGGAGCTGGCCCTATAACTTCGGCTTCGATAACCGGTATCTCTATGGTTGGAGGAATAGAACTTGGGAGTTCCGGCTGTTGAGAACTTGAAGGGTCCATGACTAGCTAGCTTATAAAAAATCATTGTTAAACTGACAAATAACACTCGAGCATCCCCCAGTGTAAAGTGTGTGAGTGTGTGTTGTGCAGTGCAGTACTGTATGTTATTTGAGAAGAACAACCGGATTAAGGGAAACATGTAAACGACGAGACTTCGGGATTCAATCGGAAGGACCGTCATCGCTAAACGTCACAACCGTGCCATCTAGTTATTAGCTATCTGTCCAAGTTAAAATGTGTTATTATTTTAGTAAGTTCCAGTTTCATCAACGAACTTCAATATGCAATCAGGTATGCGGTGAAACAGTTAAGTCTAGTTAAGCAAATCTGAAGCTCGTTGGAGTTAAGTGGTCAAAGGCACTAGAATTTTCGATATCGTCGAAATTAAATCAGTGGTCAATCATCAAAGGTTCAAGTTCAAGACAATCGCTCCGGTTCAAGTTCGAAACGTTCACTAAGGCGCGAGTTCGAATCGATTGTTCAGGGTGCGCAGTTCGACTCGGTTCAAAGCCCCGCGTTTCGACTCACTTCGAAGCCTCTGCTTCGACTCGATTCAAAGCCCCGCATTTCGACTCGCTCAGTTCACAGCCGTCAAGGAAGCTGTAACGATACGATCTTTCGATGCTCGAAAGTCGACATTAATACGTCCACTGTATCAAATGCCGCGCAATCGAATGCCGGAAAACCGAACCATTAGGGTTAAAAAGAAGAGGTAGAAGAAAACAGAAGAAAAGTAAGAACAGAAAAACAGAAATAGAAACAATATCAGAATCTCACATTCGCAGCGGAACAATATATAATAGATGAATCAATAATCTTTAAAACAAAAGACTATATCAGTTTATACATACATCAATCAGAGTCAACATACAACTCAATACAACAATGGACAGTTATATAAACTTGTCCTCATACAGAATACTTAGCGGAATAAACAAACAAGTACGGGAGTACGTCTCGTCATCCAGCTTGCCTCCAAAGCTCCAGAATATCCAGAATATCCTGATGACATAACTCTAGGCTGCCCGTGTGGAAAATTATGGGCACCCAGAGTTTAGAAAGGGAACAATAAACTCCGAATCATTCATGGTGACTGGTGTGAGATCGTAAAGCAGTTATTTTCACAAAGAAAATAAAACCAATTCGCAATGCTTTTGGAAAATGAAACTACCATAAGGCCTCCCGCCACACACACAATGCAAACGCAGAATTGGAGGAGATTTCTCCTTATGATAGTCAAATATGCTTACTATGAAAAATCAGTTGATATTATTATTAATGTCTAGTGTGGAAAACATTTCGAAAGTATAATATTAATCTTAGCCAGCATAGGCATTCCGCACTTATGCCTACTATAGCTACTATGTTCAATAGCAGGTAACCGCCACATTCAATAGCAGGTTATACAACTAAAACCGTACAAGGTTCGTATTGTTTCTTTGGATTTTCCAACAAATGGTCAGGCAAAGGAACTTCCTTACACCGAAATGGAAACGCCTCTGGAAAGACGCCCCGAGAGTCAACCTACTCTCTGTAAATACAAGGTCGACGCTACCTCACGCTGTACAGTTGTAACTAGGTAGCTAACACACAAGCTATGTCATCCCCTGATCGTTACCGACCTTTATCCGAGGATCCTCAACCACAAAGCAAAAACCACAAAGTATAATAAATTTGCAGCATCAACATAGGTAAAATATCTGGGCTCCATACCATGATATCACCTTTTATCCAGAAGGAAATGACATACTCTAGGGGCGCAACCCCTAACAACCTTGCCGCAACATTCCTGTTTCGACCATTACCGGGTTGTGAGGCTCGACGAAGTCTCGTCCACAAAGCTACACTTTTTCAAAAAGCCATGCTTTGATCAACAAATGATCAACAACACTTCGTATGCCACATTACCAAATTGGGAATGTATCACTAGTAACCATCAACTACATAACCTCTGAGCTCGTACGTCTCAGAGAAGGGTGTTAAGCTAAGAGAATAAATTCTCCGCCACTAATAGAAATGTATTTGATAGAAACCAGCTTTACATCTCAAAGTGTAACGTCAGACACACATCCATACAAGTCCGTTACGGGATCGAACGGAACCGAAGGCACTTCCAAAGAAGCCCTTGCAATCCGGGTATTCACTAATCACGTCCGGACTTCCCATCACAAGAAGAGTGATATAAATCTCTATACCGGAGCAACTCGGTGCAGAGACATTCGACGGGTTGTCCTTTCATTTTCGAAAATACCCGGTCTTCACACTGGTCTTCAAATGATGTCCATTCACGACGTATCACTATTCGGAATGGGTTATATGACACAAAGTCCTCTCCCGGCTTAACCGAATAATGAGCGCTTGTTTTAAAAACAAATTCAAGTGCCACTTCAAAGGCAAATATTGATAGTCGGTTATTTAACTATCAACAACATTCACAACAATCAACCGATTTAAATAATTTTCCCAAATTATTTATTTTTCAAAATATCTTCACAAGATATATATTTTTCCACACTTCATCACTTTGAAAACAATTTTCAAATCATATTTTCATTCGTGGAATAAAATTTCCGAATGTTATTTATTTTCACTTTTCCTTTACAAATTCCATTGTGAATTAAATTTCCAAATATTCACTTATACACGATTTTCAAATCGTTTCTCAAATATTCACTTTTAACTCCAAATCAACTTTCAATTGATATCCAAATTGATTTCAAAATTTACTTCAACACCAAATCAATTACAAATTGATTTCAAAATTCATTTCAACACCAAATCAATTACAAATTGATTTCAAAATTCATTTCAACACCAAATCAATTACAAATTGATTTCTAAGTTTAATCCCAAATACCAAATCATTTTACAAATCAATTTCCAAATTTATTCTCAACACAAAAATCAATTTTCATTCAAACACCAAATAAATTTTCATATCAATTTCCCAAAGATTTATTTTCCAATACCAAATCAATTATCAATTTGATTTCAAACAAATTTATCACTTTTTAAATAAATCCCTTTATTCTTTTCCAAACCATTTAAAATTCCATTTTTTATAAATTCTTCAACTTTTAAACAATATTACTCAAAACCCATTTATAAAAATCATTTCACCATATTTTGGAATTAATTCGATAAGATTACAAAAATCAACTTCATACTTTTTTTAATTCCTTCTTTTAAATTCACCCAATTCTTTCAAAAAGAATTCACTTAAAATTTCCAACTTTAAATTTCAAAAATCCAAATTTATTTATTTCTGGTATCCAACGATACCAAAAATACATTCGGCTAAATTATAGCCTTCAACACATTCAATCGTCAATATAATCATTCAAAGATTATCAATAAATCATCACACATCATATGAAACAAATTCATACAATATATGTGTGATGACCTGGTATTTTAGTAATATGAATTAATCCAATTAAATATTATGTACACTGATCATTTTAAAGTAAATCTTCTAGAAATAATTTCCATTTATTTATATAGATTTGTATTTTGAAAAGGAAATTTGATTTGTAAACTTAAAATAAATTTTTTTAATAAAATTTATAATAAAATTTATCTTAAAATACTTTGTCTTGTTAACATTAGGTATAAAAATATACATATAAGTATAAAATGTAAACCCTATTGAATATAATTTAAATAATGATAGTTAAAATAAAAATATGAATTAAGTTATTACTGTATGCTTGCAACATAAACTGGAAAGTTGTAAGAACAAAGTATAAAATAAAATAAAACCAAATGTAATGTAAACCCAAACACAAATATATGTGTATAAAACTATTCAAACTAGAAGTCAGATAAAACAAACATCTCCAGAATAAAGCTTCATACACAAGCCAAAATCTACCTGTAAAAGAGTATATTTTTATACAAATTATTTATATACACAGCACACATAATTATAGTATGTAAACATCTTTAGAAACCAAGGCATTAAATGCCATCATCCCAGCCTCAATTCTGTCAATTCAACATGTTTACAAATCTTTACATTTCAGACACAGAAGAAAAATAAAATAAATAAATCAGTTCATATCAAAACAGAATAAAGAAAATGACTTAACCAGATAACACCTCTCTTAAGCATGCTGTTATCTTGTGTTTATAAGTATGCATCTTGCTACTTTATGTTCGTTTTGAAATCGTACAAAAGAAAAAAAAATATTCAAGTTTGAACAAAAGGAAATAGAAATGTCTTTGAACCTGTACAAGCAAACATAAAAAAGATAGTACCGTGGTATTAAATGCTGACAACATTTTTGTCAACTCGAAAATGCCTTCAGCCCAAAGCAAAGAAAAACCACTGATATTGTACAAACAAGAATCATATCACCCTGTTCAAAGAAAATATCACATGTACAACTCATTTTCTATATATCAAGCTTTTCTTCATTTCAGTTCGTATATTCCAAACAAAGAAAATATCATTTCATATTCAAGCAAGCCTCAACTTAAAAACATCTCACTAAAACATCAAAACAATTTATCCAAAGCCTGAGATCAAGAAGAAGGGTCAACTTGCAAGAATTCACAACCTGTTTTAAACATAAAAGAAGAGCCCTGTTTTCTTTCCTTTGGTAACAATGTGAGTAAACTGCTACTCTTTTAAATGCTTAAACTTGGTTGAAAATACATGCAACAATTGATGATAATAATAGCTTAAATATGACGTGCATGAATGAAAGTGTTTGTCTGGGTATATGAGTGAAGGGCTGTGAATATGTATGTGATATACATGTCAAGCCTGTACATAGCTTGTCTGCTCTGTATCAAGAAAATGGGATTAAATATCATCTTTGAAAATCAATCCTTTTATACATGTGAGTAACCCCTATTTTAATCTATTATCTCCCGATGCATGTGAAAATACTTGAGTAATATGGTGAAAAATGTCTGAATGGGTGCAATCTGATAGATGAATATCTATGAGTAAACATAAATTCTTTTAAAAGTTTAAACATCTGTAAAACCTGTACATGCAACAATTTATTTGTAGAAATGATTCAAACATGTTTTGTATGGTTGTATAAATGTGTTTGCCTGATTTAAAGATTTGATTTGCTGTGTATATGTGTGAACATGTCTGTGTAAAGAACTTCTAGCCTCTGTTTTTTGGATTTCAGACCTCAAACCTCTTTCAAAAATTCTTTAACTCTTCACTCAAATACTTTCAGGAATTGATGATTAAAGAAACTTTGATTGTAAACAGGATATCATATTTTTAAAAATGTTTTCTAGTGAATTTATTGAGCAGTTATTTTGAAAACAAGAAATAACAGTAGAAATCAATTCAAGTCTAAAATTCGATTGTCTAAATTTTGTGTTTTGATTTTATAGTTTGATTCGTTTTCGAAAATGATGAATTTTGATAAAAATCTTTAGATTTTTAAATTCGTATATATTGTGATATGGAAGGTTGAACGATAATTGGTGTTTGGTCGGATTCCGATGATCCACAATGAGTTGCATGTCGTGTGTGGGTCTGAAGGTAGCTGGAGTTTTGGGGATCGTTGGAAAAATGGTGGATGGAGTTCTAGATCACTGTGGTGGCTGGACGACATCAATGTAGGGTTTAATGACCTATTTTGGTCGTAGTATTTCTCGAGGTAATTCCGTCGTCAAGGGAGGATCGAAGGCGATCGGAGTAGGGCGAATCGATGTGTGAGGTCATGGCGAGGCTCTGGACGAAGTTGCATGGTCTTTGGTGGTCGGGATTGGCGAGGCGAGATGGTTTTAGATGATCGGTTGGGTTCCGGTTTTGAATCAAACTGCTTGATTTTGGACTACGATGAATGGAAGGGTTCTGGGCGTTTGAGTTGGTCGACGGTGATGTCGACGATACGTTGGAGGCCGGGGCAGTGATCGGAGGTGATTGGAAGGGTTGTACATGTGCATGCGTGTATACTTGTGCCTGGGAATGATTTGTGGTGTTGAGGGGCATGAGGGATCTCGATTCGAACTCGAAGTATTTTGTGAATTAGCTCGAGATGGAAGATGAATGAATTGACTCAGGAAATAGGGTACTTGACTCGGGATGGGTTCCGGGGTAAACTCGAAGTAAACTCATAACAGTTTTTTTTTTAAATTTTAAGTTAAGTTTTAAACGAAAATTTAATCTCGTTTAAAACTGTTATATGATAAATGTTTTAAACTGTTTCATAAAAAGGAAGTTATAATTTGTTAACTTAAATTTATTTAGTTAAATGCTTAAGTTATTTTTTTAAAAGAATTAAATTAATGAAGTAAATAAGAGAAATTAATTAATTAATGATTAAGGACAAAATTAATTAATAATTGAGGGTCATTAATTAATTAGAGATTAATTAAATTATTAGAGATTAATTACTTAAATGATAATTACTTAGTGTAAGTAATTAAGAATTAAATTGATTAAAGTTAACTAATTTAATTTGAAATTAATGGATAGTAATTACTGAATGTAATTAATAAAAAGGAATAATTAATTAATAGAAGTAATCAAAGGATCATTAATTAATTAGTAGGAGTAATTAAGGGTTGATTAATGAGAATGGGTAAAGAATAATTAATTTATTAAAGGGTAATTACTTAATGTAACTAAAGAGTAATTAATCAAGGGTGGTTAATTAAGACGAATAATCAAAGGATGATTAATTAATTGGTTTGTAATTAATTAATGTTAAATATACAAGATTTAAAGGTAATTGAAGTAATTAATTTAATTCATTTGTGGTTAATTAAATTAATTAGAGATGGTATGGTTGATTTATCTTGCTATGAAGGATTAAATGATATAATATGCCTTAGATTAGTTGATATCTCTGGTATGTGATATGGAATGTCACATCCCGAAATTTTCGACTTTCGAAAATTCAACATCGATACTCACTTTATCGACTGCCGAGAAATCGAACGCCGGAAACTCCAATAGTGAGGGTTTTAGAAAGAAGAAATAGAAGAAAAAGAGGAGAAGAAGAGAAAGAAAGAACAACTGAACAACATCAGACAGAAAACAATATCAGAATCTTACACATCGCAGTGGAACAATATATAATAGATAAACACTAGTCCTTTAAAACAAAGAACTGTATCAGTTTATACATACATCAATCATCAGAGTCAATACACAAAAATGGACAGTTATATAAACTCGTCCTCATACAGAATACACAGCGGAATAAAATAATATCAGATACAAATACTACGTCTCGAACTCCAGCTTATCTCCAAGCTCCAGAATATCCAGAATATTCTGATAATATAACTCTAGGCTGCCCGTGTGGAAATTGGTGGGCACCCAGAGTTTAGAAGGGAAACAATAAACTCCGAGTCAGTCATGGTGACTGGTGTGAGAACGTAAAACAGTTATTCTTTAAAATAAACAACAGGATAATTTTAAAGTCAATTCGAAATGCTTTTGGAAAATGAAACTACCATAAGACCTCCCACCACACACACAATGCAAACGCAGAATTGGAGGAGATTTCTTCTTATGATAGTCAAAGATGCTTACTACGCAAAATCAAATCATTTTTGATATTATTTTTAGTGCATAGTGTAGAAAACATTTCGAAAGTATAATATTAATCTTAGCCAACATACGACCAGTATCGTATGCCTACTATAGCTACCATCCAAACAGTGGGGCGCCACCATAAGTGAATGGCAGGTTCTACAACTAATACCGTACAAGGCTCGTATTGTTTCTTTGGATTTCCAACAAATGGTCAGGCAAAGGAACTTCCTATCCACGATTGGGTACGTCCCTGGAATAGACGACCCGAGAACCTAACGTTACGGTTAGATCTCTGCCAACACAAGGCCGGGTTACCTCTGCAAAAATAGGTAACTACTGACACGCGTATGCCATCCCCCGATCGTCACCGATCTTCCCGAGGATCCCCGATTTCCAACAAACCACATAGAAATAATAATGCAGTAACCACAGAGGTTAAGTATCTGGGCTCCATACCATGATACCACCTTTATCCAGAAGGAATGACATACACTAAGGGGCGCTACTCCCTAGAACCTTGCCGCATTCGTCCTGTTTCGACCATTTCCGGGGTGTGAGGCTCGACGAAGTCTCGTCCACAAAGCTACGCTTTCTTAAAAAGCCCTGCTTCGGGTCAAACAAAATGATCAACCTATGATCACAAAGATATAAGATCAAACAAATGATCATATCACAAATGATCAAACACTGATCATTTCACAGCAACACTCAGTATGCCACGTTACCAAATTGGGATATATCGCTGATAAATTTCAACTACATAACCTCTGAGCTCGTACGTCTCAGAGAAGGGTGTTAAGCTAAGAGAATAAATTCTCCGCCACCAACAGAAATGTATTTGAAAGAAATCAGCTCTATATCTCAAATTGTAACGTCAGACACACTATCCATACAAGTCTGTTCCGGGATCGAACAGAACCGAAGGCACTTCTCACGAAGCCCTTGCATATCCGGATAATTTTCAATCGCGTCAGGACTTCCCGTCACTAAGGGTGATAAAACCTCTAAATCGAAGATCAGTCGATGTAGAGTAACTCGACGGTAATCCTTCCGTTTTCAAAAATATCCGGTCTTCAACACCGGTCTTCAAATGCGATTCATAACGACGTATCACATATTCGGAATGGGTTATACGACCCCATGGTCCTTTCCCGGCTAACCCGAATAGTGAGCGATTATTCAAAAATAAGTGTGACATTCAAATTCATCCAATTCACAACAAATACCTATTTAATGTAATTATTGATAGTCGGTTATTTAACTATCAATAAAGATGCGCAACATCATCAGATTCCAAATAATTTTCCCAAATTATTTATCTTCAAAAATATCTTTTACTAGATATATAATTTCCACACTTAACCATTTGAAAACAATTTCAAATCAAATTTCCGCACTTCAAAAATAAATCAATATTTGTTTTTAAACAACTTCGCTTTCTTTTATAAATCCCATAGTGAATTTATATCTTTCAAAATATCTACTGATATACGATTTTCAATCGTTTCAAATATTCAATTTCAATGTATCTTTAAAAAGATAAATTCTCAAAACGTTTGTTTCATATTGGAAAAGCAATCCCATACTTATTTAAAAATAAGTATTTCACAAATCTATTTATTTTCAACACTTGGAAAATATTCGATATACTTAAATCCAATTAAGTATATTTTTCATTCTTTAAGGAAATCCATTTTCTATAACAACATCAATTTGAGTCAAAACGAATGTTGCGTAAAACATCGTTACGACGACTCAAAATCACTAGTATAGGGATTCGGAATTAAGATAGATATATAAATCCCAATACTACATCAAAACATTTTCTTCCGAAAATCATTTACTATAACAACAGTGTTATAGTCCAATCATTTCCTTATATTTTCGAAAACGCCTATTTCAACAATAACAATGTTGAAATCTATGTTTTCGATTCACAATACATTTTAAAAACATCTCTAAAATGTTTAACTTCATTTTCAATGCCACTTTTCCAAAACTATCCATTTTACTTAACAATATATTCACTGTCCAAAATCGTGAATATATCTTCTTTAAAAATCTTCTATATTTAATTTCTCAAATCCCATTGATTTCGAATTTATAAAACAACGTTTATAAATTCTATTTCTATTTTATAACAACTTTGATTTAATAAATCTCCTTTTATTTACAAATTCGATCAATATTCCATTTAAAGGCAAAAATCAAATTTATAAGTTAATCTCTTATAAATCTTTTATGCTACCGTTTCATCCATTTTATAACTTCATACTTTATAAATCTATAAAATTCATATTTTCCACAATTTATAATTCTATAAATCTCATGTCTTTAAAATTTATAATTCTATAAATCTCTAACACTTATAAACACTCGTTTTAAAATTCCAACACTTTAAATTGATAAATATCAATTCTGTACATCCTTTATATACATCATTTTTAGTAATTCAAAAGAAATCCAAACTTAAACTATTTTATTTATCACTTGACTATTTATTTCAAAATCACCTTTCAGGTATATTTCACAATTTAAAATTTTCATAACTTTAAATTTATAACATTTATTTATTTAAGATAAATAAATTCCAAAATTTAATAAATCGTATACTTTCCAAAAAATCCCTTCAAAATCCCTTTTAAAGTAAAAATCGTTTATTTTTAAACTTTAAAATTGAACCCGATGATGCAACGCATCAATTAGTCAATCACAACAGTCAATATCATATCTCAACATATGATAACAGAATACATCACAATATCTGTAAATAAATAACTACTGGTGAGGAATCCAGTTGGATCCCTCCAACCTGTTTCCCTGCATTCACAGATGTTAGCACAATACCAATTCCGCTCCAGTACGGAATTATCGCGGTATATAGGTTTTTATAAATCCGCTTACTAACGGCGCAATAGGGTCTCATCCGCTATACGAGGCGGGAAATCAATCAATCCAATATATACATATGCCAATATGTATATACTGCTATATATATAGATATATCCTATCATATCTAATAGCACATTCAAACAAATCAATGAATAACTGCAAATCAAAATTTTCCTTCGAGTGAGAAAATCTCACCTTAGAATTTATTTGCTATCCCATTCCAATCCTTCTTTTGTTTTCTCGACTTTAACCTTGTATAAATAATTTATACAATTTTCATTAATATTTGAACCAATCAAATAACTAATTTTCATTTTTAATTGTTTAATTAACTAACTTCTCTTTTAATAATTTTATTTAATTTCAATTTTAAAGTTTAAAACTAAGTTTCCTTTATTAATTATTTTTAATGACAATAATTAAATGAACCATTTATACAAATCAACTCTACTAGTCAAAAAGTTAAATTTTCCATTTCATAGCAACTATTTGATTTAGAAATAAATTCCTATTTAAGTATCAACTTTAAACTAACAATTTGATTTATCAAATAATCCTCCCTTTCTTTTAATAACTTAAAACTCTTCAATATTTTCACATTACAACTATATATATATATATATTTCCAATTCCTTATCTTTATATATATAAATATATAGATATAACTTAACAAAATAACTGAAAATACTTTAAATGTGAATTTAATCAATATATTCTCTGTTTTGAAATTACTAACTTAAAACTTACTGTTCTTATATATTTTTCTGTAAAAATATCCTCATATTTTAACATTTAACTGGAAAAATTAAAATAAAATAAAACTAGAAAAATACCTCACTGTAATGATTCGAACCTTACTGCCCAAAACGCATCGCCGAATCCTATCAAACTCGTGCTCTGCTAGACAACGCGCTGCCTCGCCATCGAGCGTCGCACCCCCAGATCTCGCGAAACCCTAATCCACAGTTGACAACCCCTTTGTCGCAGCCCTAGACTCCATCTCGCACTGCTTCGAAACCTCCTTTCACTGTTCGATGTTGTCGTCACCATGAACTTTGCAAACCCCGACTTTCTCAACGTCCCCGCGTACAGTCCCCTTGAATCGCGAGCACGCGACTTCATCGTGCTCGAGCTCGAAACAATCGAGACTAGACACACCCGAGCCATACTGTTCGTTCGATCGCCATCCCTTCGAATGAATTCGATTTCGCCAGAACAGACGATAGGGAAGCTCGCCCTATCTCCAAACTTTGCCGCGCTCGAGTCGTGCCCTCATCCCTCCTTGATGCGAATGCGTCCACGATCGCGAAGTCGCCGCAATTTCCTTATTTGAGGCCCAGATCGATTCGATCTGAGGTTCGCTCGACTTTGAATTGAAAATAGAGAGGCCATTATTTCGTTTTTTTTTTCTTTTCATCTGCTTGCGTGATTATATAAAAAGAGATGGAGGAAGATGGAATTACGTGATTTAGCAGAGAATAACATGTTTGCACGATTTCTTTCCCGATCTTAGACGCAATTTACGGAAGCTACAGTGTTTTGAATTTGACCCAAATTCAAATTTTAAATGTAAATTGAATCTCGATAAAAATTAAATGCGTTTATTCATCCTGTGCTCACAAATCAACTCTGAAAAATACGAAATTTGAAATCCAGTAATAATTCAATATTACGGACCCAATGGAACTGGTTTCGTCGAATTCCGAGACTGTTTGAAAAATGACTATTTTTAAATATCGGTACGAACGATAAAATTTCAAACTGAACAATTTACTCCTCAATTCGATTCTGAAGCTTCTGTTATCTTCAGTAATATCAATACGAATTTTAAAAGTTTTCGAAATATTTTTCTTCGGCTTTAAATTGAAGATTCAAATTTTTATCCAACTTCAATCGATTAAATTTTATAATTTAATCGGCAAATTCAACGTTATATTCGGGATTCAAATCAAATCATCGTTCAAATATCTAAAATTAATTAAATATTCTCAATTTAATTCGTTCAAAATTCTGGGTCGTTACAAACTTCCCTCCTTAAAAGAATTTCGTCCTCGAAATTACAAGTTGGAAAGAAAGGTCCTTAACTCGTCTACTATTTTTCACAATCTAAATAGTTTTATCAATTCATCAAAACAAATCTTTCTACTAAAGATTCGTTATCATTCAATTAACTTTCCAACTTTTTCAAAATTTTCAAACATCATTGTTTTCCTTAACAATTCAAATTTAAATTCAAATTCAAATTTAAACCTTCAAAATTTTCTCAAAATTTTTCTAACGCCCTAAATTTCCGAAAAATTTCGCCAGCGTCTCCTTTGCGCGGCTAATACGGTACGACTACAAAACGTCCCTACGGACTCTCAGATTTCAAAAAGAAAAAGAAAAAGCCAAGCGGCTAGACCAGAAATCATCAAAAACTCATATAGAAATTAAAATACGTACCTTTTTCGAACAATTCGAATTATCTGTGAAATAAATTTTCCAATCCCTTTATACCTGTATATCCTACTAGCCATGATATCTAGTTACATATATTCCAACCATTTCGTACATTCAATTACAAAATTTCAATATAAACTACTTATACCTTTTTAGCTTACTATTGAAGTTGCATATTCAATTTCGTTCAATCTTTACATTTCAAACTTCATTTGGATTTACTTTACCATTTCAATTCAATTCAATTTGGATTCTATTTATCTCCTGAATATTGAATTTTATCGATTAGTTTCAATTACTAATTCATTTCTAATTCTAATCCACTTACAAATTCAAATCTGTTTTCAACATTCAGTTTCAATTCCAGTTTTATCTTCATTCAATTAGCTTCACTTACTAATTTTAGTTTAATACTTCACAATCCAATTCAAATTCAGTCTTACATTCTTACAAATTCAAAATGAATCTTAACATTTCAATTTTATTCTCTTGCACTTACAATTGCAATTTTATTTGTTTGTTCTCACATTCTTTCATTTTCAATTCGAATCCCAATTTTATTCTTTTGTTCAATTATCCACTTAGAATAATTTAAATATCAAGTTTCACTTAAAGAATTTCACTCTTCATTTAATTGATTAACTTATACTTACTTTGATTTAACTTCATTCCTTAAATTAAATTTATTCGATCAGAATTCAAATTGTATAAGTTATCAACTTAGTTATATTTCATAGTATTCCAGAGTCTTAGCAACATTTCAAAATCATTTTGAAAACAATTCGAATTATCTTTTGAATTTTCTAAAACAAAAATCCAAATTCTCAAGACAACTTCCATTTAAACAATTTGGCAGCAATTCCTCCTTTGGAAACCCGAAAATGAACACCGGTGATGCCATGGTCATCATCGGAATTATTTTCCAGCGACCGAAAAGAGTTTAGAGCTTTTATCTCTCTAAAATACTTTTCAAAACCTTCGAAATCCATTTTCAAATCAAAGAGATTTAACTTTCCAAATCACCAAAATTTTCAAATTCTTTTCAAACATTTCCAAAAACTTCTCTGGAATTTCATTTTAAATTACAAATCACATTTATAATTCATATTCTCAAATTCTACTTGTATATGGATTCATTTCTTAATTCATTATTTTTTTGATTTCAATTTCATATATAATTTTTCACATATATATATCAATGATGATAATTAAATAATATTACTTCTAGCAACCATGCAACCATATACTATAGTAATTCATAGAAAATCATTTCTTTTCTATACAAAAATAGATTTGGGTAAAATTATTTCATTTACCCTATTCAAAACAATACTGTGCCGAACTGTTCTATTCAAGTGTTTAGAAACCCCTTCGATACAGTTTTGCAAGACTGTGCCGACGAAGGTTCATATACCACTCAATAAACCAATCATCACAATATAAAACAATTTTATATTCAAATAACAAATACGCGCTCATATTTATTATTACACTCAAACTCATTCTAGAGTACTACTGACTCTATCTCTAATGAGTACCACCCAACAGAGCAGGGTTGTCGCTTAACCATATGCTCTGATACCACTTGTAACATCCCGAAAATTTTGACTTTCGAAAATTCAACATCGATACTCACTTTATCGACTGCCGAGAAATCGAACGCCGGAAACTCCAATAGTGAGGGTTTTAGAAAGAAGAAATAGAAGAAAAAGAGGAGAAGAAGAGAAAGAAAGAACAACTGAACAACATCAGACAGAAAACAATATCAGAATCTTACACATCGCAGTGGAACAATATATAATAGATAAACACTAGTCCTTTAAAACAAAGAACTGTATCAGTTTATACATACATCAATCATCAGAGTCAATACACAAAAATGGACAGTTATATAAACTCGTCCTCATACAGAATACACAGCGGAATAAAATAATATCAGATACAAATACTACGTCTCGAACTCCAGCTTATCTCCAAGCTCCAGAATATCCAGAATATCCTGATAATATAACTCTAGGCTGCCCGTGTGGAAATTGGTGGGCACCCAGAGTTTAGAAGGGAAACAATAAACTCCGAGTCAGTCATGGTGACTGGTGTGAGAACGTAAAACAGTTATTCTTTAAAATAAACAACAGGATAATTTTAAAGTCAATTCGAAATGCTTTTGGAAAATGAAACTACCATAAGACCTCCCACCACACACACAATGCAAACGCAGAATTGGAGGAGATTTCTTCTTATGATAGTCAAAGATGCTTACTACGCAAAATCAAATCATTTTTGATATTATTTTTAGTGCATAGTGTAGAAAACATTTCGAAAGTATAATATTAATCTTAGCCAACATACGACCAGTATCGTATGCCTACTATAGCTACCATCCAAACAGTGGGGCGCCACCATAAGTGAATGGCAGGTTCTACAACTAATACCGTACAAGGCTCGTATTGTTTCTTTGGATTTCCAACAAATGGTCAGGCAAAGGAACTTCCTATCCACGATTGGGTACGTCCCTGGAATAGACGACCCGAGAACCTAACGTTACGGTTAGATCTCTGCCAACACAAGGCCGGGTTACCTCTGCAAAAATAGGTAACTACTGACACGCGTATGCCATCCCCCGATCGTCACCGATCTTCCCGAGGATCCCCGATTTCCAACAAACCACATAGAAATAATAATGCAGTAACCACAGAGGTTAAGTATCTGGGCTCCATACCATGATACCACCTTTATCCAGAAGGAATGACATACACTAAGGGGCGCTACTCCCTAGAACCTTGCCGCATTCGTCCTGTTTCGACCATTTCCGGGGTGTGAGGCTCGACGAAGTCTCGTCCACAAAGCTACGCTTTCTTAAAAAGCCCTGCTTCGGGTCAAACAAAATGATCAACCTATGATCACAAAGATATAAGATCAAACAAATGATCATATCACAAATGATCAAACACTGATCATTTCACAGCAACACTCAGTATGCCACGTTACCAAATTGGGATATATCGCTGATAAATTTCAACTACATAACCTCTGAGCTCGTACGTCTCAGAGAAGGGTGTTAAGCTAAGAGAATAAATTCTCCGCCACCAACAGAAATGTATTTGAAAGAAATCAGCTCTATATCTCAAATTGTAACGTCAGACACACTATCCATACAAGTCTGTTCCGGGATCGAACAGAACCGAAGGCACTTCTCACGAAGCCCTTGCATATCCGGATAATTTTCAATCGCGTCAGGACTTCCCGTCACTAAGGGTGATAAAACCTCTAAATCGAAGATCAGTCGATGTAGAGTAACTTGACGGTAATCCTTCCGTTTTCAAAAATATCCGGTCTTCAACACCGGTCTTCAAATGCGATTCATAACGACGTATCACATATTCGGAATGGGTTATACGACCCCATGGTCCTTTCCCGGCTAACCCGAATAGTGAGCGATTATTCAAAAATAAGTGTGACATTCAAATTCATCCAATTCACAACAAATACCTATTTAATGTAATTATTGATAGTCGGTTATTTAACTATCAATAAAGATGCGCAACATCATCAGATTCCAAATAATTTTCCCAAATTATTTATCTTCAAAAATATCTTTTACTAGATATATAATTTCCACACTTAACCATTTGAAAACAATTTCAAATCAAATTTCCGCACTTCAAAAATAAATCAATATTTGTTTTTAAACAACTTCGCTTTCTTTTATAAATCCCATAGTGAATTTATATCTTTCAAAATATCTACTGATATACGATTTTCAATCGTTTCAAATATTCAATTTCAATGTATCTTTAAAAAGATAAATTCTCAAAACGTTTGTTTCATATTGGAAAAGCAATCCCATACTTATTTAAAAATAAGTATTTCACAAATCTATTTATTTTCAACACTTGGAAAATATTCGATATACTTAAATCCAATTAAGTATATTTTTCATTCTTTAAGGAAATCCATTTTCTATAACAACATCAATTTGAGTCAAAACGAATGTTGCGTAAAACATCGTTACGACGACTCAAAATCACTAGTATAGGGATTCGGAATTAAGATAGATATATAAATCCCAATACTACATCAAAACATTTTCTTCCGAAAATCATTTACTATAACAACAGTGTTATAGTCCAATCATTTCCTTATATTTTCGAAAACGCCTATTTCAACAATAACAATGTTGAAATCTATGTTTTCGATTCACAATACATTTTAAAAACATCTCTAAAATGTTTAACTTCATTTTCAATGCCACTTTTCCAAAACTATCCATTTTACTTAACAATATATTCACTGTCCAAAATCGTGAATATATCTTCTTTAAAAATCTTCTATATTTAATTTCTCAAATCCCATTGATTTCGAATTTATAAAACAACGTTTATAAATTCTATTTCTATTTTATAACAACTTTGATTTAATAAATCTCCTTTTATTTACAAATTCGATCAATATTCCATTTAAAGGCAAAAATCAAATTTATAAGTTAATCTCTTATAAATCTTTTATGCTACCGTTTCATCCATTTTATAACTTCATACTTTATAAATCTATAAAATTCATATTTTCCACAATTTATAATTCTATAAATCTCATGTCTTTAAAATTTATAATTCTATAAATCTCTAACACTTATAAACACTCGTTTTAAAATTCCAACACTTTAAATTGATAAATATCAATTCTGTACATCCTTTATATACATCATTTTTAGTAATTCAAAAGAAATCCAAACTTAAACTATTTTATTTATCACTTGACTATTTATTTCAAAATCACCTTTCAGGTATATTTCACAATTTAAAATTTTCATAACTTTAAATTTATAACATTTATTTATTTAAGATAAATAAATTCCAAAATTTAATAAATCGTATACTTTCCAAAAAATCCCTTCAAAATCCCTTTTAAAGTAAAAATCGTTTATTTTTAAACTTTAAAATTGAACCCGATGATGCAACGCATCAATTAGTCAATCACAACAGTCAATATCATATCTCAACATATGATAACAGAATACATCACAATATCTGTAAATAAATAACTACTGGTGAGGAATCCAGTTGGATCCCTCCAACCTGTTTCCCTGCATTCACAGATGTTAGCACAATACCAATTCCGCTCCAGTACGGAATTATCGCGGTATATAGGTTTTTATAAATCCGCTTACTAACGGCGCAATAGGGTCTCATCCGCTATACGAGGCGGGAAATCAATCAATCCAATATATACATATGCCAATATGTATATACTGCTATATATATAGATATATCCTATCATATCTAATAGCACATTCAAACAAATCAATGAATAACTGCAAATCAAAATTTTCCTTCGAGTGAGAAAATCTCACCTTAGAATTTATTTGCTATCCCATTCCAATCCTTCTTTTGTTTTCTCGACTTTAACCTTGTATAAATAATTTATACAATTTTCATTAATATTTGAACCAATCAAATAACTAATTTTCATTTTTAATTGTTTAATTAACTAACTTCTCTTTTAATAATTTTATTTAATTTCAATTTTAAAGTTTAAAACTAAGTTTCCTTTATTAATTATTTTTAATGACAATAATTAAATGAACCATTTATACAAATCAACTCTACTAGTCAAAAAGTTAAATTTTCCATTTCATAGCAACTATTTGATTTAGAAATAAATTCCTATTTAAGTATCAACTTTAAACTAACAATTTGATTTATCAAATAATCCTCCCTTTCTTTTAATAACTTAAAACTCTTCAATATTTTCACATTACAACTATATATATATATATATTTCCAATTCCTTATCTTTATATATATAAATATATAGATATAACTTAACAAAATAACTGAAAATACTTTAAATGTGAATTTAATCAATATATTCTCTGTTTTGAAATTACTAACTTAAAACTTACTGTTCTTATATATTTTTCTGTAAAAATATCCTCATATTTTAACATTTAACTGGAAAAATTAAAATAAAATAAAACTAGAAAAATACCTCACTGTAATGATTCGAACCTTACTGCCCAAAACGCATCGCCGAATCCTATCAAACTCGTGCTCTGCTAGACAACGCGCTGCCTCGCCATCGAGCGTCGCACCCCCAGATCTCGCGAAACCCTAATCCACAGTTGACAACCCCTTTGTCGCAGCCCTAGACTCCATCTCGCACTGCTTCGAAACCTCCTTTCACTGTTCGATGTTGTCGTCACCATGAACTTTGCAAACCCCGACTTTCTCAACGTCCCCGCGTACAGTCCCCTTGAATCGCGAGCACGCGACTTCATCGTGCTCGAGCTCGAAACAATCGAGACTAGACACACCCGAGCCATACCGTTCGTTCGATCGCCATCCCTTCGAATGAATTCGATTTCGCCAGAACAGACGATAGGGAAGCTCGCCCTATCTCCAAACTTTGCCGCGCTCGAGTCGTGCCCTCATCCCTCCTTGATGCGAATGCGTCCACGATCGCGAAGTCGCCGCAATTTCCTTATTTGAGGCCCAGATCGATTCGATCTGAGGTTCGCTCGACTTTGAATTGAAAATAGAGAGGCCATTATTTCGTTTTTTTTTTCTTTTCATCTGCTTGCGTGATTATATAAAAAGAGATGGAGGAAGATGGAATTACGTGATTTAGCAGAGAATAACATGTTTGCACGATTTCTTTCCCGATCTTAGACGCAATTTACGGAAGCTACAGTGTTTTGAATTTGACCCAAATTCAAATTTTAAATGTAAATTGAATCTCGATAAAAATTAAATGCGTTTATTCATCCTGTGCTCACAAATCAACTCTGAAAAATACGAAATTTGAAATCCAGTAATAATTCAATATTACGGACCCAATGGAACTGGTTTCGTCGAATTCCGAGACTGTTTGAAAAATGACTATTTTTAAATATCGGTACGAACGATAAAATTTCAAACTGAACAATTTACTCCTCAATTCGATTCTGAAGCTTCTGTTATCTTCAGTAATATCAATACGAATTTTAAAAGTTTTCGAAATATTTTTCTTCGGCTTTAAATTGAAGATTCAAATTTTTATCCAACTTCAATCGATTAAATTTTATAATTTAATCGGCAAATTCAACGTTATATTCGGGATTCAAATCAAATCATCGTTCAAATATCTAAAATTAATTAAATATTCTCAATTTAATTCGTTCAAAATTCTGGGTCGTTACATGGAATGCTATGCGATATAATATGTTTGGGTTAAAACAGTGACACCTGTATTTAAGGTTTGATTTGGATTTCATTGAATAACTTGGGTTAAGATGACATTGGATTCGAAGAGACAGGAGTCGGGTATTAGTTAATACCCGAAAACACTTCGATTCTATATAAATTGATATGTGATGTCAATTGGCTGAAATGGAATAATATGAACCTTTGAACTAAGTTAGAATACTTAGTATTTGAGTCGTGAAATAAGGGTTGAGTATAACAAGTAATGAACTCGAAGTGAAGTTCGAGTTACCTGGGTTTCCTTTTAAATTGGATTTAGTATTTCATGTTATATGGGTTTACTCACGCTGGTTTCCAGCCCGACCCGGGTGTTACTTTGATGTAATGCTCGGGTCAGACCGAGTATTACAGATTTTCAAGTAAGGACGTTCTGGAGCTCAGAAGACGAGCTGGGTGGCAGGAACGTATGAAGTGGAGTGAGGCCCATATATAGGCTGATATTTGGTTGGCCATGACATAGAGAGGAAGGCTTGGAATTTGATTCCAAAACGGTGTGAAATGGAAAAGGAAAAAAAAAGATATGCTTCCATCTTTAAATCCCTTTTTCCTATGCTATTTAAATGCATTTAGCAACTTCTTTCTCATAATTCTCTTTGAGGGCTTTACCCTCCATATTTCCACAAGATTTCTAGCCGAATACTCCCCTCCTCTCTCCACTAATTTAGGCAATAAAAGCCACAAATTCAATTAAAATCTAAACAATGGCGTGTAGCTTTCTCAATCGGGTTGTGTCTTTTGAAAGCATTGAATTAAGATTCAAGCGAAGGTATTAAGATTCAACAATCATGGTGTATTCTTAGGCAATTGTGAGTTACTTATATTTACAAATTTATACAATTGTATACTTGATCATCATATGCTTTATGTTTAATTGTATATATATGTATATGTAAATTTATATTCAAATATATATACAAATATACATATTAGACAACACATATGTATACGGAGTGACTAACTTGTCCATTGCAGTGTAAATTCTTGCATATATACATGGGCATATTAAACCATGTACATTGGGAATGTTGCATGTGCGCAGAAATACACATGTGTATATGATACACATGTTAACATTAACTAATTCATATATGACATCAAAACAAAACTTTAACTACAAATTAAATAAAATAGTGATTTAATTTAAAATAAATTTAGATAAGATCTAAATTAATTTAGACTTCGTAGGTTTAATATGATCTAAAATCGATTTTTTTTTAAATTCACCCATTTTACCCGTTGAGCGCTCGACCAGTTCCTTCATTGTTGAGAATATATGACTTATTCCATCACTAAGTGGATCTAAATTATTTCCATAGCTATGGATTTCCATCAGTTGAGAGAGTAGCCAAGGAAAGCGTACCTTAGATTGATTTTCGGACATTATATAGCTTGTATGACTGGTTAGGAATGCTACTTAGGTTAACTAACGCACATGTTTTCTTCGTGAACCTGATGAATCGAATCTTCCAAGATGATTTGAATAGGTTCCTACTTATATTCATTGATGAAATTTTGAAATATTCTAAGAATGAATGTGATCATGAAGTTCATCAAGAATTATGCTAGATATATCGAGGTATCATTAGCCTAAAACAACATTTTCAAAGTTTAACTACTGGGGAATGAAGTGAATTTTCTTTGTTATGTAGTTTCCAAGGATGGGTTGTCAATTGTTCCATCGAAGGTTGAGGCTATTAACAATTGGAAGAGAAATAGACAATGATTGAGATTAGAACCTACTTGGGCTTAACTATCTCCTATTGGAAATTCATTAAAGCCTTATATGGGATAGCAATACCAATGTTAAATCTAACAAGAAAGATGCATAGTTCGAGTTGAATGACAAATGCAAAGGAGCTTTCCAACAATTAAATTGTTTATTAACCAATTCACTTCCATTATTGTACCAAAGGAAACCATGATCTTATGGTTTTCATAGATGTGTGTGGAACTAGTTTAGGAGCTATGTTGATGCAAAGAGGACGAGTGATCTCCTTTTCCTCTCGAAAGGTAAGTGTAACGACCCAAAATTTAATCACTTTAAATATGGATATTTGATATATTATTAATAATTAATAAATGGATTTTATTACCTAAAATTACCCATTTTTAATAATAACCAGTGATGGTGAAATAATTTTTTTTAAATGTGTTTACAAAAATATTTAGTTAAAAGGAAAATAGAACATGTGACCAGAAATCATTTTCCGAATTTTCGACTTTTTAGTGTCAAAAGGTTGTCGAAAACATTATGCACATTTGAGTTAATATATACACTTATAATTAAAATATAAGTATGAATTAACAACTTAGTAAAATTAAAAATATATGTTTACTTAAGTAAGAAATAAGATGTGACACTTTTCAAAGTTTAAAATTTAAATAAAAAGTAAAATATAAAATGTCACACTCATCTCTTACATCATGGTACAAGATCATCTTATTATCCAATGTGTTTTAAAATGTGTGGTTAGTAATATAATAAGGTGAAAGGTATGTTTACTTAAGTAAAAAGTAAGGGATGTGACACTTTTTCAAATTAAAATTAAAATAAAATGTAAAAGAATGATATGTCATTATCATTTCACATCTTAGTACAAAGGAAAGTGTTTTTTAGTGGTTAAAAGGGGTAGTTTCCATGGTACTTACATGTGGATCAAGGAGGCTAGGGTGAATAGGGTGATGTGTTCAAATTTGAGTGGAGGGTAGTGTACTTTAGGGTTATTTTGGTAATTTGATTATTTCAATTTATATAAAAACAATATCACCATTTTCTCTTTCAATACCATTTCATTTCTTCTTTTTTCAAAACTTTATCTTCCTCTTTCTTAAGTTTAAAAACTTGTTAATGGCTTTCATGCCTTTCCAAAGTTTTAAAAATCAATTCTTTTTCACTTTAAAAGCTCTTAAACTTGATTCAAAACCTTTATTCATCTTCCTACTCCACTTCTACTTCAAAAACAAATCCATACTCACCCACCACCAATGGACGAGCCCTATCATGCCTAGGCCAAGCCCACTTTCCAAGATCCAAGGCCAAAAATCATTTTTTTAAAGAAAAATTCAAAGATCTAGGTCTATTTAAAGTTTTAGAAAAGTTTTGGTTGATTTTGATGAGTAAATTATTCATTTTGAGAAAAGTTTTAAACTTTGTATGTTAGTAAAATTTGCGTATGATATGTTGCTAGAAATTGTTGGATTTGTATATGTTAGTTAAATATGTATGCTACTGGTTGGTGATTGAAAGTTAGACTTGATAAATGTAGTCTAAAAAGTTTAGTTTTGTGTTAAAGTTGTTAATTTGCTCATGTATGTGATGATGGTATAAATTTGTATGCGTGAGCTTGTATGTTTGGATATGTGATATGAAAGTTAGCATCTTTATATGCTATTAAGACTTGAGATCACTTGGAAGGGAATCAAAACTTGTTTATTGGTTTTCAAGTTACTAAAAGATTCAAAGATTAAAAGTTTGTTTAGTTTTAAAAATAACAACTTTTCCATATGTTTCTCAAAAGAAGTAAAGTTAAAATTATAGTTAGAAGTGGAGTTTGGAGTAAGATAAAAACTAGATCTAACTTTAACGAGTTGCATTCATAGCGATAGTTGCTATGAATGCAGTTGGGAAAAGTTAGTGATCAATCTTAAAATGATTTTTTTGAAATGGTTTTGAAAATCTTTTTCAAAATATTAATTAAGTACAAAAGTTAATTATTTTGGTAATTAAATATGAGTTTAATAATTAATTAAGAATATTATCAATTAATTATAATTGAGTTAAGTAATTAGTATTTAAGTAATGAATTAAGAAGTTAACTATAATTAATAAATTAAGAAGGTTTTAATTAATGATTAATTAAGTTAAAGTTTAATTAAGAATTGAATTTTATTAAGTTTAAATTATTTATTGAAGTAATTATTAATTAATTATATTTTAATTACAGTTAATTAATAATTAATTACTAATCAAGCAGAGTTTAATTAATTAATCTAATCATATTTAATTAAGATTTAACTAAGGGTTAGTTAAGTTTAATTAAGTTCAAATTAAGGTCTAATTTTGATTTAATTATGAATTAATAATGATTAATTGAGATTTAATTAAGTCTTAATTAATTATTAAAGTAAGATTTAACTATTTAATTGAAGGTATATTTTTAAACTCTATCGGTTATATTCCAAGTCCCCCTTCTTTATAAGTAAAATGATTTTAAACCAAAGGATTTATTGTCTGTACCATTAAGTTAGTCTAGTAAGTATGAATGCTTATTAGATGACATCTGTTTAGCAAAATAAACCGCCATTCTGCTATAACTTAATTGAATAAGATTATTTGGACATCTGTTTAGCAGAATAAAACACAATTCTGCTATCATTTAATTTGATAAAATATAGATGACATCTGTTTAGCAAAATAAATCCTCATTCTGTTGTAATTAAATTAAGTAGATTATGTGGACATCCATCTAGCAGAATAAATCCATGTTCTGCTATAAATATATTAAGTACATTATGTGGATATCTATCTAGCGGAAAAAATCCTTGTTCTGCTAATATACCGATTGGGACATTGAATTATATAGCGGTAAATTCATATTGGATAAGGGATGTTCTCTAATTATGTATAGTTGTTAATTGCCTTTGTATTTGCACTCACCTTTATGTTTTATGATGTTTGAATGGAAATCTTATCCCCTTTAAAATATTTTGTTGAATCTTGTGCAAGGGTTTTACAAAGATAATAGATTATTTAAATAAAGATGGTTTAAAATAAATAGATTATTTATTAATAAGGTTTTAAAATTAATAGATTATTTTAATAATTAGGATTTAAAATAAACTAATTATTTTAGTAATGTTGTTTTAAAATTGATTAATTGTTTTAATAATGATGTTTTAAAGATAAATAACCATTTAAACAAGGATGTTTAAAGTTAAATAATCTTTTTAAATAGTGTTGTTTTGAAGCAATTAATCAGGATTGGAGCTAAATTGATTATTTTAAATAAAGATTTTTCGAAAATAATCAATCCTGGATTAAAACTGATTTATCATTTTAAGTAATGATATTAAAGGAAATTATTAGTTTTAAAAGGTAATTAATTTGTGTTTAAAGTAAATCAAATTCATTTTGATAAAGTTGTTTAAAGTTAATATTTTTAATATGAAACCCCAGCACAAGTTTGGTTTTTAAAACCTAAAAGTTTGATTCTGTTATGGAAAACTAGTTTCGTAATATGATATCGCTTATATGGAAAGGATTTAGTCATACTTTTAACACTAAACGCCGAGGCATGGACTCGTTTCTATCTCGAAGGTTAAAAATGTCATCAAGGCAATGCCTTGAGGTAACACTACCTCAACTTACCCAACTTTATTTTCAACCGAGGGATTTCACTTGTTTGGAATCGATGAGTAGTGATAAGAATATGAGATTTAATTTCCATATACGATCATTTTTAATTATCCTTGATAGCTGATTTATTAACTATCGATTCAACTTTACTCATTTTGTATCGTCAATCTAAGACGATTTGTTGCTCATTTGAGCTTTGATATCCTTTGTCATAAATAACTAAAACCAAAGCACGAGTAGGGGCCAAGTTATGTGGGTTGCTCCCATTAGGTATTTTCACATCTACTCTAGGTTGGTGTCGGTTATATGCTCAATAAGATGTGAAATACTCGAATACTGGGTAAAGGTTGGCGGGGTTCGACTTGGAGTTTCCGAGACCCATCGTAGTTCTCAAGTATATTCTAGAGGCATACTTTCGACGAGGAGGGAGCACCCTCCTAGTCATTTGTTGGAAAATTTCCTTTCTTTCTTTGATTCCAAAATTTTAAATTTACTTCTTTCTTAATTGCATCGGGAAGTGTTGTGAGCACTTCGCGATATTTAATTATTTGTATCCATTATTGTGATTGGATGTTGTAATTGTGTCGTTTCGCAGTTGGCGGCGTGGTCTAACATACTGTGTTTATTTCCACCTTTTTGTTTAGAGATATACTCATACCAGACTTACCGTCTGACCTGAGTTGTTTGTTTTCTCCAAACTCTTAGGTACTCTATTATATATTAGTACTCTGAGAGTAGTAGGTTTTCCTTTGGGCTCTTTTGGAGATGATGGTCGAGCAGGAGGCTCCTTTATCTATCTAGTTATTTATTTCCGCTATTATGTCTATTATGTATGTGTATTTTGTATCTACATGTGTAATAGCTAAGTGTATAACAGCCTAGTCTGATAGTTGTAGTGCTTTTGTGTAACTATAATAACTCCATATAAGGAGTAATCTTTTGTACTATATTATTTTGTATTTTATATAATCGTTTTGTTGTAAGATTTTCTATTATGTCCTGTTCTGTTCTTTATTTCACACCACGACAACTCATCTTTTGGACTCTTGGGCAACGACATATGAAGACCAAGGTTGTGTTAACTGTAATTCTCAAGGGTCAGAAAGGTAGGTCATCATAGTTAGATTGAATGAATCTTCTACCCTATGCTTGATTTAAAGTTGAAAACGATGATCTTTGCTTTGAAGTTTTGAAGACATTATCTTTTGGGAGAACAATTTGAGTTGTTCATGAGCCATAAATTCTTGAAATATTTATTCTTTCGAAAGAAGCTTGACATGAAGCAACAAAGATGGCAGAAGTTCGTAATGGTATATAACTTGGAGACTAAGTATATGCTGGGGAAAGAGAACAAGGCCGCAAATGTACTTAACAAAAAGCATGAAAATGTTGCATTAGCACTTCTTGCTAAATTGAATGACTTAGAAGCATTGGCATCCCGTGGTGTTCATATGAGACTAACAGTTAGTTCTAACTAAAGCGTAACATTATTATCTTAGTTTAGAAGTTTGGCCATAGCAGATTGATATAGTTTTCTAATGGTGGAGGGATGACCCGGTAATAACCGAGGATATTAAGCAACTAGCATTGGGTACCAAAGCCTAAGACTTGAAAGACTTCAGGATTTACCTAAAAGGGAGGCTTTGAAGGAAGGGATGCTTGTACGTTATGGATATAGATAATCTTTAGAAAGAGGTGCTTAGGGAAGCCAATGGTCAAATTTACCATTAATCCCAAGGGAATGGATATGTATCAAGATACAAAGAGAAAATTCTTTTGGAAAGGGACAAATAAGGCCAAACACTTCAACTCTTGGAAGCACTACTCCAGAAATAGGGTTCTATCTTCTTGGATTTCATTCATGTGTTGTCAAGCTCATACATAGTAAAAAAAGGCATTTTGTTTGTTGTTAATTGACTAACAAAGAGCGCACACTTCATATTATTAAGCCAACAAGATGGGAGCTAGTTTTTCTAAGTTATATGTGAAAAGTGTTGCGAGGCTTCATAGAATACTGAGTAATATCAAGAGTAACCAGGATACTTTGTTCAATAACAAATTCTGAAGAAGTCTACAAACTACCTTAGGCATCGATCTCAATTTGAGCATGGTATTCTAATCATTTTGGACGTGAGTTATATCACTTATAGACCATCTATATGAAGTTTACTTCTTATCATTTTGTAAGCAAAACCTTTAAGTAACGATTTTTTATGCACTTATTTATCACTGTCGATCGCTATGTCACTTAAACATATATAGTGGGGTTTAAATTCAAAAACTCTAATAATGTCCTTATATAATCATGAAGTTCAACATTTAATATCCCTTGGTATTCGATAATAATTATCAATTAACCAAATTGCTCTGGCCAAATATTTTGTTTTCCGGTTGACTTCCGGTTACAATGACACTGACCTTATGTATCGAAGGAGATGAATCTTCTTTTTAGTACTGCTTCACTTTATGCATATCAACTTATAACTAATTATGGGCGTAAAGCAAACTAATATCATGTGATTAACCATAGTTAAAGTGCAGTTCCACAAATAAGACTCACGGTACTCTCAAATTTAATGACTACTACATATCGTCACATGAGATCTTCTATTTGATTTAGATATAGTACCTTATAAAGACTCTTTGTGAGTCGATTTGTAATTGTTCTGAAAAACTACAAGTACGTAATCTTTGGCATCCTCAATAGTCATGAGTAAGCCATTATCCATCACATGGATAATGTTAAATACACTAGTTTTGCCAATATATTGATATCCTATTCCCAAAATACCAAATTACTAGGATATTAAGGACATGTGTTTATTATTTTGATGCAATACTCATGGTTATGATTTGTCTCATTATTGTGATTGTTTAAACATTATATCCTAGAGATTTCAATTTGTATGTAATAATGTACTCTCAACATTATATATAAATATTAAACACACAAAAAAACTAAAAGCATACTTCTCTTTATAATAAGATTTTATTTTAAGAGTTCAATTTTGCAATCAAAACTACATAATTGCCCTTAATGTACACTTCTAACGCTATCACACTCATCAATGGTAGGAAGTTTTGCGTAACTCCTATGATATAGAGTGGAATGATAACTCTTACATGGTAGAAACAAGATCATAAGGTCTTTCGATCAAAGGTGAATGATAGTAACCTCCAAAGTAACTAAAATACTGAAGTGAATGATAGTAACTTTCATAAGAGATTCAATATCTTGGTGAATGGTATTACCCTTCACAATAATCCAATAAGGAAGGTGAATGATCTAGATTAACCCTAGAAGGGAGGGTGAATAGGGTTATAGCAAATTTTAATGAATTTAAATATGAAATCAAACTGCAGATAAGTAAGTATGCTGAAAAGTAAATCACACACAAAATTTACCCAGCTTCGGCAACCCCTGCCTACTGCTGCATTCCCAGATTTCTATTAGGATTAAACAGTATCCTGCTTACAAACACTCTAACAGACTCGCACACCCTGCTACTGCCTATAGAGTTTTGTAAACTCGCACACCCTGCTCACTGAACTAACCCCTAACTAGACAATCTGACACTACCTAAACCCTAGGTGGTGATTTACCCTGATTTGATTTGAAAAGTACAAACTTAAAAACAGAAAATAAGAGCAAAATTAAATCTAAACTTGAAAACTATTTTGCTCTTTAAAATAACCCGGTCCCAAACTAAAACATTCTAAAACTAAAACTTTTTAAAAACATAGCCGACCCAAACTCAAAATAAACCCCTTGTTAAAAACAAGGTCGGCCCCTTTCTTTTATTTGTATCGGCCTGCTTCTTTTTCTTTTGTGAAAATAAAGGTGGCTCTGATTCGTCTCTTCTAAAATTAGGACTTCGGCTCATTCTTTCTTCTAAAATTCGGCTTTGGCTTGATCTCGTTCCTCTGTGAGTTAATGATGTTGTTGTTCCTCTTATTAGAGCTTCGGCTCAATGCTTCCAAAATTGGGGCTTTGTGAAGATGCTTCCAAAATTAGGGCTTTGTGAAGATGCTGCTCGATTTCCTTGCTCTGTCTCACGATGATCGATTTGATCGATTGTTGGCTTCGGTATGTGATTATTGCTCTGTGCTTTTTAACTTGATTGCTTGAGCTTGTCAATGATGATTTGGGTTCTCTTTGCTCTGCACTTCACAATTGATGATGATTTTTGGATTCTGTATTTATAGGGTTTTCGAAACCCTAATACTTGCCTGATTTAATTTCCTTGGCCTTTATGTCGTTGATTCTTTCCTTTATTATGCTGTGATATTTTGGGAAAATCCTTTGTTCACACGGCTTTGATTATATGACGTTCGATCATTTTCTTTGATCGATACAGCTGATACTTTCCTAATTTCTTACTTCTGACTTTTTCAGTATTGTTTTAACTTGACTTTAAAATTGTACACGTCTCTGACTTTTTAACGTTGATTCTCTTAATCAAAATATGCGGCTTTGATAATTTTTACTGGTGATCATGACCTTGACTTGTTCACTGTTTTCTGGTCATCTTCTCTGCCATTTGATTTCGTGATAGTGAGCTTCTTCTCTGATCATCTGACTTTGATCTTCACTGCTGTATATATATAATACTGTTGTAGACTTGAACGTAGTTCATCATCTTGTCTTCAACATGCAGTTTCATTGATGATGCTCTGCTGTTTCTCACTTCACTGTGTTGTAACATTGTATACATTTGTGTAGCTCGACTTAAGTCTGCATTCTTGTACTTGTGATCATTGTTTTGATCTGGTCATTTGAATTATAGCTGTTCATCTTAAACTTGTTGTATTCCATTCATGTGTATTTTGATGTACAGTTTCACTGACTTTTTAGTTGCTGTGCATTGTTTTCCTGTCTGTAGTCTTTGTGCACTCATGTAGTCTGGTTTCACATGCACATTGAACTGACTTGAGTTGTTTCATGTTGTAGTTGTGCATTGCACTGTCTGTTGTATATTTGAGTTACAGGTGCATTGACTTGTTTTGATGTGTTTCCTTGACCTGTAGCATTTGCGTATAAACCAGTTGCTTGTAGTTCATTGATGTCATTTGATGCATACTTTTTGTCACCTGAACTTGTTTCTCTGGTTTTTGTGTCCATGTATTACTTGCTGTAGGTCTCACTTGATTCTGGTCTCACTTCCGTAGTATCCAATTTTGGATTTGTTGGTTTCTAGTCTCTGATGGTTTGTTGTGCTGACCTGAATTTGCAGTCTTGTATTGACTTGTAGCATTCTTTGAGATAGTTTGCATTACTTTGCATTGAACTGTAGCTTGACTTGATGCACTTATGCTTGAAACTGTTTTGTAGCATCTAGTTTTTTTTTAATTTTGTTGGTTTTACTGTTGACATGTGAATTTCCTTACTGCATACATGTATGAACTTGGTTGAGTCTGCACATTCACTTTGACTTGGTCTGGTTTGATGTCACTGAGTTGAATCTGGTTTGGATTTGACCTTGTTTTAGTTGACTGTGCACATGAGTTAGCGAGGCAGTGCACACGTGTATGAATGTACACGTGTGTATTGCAGCCACTCAAGATTATCTGTCCTTGATATAAATACTGATATGCACAAATATTACACAATCAAAGATGATGACAATAACCCATATATCTGAGACAACGATAAAAACAAATTTTATATTTTTGCAAATTCAAATTTGTTTATTTTCAGATTACTGCTGTAGTTGTTAATTATGCAGGTACACAGGAGACATGACTAGAACTGGAGCTGGACAATGCAGATAGATGCAAATAGATAAAACTGAGTGTTGAGTGTTGTAGTGAGGAAACAAATGTAAATGTGAAATGTATAAAATCAGTGTAAGAGTGTGAAATGAAATCAGTGTATGAGCTGAAAACTTTGTATTGTATAAAATATTATATTGAATAAAAAATACTGATTGAATTTGTTAAATTCTGTGCAATAGTATTATTATTCAATACGAATATTTATTCTTGTATAGTAAGATCTGCAAACACATCTATAAATCGATATATATTTTGTTATCATCAAACAATAAACACATATCAAACAATCTCCACCTTTTGATGATGACAAACATATATATTAAAGATTTTGAAATTCTAGTAAATGTGTTTGAGCATGACATTTTTAGCTCCCCCTATATGAGCGCTCCCCCTACATGAATACTCCCCCTACAACTGAGACCACTCCCTATTTAGAAGATTTAGAAAATTACAGAAGAATAAAAGAACTATAGAAAAATGACTAACAACATTTAACAAATTTGGTGAAGTATTCCAAAAAATACTTATTTCCTTATCAAAATCTCGTTCTTCTCCCCCTTTTGTTATCATCAAAAGACTGACAAAAAAATGGAACAGTAGGGGAAAAACAAATGTAAAACCAAGAAAAATCATAATAAGATAACAATTTCCACATTGTAGAGAATGGATCGATGATTCGGTTTTTATATAATGAGAAGAGGGATGTTTTTTTTTCTTTAAAAATAATTTGAACATTTTAGTACAAAATAAGCACTTACTAACCATGCATAACCATAAGGACTTTTAAATGGGATTAGCAGTTACTCATTAGCTATCAAGCTCCATCCATGCATAACCATAAGGACTTTTAAATGAGAATGGAGTGATGATAAACTAAAATTCACATGATCCATCCATGCATAACCATAAGGACTTTTAAATGAGAATGGATGCATGAGAAATATTTAAAAAAATTTCTTTATTTTTCTTTTTAATTTAAAAAGTAATTCACTCTTCTCATTTTTCAAAACCATTATGAATGATAGAAAGATGGTAGAAATAGAAATGGTCGTGGAATAAGTTACCAAATTAATCATATTATGAAATTTCTTAAAATAAAACAAACATATTTCCACTACTGAATACCATATTCGAATCAATCTTTGAATGATATCCAAAACAGGTTTGAATCCTAGAAATTGAAGTTGAAAATAAATATCCAAGAATATTTCAACCAAAAATTGAAAAATGATTAGTCAATTTCCATAATCCCCAAATCCAAACGTAATCTGGAAAATCTATCTTCGGGGAGGGTTTTGTGAAAATATCAGCAAGTTGATCCTCAGTTGAAATGAATTCAATGCAAATGTCTTCCCTAGCAATGTGATCTCTAAGAAAGTGGTGTCTCACATCAATGTGTTTTGTGCGTGAATGATGAACATGATTATTTGACAAGTCTATTGCACTTTTACTATCACATTTTAATGGAACTTGTTTATAAACTAAGCCAAAATCAGAAAGAGTTTGCATCATCCATAAAATTTGAGCACAACAAATTCCTAATGCAATATATTCTGCTTCAGTGGTGGATAATGCAACACAATTTTGTTTTCGACTTGACCATGACACTAATGAATGTCCTAGCATGAAACATGTACCACTAGTGCTTTTCCTGTCAACCAATGAACCCGCATAATCACCATCAGAATAACCAACTAAATCAAAATTTTCACAAGAGGGATACCATAGTCCAAATTTGTGTGTGTGTGAAAGATATCTTAAAATTCGTTTAGTGGCTTTCAAATGAGATTCTTTAGGGTTAGATTGAAAACGTGCGCACAAACACACAGAAAACATAATATCAGGTCTAGAAGCAGTAAGATAGAGGATTGAACCAATTATCCCTTGATATTTTTTCTGATCAACAGCAACTCCTTTCTCGTCTTTATCCAACTTTGTTGATGGGCTCATAGGAGTTTTCATTGGTTTGGAGTTCTCAACTCCAAATTTCTTCAATAGTTCCAATACATACTTGGATTGTGAAATAAAAATACCATCACTGCTTTGCTTGATTTGAAATCCTAGAAAGTATTTCAATTCTCCAACCAACCTCATCTCGAATTTAGCCTGCATGACTTGTTCAAATTTCTCACACAAGAGTTCATTAGTAGCACCATAAATGATATCATCCACATAAATCTGAACAATCAAAAAATTACTTTCTTTATGTAATAGAAACAGTGTCGTGTCAGCACTTCCCTTTTTAAAGCCATTTTCCAAAAGATATGTACAAAGACAGTCATACCAAGCTCTAGGAGCTTGCTTAAGACCATATAATGCTTTTTCTAGCTTATACACATGATTTGGAAAATCGTGATTTTCAAAACCAGGGGGTTGTTCAACAAAAACTTCTTCTTTCAAATCATCATTTAGAAAGGCACTCTTTACATCCATTTGTTTAAGTTTGAAACCTTTATAACATGCAAAACTTAGCAAAATCCTAATGGCTTCTAACCTAGCAACTGGAGCACATGTTTCATCAAAATCTATGCCTTCTATCTGGTTATATCCTTTTGCGACCAACCTAGCTTTTGTTTCTAATTACATTTCCGGATTCATCAAATTTATTTTTAAACACCCATTTAGTTCCAACAACTGGATAATCATTAGGCTTAGGAACTAATTTCCAAACTTTATTTCTCTCAAATTGATTAAGTTTCATCTTGTATTGCTAAAACCCAACTTTCATCATTAAGAGCCATTTCAACAGAATCAGGTTCAATCTCAGACATATTTTCAACAACTTTTAAACGAAATGATTTTAAATTGAAGTTGTGTTAACAAATATCATAGTGTCAGATTTAGAAACAGTAGGATCAACAGTCATTAAAACATCATCATTATTTCAAAGCAATTTCTTGAAGTTTCACCAATAAAGCTCCAACAGTTTTAACAATTTCTAAAAATACTTTTTATAGCATGAGTAATCAGTAATCAATCAGCATCCAAACAGATTAAGTTCAATGATGAAAAAATGGTTGGTTAAACTTTTAAGTACAAATCAAAGTCATAGATAAAGATAAGTCATGTAAGATCATATCAAGTAAGTTAGAATCTGTTTAACCATTTTAAAATAGAAAATCAGAATTAACATCATCAATCATTTCACATAACTGGCTGATTTAATTCAGATTATGGTGCAGATTTTCACATGTTATCTATCGCTTGAAAATAAATACAATTACCTGTTTTACCTGTACGATAATCCTTCGTTGTTTGCCCATTGTGAATCTGTTACCTTTATACTAGGCTAAGGAACGTTGTTTTGTCGCTCGTTGTGTGTCTGGAGCAGCCAGAATCCAAATAACACTAATGTTGTTCCTTAGCCTGCCACCACATCTACACGGTAAAAGGTTTTTGTGACCTATTTGTTTTTATAGGTCCATGGTTGTTAGTGGCAGAATAATTTGACGAATATGTTTGAGTAGACCCAAAACTATTAATATATGTTCCTTTTGGCACCCAAACTTGTTTTGTCCTTTCATTCTTGTTCCAATAGACATGAAATTTGTTTGTAGAATTCTTAGGAACCCAAACTTGTATAAATTTTGTGTTCTTGTTCCTATGACTACAATTTTCAATACGTTGTTCAATTATTTCACATCTAGTAAAGACACTCTTACCTTTTGCACTATCATCAACTTGTGTTTTCAGTCACAAGTGAGGTGCATCTATTTATGAAATCCTTTTTCCTAGTGTCAATTGTTTCCCTAAGATTCAAGTTTTCTTTTTCAAGATTCTCAAAGCTATTCTTCAGTTTTGATAATTCTGAATCTAAAATTTTACCTTTTTTACAGTCTAGGTTTTGAATATTTTCAAGTTCAGTTTCTAACCTAAAATTTTCATGGGCAAGTACTCTTCTATCAGATTTCAGTTTTTCAATTTTAGATTCAAGAGCATCAACTGTTTTAGTAAGATCAAGGCACATAAAAACAAGATATTTATAAGAATAGTCATCTACCTCACTAGATTCCTCTGAGCTTGCTTCTGAATCTTATTTTTCCATAAGACCCAAGTTAGCCTCCTCTGAGCTATCATTCGAAACTTCCTCTCCTTCTTCATCATCCCAAGTTGCTGCAAAGGTCTTCTTCTTCTTTTTCTTTCCTTTGTTGTTTTTGAGAAGTGGGCAATTTTTTTGGAAGTGGCCAGGCTTCTTGCAGTTAAAGCAGGTCAATTCATTATTGGAATTGTCAGAATCTTTTGACCTATTACATCTCGTTTTCTTCTTGCGTGGCTTGAATCTCGACCATTTTCTAAGATTATTGACAGCCATTGCAAGCTCTTCAATTGGATCTTCTTCTTCTTCATCGCTCTCTTCTTTGCTCTTTAAGGCAATCGTCTTCTTCTTTGATTCGGAGTTGTTGCGTTCCTCCTTTGCTTTTAGCTCAAGCTCATATGTCATCAGGTTTCCGATCAAATCTTCCATGCTCAGTTTACTCAGATCTTTGGATTCTTGTATTGCTGTGACTTTTGCCTCAAAGTTCACCGGTAAGACTCGTAGTATCTTCCTCACTAGCTCTACCTCAGTGAATACCTTCCCAAGCGCTCTAGCATTGTACACCAAGGTTGAGAAGCGTCCAAACATATCCTTTATGCTCTCGCCTTTGTCCATCACGAAGTTCTCATATTCATTGCTGAACAGGGCTAGACGAGACTCCTTGACTTGAGAAGTTCCTTCGTGTGTCACCTCCAAAGTATGCCAAATTTCCTGTGCTGTTTTACAATGAGAAATTCTATTAAATTCAGTTTTATCAAGAGCACAGATCAAAGCATTCATAGCTTTAGCATTTGTAGTTTTTAATTTCTTATCGTTATCATCCCACCTATCCCTAGGTTTAGGAATCTCAGTATCACCTACAGTTATAGTGGGAGATGTATAGCCAGTTTCAATAATGTCCCAAACATCATAATCAACAGAACTTAGATAAATACTCATCCTAACTTTCCAGTAAGCATAATCATTCCCATTAAACATTGGTGGCCTAGCAATAGATTGCCCCTCAGAAAAAGCATTATTTGGTGGATTCATGACTCTAGAGTTAAAGAAAAATTTACCTCGCTCTGATACCACTTGTAGGATCTAGATTAACCCTAGAGGGGGGGTGAATAGGGTTATAACAAATTTGAACGAATTTAAATATGAAATCAAACTGAAGATAAGTAAGTATGCTGAAAAGTAAATCACACACAAAATTTACCTAGCTTCGGCAACCCCTGCCTACTGCTGCATTCCCAGATTTCTATTAGGATTAAACAGTATCCCGCTTACAAACACTCTAACAGACTCGCACACCCTACTACCGCCTATAGAGTTTTGTAAACTCGCACACCCTCTCACTGAACTAACCCCTAACTAGACAATCTGACACTACCTAAACCCTAGGTGGTGATTTAACCTGATTTGATTTGAAAAGTACAAACTTAAAAACAGAAAATAAGAGCAAAATTAAATCTAAACTTGAAAACTATTTTGCTCTTTAAAATAACCCGGGCCCAAACTAAAACATTCTAAAACTAAAACTTTTTTAAAACATAGCCGGCCCAAACTCAAAATAAACCCCTTGTTAAAAACAAGGTCGGCCCCTTTCTTTTATTTGTATCGGCCTGCTTCTTTTTCTTGTGTGAAAATAATGGTGGCTTTGATTCGTCTCTTCTAAAATTAGGACTTTGGCTTGTTCTTTCTTCTGAAATTCGGCTTTGGCTTGATCTCGTTCCTCTGTGAGTTAATGATGTTGTTGTTCCTCTTATTAGAGCTTCGGCTCGATGCTTCCAAAATTGGGGCTTTGTGAAGATGCTTCCAAAATTAGGGCTTTGTGAAGATGCTGCTCGATTTCCTTGCTCTGTCTCACGATGATCGATTTGATCGATTGTTGGCTTCGGTATGTGATTATTGCTCTGTGCTTTTTAACTTGATTGCTTGAGCTTGTCAATGATGATTTGGGTTCTCTTTGCTCTGCACTTCACAATTGATGATGATTTTTGGGTTCTGTATTTATAGGGTTTTCGAAACCCTAATACTTGCCTGATTTAATTTCCTTGGCCTTTATGTCGTTGATTCTTTCCTTTATTATGCTGTGATATTTTGGGAAAATCCTTTGTTCACACGGCTTTGATTATATGACGTTCGATCATTTTCTTTGATCGATACAGCTGATACTTTCCTAATTTCTTACTTCTGACTTTTTCAGTATTGTTTTAACTTGACTTTAAAATTGTACACGTCTCTGACTTTTTAACGTTGATTCTCTTAATCAAAATATGCGGCTTTGATAATTTTTACTGGTGATCATGACCTTGACTTGTTCACTGTTTTCTGGTCATCTTCTCTGCCATTTGATTTCGTGATAGTGAGCTTCTTCTCTGATCATCTGACTTTGATCTTCACTGCTGTATATATATAATACTGTTGTAGACTTGAACGTAGTTCATCATCTTGTCTTCAACATGCAGTTTCATTGATGATGCTCTGCTGTTTCTCACTTCATTGTGTTGTAACATTGTATACATTTGTGTAGCTCGACTTAAGTCTGCATTCTTGTACTTGTGATCATTGTTTTGATCTGGTCATTTGAATTATAGCTGTTCATCTTAAACTTGTTGTATTCCATTCATGTGTATTTTGATGTACAGTTTCACTGACTTTTTAGTTGCTGTGCATTGTTTTCCTGTCTGTAGTCTTTGTGCACTCATGTAGTCTGGTTTCACATGCACATTGAACTGACTTGAGTTGTTTCATGTTGTAGTTGTGCATTGCACTGTCTGTTGTATATTTGAGTTACAGGTGCATTGACTTGTTTTGATGTGTTTCCTTGACCTGTAGCATTTGCGTATAAACCAGTTGCTTGTAGTTCATTGATGTCATTTGATGCATACTTTTTGTCACCTGAACTTGTTTCTCTGGTTTTTGTGTCCATGTATTACTTGCTGTAGGTCTCACTTGATTCTGGTCTCACTTCCGTAGTATCCAATTTTGGATTTGTTGGTTTCTAGTCTCTGATGGTTTGTTGTGCTGACCTGAATTTGCAGTCTTGTATTGACTTGTAGCATTCTTTGAGATAGTTTGCATTACTTTGCATTGAACTGTAGCTTGACTTGATGCACTTATGCTTGAAATTGTTTTGTAGCATCTAGTTTTTTTTAATTTTGTTGGTTTTACTGTTGACATGTGAATTTCCTTACTGCATACATGTATGAACTTGGTTGAGTCTGCACATTCACTTTGACTTGGTCTGGTTTGATGTCACTGAGTTGAATCTGGTTTGGATTTGACCTTGTTTTAGTTGACTGTGCACATGAGTTAGCGAGGCAGTGCACACGTGTATGAATGTACACGTGTGTATTGCAGCCACTCAAGATTATCTATCCTTGATATAAATACTGATATGCACAAATATTACACAATCAAAGATGATGACAATAACCCATATATCTGAGACAACGATAAAAACAAATTTTATATTTTTGCAAATTCAAATTTGTTTATTTTCAGATTACTGCTGTAGTTGTTAATTATGCAGGTACACAGGAGACATGACTAGAACTGGAGCTGGACAATGCAGATAGATGCAAATAGATAAAACTGAGTGTTGAGTGTTGTAGTGAGGAAACAAATGTAAATGTGAAATGTATAAAATCAGTGTAAGAGTGTGAAATGAAATCAGTGTATGAGCTGAAAACTTTGTATTGTATAAAATATTATATTGAATAAAAAATACTGATTGAATTTGTTAAATTCTGTGCAATAGTATTATTATTCAATACGAATATTTATTCTTGTATAGTAAGATCTGCAAACACATCTATAAATCGATATATATTTTGTTATCATCAAACAATAAACACATATCAAACAATCTCCACCTTTTGATGATGACAAACATATATATTAAAGATTTTGAAATTCTAGTAAATGTGTTTGAGCATGACATTTTTAGCTCCCCCTATATGAGCGCTCCCCCTACATGAATACTCCCCCTACAACTGAGACCACTCCCTATTTAGAAGATTTAGAAAATTACAGAAGAATAAAAGAACTATAGAAAAATGACTAACAACATTTAACAAATTTGGTGAAGTATTCCAAAAAATACTTATTTCCTTATCAAAATCTCGTTCTTCTTCCCCTTTTGTTATCATCAAAAGACTGACAAAAAAATGGAACAGTAGGGGAAAAACAAATGTAAAACCAAGAAAAATCATAATAAGATAACAATTTCCACATTGTAGAGAATGGATCGATGATTCGGTTTTTATATAATGAGAAGAGGGATGTTTTTTTTTCTTTAAAAATAATTTGAACATTTTAGTACAAAATAAGCACTTACTAACCATGCATAACCATAAGGACTTTTAAATGGGATTAGCAGTTACTCATTAGCTATCAAGCTCCATCCATGCATAACCATAAGGACTTTTAAATGAGAATGGAGTGATGATAAACTAAAATTCACATGATCCATCCATGCATAACCATAAGGACTTTTAAATGAGAATGGATGCATGAGAAATATTTAAAAAAATTTCTTTATTTTTCTTTTTAATTTAAAAAGTAATTCACTCTTCTCATTTTTCAAAACCATTATGAATGATAGAAAGATGGTAGAAATAGAAATGGTCGTGGAATAAGTTACCAAATTAATCATATTATGAAATTTCTTAAAATAAAACAAACATATTTCCACTACTGAATACCATATTCGAATCAATCTTTGAATGATATCCAAAACAGGTTTGAATCCTAGAAATTGAAGTTGAAAATAAATATCCAAGAATATTTCAACCAAAAATTGAAAAATGATTAGTCAATTTCCATAATCCCCAAATCCAAACGTAATCTGGAAAATCTATCTTCGGGGAGGGTTTTGTGAAAATATCAGCAAGTTGATCCTCAGTTGAAATGAATTCAATGCAAATGTCTTCCCTAGCAATGTGATCTCTAAGAAAGTGGTGTCTCACATCAATGTGTTTTGTGCGTGAATGATGAACATGATTATTTGACAAGTCTATTGCACTTTTACTATCACATTTTAATGGAACTTGTTTATAAACTAAGCCAAAATCAGAAAGAGTTTGCATCATCCATAAAATTTGAGCACAACAAATTCCTAATGCAATATATTCTGCTTCAGTGGTGGATAATGCAACACAATTTTGTTTTCGACTTGACCATGACACTAATGAATGTCCTAGCATGAAACATGTACCACTAGTGCTTTTCCTGTCAACCAATGAACCCGCATAATCACCATCAGAATAACCAACTAAATCAAAATTTTCACAAGAGGGATACCATAGTCCAAATTTGTGTGTGTGTGAAAGATATCTTAAAATTCGTTTAGTGGCTTTCAAATGAGATTCTTTAGGGTTAGATTGAAAACGTGCGCACAAACACACAGAAAACATAATATCAGGTCTAGAAGCAGTAAGATAGAGGATTGAACCAATTATCCCTTGATATTTTTTCTGATCAACAGCAACTCCTTTCTCGTCTTTATCCAACTTTGTTGATGGGCTCATAGGAGTTTTCATTGGTTTGGAGTTCTCAACTCCAAATTTCTTCAATAGTTCCAATACATACTTGGATTGTGAAATAAAAATACCATCACTGCTTTGCTTGATTTGAAATCCTAGAAAGTATTTCAATTCTCCAACCAACCTCATCTCGAATTTAGCCTGCATGACTTGTTCAAATTTCTCACACAAGAGTTCATTAGTAGCACCATAAATGATATCATCCACATAAATCTGAACAATCAAAAAATTACTTTCTTTATGTAATAGAAACAGTGTCGTGTCAGCACTTCCCTTTTTAAAGCCATTTTCCAAAAGATATGTACAAAGACAGTCATACCAAGCTCTAGGAGCTTGCTTAAGACCATATAATGCTTTTTCTAGCTTATACACATGATTTGGAAAATCGTGATTTTCAAAACCAGGGGGTTGTTCAACAAAAACTTCTTCTTTCAAATCATCATTTAGAAAGGCACTCTTTACATCCATTTGTTTAAGTTTGAAACCTTTATAACATGCAAAACTTAGCAAAATCCTAATGGCTTCTAACCTAGCAACTGGAGCACATGTTTCATCAAAATCTATGCCTTCTATCTGGTTATATCCTTTTGCGACCAACCTAGCTTTTGTTTCTAATTACATTTCCGGATTCATCAAATTTATTTTTAAACACCCATTTAGTTCCAACAACTGGATAATCATTAGGCTTAGGAACTAATTTCCAAACTTTATTTCTCTCAAATTGATTAAGTTTCATCTTGTATTGCTAAAACCCAACTTTCATCATTAAGAGCCATTTCAACAGAATCAGGTTCAATCTCAGACATATTTTCAACAACTTTTAAACGAAATGATTTTAAATTGAAGTTGTGTTAACAAATATCATAGTGTCAGATTTAGAAACAGTAGGATCAACAGTCATTAAAACATCATCATTATTTCAAAGCAATTTCTTGAAGTTTCACCAATAAAGCTCCAACAGTTTTAACAATTTCTAAAAATACTTTTTATAGCATGAGTAATCAGTAATCAATCAGCATCCAAACAGATTAAGTTCAATGATGAAAAAATGGTTGGTTAAACTTTTAAGTACAAATCAAAGTCATAGATAAAGATAAGTCATGTAAGATCATATCAAGTAAGTTAGAATCTGTTTAACCATTTTAAAATAGAAAATCAGAATTAACATCATCAATCATTTCACATAACTGGCTGATTTAATTCAGATTATGGTGCAGATTTTCACATGTTATCTATCGCTTGAAAATAAATACAATTACCTGTTTTACCTGTACGATAATCCTTCGTTGTTTGCCCATTGTGAATCTGTTACCTTTATACTAGGCTAAGGAACGTTGTTTTGTCGCTCGTTGTGTGTCTGGAGCAGCCAGAATCCAAATAACACTAATGTTGTTCCTTAGCCTGCCACCACATCTACACGGTAAAAGGTTTTTGTGACCTATTTGTTTTTATAGGTCCATGGTTGTTAGTGGCAGAATAATTTGACGAATATGTTTGAGTAGACCCAAAACTATTAATATATGTTCCTTTTGGCACCCAAACTTGTTTTGTCCTTTCATTCTTGTTCCAATAGACATGAAATTTGTTTGTAGAATTCTTAGGAACCCAAACTTGTATAAATTTTGTGTTCTTGTTCCTATGACTACAATTTTCAATACGTTGTTCAATTATTTCACATCTAGTAAAGACACTCTTACCTTTTGCACTATCATCAACTTGTGTTTTCAGTCACAAGTGAGGTGCATCTATTTATGAAATCCTTTTTCCTAGTGTCAATTGTTTCCCTAAGATTCAAGTTTTCTTTTTCAAGATTCTCAAAGCTATTCTTCAGTTTTGATAATTCTGAATCTAAAATTTTACCTTTTTTACAGTCTAGGTTTTGAATATTTTCAAGTTCAGTTTCTAACCTAAAATTTTCATGGGCAAGTACTCTTCTATCAGATTTCAGTTTTTCAATTTTAGATTCAAGAGCATCAACTGTTTTAGTAAGATCAAGGCACATAAAAACAAGATATTTATAAGAATAGTCATCTACCTCACTAGATTCCTCTGAGCTTGCTTCTGAATCTTATTTTTCCATAAGACCCAAGTTAGCCTCCTCTGAGCTATCATTCGAAACTTCCTCTCCTTCTTCATCATCCCAAGTTGCTGCAAAGGTCTTCTTCTTCTTTTTCTTTCCTTTGTTGTTTTTGAGAAGTGGGCAATTTTTTTGGAAGTGGCCAGGCTTCTTGCAGTTAAAGCAGGTCAATTCATTATTGGAATTGTCAGAATCTTTTGACCTATTACATCTCGTTTTCTTCTTGCGTGGCTTGAATCTCGACCATTTTCTAAGATTATTGACAGCCATTGCAAGCTCTTCAATTGGATCTTCTTCTTCTTCATCGCTCTCTTCTTTGCTCTTTAAGGCAATCGTCTTCTTCTTTGATTCGGAGTTGTTGCGTTCCTCCTTTGCTTTTAGCTCAAGCTCATATGTCATCAGGTTTCCGATCAAATCTTCCATGCTCAGTTTACTCAGATCTTTGGATTCTTGTATTGCTGTGACTTTTGCCTCAAAGTTCACCGGTAAGACCCGTAGTATCTTCCTCACTAGCTCTACCTCAGTGAATACCTTCCCAAGCGCTCTAGCATTGTACACCAAGGTTGAGAAGCGTCCAAACATATCCTTTATGCTCTCGCCTTTGTCCATCACGAAGTTCTCATATTCATTGCTGAACAGGGCTAGACGAGACTCCTTGACTTGAGAAGTTCCTTCGTGTGTCACCTCCAAAGTATGCCAAATTTCCTGTGCTGTTTTACAATGAGAAATTCTATTAAATTCAGTTTTATCAAGAGCACAGATCAAAGCATTCATAGCTTTAGCATTTGTAGTTTTTAATTTCTTATCGTTATCATCCCACCTATCCCTAGGTTTAGGAATCTCAGTATCACCTACAGTTATAGTGGGAGATGTATAGCCAGTTTCAATAATGTCCCAAACATCATAATCAACAGAACTTAGATAAATACTCATCCTAACTTTCCAGTAAGCATAATCATTCCCATTAAACATTGGTGGCCTAGCAATAGATTGCCCCTCAGAAAAAGCATTATTTGGTGGATTCATGACTCTAGAGTTAAAGAAAAATTTACCTCGCTCTGATACCACTTGTAGGATCTAGATTAACCCTAGAGGGGGGGGTGAATAGGGTTATAACAAATTTGAACGAATTTAAATATGAAATCAAACTGAAGATAAGTAAGTATGCTGAAAAGTAAATCACACACAAAATTTACCTAGCTTCGGCAACCCCTGCCTACTGCTGCATTCCCAGATTTCTATTAGGATTAAACAGTATCCCGCTTACAAACACTCTAACAGACTCGCACACCCTACTACCGCCTATAGAGTTTTGTAAACTCGCACACCCTCTCACTGAACTAACCCCTAACTAGACAATCTGACACTACCTAAACCCTAGGTGGTGATTTAACCTGATTTGATTTGAAAAGTACAAACTTAAAAACAGAAAATAAGAGCAAAATTAAATCTAAACTTGAAAACTATTTTGCTCTTTAAAATAACCCGGGCCCAAACTAAAACATTCTAAAACTAAAACTTTTTTAAAACATAGCCGGCCCAAACTCAAAATAAACCCCTTGTTAAAAACAAGGTCGGCCCCTTTCTTTTATTTGTATCGGCCTGCTTCTTTTTCTTGTGTGAAAATAATGGTGGCTTTGATTCGTCTCTTCTAAAATTAGGACTTTGGCTTGTTCTTTCTTCTGAAATTCGGCTTTGGCTTGATCTCGTTCCTCTGTGAGTTAATGATGTTGTTGTTCCTCTTATTAGAGCTTCGGCTCGATGCTTCCAAAATTGGGGCTTTGTGAAGATGCTTCCAAAATTAGGGCTTTGTGAAGATGCTGCTCGATTTCCTTGCTCTGTCTCACGATGATCGATTTGATCGATTGTTGGCTTCGGTATGTGATTATTGCTCTGTGCTTTTTAACTTGATTGCTTGAGCTTGTCAATGATGATTTGGGTTCTCTTTGCTCTGCACTTCACAATTGATGATGATTTTTGGGTTCTGTATTTATAGGGTTTTCGAAACCCTAATACTTGCCTGATTTAATTTCCTTGGCCTTTATGTCGTTGATTCTTTCCTTTATTATGCTGTGATATTTTGGGAAAATCCTTTGTTCACACGGCTTTGATTATATGACGTTCGATCATTTTCTTTGATCGATACAGCTGATACTTTCCTAATTTCTTACTTCTGACTTTTTCAGTATTGTTTTAACTTGACTTTAAAATTGTACACGTCTCTGACTTTTTAACGTTGATTCTCTTAATCAAAATATGCGGCTTTGATAATTTTTACTGGTGATCATGACCTTGACTTGTTCACTGTTTTCTGGTCATCTTCTCTGCCATTTGATTTCGTGATAGTGAGCTTCTTCTCTGATCATCTGACTTTGATCTTCACTGCTGTATATATATAATACTGTTGTAGACTTGAACGTAGTTCATCATCTTGTCTTCAACATGCAGTTTCATTGATGATGCTCTGCTGTTTCTCACTTCACTGTGTTGTAACATTGTATACATTTGTGTAGCTCGACTTAAGTCTGCATTCTTGTACTTGTGATCATTGTTTTGATCTGGTCATTTGAATTATAGCTGTTCATCTTAAACTTGTTGTATTCCATTCATGTGTATTTTGATGTACAGTTTCACTGACTTTTTAGTTGCTGTGCATTGTTTTCCTGTCTGTAGTCTTTGTGCACTCATGTAGTCTGGTTTCACATGCACATTGAACTGACTTGAGTTGTTTCATGTTGTAGTTGTGCATTGCACTGTCTGTTGTATATTTGAGTTACAGGTGCATTGACTTGTTTTGATGTGTTTCCTTGACCTGTAGCATTTGCGTATAAACCAGTTGCTTGTAGTTCATTGATGTCATTTGATGCATACTTTTTGTCACCTGAACTTGTTTCTCTGGTTTTTGTGTCCATGTATTACTTGCTGTAGGTCTCACTTGATTCTGGTCTCACTTCTGTAGTATCCAATTTTGGATTTGTTGGTTTCTAGTCTCTGATGGTTTGTTGTGCTGACCTGAATTTGCAGTCTTGTATTGACTTGTAGCATTCTTTGAGATAGTTTGCATTACTTTGCATTGAACTGTAGCTTGACTTGATGCACTTATGCTTGAAACTGTTTTGTAGCATCTAGTTTTTTTTTAATTTTGTTGGTTTTACTGTTGACATGTGAATTTCCTTACTGCATACATGTATGAACTTGGTTGAGTCTGCACATTCACTTTGACTTGGTCTGGTTTGATGTCACTGAGTTGAATCTGGTTTGGATTTGACCTTGTTTTAGTTGACTGTGCACATGAGTTAGCGAGGCAGTGCACACGTGTATGAATGTACACGTGTGTATTGCAGCCACTCAAGATTATCTATCCTTGATATAAATACTGATATGCACAAATATTACACAATCAAAGATGATGACAATAACTCATATATCTGAGACAACGATAAAAACAAATTTTATATTTTTGCAAATTCAAATTTGTTTATTTTCAGATTACTGCTGTAGTTGTTAATTATGCAGGTACATAGGAGACATGACTAGAACTGGAGCTGGACAATGCAGATAGATGCAAATAGATAAAACTGAGTGTTGAGTGTTGTAGTGAGGAAACAAATGTAAATGTGAAATGTATAAAATCAGTGTAAGAGTGTGAAATGAAATCAGTGTATGAGCTGAAAACTTTGTATTGTATAAAATATTATATTGAATAAAAAATACTGATTGAATTTGTTAAATTCTGTGCAATAGTATTATTATTCAATACGAATATTTATTCTTGTATAGTAAGATCTGCAAACACATCTATAAATCGATATATATTTTGTTATCATCAAACAATAAACACATATCAAACAATCTCCACCTTTTGATGATGACAAACATATATATTAAAGATTTTGAAATTCTAGTAAATGTGTTTGAGCATGACATTTTTAGCTCCCCCTATATGAGCGCTCCCCCTACATGAATACTCCCCCTACAACTGAGACCACTCCCTATTTAGAAGATTTAGAAAATTACAGAAGAATAAAAGAACTATAGAAAAATGACTAACAACATTTAACAAATTTGGTGAAGTATTCCAAAAAATACTTATTTCCTTATCAAAATCTCGTTCTTCTTCCCCTTTTGTTATCATCAAAAGACTGACAAAAAAATGGAACAGTAGGGGAAAAACAAATGTAAAACCAAGAAAAATCATAATAAGATAACAATTTCCACATTGTAGAGAATGGATCGATGATTCGGTTTTTATATAATGAGAAGAGGGATGTTTTTTTTTCTTTAAAAATAATTTGAACATTTTAGTACAAAATAAGCACTTACTAACCATGCATAACCATAAGGACTTTTAAATGGGATTAGCAGTTACTCATTAGCTATCAAGCTCCATCCATGCATAACCATAAGGACTTTTAAATGAGAATGGAGTGATGATAAACTAAAATTCACATGATCCATCCATGCATAACCATAAGGACTTTTAAATGAGAATGGATGCATGAGAAATATTTAAAAAAATTTCTTTATTTTTCTTTTTAATTTAAAAAGTAATTCACTCTTCTCATTTTTCAAAACCATTATGAATGATAGAAAGATGGTAGAAATAGAAATGGTCGTGGAATAAGTTACCAAATTAATCATATTATGAAATTTCTTAAAATAAAACAAACATATTTCCACTACTGAATACCATATTCGAATCAATCTTTGAATGATATCCAAAACAGGTTTGAATCCTAGAAATTGAAGTTGAAAATAAATATCCAAGAATATTTCAACCAAAAATTGAAAAATGATTAGTCAATTTCCATAATCCCCAAATCCAAACGTAATCTGGAAAATCTATCTTCGGGGAGGGTTTTGTGAAAATATCAGCAAGTTGATCCTCAGTTGAAATGAATTCAATGCAAATGTCTTCCCTAGCAATGTGATCTCTAAGAAAGTGGTGTCTCACATCAATGTGTTTTGTGCGTGAATGATGAACATGATTATTTGACAAGTCTATTGCACTTTTACTATCACATTTTAATGGAACTTGTTTATAAACTAAGCCAAAATCAGAAAGAGTTTGCATCATCCATAAAATTTGAGCACAACAAATTCCTAATGCAATATATTCTGCTTCAGTGGTGGATAATGCAACACAATTTTGTTTTCGACTTGACCATGACACTAATGAATGTCCTAGCATGAAACATGTACCACTAGTGCTTTTCCTGTCAACCAATGAACCCGCATAATCACCATCAGAATAACCAACTAAATCAAAATTTTCACAAGAGGGATACCATAGTCCAAATTTGTGTGTGTGTGAAAGATATCTTAAAATTCGTTTAGTGGCTTTCAAATGAGATTCTTTAGGGTTAGATTGAAAACGTGCGCACAAACACACAGAAAACATAATATCAGGTCTAGAAGCAGTAAGATAGAGGATTGAACCAATTATCCCTTGATATTTTTTCTGATCAACAGCAACTCCTTTCTCGTCTTTATCCAACTTTGTTGATGGGCTCATAGGAGTTTTCATTGGTTTGGAGTTCTCAACTCCAAATTTCTTCAATAGTTCCAATACATACTTGGATTGTGAAATAAAAATACCATCACTGCTTTGCTTGATTTGAAATCCTAGAAAGTATTTCAATTCTCCAACCAACCTCATCTCGAATTTAGCCTGCATGACTTGTTCAAATTTCTCACACAAGAGTTCATTAGTAGCACCATAAATGATATCATCCACATAAATCTGAACAATCAAAAAATTACTTTCTTTATGTAATAGAAACAGTGTCGTGTCAGCACTTCCCTTTTTAAAGCCATTTTCCAAAAGATATGTACAAAGACAGTCATACCAAGCTCTAGGAGCTTGCTTAAGACCATATAATGCTTTTTCTAGCTTATACACATGATTTGGAAAATCGTGATTTTCAAAACCAGGGGGTTGTTCAACAAAAACTTCTTCTTTCAAATCATCATTTAGAAAGGCACTCTTTACATCCATTTGTTTAAGTTTGAAACCTTTATAACATGCAAAACTTAGCAAAATCCTAATGGCTTCTAACCTAGCAACTGGAGCACATGTTTCATCAAAATCTATGCCTTCTATCTGGTTATATCCTTTTGCGACCAACCTAGCTTTTGTTTCTAATTACATTTCCGGATTCATCAAATTTATTTTTAAACACCCATTTAGTTCCAACAACTGGATAATCATTAGGCTTAGGAACTAATTTCCAAACTTTATTTCTCTCAAATTGATTAAGTTTCATCTTGTATTGCTAAAACCCAACTTTCATCATTAAGAGCCATTTCAACAGAATCAGGTTCAATCTCAGACATATTTTCAACAACTTTTAAACGAAATGATTTTAAATTGAAGTTGTGTTAACAAATATCATAGTGTCAGATTTAGAAACAGTAGGATCAACAGTCATTAAAACATCATCATTATTTCAAAGCAATTTCTTGAAGTTTCACCAATAAAGCTCCAACAGTTTTAACAATTTCTAAAAATACTTTTTATAGCATGAGTAATCAGTAATCAATCAGCATCCAAACAGATTAAGTTCAATGATGAAAAAATGGTTGGTTAAACTTTTAAGTACAAATCAAAGTCATAGATAAAGATAAGTCATGTAAGATCATATCAAGTAAGTTAGAATCTGTTTAACCATTTTAAAATAGAAAATCAGAATTAACATCATCAATCATTTCACATAACTGGCTGATTTAATTCAGATTATGGTGCAGATTTTCACATGTTATCTATCGCTTGAAAATAAATACAATTACCTGTTTTACCTGTACGATAATCCTTCGTTGTTTGCCCATTGTGAATCTGTTACCTTTATACTAGGCTAAGGAATGTTGTTTTGTCGCTCGTTGTGTGTCTGGAGCAGCCAGAATCCAAATAACACTAATGTTGTTCCTTAGCCTGCCACCACATCTACACGGTAAAAGGTTTTTGTGACCTATTTGTTTTTATAGGTCCATGGTTGTTAGTGGCAGAATAATTTGACGAATATGTTTGAGTAGACCCAAAACTATTAATATATGTTCCTTTTGGCACCCAAACTTGTTTTGTCCTTTCATTCTTGTTCCAATAGACATGAAATTTGTTTGTAGAATTCTTAGGAACCCAAACTTGTATAAATTTTGTGTTCTTGTTCCTATGACTACAATTTTCAATACGTTGTTCAATTATTTCACATCTAGTAAAGACACTCTTACCTTTTGCACTATCATCAACTTGTGTTTTCAGTCACAAGTGAGGTGCATCTATTTATGAAATCCTTTTTCCTAGTGTCAATTGTTTCCCTAAGATTCAAGTTTTCTTTTTCAAGATTCTCAAAGCTATTCTTCAGTTTTGATAATTCTGAATCTAAAATTTTACCTTTTTTACAGTCTAGGTTTTGAATATTTTCAAGTTCAGTTTCTAACCTAAAATTTTCATGGGCAAGTACTCTTCTATCAGATTTCAGTTTTTCAATTTTAGATTCAAGAGCATCAACTGTTTTAGTAAGATCAAGGCACATAAAAACAAGATATTTATAAGAATAGTCATCTACCTCACTAGATTCCTCTGAGCTTGCTTCTGAATCTTATTTTTCCATAAGACCCAAGTTAGCCTCCTCTGAGCTATCATTCGAAACTTCCTCTCCTTCTTCATCATCCCAAGTTGCTGCAAAGGTCTTCTTCTTCTTTTTCTTTCCTTTGTTGTTTTTGAGAAGTGGGCAATTTTTTTGGAAGTGGCCAGGCTTCTTGCAGTTAAAGCAGGTCAATTCATTATTGGAATTGTCAGAATCTTTTGACCTATTACATCTCGTTTTCTTCTTGCGTGGCTTGAATCTCGACCATTTTCTAAGATTATTGACAGCCATTGCAAGCTCTTCAATTGGATCTTCTTCTTCTTCATCGCTCTCTTCTTTGCTCTTTAAGGCAATCGTCTTCTTCTTTGATTCGGAGTTGTTGCGTTCCTCCTTTGCTTTTAGCTCAAGCTCATATGTCATCAGGTTTCCGATCAAATCTTCCATGCTCAGTTTACTCAGATCTTTGGATTCTTGTATTGCTGTGACTTTTGCCTCAAAGTTCACCGGTAAGACTCGTAGTATCTTCCTCACTAGCTCTACCTCAGTGAATACCTTCCCAAGCGCTCTAGCATTGTACACCAAGGTTGAGAAGCGTCCAAACATATCCTTTATGCTCTCGCCTTTGTCCATCACGAAGTTCTCATATTCATTGCTGAACAGGGCTAGACGAGACTCCTTGACTTGAGAAGTTCCTTCGTGTGTCACCTCCAAAGTATGCCAAATTTCCTGTGCTGTTTTACAATGAGAAATTCTATTAAATTCAGTTTTATCAAGAGCACAGATCAAAGCATTCATAGCTTTAGCATTTGTAGTTTTTAATTTCTTATCGTTATCATCCCACCTATCCCTAGGTTTAGGAATCTCAGTATCACCTACAGTTATAGTGGGAGATGTATAGCCAGTTTCAATAATGTCCCAAACATCATAATCAACAGAACTTAGATAAATACTCATCCTAACTTTCCAGTAAGCATAATCATTCCCATTAAACATTGGTGGCCTAGCAATAGATTGCCCCTCAGAAAAAGCATTATTTGGTGGATTCATGACTCTAGAGTTAAAGAAAAATTTACCTCGCTCTGATACCACTTGTAGGATCTAGATTAACCCTAGAGGGGGGGTGAATAGGGTTATAACAAATTTGAACGAATTTAAATATGAAATCAAACTGAAGATAAGTAAGTATGCTGAAAAGTAAATCACACACAAAATTTACCCAGCTTCGGCAACCCCTGCCTACTGCTGCATTCCCAGATTTCTATTAGGATTAAACAGTATCCCGCTTACAAACACTCTAACAGACTCGCACACCCTACTACCGCCTATAGAGTTTTGTAAACTCGCACACCCTCTCACTGAACTAACCCCTAACTAGACAATCTGACACTACCTAAACCCTAGGTGGTGATTTAACCTGATTTGATTTGAAAAGTACAAACTTAAAAACAGAAAATAAGAGCAAAATTAAATCTAAACTTGAAAACTATTTTGCTCTTTAAAATAACCCGGGCCCAAACTAAAACATTCTAAAACTAAAACTTTTTTAAAACATAGCCGGCCCAAACTCAAAATAAACCCCTTGTTAAAAACAAGGTCGGCCCCTTTCTTTTATTTGTATCGGCCTGCTTCTTTTTCTTGTGTGAAAATAATGGTGGCTTTGATTCGTCTCTTCTAAAATTAGGACTTTGGCTTGTTCTTTCTTCTGAAATTCGGCTTTGGCTTGATCTCGTTCCTCTGTGAGTTAATGATGTTGTTGTTCCTCTTATTAGAGCTTCGGCTCGATGCTTCCAAAATTGGGGCTTTGTGAAGATGCTTCCAAAATTAGGGCTTTGTGAAGATGCTGCTCGATTTCCTTGCTCTGTCTCACGATGATCGATTTGATCGATTGTTGGCTTCGGTATGTGATTATTGCTCTGTGCTTTTTAACTTGATTGCTTGAGCTTGTCAATGATGATTTGGGTTCTCTTTGCTCTGCACTTCACAATTGATGATGATTTTTGGGTTCTGTATTTATAGGGTTTTCGAAACCCTAATACTTGCCTGATTTAATTTCCTTGGCCTTTATGTCGTTGATTCTTTCCTTTATTATGCTGTGATATTTTGGGAAAATCCTTTGTTCACACGGCTTTGATTATATGACGTTCGATCATTTTCTTTGATCGATACAGCTGATACTTTCCTAATTTCTTACTTCTGACTTTTTCAGTATTGTTTTAACTTGACTTTAAAATTGTACACGTCTCTGACTTTTTAACGTTGATTCTCTTAATCAAAATATGCAGCTTTGATAATTTTTACTAGTGATCATGACCTTGACTTGTTCACTGTTTTCTGGTCATCTTCTCTGCCATTTGATTTCGTGATAGTGAGCTTCTTCTCTGATCATCTGACTTTGATCTTCACTGCTGTATATATATAATACTGTTGTAGACTTGAACATAGTTCATCATCTTGTCTTCAACATGCAGTTTCATTGATGATGCTCTACTGTTTCTCACTTCACTGTGTTGTAACATTGTATACATGTGTGTAGCTCGACTTAAGTCTGCATTCTTGTACTTGTGATCATTGTTTTGATCTGGTCATTTGAATTATAGCTGTTCATCTTAAACTTGTTGTATTCCATTCATGTGTATTTTGATGTACAGTTTCACTGACTTTTTAGTTGTTGTGCATTGTTTTCCTGTCTGTAGTCTTTGTGCACTCATGTAGTCTTGTTTCACATGCACATTGAACTGACTTGAGTTGTTTCATGTTGTAGTTGTGCATTGCACTGTCTGTTGTATATTTGAGTTACAGGTGCATTGACTTGTTTTGATGTGTTTTCTTGACCTATAGCATTTGCGTATAAACCAGTTGCTTGTAGTTCATTGATGTCATTTGATGCATACTTTTTGTCACTTGAACTTGTTTCTCTGGTTTTTGTGTCCATGTATTACTTGCTGTAGGTCTCACTTGATTCTGGTCTCACATCTGTAGTATCCAATTTTGGATTTGTTGGTTTCTGGTCTCTGATGGTTTGGTGTGCTGACCTGAATTTGCAGTCTTGTATTGACTTGTAGCATTCTTTGAGACAGTTTGCATTACTTTGCATTGAACTGTAGCTTGACTTGATGCACTTGTGCTTGAAACTGTTTTGTAGCATCCAGTTTTTTTTAATTTTGTTGGTTTTACTGTTGACATGTGAATTTCCTTGCTGCATACATGTATGAACTTGGTTGAGTCTGCACATTCACTTTGACTTGGTCTGGTTTGATGTCACTGAGTTGAATCTGGTTTGGATTTGACCTTGTTTTAGTTGACTGTGCACACAAGTTGGAGAGGCAGTGCACACGTGTATGAATGTACACGTGTGTATTGCAGCCACTCAAGATTATCTGTCCCAGATATAAATACTGATATGCACAGATATTACACAATCAAAGATGATGACAATAACCCATCTATCTGAGACAACGATAAAAACAAATTTTATATTTTTGCAAATTCAAATTTGTTTATTTTCAGATTACTGCTGTAGTTGTTAATTATGTAGGTACACAGGAGACAGGACTAGAACTGGAGCTGGACAATGCAGATAGATAAAACTGAGTGTTGAGTGTTGTAGTGAGGAAACAAATGTAAATGTGAAATGTATGAAATCAGTGTAAGAGTGTGAAATGAATTCAGTGTATGAGCTGAAAACTTTGTATTGTATAAAATATTATATTGAATAAAAAATACTAATTGAATTTGTTAAATTCTGTGCAATAGTATTATTATTCAATACGAATATTTATTCTTGTATAGTAAGATCTGCAAACACATTTATAAATCGATATATATTTTGTTATCATCAAACAATAAACGCACATCAAACAAATGTTATATAATCTCTAAATGAATGAAATAACCTTTCAATAAACTGAATGATAAGGGGTAAATGTTATTTAACATATAAGTATATATATAAACTTCGGTAATAGGTAATTGATGGTGAGTGACATGTAGCGCTTCAAATCCAAAAGTAGAGGTGAATGAGACATAGCCTCGGTCTAAAAAAAATAAAACTATTTATTTGATGTGTTGGTAGGAATGGAGAACACTTTTAAAAGATGGATAGAAATATTATATGTGTAAATATATAACCCAAGATCTAGACCTTGTGCTATAAAGAATTTACTTGTATAAAACATGAAAATTCCAGTTAGGGGAAAATCCTGTTATGCTCCATGATGTGGTCTCACGATATATTATAATAATGACTTAACCTTATATAATACTATTTATACTAGGCTTATGTCTGACTTGAAGTTTTTTTTTACCCTCTAAAATCTCCATTACTCATTTGAGTAGACCGAGTTTAAAGGTTTTAGGTTTAAATATGTTACCAAGTAGCTCACGAAGATGACATAATGAGGAAAAATATTTAGCTATTCAATTTTATTATGTAAGAATTATGATGCTACTTTTTCTGCAGGCAAAATAAAATATTATTATTTTGCATAAGCAAGCCAGATTATAGTGATCGTACCACTGTACAACAGTAATTACATGTGCGAGACTTAGACCCCTCAACAACTACGCTGGTTTTCAAGTAGTCGTCCACTAGTTTGAAAGTAAAAATAGGCATGATGCATAAACACCTTAGCAACTATGCATAAAGCCTAACTACTTTAGGAAATACGTACCAATCCTCCTGCACAGAGGAGGAATTAGTGTCATCCTCAAACGAATCAGACTCAATTACATTAACATTCTCACTAAACAGCTTAACAATGCTAATATCAGAATCAAAAGACTCCTTATAGAATATGAATATCCTATCCCAAGATTCATTTTCTAGGATCTTAGAGTTGTGTTCCCTATATTTCCCTTCAACTGATAGCAATGGCGTGTCTCCAGAAATGATATAGAACAAAGATCTATGTCCACCTTCTTTCTCGGTTACATACCTAAAAGTACATATCAAACATATAAGAATAGCGAAATTACATCGCTTCATGAACCTAGGTCTTCTCTTCAAAATAACAGGTAATAGGATTAGATGTAGAGCTAGTGCAATCGCTGGGTATGTCATGCAAGTTAGTGTCAGGGTCATTTCCATTAAGGGAAGGATGGGGTCTTATGCTTAGGAGCCCAAACATGTTTCTTTACCTTAGGAAGTAGAATCTTTTTAGGAGCAGGGAGATTTGTATCAACATTCTCAATATTAGGCAAAAGATAGGAGCTAAGGGAATGCTTACATATTGCTGCCAAGTGACCAAATGAATGACAATTAGAGCATATAGGTGGTTTCCACTTATAGCCAACATCTACCATTGTTGCCTGCCCAACAGCAGGTTCTACCAATGGTACTAACGGTAACAGCCTACTAGGTTTAACTTCAATGAGATCCCAAGCATAACCTAACATGTCCCTCTTAACTATAGTCACGTCAAAACAAATCAATTCTCCAACCAAATTGTCCAACCAATTTATACCTACCATAGATGGTAATACAAATGGTATATTCAAGAATTGCACCCATAAGGGAATAGATAGTACCTGATTGTTGGGTACGTTTCTATCACTACCAAGTCCAGATGAGAAAGGAGCCACCGAACCGTTCGGTGCCAAGCCAACAGGAGAAAGTAAGGGACGAACCAGCCTCTAAAGGACCAATACCTATTCAAGCATCACCGAACCAACCCCATAGCCGGACCAACTCTCACCGAACCAACTCCATAGCCGGACCAACTCTGTGCCGAACCAACTCCATAGCCGGACCAACTCCATAGCCGGACCAACTCTGTGTCGAACCAACTCCATAGCCGGACCAACTCTGTGCCGGACCAACTCCATGATGAACCAACTCTCACCGAACCAACTCCATAGCTGGACCAACTCTGTGCCGGACCAACTCTGTGCCGGATCAACTCAATTCCAGACCAAATGCTACCGGACCAAGACCTGCCAGGCCAGATCACATCAGCCCAGGCCCACCAGCAGCTATATACATCCAAGACCCCTGCTCCCTACCTCACTCTATAAATAGAGGAGCAGGGGTACAACAATGGGGACAAGTTTTGAGAGCTCAAGCACGGAGAGAACTTTCAAATAACTTTCTTTTACTTGTATCAAAGCTTTGTACTTGTAATCTAAACAAGAGAAGAGAAATAACATATAAAGTGGACGTAGGCACATTCTGGCTGAACCACTATAAGTCTGCGTGTCTTTTTACAGTTTAGCCCCTGCTTTTCATATATTTTCATAAATCACCCAAATCACTAAGACCAACATAAGATCTACTAAATCATACGAATTTGAGGCGTTTGTCCATTTTTTGTGCAAACATTTTTGGTGCTTTCATTGAGAGTTGAACTCAGGAGCTTCAGCTTCATCCACTTAACATTTTTCCTAACAGCATCGTTCGCCACTTGGAAAACATGCCTCCCAAATAGAGAAAAGATGTTAACAAAGGAAAAAACATCGCATCCAGCAGTCTTCCAGATCTAGCTGTCACGAATCAAGTAAATCGTCCTCCTCCAGCAGCAGTACCAAATGAAGGACAGGCTAATCCGACCACTCCTGCCACAGAACAGCCCGCAGCAATTACTAGGGCAGATTTAGACAGGGTTGTGGTTGAAGTAACTAACCGCTTCACATCCCAACAGGAAGCCTTGGTGGACCATCTCATGTCACGCTTAAGGGATGTTGAAGAGTCCAACCGCAACACTGAATCATGGGGCGAGTCCCAGTCTGGAGGATCTCAGAGACAACAAAGGTCTTCCTTCTTCGAAGGAGCTAACGGCAGAAGTAGCCATGGTAGGAGCCGAGATCGAGCACAGCCCGAAGTTAGGCCTGAGGAAACGTTTGGTACCGAACCCAACGGGAGAGGTACCAGACGAAGGTCAACTGTAGCTGAGCCTGTCATACTGCCTAACCACGGAAACGCCAGTGAACGGGGCCGAGCTAGAGTCCAGCCCGAAGTTGGACCCGAGGAAGTGCTTGGATCAGAACCCGGCAGGGGAAGATCAAGGCAAGGGCCAACTATAGCTGACCCTAGCATGCTCCCAAAAGATCAAAGGCAGCCACTGGAAAATATGAGGAATGATAGACGATACCATCCCTACAGGTCATCTGGACGGAATCAATCCCACAGAACAGAACCAAACTCATTTCTATCTGCTCCAAATTCTGATGAAAGGATGGCACGCTTATTCAGAGAGTGCGTCCAACGGGAGCAAAGAGATCGAGGGATAGGCGCTAGGGTAACCAGCCCTTTCGCCCGCAATATCGAAATTGCTATCACCCCCCGAGAATGGAAGATGCCAACAATGGAACCTTACAAAGGAACCTCCGACCCCGTTGTACACTTACAGAGGTACACACAACATATGCTCATGAGTCGAGCGATAGAGGGAGTACTGTGCAAATGCTTTCTGCTCTTCTTAGCAGATCTCGCTACCTCCTGGTTCTGTCATCTACCCCAGGGATCCATCAGCTCGTGGGAAATGTTGAAAGAAAAGTTTATTAGTCAGTTCCGCATTCATGTGGAGCAACCTAAGGATGCTTATTCCTTATCCAGCGTCAAACAGAAACCTGGAGAGAAGCTGCAGCAATACCTAACCCGATTCAACGCCGCAGCAGCCGCAGTCCAAGATGCCGATGAGAAGCTTATCCTAATGGCCCTCTGTAGTAGTGTGCATCCGGACACTAAATTTGCTAGAAGGTTGACAAAAGAAAAACTAGCAACTTTACCCGATTTCTTCCATGAAGCCGGGAAATATATGAGGCTCGAGGATGCTGCCGTTGAGGGGTAGTCAGGACAGCAAAATAAGGAAACTCACAGCAACGCCCCTGCCGCGGCAAGGGACGTTCGAAGAAATGATTTCAGGGACAATACTGGGGGCAAGAAGGGAGAAAAGCGCCTATATCGGCCTGGACCGAGATTTGACACTTACACTCCTTTGAACGAGACCGTCGAAAATATCTTCCTTGCCACCCAAGGAGAAGTTAGATACAAACGCCCACCATACAAGAAGGAATCAGATAACGCGCAGAAGTCTGGAAAGTTCTGCCGCTTCCACGAATCTCATGGGCATGATACCAATGAATGCCATCATCTCCGGGACTTGATTGAGGAACACATCAGAAGGAAGAAACTGGAACGCTATGTAAAAGGTCAGGACAGGACTCCAGCTCCTACCAATGAGAACCCAAGGCTACCCTCACCGGAGATCGGCAGAGGAAACCGCAACACTAGCAGCTCTAGTCAAGAGAAGATAGTGGTCCATACCATCTCGGGAGGACCGCACATCGCAGACAGAAGCTGGAAAGAAATGGAAAGATATGGAAAGTCGCTTAGAGACAATAAAGACTGTGTCAATTCGGTTATAGAAGAGCGCCACCCGAAGCGGAAAGAAAGTGATGACATCACATTCGGTAAGCGTGACCTAGAAGGAAGGCAATACCCTCACATGGATCCCATGGTTATCTCTGCCCGGCTCGGCCCCGTCGAAGTTTACCGAATCCTAGTAGACACTGGAAGCTCAGTAAACATCCTGTTCAAACATGCATTCGACAAAATGAAGCTATCAATGAAGGATGTATCTCCCTGCGATAAACCACTACACGGTTTCACTGGGGATGCAAAGATGCCCCTCGGGCAACTGGACCTCTTTGTGGAGATTGGAAGCCATCCCCGCTCCGTTGTATGGAAACAGACGTTTGTGCTAATAGAAAACCATTCGGCCTACAACGCCTTCTTAGGAAGGCCAGCCTTGTCTGACTTCCAAATTGTCCTAGCCCCATGGTGCCTAAAGATGAAATTTCCAACGGACAATGGAGTTGGGGAAGTAGAAGGAGACCAGGACGTTGCTCGAAACTACTATGTGACTGAACTTTGCAACAACCACAGGAAGGATAAAGGGAAGGGTGTAGAGGTTGCCCTCTGCACGAAAAGTCTAGAAGCGTAGCAACTAAAGAAAGCCCCTCCTCTTCGATATACCAGCGACCCTTTCAATGAATTAGACCCTAGGGACAAAGAGGAGGAGGCCACCGCCGAGCCTGCAGAGGCTATGGAGTTTGTATCTGTAGACAAGCACGACTCAAATAGACTATTGAAAATTGGGTCCCAACTAAAAACAGAGTTGAAGGAGCAACTCATTGACTTTCTCCGCCACAATTTGGATGTATTCGCATGGTCACACGCTGATATGACCGGAATCTCCCCCGACGTAGCATGCCATGTACTAAACATTGATCCTACCAAGGCGCCCGTAAAACAAAGAAAGAGAAGTATGGGGGCAGAGCGATCGGCAGCCCTCGATGAAGAAGTAAAGAATCTACTCGCCAATGACTTCATACGAGAAGCCATCTACCCGGAAGGGATCACTAACCCGGTACTGGTGAAGAAGGATAATGGGAAGTGGCGAACATGCATTGACTTCTCAAACCTAAACGACGCCTGCCCAAAGGATTGCTTCCCACTTCCTCGAATCGACCAACTTGTAGACAGCACAGCCGGGCACGAGCTCTTATCTTTTATGGACGCATACTCAGGATATAACCAAATCCCTATGCATACTCCCGATCAAGACCACACTAGTTTCATCACCGACCGGGGTTTATACTGCTATAAGGTAATGCCTTTCGGACTTAAAAATGCAGGAGCCACCTACCAGCGCCTCGTCAACAAGATGTTTGCAGGGCTAATAGGGCAAACTATGGAAGTATACGTGGATGACATGCTGGTAAAGTCAAGGAAAGCCGACGATCACGTAAGCCACCTAGGCAAGATGTTTCAAGTACTTCGCCAGTATGGAATGAAGTTGAATCCTCTAAAATGCTCCTTCGGAGTGTCATCAGGAAAGTTCTTAGGATTCATCGTCCATGCCATAGGGATTGAAGCAAACCCTGAACAAGTCCGAGCGCTAAGGGATATCAAGATACCTTCTAATCGAAAGGAAATGCAAAGCCTGAATGGAAAAGTGGTCGCCCTAAGCTGATTCATTTCCAAGGCAACGGACAAGTGTGTCCCCTTTTTCGAAGCTCTAAAGAAAGACAAAGGAAAGTTCGAATGGACCGACGAATGCTTGACCGCTTTCCTTAACTTAATCGAACACCTCCAGAAACCACCGGTACTCTCTACTCCAAGCGAAGGCGAATAATTATACCTATACCTTGCTGTGTCATCTCACGCCCTAAGCACTGCCTTGGTAAGGGAAGACAACCGCACGTAGCGGCCAGTTTACTTCGTCGGTAAAAGGTTTACGGGGGCAGAAGTCAGATATCCTAAACTTGAGAAGCTAGCATACTGTTTACTAATCACATCACGAAAGCTGCGTCACTACTTCCAGTCCCATTCAATCAAAGTTCTGACCGATCAACCCCTGAGGCAGGTGCTCCATCGTCCCGACACTTCTGGGCGACTACTTAAATGGTGCATTGAACTAAGTCAGTATGATATCACCTATCACCCTCGCACCGCCATCAAGGGACAAGCCATGGCTGATTTCATTGCAGAATTCACTACCAACGAAGATAAGGAGCAATTGGAAATAGCAGAAGACATCAAGTGGAACCTCTTTGTGGATGGTGCATCAAACGAACAAGGTTCGGGGGCAGGTGTGGTAATAGTCACTCCCAGGGGAAAAAAGCTGCACTATGCTATAAGGTTGGAGTTCGCTGCCACCAACAACGATGCAGAATATGAAGCAGTGATAGCTGGACTAGAACTTGCCATAGAAATCGGAGCCAATTCTTTATGTCTTCATGCGATTCTCAACTTGTTGTTAATCAAATACTAGGAGAATTCCAAGCTCGAGAAGAACGACTCATAGCATATTTAAAGAAAACAAAGTTACTTCTCAGCCGATTGGACCACTACCTAGTCAAACACATCCCTCGGGAAGAGAACCAAGAGGCCGACGAATTGGCAAAGCAAGCAAGTATGAGAAACATCGCCATCTTCGGAGCAGTAACCATCCCAAAGCAACTGACTCCAAGTTTTGAGCAAGTGAATCTGATAGCTGCAACCGAAGAAGCAACTTGGATGACTCCCATCCGAGACTACCTACAAAGCGGCACACTACCCAACGGACGTAACGAAGTCAAGAAAATCTTAAGGAAAGCTTCCCGCTACACAATTCAAGAAGACATCCTCTATCGGCGCGGATTCTCTAACCCGTTATTAAGGTGTGTCGCTGGGAGGGAAGCCAAGGAAATCTTATCCAACATCCATCAGGGAAGCTGCGGAGATCACACCGGAGGGCAAACATTAGCAAAAATGATACTTCGATATGGATATTTCTAGCCCACCTTAAGCAAGGACGCCTTAGATTACGTCAAAAAGTGCGACAGATGCCAGAAGTTTGCTAAGATTCCGCGGTTACCAACAACTGAGATTACTCAAATGACCAGCCCTTAGCCCTTCACAATATGGGGAATTGACTTAATCGCCGAGCTACCAATGGGCCGAGGCGGGGCCAAATATGCTATAGTGACAATCGACTATTTCACCAAATGGGTGGAAGCAGAACCTCTGAATAAAGTATCCTCAGCAAAAGTTATTAACTTCTTGATCAAAAATGTTCTATGCAGGTACGGAGTCCCATTCAAAATCATATCAGACAATGGACTCCAGTTTGACAGCGAGGAATTCGCCAACTGGTGCCGAGAGCACGGAATTCACAAAAGCTTCTCATCCGTAGCGTATCCCCAGGCAAACGGACAAGTCGAAGCCGTCAACAAAATTCTGAAAACTCTAATCAAAAAGAAGCTCGAAAAGTCAAAGGGCGCTTGGGTGGATGAACTCCCTACGGCACTGTGGGCCTATCGTACATCCTTCAGAACATCAACAGGGCATACTCCTTTCTCTTTGGAATACGGATCGGAGGCTATGCTCCCAGTTGAAACCATTGTGCCTTCCCACCGTAGGATCCACTATAACCCAGAAGAGAACGAAGAACTCCTTCACATGTCTTTGGATCTAGTTGAGGAGAGAAGAAATGATGCAGTCCTTAAAGCAGCAGCCCACAAGCAAAAAGTGGCAGCACAATACAACTCCAAAGTCAAGCATTGTACCTTACAAGAAGGGGATCTTGTCCTCAAGCGAATCTTCCCTCGCCCCGGAGCACTAGACCCAATCTGGGATGGACCGTATGTAATTCATAAAGATCTCCACAATGGAGCTTATATTTTGTCAACAGTGGACGGAGAGGTGTTCCAGAGGGCATGGAACATCCAACACCTCCGTCGATACTTTTCTTAACTTGTACTGTCCATATGAAGTGAATTAACAAAGAGAATCAGTGGACGTAGGCCTTTTCGTGCCGAACCACTTTAAAAAACCTTGTCTCTTTTTTAACTTGTTCCTTTATATCTTGGCTGCTTGTTAACGTTATCCTTTTCTGTTGAACAAAATCCTACGCGTATAGCAATTCCACTCAGAGCACTCCACGGCACAACTTCACCTGGACAAGACCTAACAGGTACTATGCGAATCTATGCCCTCGCCAATGAGACACTTTTGCTCTGACATCCCTCTGCTGCGGGTTAACTCATTGCTCGCGACGGCCCTTAAAGCCAACTGTAATGAGCCGAGTATAAGCCACCGAGAAGGCCGACTATAGCCGAGGCAGCTCATTACGGCGTTCGGCTCGCCGACAACTATGAACCGACTATAAGCCCCAACATAAGGTGTGGCCAGCCAGGGGCAGTTCATAGTTGACGATTGGCACCTACGCTAGCCGACCACAGTAAATCGAATAATACCCACGATTACGGACCATAATGGCCCTGGTAGTTACTGTGCGCGATCTCGGCTCCGATGTGTCTTAAGTGCGGCTGTGGTAAAAAAGAATTAACTCCCCGCGGAGGCATAAGATGGGTGACAAATGTCTCCAAGACCCACAGCTAGGGAAAGTGACTACAAAGCCCGTTTACCACGAACTTAAGCACATCGAAGGCCTTCCGTGATTGGAAGTTTTACTATTTCACATATTTCAATTTTACTTAAGAAACTTTTCTCCTATCCTCTGTAACAATCCTGAAGTACAGCACACAGAACAAGAGACGCTCGCTAATAGAAGCAGATACTCACAGCAAGATACTGGACCGCGTCCCTTACTCGGTCACACAGGATAGTCAAAGCTGCCATCTACAAGCAAAATATAAAGGCGGTATTTCCTTCTTTCATATATGACTATAATTTATTCACACCTCACGCTAACATTGCAAGTCATGAAATTATGACATCAAACACAATTTAATTACAAGAATATGCATAGCTATATTTCTCATACGACATGTCAAAATAGCAAAAACATTCAAAAGACGACAAAATCAGCTTAAGTTAAAGAATTACACATCAAGAATAGAGCTATTTATTACAAGTAGCAAAAATTACAGCCTAAGAGTTACTCTACTGTTTTAAGACTAACATATACAACCATGTCAAGTCCACAAAAAGAATTTTCCAAGTCCAATCAAGAAGCCGGCTGCGTCAGAGTATTGACCTTATCCTGTTGCCCACTTGTTCGGTCAGAGAATGGAATCATTAGTGATAAGCAAACAGAGTTAACAAAAGAAGAAACTAAAGAAGAAAAGGTTACCAGCAACTTCCCCTTGATCATCTTGGTCGTCATCCCCTACTTCCACGCCTGCCTCCTCGGCTGCAAACAACCGCATCCCCTCCTTCACCGCTATCTTCTCCTCCTTGGTGAACTGAGCGGTTACCGCATCCATCCTAAAGGCCGCTCCACCCTCCTTATCCGCCTCAGCCTTGGCCTCCTCTAAAGCCCTGAGGTAAATCCTAGCCATAACCCGGGGGTAGTCATCCATCCAAGATAAGCTGCCCTGCTTCCAAATGCGAAAGTACATATCCTGCAGCATATCATCCATCATCCCCTCATTTTCCTCAAACTCCCTCATACGAGCCTCAGAAACCGATAGCCTTGCAATGGCAGCATCCCTCTCCAGTCGGTATCGCGAGCAGTCAGCCTGAAGGGACCTCCTCATCACCTCCATCTCCTCCTTTAGCCTGACCTGAGCAAGCTCTGCAGCTTCAAGCTTCCCCGACAGCTCCTCTACCTGCTCAAGATCCGCCCTCCGAACCTCGTCCACTGTCGAGATGGCCATATTTATCTGCTCCTTGCAGGCAGCCTCCATCTTCCGCAATTCCGCCTTACTAGCCTCCTCCATAGTCTTCCTCAACCGCTCGGAGGCAGCCTCATGCTGAGAAATCATAATGGCCTGATCAGCAAGTTGTTTGGCCTGGTCCGAAACCATCAATCGTAGTCGGATGTTGGCACTCCCAATCTCCTCTCCAGCCTTAACCAGCCGGGCATGATGCCCCATCAGCTTCCTAGTCTCCTCCACCACCCGATCAATATTAGCATTGGCCTCGTCTCCCATGGTAACTATCCGAGTAGTAAGTAAATCGAGATCTAAGGACTTGGCCTCATCAAGCACCCGTACCATGGGATTGCGGGGAAGAAGGTGCTCACCGGTAACCTCATCAAAGGTAATATCATGGGAACTTGGATCCAGATCAGGATGACCCGCAAATGGATTACGAGCCAAGCCAGGACGATCAATCTGAGTAACGGTAGGATTTTCAGACGGGTGCGGAGAGAGTGCGAACTCAGTATCCTCCTCCGTGATATCATGAAGAGGCTGAACTGGGGGCTGAGGACCAAGTGAAGATTCGGATAAGGGATGACTCCTCTTTCTCTTTTGAATACCCTCTTCAATAACCCGAGAAGAGGACGATAGCCGACTACATCCCCGGAACGGTGGGTCGAAGGCTTCGGCTTGGCGGAAGCTTTGGAGAGCGTGTATTGTTCAAGCCTGTGCCGAAGATCTGAGGCCTTGGCCGTTTTACCTGCTCCTGATATGAAGAACAAGTGTCACAAGCTTACATTGACCCATAATTCGAGAAACGCGGTAAATTAAAAGTTAAAAGAAGAAAGGAAACACATTAGTTATACAAACCCTGGGGAGGAGTAGGATACTGCAATGAGTCCTAGATTTCATTCCAAGACGGGAGTGGATCATAAAATATTCCTAAGTCCCTATCATAAATGGAGCCTGCAGGAGTCAAAAGTTCACCTTGAGTCATCGGAGCCACCTTGGCTGGAATAGTCTGAGAAGACTCGCTTGCACCGGTCCCAGCCTTGTCAGCTTTCCTGGATTTCTCTACCAAAGCCGGTTCTCCGTCCAGCCCCTCGAAAGCTTGGTGGAATGCATCATCCGTCCACTCCTGAATCTCGCCTGCTTGCCCAGGAAGCAAGGCCCCGATGCCATCGCCACCATCACCACCTTCCCGGTCATCTCCACCCTTATCTCTCTCCTCCTCCACATCTTCCTTCCCCGGAGTAAGTGGACAAGTGCTGGGGGAAGGACCATCCGACTTCTTAAGCTTCTTACATCCGACCATTGGAGATTTTGAGAAAGGCTTCCTCTTGCCACTCTCTACTGTGACACCTCCCTTAGCTTGAGCAGCCGCCCTCTCCTCTCCTGTTTCCCTCTGCTTTACTACTGACTGCTGTGGAAGGATCAAATTATACTCCAGAAGGGTCGCATTTCTGATCAGGTAAGCAGCCGATCTATCTCTCCCGGGGATAGCTTCTATCTCGGCCGCCGTCTGAACCAGGCGGTCATTCTCCACAACCGCAAAACCACCTGTCGCTAGTAAGAAATAAAAGCATGTAAGATAAAGCACTGCAGTTGTAACAGAAATTATAAATAAAGCTTCACACTTACAGCCGGAGGTGAAGCGACGAAAGGAAACAGAGTCACCCCTGATGAAGAACCATTCTTTCTTGAACATACTGAACTTCGAGTATAAGTCCAGGACGGGCTTAAAGGATACGGCAGATTCCAAGCTGATATAGCACTACGCCATAAATGGCCTACTGCAACACAAAAAAAATGTTGGCTCAGGCCCGAAAAATGTTGCCATAGGTCTATGGCAACATTTTTAGGGTGATGCAATTTTTGCCGTTGCCTTAGACCTCAAAGGCAACATTTTGACTATCTAAGGCAACATAAGTAATATTGTTGCAATAGAACCCTATTTGGGTCTATGGCAACACCCATAGGTATCTGTAGCAACATTCCAAAATGTTGCTATAGATACGAACTTTTTGAATTTGTGGGGCCCACAATGTGAGCATATTTGATTTTTTAATAAAAATAAATATTTATTTAATAAAATGCTATTACACAAAATTTGATATTTAAACAGTAATTTATTTAAATAAATATTTTATTTCAACATTTGAAATAGTACAAATTCCTGACTCCACTATTTTACAATTCAATGATATATAACACTGATATTCACATATATAGATATTCCTCACTACATCACTCAGTTCACTCATTACATATGCAGTTTCAATTTATACATACACCGACACTGACAAATATATGCTGAGCCGAAGGCGAGCCGAGAAGCGGGTCCGGGCGCAGCGCCGGCGGGGGTCCGGGGCACCGCAGTCCCGGCAAGTGGGCACCGCCCGATTCATCCGATTTTGGAAGATCGAGCCTTCTTTGAAACGATGTAAAATGATGCACAAATGGTAATTGCAAGCACTACAACAATAAATGAGGCAACTGTAATAACTGGACCAACAGCCACCTTCAAACCGTCAACAACCCCTGCCGAACACTCACATCACCACAATAAAACTTCTACCAACAATCACCTCTGCCACTCACAACCTGAACATTGTAATCATCAATTCACCATCAAACAGCAGTAATACATGAAAACGTGCACTAGATTATAAAACTGAACTTGGAGCTCCTAAGTTCAACACTATCTCCCTTAACAACAATTTAAAAATAAAACACTAAAAATTATCTATAAGGAGGATGTATATATACAAGTCTGTGAGTATTAACTAGTAACCGACATGAAAAAAATGATATAATGTGAATTATATACACATGATACCTGCAAAAATATAACTAGAAAATGATATAAGTTCCAAAGGAGCATTTGCACAAACATATGGGGGGCGTACTACCTTATTGAAATTACCAGTACCATTCCCATGCTTATCCTTAATAATGTCATCATCTTGCAATCTATTACCATTAGTAGATTAATTGTTGCGAGAATGACAGCTACATCTCGAGAGCAGTTCGGGTTTTGGGAGAAATTAAGGCGCTAGAAGGGTTTTCAGGTGAAGTGGTCTAAAGGAGAAAGGTAGAGGGGTTGGTGGCGAGCAGGTCTTCTGTTGGAGGCGAGAGCTGATGGCGACGACAGCGGTGGCAAAAGGGGTTTGAACGGAAAACTTTGTTTGGCTTTGGGTTTTGGTGTCGTGACAGGGCTCTGGTTGGAGCTAGATGGTCGCGATGGGTCAAGGGGTAGCTGGGGGTGAGGGTGACAATTTGGTGGCGGAGGCGAATGAGGAAGCATAAGAAAAGGAGGGAGACAATTTGGTGGCGGAGGCAAATGGGAGGAGGCGACTGGGAGGAGGCGAATGGGAGGAGACGAATTGAAATGAAAACCAAAAGGGGATCTGAACTGATTTAGGCGGGAAAACGAAATTTTGGGCCAAATTGCAGTAGTGATCCATTTTAACAACCAGATTAAATGTAGATCGTTGGATCGTATTCACGCGGATTGCTAATTTTATTAATTTTTTAATTTGAATACATCTATTGCAACACTATATAAAAATGTTGCATCGTGTTACACTTGTTTAGCTAGAGCAACACATTTTTATGGCTAAGGTAACACCAAAAATGCAACGTTGCAGTAGGACCAAAATTTTATCGCTGTCGCAACATTTTAGCTGGCAACACCTTGCAAAAGTGTTGTAGAAGGTCATTTATGGCGTAGTGTAGGGAGACCCCTTCTTGTAGCCTCTCAAGTTGTACAAATACCGGATCTCCCGGTTGGAAGGAGGACGCCCATATCTCCTTTGGAAGATGACGAAGAGACTCACCAGAATGGCATAAGAGTTGGGTTGAAGCTGGAATGGGGCCACCTTTAGATATGTAAGAAAGCTGGCTACCCAAGCATTAAGAGGCGGGATGGCACCACACATGCAGTGGTATCTGCTGTAGGCAAAGTACCCTTCAGGAGGGTCATATGGCATAACTTCTCTCCCTGGCAACAGCATGCGCGCTCTATCGATTCTGAAAGAACGAGAGATGACATCAAGCTGCTCCTCCTTGAGGGAGCTGGGAAAGCAATCGGGCGGGGAGTTCAGAAGCTCCTGAGGGCCGTACCCGTCCACCAGTGATCTCGGGGCAGTTCCGTGACGTTCCAGTCCTGGCTGAGCAGGGGGCACTACGGAAGATTCTCCTTCGCCCTGGGACTTCTTTTTATCCGATCGAGTTTCTGCTTTGCGAGACATTATCTGTAACATCGGAAAAACATGTTGTTAAAACAGAGGATATAAACAAGCAAGTACACGTAGTCCGAAATTTCGCTCGTGATATGAAAAGTGAAAAAATCAAGTGTATAAAGTTCATTCGGCACCCATACTACGAGCCCATTCGGCATCCTCATCTCGAAAAATCCATCCGGCTTTTCTCAGTAAAGGCTCATTCGGCATTCACAACTAAAGTTCATTCGGTACGTAGGACACACAAGTTTCATTCGGCAAAGGGAAGTTAAGTACCTGATTCGGCAGGCTAAAGCGGTTCGGCAGTAGGATAAAATATGATTCGGCTATGTGACTGATTTGGCTCGGCTGTCTCGTTCGGTAGGAGATAACAAAGGCCCTAGTTCCGTACTTATAGGCGAAGGTAGACCTCCGGACCAACCGGTTCGGTACTAAAAATCGAATGGGAATGTCAAAATTGGATAACCTAAAACAAAGCACGACATATATTAGCATATGCCCTACTTTGGGGGGCAAATGTTGGGTACATTTCTATCACTACCAAGTCCAGATGAGAAAGGAGCCACCGAACCGTTCGGTGCCAAGCCAACATGAGAAAGTAAGGGACGAACCAGCCTCTACCGGAACAATACCTATTCAAGCATCACCGAACCAACCCCATAGCTGGACCAACTCTCACCGAACCAACTCCATAGCCGGACCAACTTTGTGTCGAACCAACTCCATAGCCGGACCCACTCCATAGCCGGACCAACTCTGTGCCGAACCAACTCCATAGCCGGACCAACTCTGTGCCAGACCAACTCCATGATGAACCAACTCTCACCAAACTAACTCCATAGCCGGACCAACTCTGTGCCGGATCAACTCAATGCCAGACCAAATGCTACCGGACCAAGACCTGCCAGGCCAGATCACATCAGCCCAGGCCCACCAGCAGCTATATACATCCAAGACCCCTGCTCCCTATCTCACTCTATAAATAGAGGAGCAGGGGTACAACAATGGGGACAAGTTTTGAGAGCTCAAGCACGGAGAGAACTTTCAAACAACTTTCTTTTACTTGTATCAAAGCTTTGTACTTGTAATCTAAACAAGAGAAGAGAAATAACATATAAAGTGGACGTAGGCACATTCTGGCTGAACCACTATAAGTCTGCGTGTCTTTTTACAGTTTAGCCCCTGCTTTTCATATATTTGCATAAATCATCCAAATCACTAAGAACAACATGAGATCTACTAAATCATACGACTTTGAGGTGTTTGTCCATTTTTTGTGCAAACACTGATCATAAGTAGAATCAACTGATAGTCTCCAACTGGTAATAACGAAAGGCTTACCAAGAATGACGACATTGTCAGATTCAAGTATGCGAAGCTTATCATCCAAGCAAGAGAATTCAAAGAAGAACAATGAGTTATCATATCACATAGAGATTCCACAATTAAACTTCCAAAGCTTCACAAGGTGAGATTTCACAACCTAAAATGGTGAGCTATCATGTAACACCCCTATCTTGAGGCCCTAAGCTTAAGTGTTATAGATGTTGTGGTCATCTATAGTATTTAATTTTCGGTGACAAAATACGGTTGTGTTAATGGTATCCATAATATCAAAAGCAAATGAATATGAAATAAAATCACATATTTCAAAAATAACTTTTCTGATTACATTTCAAATCAATATTTCATATTCAGTTACATAATCCCAAAACGATTCCTAGGTTTCGATCAAATACAATTATTACAAATTACACCAAGAGTGACATATGAAGATGTCCCCTTGGATGATCAAAGTGCTAAATAGATAGACATATCAATCATAAATACATCACAATGGAAATAACTCTAAATAACTTCTACATAGATAGCTTTGCCTCATGCATGTCTTCGGAAGCTTATTCTTCTAACCTACTAAACCTGAAAAGACCTTAACTCTCAATCTACTCAATTTAATTTGAAGCACCCGAAAGTTTAAGGGGTAAAACATAAACTTCGAGTCAGACATAAAGCCTGGTGTGAATAATACAATACTTCACGGTTTACTGATATTAGGTGAGACCATGCCGCTTAGGGGAACGGATTTCCCCTCACTAATATCCTTTTAAAAGCTTATCTTTTACAAATCAAAATCCTGCAATCAAACTGATTATAACATCAAGAGCAATAACATATATACATATAAATCAGGTAATCAATGGACTATCTGTCCACACTATAGTTTTATCTGGCTAACTATTAACCATTGGTTTACTCGGGCCTACCAGACATAATCAATAATCCAACTTCTGTTAAACACAATACTGGGCCATTTGCCGTTAACTATCTCCTTCTAGGGTCAACTGATCCTAATGGTTTTGTGGGCTCACCAATGACCTATCTTTACTCTGTATATTCCCTTCTATGTGTAGCATCATTTTAGTCCCATTTGTGACAAAGCCTTGAATTTTGGAATTTTGGACTTATGCTAGCTAGGGGCTAATAGCTAATGTATAGGGTGCAACCCCGTACTAGTCCCATCTGGTCTTCTAATATCTAAGTCATAAACTTAGGGTTAACTACCCTATTCAATTTTCATTTTATTGTAAACAATCTTTATAAATGATTTAACCTTGGAATTGTATCTTTATAAAACAAGGAGATCATACGCTTTGCTTTACTCAAAATACTTATTCCATATATGCTTTACCCAAAACAATGTTGCTGAAATCTAATCAATGAGATTATCTATCCCTTCAAAATAGGTTAAAGCCTCTTTTAAACTTATAAAACTTTAGACCATGAAGCCAAAGCAATACCTTCAAAACCCTTGTTTAAAACCTTAAACAATACCCTTCGAAACCATTGAAAAGAACCCTTTCGAAAGCATTACTTAAAACCTTAGACATCATCTTTCAGAACCATTTATACTTATCTTTCGAAAGCATTAGAATATTCCTTTCGAAATACTTAAACATATCTTTAAAAACATTCACAATATAACTTTCGAAAGCATTGGTCCTCAAGTAAAGGATTATGGAAACATTTGCTCGAAACCATTGGATTTAACATTTAATATAACCATTGGGTGAAAGAAAACAAAAGCAAAAGTATCCTTTTTTAAAGCTCTAATCCAAGTAAAGGAATTAGAGAAGAGGAAGCTTCGAAACCCGACCTTTCGAAACCATTGCCTCCGAAACCATTTAAAAGCGGCTATATGACCCTTTCGAAAGCATTGGGAAAGCAGCTTCAAAGTTAAAAAGTGAAAGCACCCCTTTCGAATACATTGTTATTCGAAAGGTATGAATGTGGTAGCTAGGTATCGAATTGGTTCAAATGCGGCTATCCTTTGAAAAGCTTATTTTAAAACAAAAGCAAGCGGCAACTATTTCAAAAGCTCCTTTCTAAAAAAAGGCAAAAGACAACTTATTCGTAAGCTTCTTTTTAAACAGAGATGAGTTGAATGATTCGAAAGCTAGTTAGAGTGGGTTTAACCCCTTCGAATGCATGCCTTCGACGCGGTCTCTTTCGCCTCTCTCCAATGCACTACGTACCAATTGCTTGATACCATATGCATTGGTTTCGAATGGGTTCGAAAGACCTACTGGGCATGGTGACGGAAGCAAGCAAAGGAAGTGGCAATGTTGTAATTCGAAATAAAACTTATTTTATGCCTTCCAAAGTAATTTATTTTCACCTAACTTGCCTAATTTGTCAAAAGATGATTGGTTGCCATTTCTTTATTGAAATCCTTTTCTAAAATAGCTTCCGAATTCAAAATTTACAATTTAAAACATTTTAATCGAATAAGCCCTTCTCCATGATATAACATATAAAACATTTAAGTCCCTTAACTTAAATAATTTTATAACCATAGTAAAATACTTAGGAAAATTCCTCGAAAATCACAACAATTCACTTTTAATATGTTTTCTAACATATATAAATTTTGGACCCAATTTTTTATATAATTGCTTTAAATAATTTGAACCCAATTTTGACCATTTTCTCTGATAGAAAATCCATAATAAATCCACAATTACTTAGAAAATTTTGAACTTGGAACCCACTTCTAAAATAATGTTTTTGGCCATATATCAAAAACGCAACTTATTTAGATGTCATTTAATAGGTTTTCTAATCTAAACATATCATAAAACCCATATAATATCATATAAATCATCAACTAACATATATATCTATTTTAACAACCATAACATGGCATATTACTTGCAAAATAATTCGGACATAATCATGAAACCGAAACCATTATCAAAATGGGATGTAAATCAAATTATTCACCTTATCTTAGTGTTAAGAAGGTTGAGATTTGCCCTTTGATTAATTTCTTTAAGTTTTTTTACTTGATTCCTAGCTTATTTTCTTTTTGATTCCTCTTAATGGTGGCCGGCAGAGCTCTTAGGGTTTTAATTTTGTTTGTGAATGTTAGAATGAATAAGGAATGGAGAATGGAAGGGTTTAGGGTATTAGAATGAAAGATGTTCCCATTTTACCCTTATCATATTTCTCCTACTTACCTATTTTCAGTTCTCTTTTACTTATACATTCATTAAGGCATGGCCCCTTATTAATTAACAAATCTTAATCCCTTAACTATTAACATTATTTATTTATCCAATTAAATGCTCTAAACATTGTTACTCAAAATTAGGGTCTTTACAGGCTACCCTCCTTAAAGAACTTCGTCCTCGAAATTACGATAGAGTATTTATAACAATCAAACATAAAGATAAAACATATCATGAAACATGTCAGGATAAGTATCTCTAATCCTGCTCTCGGTTTTCCAAGTACAACCTCTCTCGTCTTCACTCTACTAGACTTTGACTAGTCTAACTATCTTGTTCCTTAGTCTCTTCTCATCTCTCGCGACTATACAAACTGGTTTTCTAACTATAGTCATATCCGGTTCCACTACTAGATCATCTAACATAGTCGGTGCAATAGTAGTCTCTGGATCTCGAATACACTTCCTTAAATGAGAAATATGAAAAACATTGTGGACTCCTGCCAAACTATTCGGTAACTCTACTCTATACGCGAGTTTCCTGACCCCTTTCTATAATAGGAAACGGTCCAACGAATCTCGGTGCCAATTTTCTTGTTTTTCCCAATCCGACTACACCTTTCATCAGTGACACCTTGACGAAAATATTATCTCCAACTGAGAACTCTAAGTCTTTCCGTCTCTTACCAGCATAACTCTTCTACCTAGACCGAGCTTCCTTTATTCTAGCCCATATTAACTCAATCTTTTATGCAGCTTCTTTAACCAATTCCAGACCAAGAATCAATCTATCCTTGGTCTCTAACCAACAAATGCGAGATTTGCATGGCCTTCCATACAAAGCTTCAAACGGTGCCATCGCTATACTAGTCTGATAACTGTTCTTATATGAAAACTCGACTAAGTGTAGATGGGTTTCCCATGATCCTCTGAAATCTAGCATACAAGCTCTTAACAAGTCCTCTAAGACTTTGTTAACTCTTGTCGTTTGCCCATCTATCTGCGAATGGTAAGCGGTACTCATCTTGAGCTTGGTACCTAATGTCTCCTGTAGACTCTTCCAAAACTCGCTAGTGTATAAGGAGTCTCTATCACTTACTATACTACTAGGAATTCCATGTAGTCTAACAATGTTCTTCATAAATAATTTAGCTAAAACAGGTGTCGTCCTGGTTGACTTAACTGGAATGAAATGGACACTCTTGGTCAACCTGTCCACTATGACCCATATATTTTTATTTCCTTGATCTTAGCAACCCGTCTATAAAATCCATTAAGATAGAATCCCATTCCAGACTGGAAATCTAAAGGCTAAAGTAACCCACTCGGTTTCCGATGTTTGGCTTTTACCTGTTGACAATTCAAACACTGCCTCACCCATAGGCCTACCTCTCTCTTTATACCTTCCCAGAAGAAACTCCTTTTCATATCCTGATACATCTTAGTTCCTCCTGGATGAATGGTGAACTTCAAACAATGGCATTCTCAAAGAATTTCATTTCTAATGCTTCCCACATTTGGAACACATAGTCTTCCTTTCTTCCACAACCACCCATTCTGGTCAAGACTATAATCTTTCAAGTCATCGCTCTCTGTTCCATCCCTTAACTTTCTGATCCATTCAACTAATAATGCATCCTATCCTTGTTTAGAAGCAATCCTTTCGATCATCACTGATCGAACTTCTGAACACGACAACATGGCGGTTTCTCGAATAGAACTAGCCTCAGATCTCCATTGTATTCCACATATAGTCAATGATTCTAGGTCCTTCCATTCTATTAACATAGCTAACACCACATTCTGATGTTTTCTGCTAAGTGCATCTGCAACTTATTATCTTTTTTCGGTATGTACCAAATACCAAAATCATAAGCGACTAAAAAATCCAACCACCTCTGCTGTCTCATATTCAACTCCTTCTGAGAGAATAAATACCTTAAGTACTTATGATCTATCTATAATCTCTCCTAAGAGATAATGTCTCCCTAATTTCAGTGCGAAGATCACCGCTTCCAACTCTAGATCATGAGTAGGATATCTCACTTCACGCGGTTTAAGCTGTCGTGAAGCATAGGCAATAACTTTACCTTTCTACATCAACACAGTCCATAATCCAGTTCCACATGCATCGGTATACACTACTAATCCTTGATTCCCATCGGGAACTACTAACACAGGTGCATTGGTCAATAGATGCTTTAACTTGAGGAATGTTTCCTCATATTTGTCTGAACAAATAAATTTCGCGACCTTCCTGGTTAGCTTAGTCAAAGGCACTGCTATCTGCGAGAAATCCTTAATGAATCTTCGGTAATAGCTAGAGAGTCCAAGAAAACTTTTGATCTCAGACACCGTCTCTGGTCTCTTACAGTTGTTAACAGCTTCAATTTTATCCGGATCAATTGACAAACCCTTCTCTGAAACCACATGACCAAGAAATTTAACTTCTTTCTTCCAGAAACATTTCGAAACTTCACCTTTAGTTGATGTTGCCTCCGCGTCTCAAGCACTATTCTAAGGTGAACTTCATGATCCCTTTCATCCTTAGAATATATCAATATATCGTCTATGAACACTAGTACAAATTTGTCCAGATGTTCTCGGAAGATCCTGTTCAGCAAGTCCACGAAGAATGCTGACGCATTAGTTAGTCTGAACGACATCACTAACCATTCGTACAATCCATATCTTATCCTAAATGTTGTCAAAGGAACACCATCCTCTACTACACTAAGCTGACGGAACCCTGTTGCCAAATCAAACTGAGAAAATACTTTGGCTCCACTCAAATGGTTGAACAAATCATCAATTCTAGGTAACGGATACTGATTCTTTATCGTCTTCTCATTCAACTTACGATAATCGATACACAACCTTAACGATCCGTCCGATTTCCTTACAAACACTACGGCTGCTCCCCAAGGTGAACTACTTTGTCTAATAAAGTTCTTACCTTCTAAATCTACCAACTGCAACTTTAACTCCTTCATCTCGGTAGGTGTCATCCTACTTGGCAGTCTACTCATAGGTTCAGTACCTGGTACTAAATCTATTTGAAACTCAATAGCTCATTTTGGCGGTAGTCCTACTATGGGCTCAAAGACATCAGTAAATTCTCTAACAACGAAAACTCGATTCATCTTGTTACCTGGAGGTTTGACCAGGCAAATAGGCCTCGTTTGGCATTCAGAGGTCGTTCGGCATTCAGCCTCGACCGGCATTCAGAGGTCGTCCGGCATTCAGCCCACACCAACATTCAACCTCATTCGGCATTCAGCCTCGATCGGCATAGGAAGCCTCGTTCGACATTCAGAGGTCGTCCGGCATTGGAAGCCTCGTCCGGCATTCAGAGGCCGTCTGGCATTGGAAGCCTCGTTCGGCATGGAAAGCCTCGTTCGCCATTCGTGGATCGTCCGACATTGGAAGCCTCGTCCGACATTCAGAGGTCGTCCGGCATTGGAAGCCTTGTCCGGCATTGGAAGCCTCGTTCGGCATTCAGAGGTCGACCGGTATTGGAAGCCTCGTCCGGCATTCAGAGGTCGTCCGGCATGGGAAGCTTCGTTCGGCATTCATGGGTCATTCGGCATTTGGCCTCGACCGGCATTCCCGCCTAGCTCAGCACCTCCCCTCGATCAGCATTGAGCCTCGTTCAGCCTACACGTCTCACCTAACACACTGCCTCGTTCGGTTTGGAGATGCCGTTCGGCATTTCCCACTCGGCATTCATGGTTCGGTGCACAAATGTTACTTTTTTTGGGCCGAGGTATCTTGCCACTGGGCCCACCAGGGAAGTCCAACCCATCTTCGTCTATAAATAGAGAGGCATGGGCACAATGAAATGGACCTTTTTTCGAGAACACCGGGGAGACTCTACCGCTTTCAAGACTCATCCTTTTTACTTAAAAATTGCATTCAAGTAATTGGTGTATGGATTGTATCTGTAATCGATTATCAAGTAAAGCAATAAAGACTAACCTCAAAGTGGACGTAGGCAGTTACGCCGAACCACTATAAATCTAGTGTTCTCATCTTTGCATTTAATTTAGCATATTGCTCTCTATTTAAATTTACTTTCCTCATTTATCTCTCTACACAATCTTTCTCAACGAGGTTAGTGACCAATTTTGGTGCTAACACTTTGGTGCTTTCAATGAGAATCAAATTCTCAGGCCATAAGGATCTGCTTTGAAGCTACTGGATTGAATAAATCACCCGAAGGAGATCCGAGTCATTCATAAGACGTCCGTTGATTCTACTCAGAGTTCTTACCAATAACTCTACAATGGGAAGACCACGTACCAGATTAGCCTCTCATAATGCGGACGCCCATGAGAGCGCTAGTGTACAACAAGTAGGGCCTAGCAATCAGCAAGTGAATCTGGGTGCAGGGACTACCGCCCAGGACCAAATGCAAGTTGTCACCAGAACAGAGTTCAACGACTTGATGAGAGAACTCATGAAAAGCAGGAGACAACTTGGAGAGCAGATGCAAGCTAACACCAACCTTATGGCACAGCTCACTCAACAACAGCATCAGAATGCTGGGGGCAGTCCAGCTCCTTACTCTTCATTTGATAGCTCAACTTCGTCTGATGAATCCCCTAGGAGTAGACGCCGCAAGACTGAAACTACGCAGGCAGGTGCTGCTGATCGAACAACTAGGGGCCACTTACACCTCGGAGATCGCGACCGAGCAGGAACGAGAAACTTAGGAGCTGGAGCGCAGGTGGAGGCTGGACGCCCGGCTCACCAAGATGCCAATGATGCCGAACCTCAAGATGCAGGTTAGGCAGATCGCCAGTAGAGGAGGCATCAACCTGATTGATCTCGTTGGACAGACTCCAACCTTCCATCTTCCATACAAACCCTAGACCTAACAGCTATGATCATACAGTTGATGAAAGAGAATCAAGGTTTGTCAAATGATGATTGGGGGGTATCCAGGAGTCATACTCCATTCACAGACACTGTCCTACGGGCCGAGTACCCCAGGAAGTTTAGCATGCCAACTATCCTGGCTTATGAAGGAAAGACTGTTCCCAGGCAGCATGTGATGAGGTACGATTGGATGATGGATTCAGCTAGAGCAAATGATGCAACCAAGTGTAGAAGCTTTCCAATAACTCTATCTGGGATCGCTACCATGTGGTTCACCCGACTTCCTCCACGGTCCGTATCTAGTTTCGAGGAGTTGGCGAAGAAATTTATAGAACAGTTCAGAATACATACTACTCATCCAAAGGACGTGATGTCTCTATCAAGTGTAATCCAAGCTCCTGGGGGTCGTTGAAGGAGTATTTACAGATATTCCATGTTGCGGCTAGGGAGGTTAGCAACCCTAATGATCACGCAATTCTTATGGCTGTGATGCGAGGTGTGGATCCGGATTCAGAGTTTGGAGATTGGTTAGCAGGAAAACCTCCAACTACGCTAGAACGTTTTTACTCAAAAGCTCATCAGTTCATAAGAAGAGAGGAAGCCAGGTGGATAAGGCGAGATAAGGCACCAGGGCCTATTCAGGAGACCATGAAAAGCAACATTGTTGTGAAGCAATCCGGAGACAACTCGGGGAAAGTTCAGGTCAATGTCCAGAACAAGCCCAGACAGGCAAAGGACTCCGGAGGAAGAAATCAGGGGAAGAAGAGAGAAGCGGGGAAATGGAAGCCAAGAATTCCAACCTACAACGAGTACACCCACTGAATGCATCTCTTGAAAATATTTATCTATCAACTTGCAATACCTTTCAATACAGAAAGCCGCACCCAAAGGAGTCAACCGAGGAACAAAAGCGGACCGGGAAGTATTGCCGCTTTTATGAGACTTATGGGCATAATACTAAAGAGTGCAGACACCTACACGACGCTATAGAGAAGTTGATTAGGCAGAAAAAGTTACAGGAGTTTGTAAAGAATCCGCAAGAAGGTGGACATGGAACGTCCAATCCCGGTCGTGCACCAACTCCACGTCACCCCGAGGAGCCTGCTCGGACCGTAGGCAGACTGGTCATTAACACGATCATCGGCAGACCTCACCCTGTAGATAAGAACTGGCAAGAAATGGAGCGGTATGCTAATTCCTTGAGGCATGCAGATTTTGAGTGTTGTTCCAACGTGGAAGATGGGACCCCCGGTAAACAGCTATGCATGATGACAGACGATATAGTATTCAGGAGTAAAGATGCTGACCAAGTGGAGGCTCCTACCATTGACCCGATGGTCATATCTGCGACAATCAGGCCGGCTTTTGTGAAAAGAATTTTGATTGATTGTGGAAGTTCTGTCAATATCATCTTCAAGAAGGCTTATGACCAGATGAAGATGGAGACGAAGGATTTGAAGCCATCTAAAGCTCGTATACATGGCTTTAATGGTGCAGCGACTGATGCAGTGGGGTATGTTGAGTTGCCAGTTGAACTGGGACAAGGTGAGCGTAGGAGGGTGCGAATCCTGCCTTTCGTAGTTTTGGATGTAGATTCTCCATACAATGTGTTTCTAGGCCGACCGGCCCTGGTTGAGTTTAGGGCAGCATTGGCCCCGTGGTGTTTGACTTTAAAGTTTCCAATTGACAAAGGAGTAGGTGTTGTTCATGGCGACCAGGCGACCGGTCGTGCATGTTATGTGGCTAAGCTTCGAGAGGCCCAGTGGAGAGAGAAAGGAAAGGTTGCAGACAATTCCATCCGCATTCAGAATACCGACAATTGACAAATAATGCCCGATCCATAGAGACGATGATGAGGAACCCAGGGAAGAAAAAGCAGCACCGGCTGAACTGACTATTGACATTTTAGTCAGCCAAGACGATCCATCGCGAGTACTGAAGATTGGGTCACAACTCAGCCCCTCAATGACTGAAGACCTTAGTGATTTCCTCCGAGCGAATCTCGATGTTTTCGCTTGGACACACTCCGACATGTGCGTGATTTCTCCCGCTATCACGAGTCATATGTTGAACATAGACCCGAGGTACGTCCCAGTCAAACAGAATAGGAGAGGAATGGACCCGGAGAGGTCCGCTGCTCTCAGAGAGGAGGTGGATAAGCTCAAAACTAATGGGTTCATCTGCGACGCCCTCTACCCCGAATGGGTATCAAATCCCGTGTTAGTGAAGAAGGCAAATGGGAAGTGGAGAACTTGCATAGATTATTCCGATTTGAACAAAGCATGCCTCAAGGACAGTTTCCCATTACCTAGAATTGATTAGTTGGTCGACTCCACTGCAGGACACGAGTTGTTGTCATTCATGGATGCGTACTCAGGATACAATCAGATCTCGATGCACATTCCGGACCAGGAACACACCAGTTTCGTCATAGACGTTGGGCTATATTGCTATGTAGTAATGTCTTTCGGATTGAAAAATGCGGGGGCGACGTACCAGCGTTTGGTAAATCGAATGTTTAAAGACCAGATTGGTAGAACAATGGGAGTCTATGTGGATGACATGCTCGTAAAGTCACGACAATCAGACGACCACATTCGAGACTTAGCAGAGATGTTTGGCATACTCAGATATTACGGAATGAAGATCAACCCTCTGAAGTGTTCCTTAGGCGTTGCGTCGGTGAAGTTTTTGGGATTCATTGTTAATGCCGGGGAATTGAAGCTAATCCGGAAAAGATTCAAGCTATTCGAGACGTACAAGTGCCCAGAACTATAAAACAGGTGCAAAGCTTGAATGGAAAGGTGGCTGCGCTAAGTCGATTCATATCCAGAGCCACAGACAAGTGTATTCCCTTCTTTGATATAATAAAGAAAGGAAAGAGGAATTTCGAATGGACATCCAACTGTGAGGAAGCGTTCCGAGATCTGGTAAGGCATTTGGAAAGTCCTTCGGTGCTGTCGAAACCAGTGGACCACGAAATGTTGTACGTATACTTGGCCGTATCCCCGCGTGCTATAAGTGTGGCTTTGGTCCGCGAGGAGGACCAAGTCCAAAAGCCGGTGTATTACGTTAGTAAACGTTTAACAGGGGCAGAAAGAAATTACCCTAAAATTGAGAAATTGGCCTATTGCTTGGTGATTGCATCACGTAAGCTGCGTCCATACTTTCAAGCACACTCAGTCAGTATCTATACCGATCAACCCCTGCGACAGGTACTCCAACGACCAGAAACTTCTGGAAGGATGTTAAAATGGAATATCGAGTTGAGTCAGTTAGATATTACCTACCTGCCACGAAGAGCCATACAAGGGCAAGCATTAGCAGATTTCATCGCTGAGTTTACTGTATCAGACGAACCAGATAGTCAAAGTGTCATTCCCCCCATTCGATGGAAATTGTACACCGATGAGGCATCAAACGACCGTTGCTCTGGGGCTGGTGTAGTTCTTGTGACTCCAGAAAATCGATTGATTTGTTATGCTTTGAAGCTCAATTTCCCGGCTACGAATAATGAAGTTGAATATGAATCATTGATTGTTGGTTTAAAGCTTATTAGAGAACTCGGGGTAAAGTCAGTTGAAATATTTTGTGACTCACAGTTGGTGGTGTACCAAGTGCGAGGAGATTACCAAGCAAGGGGACAAAAGCTTGCTCCGTACCTTGCTCTGGTTCAGGAACTATTGACGAACTTCGAACATTATGACATTTCGCACGTCGCGCGTGAACAGAACAAGGAAGCCGACTCGTTGGCCAAATTCGCAAGTACTGGCGATGCACAACAAATGGGATTAGTTCCCGTCGAAACCTTACATGCTCCAAGCATAGATGTGATGGAGGTCGATTTTGTGTTGGAAACAAAAATCGAGAGGGAGTCATGGATAACCCCATTCAAACTATACCTGATAAACGGTACTTTGCCCGAAAAAGGAGCGAAAGACGACAGGTCATTCGCAAAGCCGCGCAATATGTGATGCAGGATGGAGTAATGTATCGGAAGGGGTTCTCGGTCCCCTTATTATGGTGCATTGCCCATGATGAAACAAAGCGGGTCTTGAAGGAACTTCATGAAGGAGAATGTGGCGACCATACTGGGGGACAGACACTAGCAAAAAATATCCTCCGTTACGGATACTATAGGCCAACTGTGAATCGGGATGCTGCAGATTATGCAAGGAAATGTGACAAGTGTCAAAGATACGCGAAAATACCGAGAGCTCCACCAACGGAACTCACGCAAATGGTTAGTCCCTGGCCGTTTGCAATCTGGGGAATCGACATAGTCGGTTCTTTGCCTATATCCAAAGGTGGTGCGAAGTACGCGATAGTTGCGGTCGATTACTTCACCAAATGGGCCGAGGCAGAGCCTTTAGCCACAATCACCTCCAAGAAGGTCATTAATTTCGTTGTACGAAACATCATATGCCGCTTTGGTCTCCCGCGAACCATCATTACAGACAACGGAACTCAATTTGAAAGTAGGGAATTCAAAGATTTCTGTTTAAAGTACGGCATTGAGAAAAAGTTCACCGCCGTTTCTCATCCGAAGGCTAATGGACAAGTTGAAGTCGTGAACAAAATAATCAAGTCCATATTGAAGAAGCGTTTGGAAAAGGCTGGAGGCAAGTGGGTAGATGAACTTCCGACAGCGTTATGGGCTTATAGAACTACCCACAAGTCCACGACTGGCCACACTCCATTCGCATTGGCATACGGCTCGGAAGCTGTTATACCCATGGAGCTTGAAGTTCCATCACATCGGGTGACACATTATGATCCTAGAACGAATCAAGATCTCTTATTGGAATCACTAGACTTCGTTGATGAAAAGCGCGAAGAAGCTGAGTTAAGGGCGGCAGCATATAGGCACCGAGTTGAGCGATATTACAACGAAAAAGTCCGCCCAAGAATCTTTGATGTGGGTGATCTCGTTTTGAAATGAGTTTTCCCGGTACCATCACGTATGAATCCCAACTGGGAAGGTACATATGTCGTTGAACGGAAGCTTGGAGAGGGAACTTTCAAGCTAGCGACCGTTGATGGCATGACACTCCCCCGAGCATGGAATAGTGAACATCTGCGACGTTATTATATTTAGCTTGTTTCTTTCGTGTTTTAGGTGCGGTTATTTCCCGTATGTTTTTGTTCCGTTGTTTCTTAGTTTCTTTTTGGGCATGTAATTGGAAAATTTAGTTTGTTTTCATTAATAAAGGCTTGAAGCCGTCTTTTCCATGAATTACTGATGTTTATGTACCTTATAGTATGGTGATAAACAACTAGAGTTACATTATTCTGCATGACGTACTAACTCGCATAAACAACTCAAAACCTCCAAGTCCCCTGAGCGCGGACTGGAGTACTCTAAGTCCCCGGAGCGCGGACTAGAGTATAAACAACTTGAATCTCCAAGTCCGCTGAGTGCGGACTGGAGTACTCTAAGTCCTCGGAGTGCGGATTAGAGTATAAACGATTTGAATCTCTAAGTCTCCTGAATGTTGACTGGAGTACTCTAAGTCCTCGGAGTGCGGATTAGAGTATAAACGATTTGAATCTCTAAGTCCCCTGAATGCGGACTGGAGTACTCTAAGTCCCCGCGGACTAGAGTGTAAACAATTTGAATCTCCAAGTCCCCTGAATGCGGACTGGAGTACTCTAAGTTCCAGGAGTGCGGGCTAGAGTATAAACGACTCAAAATATCCAAGTCCCCTGAGCGCGGACCAGAGTACTCTAAGTCCCCGAAGTGCGGACTAGAGTATAACCAACCTGAATCTCCAAGTCCCCTGAATGCGGACTGGAGCACTCTAAGTCCCCAGAGTGCGGATTGAAAAGTATTCTAAGTACCATAATGTAAAATAAGAGATGTACGATTCCAAAGAATATCCGAGAAATGTGAAAATGGATTGGGAATTTATGTAACTCATAAGAACTTGAGTTCCGACCACAGTTATACAGAAATCTAAAAGACAGAAGTCATTCGAAAAACAAAGAAACCAAACTTTATTCATTAATCCAAAATGGGGTTATACAACCACTCCTCCAAAGCTCGGAGTCAAAAGTCTATCTACATAAACTACGAAAATGAATAAATAAAAGTAGTTACATGATCTAAGCTAACCCTCGTTGAACGAGTGTAGTGGCTACTTCTTCGGTTTCTATAGCTTCTTTTCTTCCTTTGTTTTTTCGGACAACTCCTCCCCCACGCGCTTTCTCTTGGATGTTTTGCTCGCCAGAGAAACGGTGTCAGGAGTGGGAGGAGGGACATCCAGTGGTTTGGATTTACCAGGAAGAATGACTTTTAGAGGCCTGTTCAATGGATCGTCAAGTTCTACTACTTGTGACTCGACCTTGACCTCAATTTTCTTCTTTTTCTCTTCCTCAAGTTGTTCCTTCATGCTCAATTTGGAAGTATGTTCGGAAGCGCCCGTGATTTCAATTTCATAACTCTCTTCAATGGGAGACGAGGTTCTAGACTTATCCTTGTCAAGCGCCCCAATCACCTGAGCATCAGGACTGGGGGTTACTCCCGCGTGAGTAGCCTCGCTTGTTTTCCCCATTTTCTCCTTGGCGTCATCGCTCCTTGGAGATGGATCAGGGTCAGAACGGCCTGTGCAAAATCACAAGAGATAAATGTTAGGACACAATAGCCTCTCGCCAAAAACGACAGTTCTTTAAACTGTAAGAAGAAGAGTTATATACCGGTTTCTTGCTGGCTTTCAGCCGTTCGAGGAGTCTCACCCTCTAGAATGGGGGATAGCACGTGAATGCCGAGGACAGGATCTTCCAGATCATATCTAACATGTCGCTCGAATGGATCAAGTGCTGGCCGATTGGCCGATTGAGTAGGAGGAGGAGCTGCAGACTCGGTCCTAAACGGACCAACCAGGTCATTTTTCTTTGATGGGGAAGAGCCTTTACTAAAGAGAGCCATTGTTGCAGACAAGTCTGAAGGCTCGTTCCCCCTGAGAAATTCTTTCACTAAAGCATCCTCGTCAACCTCCTCGGTACCCAATTCAATCTTTTTAATCTTTATCAACGTTTCCCAGGCCTCGGCTAGGGATTCAAGATAGCCCTCGCCAAGAAAGGTCAAGTCCCGATGCATGAGGACACGGGCGTTGTATTCGGCTATCAGCGGGTCGAACAGGCACTTGATCTCCTCTCTGCCGGCCTCTGCAGCCGCCTCAAGGCGGGAGTCAATCTCCATGGAAGCTATTCTCTTGCCCTCTTCACGGGCTTCATCCTTCATTGTCCCAACCTTAGAAAGCTCATCGTCGAGCTTTGCCTTCAAGAGACGTGTATCAACAATCTTGTTGCAGTATCGTTGGGACTCCTCTTGAGCAGCTATCTTCTCTTCCTTCTCCTTAGAGAGTAGCTCCTTCAACTCTTTAACCTGCAGGGCGAGTGCATCCCTTTCTTTCTGAACATAATCTTTTTCTAAAGCCAGGGCCCCACAGCATTGGACCGCTTCGTCAAGTTCCTTCTTATGAGTAATCTCTAGACGAGTGACGGCCTCCGCAGTACCCTTAGCACTTTGTTCGGCGGCCTCGAGCTGGGATTTATACGAAGAGAGCTCTTCATCCTGATTTTTGATAATGTCCTTATCAAAGATAGCTTCAAGTTTCAGGCGGTCAATTTCCTGTTGACGCTCGACAGAGACTTCCGAGACTTTTTCAACTAGATGGACAAACGCGTCATGTTGGACATAGACGTCATTGTTGCAAGGGATGTCACTCTGCTTAACATGTCTCGGAATGTGATGGATTGCTGGAAGGAACTTTAGACCATCAAAGCAGATTTTGGGAAATTTAACTTTAAGCTCGGCCAGCTTCTCCGATATCGTTGGGTCTGCTGCAGGAACAGGGGAGGTGGCTTTGAAAGTTCCGTTCTCTTACGATGTTCCCAAGACTGCTGTGTGCTAGATGAGCCAGAATGTTGGTCACGGGGAACATCAGGTTGAGACCCCTTCAGCGAAGATTTCTCTCTGCGTTGTTCTGTCTGAGAAGGAAGATTGCGGGAGTATGAAGACTGGCTGTGTGATTTCTTTCGATAAGTCGACTCTCGGGGACAGTTGTCTCGGTCTCCAGATTCGTCTCTGTCCCGGCGCTTGCCGGTGCCCGAATCCCATCCAGAATGATGGAAAATTGATGAGTCGTAAAGACGATCGAATCCGTGGGAGCGTCCCATGTCACCTGCATAGAATGAGAATAACGACAAGTTAGAAAAGATCGGGGTGATGGCAAAGATTGAAGTGTAGGGTGAAGTGCACGTGTCCGTGTGTATCCTAGTGTTCCCCCGATGGAACAGTTTCTTTATCTTTACTAATGGGAGTTTTTTCTCCCTGGACGTGAGCTTGATTGCCTGCATTGCCTCTGGCGGGCGAATGAAGCTTAAGCGCTTCTGAGTCGTCGAAACCATAATTGAGCAGATCGTCAAGGATGGTGAGATTCGATAGACCTTTCAGTGAACTTTCTAAAGGTTGGGGGGAAGGCTCTCTCTCCTCAGGAATAAGAGTAACTTTAGAAGTTCCGCCCACTTTCTTCCTCCTCAACTTGTAGGTCAATTTCTTTTTTCCCTTGGAAGGGGAAGATGATGTTTCAATATCATGGACTTCGACCGTCGGGTCCTGGGTGGGACTGACATTTTCACCCGGTACTTCGGGCGTCTTGCCTTCTCTAATTTCTCCCTCTTCTGGCGTGTCAGGGGCGTTATGTGTTGAAGGCCCGGCCTACTTCTTTCCTTTGCCCGAAGCAGGTCTGGATAGAGTGACACCTTGGGGAAGGCTTATTCGGCGTCCTTCCGCCAGCAGCCCGAATCTCGCAAGTGACTCATTTGAAATGAGAGATTTGATGTCCCAATCTTCTACGGGGAGAGCTCAGATAGTTGCCACCGCTTCGGAGTATCCAGAGCCTTCGGGACGTGGATTGATACCTGAAAAAGTGGATAAAGAGTCAGAAAAGATGCAGATTCCACCAAATTCAAGTGTTGATCTAGAAAACGAACTAACTCCCTTCCACCCATCTCCTAGCGAAACCGGAAGGACAACGAACGTAGAACCACTCTTGCTTGTAATGGGCAAATTTGCTCCATGCCCCAGTCAGGATTTGGCATTTACTATATAGCTCCAAACATATGAAAGATGGGCTATCTGACCGTCTCTTGAAGCGATAGATATAACGGATATCGCCTGGAGTCGGAAGCCTGAAGAGGACACTCATAAAGAGGATGCAAGTGCCATATAAGAAAGCATGGTTGTTCGGAGGCAGTTATGAAGGAGCGATCTCAATATATTGCAATAAGTCGCGAAGGAAGGAGTTGAAAGGTGGAACGCTGCCAACCCAGCACATGAACTTATTCCAAGGTTGTATACCCAGCTGGGGGAAAATGCGGACGATCATTCCCCGAAGGAACTAGTACGTTGTCAAAAGGGATTTCATGGACAGAGCATATCCGACGGAGTGTACTTTCTTTTATCTTTGAGGCCTGTGAATCGATTGGGTCGTCTAAGAAAATTGCTGCCTCCAGAGCGTCAGGAGCTAAGTCAACGGACGCTATCGCGGCGCTCGGTAAGTTTTGAGCAGGGGTAGTTGACGGATTCAAAGTATCTACAACTTCTTGTCGAGAGGATGGCCCAGGTCTGTCTGAGATCGTAGCAGAGCTAGATTTTCTAGACATCTCTAATGAAGATCGAATCCAACAAAGCACCTGTTTGAACTATACTCGAAAAACAATTAACATTAGACTTAACAACGTAAGTATTCCCCCCGTGCGGTGTGTGAACTAGTGCGATTATTCAAGTGTAAGTGCCAAGCGAACAAAAAGACACTGGATTGAGAAAATAAGTTTGAGCTTCAAATTGTCGTCTTCGAAGACCATCATCGCTGACCGTCTACGAAGGTTTGTCGTAAGATGATTTATATTTTGAACTCGACATCATCACTGCATTCGAAAGGTTATTAACTATTAAGCAGGTTAAGTCCAAGTTTTCAGTTGTTTAAACACGGGAGTTATCAGTCCGGATTGGTCGATATGCTTTGTTGTTTGAATCTGTCCTTGTTCATTATCCTATGTTCAGGCATAAAGTGTGTGTTTAGTCAATTGTGCATTAGATTCGGCTGGTGTTGCTGTTGTACACAACCCTCCTACCTAACCACTTCATCGTTCGGCATTTAACAATCATGCCGAACCACAGGCATGCCGAGCCTCACTGTTCGGTACACCACTCTTCCAACTCTTCCTCTTCACCGTTCGGCATGCGGCAAATCAAGTTGAACCATGCTCGTGCCGAGCCGCATCGCTCGGCATTCTATCCTTAACACCACTTTTACTCCTTCCCTCCATCCCTACCGACAGGCATGGTCAAGTCCTTCGGCAAGTCATACCAAGCCATGCCGCTCGGCATTCTACCTAATTACTACTTCTTTTCTGCTTTTCCCTCCAATCTCTGTCGGCATACAGAAATTATGCCGAGCCATAGCTGTGTCGGGCCGTATCGCTCGACGCATAAAGCCATAGCTCCTTCAAGCACCTCCAACGTCCACTCCTTTCCTCCACTCCGCCTGGCCTTAAACTCCTCTCAACAACAACGCCTCACCCTTAAGTCCTGTTCCACGTGATTACCACTGACCTCGATTTTGCAGAGGTTCATGAATGTGAACCTTGTGCTGGTTTTCCTAATCGGTGCGGAGTGTTAGAGGGAAAGGTTCTCACCTAAAAGAAAAACGAGTCGAAGCTCGGGAAGATTCTAGAATAGGGAGTGTGGTTCTAATTGAATTCGATTGACTGGGGAAGGAAGTGAGACAGCGCGTGATGTTTGAGAAGGGAGGGGTATGTAATTCGCAGAAGTAAGAGGCAAGTTCGTAAATAGGATGGAGATAAAAAGTAAAAAGAGAAGAAGAAGTGAAATGCCGAACTTTATAGGGGGAAGAAAGGAAGTCGAAGGGACCATGAACTGTAGAACCGGTCAAAGCACATCCTTAGTTCGGCATTAGCTCTGTCGCTTGGCATTTGTGTGTCATTCGGCATCGGCATGTCGTTCGTCATACATTGCCTCAATCGATATTCAAGAGAAAATACTATTGAAGACCAAGCCAAGGCTAGGGGCAAAGCATGGAGAACTAGTGATTCAAAGCGCATCACGTTCGACCACACGATGCACTTTGGGGGGCAAGTGTTACCTGGAGGTTTGACCAGGTAACTAGGCGTCGTTTGACATTCAGAGGTCGTTCGGCATTCAGCCTCGACCGGCATTCAGAGGTCGTCCGGCATTCAGCCCACACCAACATTCAACCTCGTTCGGCATTCAGCCTCGACCGGCATGGGAAGCCTCATTCGGCATTCAGATGTCATCCGGCATTGGAAGCCTCGTCCGGCATTCAGAGGCCATCCGACATTGGAAGCCTCGTCCGGCATGGAAAGCCTCGTTCGGCATTCATGGATCGTCCGACATTGGAAGCCTCGTCCGGCATTTAGAGGTCGTCCGGCATTGGAAGCCTCGTCCGGCATTGGAAGCCTCGTTCTGCATTCAGAGGTCGACCGGCATTGGAAGCCTCGTCCGGCATTCAGAGGTCGTCCGGCATGGGAAGCTTCGTTCGGCATTCATGGGTCATTCGGCATTTGGCCATGACCGGCATTCCCGCCTCGCTCGGCACCTCCCCTCGATCGGCATTGGGCCACGTTCAGCCTACACGTCTCACCTAACACACTGCCTCGTTCGATTTGGAGATGCCGTTCGGCATTTCCCACTCGGCATTCATGGTTCGGCGCACAGATGTTACTTGTTTTGGGCCGAGGTATCTTGCCACTGGGCCCACCAGGGAAGTCCAATCCATCTTTGTCTATAAATAGAGAGGCAGGGGCACAGTGAAATGGACCTTTTTTCGAGAACACCGGGGAGACTCTACCGCTTTCAAGACTCATCCTTTTTACTTAGCAATTGCATTCAAGTAATTGGTGTACGGATTGTATCTATAATCGATTATCAAGTAAAGCAATAAAGATTAACCTCAATGTGGACGCAGGCAGTTACGCCGAACCAATATAAATCTGGTGTTCTCGTCTTTGCATTTAATTTAGCATATTGCTCTCTATTTAAATCTACTTTCCTCATTTATCTCTCTACACAATCTTTCTCAACGAGGTTAGTGACCAATTTTGGTGCTAACACATCTCATCTTCTTCCTTTACAATACCCAATAAAGCATTACCCTCAAAACTAGGGTTTTCTATGGAGTATATAATCCAATCACTACAATTAGGATGTTTAAGTGATATTTTCCTAGCATGGCAAAATATCATAGCATCATACTTACTTAACCGATCCATACCCCAAAATAATTCTGAACCCTATGAAATCAAATACATGCAAACTGCAAGCAAATATATGACCAAAAAATTCAAACTCTAACTGGTCACATCTCATCCCAAGTGTCGCGTATCCTCCTATCGGATTTGCCACCCTCAAGGATGTAACTAGGTATGAAGGTTCTAGGTTAAGCTTATCTACCAAACAATGAGATATAAAAGAATGTATGCACCAGTATCAAATAGAACTCTAACTGATACACCATGAATCAAAATCATACCTCCTAACATGACTTTTCCTTTCTCCTTAACTTTTAGTCTTGAGGTAGCTGGTTCCAAAGCAAACATTTTGCCTTTTCCATCCTTGACTGGTTCCTTGCACTGGTTATTATAATGTCCAATTTGATCACAATTGAAGCATCTCACCCCTTTCTTGTCAGCAACCTTCTTCCCTTCACCTGTCCGGCACTCATGAGCAAAATGTCCCTTCTTGCCGCACTTATAGCAAACTACTTCGGCCTTCCCTTTCTTTGATGCCCCTCCTTTCTAAGTGCCTTTCTTATGGAAAAACTTTCTCTTCTGTTTCTACCCACTTTGAGTTTTCCTTGCTTTTCACTATCATGGAAAGTGAGCACCTCCTCATGCCTCAAAGCCATCTCAACAACTACATCACATGGATCCCTAATATGTGGCAAAGTTGCTTTAGCAAGCTCGGGTTTCAATCCACGGATGAACTTATCATTCCTTTTGATAACGGTATCTACCGTAGCATACCCATATCTCGATAACTCCTCAAATCTGGTAGCATACTCAAGCACTGTCATGTCTCCCTGCACCAACTCAACAAACTTCTTGAGCAGAGTTGACTTGGCGACCTTGACATGAATCTTTCCTCAAATCTCCTTTTGAATTTCGCCCAAGTCATGGTCTCCTCATTTACTCCCATAGTAATGTTGTTCCACTAGTACAGTGATACTCCTTGTAACTGTCTGGAAGCAAGTCTCCTCTTCTTCTTATCATTAAGCCCTAAATCAGTAAAAATTCTCTCGCAATGAAGTAACCAATTCTCTACTTCTATTGCGTCCTCAGTCCCGATGAATGGTTTCCCTCCAATCCTAGCATAGTCTCTGCTTAGTACTGCATAGTTATTAACCACCGGAGCTTCCCGATTTCCTTTTCCTGCATTTCCTCCAACTAATCATGCAGCAGCTCCAGCTTGCATCAGGTTGACGAAGAACAGATACATAGCTCCTATATCAACTTGCGGCGCTCCAGTACCCATATTAGTAGCTGGTGCCTGACCTGGATTCCTTCTAGTGTTTGGTCTGGCATTTCCATTAGTGGTGGTGCTTCCTCCACCAAGGTTAACTCTTTCATTCCTAGCATCCATATCTTACTTCCTTAAAATCTACATTCGAGTCTTTGTAAGATATAGAAGAATAGCCTAAGAAAGATGGAAGAATAGAGATAAAGCGTATACATATATATATATATATAGCAAATACAAGTACGTTACTATAATGTTATCCCATACCCCAACTCCTTAGGATTATGTTTTCAAAATCATTTTTAAGTTTAAAATTTCTTTTAATTTTCCATAAACCTATGCTTTGATACCAAGTTGTAACACCCCCTATCTTGAGGCCCAAAACTAAGTGCTAAAGATATTGTAGTCATCTATAGTATTTAACCTTCGATGACAAAATATGGTAGTGTTAATGGTATCCATAATATCAAAAGCACATAAATATGAAATAAAATCACAGATTTCAAAAACAAATTTTCTGATTACATTTTAAATCAATATTTCATATTTAGTTACATAATCCCAAAACGATTCCCATGTTTCGATCAAATACAATTATTACAAATTACACCAAGAGAGACATATGAAGATGCCCCCTTGGATGATCAAAGTACTAAATAGATAGACATATCAGTCATAAATACATCAGAGCGGAAATAACTCTAAATAACTCCTACATATATAGCTTGCCTCTTGCATGTCTTCGGAAGCTTATTCGACCAACCTACTAAACCTGACAAGACCTTAACTCTCAATCTACTCAAATTAATTTTGAGCACCCAAGAGTTTAAGGGGAAAAACATAAACTTCGAGTCAGACATAAAACCTGGTGTGAATAACACTATTACATCACGGTTTACTGATATTAAGTGAGACCACGCCACTTACCAGAATGGGTTTCCCCCCACTACTATCCTTTTAAAAGCTTATCTTTGACAGATAAAAATCCTACAATCAAACTGATTATAACAGCAAGAGCAATAACACATATACATATAAATCAGGTAATCAATTGACTATTTGTCCACACTATGTTTTATCTGGCTAACTATTAACCATTGGCTGACTCGGGCCTACCAAACATAATCAATAATCTAACTTCTGTTAGACACAATATTGGGCCATCTGCCCTTAACTATCTCCTTGTAGGGTCAACTGATCCAAATGGTTTTTTGGGCTTACCAATAACCTATCTTTACTATGTATGTTCCCTTCTGTGTGTAACATTATTTTAGTCCCATCTGTGACAAAGCCCTACACATTGGAAATTTGAACTTTTGTTAGCTAGGGTTGAATAGCTAAAGTATAGAGCACGACCTCATACTAGTATTGTCTGGTCTTATAATATCTGAGTCATAAACTTGGGTTAACTACCCTATTCAATTTTCATTTCCTTGTAAATAATCTTTACAAATGATTTACCCTTGAAATCATATATTTATAAAACAAGGAGATCATACTCTTTTCTTTACTCAACATACTTATGTCATGATATATGCTTTACACAAAACAATATTGATGGAATCTAATCAATGGGATTATCTATCCCTTCAAAATAAGTTAAAGCCTCTTTTAAACTTAGAAAACTTTAGACCATGAAGCTAAAGCAATACCTTCGAAACCCATATTTAAAATCTTAAACAATACCCTTCGAATTCATTGAAAATAACACTTTCGAAAGCATTACTTAAAACCTTAGACATCCTCTTTCAAAACCATTTATACTTATCTTTCGAAAGCATTAGAACCTTCCTTTCGAAATACTTAAAACATATCTTTCAAAACATTCACAATATACCTTTCAAAAGCATTGGTCTCAAGTAGAGGATTGTGGAAACATTGCCTTGAAAGCATTTAAAATTATTCCTTTCAAAACAATTGGGTTTAACATTTAATATAACCATTGGGTCAAAGCAAATAGAAGCAAAAGTATCCATTTTGAAAGCTTTAATCCAAGTAAAGGAATTGGGGAAGAGGATAGCTTCGAAACCCAACCTTTCAAAACCATTGCCTCCAAAACCATTTAAAAGCGGCTATATGACCCTTTTGAAAGCATTGGGAAAGCGGCTTCAAAGTTAAAAAGCGAAAGTACCCCTTTCAAATACATTGTGATTCGAAAGGTATGAATGTGGAAGCTAGGTATCAAATTGGTTCAAATGCGGCTATCCTTTCGAAAGCTTCTTTAAAAACAAAAGCAAGCGGCAACTCTTTCGAAAGCTTCTTTCTAAAAACAAAGGCAAGTGGCAACTTATTCGGAAACTTCTTTTTAAACAAAGATGAGTTGACTGGTTCGAGAGCTAGTTAGAGTGGCTTCAACCCCTTCGAATGCATGCCTGTGACACAGTCCCTTTCGCCTTTCTCCAATGCACTACGTACCAATTGCTTGATAACATGTGCATTGGTTTCAAATAGGTTCGAAAGGCCTACTGGGCATTGTGACGGAAGAAAGCAAAGGAAGTGGCATAGTTGTAGTTCGAAACAAAACTTATTTTATGCCTTCCAAAGTAATTTCTTTTCACTTAACTTGCCCAGTTTGTCAAAAGATTATTGGTTGCCATTTCTTTATTAAAATCCTTTTCTAAAAAGGCTACCGAATTCAAAATTTACAATTTAAAACATTTTAATCAAATAAGCCCTTCTCTTTGATATAACGTATAAAACATTTAAGTCCCTTAACTTAAATAATTTTATAACCATAGTAAAATACTTAAGACAATTCCCCAAAAATCACAACAATTCACTTTTAATATGTTTTCTAACATATATAAATTTCAGACCCAAAATTTTTATATAATCGCCTTAAATAATTTAAACCCAATTTTAACTATTTTCTCTTATAGAAAATCCATAACAAATCCACAATAACTTAGAAAATTTTGAAACTTGAAACCCACTTCTAAAATAATATGTTTGGTCATATATTAAAAATGCAACTCATTTGGATGTCATTTAATAGGTTTCTAATCTAAACATATCATAAAACCCATATAAAATCATATAAATCATTAACAAGCATATATATCTATTTAAACAACCATAACATGGCATATTATTTGCAAAATAATTTGGACATAATAATGAAACCGAAACCATTATCAAAATGGGATGTAAATCAAATTATTCACCTTGGCTTGGTGTTAAGAAGGTTGAGATTTTCCCTTAGATTAATTTCTTCAAGCTTTCTACTTGATTCCTAGCTTGTCTTCTTTTTTATTCCTCTTAATGTTGGCCGGCCGAGCTCTTAGGGTTTTAATTTTGTTTCTGAATGTTTGAATAAATAAGGAATAGAGAATGGAAGGGTTTAGGGTATTAGATTGATGGATGCTCCTATTTTACCCTTATCATATTTCTCCTACTTACTTATTTTAAATTCTCTTTTGCTTATACATTCATTAAGGCATGACCCCTTATTAATTAAACAAATCTCAATCCCTTAACTATTAACATTATTTTATTTTATTTATCCAATTAAATGTTCTAAATAATATTACTCAAAATTAGGGTCATTACATATCATCAACAAAGAAACGAACTAAATGATCTTGCCAACACGCAATTCCCGCCTCCACCAACTCTGACGGTGGGATATTGATCCCATTAAATGTCTTCATGTCAAATTCTCTAGGGTAATATACACCCGTATTATGCAATTTAGAGGCAAGCAAAGAGGACCACAATTTTGGCAACTCTATGGACATTGGAACATTTTCAGGCAATATCACATAAGGCTTGCGTGTATCTCATTAACATTTGCAGCATGACAAGATAAGACATTGGTAGGGTATATATTATCAACACCAATAACTTCATTCACTGCTAAAGTAATGTTTTCAAGTGCACAGGCAGAATCAATGGGCACGTTACCATCTAAAACATTGTCTACTACCATATGATAGCCTTACATCTCATTGCCAGAATCCAAGCAGAAAGCGTACCGACCTTGTCAAGGAAAATCATGGGCATAAACAGAGGTGCATAAGGTGGCAACAATAAACCCAAATCAACTATAGAAAAGTAAACATCTGGACTCTAACACAGAGAAGACATTAGAGTAGAGGCATTCGAGAGAGCAAGAACCACTATCGATAATGGAGGAGCAGCGTAATGACGACCAAATCGAGTTTGAAAGGAATACGGACGTGGCTTAAGCAACGCCACGAATCTTGCTTTTGACTTGTGATTCTTTGCTATAAGGTCCATGACATGACTAGGAGATGAGAAGATAGGAGAGGAGACGGAGGATGAACACTCTGAGATGAAGAGAAGACGAAAATAAAAAGGCAATGGAGGTTAGATCTGAAAAGGGAGAGGGTCGTCATTGGTTGCCATTTTTCTTATGAATATTGATGAGACAGTAATGAAAAAAAAATTATTTTTCATAGTTAACTATAATGCTACTTTGGTTGCTTTTGATATAATATAACTTTGATTATTCATAGTGGTGCCTTCATATACCAATTATCTAATATTATTTAGTATATTATTATTTCTCTATATAATGGAATGATGAGTGGCTTAATGTAAAATGATATGTTAGATGGAATTTATTTATGTAATACCGCTTCTATTATTCATGTGAATAAATAGTTCTCATATTATTGCTTGAAAATAATATTAGAGTGACTACATCAATCTAGTGCTCATTTTTGGATCTTTAAATAAGAAATATTACATTTGGCATTAGAGCACTAGGTTCTGCATATGGAAATTTCAAAAAATTAACCTAAATCAAAAGAGAAGTAGAAAGAAAACCCTAAGGACAAGATATGGGAAATTGAATAATGCTATAGTAACATACTTGTTATTTTTCTAAGTACATATATGTAATTCCTCCCTCTTAACTTCCTCCCTACTCTATATCTTATGGAGGCTTGCTATGTACTAATAACAAGAGAAAATATGAATGCTAAAAGCGGATGGAGTTCATTGAACCTAGGAGACAATGATTGGAGTGGAAACATTGGAAACTATTATTAGAGTAGCCGTTGAAGCTCTTCTCTAAGTTAGAGAATTAGTGCTATGTTCCAGGAATGATGCAAGTGGTGATGGTGTAACGACCCGATATTTTCAACCATTCGCATCCGCACATGTCGGACTTGAATTGCTCAAAATACCGCATTGTAAATAAAATTTGGCAAATCTCAGAATATATAGTAAATAAATATAATCACAGATCATAGACACAGAGTAAAATAATGCAGCGGAAGTAAAAGAAATAGTAGTTCATGAAGCTACTATGTAAATATATCAGAGTTAAATAAGATACAACAGAAGAAATAAAATACAACAGAAGTCTCAATATGATAACCAAGTACAAGATGAATAGAACAACAGAACTGAGATAGATAAAACTAGATAAGCAGATAATCTCCAGCGATTCCAATCTCCAGAAAGTGGAATCCAAATCTGTGAATACTCAGGCTGACCCGAGCGTAAATAAAAATACAAACACTCGAGTCAAAACATACATACTTATACAATGTAAACCAACTCAAGTGAACTGTAATAAAGGTACAAGTAACTTAAAGAATGCTTGGGATCGCCCATTCCTTAAGGATCCGTTAAATTATCTACTATGTAGTAATATTCGCTATTATAATAATGTCTAATCATAAAATAAACATACTTTTAAATAGCATTAAGGCTTTACATTTTCCACCTTAACACGTAATAGTCCCAGTAGTCTATCCAGTATTAGCATACTTCCAAAATGGGGGCTACCCTCGATACTCCACAGGCTACGGGAGAAATCACAAATCGTAGTAAAGATCGATATGGTAGGTGACACGACACACAAGGCAATGCCAGGGTAGATATACCAATTACGCATCCGGACTGGTGGTGACGCATAGCAGCCACTACCGCCCACCTCGAACAACACTCCCAAATCAAGGGTGCACACCAAATCAATCACAAGTAATAGAATGGTATCGAAGAAGTGTGTCCGATCAGAGGTGCTACCTCCTTGGCCCGTCGATCGCTCCTGTTTTAGCCACCTTATGCCAACTCACGGGAGTTGGGTCCACGTATATACCTTAGGATCGTCGCCACCATCCTACTTCATTCTGGAAACTCCACCGCGTACATAGTTGTTAAAGTGGTTTTCGGTATCGACAGAGAGTATTTCCATATCCGATCCCGGTCTCTTTAACAACCAATCGTTATTATAACCCGTGGTTATAATTTTAAAATACTAATTTATACTTCAAAATAGAATATCATTTCAAATCCAAATATTTATCAAAATAAAGATTAAATCAATTCCAAACCATTTCAATATATTTAAAATATCATATCATTTCAAAACTTCATTTCAAATCATTTCAATATATCAAAATATCATATCTTCCAAAACTTCATTTCAAATCATTTTAATATATCAAAATATCAAATCTTTCCAAAACTTCATTTCAAATCATTTTAATATATCAAAATATCATATCCTTTCAAACTTCATTTCAAATCATTTTAATATACCAAAATATCATATCCTCTCAAACTTCATTTCAAATCATTTTAATACACCAAAATATCATTTGAGTTCAAATCTAAATATTCAACTTTAAATACTTTTTAAATTTAAAGATATCATTCATTTATTATCATTTCAAGTCATCTTTTTAAATAGTTTATATTTCAATCAAAATAATTCATTTAAACCATTTAAAAGTGTAATTATTATACTTTCAAATCAAGTATTGAAATTTCCAAAGTTTCAATTCAATTCAATCATTTATTTCAATTAAATTTCCATAAACAATTTCAAATCTTATAAATTTCGAATATAGATTTAATCCACAAAATAACTATTCAAATTATAAAATAAATTCCAAAGCTTTATTATCCTATATTTCATAAGTGCAATATCTTTTAAATAGATTCAAATTACAAGTAAACCAAATATTTTTCATACTAATATAAACTTCAATTATTCATTCCAAGATTTAATATCATTTCAAATTCATCTCAAAATATCAAAATATCATTTCAAAACATCATTTATTTAATTTAAATACCATTTAATCACATTTCAAAATAGTTGTATTTCCCAAATCAACTATTCCATTTAAATCATTTAAAGTCAATTCATTATATTTAATAATTAAATATTTAATTTCCAAAATTTAATCTTTTTCAAAGATCATTTATTCATTTGAATTCATTAAACAAAGAAAATTCAACTCTCGCAGCACTTAGAAAATGCTACGAAATGTTATGTTTAAAAACGGTTCATTAACAAAAGACGGCATTTAAAATGCTGTAATATCTTAATTTAGTTTCAATTAAAAAATTTAGTTAAATTTAACAACTATAACATTAACAAAGTGCTATAATAACTCTTAGTTCAAATTTGCTATTTGGTTCATTTAAACCAATTACAGCATTTTCCAATGCTGTAATATCTTTACATTACATTTCAAAAATGCTGTCAAATCAAATTCAGAGTTTTATTTACAATTTCACACATAATTAACTTTTAATATAAATCATTTTAACTTATAAAATCATATATTTTCACATTTAAAACAATCATTTAAATACCTTTATTTCTATGATTTTATAAAGTCAAATTTCCATACAAAAATCAATTTAAATAACAATTAAATTTTCATTTCTTTAATTAAATTCTTAACTTAACAACTAAGTTTAAATTTCCAAAATATAACTTATTTCCATTTATTTTACTTAATTAAAATTTCACTTTTAACAAAATTCACAATTTTTCAATTTAAGATATATTTCTAAATTCAGCTTAAATATTCATTTATTTCATAATTTAATTTATACAAAATCATTAACACTTTTAAGAATTATTATTACTTAATAAAAATCATTAAATTCATCTTTTAAATCAAATTTGTCATATTATCTTACTTTACATAAATTTCATTTATAAACAAAATCATAAATTCCAAAATTAACTTATATTTCAAATTCTACTTCACCATTTACTTAATCCACTTATTTAATTTGTAGAAAATCACTAATATTTTATAGAAATCATTTTAAATAAAATTTAAATCAAAATATCATAATATTTACATTTTTAAAATATTTTAAAATTTTCAGAAAAATATATATAAACCACGGGTCTGTATATAATTTTCTAGCCTAGGTCAAGTGATACGGATATGTATCATTTCAATCCACAGTTTACAAAGAAAAACCGGGTTCTATCATTTCAAACCCGCAATCCCAAGTTAAATAAAATAAATAAAAACCGTTCAGGCTTATCATTTCAGCCCATAACGATCTTTCCCTATTCTAAAGTCCGTTCGGGTATGTATCATTTCAACCCATAGTGATTCTAATCTACAGGGAACTTGCAGTGTGATAAACTGATATAAATAAACAGTATACAATATATAACAGTAACATATGATATAACATGTGTATAAACAGGGATGAACATCATATAATCATAATATAACAGTTATAACAGGATGATATAAATTTACAGATTCAAGTGATGTCAGTTTATCAATTATATAAGTACATATTAGTCTGGTGAGATTTACTCACCTGTATTAGCTGGAGATGACAAACAACAACACACAACAAAGAAGCTTCGAAGGCACGACAACACGAATATGATTTGAGAGTGGAGAGCCAAAGGTAATAGCCTTGAACAAACATTTACACAAAGCAATAGAATAGATATAAGTTTTCAACACAAATACCACTAAACAAAGCTTGAAATGGATGCATAAACAAAGTCAAATGCATTGCACTTGTTCTCAACTTCACATGGATCAGCAAGGGATGGATTTAGCACGGCCATGGCATGCACTAAGGGCTAGGTTTGGTTCAAACAGGGTCGGCCTACTAGGTTTGAATGGTGATGAGGTATATGTGTGCAACAATTTACATAACAAGGCAAATATCAACATTCCTATGCTATAACTTGGTTCGGCCAGAGGCTATATGATCAGGTCCAGATGTCCAGGTGGTGGTGGATGATGTGGCAGAGGGTGGTGGTCAGGTCTGAGGTGGTGGTGGTGGAGGAAGTGGCGGCAAAAGGTGGTGGTGATGGAAACTATACTAACAAGGCAACATACAAGGATTCAAGGCCATAGTTTGGCTCGGCCAAGGGCATAGAGGCCACGGCCCTCACTGTAGCAGCCAAGGAGATGATGTGGTCGACAGTTCAGGTGGTGCTGGAGGTGGTGAAGGTGATGTTAGTGGCGGCCATAGGTGGTGGATGTGGTGGATGTGGAAGATTGCTTGGCTATGGACAAAAATATGGAGTTTTGTTGGATTTTGGTGATGGATCAATCTACAAGGAGCACGGCTTGGGGTTTTGGTCAGAGAGGAGGTGATGATGGTGGTGTTCTCAGGTGGTGGTGGAGGCGGCAGGTCAGGTGGTGGAGGTGGCCGATCCTATGATATAAGAGAACAAGTGCAAATCAAATCCAAGAAGAATAAAAGTAAACAAAGAAAAGAAGAAAAAGATTTTACCAAACTTCCTCCTCAAGGCTAGGCCGAAAGTTTTTTTTTTGTTTCAGAAGTAAAATAATGTACGCGAATGAGGAATGGATGTGGTCAGCTGAAGATGTGGGAAATAATGGCTAATTGATGAAAAAGTGAGTTACAAATATGAAAGGTTGGAAAATAAAGAGCCATTGGAAACAAAAAGTCAAAACCTTTTCAATTACCTTTAATTTATTTATATAAGTTTATATTACTGAAAGAATAATAATTTCAGTCACAATTTCGAAAATTTAACAAAATATAAAATATATATAAATATTTATTAATTATATAAGGTTAAAATAAGAAAATAGCACAAAATTGCAAACTAGTCTAGAAAATTTGAAAATAAACAGAATAAATTTTGGAAACTTCATATGGACTTGTAAAGCAGTTAAAAATAAAGATAATAACATAAAAGTAAAAATGCATTCACAAAATGAATAAATAAATTTTAATTAAATATAATTTAATTGAAGAAAATAGCAGAAAAATGGAAACTAGGCTTTATAAATTGAAATAAATTCAAGTAAACTTTAGAAAAATTATACTATCACTTTAAAATTATTAAAAGATAAAAATATACATAAAATAACATATTAACACATATTAAAATAAAATATGATAAAGAAAATAAAATTTATACAATTTAAAATAACAAAATTGAAGAATAAAACAAATTGCACTCAATATTGAAATATACATAACTTTTACAGTTTAACTCTGTTTTTAACGAAACAAAAAGCAGTGTTCAAGTTATTACATCTATTTTCATAATAAAAGATAAAATTTAAGATTTATAAAATTTTAAATTTGAAGTTTAAAAGTCAAAAATTGAACAGTTTGACCAGAATTTCACTTTTTAGTAAAATATTCAATTTATATCAGTTTGAAACTATAACTCACATAATAATCAACATTTATATTTAAAAATGAAATGTTTGAAATGAAACAAGCTTAAAAATAATTTCAAAATAAAATAAAATCAAATTTTAAATTATATGTAAAATCTAGGGTTATTACACTCTCCCCCACTCAAAACTTTTCATCCCCGAAAAGGAATGAGGTACAGGAAAGCACAGAAAAGATAGAGTGAAACAAGATTAAGACAAGATGACAAAGGGATTGAAATTATACCTGATAACTATTGGTATAGGTAAGTTTAACAAGGTGGAGATGATCTTCCCAAGATTCTCCAGAATCAGGAACACAAGCACGAAAAGATCCTCTAGAATCTAATTCACTCTTTCCGCTTGACCGACGGTCTGTGGATGGAAAGCAGTGCTCAGATTCAAAAATGAGTACCAAAGAATATTAAAGATTATAGAAAGATTTCTAAATAGAAAGATTATAAAAAGATGCATATACCAGTCTGTAGCAAGATAAGGAAAAATAAGGACAACTAACAGACAGTTTGAGAACAAAATAAGATAATAAGTTTGAAACCATGGAAATTTCAACTTAAATTGATGATTAAATTTACATATGTTAAATAAATCTTAATTATCTTTAATTTCATTACCTTATCATTCAATTTCCTTAAACCAACAATTTCAAGAATCATGGATTTGCAAAATCATTATTTATACTCATAATGTACTTAATAAATTTAATTCCTCTTTATTCCTAATTAAAATTAAATTTATCCCTCTCAATATTTTATCACCTATGTTAAATATGCTTACACTTATTATAACTGTTTTAATTTATTCCTAATTCCCTTAACATCATTTATATTATAAATTATTCAATTAACATTTTAGTCTATTTACCTCTGTTAATCATTTTATAATTAAAATTTAAGTGTATAACATTTATTATAACCACTCAAATTTCATTTATAAAATCTTTTTATATTGTATATTATCTAATTACATTGTTAACTTCTGAAATTAAGGCAAGTTATATTGGAATGCAATTGAGAATTATACAAATAAAACTTCCTAAAATTAATATACAATACAAACATTCTAATTCAATCATTTCAAGCTTGAATCTTTATTCAAAATTTTAATTTTCTTTTTGTACTTGAAGTTATTATTTAAGATAGAATTTAAGAATAAAATATCTGATTCCTTTCAAACCATTTAGAGATAAATAAATGTATGTACAGAATTTGTCCAATCAAATTTAAATCATATATCTATATATATTATAAATCAAATCATATTTTAGAAATTCAAATCAATCAAATTTCCCAAAACAAAGCTGTAGCAAGACTACAGAATGGTTTCTTCACTTTGAAACTCGAAAATGAACGTCGATGATGCCGCGGTCATCACTGAAATTATTTTCCAGCGACAAAGAGAAGAGCACTAAAATTTAAAACTTTAAAATTCTTTGGAAACAAATTTCTATTCACAAATACTTTAAATAATATATCCTTTTAAAACTTTAAACACAAGGTTTGAAACCATCGGAAATTAAATTCTCAAATTCTTGATTTAAATTCATTTCAGTTCCCAAATCAGATTTATAAATATCTATCTATAAATTCATTTATAGAATGATAAATCAAGTATTATCATTTCAAATAATCAATTTAAATCAATTTATTAAGTTCCATAATATTTACTAATATCAAAATTTATTTCATTAATAATTTAAAATAATATTGTGTCAGTTTGTTCTGTCAAAGTGTTTTAGAAATCCTATCGATAACGTTGATCAGACGAATCGATCGGAAACCCAAATCAACATCAACAACTCAAACAACACAATATATAAAACAAAACATAGATTTACAAGTACAATTCAAAATGTTTGGAGATAGTTTGGAAACAAAGAAAAGATGATTAATTAACAAAATATGAAGATGGATAAGCTTAGATAAATCGCCGACAACCTTAACCGGGTCAACCGTGACTTATGAATAAGATCAAATGTGTATTTTTCTAGGGTAAATCTACATCCGATCTCAAGAGATAGAGTTGGAACAACAAAAGATATTAGCATCTAAACCATGGATAAATATAAATCTCTGGTGAATCAATGCTAATTTGTAAAGGAGTTTCCCCTTTTACAAGTCATTAGAGTATTGGCGAGACCGACAATTCACTATAAAACTCATTCGAAGTGGAGTTATGGGATACTCCAAAATCAAAAGAAGATTAATAGTGAGGGAAAAGAATGGATTTTGGAACCGCAGGAAAACATTCCAAAATTCAAAGGAAATCAAAAAAAATGAAGAGATTCAAGCTCGAATGAAAAGTGATTCTGTAACTAAATTTACCCTACATTCTAAGTTTTGCCTCAAAGCCAAAGCTCTGATACCAACTGTAACGACCCGATATTTTCAACCATTCGCATCCGCACATGTCGAACTTGAATTGCTCAAAATACCGCATTGTAAATAAAATTTGGAAAATCTCAGAATATATAGTAAATAAATATAATCACAGATCACAGACACAGAGTAAAATAATGCAGCGGAAGTAAAAGAAATAGTAGTTCATGAAGCTACTATGTAAATATATCAGAGTTAAATAAGATACAACAGAAGAAATAAAATACAACAGAAGTCTCAATATGATAACCAAGTACAAGCTGAATAGAACAACAGAACTGAGATAGATAAAACTAGATAAGCAGATAATCTCCAGCGATTCCAATCTCCAGAAAGTGGAATCCAAATCTGTGAATACTCAGGCTGACCCGAGCGTAAATAAAAATACAAACACTCGAGTCAGGACATACATACTTATACAATGTAAACCAACTCAAGTGAAGTGTAATAAAGGTACAAGTAACTTAAAGAATGCTTGGGATCGCCCATTCCTTAAGGATCCGTTAAACTATCTACTATGTAGTAATATTCGCTATTATAATAATGTCTAATCATAAAATAAACATACTTTTAAATAGCATTAAGGCTTTACATTTTCCACCTTAACACGTAATAGTCACAGTAGTCTATCTAGTATTAGCATACTTCCAAAATGGGGGCTACCCTCGATACTCCATAGGCTACGGGAGAAATCACAAATCGTAGTAAAGCTCGATATGGTAGGTGACACGGCACACAAGGCAATGCCAGGGTAGATATACCAATTACGCATCCGGACTAGTGGTGACGCATAGCAGCCACTACCGCCCACCTCGAACAACACTCCCAAATCAAGGGTTCACACCAAATCAATCACAAGTAATAGAATGGTATCGAAGAAGTGTGTCCGATCAGAGGTGCTACCTCCTTGGCCCGTCGATCGCTCCTGTTTTAGCCACCTTATGCCAACTCACGGGAGTTGGGTCCACGTATATACCTTAGGATCGTCGCCACCATCCTACTTCATTCTGGAAACTCCACCGCGTACACAGTTGTTAAAGTGGTTTTCGGTATCGACAGAGAGTATGTCCATATCTGATCCCGGTCTCTTTAACAACCAATCGTTATTATAACTCGTGGTTATAATTTTAAAATACTAATTTATACTTCAAAATAGAATATCATTTCAAATCCAAATATTTATCAAAATAAAGATTAAATCAATTCCAAACCATTTCAATATATTTAAAATATCATATCATTTCAAAACTTCATTTCAAATCATTTCAATATATCAAAATATCATATCTTCCAAAACTTCATTTCAAATCATTTTAATATATCAAAATATCAAATCTTTCCAAAACTTCATTTCAAATCATTTTAATATATCAAAATATCATATCCTTTCAAACTTCATTTCAAATCATTTTAATATACCAAAATATCATATCCTCTCCAACTTCATTTCAAATCATTTTAATACACCAAAATATCATTTGAGTTCATGAAATGACCCTCCTATTTCTACCTTAATTTCATAAGGATTTTTTTTATATATATATAAATATGTGTTCATGCAAATGCACATTTAATTTATGTGTATCTGGATGTCCACCTATATTCATTTGCACTTTTAAGTTTGATTTAAACTTCCTTTGAATTATCAGAGTCATTTTTTTTTTCAAACAATTCAACCAGGATTCAAAATTCATTACCAATATAAATATATCAGTGTATCCCTAATAATATACACATACATATGAAGATGTATGTGTTTCTCTTGTTTAAATTCAGAGTATATATTTTTTTTGTTAAACAAAAGTATTTTGTTTGATTTGGATTTGGGCAATTCTGCCTAAAGTTAATTACTATATACTTTTGAATATTTGAGATAAGTCAGTAAATCCTATGCGTATTTAACTTATATGAACTTGCTCCTTCTGATTGATAGTCTTTAATATCAATTTACCATGACATTTAAATCTCAAGATTCTTGAGATTTTTATTTCAGATCATGGATCAAAGGTATTGATATTTGGCTAAGGCCAGAAATGATATATTCACTTATCATTTTCCACTTATGTATTTTCTAAAAACTTTCTTATTTAAGATTCAATCTATGTGACTTGTTTGCCTTAATCTTAGCCCACATGACACATAGTGAGTTGTGTATTTGCGTAAGATTTGCTATGTCAAGAATTTGAACTTAAAAATATTCATAAGAATAATTCCAGGTTTGCTTGTGCAAGCCTGTCCAGATTGTATATCTGTTATGACTTTGAAAATTGGTTATGGTAAAACATTTGCTAAATGACCTAAAGCTTTTTGAAAGGCATTTTACTGTCAAAACACAACCAAACATAATCAACCAAAACTTCACTTATTTGAAGCTGGTTAACTCATGTGCCTAGTGTCATGCCAGGTACCTGATCATGGCAATTGAAATGCCAGTCATTTGCATCATACCTGTAGCCTTCCCATACAATTACTTTTCTCAAAACAATTTAGAAAGTAGACTTGAACCATTTGTAGACATATTTCAGAGGAAAAACAATTAGATACTTAAAGGTATACTTCAAGGTAAATTCTAAATTTACTCTAAAACTCAGTGTTTTAAAATGACTTAAGATTGTCTAATACATAATATAATTGCAAAGCAATTTCTCACATAATTGTATATTTCTTTACCAGGTTTCCATAGCTAATACTTGAGCATATTTTTCTTGTTTATGTTCCAGGCTCTACTTCAAAAACAAATCAAACCTTTACACACAACGATTTCGACAGAACAACTAATTTAATCTAACACTTTACAGAACATAAGAGCAACTTGATCACTAACCATAGAATATTCATTACATGACTGGAAATCTTAGAAACATGATTTTTCCTAAATACATGCAGATATAATCAATTTAAGCTCTTATTGAAACTAGCTAGCATGTTCATTCACTCCTCCATAATAGCCATAACTTCATTTTCTACTTAGTGCCTGCAATCCCTGAAAGAGCATGAGTGGCTGCCTCATTTTAAAATGAGACACCCCCATATGCCATGAGCAAACAAGGGTCAGATCTAAGATCTGGTATGAGCAACATCAAAATATTCAAAACATTAAGCTCTGGGTGATGAGCCTTAATACTTATTTTGTATGCATGTAATCCACTGCTTTATTATGTTACATACACTTTGATACAAGAATGATATCTTTATCTATCATTTATTCACACAAATTTATTTATTCAATCATGAATATCAATCTACAGTGTGTATATTCAATGGAATAACCAGGGTTCCATTCCAACCAACCTAGGAAATACTCATTTTCCTATTTCTTCATTTACAGGTTGTTTTCATTAATTTAAATCCCTAGCCTCATCTGCTAGTAAGGAATCACAGGGACACATTGCAATGAACTAATTCACATCATTGCACAAAGATCTCAGGGCTTAAACAAACCATGTGCCAACTTGCATACTTCAAATATGACAAGCATTCCAGCAGCCTTCTTGGCTCATAACCCTAGTATATTTACTAGTAGTGTTGGTTAAAAATCCTATCATCAGATAGCTATGTGGACATGTCACAGTGTATATATAAAAAAAGACATCTCCCTTTATCTTGCAAGTATTTTGTTCAAAAACAAACATATAATCATTTCATAAATATTGCTATAAGAGGTCTTAACTTTAAATCATATAAAAGTACATCTACAACTGAGGGTGGAACCATGGCATGCTATGTTATTATGACTTACAAGTAACTGTGATTGAACTAGATTCAAGATCTAGCTGAATCACAATTTTTATCTTGTGAATTTTGATATTTCATGAGGGAATCAGCACACAGAAATTTCTATTGCATCCCTTACACTTTCTTTTCTTAAGCCTCAGCACTTATATAAAATATAATGCAGCTCATAATATATATTTTTTTAAGAATAATTTCCTGCCATAGATCCCCATCAGTAGTGTGTATTCCTTCCTTGATTTTGAGGTTTGTTGCCTTAGCTTCTTTTTTTTTCAAAATGTAAACAAATAGTAGTATGTACATCCATAGCAACCATTCAAACAGATCAAAGGAATTCATCCAAAGAGCATCCATAATACACATTATATCAGCTCAAGAAAATAAAATCCATTCAACAACATTAATATAACAGTGATTAACAAAAATCAGAAAATATCAATAGCAACATAAGTACTTGGCTGCCTCATATCAGGTCTTAATGCCATGAATCTAGTGAGATTACTCACCTAAATATTTCTTCTTATTGATCCTGAAAACCCTTGTATGTGTGTTTTCTCCTTCCTTCCAATATTTTTCTTCCTTTCTTATTTTTGTGCAGCTCAGGGTAAAGATAATTTTACTGGCTAAAACTGCCTATTTATATGCATTTTTCCACTAGGGTTTTGTTAAAACAAAATTCCATTTCTGACCTAACCATCTTCATGCATTTTTCATTCATTTTCCTCCTTAATACCCAGGCCATAATAATTAGTTGAAGGCAGTATTTTCTTCCCTTTACTTTTTCAGAAAATGGCCACTCACCTAGTCATGTTAAAAGTGTGACTACCATATTTTATATTTTAATTATTTCTGAGAATCCCCTTTGCTATTTTTGCCTACACAAGCATATTGACTTGTATTACATTTCATGTCATTTTTAATGTTTCCTTTTTATTGTTTTGCTTTAACACTTTCTGCTCACAGAAAATATACAGGTGCATAAGTGTACATATTTTTATTTGATCTTTTTTTTTACTGGGAATATTTAATTTTTCATGCATAAAAAAAAACATCTTTAATTTGATTAATAATCTATATTTCAAAATCACATTTGAAATGCTTCCTTGCTCAGTTTATTTATTTTATTATCATCATTTTTTTTTCCAGAAATTTTTGAATCTTTTCCTTGTGCCATTTCCAGTGTGCATGTGCCCACATATCCTTGCACACTATTTATTCCAAAAATTTCACCATATTTAAATCTAAATATTTCAAAAATTAAATCATTTTATAAAAATGATTTTTCACAAAATTTTGGGGTATTACATTCACCCCTCCTTTTAGGAATTGTGTCCTCACAATTTTTCTAACATTTATAACAAGCATCATTTTCTTTTCTGAAAACCTATCAAACATATGCATAAGCAAACAAATTCAACCATATCAATCATGCATAACAAATTTTTTCCAAAAAAAATTACCTTTTAATTTGCAAAAAGCTTAGGATAATCCATCCTAATCTTATCCTCTAACTCCCATGTGCAGTCATTAGGATCACTACTCCACTGGATCTTTACTAGTTTCAAAGTTTTGCTCCTTAATTTCTTTTCTTCCTTGGCTATAATCCCAACTGGCTCTTTTTCATAAACCAAGTCAGGATTTATTTGAATTTTGGTAGGCTTTTCCAAAATGTCTTCTTTATCATGTACCCATCTTCTAAGTTGGGACACATGAAAAACATTATGCATTGCTTTCATTTCCTCTGGTAATTCTAATTTGTAAGCCAATGAACCAATTCTTTCCAGAATTTTATAGGGTCCAACATACCTTGGTGAGAGCTTACCTTGCTTGCCAAATCTCAAGACTTTCTTCATAGGTGAAATCTTGATGAAAACAAAGTCTCCCACTTCATATTCCACTTGCTTTCTCTTCCTGTCTGCAAATTTCTTTTGCCTATCTTGAGCTGCTGCTATTCTTTTTCTTATTAACCCAATTTTCTCTGTAGTTTCTTTAACATATTCAGGTCCTAGAACAGCCCTTTCTCCAGTCTTTACCCAGCATATAGGTGATAAACATGGCTTGCCATATAAGGCTTCAAATGGTGCCATCCCTATGGTGCTTTGGTAACTGTTATTGTATGTGAATTCAGCTAGATGGAGGTGGTCTTCCCAGTTGCCTCCAAAGTCCAGTGTACATGCTCTCAACAAATCCTCTAAGACTTTGTTCACCACCTCAGTTTGACCATCTGATTGTGGATGGTAGGCAGTGCTTAAGCACAATTCACTCCCCATGGCCTCTTGAAAACTTTTCCAAAACCTTGAGGTGAAGATGGTATCCCTATCACTCACAATGGTTTTGGGTATGCCATGCAACCTTACTACCTCTTTCATGAATATTTGAGCCAATTTTGGAGCATTTCTCTCTGTTTTAACTGGAATCAAATGTGCTACCTTAGTTAGCCTATCCACTATTACCCATATACTTGTGTTTCCCCTCTTAGATCTAGGCAGACCATCTATGAAATCCATAGATATATCCTCCCACTTCCACTGTTGTATACTAAGGGGTTGCAATAGTCCTGATGGCCTTTGTGTCTCTGCCTTGACTTGTTGGCAAGTCATGCACCTTGCAACATGTCTGGCCACATCTGACTTCATCCCCTTCCACCAAAGATTTCTTTTCAAATTTTGATACATCTTGGTGCTACCTGGGTGTATGGAGTACTTACTCCTATGGTACTCATTTAGTATTTCCTCCTTTAATTCTATATTTTCTGGAACAAATATCCTATTTTTATTCCTTAAATAACCATTTTTATCAACTTGATAACTTATTACTTCTTCCCCTTTTGATATGAGCATTTTCTTTTCCACCATGTTTAGGTCTTGTTCCTGCATTTTCCCAATCTTAAGAAGTAAATCTGATTGCAGAGATATCATACTTAATTTCCCTTTTCCTTCATCTTCTTCAATGGGCATCATTTGTACCCCACTGTTTTCCTCAATTTCCAAATCAGTAAGTATAGACAAATCCTTAAATTCTTCCATCATCAACATGGCTACTTTGGCATGTTGTCTACTCAAGGCATCTGCAACTTTATTTGCCTTGCCTGGTGTATAAAGTATATCTAGATCATAGGCAGCTAGGAACTCTACCCATCTATGTTGCCTCATGTTCAAATCTTTTTGTGAGAATAAATATTTCAATGCCTTATGATCAGTGTACAAAATGAATTTGGCACCTAACAAATAATGTCTCCAAAGTTTCAAAGCATATACAACTGCTGCTAGTTCAAGATCATGGGTTGCATATCTTGTTTCATATGGCTTTAATTGCCTAGATGCATAGGCTACCACCTGGTCTTGCTGCATCAACACAGCCCCTAACCCAGAGCCACTTGCATCAGTGTACACAACTAAATTTTCATTTCCTTCTGGCACTCTCAATACTGGTGCATTAATCAGAGCTTCTTTTATTTTGATAAAAGCTTGCTCACATTTTTCTGTCCATACAAAGGCTTGGTTCTTTCTAGTTAAATTGGTAAGTGGTGATGATATTTTTGAGAAATCTTTTATAAATCTCCTATAATATCCTGCCATCCCCATGAATGATCTAATCTCACTGATGGTACTAGGCCTTTTCCATGCTTGGATTGCCACTACCTTATTGGGGTTTACTTATATTCCTTTGGCAGAGATAACATGCCCAAGAAAATGTACTTCTTCTTTCCAAAATGCACATTTTAAAAATTTTGCCTTTAAATCATTTTCCCTTAGTCTTGACAAAACTAAATGCAAATGATTTTTATGCTCTTCCACTGTCTTGGAATAAATCAAAATGTCATCAATAAAAATCAGTACAAACTTGTCTAAATAATCTCTAAATATTCTATTCATTAAATCAACAAAATATGAAGGAGCATTTGTCAAACCAAATGGCATAACCATAAATTCATATAAGCCATATCTTGTGTTAAATGCAGTATACTTAACACTTGAGTCTTCAACCTTCATTTGATGGAATCCTGAGGCTAAGTCTAATCTAGAAAATATTTTAGCTTCACTGAGTTGGTCAAAGAGATCATCTATTCTAGGCAATGGGTATTTGTTCTTGATGGTTACTTTATTTAGTTCTCTGTAATCTATGCACATTCTCAAGGTACCATCATGTTTTCTTACAAACACTACTGGAGAACCCCAGCAGGAATTACTTGGCCTTATAAATCCCTTGCCTTCTAATTCTTCCAACTGATTTTTCAATTCTTTCAGTTCACTTGGCCCATTCTATAGGGTTTCTTGATTATTGGACTTGCTCCTGGAATGAGATTAATTTGGAACTCAACTGGTCTGTGGTGTGGAACACCCTTAACTTCCCCAAACACATCCAAGTATTCATTAACTATGGGAATTTCTTCAATGATTAGTTCACTGAGATCTTTTTCTAAGTCAACTAAATGATATAATTTCCCTTCCTTAGCTACTTCACATAGAACTGTGATCCTCTGGCCTCTAGAATTTTGCAATGATATGGTGGATGAGTCTAAATTAATTATGGCTTTAAATTGCCTTAACCAATCTACCCCCAATACAACTCCTATATTTGGGTAATTTAAAACATATAAATTGGAAATAAAAATATTTCCTCCTATGTTTAACTCCACATCCACACAATTCATGTTCAAAACACTAGAACTCCCTAGGGGACTTTGTACAAGCAATGGGATTTCAACCAATATGCAGTTTAATTTTAACACTTTAACTATTTCATAAGAAATCAAAGAGTGTGTTGCTCCAGTATCATATACTACTGGTATGGGTATGGCACAAATGAGTAATGTACCTTCCACTTGGCCGTGATTTTCAGCATCAATTTTCACTGCAGATTTGCCTTTACCTTCCAAAGTTGCCAATTTCCCTTGTTGTTTATTCTCAGGACAGTTCCTCTTCATATGCCCCTCTTTCCCACATAGGTAGCATTTGAAGGCTCCTCCTTTTAACTCTGGGCACCTTGGTTTGATGTGTCCTTCTTTACCACAATGGTGGCAAACCAATTTCTTCTTAGCATCATTGGCTTTTGTGTCTTTGTCCTTCTTGTTGTCTGCCTCCTCCTTCTTTTTATCATAAGGGTGATATCTTCCCTTATTCTTCTTATTGTTGTTGCTCTTAAAATTCCTATATTTCTCTCTTTCTTTGTCATGTTGTTCCAGTTTCAATGCCAGATCAATTACTTGATCAAAAGTTCTATCTGCATATGGTAGCATAGCTCTACTAAGTCCTGGGTTCAGACCTTTTATATACCTATCATTTTTGGATGCTTCATCTGCCACTAGCATTGCTCCATAATTAGATAGCCCCTCAAACTTTTGAGTGTATTCAGTGACATTCAAAGTTCCCTGCCTAAGTTTGATAAATTCTTCAAGCAAAGTGGCCTTGGCTGATGCTGGTACAAATCTTGCCTCCAACATCTCCTTGAACTGATTCCAAGTGATTTCATTTTCATTTCTTCCAGCTATGATCACCTCCCACCAGCTTAAAGCTACCCCTTTCAGTTGTCTTGAAGCTACTTGCCTCTTCCTTTGATCATCTAACTGCATGTCATTGAAAATCCTATCAAGTGTTCTCAACCATGCTTGAATCTCCATCACATTCTCAGTTCCTTCAAAACTCCTACCTCCCAAATTGGAATAAGTCTTCAGTAGTTTTGATAGCTCTTCATGTGGATTCTCAGGCCTATGCCCAATTCCATCTCTTAAAACCCTCACAAATTCTTGCATATCAAGCATTTGAGGTGCACTGGGTCCTGCATTGTGATGAGATCCTCTTCCTACCATGGTCTGCTAACTAAATTCTGGGCAAATGGTATTAGTATATTATGAGTACTTCTATGATTACTATTTTCTTATCTAAATTATTTCATCCAAAACAAACAGACATAATACATTTCTATAATACTTAGCAGTCAATGCAACCAAGTGCTCTGATACCAACTGAAAGAGTTTTGATAATTACTACTAGTATAGAAAACCTTTATATTTTCAAAGTGACAAATCATAGAAATGATTGTAGAAACAATCAATCATAAAAATTCACATTCGAAGACGTGAATAAAATCCAAAGAAATCGATACCAAATCCATCAAAGTGGATATTCCTAAAAATCCCGAAGAAGAAGTCATCAAGGTCGATAGAAGTGATAACAACTAATCGGAGCAACAAAAAATCGATAAACAATGGAAATTTACACAAAATAGCCTAAATAGGCAAAAATAGATATTTCCAGACGTCTAATTTGGAATCCAGACGTCTGGATTTGTTTTCTGGAAATATTTCAGAAAACCACCCAGACGTCTGGAATAGCAAATCAGACGTCTGAGCCATTGCCAGACGTCTGGTTTTGAACCCAGACGTCTGGTTTCGTTCTCTGGAAAATTACCCAGAGAACACCTAGACGTCTGAAACCTCAAGTCAGACGTCTGAGACTTATCCAGACGTCTGATCTTGAATTTCAGACGTCTGGAAATAGTTTCTGGCATTTATTTAATAACCTTCGTGCATACACTTTTCTCTCCAGGTCCAAACCAGACGTCTGGACTTGATCACCAGACGTCTGGTCACCTTGTCTGGGCAACATTTTTCCTAGGCCAAAGTGGCCAAAATGATTCGGAAGCGATCGGATGAGCAATGGCGACTAAGGATTTACGCCAAGCGGCAACCCGGTCTTAAAGGCTCCTCGATATACTCCGAATATGAATGTCCAAATGTCCATAGAAGGATTTTCATAAAATTGGACCAAAACACCAAAATTGAAGAATTCACAAAACCAATTCAAATCACAACAAGTGAACACGAAATAGATGATAGGAATTCATACCTAACAACAAAGATAGTTATAGGCATAGATGTGAGATAAAAATCTCACTTTTTTCACAAAATCAATGAAGAATAAGCTATAGAGCAAGGCAAGGACAATCACTCTTCATTCCAACTCAACAAGCTTGAATCTAAGCTTAAAAGAAAATTATTTCCTAAAGTTAGGTATAGGAATTTCTGAGATTGAAAGGAGAAAGAGTTGGAGAAGAAGAAGAGGACGCTTACCAATAGCTTCTCTTTGAATTTGGAGCTAGAACTTGCAAATGGAAACTAGGGCTTGGGAATTCTAATTTCCAATCTTTTCCCCCATTATTCTCTTTAGAGCTGAAAGTATTAGGAAAAGAAAGTGAATGAAGGGAGAGGGGTTCAGTTTGGATATTAGAAGGTTGATGGGCTGAAACACAAACCCAAACCCAAAGTGAAAAGGTAGCAAAATTCTACTAACTCCAAACATATCGAAGTTTATACTCAAAAAGGTCGCAAACGTCATTTTGAACTCAATGGGAGTGGTCTCGAGTCCTAATTCGACTGTTTGCAAAAAGTTGCTTTTCGGACTATAATCCGACTTATGATGAAATATTTAAATAAAATATTTAAATATAAAATCAATAAATATGCGGGTTGTTACAGACTCCCCTCCTTAAAGAAATTGCGTCCTCGCAATACTTAAGAAGAAAATAAATAGTAACAACCATAGAAGCATATCAATGTAAAAGAAAATTTGAAATAAGAAGTACACCATAAAGAGCACGAAAGAGTAAACCCGGACGAGTTCGCTCAATGAATTCTCTAGATTTCCCAAGAGCAATCCTTGGGATTTGAGAACCATAGAACTTTCACAAGAAGAACATCTTTATTTCGAAGGCGCTCAACCTCCAAAGCAATGATACGAATAGAATGTTGCTCAAAAGTCAAATCTGATGAAACTTCAATTCCTACTATAACACCAGGCTCAAAAATAAAAATCGGAAACCAAAAATCATTTTCGTAGTTAAAAGACGTGGAAAACGTCAAGACAGAAAATTGAGTCGGGGCAACGGCGTAGTACAATAACAATACGCCCGAGAAACTGGAAACACGAATAACTCCGAACATCGACGTAGTACAATAACGGTACGTCCAATGAACGAAAACTCAACTAATCCAGAACACCGACGTAGTACAAGAATGGTACGTCCAATGAACCAAACACCATAAAAGAACATCGGACGCTAGTCCATAAAAGAAATGAGATAAAGCTCAATAAAACGAAGTATATCAAAACGTCCGATGAACTTGATAAAAAGGATAATTCCATTCAGACATCATCAAAGAATCAACCACTTGTTGCTTACGACTAAGCGCATTGGCAACACGATTTCCCTTCTGGGAATAAAAAGAATATCAAGATCATAAGATGCCAGGAACTCGAGTCAACATGAAGTTCCTTATGAGAAAATAAATATTCCAAAGATTTATGATCGAGGTGGAGAACAAATTTCTCCCCCAAAATGATGATGCCAAACTCTAAAAGCGAAAACAATAGCCGCGAGCACTAGATCATGAGTGGCATACCTAGCCTCGATCGGCCTTAATGATTTAAAAGCACAAGTGATAGCACGTTCTCTTTTGCAAGAGAACGGCATCCAAACCAATACGATTAGCATTGGTACAAAAGACAAAACCTTGGTTCCCTTCGGGAATCACAAGAATAAGAGTATCGAAAAGAAAGAATTTCTTTTAAATAATCTTCTTTCCCGAAAAGCTAAAATTTTCAAAATTACATTTATCTTTATGTAATAATCTTTCTAGAGAAATTTACATTTTTACAAGTCAATTTACTATGTCTGATTGTCTCATCAAAGCGCTTAGGAAATTCCTATCGATAACGTTGATCAGGCGCATCGACCAGAATTCTTAAAGCACTCAATGGGCAATACAATCACAAAACCATCTTCCATATGATAAAAATATCTCTTAGAAGTTTTAAGAATATCCCTTGCTCATTGAAGAACAAAATCCAATTATACTTATAAATAAATCTTATGAAAAAGATTTGCAAACTTTTAAATTGCTATTTCAATCCAAAATCAATATATACAAGAATGGAGTAATCGAGATCGTAGAATACTCGATTCATAAAATGGATGAAATAAGCTGGACAAACTGAATGACATAATAAGTCATTCATAAGTTCATAACGAGTGCGGAATGCGGTAAATGGAATGCTAACTCCCGCAACTCGTAGCAAATGAAAATCAGTGGCAAGGTCGAGCTAAAAAGACCTTATCACCACTCAAAAATTTGCTTAGGTGATACTCCTAAGACAAACTCAAAAATACCGGAAAATTCTCAAACTACATGAATGAGAGAAATAATACTTTCCTCATTATGTGAGCTTAAAGAATAAAATGATGCCATCAAATTGGAATCAAAATCACAAAAGAAAAACAGAAATCTGCTTAACAGATTGAAAATGTCGAAGGTGAATAGTCCACACGGAACAAAGGATATGACTTCATAATAATTAAGCCAATCCTTACAAAAGTCAATTCCGAAGCATAAGTAAAAATCGGCTCGGAAAGAAATATCACATAAAATAATTTCGACATCAATAAAAAAACAAATTGAGTGTTGCGGATCCACCAATCCGGATTCGCAATCCTCAAAGAAGTCATCAAGCCCAGAAATGTTTAAAGAAAAAGAATCACAAGTTCTTTTGATAGAAAAATAATGAGATGAAACCCATATCAAAAAGAACTCGAATAAGGTAATCACAAAATAAAGGTCATCAAGGATAGAATAGATACCTTGACTAAGAGAAGTGCTAGTAGAGGCTTGCACAACCTTTAGCTTTCCCTCCTTCTTGCTAGAAGTATGGGACACGCAGATATATGATGACTCAAACTTTTGCAATAGCGACAATAGAGGGGTTGCGGACACTCCTTTGCATAGTGGTCCATAGAATCACAATTATAGCATCGTCCACGACTAGTGGTAGGAGTCTTTGCTACAGAAGTTTCTTGTTTCCCTTTCTTGTTGGGATTGGGGCCTTTAAACTTAATAGGCCTCTTCATGTTATTGTTGAAGTTCTGTTTGGCACCCACAACTTCAACATTACTTTCATTATCGGCCTCTTCAAGACGAAGAGCGATATCAACAAGCTGATCGAAAGAAACTTCCAATTTCAGAAGTAATGGCTTCTTGAGATTCTTGTTCAAGCCATAAACAAATCTCTGATTTTTCTTCAATGGGGTATTAATGTATTCAACCCCGTATTTAGAAAGAGATTCGAAAGATGCGACGTAGTCCGTTACAGAAGATTCACCTTGAACAAGGTCGATAAAACGCCGGGCCAAAGTTACTTTTTCAGCCTCCGGCACAAATTTCAATTCGAATCTTTCCCGGAATTGCTCCCAAGTGAGATCCGCTTCAACGATTTCAGAAATAAGAAGCTCATACCAATCCAATGCTCTTCCTTGGAGCATGCTAGAAGCCACTTGGACTCGGTGGAGATCAACAAGATTCATGCGAGAAAAGATGTGGTCGCATGATATAAGCCAAGCTTGGATTTCAATAACACTCTCGGATCCCCGGAATGGCCTTCCACCCAAATCGGTATAATCTCTACACAAGCGTGCAAAACCGGATCTAGGATGAGTAGGCTCTGAAATGGGTCTGATAGCTTGAGCATTCTTAACAAGATCTAGAAGCTGCTGGGCAGACATAAATACTCCCTCCTGAGGAGTAGCACTGGATTGACCGACGTTGGTACGGCCAGATCTAACAATTTCTTTTCTTTAAGAAAGAAAGAAAAGAGAAAAAGGTTAATCTCAGAATGAAAATCAAACAAACTTGATTGATAAAACAAGGAATCATAAAATGAAATAGGATAGAACGGTATGAAGACCCGAATCAAATCCTATGGCATGATTCCTAAGAAAGACTTAGGACAATGATCCTTGCTAGATTATTCTACATTATTCCGAAGTTTGGCTCCGATACCAAGATGTGACGCCCCACCTCTATACCCACGCTAGCCAAGGACACTACGGGGTAATGCCGTCAACTAGCACGGAGAATAAGGCTGTTGAGGAGCGACCATCTATATAATTGCTTTTTGCGAGTACCGATATGCCAGATGAGAATATAACTTTTCATCTCAAGAGGAAATCCGACATACCGATACAAACTCAAAGCTACTACACAGTGGCTATATGTACTTCGGAAACAAATATAGAAATAAACATAACACAAATCAGTCACAGACAATTCATATCATAAAGGCGGAAATAGATATGAATATAACACATGAAAGTGTACATCAGAGTATTGGTCAAATAAGATCCACAATAACACAAAAAAATAGATACAAGTGCAAGACAATAGAATATGTATACATCAAGGAGTCTAATCTCAAATGTATACAACAAAAAAACTACTAAACTAGAGTAGTTAGCCAAAAGTCAGATGATGGTTCCAGATAGGAAGTCATGAGGAAGCACCTGTAAAATCTCAGTCTGACCCAAGTATTATTTAAGAAGAAAATAATAAACGGATCAGTCTAGCTATAATTATCAGATAAAATGAGATAGAATATGAGATATGATAATAAAACGTATGATAACAAAAAGATGTCATACTATGATAAGTATACATTAGAAAACCCACAAAAGTCATACAATATCTCAAGAATTTCAAAACACAGATAAGAACGTCATATTCTTAATTTAATTCACCAAGCCATAAATAATGACATACATATCAATGCCCATCGTAAATGCCGGTGAAACATAAATTCCAGAAATCAATATCCAGAAATCACAAAAGTTAACGACACACAAATTCTAGAAATCATCAACAAGAAATCCAGAAATCACAAGAAAGAGGATGGCCAATCCCATAAACTAAACATCGACGCACCTAGAAAGACACGCCCCATGTAAAGTCTAGCATCGATACACCTAGAAAGATGTACCCCATGCAAAGTCGAACATCGATGCACCTAGAAAGATACGACCCATGCTCTAGCATCGACGCACCTAGAAAGATACGCCCCATGCATAAATAAACATCGACGCACCTAGAAAGATACGCCCCATGTAATGTCTAACATCGATGCACCTAGAAAGATACACCCCATGCAAAGTCGAACATCAACGCACCTAAATAGATACGCCCCATGCCCCGACTTATTGGGCCGATTGCTCCACGAAGTAAATAAACATCGACGCACCTAAACAGGTACGACCCATGCGAGAAATAAACATCGACGTACCTAAATAGGTACGACCCATGCGAGAAGTGAGACGAAGCTCAATAAAACGAGGAACAGTCCTCCACGTGGACAAAGAGACATCGCACATTGCTAGTCTAAACCACAAAAATTTGATCATCATCGATCATCTAGAAGTGTCAATTACACTAAGCTTGTAAATATATGAGTTTAGCTTCATGTCCCATAACCACTTGCTTAACTTAAATATTTACGAACAAATTATAGATTTCCACTCGAAAATTGTCACAAGAGTTTCAATCGAACAAGTCCAAGAATTAACCGACGAAGTAAACGCAAGCGTTTCATACCACTTATTTTACTAAGCCGTTTAATTAGATTCCTCATACGAGTGAGGTAAAGGTTTGTATATACTAGTAGATTGGAAAATGGTTTAAGAAATGAGCTTTGTAATAAAATAGTGTTGAAATCGTTTTGGTGAAAGAGTTTTGATAATTACTACTAGTATAGAAAACCTTTATATTTTCAAAGTGACAAATCATAGAAATGATTGTAGAAACAATCAATCATAAAAATTCACATTCGAAGACGTGAATAAAATACAAAGAAATTGATACCAAATCCATCAAAGTGGATATTCCTAAAAATCCCGAGGAAGAAGTCATCAAGGTCGATAGAAGTGATAACAACTAATCGGAGCAACAAAAAATCGATAAACAATGGAAATTTACACAAAACAGCCTAAATAGGCAAAAATAGACTTTTCCAGACGTCTGATTTGGAATCCAGACGTCTGGATTTGTTTTCTGGAAATATTTCAGAAAACCACCCAAACGTCTGGAATAGCAAATCAGACGTCTGAGCCATTGCCAAATGTCTGGTTTTGAACCCAGACGTCTGGTTTCGTTCTCTGGAAAATTACCCAGAGAACACCCAGACGTCTGAAACCTCAAGTCAGATGTCTGAGACTCATCCAGACGTCTGATCTTGAATTTCAGACGTCTGGAAATAGTTTCTAGCATTTTTTTAATAACCTTCGTGCATACACTTTTCTCTCCAGGTCCAAACCAGACGTCTGGACTTGGTCACCAGACGTCTGGTCACCTGGTCTGGGCAACATTTTGCCTAGGCCAAAGTGGCCAAAATGATTCAGAAGCGATCGGATGAGCAATGGCGACTAAAGATTTACGCCAAGTGGCAACCCGGTCTTAAAGGCTCCTCGATACACTCCGAATATCAATGTCCAAATGTCCATAGAAGGATTTTCATAAAATTGGACCAAAACACCAAAATTGAAGAATTCACAAAACCAATTCAAATCACAACAAGTGAACACGAAATAGATGATAGGAATTCATACCTAACAACAAAGATAGTTATAGGCATAGATGTGAGATAAAAATCTCACCTTTTTCACAAAATCAATGAAGAAGAAGCTATAGAGCAAGGCAAGGACAATCACTCTTCAATTCCAACTCAACAAGGTTGAATCTAAGCTTAAAAGAGAATTATTTCCTAAAGTTAGGTATAGGAATATCTGAGATTGAAAAGAGAAAGAGTTGGAGAAGAAGAAGAGGACGCTTACCAATAGCTTCTCTTTGAATTTGGAGCTAGAACTTGATTTGCAAATGGAAACTAGGGCTTGGGAATTCTAATTTCCAATCTTTTCCCCCATTATTCTCTTTAGAGCTGAAAGTATTAGGAAAAGATAGTGAATGAAGGGAGAGGGGTTCAGTTTGGATATTAGAAGGTTGATGGGCTGAAACACAAACCCAAACCCAAAGTGAAAAAGTAGCAAAATTCTACTAACTCCAAACATATCGAAGTTTATACTCAAAAAGGTCGCAAACGTCAATTTGAACTCAATGGGAGTGGTCTCGAGTCCTAATTCGACTGTTTGCAAAAAGTAGCTTTTCGGACTATAATCCGACTAATGATTAAATATTTAAATAAAATATTTAAATATAAAATCGATAAATATGCGGGTTGTTACAGTTTTGGTCAGAGAGGAGGTGATGATGGTGGTGTTCTCAGGTGGTGGTGGAGGCGGCAGGTCAGGTGTTGGAGGTGGCCGATCCTATGATATAAGAGAACAAGTGCAAATCAAATCCAAGAAGAATAAAAGTAAACAAAGAAAAGAAGAAAAAGATTTTACCAAACTTCCTCCTCAAGGCTAGGCCGAAAGTTTTTTTTTGTTTCAGAAGTAAAATAATGTACGTGAATGAGGAATGGATGTGGTCAGCTGAAGATGTGGGAAATAATGGCTAATTGATGAAAAAGTGAGTTACAAATATGAAAGGTTGGAAAATAAAGAGCCATTGGAAACAAAAAGTCAAAACCTTTTCAATTTACCTTTAATTTATTTATATAAGTTTATATTACTGAAAGAATAATAATTTCAGTCACAATTTCAAAAATTTAACAAAATATAAAATATATATAAATATTTATTAATTATATACGGTTAAAATAAGAAAATAGCACAAAATTGCAAACTTGTCTAGAAAATTTGTAAATAAACAGAATAAATTTTGGAAAATTCATATGGACTTGTAAAACATTTAAAAATAAAGATAATAACATAAAAGTACAAATTCATTCACAAAATGAATAAATAAATTTTAATTAAATATAATTTAATTGAAGAAAATAGCAGAAAAATGGAAACTAGGCTTTATAAATTGAAATAAATTCAAGTAAACTTTAGAAAAATTATACTATCACTTTAAAATTATTAAAAGATAAAAATATACATAAAATAACATATTAACACATATTAAAATAAAATATGACAAAGAAAATAAAATTTATACAATTTAAAATAACAAAATTGCATAATAAAACAAATTGCACTCAATATTGAAATATACATAACTTTTACAGTTTAACTCCGTTTTCAACGAAACAAAATGCAGTGTTCAAATTATTACATCTATTTTCATAATAAAAGATAAAATTTAAGATTTATAAAATTTTAAATTTGAAGTTTAAAAGTCAAAGATTGAACAGTTTGACCAGAATTTCACTTTTTAGTAAAATATTCAATTTATATCAGTTTGAAACTATAACTCACATAATAATCAACATTTATATTTAAAAATGAAATGTTTGAAATGAAACAAGCTTAAAAATAATTTCAAAATAAAATAAAATCAAATTTTAAATTATATGTAAAATCTAGGGTTGTTACAGATGGCGTAGCAGAGAGAGTAAGTCATGGTTTCTTTTATTGGCATGCTAACACTTGATCTCGAATATGAGTTTGTTAAGAGCAACTAAAACCGCCATAATCCTGGAGGTACACACTTCGATGTAACAACTTCAACCAATAGAGTATAAATTTGGCTTTAGGTGTGTGAAATAATCATTGGTGACTTATCCTTAATGGATGTGCAAAAGAAAACATCAACCTCTTTACATCTCAAAGGAGTAGCTAACGGTTGGTGTGATACAACTATTGTCATGACCCTTACCGATGGAATTAATTTTGATAGATTTAAGAGTTCTTTAAGAAATTCTTCATTCTTAATTGAACAAAAGGAGACAATGATCCAAAGGTTTACAAATATAGAGCAGAATAAGGCTTCCCTATCAGAGGTTCTGTTGGTACTAAATTTGGGTCAGGCTAAAAAAACTCCTTTAATAAAACAAAGGCACATGAGTAAGATAAAGTTCCTAGTCAAGTGCGCAAGTTATAGGTCCATAAGAAGTCATTGTGCAAATTGTTACTTGTTCGAGTCCTTTGGTTCAAAGTCACAAAATCAAATTTGTTTAATTGGCCATTAATGGTTACCTATTAAACTTTTTATTTATGCCAAAATAAAATGAAAAGGAGGGAGAAGATACATTCGAAGAAATTACCCCTCTTTTGGTGGGGTACATGTATATTTGTAGAAAAATATAGCCTTTGGATTTATGCCACATGTCAGCTAAGGTAGACGGACGATGGGATTCAGCTTTGCATAAGTAATTTTGATGCTTATAACACGAGGGCATGCATCAGTTCATTGTGCGATGGCTTAGACATTCTTCCTTTTAATCACTTCGATGAGTTATCCTACGATAGCTCTACTTCTTCATCTTTTAGTTGGCTTTTAGAATCATCTCACGATCGCTTCCATACATTACCCTATGATGACTTATAGAAATCATCGCATGAATGCTTTTATTCATCATCTCACGATGGCTGCTTTAATTACTTATCTTGCAATAGCTCCTATATATTACCCTTTCATGCCTACAGAAATCATTACAAAATAGCTTATATACTTCATTCTACGATGACTTCAAGGATCACACCACAAGGGTATTAATCCCTCATTACGTAGCTTCAGAAATTACCTCATGATGACTTCTATGTCTTATTTCATGGAGGCTCTTAAAATTACTTCACGATGGCTTTAATATTTCACTTTGTGATAGCCTGAAGGAATACTTCACGATGGCATTGAAACCTACTTCATGATGACTTTAATAAGACTTTAAGATCTACTTCACGATGACTTTGAAGAATACTTCAGGATGGCCTTAAGGAATCCTTCATGATGGCTTTGAAACCTACTTTACAATGACTTTAATACCACTTTAAGATCTACTTCACGATGACTTTGAAGAATACTTCATAACAGCCTTAACCAACTTCACGATGGATTTAATATGACTTTAAGTTCTACTTCACAATGACTTTGAAGAATACTTCATGATGGCTTTAAGGAACCCTTCGCGATGGCTTGGTTACTATATTATTTGGCTGCCTTATTAAATCTATACACGAAAGCTTCATTGAGTCAATACATGATAGCTTAACTTTTTTCTTTATACTTTCAGGAAGTTATCCCATAATAACTTCCTTATACCAGCCCACGTTGACTATAAGGATTCCAATACAATATTTTCCTCCTATCAACTTATGATGATTTTAGAAGTAATTACACGATGACTTTGAGAATCATCGCACGATAGCCTTTGCTAATCTTTACTTCTTTTCTTTGAAAATTCTTAGGGTATAAAATTTGCCCCCTTCCTTTGATGAAGAGTTCAATTATGCTTTAGCTTTAAGTAATTTTCCTTTGCTTCCTCTAATGTGCTTTAGGAGTTATAATTCTTATTGAAGTTTATCATGATTTTCTTAATTTTTTGATAGCCAATGTTGCAAAAAGAATCTTTAGTGGCTTTGTTTGGAACACATCTTATGGTCAATTTTTGTAAACATTTGCATTCTTTTGTTTATCTCCCTTGAACGAGAGCTTTAACCAGGCCTGGTGGTTGGATCAGAGGCTTAATTAACCACCACTCTTTAGATGGTTGATTTGGTCAGGCCCTGTGGCGGTACCAAAGGCTCTTTTGTCCATCTCCCTTGGATGGATGTTTTGACCAGGGCCGGTGGCAGGAGCAAAAGCTTTATTGACCACCACTCTTTAGATGGTTGATTTGGCCAGGCCTTATGGCGAGACCAAAGGCTTTTTTGTCCATCTCCCTTGGATGGGTGTTTTGACCAGGCTCGGTTGCGGGATCAAAGGCTTAGTTGACTATCACTCTTTGTATAGTTGCTTGGCTAGGCCTTGTGGAGAGACTAAAGGCTTTTTTGTCCATCTTCCATAGATGTTTGCTTTGACCAGGCCCCGAGGTAGGATCAAAGGCTTAATTGACCATCACTCTTTGGATGGTTGATTTGGCCAGGCCTTGCAGCAGGACTAAAAGCATTTTTGTCCATCTCCCTTGGATGGGTGCTTTTACCATGCGCGGCGGTGGGATCAAAGGCTTAATTGACCATCACTCTTTGGATGATTGCTTTGGCCAGGCCTTGCGATAGGACCGAAGGCTTTTTTTCCTCTTTCGTGCATGAGGGTGCTTCTGCTTAATGAATCTTACCTGCATCATTGGATTGGAAGCTAAGTTAAATAAAATGCATCTTAATCCGAGGTTATCATTTAGGCATAGTTTCTTTGGTGATCCATTTTATTCATCCAATGTCGTAAAGTACAGCCTTAAATGCTTAGCATTCCATGTTCTTGATATTACATTTCCATCGGGTATACTTAGTCGATAAGTTCCTGGAAGAATAACTTCATGAACAACTAGTGGTCCTTCACAGTTTAATTATAATGGGCCGTCTGTGGAGTCCTTTTTATTTTCTGTTACCCTTCTCAACACTAGTCTCCCTTTTTGAATGCTCTTTCTTTCATCTTAGAATTACAGTATATGGAGATTCTTTGTTGCTATTCGGTTGTTTGTATAGCAGCTTGATCATTGAATTCGTTGAGTAGGTCGAGTGATTCTGTTTACATCTCCTGATTTGTTTCATGAGCGTAAACCATGCTCCAGCATGATGGGACTTTGATTTTGACTGGTAGCACCGCCTTAAACCTGGATGTCAAGGAATATGGGTATACCCAGTAGATATTCTTATGGAAGTTCAGTAGAACCAATGACGATGGGGAGTTCTTCTATTCAGTTCCCTTGGTTTACCAAATCACTTTTTCAACATGTTTTTAACGATCTTATTTGCTACTTCTACTACTTCATTGGCTTTCGGATGCACTAAAGACAAAAAACTCTTTATTATTTCGTTCTTTCCACATAAACGAGTAAACTCCTCGCTTTCAAATTGAGTCATATTATCGAAGGTGATCTTATTTGGAAGCCCAAATCTAGTAACTATATTGTTTAAGAACTTAGAAACCTTATATGTAGTTATATTTTGTAATGGTTTGGCCTCTACCCACTTAGTAAAGTAATTGATGGTTATCACTACAAACTTTAATCCCCTTTTGAATAGGTAGAGGTCCAATTAAGTCAATTTCCCACAAATCAACGGGCCAAGGGCTAGTAACAATAGTTAAATTTTTTAGGGGAAGTCGTGGTATTTGGAAAATCTTTGACATTTGTCACACCTTTTCACATAATTTATGGCTTCTTCTATCATTCGTGACCAATAGTATCCTTTCCTAATGACTTTATTTGCAAGCTTTATCTCATTAGAATGATCTCCACAAAACCCCTCATGGGTTTCTCTTAGCAATTTTGCACTTATTTTGGAGTAGCACACCGTAAACAAGGCAATGAGTACCCCTTCTGTACAATATTTTGCTAACTATGGTATATGAAGGAGCTTGGTACCTTAGCTTCATTTCCCATTTTTTATTTTTTGGTAACAACCCCTTTTTGAGATATTCAACAAAGGTTGTCATCCAATTATCTATGTATCAATTTTCATGGATAGTTTCTCTTTCGAGGGCATCATTGTCATTACCAGTTTCTCGAAAACTTCCTTTGTTTGGCGATTGTCGAACCTGAGATCTGGTCAGAACCAAAACTCCATTGCCTAAGTCATCTTTCCCTTCCTCGATGTTGGGGTTTTGCTGGAACCCTACATGAATGATTTTGACTTTATATACTCCTCGTGAGCTTTCTAATTTTGCCAAAGAGTCTGCTTATTCATTCTTTTCTCTTGGTTTTGATATATGGAGAAATTTTTGAATTGAATTAGCATCTTATGAATTCTTTAACGTATCGGGCCTTGATTTGGAATGTCTTATTTAGCCGATTTACCATTAATTATGATTTACTGAATATCTAAATCCTCGGGGTCTTGAGTTGTTGCGCTAAAGTCAACCCTACAATCATGGATTCATATTCGGCCATGTTGTTAGTTGCTGAGAAACCCGACACCATGACATAATGTAGTCTATGTCCATCAGGGGTAATCGTTACATAACCTGATCTGATACCTTGTTCGTTTGATGCCCCATCAGCAAACAACTGCCGTTTTGGCACAAGTTTCTTTTCCTTTTCCAGCATTCTTTAATAAATCATGTTCATTTTGCAACAAAATCTACTAAAGCTTGTCCTTTACCAATGTCCTAGGTAAATATTCAATGGTATATTGGCTTAGCTCTATTCCCCGTTCTACTAAACTTCTAGATGTCTCAGGTTTGTTAAGGACCTATCTTAATAGGTAATTGATCAAAACCATAACCGGATACGCTTGGAAATATGACCTTAGATTTCATGCTGACAACAATAGGCAATATGCCAATTTTTCTACAACAAGGTCCTGGCTTCGGCATCCTTTAACCTTTTACTCATGTAATAAACTGGAAATTGAATTCCATTTTCTTCTTTTATCAGTAAAAAGCTAAATACATGCTCTGAGACGGCCATGTATACAAATAAGTCTTCCCCCTACAAGGGACTCTATTGGTGCTCCAGGTGGTCTTTTAATTCTTGTTCTTTCTGGCATTCCTCCATCCATTCAAAAGTTTTCTTCTTGATCACATTAAAGAAAGGACTACACTTATTTATCGCCTTAGATATCAATCGATTGAGAGTTGCAACTCATCTGTTTAATCTCATTATTCCCTTACATGTTTTTGGTTGCACCATATTTCTAGTAGCTTTTGTTTGATTGGATTTAGCTTTAATTCCTCTTGCACTTACAATGTACACAAAAAACTTATCGGATTGAATTCCAAAAGAGCACTTTTTTGGGTTAAATTTAATTTTGTACTTTCTTAATATACCAAACATTTCTCCTATATCCTTCGTGTGATCAACTTTCTTTTTGAATTTCACCAACATACCATCTACGTAAACTTCCATGTTTCCCCATATCTGGTTTCTGAACACTCTATTCCTGGGCCACTGATATATTGCTCCTACATTTTTCAGTATGAACGGCATCACTTTATAGTAGTACATTCCCTAATCTGTTATGAAGCTAGTATGGTCATCGTCAAACTTAAACATTGGAATTTGGTTGTAGATCGAATAGGCATCCATGAAACATAGTAATTTATAGCCACTAGTCGCATCAACCAATTGATCAATTTTAAGGAGTGAATAACAATACATTGGACAGACCTTATTTTGGTTCGTATAGTCAATGCATGTTCTCTATTTTCTACTAGACCTTTTAACCAATACTGGATTTGCTAACCACTTTGGGTAAAATACTTCCCTAAAGAATCTGTTCTCTAGTAGCCTCTTTAATTCTTCTTTTAGTGTCATAGTTCGAGTTTTATCAAACAGTCACTTCTTCTGTCTTACCAAACTAAATTTTGGATCAATGTTGAGTGCATGACACATTATAGCTGGGTCAATTCTCTCCATGTCGGCATGGGCCCATGCAATATATATATATATACACCTGATTACAAAAATGAAATCGGTTTCTCTCTGGTTTCTTTATCCATTCCCCATTCTATTTTCCCGATCTTGATAGAGTCTTAGGATTCTAACTTTATTTCTTCTAAGTCTATTATAGACCATGCATTCTCTCGTCTTTCTCTAGAATCTACATTGGGTATTATTTCTTTTGATATTTCACTTTCGTCTTGACTAACCTGGTTAAATTCTACATGCTTTATTTTCCTTGCTCTAAATTTGGTCCTCTCGTTTGTTACTCGATTTATCTTTGGTTGAAGTTGTAACCTGCTTGCCTTGGATATTAGTTCCTAGGGATTGATATGCAAGGGCTTTTCATTTTGGTTATCATTATTTGACTCAAGTCTTTAATAAGATTCACCCACTTTATTATACTATTCAAGGGTTGCAAAATACATTTCGTAAGAACTAAATTGATTGCCACGAATAGCTCCCCATCCAGTTTGCAAATAAATTTAACCAATAAATGCTTTGGTGAAACGAAGGCATCAATTTCATCAAATGTTGGTTTCTCGAAGAATAGATTATAGTATGAGGGTTGATCAATGATCATGAACAAGGTTTCAAACATTCTTGAGTATGACGAAGTGCCAATTTTGGCGAATAGCTTGATTTGGCCGAGTGGAATAGAACCTTTATTGTTGAACCCAAAGATCAGTTCTAGACTATCCAATTAAAGCGCTTAGCGATTCTATAACGGTAGAGGTCAAAAAGTTATAATGGGGATAAAGCAGGGATATAGCAGAAAATAGTAGAGGTGCAAAAAGCTTCATTCAATATCAAACCAAATATTTAAAGTTAAACTATTCTCATTCTCACATCATTTGTGTAGGAAAAAGGAATATTGTTTACTCTTATATAACAAAATCGAATAATATCATGATTTATGTAGTCCGGATTTGGTGACTACAATAGATTTCAAACTTATATAGTGCACTTATGAATTAAAATTAGGTCCTTACCCTAATTATGTTGATTTGATTTAAAAGAGAACTAGTCAAATAAACCTTTTATATTAATGTTGCTAAAGCGGGTACTAAAAAGCCTTGATTTAGCGGGTGTAGCAGAAAATAGAGAGGCTTTAAGCGGATCTACGGTTTAATAGCGCTATCTTAAAATAGCGTAGCTACCGAAGAGCGCTATGTGATATAGCGGGGATTTTGTAGGGCTTCAGTGGGGCTTTAACTGCATAGATTCTAGACTTGGTTCAAGCTTCTCCTCTGGGATCCCCATCTGTTCAGAGGCACACTTAAAGATAACGTTTACCGCATTGCTAGTGTCTACCAGAATCTTGGATACAAGCCAAAGCCTAATTTGAGCAGTTATCATAAGGGGATCCTTATGGGGGTGTTTGACTCCTCTTAGCTCTTTTGGGATTATCACCAAATCGGGCATAGTGGTGGAACTTTTGAATGATTTTAAGGGAGGTTCTTCACTCACTAAGTGGATGCCTACACTGGCCTCTTTTACATACCTACTCCATGACCCTTTGCTCAAGCCTACAATATGAGGTCGCCCATGAATAATGTCAATGTGATTAGTTTTTTGCAATAGAGCTTGGGGGAGCTCATTTCCAGGATATGTGTTGGTAGTTGGTGGCTTCTTGCTGCGTGGGGTTTTTTGGTCGCTCTTGAAAAATTCTTTGGAAACTACTTTCCAAGTAATGCTTCGTATAATCCTAGCCAAAACTCGGCACTCATTAGTGCTATTCAGCTTATGGAAAGCACAGTAATATCCTCCTTTGTTCGGTTCTGGATTCGTTCTTGTCTTGAAGGATATTGGGTAATCGATTTAATCTTTGATCATAGCATATATATAAGAATGGGTTGGTTTAGCTCAATAGAGTTTGCTTTGGCAAATTCATCATACCTTCCTTTTTTGTTTAGAATCGTAAAGTTTCCTCTTTCCCTTTGATTCCTCTTGTTATATCTCATCCATTCATACAAACTAGTCAGCTTGAAAGTGAAAATCCTGTAAATCCCTACACCCATGGATATAACACTCTTTCCAAAAAGGTGTGTTTCTGTTAATCCAGACTTCACCGCCATAAGCTTTTCCCTATCACTTACTCTCTTAGCCTTATTGGCTTCAGCATTAATCCACTTTAGGAAATCTCTAAACAACTCCCCAGATTTCTATTTGATGTTAGCTAATACATCCATCAATTGTTGGTTCATTAGAAGTGCAAAATTTTGCTAAAATTCATATGTGGATTGCTCCAATGAATAAATCATTTTCTCCATATAGCACTGATACTATTTTGCTGCAGCACTAGCATGATTTCTTTTCTTTAATCCAAATGACCTTTCGAAGCTTTAGCGTGATCTCTTTTCTCACTTTTGAAGCTATAGCGATATTTCTTCGACTAGTGTAATTTCCAGCTCTTGTATGGAGTTGTTGTCATCAAAACTGAGAATCGTAGTTCTAACAATCTTCCCCATTGTGATGATGACAACTCATATATGCACTCATGGAGGATTGTTTAATGTTAAATGGTATGAATGCAATACTCCCCCAACTATATGCACAAAAATATTTTTATATTTTAGTACTCCTCATGAATGTATGCGTATGATTAATTTTCCTCTCCCACCTTGTCACATTAAAAAGGAGAATAATAGTGCACAATATAGTGGATATCAAAAAATGAACATCACATATCATATTATAAACAGAAAATATGACAGAACATATCACAAACAAAAACAATGAACATAGAACATACAAGTCAATACTAATGGCAATGTCAACATACGAACAAACCAAAATACAAAACAAATGTCAATAACAACTAGAATGCAAGATAAACTATGAAAACAAAAATGTCAAACTAATGTCATACAAGCAAATGAAAATGATGAAACATAAAGTGACACCATCTCGAAAGAGCAGCAAATCAGGGAAATTCATAATATCTTGAAGGAGTAGTGGGATCCTACTTTGTATATCATGTGTACTATGTAACGACCCATAAATTTTAGTGGTTTATTAATTTAATTAAATGGATTTTGTGAAATTTTAAAATAATAAAATTTTGAAATAAAAATATAATAATTGGAATACGTCTATTTAAACATAGCAACTGGTAAATTTTCATCAGATAATATTGAAGTTCATTTTATTGTGTAATTCTATTTCAATTTAAATCAGCTAATATTAGATGATAATAAAATGTTTTCCAAACCTGAATATTTTTCTATAGAAAATTTGTAAATCATCTTGTGAGTGAGACGTCAGATTTCGTTTCTCCAAATTTTGACTGTTATTGCTTTGTTTATCTTATTTCTGGCAAATTAGCAGCATTTTCGGTACCGATTATCGACTTTTGATACGATGATCGTACCACTGATATCTGCATACTGTTTTGATCGATTTGTCGTGCTGACCTCTGCGGTATATTCATTTCTGTGATTCGAAGTCCGGTACGCAGCGGAATCCACGAAAAACAGTAATCGTACTGGCACCGAATTCTAACGGTTGATTTCCAACTTCTCTTTCAGATTCCACCATTTAAATTGAACAGCTATTAGCTTTTATAATTCCTAAAATACATCTGTTTGCATTTATATCTCATAAATTCTCGTGTGCGTGACTTTTTGTTTCCATTGTTCCAATGTTTTGATGTTTCGTTCTTTGTTTTCCTCTGACCCTTCACTTCTTTCTTTCATCATCAGGCTATAAACATTTTCTCCTGTAACCCTCAACATCCCTCTCCTTCAATTCTTTTTGCATCTGCATATTATAGCTTGGAACCCACTCAGCGTGCATCCTTCCTCCTGCCGTCCTCCGACCACTAGCAGCCGATCCCCGCCACATCAGGCCTCGCCTGCAACCACCCATGCTCACCGAACAACCGCATCTCCCCATATCAGCTTGCTTGGCTTCCTTTTATATATAGTAAGTTTATAATATAAGCTTATATCTGTGTATTTATATATAAGATTTTGCTGATGTATTTATATATATATATATAATATGTTATATAAATCATTTGTTTACTAAGTATTTTACTGTTGGGTATATATATATTAAGGATTTATGTTTTTGGTCCTGTTTATAGAATATTTATATCTATGGTTTTACTAAGTTTTCGAAATCTTATATAGATATGTATATAATATAAGGATAGCTTTCGTGTATATATGTTGAAGTAACAGCCAGTTTATATAAAGGAAGTGTACTAGTTTATATTATTTTATGTAAGGTTTTATATACATACCTATTGACAGATATTTTAAGTAAAAATATATATAGGTGTATAATAGTTTATATCTTATAAATCTGTTAATTTATATGGTCAGTGGGTAAATTTGATGTTTGAAGTTTATATATATTTATATATTAGTCCGTATATCTATAAGTTTTAACGCTATCAGATCTGTTATGATCAATATATTTTATAGAGTAAGTTTATATTGTTATATATGTTATAGTACTTTATAATTAATTTGATGTTATATAGTATTATATAATATATTATATGTTATATAATAGGATTGTTTCAAAGTGTTCGTCAGCTGTACTGTTCAGAGAAGAAAAATATTATATAAAGATAGTTATAAGTTGTATATACATATATATTAGCAGTTATATTATATATTAGTGTGTGCGTGAGTTATATATATATATATATTAGTTGTGCTTCAAGATTTTACAACATATATTTATATTTATAAAATAGTACAGGTCTATACTTGTACTATATATAGTTTGATTTTATAAGTGTATAGCATGTGTGTGTGTAGTATATGTATTTGGTAGCTTATATAAATTCATATGGGTTGTAACAGTATTCATATATATATAGTGTCAGATTTATTTTGAAGTAAAGTATGTTTAAAGGTGTATAGGCTATTACTGTATATTATATTATAAGTGTATTGTTGATATCTGATATGTATGGATTTATAAATGTACCTATATATATAGTATAATTTGTATAAAGTCTAGTATTATTCTGGTCAGATGTTTTATTTGTCCATATAAAATTATATGTAGGTTAGTATATGTATTGGTGGTTATATTTAATGTTACATACTGTATACATTTGTTTGGTTTTTAAATTTACATATAGAGACTTTGTTTATGTGTTTTAAAATTTAAAACAGTGAGTTTTGAAATCCATGTATATATATTTATTTTTATTTTTTTTATGTTGAAATTAGGATATGATTTTTGTATATATATATATACAATTTTATATGTTATACCTATACTAATTCACTTATACCAATTATTTTCATCGATCCAGTTCTGATTCGATTTCGTCAATTTCTATTGTCGGCTTTGCTTGTCAAATTCGCATTCAATCTAGCTTTGCTTTGGATTCGTAACTCATCTAATTCTCGTTCTTCTCTAGCCTCGAAAGGTGATAAATCACTCACGATTAATGTTCTTATATTTATTAAATTTGATTTCAATTGGAACAACAATTGAAATATGCTGCTGTTAGTTATTTACATTATTATATATGCTATTATTTGTATCTGTTCACCTGTGACATCTGACACCATTATCTGTTATTTATCACCGATGATATATGCCTGTTACTGATTGTTATATTATTATCATTACTGTTATCACTCTGTAAGTTCTCTGTTAGTATAGAATTCAATATGGGTTGAAATGATACATACCCGAACGATCTGTAGAATAGGAGAATTACTGATATGTTTGGTTTAAACTATGATAATGTGGGTATCTATTGATGATGAATTACTATGTAAAGGTGACACCATGCATTTAAAGTTTGAATTGTATTTCACTTGAATAACTTGGGTTAAGATGACTTGGGATTCGAAGAGACCGGGGTCGGGTATCAGTAATACCCGAAACCACTTCGATTAGTAAACTAAATTCTTTATAAATTGGATATGTGAAATTATACAGGCTGGAATGGAATGAATTCATTAACATGGACATTTAACCTATGAACTGTTGTATGGGATAAATGATTGACTATTATAAGTAAGAACTCGTAAAAGGTACGAGTTACCCTGGTAATTCACAAGTTATATAGCTTGATATTTCATTTTATATGGGTTTACTCACGCTGGTTTCCAGCCTGACTCGGGTCGTTACATTTGGTATCAGAGTTGAAGGTTAAGCGAGAACTTTGACTTTGGTGGGTTTACTCATTAAGGATAGGGTCAATGGTACCCTAGAATGAGTTGAGTGTAGTATATATGAGGGCGTATTTTTTATTTTCTTATAAAATGATTTTAAAAATAAATTTTATATAAGTTTATATTTTGATATATATAAGAAATAGTTTACTAATATATTAAAGGAATTGGTTGTTGATTATTGGAATAAAATAAAATAATGGGAATTAAGTGGTAATAAAAATACAACCAAATTGAAATTGAATGAAGATAAGTTTGAAATGAATCCAAACTAAAATTAAAACCCTGAATTTGTAGAAGTGTTTTTAGAATAAGATAATATATAGTGAATTTGTTTTCAAATATGATAACCTTGGTTATTATCCTAAATTTTTTGTTGTATCTTGATAATGAAATGTTTTAAGGAAATAACAATTTAGATAAGTATGACTTATAAATTGAAGATAATTTAAGTTGTGAAGTTTTAAATCTAAGTTCAGAAATTTGGAATTTGTTTCAAAGTGCTAAAAGAAATAATAAATAGTATTATTTGAATGAAAGGGTCCTGTTTCAAACAAGAGTTGTTTGAAAATTTTAAAGAAATTTCTTTTGAATAAAACCAAGGTGGTTTAAAATTTAAAGTATAACTTGGTGTGTAAAGGAAATAAATATGTATAAATGAGAATATACATAATACCAAAGATGATTTGAAATAAACTCTAAGTGTTGAGTTTTAAATTTTTCCTTGGAATGTGATGTGAAACCCATAGTGTAATTGATATTGGAAATTTGTGGATAAGAACTGTAAAAAGAATTTTGAAATGGAAAGGTATATTTTGAAAAAATGAATGATGAAATAAAATGGGAGTTGGATATTTCTATGATTAGAATTCATTTTATTAAAAGTAATGTAAGCGAATAACTTTATAAAGAAATCAAACTTGAATATTGGTTTGGCATAAACAAAGTTGTGTATATTTATATTTTTGATAAACTCCCCTTGTTGAAACTATAGCCAGAAGAAAAAGGGTTTTTGAAATATTTGAAGTATAAAAAGAGAATTTATACAAGTATGAAGTGATCCAAGATTTTTCAAGATTATATATATCTATATATATATAAAGAATTTTATGAGAATGATTTTGGAAAAGTTTTTGGAACCTATGGATTTTGGAAAGGCTTTTGATTTTAGAGAAAAATCAGTTTTGGGAATTTGGAAAGCCAAGTTTGGAACTATCGATTTGAGATATCGATTTTGTGTAAAGGAGATTTTGATATAAATCATAAAGGGTATGATTTTAAAGATACTATACGTATATAGTATAAAATGTTTTGAGATTGGCTATGCGGAAAAAGGCGCTCCCATTGAAATGAACTTCATAGGGGTGCCACGGGGTGGTACCGCCTTGAGCCCTAAGGGGGAGGCTCTAAAGTTGATCCTGTGAGGAAGTCCGGACAAACTAAAGTTCCTGAGGATTATGTGTAGTGGGTAGCAAAAGTCGAGGGAGCTGATGCCTACAGAGACATTTGGGTTATGTTGTGACAAAAGTGTAACTCGATGTCACTGCGATCTACTGCAGACCATAGCAGAAGTCGTGCGTGCTATTGAGAGCCAACGATCTACGTTTGATTTTTCCATGATGGCAACGTATCATCGGTAGACTGCAACCTATGACGACATAGCGAAAGTCGAGAGGTCGTGAGAGCCTAAGGCTACATTGGGACTTGACTGATGTAGTCTGCGACCTATGTGGGAGTGGTGAAGTTTCATTTGGCAGCGAAAATCGAGGGCGCTGATGCCTACAGTTACATGGACTTTTGCCATGATGACAACGTAAACCTGGATGTAGCTACGATCTGTGGCGGGTTCCATGGTGTAATCGAGGGGCGCGGAGGCCTATAGTTATCTATGAATTTTGCCGGGATGGCAACGTAACCATCGGGTTAACTGCGACCATGGAGGGGGTGATGATTTCCAGAGCATTCTCACAAAAAGATGTTTCCTCTATTTCAAAAATGTTTTCTATATTTTCAATAAATATTTTCCACGTATTTTCACTAGGTGTTGAAAACGGGTTTACCAAGTACTTATAGATTTTCAGTCCTACGCCTGATCAACGTATGACCGAATTTCTATAAGAACAAGGATGAACTTGTTAAAACATCAAGTTATAAAAAGTATTTTCATAAAACTTCTTTATAGTATTATATAGATTTTAAAAGTGTTTTAAAAATGATTAAAGAAAATTTTATCTGATTTTAAGTATTGAATAAATTCTGGCTTCTTTCCTTTTCAAGGACGAAAAGATTCTAAGGGGGAAGGAATGTGATAACTCGGATTTTGGGACATCTGTTAATTGATAATTAACTGGGTTAATTAATAGAAATACTAATTTATAGATTGAACAAATAGATCTAATAATAAATATTTATATCTATATATATTTGTGTTGATTTTAAATTGGATTTTAAATTAAATTTGAATTTGAATTTGGATTTAAATTTGAAATTTAAAAGATATATATCTTAAATATATTTTGGATTTTTAAATTATATTACATGTAAATTTATTTAGAATATAATTAGTTTTTATTATTTTCTTTAAAGAAATTTAATAATATAAATTTAGAAAAGTATTTATTAATTAGGAAATTTAATATAAAAGCTTTATAACCATTTAAAAAACTAATTAACTCATGCATAATTACAAATGTAAGTAAAGGAATGTATTTAATAACAAGTGTAAGATGATTAAATATGGCAAAAGACAAGTGTTAAATGTTTAAACAAGTGTCAACCATTTATCTTATTTTCTTTTATATTTTTAGTAAATCCTAATTAAACCTATATAAGCATATATCTCACCTCTTCAATTATTTTTCCCTTTCTCCATTTTAAAGCAATGAAAACTCAAACCTGTAAAATATTTCACCAACTCAAAAGCTAAAGCCTGTAAACAAATTATCAAACCAGAAAACAAAACATTTTTTAAAAGCCTGTAACCAAATTTCTTTCCAAAGCAAGATTATCTCTGTTTCAAAGATTAAGCCTTCTCGGCAACAACTAAGCATTTTAGTTTTTAAAAGATCAAAGCAATTCAAGTTTTCCAGCATTTGTTTCAAAGCTCTGTTCGTCTTTTAAACAGGTGAGTAAGCAATTTATTTTAAAAGCTTATGTAAATTAAAATCTGATTTCATGTGATTCCTGGAATGAAGTGTCCTTGCATGTATATATATTAAGTAAATCTCTGTATATATGTATGTGTTAAAGTGTGCATGTCTGTTTATATATGTATATCTCTGTATATATGTATGTGTTAAAGTGTGCATGTCTGTTTATATATGTATATCTCTGTTTCCACTGACAGGTTAAAAATTATGATCAAAAATCAAGTTTCTCTTTATACATTCACTTATAGGTTGTGAATTTCAAACAAAATATGTTTGTTTAAACACAATTAAAGATTTAAAAATGTATTTAGGTAAAACAAGTATGTACATCTCTTGAAATCAAGATATTATAGTAGATTTTTAAAACATGTTAAAAATCAAACATCATAATTTGCTGATTCAAGAATATAACTTGAATCGATTTTGAAATCTATGATTTTTAAAAGAAAATTTAAGATTTTTAGTGTTTTATTGGGTGAGCATTTCGAAGTTGATCGGATTTTGGTTTTTGGGCAATTTCTGATGACTAGAGGTTGCAGTGGAGTTGTCGAGTCGGGGAAAAATGGATGGAGATTTTCTCAGTCACCATGGCATCGGCAATCGGTTAAAGTAGGGTTTAAACCCTCAGTTTGGTCGAGGTCGGGTTTTAGGTCACTACGACGTCTCTGGATGATCGGGGATCATCGGACCAGGGGGAAGGGCTGCGTGGAGGGCCTGCGAGTGTATGGCCAGGGTTTCGCGATCTCTGGTGGTCGGCATCGTCGTGTCGAGGCAGTTTTCTGGTAATGGCTGCTGTGCCTTTTTGATCAAGGTAACTCGATTTTGTTTTCGAGTTTGATGTGTGCTTCTGGGTGGTCGGATGGCAACAGTGGGTCGAGGGCGATCTGTCGGCAAAGGTCTTGGAGGCCGGAGCTCTGGCGTTGATCGGTGCATGTGCACGGTGGTTCTGGTGGTGTCAGTGTTTGGGAAGGGATGTTGACTCGAAGGAACACTCGGGCATATGGGAAGGAGACTAGGGTTTGTATTCGAGTAGAATGTGAGGGATAAGCTTACTGGTTTTAAAGTTTTAACAGTCTAATTTTTATAAAAAAAGGGGTAAGGGAACTCGGGGTAGGTTTCGGGTAAAGATCGAGTCAAACCCGAAGTAAGGTTTAAAACAGTTTTAAGTTTAAATAATAAAGCTAGTTTTGAATTTAAATTAAACCTAGTTTAAACTATTATAGGATAAATGTTTTTAAATTATTTGATTAAAGAAGTTATAAGTTTTGTTAACTTAAATTTGTTAAGATAATTTTTTTTAATGTTATTTTTAAAAGACTTAATTTAGTAATTAAATTAAGTATTAATTAAAGATAAAATGTATTTAAATAATGTTAATGATAAGTAAGTCATTTATAAAGATAAAGATTTATCTTAAAGTTAATTAAGGTCTTTGATAATTAATGATTAATTAAATTAATGAAGTAATTAAAGAGAAATTAATTAATTAATGAGGATTAATTAAATAAAAAATTAAGGTTTATAAATTAATTAATTAGAGATTAATTAATGTAAGTAATTACTTAAATGTTAATTACTTGATATAAGTAATTAAAGGATTAATTTATTAAGGGTTAATTAATTTAATTAGTAATTAAAGGTTAAATTAATTAATAATCAAAGGTTAATTAATTGAGGATAATTAACCAAAGGGGTAATTACTTGATGAAAGTAATTAAAGGTAAATTACTTAAGGGAAGTAATTAAGGATTAATTTCTTAGTGTAATTAATTAAAGGATTGATTATGTAACAACCCGCATATTTATCGATTCTATATTTAAATATTTTATCGTTAGTCAGATGTTAGTACAAAAAGCTACTTTTTGCATACGGTCAAATTAGGACTCGTGACCACCCCCATTGAGTTCAAAATGACGTTTGCGATCTTTTTGAGTTTAAACTTCGATATGTTTGGAGATAGTGAAATTTTCGTCACTTTTCCCGCCTTTGACTTTGGTTTGGACTGCACCTTCATTGAGCTCAGCCCAACCCCTCCTCTTCATAACTCCATCTCTTCACTAAACATTCAAGCTTCATCAAAAATGGAGGAGGGAAAGGGAAATTTAAACTCCAAGCTCAAATTCAATTGCAAACCCAACATTCAACTCCAAATTCAAGAAGAAGATAGTGGATTCAAGCTTTGGATTGCTTCTCCTTGCTTTCAATCTCCATCTTCATCCATTTTAGTGAAAAAGTGAGATTTTTAATCTCACATCTTGCCTATAACTGTCATTGGACTGTTGGGAATGATTCCCTATCGCATTTGTATGAACATTTGCTTTTGGTTTGGATTGGATTGGCGAAAAGCCCCAATTTTCAGTGTTTTTGGTGATTTTATGGCACTAGGTCGTTCTGGAATGTTAGCTCGCATGGCCTTAGGTCGTTTCCGACCTTCTATCACTCGACAAACTTTAGGTCGCTCGTCCCAGTATAAGTCGTAGGTCGCTTGGCCTATAAGTCGATAGGTCGCTCGGCTTAGATAACCTCTTTAGGTCGCTGGCCTTTACAGCGATAGGTCGCTCGACCACCTTATCACTAGGTCGCTCGGCTCGTCTTCTCACTAGGTCACTCGACCACCTTATACTAGGTCGCTCGGCTCGTTTTCTCGTTAGGTCGCTCACCTATGACCTCGTTAGGTCGCTCGCCATATCGCTTGGTTAGGTCGCTGGCCTCTAGGTCGCGAGTCTTTAGGTCGCCAGTTTTAGGTCGCGTATCTCTTAGGTCGCTCGACTTGTCTTCCAGTAGGCCGTGTATCCCCTTAGGTCGCTGGACCTCATAGGTCGCTTGCCTTTAGGTCGCAACCACTAGGTCGCTTGGCCTCCGATTTTAGGTCGTTAGACCTATTTCTATTAGGTCGCTCGACCACAACCCCCTAAGTCGCAACCCATTAGGTCGTATGACCTACTTTTCCTTAGGTCGCTTGGCTCGATTTCGTTAGGTCGTTTGACCTGTAGTTGTTAGGTCGCATGGCCTTGACTTCTTTAAGTCGCTCGACCTTGATACCTTATTAAGTCGCAACCTGTTAGGTCGCTGGACCACTCTACCAGTTAGGTCGCTCGCCTTTTTATCAGTAGGTCGTTCGACCTACATTTGGTTAGGTCGCTCTGCAAGCCTGGCCGCACTTCCTACTTCTACTTTGATGGTTTTGGGATTGATTCCTTTGGACTTTACTCATGTCTTCGAATGTGAAATTTTGTGATGCGATTTGTTTCAACAATCGTTTTGTGACTTGTCACTTCAAAAATGTGAAGGCTTCAATACTAGTAGTGAATATCATAACTATTTCATCAAAGCGATTTCAACACTGTTTTAAATATAAAGCTCGTTTTCTCAAACCGTTTTCTAATCTACTAGTATATACAAGCCTTTACTTCACTCAGATGAGAAATCGAATTAAACGACTTAGTAAAACGAGTGGTATGAAACGCTTGCGTTCACTTCGTCGGTTAGCTCTTGGACTTGTTCAATTGAACCCTTTTTGTGACAATTTCCTAGTGGAGATCTACAGTTTGTTCGTAAATATTTAAGTTAAGCTAGTGGTTATGGGACATGAAGCTAAACTCATATATTTACTGGCTTAGTGTAATTGACACTTCCTTATGATCATGACGATCATTTTTGTGATTTAGACTAGCAATTGAGCGATGTCTCTTTGTCTGCGAGGGAGACTAGACCCCGCTTTTTGTGATGTTTCGCCATCACATATATGGGGTAGCACCCCATGGTCTTCGGGCCATTTCTGTGTGGAAATTTAATGGATAGCTTCCATGAGATAGCTTCTCATTCATGTGTTTACGCGTTGGTGAGTTTTCATGCTCCCGTTCATGTGTTAGGCCTCCCCCTTTTTATGTGTTTTCTGGATTTCTGGTGATGATTTCTGGAATTTTGTGCTTCACCAATTTTCATGATTTTCATTGATATGATATCGGTTTTTGTGCATTCGTGAATTTATGTGTTATTGACTTGTTATGAATACAAGTTTAGGGTATGATACCCTATTTTATCTTTGAGAAGATTCTTGTGATATTGATTAATCTTTTGTTGATTATCATTTACATACTTATAGTAGTATGCCGTTATGGTTGTTACATGTTCATGCCATATTATTTATCATATACCTTATCATCTGATATTTATAGCTAGACTGATCCGTTTATTATTTTCTTATAAATAATACTCGGGTCAGACCGAGATGTTACAGGTGCTTTTGCTTGACTTCTCTTCAGGATTATTCTGACTTTTGGCTAACTACATAGATCAGTAGTTTTTGGATGTACACATTTGAAATATAGACTCTATGTTGTGTACTTATTCTTTTGTATAGCACGTGATGCTATTCTTTTGTATTATCGTGGATCTTTCCGACCACTACCCTGATGTACACTTTCATGTGTTATATATTTATTCATATCTTCTTCCGCCTTTGTGATATGGATGTCTGTGACTGATTTATGTTATGATTATTTCTATGTTTGTTTCCGAAGATTATATATAGCCACCGTGTGATAGCTTTGTGTTTGTACCGGTATGTCGAATTTCCTCTTTAAAAGATATGCATTCGATTCTATCTGACATATTGGTACTCGCACAAAGAAGTTACATGGATGGTCGCTCCTCCACAGCCTTATTCTCCGTGCTAATGGACAGCACTACATCGTAGTGTTCTTGGTTAGCGTGGGTATAGAGGTGGGGAGTCACAGCTTGGTATCAGAGCCAAACTTCGGAACAATGTAGAATGACTTAACAAGGATCATCGTCCTAAGTCCACCTTTGGAGTTGTGTTTCAGGATTTAGTTCGAGTCTTCGAACCAATTCATCCTGTTTTCTTTATGATTCCTTGTTTCATCTATCTAGGTTGCTTGATATTCATTTGGTGAATAACCTTTTTCTTCTTCTCTCTTTCTTAAAGAAGAGAATGTCTAGACCAGGTTGTCCCAGAGCTGGACCATCTACTATCACTCCCCAGGATGGAGTTTTTATGACCGCTCAACAGCTTCTTGATTTAGTAAAGAATGCTCAAACAGCTGGTCCTAATCAGGAACCTACTCATCCTAAGTCTGGATTTGCACGTTTGTGCAACGATTATACCAACTTGGGTGGGAAACCATTCAAAGGTTCCGAAACCATTATCGAGGTCCAGGCTTGGTTAAGAACATGCGATAGAATCTTTTCTCGCATGAATCTTGTCGATCTTCACCGTGTTCAGGTGGCCTCTAGTATGCTCCAAGAGAGAGCATTGGATTTGTGCGAACTTCTTATTTCAGAGATTAATGAAGCGGATCTCACCTGGGAGCAATTCCGGGAACGCTTCGAATTACAATTCATACCAGAAGCAGAGAAAGTGACATTGGCTCATCGTTTCATAGACCTTGTTCAAGGTGCATCCTCTGTGACAGATTATGTCGCATCCTTCGAGTCACTGTCCAAATACGGGGTTGAATACATCAACACCCCATTGAAGAAGAACCAGAGGTTCGTCTATGGCTTAAACAAGAATCTCAAGAAGCCATTACTTCTAAAATTAGAGGTTTCTTTCGATCAACTGATTGATATTGCTCTTCGTCTTGAAGAGGCTGATAAGGACAGTGATGTTGAAGTGGTGGTTGCTAAACCAAACTTCAACAACAAGAAAAGGCCTAATAAGTTCAAAGGTCCTTATCCCAACAAAAAGGGTAAACAAGCAACTCCTGTTGCAAAGACTTTTTCCTCTTATGATAAGAAATGCTTCAACTGTGGTGCTAAGGGTCATTTTTCGAACAAGTGTTCAAAGCCCCGCTCTTACCGCTATTGTAAAAGTCCAGATCATTTTATGCACCAATGCCCTAAGCTTCAAGAGAAGGAGGGAAAGTTAAACGTTGCTCAAGCCCCTGGCAACACATCTCGCGGTCAAGGTATGTCTCATTCTATCCTTGATGGCATTATTATATTTCATGATCAACCTATTAGAGTTCTCTTTGATACGGGTGCGTCCCATTCTTTTATATCAAAGGAACTTGTCGATGCTTTTTCTTTAAGTGTTGTTGCTTTAATGACTTCTTTAAGAATTGCGAATCCTGTTGGTGGATCCGCAACTCTTAGTTTACTTTGTAAAGACGTGGAGATTATTTTGTGTGATTTTTCTTTCCTAGCCGATTTGCATGTCATGCGTTACTTAGGCTTTGGAATGATTTTGGGTATGGATTGGCTTACTCGTTATGAAGCTCATATCCTATGTCCTGAGCGGACTATTTATCTCCGTCATCCGCACTCTGTTAATCAGATTTCTATTGTTCTTAAAGATTCGGATTCCGCTTTGGTTGCATCTTTATATTCTTTAAATCCTCGTGATGATGATAATGATGACGAGGAGGATGCCATTTCTCTTATTCGCGTCGTTCGTGAATTTTCCGACATCTTTGAGCCCGTTTTAGGACTACCACCTAAGCGAGCAATTGAGTTCAAAATTAATCTTATACCTGGAGCTCAACCTATTACCCATCCTCCTTATCGCATATCCAATAAGGAGAACGAAGAGATGCGCAAACAATTATCCGAGTTAGAGACGAAGCAACTTATTCGCTCTAGTACTTCGCCTTGGGGAGCTTCAACTATTTTCGTAAGTAAGTCCGATGGTACACTTAGGCTTTGCGTCGACTACCACAAGCTTAATGATCTTACTATTAAGAATAAATATCCTTTACCTCGGATTGATGATCTGTTTGATCAACTTAGTGGTGCTAGAGTCTTTTCACAATTGGACTTGGCTACCGGTTTCCATCAGCTTCGTATTGTAGAGGATAGCATTCCTTTGACTTCGTTCCGTACTCGTTATGGATCTTATGAATGGCTAGTTATGCCATTCGGTTTAACGAATGCTCCGGCTTATTTCGTTGACCTCATGAATAGAGTTTTCAAAGATTTTCTCGATCGGTTTGTTCTCATCATTATTGATGATATTCTTGTGTATTCCAAAACCGAGGAGGAACATGAAAAGCATCTTCGGATTGTATTGGAAACTCTTAGGAGCAATCAATTAAAGGAAAAATTTTCTAAATGCCATTTTTGGCAATCTAGTGTGAAGTTTCTCGGTCATATTATTTCCGAATCCGGAATATCAGTGGATCCTTCAAAGATTGAAGCAATTCAGAATTGGAAGAGACCGGAGAGCGTGACTGAAATCCGTAGTTTTCTCGGATTGGCAAGTTATTACCGCCGTTTTATAAAAGACTTTTCTAAGATTGTCGTGCCTCTTACTGGCTTAACAAAGAAAGGTGTTAAATACATTTGGTCGGACAAATGTGAAACTTCTTTTCAGAAATTAAAAGAACTCCTTTCTGATGCTCCTGTTCTTGTTATTCCCGAAGGGAATCAAGATTTTGTTGTCTATACCGATGCTAGTCGCGTTGGTTTGGGAGCCGTTCTTATGCAAAAAGAACGTGTTATTGCTTATGCTTCTAGGCAATTGAAGCCGGCTGAGACTAGATATGCCACACATGATTTAGAACTCGCGGCTATCGTTTTCGCCCTTCGAAGTTGGCGACATTATCTTTTGGGAGAAAAGTTTATACTTTATATTGATCATAAGTCTTTGAAATATTTATTTTCTCAAAAGGAACTTAATTTGCGTCAACAGCGTTGGCTCGAATTCCTTGCCTCTTACGATCTTGACATTCTTTATACTCCCGGAAAGGGAAATCGAGTTGCCGATGCACTTAGTCACAAGCAACAAGCGGTTTTTTCCATGATGATATCTGAATGGAACGATCTCGAACTTTTATCCACTTGTGAAATTCGAGATCGTGTTTCCGATCTCTGTTCATCTCTTGTTTTATGTAGCCTTGAGGCTCATCCTTCTATTTTAGACCGCATTCTTGAAGCTCAAAAGCTAGATCCTGAATTGGCTTTGCTTGGCCAAAATCTTAAGGATAAAACCAATATTGAAGGTTTAAAAGACTTTGATATTGATTCTTGTGGCGGCATTCGAAAATTTGGTAGACTTATTGTACCAAATATTAGTGATCTTCGTAAAGATATACTAGAAGATTCTCATCGTTCCAAGTATTCCATTCATCCCGGTAGTAGTAAAATGTACGCTGATATGAAGCGACTTTATTACTGAGAGGGAATGAAATCTGATATTGCTAACTTTGTTAAGTGTTGCATGACTTGCCAACTTGTTAAGGCTGAACATCAAAGGCCTGGTGGGTTATTGCAACCATTGGAAATTCCAGTTTGGAAGTGGGATCAAATTTCCATGGATTTTATTGATGGCCTTCCCCGTTCTCGTTCGGGTCATAATAGTTTATGGGTGGTCGTTGACAGACTTACTAAATCTGCCCATTTTATTCCCGTTCGGTCGAACCGAACCGTTCCTCTTCTGGCCAAACTCTTTATTAAATAAATTGTTAAACTGCATGGAGTTCCTACTTCTATTGTTAGTGATCGAGATCCATTATTTACTAGTGGATTCTGGAAGAGTCTTCAAAAAGCTTTGGGAACGAAGCTTAATTTTAGCACCGCTTATCACCCCCAGTCCGATGGACAAACTAAGCGTGTGAATCAAACACTTGAAGATCTTCTTCGTGCTTGTGTTCTAGACTTTGGTGGAAGTTGGGAAGATCATATTTAACTTTTTGAGTTTTCGTATAATAACAGATTCCAATCTAGTATTGGTATGGCTCCTTTCGAGGCACTCTATGGAAGGCCATGCCGATCTCCTTCTTGTTGGCTTGAGGTCGGTGAGAAGCTGGTTTTAGGACCAGATTTTATTCGAGATTCCACAGAAAAGATTGAACTTATTCAACATAGAATGAAAGAAGCCCAGAGTAGACAAAAATCCTATGCCGATAACCGAAGAAGGAAATTAGAATTTTCTGTTGGTGATCTTGTATTTATTCGTGTTTCACCAATGAAGGGTGTTGTACGTTTCAGTCGATCGGGAAAGTTAGCGCCTCGATATATTGGGCCATTTCCTATCACCGAACGTATTGGTTCCTTGGCTTATCGCCTTTCATTACCGGCTTAGTTTTCTCCTATGCATGACGTGTTCCACGTTTCTCAATTACGGAAGTGCCTTCGGAATTCCGATTCCATTCTTGAGCCCGGTGTTGTGGAAGAGATAGAAGTTTCACCTAATTTAACTTATTAGTAGCATCCTATTCGAATTATTGCTTCGGAGATCAAACGACTTCGAAATAAAGATGTTCCGCTTGTTAAAGTTCAATGGTCCTCAAATCCTAAGGATTGCTCTTGGGAAACTAGAGAATTCATCGAGCGTACACATCCAGAATTACTTTCTCATGCTCTTTGAGGTAAACTTCTTATTTCAAATTTCTTTTGTGTTAATATGCATTTATGGTTGTTACTTTTTATTTTCGTCTTATATATTGCGAGGACGCAATTTCTTTAAGGAGGGGAGTCTGTAACAACCCGCATATTTATCGATTCTATATTTAAATATTTTATCGTTAGTCGGATGTTAGTCCAAAAAGCTACTTTTTGCATACGGTCAAATTAGGACTCGAGACCACCCCTATTGAGTTCAAAATGACGTTTGCGATCTTTTTGAGTGTAAACTTCGATATGTTTGGAGATAGTGAAATTTTCGTCACTTTTCCCGACTTTGACTTTGGTTTGGACTGCACCTTCATTGTGCTCGGCCCAACCCCTCCTCTTCATAACTCCATCTCTTCACTAAACATTCAAGCTTCATCAAAAATGGAGGAGGGAAAGGGAAATTAAAACTCCAAGCTCAAATTCAATTGCAAACCCAACATTCAACTCCAAATTCAAGAAGAAGATAGTGGATTCAAGCTTTGGATTGTTTCTCCTTGCTTTCAATCTCCATCTTCATCCATTTTAGTGAAAAAGTGAGATTTTTAATCTCACATCTTGCCTATAACTGTCATTGGACTGTTGGGAATGATTCCCTATCGCATTTGTATGAACATTTGCTTTTGGTTTGGATTGGATTGGCGAAAAGCCCCAATTTTCAGTGTTTTTGGTGATTTTCTGGCACTAGGTCGTTCTGGAATGTTAGCTCGAATGGCCTTAGGTCGTTTCCGACCTTTTATCACTCGGCAAACTTTAGGTCGCTCGTCCCAGTATAAGTCGTAGGTCGCTTGGCCTATAAGTCGATAGGTCGCTCGGCTTAGATAACCTCTTTAGGTCGCTGGCCTTTACAGCGATAGGTCGCTCGACCACCTTATCACTAGGTCGCTCGGCTCGTCTTCTCACTAGGTCGCTCGACCACCTTATCACTAGGTCGCTCGGCTCGTTTTCTCGTTAGGTCGCTCACCTATGACCTCGTTAGGTCGCTCGCCATATCGCTTGGTTAGGTCACTGGCCTCTAGGTCGCGAGTCTTTAGGTCGCATGATTTTAGATCGCGTATCTCTTAGGTCGCTCGACCTGTCTTCCAGTAGGCCGTGTATCCCCTTAGGTCGCTGGACCTCATAGGTCACTCGCCTTTAGGTTGCAACCACTAGGTCGCTTGGCCTCCAATTTTAGGTCGTTAGACCTACTTCTGTTAGGTCGCTCGACCACAACCCCCTAAGTCGCAACCCATTAGGTCGTATGACCTACTTTTCCTTAGGTCGCTTGGCTCGATTTCGTTAGGTCGTTTTACCTGTAGTTGTTAGGTCGCATGGCCTTGACTTCTTTAAGTCGCTCGACCCTGATACCTTATTAAGTCGCAACCTGTTAGGTCGCTGGACCACTCTACCAGTTAGGTCGCTCGCCTTTTTATCAGTAGGTCGTTCGACCTACATTTGGTTAGGTTGCTCTGCAAGCCTGGCCGCACTTCCTACTTCTACTTTGATGGTTTTGGGATTGATTCCTTTGGACTTTACTCACGTCTTCGAATGTGAAATTTTGTGATGCGATTTGTTTCAACAATCGTTTTGTGACTTGTCACTTCAAAAATGTGAAGGCTTCAATACTAGTAGTGAATATCATAACTCTTTCATCAAAGCGATTTCAACACTGTTTTAAATATAAAGCTCGTTTTCTCAAACTGTTTTCTAATCTACTAGTATATACAAGCCTTTACTTCACTCGGATGAGAAATCGAATTAAACGACTTAGTAAAACTAGTGGTATGAAATGCTTGCGTTCACTTCGTTGTTTAGCTCTTGGACTTGTTCAATTGAACCATTTTTGTGACAATTTCCTAGTGGAGATCTACAGTTTGTTCGTAAATATTTAAGTTAAGCTAGTGGTTATGGGACATGAAGATAAACTCATATATTTACTGGCTTAGTGTAATTGACACTTCCTTATGATCATGACGATCATTTTTGTGATTTAGACTAGCGATTGAGTGATGTCTCTTTGTCTGCGAGGGAGACTAGACCCCGCTTTTTGTGATGTTTCTCCATCACATATATGGGGTAGCACCCCATGGTCTTCGGGCCATTTCTGTGTGGAAATTTAATGGATAGCTTCCATGAGATAGCTTCTCGTTCATGTGTTTACGCGTTGGTGAGTTTTCATGCTCCCGTTCATGTGTTAGGCCTCCCCCTTTTTATGTGTTTTCTGGATTTCTAGTGATGATTTCTGGAATTTTGTGCTTCACCAATTTTCATGATTTTCATTGATATGATATCAGTTTTTGTGCTTTGGTGAATTTATGTGTTATTGACTTGTTATGAATACAAGTTTAGGGTATGATACCCTATTTTATCTTTGAGAAGATTCTTGTGATATTGATTAATCTTTTGTTGATTATCATTTACATACTTATAGTTGTATGCCGTTATGGTTGTTACATGTTCATGCCATATTATTTATCATATACCTTATCATCTGATATTTATAGCTAGACCGATCCGTTTATTATTTTCTTATAAATAATACTCGGGTCAGACCGAGATGTTACAGGTGCTTTTGCTTGACTTCTCTTCAGGATTATTCTGACTTTTGGCTAACTACATAGATCAGTAGTTTTTGGATGTACACATTTGAAATATAGACTCTATGTTGTGTACTTATTCTTTTGTATAGCACATGCTATTCTTTTGTATTATCGTGGATCTTTCCGACCACTACCCTAATGTACACTTTCATGTGTTATATATTTATTCATATCTTCTTCCGCCTTTGTGATATGGATGTCTGTGACTGATTTATGTTATGATTATTTCTATGTTTGTTTCCAAAGATTATATATAGCCACCGTGTGATAGCTTTGTGTTTGTACCGGTATGTCGGATTTCCTCTTTAAAAGATATGCATTCGATTCTATCTGACATATTGGTACTCGCACAAAGAAGTTACATGGATGGTCGCTCCTCCACAGCCGTATTCTCCGTGCTAATGGACAACACTACATCGTAGTGTTCTTGGTTAGCGTGGGTATAGAGGTGGGGCGTCACAGATTAATTGAGTAAAATTAATTAAGGGTTAGTTAATTAATGAGTATGATTAATTAAAGGATAATTAATCAATGTAAGTAATTATAGGATAATTAATTCGAGTAATTAATTAAGGATAAATGTAATTAACGTGAAAGGGTGAAGGTTAATTAATTTGTGTTATTAATTATAGGCTAATTACTTAATGTAATTAAAGAGGATAATTAAGGGATGATTAATTAATGGTTTGTCATTAATTTATGTTAAGTAAGCTGGATTAAAAGTGATTGAAGTAATTAATTTAATTTATTTTAATTAATTAGAAATGGTATGACAAATTAATCATGCTTATGAATGATTGAATGATATTGTATGCCATCATATGTGATTTGTGATTTGTGATGCTATGTGATATGATATGTTTGGTTTAAACTGTAATAATGTGGGTATCTATTGATGATGAATTACTATGTAAAGGTGACACCCTGCATTTAAAGTTTGAATTGTATTTCACTTGAATAACTTGGGTTAAGATGACTTGGGATTCGAAGAGAACGGGTCGGGTATTAGTAATACCCGAAACCACTTCGATTAGTAAACTAAATTCTTTATAAATTGGATATGTGAAATTATACAGGCTAGAATGGAATAAATTGATTAACATGGACATTTAACCTGTGAACTATTGTGTGGGATAAATGATTGACTATTATAAGTAAGAACTCGTAAAAGGTACGAGTTACCCTGGTAATTCACAAGTTATATAGCTTGATATTTCATTTTATATGGGTTTACTCATGCTCGTTTCCAACCTGACTCGGGTCGTTACATTTGGTATCAGAGCTGAAGGTTAAGCGAGAACCTTGACTCTGGTGGGCTTACTCATTAAGGATAGGGTCAATGGTACCTTAGAATGAGTTGAGTGTAGTATATATGACGACGTATTTGTTATTTTCTTATAAAATGATTTTAAAAATAATTTTTATATAAGTTTATATTTTGATATATATAAGCAATAGTTTTCTAATATATTAAAGGAATTGGTTGTTGATTATTGGAATAAAAAAAATACTGGGAATTAAGTGGTAATAAAAATACCACCAAATTGAAACTGAATGAAGATAAGTTTGAAATGAATCCAAACTGAAATTAAAACCCTGAATTTGTAGAAGTGTTTTTAGAATAAGATAATATATAGTGAATTTGTTTTCAGATATGATAACCTTGGTTATTATCCTAAAATTTTTGTTGTATCTTGATAATTAAATGTTTTAAGGAAATAACAATTTAGATAAGTATGACTTATAAATTGAAGATAATTTAAGTTGTGAAGTTTTAAATCTAAGTTCAGAAATTTGGAATTTGTTTCAAAGTGCTAAAAGAAATAATAAATAGTATTATTTGAATGAAAGGGTCCTGTTTCAAACAAGAGTTGTTTGAAAATTTTAAAGAAATTTGTTTTGAATTAAACCAAGGTGGTTTAAAATTTAAAGTATAACTTGGTGTGTAAAGGAAATAAATATGTATAAATGAGGATATACATAATACCAAAGATGATTTGAAATAAACTCTAAGTGTTGAGTTTTAAATTTTTCCTTGGAATGTAATGTGAAACCCATAGTGAAATTGATATTGGAAATTTGTGGATAAGAACTGTAAAATGATTTTTGAAATGGAAAGGTATATTTTGAAAAAATGAATGATGAAATAAAATGGGAGTTGGATATTTCTATGATTAGAATTCATTTTATTAAAAGTAATGTAAGTGAATAACTTTATAAAGAAATCAAACTTGAATATTGGTTTGGCATAAACAAAGTTGTGTATATTTATATTTTTGATAAACTCCCCTAGTTGAATCTATAGCCAGAAGAAAAAGGGTTTTTGAAATATTTGAAGTATAAAAAGAGAATTTATACAAGTATGAAGTGATCCAAGATTTTTCAAGATTATATATATCTATATATATATATAAAGAATTTTATGAGAATGATTTTGGAAAATGTTTTGGAACCTATGGATTTTGGAAAGGTTTTTGATTTTTGAGAAAAGTCAGTTTTGGGAATTTGGAAAGCCAAGTTTGGAACTATCTATTTGAGATATCGAATTTGTGTAAAGGAGATTTTGATATAAATCATAATGGGTATGATTTGAAAGATGCTATACGTATATAGTATAAAATGTTTTGAGATTGGCTCTGGGGAAAAAGGCGCTCCCATTGAAATGAACTTCATAGGGGTGCCACGGGGTGGTACCGCCTTGAGCCCTAAGGGGGAGGCTCTAAAGTTGATCCTATGAGGAAGTCCGGACAAACTGAAGTTCCTGAGGATAATGTGTAGTGGGTAGCGAAAGTCGAGGGCGCTGATGCCTATAGAGACATTTGGGTTATGCTGTGACGATAGTGTAACTCGATGTCACTGCGATCTACTGCGGACCATAGCGGAAGTCGTGCGTGCTGTTGAGAGCCAACGGTTTACGTTTGATTTTGCCATGATGGCAATGTAACATCGGTAGACTGCAACCTATGAAGACATAGCGAAAGTCGAGAGGCCGTGAGAGCCTAAGGCTACATTGGGACTTGACTGATGTAGTCTGCGACCTATGTGGGAGTGGTGAAGTTTCATTTGGCAGCGAAAATCGAGGGCGCTGATGCCTACAGTTACATGGACTTTTGCCGTGATGGCAACGTAAACCTGGATGTAGCTGCGATCTGTGGCGGGTTCCATGGTGTAATCGAGGGGCGCAGAGGCCTACAGTTATCTATGAATTTTGCCGGAATGGCAACGTAACCATCGGGTTAACTGCGACCATGGAGGGGGTGATGATTTCCAGAGCATTCTCACAAAAAGATGTTTCCTCTATTTCAAAAATGTTTTCTATATTTTCAATAAATATTTTCCAAGTATTTTCACTGGGTGTTGAAAACGGGTTTACCAAGTACTTATAGATTTTCAGTCCTACGCCTGATCAACGTATGACCGAATTTCTATAAGAACAAGGATGAACTTGTTAAAACATCAAGTTATAAAAAGTATTTTCATAAAACTTCTTTATAGTATTATATAGATTTTAAAAGTGTTTTAAAAATGATTAAAGAAAAATTTATCTGATTTTAAGTATTGAATAAATTCTGGCTTCGTTCCTTTTCGAGGACGAAAAGATTCTAAGGGGGAAGGAATGTGATAACCCGGATTTTGGGACATCTGTTAATTGATAATTAACTGGGTTAATTAATAGAAATATTGATTTATAGATTGAACAAATAGATATAATAATAAATATTTATATCTATATATATTTGTGTTGATTTTAAATTGGATTTTAAATTGAATTTGAATTTGAATTTGGATTTAATTTGAAATTTAAAAGATATATATCTTAAATATATTTTGGATTTTTAAATTATATTACATGTAAATTTATTTAGAATATAATTAGTTTTTATTATTTTCTTTAAAGAAATTTAATTATATAAATTTAGAAAATTATTTATTAATTAGGAAATTTAATATAAAAGCTTTATAACCATTTAAAAAACTAATTAACTCATGCATAATTACAAATGTAAGTAAAGGAATGTATTTAATAACAAGTGTAAGATGATTAAATATGGCAAAAGGAAAGTGTTAAATGTTTAAACAAGTGTCAACCATTTATCTTATTTTCTTTTATATTTTTAAAAAATCCTAATTAAACCTATATAAGAATATATCTCACCTCTTCAATTATTTTTCCCTTTCTACATTTCAAAGCAAAGAAAACTCAAACCTGTAAAATATTTCACCAACTCAAAAGCTAAAGCCTGTAAACAAATTATCAAACCTGAAAACAAAACATTTTTTAAAAGCCTGTAACCAAATTTCTTTCCAAAGCAAGATTATCTCTGTTTCAAAGATTAATCCTTCTCGGCAACAACTAAGCATTTCAGTTTTTAAAAGATCAAAGCAATTCAAGTTTTCCAGCATTTGTTTCAAAGCTCTGTTCATCTTTTAAACAGGTGAGTAAGCAATTTATTTTAAAAGCTTAAGTAAATTAAAATCTGATTTCATGTGATTTCGGGAATGAAGTGTCCTTGCATGTATATATATTAAGTAAATCTCTGTATATATGTATGTGTTAAAGTGTGCATGTCTGTTTATATATGTATATCTCTGTTTCCACTGACAGGTTAAAAATTATGATCAAAAATCAAGTTTCTCTTTATACATTCACTTATAGGTTGTGAATTTCAAACAAAATATGTTTGTTTAAACACAATTAAAGATTTAAAAATGTATTTAGGTAAAACAAGTATGTACATCTCTGGAAATCAAGATATTATAGTAGATTTTTAAAACATGTTAAAAATCAAACATCATAATTTGCTGATTTAAGAATATAACTTGAATCGATTTTGAAATCTATGATTTTTAAAAGAAAATTTAAAATTTTTAGTGTTTTATTGGGTGAGCATTTCGAAGTTGATCGGATTTTGGTTTTTGGGCAATTTCTGATGACTGGAGGTTGCAGGGGAGTTGCCGAGTCGGGGAAAAATGGATGGAGATTTTCTCAGTCACCATAGCGTCAGCAATTGGTCAAAGTAGGGTTTAAACCCTCAGTTTGGTCGAGGTCGGGTTTTAGGTCACTACGGCGTTTCTGGATGATCGGGGATCATCGGACCAGAGGGAAGCTCTGCGTGGAGGGCCTGCGAGTGTGTGGTCGGGGTTTCGCGATCTCTGGTGGTCGGCGTCGTCGTGTCGAGGCAGTTTTCTGGTAATGGCTGCTGTGCCTTTTTGATCGAGGTAACTCGATTTTGTTTTCGAGTTTGATGTATGCTTCTGGGTGGTCGGATGGCAACAGTGGGTCGAGGGCGATCTGTCGGCAGAGGTCTTGGAGGTCGGAGCTCTGGCGTTGATCGGTGCATGTGCACAGTGGTTCTGGTGGTGTGAGTGTTTGGGAAGGGATGTTAACTCGAAGGAACACTCAGGCATTTGGGAATTAGACTCGGGTTCGTATTCGAGTAGAACGTGAGGGATAAGCTTACTGGTTTTAAAGTTTTAACAGTCTAAGTTTTATAAAAAAAGGGGTAAAGGAACTCGGGGTAGGTTTCGGGTGAAGATCGAGTCAAACCCGAAGTAAGGTTTAAAACAGTTTTAAGTTTAAATAATAAAGCGAGTTTTGAATTTAAATTAAACCTAGTTTAAACTATTATAGGATAAATGTTTTTAAATTATTTGATTAAAGAAGTTATATGTTTTGTTAACTTAAATTTGTTAAGATAATTTTTTTTAATGTTATTTTTAAAAGACTTAATTTAGTAATTAAATTAAGTATTAATTAAAGATAAAATGTATTTAAATAATGTTAATGATAAGTAAGTCATTTATAAAGATAAAGATTTATCTTAAAGTTAATTAAGGTCTTTGATAATTAATGATTAATTAAATTAATGAAGTAATTAAAGAGAAATTAATTAATTAATGAGGATTAATTAAATAATTAATTAAGGTTTATAAATTAATTAATTAGAGATTAATTAATGTAAGTAATTACTTAAATGTTAATTACTTAATATAAGTAATTAAAGGATTAATTTATTAAGGGTTAATTAATTTAATTAGTAATTAAAGGTTAAATTAATTAATAATCAAAGGTTAATTAATTGAGGATAATTAACCAAAGGGGTAATTGTTATCCCGCCTTTTGGCAAGGCTAGGACACCAAGGAGTTGGATTCCAAATGTCGTTTGTCATGGATATCGTTGAATTTTGACCAAGTCCGGATCAAGCCCCAATCGATGAGACATGATCGGGAAAATATAGCAAACCAACGTTCCAAGTTTCAAGTCAATCCGAGCTCATACGCACAGGTTATGATGGACACAAGTCAAAGGGGAGAGCACTTTTTCGTATCCATCGGGAAGCAGCAGTTCGTATCGATCGAAGTTAACCATGCTTCGAATCCATCGAATTCGTCTCGATGGACTTCGTATCAATCAGCCCGGCCCAGATTTCGTATCCATCGCTATGGGTGATTTCGCATCCATCAGATCAGCGGTGATTTCGTGTCCATCAGTGGATCTTGCTTCGTATCCAGCCAGTCTGTGTCCATCGCTCGTTTCGCATCCATCGATCTCATGTCAATCAGAATGATTAAGTCCACACAGTTATAAGCTTCGTATCGATAGAACCTTCAGCCGGAAAGACTTGTTCGTATCCATCAATAAGTCACCTGGTTCGTAACGATCACTTAATGTCTACTTCGTATCCATCAGCCAGTGCTTGCTTCGTATCCATCATTCAGTGTCTACTTCGTATCCATCTGAGAACCTTGCTTCGAATACGTGCCCAACAACTTGTTCGTATCTAGCGAGTCAACCAACTAGAATGACGTGTTGCCCATCGAAGTAAACGAGGCGAGATATGTGGAGTCGAAGCAGTCAATACGGCGCAGAGTCCGGATCGAGGCGAAGTGCGCACACCACGTCATCCCTCGATGCGAATGCGCCGAGATATATGGAGTCGACACGGTCGACTCAGAGTAAAGACCGGATCGAGGCGAAGCGCGCGTTCCACGTCTTCACAGAGGCGCGTGACACCATCGATTCGAAGCTCTCAGTTCGGAGGGATGGATTCAAACCAGACAGCCTAGCGAAGAACGTCGCCTCGTATCGATGATATCTCTCAATCCACTGATCCAAATACCATAAAATTTTAACTGAAGGTTGCACGCATACCGAGGAATATCTCCACCAAATTTGAGCTCAATTGGAGGTAATCTTGATCGATACGAAATGACTTCGTATCGATCGCAGATCGACTCCAAACTTTCTGGAAACGGTTGCGTGGGCCCCCTCACGTGCCAGACCAAGTCTCCCGGAGTTTGAGCGAATTCTGAGCCTCCTACGCCTATAAATAGAGCCCCAGAATCAACAGAAAAAGAATCTTTTTTCTCTGAAGCGTCCAGACTCTGCCGGATTGAGATTTGCATCCTACTTTTGCTGTCAATTTCGAATTCTAATCTGTAATCTGCTGTTCATTGCTGTAACCGCTTGTAATCATTGAAAGAGAATCAATAAAATCATCAAAACTTCATAGTGGATGTAGGCTATACGCCGAACCACTCTAAATTGCTTGTCTGTGCACTTTATATTTCTGTTTGTTGGAGTTTTTGTTAGATAATCTCTGTTTTACATTTACATTCTTCATTTTATCTCTTCAAATAACTCCCGAAGAGTGTTGTGCCCATTTTTGGTACAAACACTTTGGTGCTTTCATTGAGAGAACCAGCTTTTTCTCCTGCTCATTGGATCTGCCGTCGATACCGGATTGCACAAATCCAAGAGGAAGATCCAGATATCCAGTCCGGAATCCTTCCATTCTATTTAGATTTGCCCAAAATCTAGGAAAGGACTCCACCACCGAGAATGGTCAGCACCAGAACTGGCGCTACCGCTGCAGAGCAAGAAGGCAGAGATAGGCAGAATCCCACACAGCCGCCTTCTTCCAATCAAGACAATACCACTCACTCAGACTCAACGGGGCTAGTCACCCGACAGGAGTTTCAAGTATTGCTCCAGGAGCTGACCCAAAGCCGTCAGCAGTTGGCGGAACAGTTGCGCGCCAATATCGAGCTGACCAACCAGCTAAACCGCCGGGGGCACAGAAGGTCCAGGAGAGATGATGCCTCCAGAGCGTCTACGGAGAGCTCAGCTTCATCTGATTATCACCACCGAACTACCCGTCCTCGGCTAGAGGGGAGTCGCGCTCAAGCTGCTGAATATCAGCCCGCCTTAACTGTTGGGCAACTGAGGGTAGGACCATCGACCAGCTTCCAAACGGGTCCCTCAACACGAGGAGGTACAGCCCCACAGTACACCACGGATAACCGCGCCACAACCGCCGCAGCAGAGACAAGGGTTGATACCCGAAATCAATCAGAACCGATCAATCAACAGCGTGGACATACTCCTGAACCTTATGTCCCAGAAGACGTTGAGCCAAGGAGGCGAGATACGGATCGTCGACAGCGCCCGATCCCAACTCCCACCGTGGAACCCGACCACGCCTTAGCTCATCACGCTCAGAACTTGCCCGTGTCGGATATATCAACCATGATACGTCATATGATCCGCGAGAGTCAGGGGCTCACTAATGATGATTGGGGGATTTCCCGTAGTCATACCCCTTTCACAGACGAAGTGTTACATGCTGAACCCCCTAGGCGATTCAGAATGCCGACTCTCCCGATGTATGAAGGGAATAGCGACCCCAACCAGCATATTCTGAAATATGAATGGTCGATGAGCGCTGCAAGGGCCGACGATGCAGTGAAGTGTCGGAGTTTCCCCATCTCTCTGGGGGGGATCGCGACAATGTGGTTTACCCGCCTACCACCTAGATCAATTTCTTCGTTCAATCAATTGGCCAAGAGGTTTGTGGAGCAATTCCGTATGCATGTTGCTAGGCCAAAAGACGTCAACACCCTGTCCAGCGTCACTCAAGCTCCTGGAGAAACGCTCAGGCGTTACCTGGAGAGGTTCCACGCAGCATGCGTCGAGATCACCAACCCTAATGATAATTCAATCTTGATGGCTCTGACCAAGGGGATTGATCCTGATTCTGAATTTGGAAACTGGCTAGCTGGAAAACCGCCCGCATCGTTGGACCGTTTTTACTCCAAGGCCGCTCAATTCCTGCGGCAGGAGGACGCAAAACAGTCTAGGAAGCAGGACGATGCGAGGCCCAGCATTGAGGGAATACAGAGCAATGTGGCAGTTAAACAGTCCGGCGAGAGTTCCGGGAAAGTTCAACTGAATATACAAAACAAGCAAACCCAGCAGAGGGGAAACAATGGCCAGAATAAGAAAAGAGACGAGAACCGAGGTCCACGACGTAGAGCTCAAATGTTTGACAGTTATACGCCGCTAAACACGTCATTGGAAAACGTATACTTACAGACTTGTAACACTGTACAGTATAAGAAGCCTGCTCCGAAGCCCTCGTCGGAGAGACAGGTTCAGACAGGGAAATTCTGTAGGTTCCATGAAAGCTATGGACACAATACCAATGAGTGTCGGCACTTACAGGACCTCATCGAGAAATTGATTAGAGAGAGGAAGCTAGATCAGTTTGTACAGGCGCCGCAGTCTGGAGGAGCGGGCCCCTCGAATCAAAATCGTTCACAAAATCAGGAAAGAGAGGAGGAACCCGCCCATGCGGGCGGGAGATTAGTTATCAACACAATAAGTGGTGGTCCCCATCCGGCAGACAGGAGCTGGGGGGAAATGGAGTCGTATGCTAGTTCTATCAGGCATGCGGACTTCGAGTGTTATAGTAATTGCGAGGACGGAACCCCGACGAAGCAACAAAAGATAGTATCCGATGATATCGTGTTCAGGAGCCTAGACGCCGATAAAGTCGAAGCCCCTACCATCGACCCACTAGTCATATCTGCCCAGGTAGGTCCTGCTTGGATGAAGAGGATCCTGGTTGAAAGTGGGAGCTTTGTGAACATCTTGCTTAAACGGACTTACGATCTAATGAAGATGGAGACAAAGGATTTGAAACCCTGTTTATCCAGAATCCATGGTTTCAACGGAAGTGCCATGATACCCATCGGAATAACTGAACTCCCAGTCGAGTTAGGCGTTGGAGAACGCCGGAGGGTCCGAATGTTGCAATTTGTTGTGCTAGAAATCGATTCGCCATATAATGCGTTTCTGGGTCGACCAGCCCTAGCTGAGTTCAGGGCGGCGATCGCCCCATGGTGTCTGACTTTGAAATTTCCCACTGATCATGGGATTGGAGTTGTTCAAGGAGATCAGGCCATAGGAAGGGCCTGTTATGTTGCTGAGCTGCGCGGGGCGCAACGTAAAGAGAAGGGAAAGGGCGTAGAGGAATCTCTCTACGTCCGTTCTATCGATAATTGACAATTGATGCCTGGGCCTCGGCCCGGGTACCACGACCAATTCCTGAAAGACCTGGACCCCAGGGACAACGAGGATAAAGACGAATCAACGGAGAGTCAAGCTTCTCCAGCCGAACTGACTATGGACGTCCCAATCAGTGAGGATGATGATTCAAAGATGCTGAAAGTTGGGTCCCAACTGAACGAGCAGACACAGCAGGAGTTGGTCGAATTTCTTCGAGCGAATCTCGACGTCTTCGCCTGGACACACTCTGACATGTGCGGGATCTCGCCGAGCATTGCAAGTCACTCCCTGAATATAGATCCGTGACATGTCCCAGTAAAGCAGAAAAGACGCGGTATGGATCCAGAGAGATCTGCCGCCCTTAAGGAGGAAGTTGATAAACTACAATCGAACGGGTTCATTTGAGATGCTTTGTATCCGGAATGGGTGTCCAACCCTGTACTAGTTCGGAAACCAAACGGGAAGTGGAGAACCTGCGTTGATTACTCCGACCTAAACAAGGCCTGTCCAAAAGATAGCTTCCCACTTCCACGAATCGATCAGCTCGTTGATTCAACGGCCGGACATGAACTACTATCCTTTATGGACGCTTATTCCGGTTACAACCAGATACCCATGCATTTACCTGATCAGGAACATACCAGCTTCGTGACCGATCTGGGACTCTATTGTTACAAAGTCATGTCGTTTGGTCTAAAGAACGCTGGAGCAACATACCAACGCTTAGTCAACCGAATGTTCGCTGAGCAGATCAGGAAGACCATGGAGGTTTACGTGGATGACATGCTGGTGAAGTCCCGATTCTCCACAGATCACGTCAGAGATTTGAATTCAATGTTCAGCATCCTCCGGGAGTACGGAATGAAGCTCAACCCACTCAAATGTCACTTCGGCATTGCATCCGGAAAATTCCTTGGGTTCATCGTCAACGCTCGAGGAATAGAGGCGAATCCTGAGAAGATCTGGGCTATTAGAAATTTGCAAACCCCTAGAACTATAAAGCAAGTCCAGAGTCTTAACGGGAAGGTCGCAGCATTGATCAGGTTCATTTCAAAGTCCACCGATAAATGCATTCCTTTCTTCGACCTGATCCGGAAGGGCAAACGGAACTTTGAATGGACCACGGAGTGTGAAGGTGCGTTCCGATCATTAGTTCAACATCTCTCCACACCTCCGATCTTATCAAAACCGGTTGACCACGAGCAGCTATATCTCTACCTGGCAGTATCAAAACATGCGATCAGTGCTGCTCTAGTCCGGGAAGAAGACAAAGTGCAAAACCCGGTCTACTATGTTAGTAAGCGACTAACAGGAGCTGAAAGAAATTATCCGGGACTGGAGAAACTGGCCTATTGCTTGGTCATTGCCTCAAGAAAGCTCCGTCCTTACTTCCAAGCTCATCCGCTTACTGTGTACACCTACCAGCCGTTACGACAGGTCCTCATGCGGCCTGAGACGTCCGGTAGGTTACTCAAGTGGAACATTGAGCTAAGCCAATTTGATATCGCATACGCTCCGCGGAGAGCCATTCAAGGACAAGTCCTGGCAGATTTCATAGCTGAATTCACCGTTCCGGAAGACTTGCCCGAGACTAGTAAATCTCCCGAATACATCTGGAAGCTGTATACTGATGGTGCATCAAATGACCGGTGTTCGGGCGCTGGGGTTGTACTTGAGACTCCCGAGGGCCGATCCATATGTTATGCTCTTAAATTCGACTTTCGTGCAACTAATAATGAAGCCGAATATGAAGCCCTCCTAACCGGCCTAAAGCTTGCCAGAGACTTGAGAATTATCGCTGTAGAGATTTATTGCGATTCACAGTTAGTGGTATGTCAAGTACGAGGAGAATATTAGGCAAGAGACCGAAGACTGGCTGCTTACTTGGCTCGAGTTCAGGAAATACTAAACCAGTTTGATTATTATGCCATCTATTATGTGCCTCGGGAGCGCAATCAGAAAGCCGATTCACTGGCAAAGTTAGCTAGCGCAGGTGAAGCGCAACAAATGGGACTTGTCCCCGTTGAAACTTTGGCCTCCTCGAGCATCGATCGGATAGAAATGAACTCTGTATTTGAAACCGCTCCCAGTAGAGAATCTTGGATGACTCCGTATCGGAATTACATTGAGAATGGGACGTTGCTTGAACCTAGAAATGAGAAGAGACAAATTCAGCGGAAAGCTTCGCGGTTCGTCATTCAAGACGGAGTCATGTACAGGAGGGGTTATTCCGTTCCTCTCCTCAGATGTATCGCCCACGAGGAAATCAAACGAGTGTTACATGACGTACACGAAGGAGAGTGTGGCGATCATACCGGAGGACAAGCTCTCGCTAAGAAGATACTCCGATATGGGTACTACTGGCCGACAGTGAACCGAGATGCGGCAAACTATGCCCGGAAGTGCGATAAATGCCAGATACATGCCCGAATTCCGAGAGCTCCACCAACTGAAATAACCCAAATGGTCAGTCCCTGGCCATTCGCAATGTGGGGCATAGACCTCATAGGCGCTTTACCTTTAGCAAAAGGCGATGCGAAATACGCCATCGTCGCCGTTGACTACTTCACAAAGTGGGCTGAGGCCGAAGCCCTTGCAACCATTACGACAAAGAAAGTGATAAATTTCGTGGTTCGCAACATCATCTGTCGATTTGGACTCCCGCATACTATCATCACTGATAACGGAGCCCAATTCGAGAGTGCGGAATTCAAGAATTTCTGTCAACGGTTTCATATCCGCAAAAAGTTCTCGGCTGTCGCACACCCCCAAGCGAATGGACAGGTTGAAGCTGTCAATAAAGTTATAAAATCGATCCTTAAGAAACGATTGGAAAAGGCTGGGGGCAAGTGGGTCGATGAACTTCCTATGGCGTTATGGGCCTATCGAACGACCCACAAAACCGCGACCGGACACACTCCGTTTTCCCTACCTTACGGCTCAGAGGCCGTTATTCCGGTCGAGACAGAAGTGCTCTCTCATCGCGTGACTTATTATGATCCAAAAACAAACGCTATACTCCTGGCCGAATCTTTGGATCTATTGGATGAAAAACGGGAAGAGGCTGATTTGAGAGCGGCCGCACATCGAAGTCGGGTCGCCCGGCTGTACAACACTAAAGTTCGACCTCGAACCTTTGAACTCGGCGACCTCGTGCTCAAGAGAATCTACCCAGTTCCTTCACACATGAAACCGAACTGGGGAGGACCGTATGTAATTACACGAAAGCTCGGAGATGGTACATTCAAGCTGTCGACTGTTGACGGTCTCGATTTACCAAGGGCTTGGAACAGCGAAAGTCTCCGCCGCTATTACATATGACAGGCTTTATTTATTTCATTCTATTTAGCAATTTGTTTCTGCATTTCGAAATTTGAATTTTGTAATAAGGCAACTGACTTTGCCGCATTTTCTTATTTCAGCAATAAAATGCCACTTCTTCGAGCCAGAGCTGTGATTCATTAAGTACGATATACAACATCACGACGCACGAAGAGCTAAATCCCATCATGCAATGGGACTTATTCAAATGGAGAGTGGCTGTGATACGACCGGCCACTCACTAGGTGAAACCCGAGCTCGGGGACAAGCCATGACACCGATATTGATAGGGTTGACACACGACAATCCTGCAATCAACTCCATATTCCCAGAGTGCGAAGTGGAGTATAAACATTCAACTCCGCATTCCCAGAGTGCGAAGCGGAGTATAAACATTCGACTCCGCATTCCCAGAGTGCGAAGCGGAGTATAAACATTCGACTCCGTGCTCCCAAAGTGCGAGACGGAGTATAAACATCCGACTCCATATTCCCAGAGTGCGAAGTGGAGTATAAACATTCAACTCCATATTCCCAGAGTGCGAAGTGGAGTATAAACATTCAACTCCGCATTCCCAGAGTGCGAAGCGGAGTATAAACATTCGACTCCGCATTCCCAAAGTGCGAAGCGGAGTATAAACATTCGACTCCGTGCTCCCAGAGTGCGAGACGGAGTATAAACATCCGACTCCATATTCCCAGAGTGCGAAGTGGAGTATAAACATTCAACTCCGCGTTCCCAGAGTGCGAAGCGGAGTATAAACATTCAACTCCGCATTCCCATAGTGCGAAGCGGAGTGTAAACATTTAACTCCATATTCCCAGAGTGCGAAGTGGAGTATAAACATTCAACTCCGCATTCCCAGAGTGCGAAGCGGAGTATAAACATTCAACTCCATATTCCCAGAGTGCGAGACGGAGTATAAACATCAATCGACTCCGCATTCCCAGAGTGCGAAGCGAAGTGTAAACAACTAACTCCGTGTTCCCAAAGTGCGAAGCGGAGTATAAACGACCAACTCCATGCTCCCAGAGTGCGAGACGGAGTACAGACATCAGTCAACTCCGTGTTCCCAGAGTGCGAACAACCGCTTACGAGATGATACATATCCCCGGAGTGTGGATGAAACGATGCATAAGAAAACAAGTGTAGTTCGGCCACTCGGTCCTCGCTTGATGCAATCACAAGCTGATCATCACAACTTGACCCTGGAACTGGGGGCAGAGGCAAATGTTAGTCATTACCCGAGACTATGCGATGCTCAGCTCCGATGCGATCCCCTATCACAACTCAAGTCCGAGATTTCCATACTTAACAAGTAAAATGAGCTATTCTTGAAACAATCAGATAATGCAAGTACACTGGACCAAAGTCCGAACACTGCAATATTCAAGCATAGAAAGGAACATGAGCTGAAACTAGAAAACAAAATTTTATTTCAACTAACTCAAGAACAATGGTTCATACATGAGTTTTTTCCAAAATATTCCTACTAGTAGGGGCCGAACCCGCATCTAAACACGGCCTACAAAAGGGAAAGACAGAGAAAATAACAAAAGTCCCTAACTGCCTATGAAAAGAATGTCTAATCCTTCTGCTTCCTCAACTTCTTCTTCCTCGAGGAGCTACTGGAACCACCAGTACCCTTTCGCTTGGAGCCTTTCTCCTTAGGCAGGCTCCCTTCGGGTGAAGGCATAATGTCAACGTCCTCGTCTGAGCTGGACTCTATAGGGATGCTTCCCGCGGGAGGAGTTGGAGGAACAGACTCCGCAGCCGGAGGAGGGACTGGCACATTAGTATCAGTAAGTGTGCCCCCAGGAGACACAATCATAAGAGGAGTAGGGCACTGTGCTGCAGCTCCGCCATCTACATCGCTGCCGTGCGCCGCGGCCGCCATCTCGGCATTAATCTCGGCCAACATCGCCGCTTCCCGCTGTGCTCTGGCTTCGCTAGGAGCCGTAGTAGTCTGAGATGAGGCATCAGAAGTAGCCATGAATCCACCCAAGCCGAATGGCAAGTCCGCAAAAGGATCACTCTGACGGCCAAGGAGCTCGTTTATCATCTGTTCATCGAAAGAAAGTGAGCTCCCTTGCGTTACTCCAACTGGTGCCATTGTCGCGACGGAGGTCGCCTCAGAGATGATGGCTCCTGGTGCTTGGCCTGATTCTTGGATGGTAAGAGGCGCGGCTGGAGCAACTCCTGTCACTGATCAAAGGAAAAGGACATGTCATTAGCAACATTTCAACACAGACTCTTCAATCCAAATATACAAGAAGTTAGTTCAGAGTACCTTCCTCGGTTTGGCTCGAGGTCGTCTGAACAACTTCAGAAGGATGTTCCTTAATAGGAGATAGATGCGGTTGATCTGGATCATATGCCGGGATAGGCTGGGGGTAGATCATCGGAGTTGGCTCAAACTGAGATGACACGATTATCTCAGAACTCATAACATGGTGTTCTGCACCAGAGCTCTCTCCGACTTCCTGGGTCTGGGCACCAAGCCTCACCTTGTCGTGGGAAATCATGGAGTCATGGAGAACCTTCTTTTCGTCATCATTGAGGATGCGGTTCTCCAGCTCGAATTCGTCAAGGGCTTCATCAGGGTGCCCAGACTTCTCCTCATCAACCAGTAGGTTCCAGGCGTTATAGAGATGCGTGGGGTAATCGTCAAGCCATGTCAAATCTCGGTGCCTTAGCACATTGGCGTTATAAGTGACGAGTAGCTCTTCCACCTCGGCCTCAATCCTGGCCTCCGCCTGCCGTACCTTCTCGTCAACCCCAGCCTCAGCTTCGTGAGCTTGTTGTATAGCCGCTTCTTTCTCCTTTCAGAGCGTCACTGCCTGGTCACAGGCCTCCTGCGCAGAGACATTAGCTGCATCTTTCTCCTTCGCCATCTCGGAAAACTTTGATTTCAGCTCATTAAGCTCCTTAAGAGCGGCATCCCTCTCGGCAGTAATGGAAGTGTTCCTGTGACCCATGTCCTCGATGGCGATATAATGCTCTTGCTTCATCCTGGTCATGACAGCGTTCACTTCATCAACCTTCTTTAGAGCCTCCATTTCAGATTTACGGGAAGACTCAGCCTCTGAGTTGAGCGCTTTTATGATTTGGTCGTTGTGACCCAACTCCTTCTCGAGCTTCTCAATAGTGACGCCCCGATCGAATGCCACTTTGGACGCTTTCCTCGCGGCCCGTCCCTATTCCCTGTACTGGAAAAAGATGTCCGCAACATAATCATGGATAGTGGTTTCAGCGGTTGGCGGAATTCTCTTCAAGTGCGGAGGGAAGACATAACCATCAAAACAGATGTCGGGAAATTCCTTCCTCATCTGTGCCAGTTTAAGCGCTCCTTCACTAGACGCTTCGGTCGGGACCGGTACAGTAGCCGAGGAGGTGGCTATTTCAGTCCTGCGCGGAGGATCGGACCTCGAAGCTTGAGAAGGCGGCCTAGGCCGTGAAGTTTCAGGAGGACGAGTAACTGCGGCCGTAGGAGGTGCAGGGGTCCTGGGGGGAGGAGAGCGAGATCGGGATCGGTGAACGTATCCCCTATCTCTGTCAGACTTCTCCTGACCAGAATGTCCTGAGTCGTAATCCCTCTCGCCCTCTCTCCTGCGTGGCTCATGATAACGGCGCTTATTGCGCAAACTACCAAGCACAGAACCTTGCCCAGACATCGTACCTGAAAAGAAAACCACGAAGAATCAGTAACCGTTTGCGATGTGTTGTTTACGGTTAGGAAAATGTGTTGTGCCGTGAAGAGTGTGTGAATGTGTAACCCCCCGGACCAACCAGAAGTGTCAATCGCACTGGCAGGATTAGACTCGCTAACATCGACGATATGTCGCGGTCCACCCGATTCAACGTCGTGTTGCTCCGGCTCGATGTCCGGGATTGGAGGGTCAGCAGGCCCTTCGAATTGATCTTCAGCTTGCAGGGAGGATGCTTCCGTAATCTTAACTCCCGGCAAAGGACGGTGCAAAACCACAGACTTCCGCCTCCCGGACTTAGGCTGTTTTGAGGCCACTGCTTTGCCTTTCCTCTTTGCGTCGGACTCCGGGGTTGCATTAGCAGGTCCGACCAACGGTTCCTCGTCGGTATGAGTTTTCTCGGAATCGGGTTCCTCAATTATCACAACCTTGGGTTTCATCCGCTTGACCTTTTTTCTGGAGACGGTCTTTAATGCCCCATCGAGCCTTATGCTCTGCCTCCGGCCGATCAACCCAAGAACTCTGAGATTCCGATCTGTTAGTAACAGTTCAATATTCCTTTCTTCGCTAGGAATCTCTTGGAGGACCCGAACTATCTCTTTATAGTAGCCACCCTCAGGCCGCTGGATGATTGCTGAAAGAAAAAGAGAAGAAGACGTAAGTCTAAGTTCACTCCGAAAATTGCCCTGTCAATTACTTGGAAAAAAAAAGACAATACTCACGTCTGAACAGCCATCTTCTGGCAAACCCCAGAGGACATCGGACATAGAACCACTCCGACTTAAAGTAGCTTAGCCTAGTCCACGACCCCGCGACAACTTGGCAGTTCCTTACAGACTCCAAGAACGTATAAGATGGGCTATCAGTCCGACTCTTGAAATTAAACAAGTATCTTATGTCGGTCATACGGGGAGGACGATGGAGGTACTCCATGAATACAATGAACAAGCTGTTGAGTGAGGCATATCCGTTTGGATGCAATTGAGACGGAGCGATGTCCAGATAAGCCAACACTTCTCTTATGTAATCATTGAACGGAGGAAGTGTGCCGGCTGCGCACGCATGTCGATTAAAAGCAGTATACCCCTCCGGGGGATTATGTGGCCTGTCATCCGGTCCAGGCAACAGTACTTCATCCAAAGATAAGCCATGCCTTAAGCATATTCTCCCTAGCATGTCTTCAGAGATATTGGACGGGACAGAATCAGGTGGACTATTAATGAAGGACGCATCTGGCAACTCATCCGGAGCTGGACCAATGGCTTCGGCCTCGATGTCCGGAATCTCAAGTCTGGGAGGGATAGGGTTCTGAGTTTCTTGCTGCTGCGAACTTGACGGTTCCATCACTAGCCAACTCACGAGAAACCATCATTAGATGATAAAAAGCCCGTGCATTCCCCAGTGTAAAGTGCATGAATGTGTTGTGTAGTGCAAATGTTGTGCGTGACTTGAGCAAATTCTGCAGAATTAAAGAAAACACGCTAGCGACGAAACTCTGGAAGTCAGACCGACAATGACCGTCATCGCTGACCGTCACGATCACGCAATCCAGATGCCAGATGGCTGATTCAAGTGTAAGTCCGTTATATGTTCGTTAGGTTACAGTTCCATCGACGAGCTTCGAAAGTCAGTCAAATATGCAGTCCTGTGATCAAGTCCAATTATGCAAGGCAGAAGCTCGTCGGAGTCGAGTGTAAGAGCATGCAAGAGTTCGCTAAGTTCGTCGAATTTCAGCATGGAATCGATCGTAGTTCAGATTCAAATTCAGTCGGAGGCGTGATATCTTTCGTGTCGATCCAGTTCGAATCGATACTTTCGTATCGATCAAGGTCGACTCGATACCTTTCGTATCAATAGGTTTCGAATCGACGACAGTTCGTATCGACCGGAGGAGTGGATTTCGTATCGATCAGAGAGGCTTACTTCGCATCGGCCAAGGGTTAACGACTGTGTGACAACCAAATGCAGTGACTTCGCATCGATCTGGGGCTATCGATATTGTACCAATAAACCTCTTGGTCTTCGTATTGATCGTGGGAGGCAGATTTTCGCATCGATCACGCGGGCCAAACACTTACATCAATCATTTCAGTTCGACACAAGCCCCAACCACTTTAGATCGATGCGAACCTCTGCAACCCCTTCAACCCATCAATCGATGCGAGGTCATGAAATCTGGGTCGAGTCGAACCCTCCTGTCCCGGATCGACACAAACTAGAGGTGAAGCAATTCCTCCAGAACTCTTTCTTCTCCGATTGATGCGAGCATCGCCATGGCCATCCTCGACCAAGCTCTGGTCCAGATCTGGCCTTAGCACCGCCAAAATCAATAATCAGCAAGGACACGATGGATCTGAGATCTGAACTTCGTCGCTCGAATTTAGCCGTGATTGCTTATTTACCTGAATTGAAGTTGGAGTTTGGGGAAATAATAAGATGATGTTTGATCGATTCGAAGATTGGAACAATTCTTTCCTCCCAAGTTCGTGAATCGATACGAAAATGCAGAAGGCAACAGTAAAAGTAAAAGGTAAAAAAGTGAAATCGAGCCAAGTCCCCGGTATTTATATGAAGCCTGGAGGCGAACTGGGTCGATTCATCTCCCAGTCAACATGACCGGTCGCAGCCAGTCAAGCGGTGCATCGACGCGAACATTCGTTTCGAGCCCACTAGCCTCCATCGTTTCGAAGCACACAGGGAAGCCACCTGAAGGTAACAGACTCCATCGGTTCGAAATGTCCACTTTATGATCCATCGACTCACAACAGAGCAAACCTATCGATACGAGCAGTCACTACGTATCCATCAGATATCGCCAATTCAAATCAAAATCCACCATGATTTGTGACTATCGATACGAATGACCATTTTCGTATCCATCAAATCAACCCACATCGACACGAAGAAAGGCTTTCCAACTTTTAGCATCGATTCATGAGAGGACCGATACAAGAGGATGGTTAAAGGGTTCGACCTTCAAATTATTCAAAGAAGACTTGCAGACTTTTCAAAGCACGTCATGTTTTCACAAGACATACTTTGGGGGCCAAATGTTATCCCGCCTTTTGGCAAGGCCAGGACACCAAGGAGTTGGATTCCAAATGTCGTTTGTCATGGATATCGTTGAATTTTGACCAAGTCCGGATCAAGCCCCAATCGATGAGACATGATCGGGAAAATATAGCAAACCAACGTTCCAAGTTTCAAGTCAATCCGAGCTCATACGCACAGGTTATGATGGACACAAGTCAAAGGGGAGAGCACTTTTTCGTATCCATCGGGAAGCAGCAGTTCGTATCGATTGAAGTTAACCATGCTTCGAATCCATCGAATTCGTCTCGATGGACTTCGTATCAATCAGCCCGGCCCAGATTTCGTATCCATCGCTATGGGTGATTTCGCATCCATCAGATCAGCGGTGATTTCGTGTCCATCAGTGGATCTTGCTTCGTATCCAGCCAGTCTGTGTCCATCGCTCGTTTCGCATCCATCGATCTCATGTCAATCAGAATGATTAAGTCCACACAGTTATAAGCTTCGTATCGATAGAACCTTCAGCCGGAAAGACTTGTTCGTATCCATCAATAAGTCACCTGGTTCGTAACGATCACTTAATGTCTACTTCGTATCCATCAGCCAGTGCTTGCTTCGTATCCATCATTCAGTGTCTACTTCGTATCCATCTGAGAACCTTGCTTCGAATACGTGCCCAACAACTTGTTCGTATCTAGCGAGTCAACCAACTAGAATGACGTGTTGCCCATCGAAGTAAACGAGGCGAGATATGTGGAGCCGAAGCAGTCAATACGGCGCAGAGTCCGGATCGAGGCGAAGCGCGCACACCACGTCATCCCTCGATGCGAATGCGCCGAGATATATGGAGTCGACGCGGTCGACTCGGAGTAAAGACCGGATCGAGGCGAAGCGCGCGTTCCACGTCTTCACAGAGGCGCGTGACACCATCGATTCGAAGCTCTCAGTTCGGAGGGATGGATTCGAACCAGACAGCCTAGCGAAGAACGTCGCCTCGTATCGATGATATCTCTCAATCCACTGATCCAGATACCATAAAATTTTAACTGAAGGTTGCACGCATACCGAGGAATATCTCCACCAAATTTGAGCTCAATTGGAGGTAATCTTGATCGATACGAAATGACTTCGTATCGATCGCAGATCGACTCCAAACTTTCTGGAAACGGTTGCGTGGGCCCCCTCACGTGCCAGACCAAGTCTCCCGGAGTTTGAGCGAATTCTGAGCCTCCTACGCCAATAAATAGAGCCCCAGAATCAACAGAAAAAGGATCTTTTTTCTCTGAAGCGTCCAGACTCTGCCGGATTGAGATTTGCATCCTACTTTTGCTGTCAATTTCGAATTCTAATCTGTAATCTGTTGTTCATTGCTGTAACCGCTTGTAATCATTGAAAGAGAATCAATAAAATCATCAAAACTTCATAGTGGACGTAGGCTATACGCCGAACCACTCTAAATTGCTTGTCTGTGCACTTTATATTTCTGTTTGTTGGAGTTTTTGTTAGATAATCTCTGTTTTACATTTACATTCTTCATTTTATCTCTTCAAATAACTCCCGAAGAGTGTTGTGCCCATTTTTGGTACAAACAGTAATTACTTGATGAAAGTAATTAAAGGTAAATTACTTAAGGGAAGTAATTAAGGATTAATTTCTTAGTGTAATTAATTAAAGAATTGATTAATTGAGTAAAATTAATTAAGGGTTAGTTAATTAATGAGTATGATTAATTAAAGGATAATTAATCAATGTAAGTAATTATAGGATAATTAATTCGAGTAATTAATTAAGGATAAATGTAATTAATGTGAAGGGGTGAAGGTTAATTAATTTGTGTTATTAATTAAAGGCTAATTACTTAATGTAATTAAAGAGGATAATTACGGGATGATTAATTAATGGTTTGTAATTAATTTATGTTAAGTAAGCTGGATTAAAAGTGATTGAAGTAATTAATTTAATTTATTTTAATTAATTAGAAATGGTATGACAAATTAATCCTGCTTATGAATGATTGAATGATATTGTATGCTTTAGATTAGTTGATATCTCTGATATGTGATTTGTGATGATATGTGATATGATATATTTGGTTTAAACTGTGATAATGTGGGTATCTATTTATGATGAATTACTGTGTAAAGGTGACACCCTGCATTTAAAGTTTGAATTGTATTTCACTTGAATAAGTTGGGTTAAGATGACTTGGGATTCGAAGAGACCAGGGTCGGGTATCAGTAATACCCAAAACCACTTCGATTAGTAAACTAAATTCTTTATAAATTGGATATGTGAAATTATACAGGCTGGAATGGAATGAATTGATTAACATGGACATTTAACCTGTGAACTGTTGTGTGGGATAAATGATTGACTATTATAAGTAAGAACTCGTAAAAGGTACGAGTTACCCTGGTAATTCACAAGTTATATAGCTTGATATTTCATTTTATATGGGTTTACTCACGCTGGTTTCCAGCCTGACTCGGGTCGTTACATTTATATAGTAGTTTCATGAACTACTATTCTTTTGTTTCCGCTGCATTATTTTATATTACTCTGTGTCTGTGATTCTGTGATTATTTATTTACTGTATATGCTGAGTTTGCCAAATATAAAAATTAACAAATCTGATATTTTGAGCAATTCAAGTCCGACATGTATGGATGCGAATGGTTGAAAATTTCAGGTTGTTACATGTGGTATCAGAGCTCTGGTTTTAGGCAAAAATTAGCATATAAAATAAATTTAATTACGGGATCACTTTCGTTCGTGCTTGAATCTCTTCCTCTTTGACTTGTTTTCCTTTGAATTTTGGAACGTTCCCCTCGGTTCCAAAATCCATCCTTGTCTCCCCTATTCGTGCTTCTTGATTCTGGAGTATCCCATAACTCCACTTCGAATGATCTCTATAATAAATCGGCGGTCTCGCCAATCTTTGAATAATCTGTAAAGGGGAAAAACTCCTTTACAATCGGTATTGATTCACCGGAGATTTTTGTATCCCCGGTTTACGATGCTACTATCTTTTGCTATACCCGAATCCTATCTCTGGCGATCGAATATCGATTTGCTCCAGAATACTACCTTGATCTTATTTTGAAGTCACGGTTGACCCGGTTAAGGTTGCCCGCGATTTATATAAGTCCATCCATTCTTTTCTCTCTTGAAATCTATTTATTCCCCTATCGAGCCTATCTTCTAGTTGAATTCCTTGGTTAGGATCCCTCTATATTTGGATCTCTATCTTTGTTTTGAAGTCCATTCTAGAATCATCGTGTAAGGGAGTGTATTTGTAATTTATATTAAAATATTTTATATTGTGTTGTTTGAGTTGTTGATGTTGATTTGGGTTTTCGATCGATTCGTCTGATCAACGCTAACGATAGGAATTCCAAAACACTTGACCAGAGAAAACTGACACAATATTATTTTCAAATTTGGTAAATGAAATAAATTTGTATGATTATACTATAAATATATAAGTAAAAAAATTTCTGGAAGTTTATAGTTAATTAAATTGGTTGTTTGAAATGATAATATTTGATTTTCATTTATTGTTCTATAAATGAATTTATAAACATGATTTATAAATTGATTTGGAATTGAAATGAATTTAAATCAGGAATTTGAGAATTTAATTTTCGGTGATTTCAAACCTTGGTTTTAAATTTTTAAAATGCATATTATTTGAAGTATTTTCAAATAGAAATCGTTTTCAAAGAATTTTAAATGCTTAAATCAGTGCTCTCCTCTTTTGTCGCTGGAAAATAATTTCGGTGATGACTGCAGCATCATCGACATTCATTTTCGAGTTTCAGAGCGGAGAGACCATTCTGTAGATTTGCTACACGTTTGTTTTGAAAATTAAATTGATTTGAATTTTCTAAGTTATGACTTGATTTATAATATATAAGTATATGGTTATGGATTTGATTTGATATAGAATATATATGTATATATATATATATATATGTATATATTTATCTCTAAAGTGTTTGAAATTAATCAGAAATTTAATTTAATTTTTTTTTAAATTTATGTTAATGGGTAATTTCAATTATAAAATGAAGCCAAATTTTTTAAATAAATGTTTAAATTTGAAATAATTTAGTTGGGAAAAGTTTACTTGTATAATACCCAAATTCATTCTAATATAACTTACCTAAATTATTCAGAAGTTAAAAATGTAATTGGATAATATACAATATAAATTGACTTTATAAGGAAAGATTTGAGTGTTATAATAAATGTTATACACTAAAATTTTATTATAAAGATGTTAATAGAGATAAATAGAATAATAGATGAGACAAATAAATTTGTTTTGAAGGAATTAATAAATTGAAATTAGATCAACTTATGGAAATACCTTGAATTTAAAATTAATTATTGACTATAAATTAATTTAAATTGAAATTTATATGGTTTAAATTAATTTATATGGTTTAAATTAATTTATATGGTTTAAATTAATTTATATGGTTTAAATATATGTGATAAGATACATTAAGTAGAATAAACTTAATAATAATTTGGAATAAAGGAGAAATAAATTTGTTGAATAAAATATGATCACAATAAATTATTATTCAAATTTATGATTTTAGAAATTGTCAATTTAGGATAATTGGATAATAATATAATAAATTAGTGAGATAAATTTAAATAAATTTTTTTTTGAAGGAGTTAATAAAATTTGAAATTAAATCAACTTAATGAAATACCTTGAATTTAAAAATCAATTTTTGAAGATTAATTAATTTGAAATCTATATGGTTTTAAATTAATTGTTTTATTTTGTTTTTAAAATCTATTTTCTTTTTGGTGGTTTTATTCTCCTACCTCCTTCTTTTTCGGGGACGAAAAATTTTGAGTAGGGGAGAGTGTAACGACCCGTAAATTTTAGTGGTTTGTTAATTTAATTAATTGAATTTTGTGAAATTTTAAAATAATAAAATTTTGAAATAAAAATTTAATAATTGGAATACGTCTATTTAAACATAGCAACTGGTAAATTTTCATTAGATAATATTAAAGTTCATTTTATTGTGTAATTCTATTTCAATTTAAATCAGTTAATATTAGATGATAATAAAATGTTTTCCAAACCTGATTATTTTTCTATAGAAAATTTGTAAATCATCTTCTGAGTGAGACGTCAGATTTCGTTTCTCCAAATTTTGACTGTTATTGCTTTGTTTATCTTATTTCTGGCAAATTAGCAGCATTTTCGGTACCGATTATCGACTTTTGATACGATGATCGTAGCACTGATATCTGTATACTGTTTTGATTAATTTGTCATGTTGACCTCTGCGATATATTCATTTCTGTGATTCGAAGTCCGGTACGCAGCGGAATCTACGGAAAACGGTAATCGTACTGGTACCGAATTCTAACGGTTGATTTCCAAATTCTCTTTCAAATTCCACCGTTTAAATTGAAAAGCTATTGGCTTTTCTAATTCCTGAAATACATCTGTTTACATTTATATCTCATAAATTCTCGTGTGCGTGACTTTTTGTTTCCACTGTTCCAATGTTTCGTTCTTTGTTTTCCTCTAACCCTTCACTTCTTTCTTTCATCATCAGGCTATAAACATTTTCTCCTGTAACCCTCAACATCTCTCTCCTTCAATTCTTTTCGCATCTGCATATTATAGCTTGGAACCCACTCAGCGCACATCCTTCCTCCTGCCGTCCTCCGACCACTAGCAGCCGATCTGTGCCACATCACTACCACCTCAGGCCTCGCTTGCAACCACCCATGCTCACCGAACAACCACATCTCCCCATATCATCTTGCTTGGCCTCCTTTTATATATAGTAAGTTTATAATATAAGCTTATATCCGTGTATCTATATATAAGATTTTGCTGATGTATTTATATATATATATATAATATTTTATACAAATCATTTGTTTACTAAGTATTTTACTGTTGGGTATATATATATTAAGGATTTATGTTTTTGGTCATGTTTATAGAATATTTATATGTAAGGTTTTACTAAGTTTTCGAAATCTTATATAGATATGTATATAATATAAGGATAGCTTTCGTGTATATATGTTAAAGTAACAGCAAGTTTATATAAAGGAAGTGTACTAGTTTATATTATTTTATGTAAGGTTTTATATACATACCTATTGACAGATATTTTAAGTAAAAATATATATAGGTGTATAATAGTTTATATCTTATAAATCTGTTAATTTATATGGTCAGTGGGTAAATTTGAAGTCTGAAGTTTATATATATTTATATATTAGCCCGTATATCTATAAGTTTTAACGCTATCAGATCTGTTATGATCAATATATTTTATAGAGTAAGTTTATATTGTTATATATGTTATAGTACTTTATAATGAATTTGATGTTATATAGTATTATATAATATATTATATGTTATATAATAGGATTGTTTCAAAGTGTTCGTCAGCTGTACTGTTCAGAGAAGAAAAATATTATATAAAGATAGTTATAAGTTGTATATACATATATATTAGCAGTTATATTATATGTTAGTGTGTGTGTGAGTTATATATATATATATATACACACATATATATTAGCTATGCTTCAAGATTTTACAACATATATTTATATTTATAAAATAGTACAGGTCTATACTTGTACTATATATAGTTTGATTTTATAATTGTATAGCATGTGCGTGTGCAGTATATGTATTTGGTAGCTTATATAAATTCATATGGGTTGTAACAGTATTCATATATATATAGTGTCAGATTTATTTTGAAGTAAAGTATGTTTAAAGGTGTATAGGCTATTACTGTATATTATATTATAAGTGTATTGTTGATATCTGATATGTATGGATTTATAAATGTAACTATATATATAGTATAATTTGTATAAAGTCTAGTATTATTCTGGTCAGATGTTTTATTTGTCCATATAAAATTATATGTAGGTTAGTATACATATTGGTGGTTATATTTAATGTTACATACTGTATACATTTGTTTGGTTTTTAAATTTACATATAGAGACTTTGTTTATGTGTTTTAAAATTTAAAACAGTGAGTTTTGAAATCCATGTATATATATTTATTTATTTATATTTTTTTATGTTGAAATTAGGATATTATTTTTGTATATATATACAATTTTATATGTTATACCTATACCAATTCACTTATACCAATTATTTTCATCGATCCAGTTCTGATTCGATTTCGTCAATTTCTATTGTCAACTTTGCTTGTCAAATTCGCGTTCAATCTAGCTTTGCTTTGGATTCGTAACTCATCTAATTCTCGTTCTTCTCTAGCCTTGAAAGGTGAGAAATCACTCACGATTAATGTACTTATATTTATTAAATTTGATTTCAATTGGAACGACAATTAAAATATGCTGCTGTTAGTTATTTACATTGTTATATATGCTATTATTTGTATCTGTTCACCTATGACATCTGACACCATTATCCGTTATTTATCACCGATGATATATGCCTGTTACTGATTGTTATATTATTATCATTACTGTTATCACTCTGCAAGTTCCCTGTTAGTATAGAATTCACTATGGGTTGAAATGATACATACCCGAACGATCTGTAGAATATGAGAAAATCGTTATGGGTTGAAATGATAAACCCAAGCGATTTTCATTGAATTGAATTTGGGATTGCGGGTTGAAATGATATATACCCATATATATATTTAAATTGCGGATTGAAATGATAAATATCCGTATCACTTGACCATAGGATAGAAAATTATATACAGACACCATTGGTCTATATATATATATATATATATTGGAAATGATTTCTATGGTTTTGAAAAGAAATATATGGTTTAAAATAAATATTGATTTTAAAGATTTATTAAAGTTGATTTAATAAATTTGATATATATATATATATATGTATGTATGTTTAAGTATTTATTTAAATTATATTTTGATATAGAGTTCGAAATGATAAAATAAATTAAGGTTGAAAGGATAGATTTGAATTTGATTTGAAATTGTATTTAATTAAGAATTATATTTAATTAAATCTTTCTGAACTTATGGAATTTGGGGTTTTTAAAGGATATGATTTTATAACTTGATTTTGGTTTAAGATGATTTAAAATGAATATTTCAAGTTAAATAAATTGAAGGAAATATTTAGAGATTTGAAATTTGGGCTTTTATTTAAATGATATTGAATTTATTTAGTGAATATTGCAAAACTAAATAATAGTAAAGTGAATTTGATATATATATATATATATATATGAAATTATCGAATTTAGTTTTGAAATGTTGAATTTTTAAAGCTTTGAAATATATTGAAATTGAAATGGCTTATTTTATGGTTCAAATATGTATTTGAAATCGATAAATTGAAATGATTTTCTGAGAAACTGAATCGAATTGAAATTGATGATTTGAGATTTGATTAAATTTGAATTTTGGAATTCGAGTAAAGTTTGAATCGATTTGTGAAATTGGGGAAACTATTTTATTATATAAAGTAATTTTAAATTATATTTAAACTATTTATATTGTTAACCCACTTTTTGGCAAGGTCGAGATATCAAGGAATTAGCAAAAAATCAATGATTACTTGTTCCGAATATTAGTTGTATACCGCAGGTTCACTATGGACATCGATGAATTTTGTCCAAGTCCAAATCAAGTTAGAATTGATATGACACGACGATCAAAGAGGAGGAAGCCAAAGTTGCAAGTTTCAAGTCAATCGGACTTCATATGCTCAAGTTATGATCGATACAAATTTCAGGAATCAACCTCGCTCGGGTGTCGCTTAGCACACCTCACTCGGGTGTCGCTTAGCACACCTCGACCGGGTGTCGCTTAGCACACCTCACTCAAATGACGTTCGGCACAACTGCTTTGTTCGGCATATAAGGAACGTTCGGCATCCATGAACGTTCGGCTATTCTACGATTCGACACGAATTGGTCAACTGGTATTTAAGGTCGTTCGGCATGTAGAGCGTCCGGCCTCACTCCAAGACCGTTCGGCACACCTCACTCTAATGTCGTTCGGCATACCTCCACTCCAAGACCGTTCGGCATACCTCACCCCAGTATCGTTCGGCATACCACCACTCCAAGACCGTTCGGCATACCTCCACTCCAATGCCGTTCGGCACACCTCACTCTAATGTCGTTCGGCATACCTCCACTCCAAGACCGTTCGGCACACCTCACCCCAGTATCGTTCGGCATCTGGAGACGTTCGGCATGATGGAGGTTCGGCACTAAGGATCGCTCGGCATTGCACCTCGCACCTCCATATCTCAGTACCTCGCACCTCCATACCTCAGTACCTCGCACCTCCATATCTTGGTACCTCGCACCTCCATACCTCGGTACCTCGGTACCTCACACCTCCCAACGTTCGGCATTCAGCGTTCGACATCCATGGTTCGGCATATGGAGACCACTCCATTTGGGCTGAGGTACTCGGCTACCAGGCCCACCAGGGAAGTCCAACCCATCTTTGTCTATAAATAGAGAGGCAGAGGCACAGTAAAAGGGGATCCTCTCTCCTACTCTCTAACTTTCTATTTCCTAAGGCTAAGGCTATCCTACCAGTTTGTAACTGTAATTAATTCGAACATTAATAAAAAGGAAATTTCTAGAGTGGACGTAGGCCGGAGTCAGCCGAACCACTATAAATTCTTTGTCTTTACCGCTTTCATTTTAATTTCTGTTATTCTTCATATTAACATCCTCTACATACATTCTATCTGTGAGCGGTGATTGTTATTTGGTGCTTTCATTTGCATTTGGGGGTTAGTGACCAATTTTGGCGCTAACACTTTGGTGCTTTCACTGAGAACGCAAACACTTGGGAATTTTGGAGCTAGGAACTTGGATTCTAGAAAGCAATGGCCAGGCCATCAACTAGGAAGCAAGCGACAGGAAGGAGCAATCAGGAAGGGAGTCAAGAAGCTTCCTCTGGAGCTGGAGAGGGCCGAGCCTCGATCTACATCACTCGAAACGAGATGGAGGCAATGATGGACTCGATTCACGAAAGATTGATGAAGAGCCAACAAGAAGCGATGCAGAGCTTCTTTGAACAGATGAGAACAGCCGGAGCACAGAACTTAGGACCGGCTGCAGTTGCTGTCGATATGGGGCAGGAAACTAGAGCTACAGAGAATGCTGAAGGTCAGAACCAAGAACAAAATGCGGTGCCCGAAGGCAATCAACAAGGGCTTGGGGGAAGACCCTCAGGATCTGACATTGGAAGACCCACGGACGGAGCTCAGCAGGCTAGAGCTAACGCCAACATTAATGAACCACATGAAGAATATTACCCAGAATACCCTTCGAGACCTGGGGGGCAGGATAGAGGCATGTTGAGGGGACAACCCCTTGATGAAGATGAAAGGATGGCTGGATTAGTGCGGCGAATAATGAGAGGAGGATTGTCAAGCGGAGGCTTAGAGGATGTCAGTCGGAGCCCGTTCACTCCGAATATCAGGAATGCGAGGAATCCTCCAAAGTTCAAGTTACCCACGCTGGATACTTATGACGGAAAGTCAGACCCGACCATGCACATTACCAGATACATCAGGCATATGGAAGTGCTGGGGGCATCCGAGGAAGTGATGGCACGATGCTTCCCTTTATTTTTATCAGATTTGGCTGCGCTTTGGTTCAAACAACTAGAGACTGGATCAATCAGGACATGGGGTGAGCTAGTGGAATGCTTCATGAGACAGTTTAGGGTCCATGTGACGCGACCCAAGAGTGTGATGACTTTAGCCTCGATAAAGCAAAGGACCGGAGAGTCCATAAAAGATTTTCTATTGCGATTCAATGTAACGGTGGCTTCTGTAGATCGCCCGGATCCATCAATGATTTTGATGGCGGCAGTAGCAGGAATTGCAGAAGGCACCGAATTCAAAGATTCTCTGACCAGAGACCCACCGCAAGATCTAGGAGAGTTTTATCATGAAGCTGAAAAATTCATTCTACTAGAGGAATCACGAGCCGAGAGGCAGGAAATAAACACTACACGAAGCGAAGGAACCGCAGGAGGACAGTCTGGAGCAGACAAAGGAAAGAGAAAGCAGGACGATGCACAGGACGGTCCTGATAAACGGAAGAAATTCTGGGAACCCAGATTCAGGCAATACACCGGTTTGACGGCAAGCCTGGAACGAATTTACACTGAAACTCGGGGGCAGCTCCCTTATCGAAAGCCGCCGAGAAGAGATCCCACAGAGCGGGAACGCAGAACTGGAAAATATTGCCTATTCCATGAGCTGGATGGGCACACGACCGATGAATGCCGCCACCTAAAGGATGAGGTGGACGAACATGCTAGGAGTGGTAGATTGCCACAATATGTCAGAGAACCGACAGCAGCGGTAAGGCCTGAACAGCCACCGCCTCCACGTAACAGGAACGATCCAGGATCGTGATCACGACTCGTCATCAACTGATCATGATGGCAAGGGCCAAGTTCAAGATATGAACTCTGGTCAATCACTTTTCTTAGATTTGCTTTCAAAATAAAACGGCTATTCCACTCACTCATGTATGGGAACCAGAGAGATCCCTAGGCATGCTCTGAGATGGTATAGACCGTTCAGCCCGGAGAGGCGTTGTTTAGTTTTTCCCTGATGTTTGAGATTGAACATCTAGGGTCTGAATTTAATAAATAAACTTGAATTTCCTGAATAAGCCTTTGACCGGAGAGTTAAAGGATGAATATTACGTACTGATACAAAATGATGATCGCTTTATGGCCCTACCCGGAGAGACGGGGTCCGGAGTGCAAGAAGTGAGTTGCTTCGCCGGAGAGCGACAGGATCGACTCACTTAAGCATCGTTTCTCATTCACTGGAGAGTGACGGGATGGGATCTAGCAAGAGCCCGGAGAGGCTATGATCGGCTTAAAGATTTTGGCCATGACATCGCTTAATGTTCAGAAACACTGAACCGGAGTGCAGGAAGTGAGTCGCTTCGCCGGAGAGCGACAGAATCGACTTGCTTAAGCGCTGTTTCCCCTTCACCGAAGAGTGACAGGATGGGATCCAGCAAGGGCCCAGAGAGGCTATGATCGGCCGACGATTTAGGCCAAGATATCGCTTAATGTTCAGACACACTGAACCAGAGTGCAAGAAGTGAGTCGCTTCGCCGAAAAGCGACAGGATCGGCTCACTCAACGTTGTTTCCCCTTCACCGGAGAGTGACAGGATGGGATCCAGCAAGAGCCCGAAGAGGCTATGATCGGTTTAGAACAACCAAGACATCGCTATATGCCCTAACTAGGGCCGGAGTGCAAGGGATAGAAAGCAACGCCGGAGTGCAACATGATCTTTCTATTCAATCGTTAAGTCTGGAATGGACTTAGCAAGGTTCCGGAGTGACCATCGATAGTTCAGAGAGGCTATAGAATTTGGTTACTAACTTCCGTAAGTGGAAGTAGATACTGATTCGGCTTCGAACAGCCATAAATCTGATTGACAATACTAAAGAAATAAATAGAACATAAGCTCACTGCATTCGATCTGAAGCTATTCAAAACATGCCTTTTACCAAAAGACATGTTTTGGGGGGCAAAGTGTTAACCCACTTTTTGGCAAAGTCGAGATATCAAGGAATTAGCAAAAAATCAACGATTACTTGTTCCGAATATTAGTTGTATACCGCAGGTTCACTATGGACATCGATGAATTTTGTCCAAGTCCAAATCAAGTTAGAATTGATATGACACGACGATCAAAGAGGAGGAAGCCAAAGTTGCAAGTTTCAAGTCAATCGGACTTCATATGCTCAAGTTATGATCGATACAAATTTCAGGAATCAACCTCGCTCGGGTGTCGCTTAGCACACCTCACTCGGGTGTCGCTTAGCACACCTCGCCCGAGTGTCTCTTAGCACACCTCACTCAAATGACGTTCGACACAACTGCTTTGTTCGGCATATAAGGAACGTTCGGCATCCATGAACGTTCGGCTATTCTACGATTCGACACGAATGGGTCAACTGGTATTTAAGGTCGTTCGGCATGCAGAGCGTCCGGCCTCACTCCAAGACCGTTCGGCACACCTCACTCTAATGTCGTTCGGCATACCTCCACTCCAAGACCGTTCGGCATACCTCACCCCAGTATCGTTCGGCATACCTCCACTCCAAGACCGTTCGGCATACCTCCACTCCAATGCCGTTCGGCACACCTCACTCTAATGTCGTTCGGCATACCTCCACTCCAAGACCGTTCGGCACACCTCACCCCAGTATCGTTCGGCATCTGGAGACGTTCGGCATGATGGAGGTTCGGCACTAAGGATCGCTCGGCATTGCACCTCGCACCTCCATATCTCAGTACCTCGCACCTCCATACCTCAGTACCTCGCACCTCCATATCTTGGTACCTCGCACCTCCATATCTTGGTACCTCGCATCTCCATACCTCGGTACCTCGCACCCCCATACCTCGGTACCTCGCACCTCCCAACATTCGGCATTCAGCGTTCGGCATCCATGGTTCAGCATATGGAGACCACTCCATTTGGGCTGAGGTACTCGGCTACCAGGCCCACCAGGGAAGTCCAACCCATCTTTGTCTATAAATAGAGAGGCAGGGGCACAGTAAAAGGGGATCCTCTCTCCTACTCTCTAACTTTCTATTTCCTAAGGCTAAGGCTATCCTACCAGTTTGTAACTGTAATTAATTCGAACATCAATAAAAAGGAAATTTCTAGAGTGGACGTAGGCCGGAGTCAGCCGAACCACTATAAATTCTTTGTCTTTACTGCTTTCATTTTAATTTCTGTTATTCTTCATATTAACATCCTCTACATACATTCTATCTATGAGCGGTGATTGTTATTTGGTGCTTTCATTTGCATTTGGGGGTTAGTGACCAATTTTGGCGCTAACATATATATTTTAACTTAATAAATTATTTTTAATATAAACCATTTTATTTTATACATGATTTTAAATATACTAATTATTTTAATATAAATTGTTTTAACTTATAACTATTTTATATAAATTATTTTATTTTATAAACTATTTTATTTTATATACTATTATAAATATCTAAACTGTTTGAAGGAAAGTGTTATGATTTCGAAGTGTTATGATTTCCAAAGTTATGAATTTCAAAGTATTATGATTTCCAAAGTATTATTATTTCAAATTGTTGGTTTCGAAAGTATTATAACTTTGAAAGTGATATGATTTTTGGAAATGGATATATATTTGAAGTGAAAATGATATCGTATTGATTTGGTTTTGAAATGAAAATGATATTTTGGTTTTGAAGTATAAACTACTTTGAAATGACCGCGGTGTTATAATTACGATTGGTCGTTAAAGAGACCGGGATCGGATATGGGAATACTCTCAGTCGATACCGAAAACCACTTTAACAACTATGTACGCGGTGGAGATTCCAGAATGAAGTAGGATGGTGGCGATGATCCTAAAGGTATATACATGGACCCAACTCCCGTGAGTTGGCATAAGGTGGCTAAAACAGGAGCGATCTCGGGCCAATGAGGTAGCACCTCTGATCGGACACATTTCTTCGATACTATTCTATTACTTTGTGATTGATTTGGTGGCCACCCTTCGATTTTTGATTTGGGAGTGTGTTCCGAGGTGGGCGGTAGTGGCTGCTATGTGTTTCCACCAGCCCGTGTGCGTAATTGGTATATCTACCCTGGCATTGCCTTGTTGTGCCGTGTCACCTACCATATCGAGCTTTACTACGAGTTTGGTTTTGTGCCATAACCTGTGGAGTATTTAGGGTAGCTCCTGATCTGGAGGTACGCTGTTACTAGATAGACTACTGGGACTATTATGTGTTAAGGTGGAAAATGTAAAGCCTTAATGCTATTTAAAAGTAAGTTTATTTTACTATTAGACATTATTATAATAGTGAATATTACTACATAGTAGATAGTTTAATGGATCCTTAGAGGATGGTTATCCCAAACATCCTTTGAGTTACTTATATTTCAGTTGATATTTCACTTGAGTTGGATTTATTGATATAAGATGTTAATCTTGACTCGAGTGTTTTGTGTTTTGCTTTACGCTCGGGTTAGACTGAGTGGTTCAGTGTTCGAGACTCACCTTTGGAGTTGGAGCTTCGCTTGGAGATCCAGCTTTCAGTTATTCAGTTGATCCCAGTGATGTATTCTGATCTTGTATTTGACTATTGTATTGAAACATCTATGTATTCAAGACTTCTATTGTATCTTCTTTAACTCTGTTATATATATAGTAGTTTCATGAACTACTATTCTTTTGTTTCCGCTGCATTATTTTATATTACTCTGTGTTTGTGATTCTGTGATTATTTATTTACTGTATATGCTGAGTTTGCCAAATATAAAAATTAACAAATCTGATATTTTGAGCAATTCAAGTCCGACATGTATGGATGCGAATGGTTGAAAATTTTAGGTTGTTACATACTATCTGCTTGGTGTTGGAGGATGAATTGGAGATCCTGAAACATGAGTGACTATGGTGTGTAATCGTGGTCCTCACCCTCTAGATCCCAGCTTGGTAGGGCTAGATGCATGAATTGAAGGACTGGTTGCTCTAGAGCTATGAAGTCCTACCTAAAAATCATGAACATAAGGCAAAGAAGCTAGTGGTGGCTGAAGGGCTGCACTGGCGTCACTACTGGTACCAACTCCACTCTCTCTAGTCCGAACTGATCTGCATAGTCAAGTGAGAAGTGATCTAATAAGTCCTAACCCTCTCTTCTATTCCAGCTGCTTCTCATGAATCGTTTGAATCAGTTGTTCCTGCATATCAAGTCTTGTAATAATACGAGCTTCGGACGGAGATGTATGCATAGGAGAAGTACGATGCAGAGACAATGAACTAGGGATGTCTTCTTTTTCCAACTCATGAACTGGAGTCTCAATAGTAAACTCATCTACCGTGATGGTATCTTCATCGCCTTTAAAACCTTATCATCAAAGTCACTCGAATACAGATGTCTAATCGATGTTTCATCATCTAATACAACTCCAAAAATTCAAAGAATTATCGTAATCAAATTTCCACATGGATTACACCTTCTCTTTTCTCCTAAGTGATTTTCCATTATGTTATTCATTATTGCATTAACCTAGTTTACCTGAATGTCTCCCAAAATAGTATACGTCACTTTACGAACCAATAATAAATCTCATCGAAATTGCTCATTTTTGGTATTAAATTGTGTTAAAGGTTCGAATGATAATGCCAGCCAAGTGATTTAGGTTTGAAGCAGTCCAATTTCCATTAGTGCTGCGAAGTATTTGGCATATAATAAACTCTGTATCAAAAATAATTTCATCTAACGGCATTCCTTCGAATGAAATTCCTAATATTTTGCCTAATTCATACCCATTTAAGGCAATGTCTACATCTTTGACACTAGTATATAGAACTAAACCATTATCATTATGACCAACTAGATTAGCATAGAAATTGCTATACATCAGGGATATATATTGATTGCATAGCCATTCAAATTAACAAGATTCACTAACTCGATGTGGGTAAACAAATTCCAAATATCATACAAGTTTAGAGAGTTCAATTTTATCGATCGTCCGCCTAGGTGCTCGTTGGTCATCAAAGTCTTGAACTTCTAGATGTTTTCTTGTTCATTTTTCAGCCAATTTAAAATTTTATTAGTGAGTAATTCATCGATAGATACAAAGGAGGTTGATGAGATACTCCTTTTCCCTCTTGCCATAGCCAAAGATTTGATTTTTTTTTTCAAAATTTGAAGAGATTAGAAAAATTAGGGGCTAGAAAATGAGTCTAGGGTTTTTGAATTCGTTTTTAATTTTAGGGGAAATGAAAATAGAAAGAGAGGGAAGTTTATAAAGGATTCGGATCTAATACAAAAATCCATCGCTGGTGGATCGATTGCACTCGACTGGTGCACCAGTGGGGCATTTTTGTTTAAGTGATTTTGAAATTAAAAGATAGTTTTTATATTTATATTTTTATTATAATATATATATGTTTAAATACTTTAAGTCCTTATAGATAATAAGATAATTTATGTTTTAGTGTTGAATTACAGTTTCTATATTATTATGACTTTACAAATTTTGATAAATTTTTACTAGAAATTAAATATACATATTTAATTTTAAAGTGCTATTAAATCTAAGAATTTTGAAAATTAATTAAGTAAAATACCTTATAAATTTTATGACCTTGCTTATAAAACTTAATTTTGATATATATTTTTGTTAAAAAAATTATTTTAATAATACACCTAATTTTAATAAGGTTTATTAGTATATATATTGAATCTAAAAAGTGATATAAATGTTTTGAAAATACTTTTAAATTACATTATTTATCGAACAAATTCCTAATTCTCATCGTAATCTATTATACATATTTTCATTTAATGGTTTTGTCAATATATCTGCAATTTGTTTTTCAGTATTTACAAATTATAAAGTAATATTTTCTTTTTCAAAATGATCTCTTAAAAATAGCGTCTTATATCAATGTGCTTGGTTCTAGAGTGATTTACTGGATTTTTTGCTAAATTTATTGCACTAGTGTTATTATAGTAAATAAGTGATTTAGTTAAATTTACATCAAAATCCTTTAGTGTTTGTTGAATATAAACTATCTAAGCGCAAGCTAAAGCTGCTGATATATATTCTTCTTCACATATGAATAAAGATACGTAGTTTGATTTCTTATAGAACCACGAAACTAAAGATTTACCTATAAAGTGATAAGCCCCGTTATTATTTTATCTGTACGACATCCACCATAATCATCATCGCTGTATGATACCAATTCGAATGGACATCCTTTTGGATAAAAGAGACTGTAATCTTTAGTTCCAATAAGATATTGTAAAATTCGTTTAAGAGCTCTGTGATTCTTTTGGATTGGTTTGAAATCAAGCGCAAAGACACACACTCAACATTAAATCGGGGCGCCTTGCTGTTAGATAAAATGATGATCTAATCATACTGCTATAAAGTTTCTGATCAACATCCTTACCATTTTCATCTATATTTAGGTGAATAGTTGTACTTATTGGCATTGGCTTACTAGTCATATTATCAACATCAAATATTTTAATTAGATCTTTACAATATTTCTTGTGAAATAAAAATTTCATTTTCTAGTTGTTTAATTTATAACCCAAGAAAATAACTTAATTTGCTCATATGGGACATTTTAAATTCTTTTCTCATTGTTCCAGAAAAATCCATGTAAAGTTTTTCATTAGTGGAACCAATCATCAACATATATTTAAATAATTGATAAATCATTATATTCACGATTTACAAAAAGTATTGAGCCAAAATTTTCATTTCAAAGCCAGAATTTATTAAATAGCTTTTTAGTCTATCATACCAAGCATGTGGTGCTTGTTTAAGTTTATAAACATGATATGGATATTTTTCGTTTTTAAATAAGGGTGGTTGTTCAACATAAACATATTCTTTTACAAAACCGTTTAAGAAAGCACTTTTGTGACGCCCCACCTCTATACTCACACTAGCCAAGGACACTATGGGGTAATGCCGTCGACTAGCATAAAGAATAAGGCTGTTGAGGAGTGACCATCTGTGTAATTGCTTTGTGCGAGTACCGATATGCCAGATAATATAGGTTACATTTCATTTCAAGAGGAAATCCGACATATCCAATACAAACTCAAAGCTACCACATAGTGGCTAGGTGGACTTCAGAAACAAATATAGAACTAAACATAACACAAATCAGTCACAGATATTCATATCACAAAGGCGGAAACAGATATGAATATTACACATAAAAGTGTACATCAAAATAGTGGTCAAACTAGACACACTACATCACATAAGAATAGATACAAGTACAAGACAAAAAAATAAGTATACAACAAGGAGTCTCTATCACAAATGTATACTAACAAATACTACTGTACTAAAGTAGTTAGCCAAAAGTCAGGTAACAGACCCTGATAAGAATTCATGCAGGAGCACCTGAAATACCTTGGTCTGACCCGAGTATTATTTAAGAAGAAAATAATAAACGGACCAGTCTAGCTATAAATATCAGATAAAATGAGATAGGATAAGAGATATCACAAAAACGTATGATAACAATAATGCCATACTGTGACAAGTATACATCCGATAACAACAAAAATCATACAATATCTCAAATATTCTCAAACACCAAAAGAATGTCATATTCTTTAAATTATTCACCAAACACAAATATTGATAAAGCTTATCAATGCAATCCACGAAAATTGGTGAAACACAAATTCAAGAAATCATCAATTAGAAATCCAGAAATCACAAAGAGGGAGGCCTATCACAAACGGGAGCATGAAAACTCACCTACACGTGCATCACAAACGGAACGCTATTCCATGGTCGCTAACCATCAATTTGAGCCGAAGCTCTACAAACGGCCCAAAGACCATGGGTCGCTACCTCACCAAATTGAACCGAAGTTCCACAAACAGGGTTTTTAGTCCCCATACAAAAAATAGACATCGCACATCGCTAGTCTAAATCACAAAATGATCATCATCGATCAATAAAAAGTGTAAATCACACTAAGCTAGTAAATAGATGAGTTTAGCTTCATGTCCCATAACCACTGGCTTAACTTAAATATTTACGAACATATTGTAGATTTCCACTCGAAAATTGTCACAAGAGTTCAATCGAACAAGTCCAAGAATTAACCGACGAAGTAAACGCAAACGTTTCATACCACTTGTTTTACTAAGCCGTTTAATTAGATTTCTCATATGAATGAGGTAAAGGTTTGTATATACTAATAGATTGGGAAACGGTTTTATAAACGAGCTTTGTATTAAAAATAGAGTTGAAATCATTTTTGTATAAGAGTTTGAATATTTACTACTAGTATAGAAACCTTTGTAATTTAAAGTGACAAGTCACAGAAATGATTATAGAAACAATCAATCACCAAAAATTCACATACGAAGACGTGAATCAAATCCAAAGAAATCGATACCAATCCATCAAAATGGATGTTGCCAAATATCCCGAAAAAGAAATTATCAAAGTTAACTAAAGTGATAACAACTAATCGGAGAAAGGAGAATCGATCAAAAATTGGAAATTCACACAAATTTGCCTAAAATAGGCAAAATAAACATTTCCCAGAATCAGTCGACTAGACTACAGGGTCAGTCGACTGACACAGACCTGGAAACACTCGGTTTCCAGGCTCAGTCGACTGATACAGACCTGGAAACACTCGGTTTCCAGGCTTAGTCGACTGACTCAATGTCTTAGTCGACTGATATAGGGGCAGAGAATTTTCTGCCCCCTGGTTCAGTCGACTTACCTCCTGGTTCAGTCGACTGAACCTGCTTCATCAGCAGTTTCAGCCTAGCCCCCTTGTGGGGAAAAATGAATAACATGGAACGGAAGCGAACGGGCGAGCAACAACGACTAGGGATTTATGCCAAGCGACAACCCACCCTGGTATGGCCCTCCGAAACACCCCACTAACGTGTTCAAACATCATAGGTTGGATTTTTAAAGATTTGACCTCAAAACACCAAAAATTGGAATATTCACCAATTCAATTCAAATCAAAAGCAAATGAACATAAATAAGTGTTAGGAATCCATACCTAACAACAATGATAACTATAGAAGTAGATGTGAGTTCAAAAACTCACCTTTAAACCCAAAAACACAAGAGAGAAGCTATAGAGCAAGGCAAGAACAATCACTCTTCAATTTTAACCCAAGAAGCTTCTATCTAAGCTCAAAAGAAAAACATTTCCTAAGTTAGGGTTTAGGAAATTTTTGAAATTGAAGAGGAAATGAGATGGAGAAGATGAAGAGGATGCTTACCTAAGCTTCTCTTAGATTTTAGAGCTAGAACTTGAGTTTGCAAATGAATCTAGGGCTTAGGAATTTCTAATTCCTTTTCTCTTCCCCCATTATTCTAAAGCTTGAAGTGTTAGGAAATGATAGTGTATGAAGAGGAGAGGGGGTGGAGTTAGGATATAAGATGAGTTGGGTTAGTGGGCTGAAACCCAAACCCAAAGCCCTAAGTGAAAATGTCAAAATTCTACTCCACTCCAAACATATCGATGTTTATACTCAAAAAGGTCGCAAATGCCATTTTGGACTCAATGGAAGTGGTCTCTAGTCCCAAATCGACTATTTGCAAAAAGTGACATTTTGGACATGAATCCGACTAACGATGCTATATTTAAATAAAATATTTAAATATACAATCGTAAAATATGCGAGTTGTTACAGACTACCCTCCTTAAAGAAATTGCGTCCTTGAAATCTTTAAGAAATAAATAAGAAGTAACAACCATAAGAGCATATCAACACAAAAAGAAAAAATTTGAAATAAAAAGTTCACCTTAAGGAGCACGAGAGAGCAAGTCCGGATGTGTTCGCTCGATGAATTCTCTGGATTCCCAAGAGCAATCCTTAGGAATTGAGGACCATTGAACTTTCACAAGAGGAACATCTTTATTTCGAAGGCGTTTAACCTTCGAAGCAATGATACAAATAGGATGTTGCTCATAAGTCAAATTAGGCGAAACTTCAATTTCTTCAATAACACCGGGCTCAAGAATAGAATCGGAATCTCGAAGGCATTTCCGTAGTTGAGAGACGTGGAATGCGTCATGAATAGCAGAAAATTGAGCCGGTAACAAAAGGCGATAAGCCACGGAACCAATGCGTTCGGTGATGGGAAATGGCCCAATATAACGAGGTGCTCATTTTCCCGATCGACTAAAACGCACAACACCTTTCATAGGTGAAACACGAATAAACACAAAATCTCCCATAGAAAATTCTAATTTCCTTCTTCGATTATCGGCATAGGATTTTTGTCTACTTTGAGCTTCTTTCATCCTATGACGAATAAGGTCAATCTTTTCTGTGGCACCCCGAATAAAATCTAGACCTAAAACCAGCTTCTCACCGGCTTCAAGCCAACACGAAGGAGATCGGCATGGCCTTCCGTATAGTGCCTCGAAAGGCGCCATACCAATACTAGATTGGAAGCTATTATTATAGGAAAACTCGACAAGAGAAATATGATCTTCCCAACTTCCACCAAAATCAAGAACACATGCACGAAGAAGATCTTCAAGAGTTTGATTCACACGCTCAGTTTGTCCATCGGACTGAGGATGATAAGCGGTGCTAAAATTAAGCTTCGTTCCCAAAGCTTTTTGAAGACCTTTCCAAAATCCACTAGTAAACAATGGATCATGATCGCTAACAATAGAAGTAGGAACTCCATGCAATCTAAAAATTTCCTTGACAAAGAGTTTAGCCAAAATAGGTACGGTCCGATTGGACCGAACGGGAAGAAAATGGGCGGATTTTTTAAGTCTATCTACTATCATCCATAGGCTATCATGACCCGAACGAGAACGGGGAAGTCCGTCAATAAAGTCAATGGAAATTTGATCCCACTTCCAAATGGGAATGTCCAAAGGTTGCAATAACCCACCGGGCCTTCGATGCTCGGCCTTCACGAGTTGGCAAGTCATGCAATGCTTAATAAAGTTAGCAATATCAGATTTCATTCCATCCCAATAATAAAGTCGCTTCATGTCAGCATACATTTTACTACTACCGGGATGAATGGTAAATTTAGAACGATGAGAATCTTCTAATATGTCTTTACGAAGATCAATAATATTTGGCATAATAAGTCTACCAAATTTTCGAATACCGCCACGAGCATCAATATCAAAGTCTTTCAAACCTTCAATATCAATTTTATCCCTACAACTTTGGCTAAGAAGAACCAATTCGGGATCATGCTTTTGAGCTTCAAGAATGCGGTCTAAAAGAGAAGGATGAGCCTCAAGGCTACATAAAACAAGAGATGAATATGAATTGGATTCACGATCTCGAATCTCACAAGTGGATAAAGTCGCGAGATCATTCCATTCGGATATCATCATGGAAACAACCGCTTGTTGCTTTCGGCTAAGGGCATCGGCAACACGATTTCCCTTTCCGGGAGTATAAAGAATATCAGGATCATAAGATGCAAGGAACTCGAGCCAACGTTGTTGACGCAAATTAAGTTCCTTTTGCGAAAATAAATACTTCAAAGATTTATGATCGGTGTAGAGAACAAATTTCTCTCCCAAAAGATAATGACGCCAAATTCTAAGGGAGAAAACAATAGCCGCGAGCTCTAAATCATGAGTGGCATATCTAGTCTCGGAAGGCTTTAATTACCTAGAAGCATAAGCGATAACATGTTCCCTCTGCATGAGAACGGCTCCCAAACCAACACGACTAGCATCGGTGTAAACAATAAAGTCTTGGTTCCCATCGGGAATCACAAGAATAGGAGCATCGGAGAGGAGTTCTTTTAGTTTCTGAAAAGCAGCTTCATATTTTTCTGACCAAATGTATTTTACTCCCTTCTTTGTCAAATTAGTAAGAGGTACGGAAATTTTAGAAAAGTCTTTTATGAACCGACGGTAATAGCCCGCCAATCCGAGAAAGCTATGAATTTCCATAACACTCTCCGGTCTCTTCCAATTTTGAATCGCTTCAACCTTTGAAGGATCCACGGAAATTCCGGATTCATAAATAATATGCCCTAAAAATTTCACACGAGATTTCCAAAAATGGCATTTAGAAAATTTTGCTTTCAATTGGTTGCTCCTAAGAGTTTCCAACACAATCGGAAGATGATTTTCATGCTCTTCCTCGGTTTTAGAATAAATAAGAATATCATCTATAAAGATGAGAACAAATCGATCGAGGAAGTCTTTGAAAACTCGATTCATAAGGTCAACGAAATAAGCTGGAGCATTCGTTAAACCAAATGGCATAACAAGCCATTCATAAGATCCATAACGAGTACGGAACGATGTCAAATGAATACTATCCTCTGCAATACGAAGCTGATGAAAACCGGTTGCTAAGTCTAACTGTGAAAAGACTTTAGCACCACTAAGTTGATCGAATAAATCATCAATCCGAGGCAAGGGATATTTATTCTTGATGGTGAGATCGTTAAGCTTGCGGTAGTCAACGCAAAGCCTAAGTGTACCATCAGATTTCTTCACAAAAATAGCTGAAGCTCCCCATGGAGAGGAACTAGATTGAATAAATTGCTTCGCTTCCAATTCGGATAATTGTTTCCGCATCTCCTCATTTTCCTTATTGGACATACGATAAGGATGACGAGTGATAGGTAGAGCTCCAAAGATTAGATTGATTTTGAACTCAATTGCTCGCTTAGGTGGTAATCCTAAATCGGGCTCAAATATGTCGGGAAATTCACGAACAATGTGAATGAGAGAAATAACATCTTCCTCATCATCATTATCATCATCATGAGGATTTAGAGAATACAAGGATGCTTTCGAATTGGAATCTGAATCTTTAAGAACAAGAGAAATCTGCTTAAAAGATTGAGGATGTCGAAGATATATAGTCCGCTCAGGACATAGGATATGGGCTTCATAACGGTTAAGCCAATCCATTCCCAAAATCATTCCGAAACCAAGGTAACACATAACATGCAAATCGGCTCGGAAAGCATAATTACATAAAATAATTTCGACATCTTTACAAAGTAAACTGAGTATTGCGGATCCACCAACCGGATTCGCAATCCTCAATGAAGTCATCAAGCCAATAAAATTCAAAGACAAAGCATCAACAAGTTCTTTTGATATAAAAGAGTGAGATGCACCCGTATCAAAAAGGACTCGAATAGGAAGATCACGAAATATAATAATGCCATCAAGGATAGAATGAGAAATACCTTGACCACGAGAAGTGTTAGTAGGTGCTTGTACAACATTTAGCTTGCCTTCCTTCTTGCTTTGAAGTTTGGGACACAAAGATATAGTATGACCCGAACTCTTGCAATAGCGGCAAGTAAGAGACTTCAGACACTTGTTTGCATAATGATCCTTAGAACCACAATTGTAACATTCTCCACGACTAAAGGTAGGAGTCTTTGCTACCGAAGTTGCTTGCTTCCCTTTCTTGTTGGGATTAGACTTGAATTTAAAAGGTCTCTTCTTATTGATGTTTTGTTTGACTTCAACATCACTTTCTTTATCGACCTCTTCGAGTCAAAGAGCGATATCAACAAGCTGATCGAAAGAAACTTCTAATTTTAGAAGTAATGGCTTTTTGAGGTTCTTATTCAATCCATAAACAAATCTTTGATTTTTCTTCAATGGGGTATTAATATACTCGACCCCATATTTAGATAGAGATTCGAAAGAAGCGACGTAATCCGTCACAAAAGATTCACCTTGAACAAGGTCAATGAAGCATCGGGCCAAAGTTACTTTTTCAGCCTCCAGCACAAACTTCAATTCGAATCTTTCCCGGAATTGCTCCCAAGTAAGATCCGCTTCGATAATCTCAGAAACCAAAAGCTCATACCAATCTAATGCTCTTTCTTAGAGCATGCTAGAAGCCACTTGGACTCGATGTAGATCAATAAGGTTCATGCGGGAAAAGATGCGATCGCATGTCCTAAGCCAAGCTTGGACTTCTATAATGCTCTCGGAACCCTTGAAAGGCTTTCCACCCAAGTTGGTGTAATCCCTGCACAAGCATGCAAACCCCGATTTAGGATGAGTAGGCTCTGGAATGGGTCTGACAGCTTGAGCATTCTTTACAAGATCTAAGAGCTGCTGGGCAGACATAAATACTCCATCCCGAGGAGTAGCACTGGATTGACCAGTGCTGGGATGGCATGATCTAACCATTTCCCTTCTTTAAGAAAGAAAGAAAGAAGAGGAAAAAGGTTATTCACAAAATGAATATCAAACAAACTTGTTCGATAAAACAAGGCATCATAAAAAGAAATAGGATAGAACGGTACGAAGACTCGAATTAAATCCTATGGCACGAATCCTAAGAAAGACTTAGGACAATGATCCTTGCTAGATTATTCTATATTGTTCCGAAGTTGGCTCTGATACCAAGCTGTGACGCCCCACCTCTATACTCACACTAGCCAAGGACACTACGGGTAATGCCGTCGACTAGCACGAAGAATAAGGCTGTGGAGGAGCGACCATTTGTGTAATTGCTTTGTGCGAGTACCGATATGCCAGATAATATAGGTTACATTTCATTTCAAGAGGAAATCCGACATATCCAATACAAACTCAAAGCTACCACACAGTGGCTAGGTGGACTTCGAAAACAAATATAGAAATAAACATAACACGAATCAGTCACAGATATTCATATCACAAAGGTGGAAACAGATATGAATATTACACATAAAAGTGTACATCAAATAGTGGTCAAACTAGACCCACTACATCACAAAAGAATAGATACAAGTACTAGACAAAAGAATAAGTATACAACAAGGAGTCTCTATCACAAATGTATACTAACAAATACTACTTACTAAAGTAGTTAGCCAAAAGTCAGGTGACGGACCCTGATAAGAAGTCATGCAGGAGCACCTGAAATACCTCGGTCTGACCCGAGTATTATTTAAGAAGAAAATAATAAACGGATCAGTCTAGCTATAAATATCAGATAAAATGAGATAGGATAAGAGATATCACAAAAACGTATGATAACAATAATGCCATACTGCGACAAGTATACATCCGATAACAAAAAAAATCATACAATATCTCAAATATTCTCAAACACCAAAAGAATGTCATATTCTTTAAATTATTCACCAAACACAAATATTGATAAAGCTTATCAATGCAATCCATGAAAATTGGTGAAACACAAATTCTAGAAATCATCAATTAGAAATCCAGAAATCACAAAGGGGGGAGGCCTATCATAAACGGGAGCATGAAAACTAACCTACACGTGCATCACAAACGGAACGCTATTCCATGGTCGCTAACCATCAATTTTGAGCCGAAGCTCTACAAACGGCCCGAAGACCATGGGTCGCTACCTCACCAAATTGAACCGAAGTTCCACAAACGGGGTTTTTAGTCCCCATACAAAAATAGACATCGCACATCGCTAGTCTAAATCACAAAATGATCATCATCGATCAATAAAAAGTGTGAATCACACTAAGCTAGTAAATAGATGAGTTTAGCTTCATGTCCCATAACCACTGGCTTAACTTAAATATTTACGAACAGATTGTAGATTTCCACTCGAAAATTGTCACAAGAGTTCAATCGAACAAGTCCAAGAATTAACCGACGAAGTAAACGCAAGCATTTCTACCACTTGTTTTACTAAGCCGTTTAATTAGATTTCTCATACTAATGAGGTAAAGGTTTGTATATACTAATAGACTGGGAAACGGTTTTATAAACGAGCTTTGTATTAAAAATAGAGTTGAAATCATTTTTGTAAAAGAGTTTGAATATTTACTACTAGTATAGAAACCTTTGTAATTTAAAGTGACAAGTCACAGAAATGATTGTAGAAACAATCAATCACCAAAAATTCACATACGAAGACGTGAATCAAATCCAAAGAAATCGATACTGAATCCATCAAAATGGATGTTGCCAAAAATCCCGAAAAAGAAATTATCAAAGTCAACTAAAGTGATAACAACTAATCGGAGAAAGGAGAATCGATCAAAAATTAGAAATCCACACAAATTTGCCTAAAATAGGCAAAATAAACATTTCCCAGAATCAGTCGACTGGACTACATGGTCAGTCGATTGACACAGACCTGGAAACACTTGGTTTCCAGGCTCAGTCGACTAATACAGACCTGGAAACACTCCGTTTCCAGGCTCAGTCGACTGACTCAGTGTGTTAGTCGACTGATTCAGGGGCAGAGAATTTTCTGCCCCCTGGTTCAGTCGACTGACCTCCTGGTTCAGTCGATTGAACCTGCTTCATCAGCAGTTTCAGCCTAGCCCCCTTGTGGGGAAAAATCAATAACATGGAACAGAAGCGAACGAGCGAGCAACAATGACTAGGGATTTACGCCAAGCGAGAACCAAGCCTTGTATGGCCCTCCGAAACACCCCACTAACGTGTTCAAACATCAAAGATTGGATTTTTAAAGATTTGACCTCAAAACACCAAAAATTGGAATATTCAACAATTCAATTCAAATCAAAAGCAAATGAACATAAATAAGTGTTAGGAATTCATACCTAACAACAACGATATCTATAGAAGTAGATGTGAGTTCAAAGACTCACCTTTAAACCAAAAAACACAAGAGAGAAGCTATAAAGCAAGGCAAGAACAGTCACTCTTCAATTTTAACCCAAGAAGCTTCAATCTAAGCTCAAAAGAAAAACATTTCCTAAGTTAGGGTTTAGGAAATTTCTGAAATTGAAGAGGAAATGAGATGGAGAAGATGAAGAGGATGCTTACCTAAGCTTCTCTTAGGTTTTGGAGCTAGAACTTGAGTTTGCAAATGAATCTAGGGCTTAGGAATTTCTAATTCCTTTTCTCTTCCCCCATTTTTCTAAAGCTTGAAGTGTTAGGAAATGATAGTGTATGAAGAGGAGAGGGGTGGAGTTAGGATATAAGATGAGTTGGGTTAGTGTGTTGAAACCCAAACCCAAAGCCCTAAGTGAAAATGTCAAAATTCTACTCAACTCCAAACATATCGATGTTTATACTCAAAAAGGTCGCAAATGCCATTTTGGACTCAATGGAAGTGGTCTCGAGTCCCAAATCGACTATTTGCAAAAAGTAACATTTCGGACATGAATCCGACTAACGATGCTATGTTTAAATGAAACATTTAAATATACAATCGTAAAATATGCGGGTTGTTGTAACTTTTAACATCCATTTGATATAATTTAAAATTGTGACAACATGGAAAAGCTAGAAGTATTCCAATTGCTTCAAGTCATGCAATAGGAGAATAAGTCTCATCATAGTCGATTCTTTCCTCCTGATTGTATCCTTAAGCAACCAGTCTAGCTTTATTCCCAACTATATCATCATTTTCATCACTCCTATTTTTATACACCCATTAGTTCCTATTACAGCTTGAACCTTAGGTTTTGTGACTAATTCCCATACATTATTACATTCAAATTGGTTTAATTTCTCCGCACATCTATAATCCTGAATTCGTCTTTTCATGCTTCCTTATAGTTCTTCGGCTCAATTGTAGATATGAATGCTAAGTGACTCATTTCATTTAATTGCCTTTGAGTTAATACTTTAGTTCAGACATCACCTAGTATATTTTCAATAGGATGATCTTTAAAAATTCTTGGGGTTTCTTTATTTTTATTTTCTTCTGGAGAGTTTACTAGAGTAGTTTCATTAGGTTTATCTTGTTATATATTTTGAATAGTAGATAATGGTTGATTAACATTGGTTTTTCAACATCATCATCTATCTTGCTAAAATTTTCATCGAAAGAGACAAGTAAAGTTTCTTCAATTGAGTTAGTTGTTTTATGAATATGCGGTAAGCTTTACTTCTTATGAATAACCAATAAAAATTCCTTCATCGGATTTAGAGTCAAACTTATCAAGATTATCTTTAGTGTTTAAAATAAAACATTTTGATCCCAAAATCTTGAAGTCTGATATTTTAAGTTTACGTTGATAAAAGAGTTCATATGGGGTACTTTTAGTTTTAGGATGTATTGAAAAGTGATTTAGAATATAGCAAGCAGTAGTTACATCTTTAGCCCAGAAATTTTGAGGCGAAATGGTGCTATTTAGCAATTTTTTGGTGCACTCTTGTAAGAATATGTTTTTTCTTTCTACGACACCAATTCTTCATGGTGTTATGGAAAAAGAAAAATTATGGTTGATTCCCTTTTTTTACAAAAGATAGTAAATTCAGCATTATCGAATTCCTCCCCTTCATTATCACTCCGAATATTTTAATCTTTTAAATTCTGAATTCTTTTTAAAAAATTCCTAAATGTTTCGAAAGTACCATTTTATGTTTTAAAAACAAGGTCCAAGTACATCTTGAAAAATTGTCAACAATTACAAAAACAAATTTATTATGATTTATTGATCTAACTTGAATTAGACCAAATAAATCTAGGTAAAGTAATTCCAAAGGTTTATCAGTAGAAATTTCATTAATAGATTTAAAAGACATTTTTTTAGTTTTCCTTTTTGACAAACATCATATAAATTATTTACTTTGAAATTCATTTTAGGTAAATCTCTTACAATTTCATGTTTTGCTAATTTATTTAATAAATTAAAGTTAATTTGACATAATTGTTTATGCCATAGCCATGTATCATCAGAATTTGCTATAAGGCATAAGTTAATATCATTATTAACTTTGATATTTAAAATATAAATATTTCATTTTCTTATACCTTCAATAATTAATATGTTGTCTTGATCAAAAATATTACAACTATCTTTTTCGAATTTAATTCTAAATCCTTTACCACATAGCTAACTGATATAATAGATTATGTTTTAAATTTTTAACTAAATAAACATTAGTAATTAAGGGTGAACTTGGATTGCCATTGTTGTTGATGTCCCCTATTCCAATGATGTATCCTTTTCAATTATCACCGAAAGACATAGTACCTCCATCCATTGGTTTGATACTTGTAAGCATATTGGAGTTTCTCATCATATGGTTAGAACATCTGCTATCTAGAATCCATCTTCTCTTCTTACTCATGTGATGGGATACCTGCAAAAAATAAATAAGTTTATTGGTACCAACTTCCTACACTAGGGTCTCGGGGTTAAGTTTTTGGTAACCATGCCCAGGAGCGTTTGATAGAACCTTTAAAAATCATTAATATTATTATAAACTTCAGAGACAAACTTATTTATATATTTCTCTCTAATGAGATTATTATTAGTTTTAGAAATCCATATTTTTATTGTTTTATTTTCAGAGTTTTCTTTTTCCTTTTTAGAGGTACTAGATTTTTTAAATTTTATATATAGAAAACTATTTTTCTGTGGATTTTTCTTAATTCTTATCCTTTCTAAAACCTAAAACATTTTTATTGTGTGTTGGTCTAGAATTTTTTGTCAAATTTGATAAAATTATCTTTACCTTTAATAAATTTTGAAACATTTGTAGAAACTTTTTCTAACTTTTCTTTAAGCTCTAAATTTTCAAATTCAAGAAATTTTATTTTTGAATTTAATTCACAATTTTCATTTCACAATCTGACAATTTCATTTTTGTATGAATCAACTTCTTTTTCTAGCATATAAATTTTATCTATCAATTTTTCAAATGAGTTTTGTGAATTCACTAATTTTTCAATTATTTTACATAAACTTGCATTTTTTCTAAAGAATAATTTCTTTTTCCAAATATTCTATCTTAGAATTAAATTGTTATTTGAGTCCTTTAAAAATTCATATTCCTTAAATAACTCCGTTTTTCTTGAAATAAAATTTTTATTCCATTTTTTAAAAATTATTTTTCTAAAGATTGTTTTTGAATTTCAATTAATTCTTTCAAAATAGTCTTCTCGTCGTTTAACATAGTTATTTCTGATTCCGCCCTATTGTAGTTAACTATGGTTTCTTTGTGTTTTTCCTTAAATTTCTAAAATTTTAGTCTAATTCTATACAAAATTCAAACAACTCATTATAAAATAAATGTGATTGTACCTCATCTTTTATGGCAATAAAGCAGACATTAGCTTATTCAGTATCTCTATCGCTATCTGAAGATGATAAGGAGCCAAAATCATCCCAAGTGACTTGATATGCCGATTTTTTCTTCTTATCGAATCTATTAATGGTCTTGAACTCCTAATTTCCGTTATTTTGTAGTGGACAATTTTGTATGATGTGTTTGAATTTATTGTAGTCAAAACATTTGAGTCCAGAGCTATTGTCGTTGTTGCCATTTCCTCTCTTACTTGTCTTTTGAATTTTATGTTGTTTTTTAGCTATGAAGGCCATTTCATCTTCATATACTTCAGAATCCTCCTCAACCTGGAATGTTATGGTCCTTTTCTCCTGATTCTAAATTTTTCTAACCTGCAAATTTACTTCATAGGCTATTAGATTACCAATTAACTCTTCAACCTTAAGTTAAGAGAAAAGCCATTAGCTTCTTCAATTGCTAACACTTTTCTCTCCCAGTCATTGGTTAAAGAGTTTAATATTTTTGTAACAATATCAAATTTTGATACGGTTTTACCCAGTCCTACTAGTTCATGTGCAATGTCTTGTAAACGGAACACATATCAGAAATATTTTCATCGTCTTTCATTCTGATATTCTGAAATTGACCTTTTAACAAAGCTATGCGAGATTGTTTAACTTTATTTGTGCCTTGATGAGTGACTTGTAAAGTGTGCCATATATCATAAACAGTTTTGCATATCATAACCTAGTAAATTCATTTTTATTTAAAGCACAAAAGATAATATTCATAGCTTTTGAGTTATTGGGAATAACGTTCTTTTTTTTAAGAGCCCAAGCATTTAATGGAGTGGTTGGAATGTCATATTTTGTTTGTGTGGCATCCCAAATTTCAAGACTATTTTCTTCCATATAAATTCTCATTCTAGTTGACAAAAAGTTGTAATAATTACCAGTAAATAGCGAGGGTGGAGCAGTAGATTGTCATTATATGAAAGTTTTTATGTATGCTACATTATAATATTCAATCAACTTTGTTACAGATTATAAAAATAACCAGCTCTGATACCAAATGAAAGTTTGTAGGATCGTATATTCTATGGCTAAACTATATAAATGTATATAAACTGTATTATAAGCTGAATGTAAATAAAGTAAAGTTAGAAGCTTTCACATAAGACTTTTTATACTAGTTTGGACCACCGTCCTACGTCCAGTCCTAAAATCTCTTATTTTGGCTTTTACTTACTAACACCCTTGCTTAGCCAGAGGAATATGCATATACACTTTCCTAAGCAACTAAATAGATCTTTCACACAAACTTGATAAAATACAGATTTTGGAAGAAGTTGTGTATTCAATACACAGATTTTCCCAATATAGTACAATCTCCTATAACTCACAAGAATGGATTTGTAGATGAATGTGTGGGAGTTTAGGAAGTAAGAAAGCAAAGAATTGATTATTATCAAAGAATGATTTCTGATTTGAAAATATGGAATATACTAGGGTTTTAGAAATTAGAATAGAAAATCAGAGAATAGTTAGATGATAAAACTCGTTTATTTATAGAGTTGAAAAGGTTTGATCAAAAGATTGATTGCATTCCATTGTAGAAGGTCGCATCTGAAGAGAAAGAAACGCGACCGTTGGAGTGAAGAGATATTAAAAACTCATTTTAGGATTTTTGATCTCAATGTGTGTGCCATTGCATCGGTGGACACTTCAAGTCCAAAATCCAAAAGCTTAAAAAGATTTTTAATATGCATAAAAATCACTTTTATGATATTTGAGAAGATGAAATAGTGATGTGAGTTTCTTGTGAGTTTTAACAATATGTATCTTGTTGACTGGGTTTTTAACCCAAAAAAATTCAAAAGGAGTTAGAACATTCAGATTAAGTTAGAACGACTCAAAACTTGACCCAAAGGCCTAAAAGTACAAGACAAAGAAACATAAGAAGTTTGGCTCAGAATTACGCTAACTTTTCGGATCGGTACCGATCCAAAATAATGGCTCGTGTTTCCTTCTAACCAATTGCATTGCACTCTTATGCCTTTACTAAGCTCAACTATCAAGTTTGGTAACATACCAAGCAACCTAGTTCAAGAAGTGAAGACTCATTGGATCCATTCAAATATCGACCCGCTTTTGGACCGAAACAACTAAAATGGACCTACAGAACTCATTCGGGATCGGACTGACTTGAAATTTGGAGGGGAGACTTAGAAGATAGAAAAGAAGGCTCACACCAAAAATGAATTCATTTGGCAAAGACAATTTGGATCTGCACCGATCCAAAATCATTGGATTGTCCGATCCATTTATGGTAGGCCCCACTACCTACGATCCATAGTGTAAGTCCCACACATTCTTTAGAAGCTACTTGCAAAGTTTCGTCTGATATTGACAAGAATTGAGCGAGTTATGGATGGATCTCCCCCAAATTGAGATAGTTTGACAAATCAGATCCTACCTACCTAGGATGGACACCACCTCATGAGATCCAATTTGGAGGCTCTCCTACTCATGTACATTGCATTTATGAAGTTATATATTATTTGGTTAAGTATTGAGTGAGTTATGGTTGGATCTCCTACGACCCAGAAGAAGATTCAAAAATAAGCTAAGGGTTTGGATCATCGCCGATCCGACTTAATTGGATCATCGCCGATCCAAATACTTAGCTCGGATCCTCATGAGATCTGATTTGGAGGTTCTCCTACTCATGTACATTGCATGTATGAAGTTTCATGTCATTTGGTTAAGTATTGAGTAAGTTAAGGATGGATCTTCTACGAAAGGATGAATTGAATGATTAATGAAGATGGATGATTAAACTAACTCCAAATGACTTGATACTCAAACAGGGCACTCAATTATGGGATGGGAAGACAACCAAATTGAGAAGACTCAAAAATTTCACAACTTTTCGGATCAGATTGGTACCGATCCAAAAAGTTAGCTCCAAACACTCCCAAGCTTCGAGCGACCTCTGCATGATGACTACAGGCTTTTGGTAAAGTGGCTCTGGCCGAACACAACTTGTTAATCCCTCGAATCGATTCAATAATTTAGGTAATCAGTGCTCTCTAACCCCTATAAATACTATCATATCGGCAATAGTAAAGGGGATATGATATTTGCTAAAGCTCTACCATTATTTCTTCACTCTTCTTCTCCCACATAACAGCCATTAAGGGACAATTGAGATTCTTATTTTGTCTCTAATAATGGTGGCTTGATCTAATCTAGGAAAAGAGAATTATACTGTAATCTAAACTCCTTTGTAATAGCAGTTGATCAATAAAAGAATCTATAAAGTGGACGTTGGCTTCATTAGCAGCCGAACCACTATAAAAATCTCTTGTCTCTTTACCTTTTCTGCTATTGCTTTTTCTATTATATTTGCCTTAATAAATAGGATTGGTGCTGCCACACTCAAACCAGGGTGTTGATCCATATTTTGGGTTAACATTTTGGTGCTTTCACTGAGAACAAATGAAGATCCGAAAACTTGAAGCATGGATTTGAGATTTGGGAAAAATGAAGAGGCCTAACACTAGATCTAAAACTGGAGCAGGTCAACCGGAGCCTAGGGGCAGTTAGGAAGTATCCTCAAATTCTCACCAATCCAACTATATAGATAGAGAAGAAATGGAAAGGCTGATGAAGGAGATGCAGGATGGGATCTTGGCTAGGCAACAAGAGATGATGGAGGGATTCTTCCACGGGATAGGACAACAAGGAATTGCAGGAGCCGCAAAAATTCAGACCCTTGGAAACAAAATAGGAGCTACTAGAATTGGATTAGAATGAGATGGAACATTGCCTCCACGCCCAAAGCAACAGATACGTGTGGGCAACATGGGAGTCAACCTAGGAATCAAAGCCAGTGATGGGATCAATATTAGAGCTGGCATCGAAAGGGCCAATAATGGAGTGACTGTCGAAAATCCGGGCACGGGTGGTATGGGAGGTAATCCGAATACTAGAGTGCAACATGCAGAGGAATATGTGCCAAGGCTACTCCAGAGAAGCGGAGGACAGAATGGGACTAGGAGAGTAGAGCAGAACGCCAATGTGCAACTAACGGAGTATGTGCTGGATTTCCCTTCGCAAGGCGAGGGGCAGAACATCGCTTTCAGATGAAGACCTTCATTAGATGGTGAAAATCGAATTGCTGAATTGGTAAAAAGGCTGGTTAGAGAAGGACCCACAGATCAGGGTTTGGAAGATGTGAACAGAAACCCGTTTACTGCTAATATTCAAAATGCGAGAAATCCTTACGATGTCAATCTTCCCACACTGGAAATGTACGATGGAAAGACCGACCCAATGATTCATCTGATGAGATATATCTAATATATAGAGGTGTTGGGTGCTTTTGAGGAAGTAATGGGGCGGTGCTTCCCATTATATTTGACGGCTTTGACGGCGATGTGGTTTATACAGCTGGAGAATGGGTCCATTAGCAAGTGGACCGAGTTAGTGGGCAGATTTTTAAGAGAACTCTGAGTTCACATCTGACAACCAAAGAATGTGATGACGTTGGCAAATGTGAAACAAAGGCCTAGGGAGGCCTTAGAAGTTATTTAACAAGATTCATTGCAGCAGCGGCTACAGTCGATAGGCCGGACCCATCAGTGATTTTGATGGCGGCAGAGTCGCAAGTAAGACCGACTTCAGGGCTGCACTTAAGAGGGATCCACCAATGGATCTTGTCGAGTTTTACTATGAAGCTAAGAGATATTTACGTCAGGAGGATGCTGACGCTGAAGATGAAGTTGAAGATGTTGAAATTTATGCTGTAGATGGCAAGGGATCCTCTGGAGCAGAATTTGGAAAGACAAAGGGAAAAGAGAAGCCGATGATGATTCTAGAGAACCAAAACGACAAAGGAGAGAGCCTAAATTCTCTTCCTACTCTGAGCTGACAGAAACTCTGGAAAGGATATACCTAGACACTATGGGGCAAATACCCTATCAGAAGCCTCCGAGAAGTAAGCCCATTGATCGAGAAAAAGGATCTATAAAGTTTTGCATCTCCCATGAGCTAGGCGGACATGAAACAAATAAATGCCGACAGCTTCATGATCAAATAGAAGAACTGGTTCGGAACAACCAACTGCCGCAATACGTGAGGAACAGAGCTGCGATAGCACAGCTGGAGCAGCCACCACCGACCGCAAATGCTTCAAGGAATGCCTTAGGATCTGGGCCAAGACAGATAATCCCATAACTGGGATGGTTGGTTTCTTTTTTGCACTTTTATTTTCATATATTAGCGATAAAAATAACAATAACCTCAGGCCGCTTACACGTGTACGTGATCCCAAACGGTCCCAGGCACGCTCTGAGTCGGATGCCTAAGATGACTATTTAGGATAATAATCTCAGACCACTGGGATGTGCACAAAACCTAGATTGGTCCCTTGCCACGCTCTGAGTCAGATGTCTGGGATAAACATTCAGGATTTCTGCTTATTTAATTTCTGCTTGTTGGCTTTGATTTGAAATTTGAATTTTGTAAAATTCATATTTACTATGATGACTGATTTTGAACGTCATAGAGTCCTGACCAGAGAGACGGGACTGGAGTGCAAGGTGCAAGTCCCTTTGTTGGAGAATGAGTGGATGGATTTGTGCAATATCAAACGTCATAGAGTCTCGACCAAAGAGACGGGACCGGAGTGCAAGAAGTAAGTCCCCTCACCGGAGAGTGAGCGGATGGGCTTACTTAATCCCCCTTAACTTAATAAGCAAATGATCCGGAGAGATCATCCCCTTGAAATGAAACAACAAACGATCCGAAGAGATCGTCCACTAAACTAAACATTAAGCGATCCAGAGAGATCGCGCTAAACGGTCCAGAGAGATCAAACTTTAAAATGGATTTGATTTTGTGAAAAGTATTTGAGTGCCTTATAAATAGAATAAAATGGATAAATCCTAGATGAACACATGATGATTTTGATATATGATGTAATATGATGTGATTTCGATATATAATGTGATTTCGATATATGATGTTAAACCCTGAATTAAATCTGAGTGGTAATGAAGTAAATCTTGGATGAACACGGGGTGGTTAGAGATGTGTAATGTAATTAAAGATATGTGTGTAATTAGAGACATGAGATGTAATAACCCCGAATGAAACTTGAATGATTGTGATGTATAGATTGTAGTTAAGTAGAGTCTAGAGTCTTAGGCTATAATAGGTTTCGTACAACTTGTGATTGACGAAAGAATCCAAAGGAACTGGATGGTTCACCGAGGCCAAAGCAGCTGTAAAGCTCAACAATCAAAGACTCGTTACTGGCACTTGTTCTGGAGCAAAGCACACCTTTCATTCAAAATACGTACTTTGGGGGGCAAGTATTAACTGAGTTTTTAACCCAACAAAATTCAAAAGGAGTTAGAACATTCAAATTAAGTCAGAACGACTCAAAACTTGACCCGAAGGCCTAAAAGTACAAGACAAAGAAACATAAGAAGTTTGGCCCAAAATTACGCTAACATTTCAGACCGGTACCGATCTGAAATGTTGGTTCATGGTTCCTTCTAACCACTTGCATTGCACTCCTATGCCTCTACTAAGCTCACCTATCTAGTTTGGTAACATTCCAAGCTATCTAGTTCAAGAAGTGAAGACTCATTTGATCCATTCAAATATCGGCTCGCTTTTGGACCGGAACAACTTAAAATGGACCTACAGAACTCATACGGATTCAGATTTACTTGAAATTTGGAGGGGACACTTAGAAGACATCAAAGAAGGATCACACTAAAAATGAAGTCATTTGGTCAAGCCAATTTGGATCGGCACCGATCCAAACTCATCGGATCGTCTGATCCATTTATGATGGGTTCTACCACCTGCGATCCATAGTGTAGGTCTCACACATCCTCTAGAAGATACCTGTAATATTTTGTCTGATTCCAATAAGTATTGAGCGAGTTATGGATGGATCTCCTCCAAATTGAGCTAGTTTGATGGATCAGATCCCAACCACCTAGGATGGGCACGACCTCATGAGATTCGATATGAAGGCTCTCCTACTTATGTACATTACATGTATGAAGTTTCGTGTCATTTGGTTAAGTATTAAGTGAGTTATGGCTAGATCTCCTACGACCCAAAAGAAGATTCAAAATAAGCTAAGGGTTTGGATCCCCGCGATCCGACTTAATTGGATCATCACCGATCCAAATACTTAGCTCGGATCCTCATGAGATCGGATTTAAAGGCTCTCCTACTCATGTACATTGCATGTATGAAGTTCCATGTCATTTGGTTAAGTATTGAGCAAGTTATGGATGGATCTTCTACGAAGGGATGGATGATCAAACTAGCTCCGGACAATTTGATATTCGGACAAGGCACTCAATTATGGGATAGGAAGACAACCAAATTGAGACTATTCAAAAATTGCACAACTTTTTGGATCGGTACTAATCCGAAAATTTAGCTCCAAACACTCCCAAACTTCCTGAGTGAACTCTACATGATGACTACATGCTTTTGGTAAAGTGGCTCTGGCTCAAGTGCTCTCTAAACCCCTATAAATACCATCCTATTTGCAACAGTAAGGGAAATATGATCTCTGCTAAAGCTCTGCCACTATTTCTTCACTCTTCTTCTCCCATATAATAGTCATTAAGGGACAATTGAGATCCTTCTTTTGTCTCTAACAATAGTAGCTTGATCTAATCTAGGAAAGGATAATTATACCGTAATCTAAACTCCTTTGTAATAGCAGTTGATCAATAAAAGAATATATAAAATGGACGTAATATTTATTAACAGCCGAAGCACTATAAAAATATCTTGTCTCTTTACCTTTTATGTTATTTGCTATTGCTTTTTCTATTTTATTTGCCTTGATAAACAGGGCTGCTTCTTTCACACTCAAACCAGGGTGTTGATCCATTTTTTGGGTTAACATATCTAAAACAGAATGACTCACCAGTACACAATCTTCAAGTACTCTTACAATAAATGATCTTCCAAAACTTTAGCATAATTTATTTTCTCTCTTTTTAAACTATAGCAGTATTTCTTTGACTAATGTGATTTTCAACTCTAGTATAGAGTTGTCATCACCAAAACTGAGAATCACAGTTCTAACATTTTCTTTCTTTGGTGTTTCCATGGTAGTAGTTGCTTGTGCTACTTCCATATTCTATATATTAAATTGTGGAGTGATATTGTCTTCAAGATTGACGTGGTGTATTGCCTGCTGTAACATCCCCTATCCAGAGGCCCAAAGTTAAGCGCTATAGATGTTGCAGTCATCTATAGTATTAACTTCCGACAACTAAATACGGCTGAGTTGATGGTATCTATAACATCAGAAGCACTTGAATATGAAATAAATCACAGATTTCAAAACAACATTTTTCCATTACATTTCAAAACAGATGTTCCATATTCAGATTACATAATCCCAAAACGTTTCCTAGGCAATGATATACTTATTAGAAAATACGCCAAGAGTGACATATGAAGATGCCCCCTTGGATCATATAGTCATAATTGACTTAATACATACACAACGGAAATAAACACTAAACAAAGAACTACAACTCCTAAATAGCTATCTGTCAGCCTCCTGCTCGCCTTCGGTAGCTTTATTCATCATCCTACTAAAATCTGAAAGAACCTCAACCCATAGCCTACTCAAATCAATTTTGAGCACCCGAGAGTTTAAGGGGAAAATATAAACTTCGAGTTAGACATAAAGCCTGGTGTGAATAATACTATACATCCCGGTTATTAATGTTAAGTGAGACCATGCCGCTTAGCGCAATGGGTTTTCCCTCACTAACATTATTTTAAAACATATCGTTTGCAAATCTTTTCCTGCAACCAAAACTGGTTAAATACTGCAAAGCATCATTATGTAAACATACATATCAGGTAATAAAAGAACTATCTATTCAAACACATTAGTTTTGTTTAGCTAACTATTAACCTTTGACTGACTCGGGCCTACCAGACAATATAAACAAAATAATCTAACATATGTTAGACACACCTCTTCTGGACGGTCTGTCCTTAACTATCTGTTAAATACTTCTCTTCTGGACGGTCTGTCCCTAACTTAACATCTTTCAGGGTCACCTGATCCTAATGGTTTTGCGGGCTCACCAATAACCTATATGTGTACAAATATATATTACATTCTGTGTGTAATCATAATTTTAGTCTTACCCATGACAAAGCCCTACACACTGGGATTTTGGACTAAATTAGCTTGGGCCAATAGCTAATGTATAGGGCACGACCATATACCAGTCCCATCGTATTCTAATATCTGAGACATTTTACTTAGGGATGCCTTCCCATAATTTTCCTTGAAAAACCTTTTTCTCAAATTGAAAGCTCACACAACGAAAATACATATACTCTATGCTTTACTCAAAATCACCTTGCCATGTTATATATATATTTTACTCAAACCTTAGTTGATGAAAACATCTAACACTAGAAAGTACCCCCTTTCGATTCTATTGAAAGCATCTCTTTCAAAATGAAGTAAAACCCTGTATTTATCTAGGCCGAAAGGCCAAAGCTTCCCTTTCAAAACCATACTTAAACCCTTTCGAAACCTTTGAAAACCTTCCTTTCGGAAGCATTAAAACCTTTGACATCGTATCTTAAAATACTTCAAAACATTGCCTTTACAAACCTTAGAAAAACCTTCCATTTCAACCGATGTGCGCGTAAATGTGCATATTTTTACCACCATATTTAATCTATTTAAATTAAATAAATGATCATATTGGGTATTTTAACTTGTTTAAACCAAAATTCAAATTATTTCAAATTGTCACATATTCATCTTCATCCAAGGGCAAAATGGTCATTTTTGTGCATATATTAATTTTCTAAAATTTAATTGAAAATTTCTATGTTATTTTGTAGGAATTTAAATTCAAATACAAGTGGTTTCACGAAGATATGCATGCACAAGAGTGAAGATAAAGGAATGAAGATGGAAATAATTCAAAGGCATAATAATGAAGGACCCCACCTACCCACCTACCTTAATGTACATATTAGAGGCTAATGCACATGCTTATGAAATTAATGGCTTCATGTACACTTAAATGAGGATTATTTGAAGCTAATGATTACTTGGCATCCACACTTCCTAAGAGGGTATTTTGGGCATTCCCCAAAAATATGAATTAGGGTTTAACACATGTATAAAATCCCCTTATGTTTCATGTAATCCTCCTCCTCCTTAGTCTCTCTTTTAGGCTCTCTTCTCTTAGTCTCTTCTCTTAGGAAAATAAAATGAGAACTCTCTTTCTTTTCATGGCTACTTAGCCATTTCTTCTTTTCATGTAACTTTTTATGCAATTTAATACATGTTCTTTTCATGTAACTTTTTATGCAATTTAATACATGTTCTTTTCATTTTCTTTTTTATTTCCTTTCATGTTGTAGTGTAGATCTCTTTTATTTTATGCAATTAGATTAGTTCTCATTTCCAATAGCTTTCATTTTCCTCTTCTTTTTATTTTTGTTTATTTCATGTTGCTTTATACTTGTGTTGACATAATAACACAAATGAGAGGCTAATCCCTACAATTTAGGGGTAATGATGCTCTCTTGAATCATGTAGATGCAACATAATTTCTCATTTATGTCTCTTTTGTGCTTAATGAAAAGTTGGATGTTTGTGTGATTTTGTGTTTAATATTGAGTTTGATAGCTTATGTTGTTCAAAACAAATAGGCTATGCTTAGTCATATGAATCACTAATTACCTCTTCACCTACATACGATCATGGTAATGGAAGTGGATTTAGAATCAAAATTTGATGGTTTATGTTTCTAATTCAATAGTTAATAAGCCATGCTTAAAATAGATTCTACTTTTAATTTCATATCATTTTCATTGAAGTTAGTAAGTGGGTTAGAGGGTGAACTAAAGTTTGATGATTTAAGTGTGTTAATTAATAACACAATTAGGCCATGCTTATGATAAATGCATCAACTAAACTCACAAATGACCAAAAAGAGATCATAATTTCATTATGTTGATTTATGTGATCATGAGAGGGGATTTACCTCTAAATTGCTCTTTAATCTCATATTTTTATTCTCCTTAGTTTTAGCTTGTTCTTACCTTTTTTTTAGTTAGTTATTATCCCTCGACTTTGGTTTAATTTGATTGAATAGATTTTTAAAATTAACAATTCCCTGCGGATCGACCCGTATTCGCCACGTACTACAAGTGTACGCCGTGCGCTTGCGGTTATAATTTTATTTCTAAATTCGTTCGACGGTTTTCTAAACCGATAGAAATTCCATCGTCGAACATCAACCCTTTCGATACCATCAGAAATACTACCTTTCGACACCTTCGAAACTCTTTGGGGAACCACCCCATCGAAACCATTTTAAATGCCTTTCGAAAGCATCAAACCTTTAGAATTCAAACCTTTCGAAAGCACTTGTGTTCAATTTAAAACATATGGAAAAACACCTTTTGAAACCTTTTAGACCAACTCTTTCGAAACCTTTGGGTTATACTTCAATCTGAATAAAAAGGCTCATTTAAAACATCTAAGTTGAAAGCCTTCCTTTTAAGACCTGTTCCTAAATATAGAAGTGATGGTATCGAAACCATCCCTTCGAAAGCATCGGAGAAGTGGTTAATTTAAAAACAAAGTATACCTTTCGAAACCATTGACTTCGAAAGGTAAAGCGGTGGTAGCAAGGGGTTTCGACCCCTTCGAAAGCATTACTTATAATAAAAGAGTGAAAACCATTCGAAACCTTTCCTTTAAACACTTGACCCAGTCGAAAGCCAACCGAGTCGAAAGCTATCTTTTCGAAAGCAAGGTAGGCGCTTCTTTAATTTTTAAAATAAAAAGGCGCTTTGACCCTTTTGGAACCCCTTGGTTTCGACTCTTACCTTCCGCCCTTTGTCCAATTCACTGTGTACCAAGAGGTTGATACTATGTGCATTAGTTTGTGGAAGGAGGCGGAGGGTCTTAGTCGAAAGCTACTTGGGCGAAACCAAATAGGTGAAACATACTTTTGGCATGAAATTCTGATTTAAAACCTTTTTAAGTAAACTTTTTAACTAACCTGCCTTGTTTGTCAAACTCTTATTGGAAGCTAGTTCTTTCTAAAAGTGCTACCATAATTTCAGAATTAATTAATTTAAATTATTTGTAAAACACCCCTTCTCCTTAATTAAATATATAAAACATTTAAGTCTCATACCTTTAATAATTTTAAATATTCATCAAAACAATTAGGAAAATTCTATAAAAATTCCAAAAAATCCTTTTCAATATGTTTTCTAACATATATAAATTTCAAACTCAAATATTTATTTATTATACCGTAAATAATTTATAACCTAATAAATCATTTTCTTCACTAGAAAGTTAATATAAAATCCACATTAATTCAGAAAATTATGAAAATTGAAACCTATCTCTAAAATATCATTTCTGATCTACATTTAAATTTTCAAGGCATTTGGATATCATTTAATAGGGTTTTCATATCAAACATATCATAGAAACTAATATGAATATGTATAAATCATCAACAAGCATATATAAACTTTCAATCATCCAAAACATTGCATTATCATACAAAATCATTTCGGGTTATCCTTAAATCCGAAAACTATATGAAAATTGGGATGTAGTAATCATTCACCTTAGCTTTGTGATTAAAGATGTGAGGTTTACTCTTGATTATGTTGATTTACTTCTTCCTCTTGAAAATCCTAACTTTATCTTCTCTTGAGATTGAAAATGTTGGTCGGCCTTAGAGTATTTTTGCTTGAGAAAAATGAAATGAACGTGTGTTTGGTTTCCTAAGGGTTTTGGGGTATAAGTTTAATCATTTTCCTATTTTACCCTCCCTTATTTCCTAATGCTTAAGTCCATTTTACTCCATTTATTTATCCATTGATATGGCACGGCTACCCCTTAATTTAATTAAAAATCTTAATCCATTAATCAACACATTATATTATTTAATTCAACTAATTAAATATCCTAAATAATGTTGCTAAAAATATGGGGTGTTACAGACTCCCCTCCTTAAAGAATTTCATCCTCGAAATTACGATAAGGTACACAACACACAATCACAGGTAAAACATACCATCAATAAATCAGGATAAACGTCTCTAATCCTGCTCTCAGTTTCCTAAGTACAGTTTCTAACATCGTTACTCCACTGGACTTTCACTAATCTAACTGTCTTGTTCTTCAACTTCTTCTCATCTCTTGCGACTATCTGGATATGCTTCCTATTTATAATCATATCTGGTTTCACTACTAAATCTTCTAACACAGTCGGTGCTATAGTAGTGTCTGGATCCCTAACACATTTCCTCAGATGAGATACATGGAAAACATCGTGGACTCCTGCCAAATACTCGGTAACTCTACCCTATATGCGAGTTTCTTGATCCTTTCTAAAATAGGGAATGGTCCTACGAACCTCGGTGCTAACTTCCCCGTCTTCCCGAACCCGATAACACCCTTCATTGGTAATACTTTGATGAAAACATGATCTCCAACAGAGAACTCTAAATCTTTTCGTCTTCTATCTGCATAGCTTTTCTGCCTAGACTGAGCTTCCTTCATTCTCGCCCTTATCAGCTCAATCTTTTTTGCTGCTTTCTTTACCAAATCAGGACCAAGGACCAACCTATACCCGGTCTCTAACCAACATGAAGGGGATTTGCATAGACTTCCATACAAAGCCTCAAACAGTGCCATCCTTATATTAGTCTGATAACTATTGTTATACGAGAACTCGACTAGGTGTATGTGGTCTTCCCATGATCCCCCGAAGTCTAATACACAAGCTCGTAACATGTCCTCCAAGATCTTGTTAACTCTTTATGTTTGCTCATCAGTCTGTAGATGGTAGGCGGTACTCATCTTGAGCTTGGTTCCTAAACTCTCTTGAAGACTTTTCCAGAACTCGCTAGTGAATAAGGAATCTCTATCACTAACAATACTCCTAAGAATTCTGTGCAGTCTAACCACATTCTTCATAAATAACTTAGCCAATACAGGTGCCATCCTACATGATTTAACTGGAATGAAATGGGCACTCTCGGTCAATCTATCCACTATGACCCATATACTTTCATTCCCTCTATTAGATCTCGACAGCCCAACAATAAAATCCATAGAAATGGAATCCCACTTCCATACTTGGATATCTAATGGTTGAAGCAATCCACTTGGCTTCTGATGCTCTGCTTTCACTTGCTGACAGTTCAAACGCTGTTTTACGCATAAGCCAACACCCCTCTTCATTCCTTCCCAGAAGAAACTTCTCTTCATGTCTTGATACATCTTCGTTCCTCCTGGATGAATAGTGAACTTCGAACGATGGCATTCCTCCAAGACTTCCTTCCTTATGTCTCCCACATTTGAAACATAGAATATGCCCTTCTTTCTCAGCCATCCGTTCTGGTCAAGACTGAAATCCTTCAAGTTATCGCTCTTCGTCCCATCCTTTAACTTCCTAATCCTTTCAGCTAACACTGGATCGTCTTCTTATTTAGAAGAATTCTTCTCAATCAATTGAAACGACCCACTACTTATATTCAATTATTTTTACAGGAATTTCCGTTGAGTTTTTTTTTCATGTGTAAATATATATACTTCAATGGATCACTTCTCATAGTTCATTTTCCCAAGATTCCTTATTTTACCAATATAAAAATACTAGTATATAAAATCAAATTAAATCATTTATATATATATGAAGATATATAAATGACTCTTTGCCTATCAGAGTAATTTAAATTGGCAAAGAAATTTAATCACACCTTATTTCTCATGTTCCAGAGATTTGGTGTCACATAGCCTTTTCAGTTCATTCTTCTTCTTTTTTTCTTGATAAAACTCAAGCTTGATTATAAGATCAAATAATACCATTTTTCTTATTTTCTTGCTTTACATCTCAAATTATTTGATCCCTGGATTTTCAAGCCATATATTTAGGTTCTGGGATTCTGTAATTTAATACTTTTTGCTCTATGCTAAATAAAAGGATGTTTAAAATAACTCATTCCTTTTTGTTTAGCCCGGGGTTCATAATTCATATTCAAACAATTTTTTGTGTCAGGTAAGGATACTCATATATTAACTTATTTATTATGCAAAGATCATATGAATAATCAAGTGTTAAATGGGATTGAAGATCAAGCAGAGAAAACAATATATATTTAGGCAGAGTACAAATGCAAACATATATACTAATCTAAGACTTAGCATATGATTGAAGACAAAATAATCAAAGCTATGTTACAGACCAAATTAATACAAAATTCTCAGGTGAACTTATTAAGTAGACAGCTGATGTTTTCTTAAACCATATGTGGTAGTGTCTATGGTGTTGTGTAGTGATGGTCTTGCCTATTACAAACAGGACTACAAGTTATTTAATAAGCCTCAGGTTGGTCATGACCAAATGCATTCAGACTTGAGTCTTGTATCTAGGTAGTAAAATGTGTTAAGCATAGTGCTGTGAGACCTACAAGTATTACAAAAATGCATATGGATCTCCGTCACAAAGCAATGCAAACTTCTACTGTAATTTAAATGCCTAGACTAAGAAATTCAAGTTTCATTTTCAAGCTTGACATATACTTATATCAATTATAAGTCATGATCATGCATTTCTGGTTAGCCCAGTTTTGGTTCAACTCAATCTTTAAAAGATTCATTGAATGTTCTATATTCCTTTCTTTCTATAATTATTTCTACTTTACCATTTTAAGAGCTAATCAGACATTGCCAAGGGAGACATGGTCACATATCAAATTATATGCCATGATCCCATATATCATACTTCACCAGAGATTATCCAGATCAGTTACTTAAAACAGAAACCCACAAACACACGTATATAATACTAAAAATTTTACATATCCTTTACTCAGAAAAATAAGCACATATCAGTCCAGAAAATACTTAAAACATAATGAAGTTTTGCCTGTCCTAATTATTACAACATTTCTGCCAAATTCCTTAAGCATTCTAAATGCAAGTAAATCTTTAAATGTCCATGCAAGCAAGTTTCTTATGCTTCCTTTCCTGCAGCAACATCTAGAGCTGCCTCAATAAAAATGAGACACCCCAAATGTTACAAAGCAACAAATAGGGTCAGAAATAAATTTCTGGTATGAGTGGTATCACATATTAATTATTTTGTAAATTCTTAAAGCTACATAGAAAACATATCAGTTTAATGAGAAACTAATTCATACTAAAATCTGAGCATTGGTAAGCTTATCTATCAATCATACACCCAAACAACCATGCATTCACTTCATTCAGATTTTTATGTACATACTCCTATGGATTTATTTTCCAATTCCATAGCCTGATTGATCAATCTCATTTCATTTCTTATTACATTTTGGGTTTGGTCTTACTCCTTGCCTTTGAACACCATGTGTGCATTGTAAAGGGGCTCAGTTCTGTTATCCCTTTACACAGAGGCCTACAGGACTTTAGCAAGTCATGCACATACCCATCATCCTCCTGATGATGAGCAGATCAAGGCACCATTCCTAAATTATTCTTATAATTTAGAGACCATATTTATTTATCTTCTAAGAATTTTATTATCACTTGAAATGCTTTGCATTCTTTTCCTCCTCTCATGAATCAACAGTTATGAAACTTTATCAGGGGTTTTAATCAGACATATCAAGCTTCCATGCAAAATACTAAATCCCATCCCAAGGTTAATTTATTCTAATCACATTTCTGAAACTTTCATACATATATATCTGCAAAAGTATTCCTATATCTCACATAAATCTGATGAAGCTATATCCTATTTATTTATTTTACTGAGAACATAGGACATGATTTTTCTTTGAGAAAAACCCATAAAAATATATTTACTTATAGTAGGAACAACTCAGCACCTATACATGATACTGCATTGTTCATATCATTTTAATATAAACTAGGCATAAGCATAAATCTCATTATTCATACTGCCTGCTTATTTTCCTTTGATATCCCATTTCTCAGTAAAACATTCAGTTTATTTCTCACATAAAACTGGATTATAAAATCCACTTCTATGATCTGAATACATGTTTGATTACTTGTATTTTAAAACAAAAGACTGAAACAATCTTATCAATCCAAGATAGATCAAAACTCCAATCAAAAGTTCAATCAAAATATCATCCATGATCAACATGCATTTATTTAGAAAACAAAATCCAACAGAAAATTTATAATAGAATTTATATATGAAAATAACTTGGCTGCCCTTAGTATGGGTCTTAGTGCCTCAAATCCCATAAGTGATTATCACTCACCTTTCTTTGCTCCTCCCCGAGAATACTCAGTTCTAAAGACAATGTGAGCTTATTTTTATTTTTCTTTTAATTTTTGTTTCCTCTGTTTTCTCCCCAGAAACAACTGTTGCCCCTCCCTTGATTTAAATCATTTTGCTAGGGTTTTAATAAAGGACAAACCCATTCTATCCTTACCCTATTCAGAGAATCATATATGTATAATTTATGGCTAAAAGTGCCATTTTCTTTTGGTTTCCACTTCTAGTAAATCAGTTGCCTTATTGCTTTTCTGTGCACATGCTATTTGCATGATTTCCTTGCACATTATTTTTATGTGGCTCAGCCCTATATATTTATTTTCCTTATTTCTTTTGTAAGCTTGATTTTTAGCTAACATATTTTTATCATCTATCTTGATTTATTTCAAAAATGCATTCATACTCATAAATATTACTTAATTAGTTTTTATGTATTTTAATTATCAAGAGAAGTTATTTTATTACCTTACATTTTTCTGGCCACATAAATTTATAATATTCATAAGATATGTGTATTTAAAACTCATTCATACTTGTTGAAATAACCATTCCCTTTTGGTATTCATTTTCAGATTATTTTATTCTTCAATTATTTTCTATTAACAAATTTAATTTCCTTTTTAATTTCAGCATTATTTTTATCTCAAAAATTTTGGGTCTTCACATCAATACCGGTCGGACTTCTAAACAAGACAATATAGCAGCTCCTCCACTAGCCTCGGCCTCGAATCTCCACTGCACTCTACAAGCTGACAATGTTTCTAAATCCTTCCACTCAGCAATCATCGCTAAAACTGCATTCTGATGTTTCATGCTAAGTGCATCTTCCACCTTATTTCCTATTCCGGGTGTATACTCAATTCCAAAGTCATAAGCAGCAATAAATTCCAACCATCTTTGTTGTCTCATGTTCAGTACTTTTTGAGAGAATAAGTACTTCAACGACTTATGATCTGTATACTCAATTCCAAAGTCATAAGCAGCAATAAATTCCAACCAAGAAACTTCACTTCCTTTTTCCAAAAATGGCGCTTCGAAAACTTTGCCTTTCGCTGATGCTGCCTCAGCATCTCAAGCACAACTCTAAGATGAACTTCATGCTCCTTTCTCATCCTTAGAGTATATCAGAATATCATCTATGAATACTAACACAAACCTGTCCAAGTGCTCTCGGAAGATCTGATTCATCAGACCCACAAAGAATGTCGGTGCATTAGTTAGTCCGAATGACCTAACTAACCATTCATACGATCCATTCTTCGTCCTAAACGCTGTCAAAGGAATACTATCCTCCGCTACTCCAAGAGTATGAAATCCTATCGCCAGATCCAACTGAGAGAATATCTTGGCCCCACTCAACTAATCGAACAAATTGTCAGTCCTTGGCAATGGATATTGGTTCTTTATCGTCTTCTCATTCAACTTACGATAATCGATGCATTGCCTTAACGATCCATCTAGTTTCTTAGCAAATATTGCGGCTGCTCCCCAAGGCGAGCTGCTTGGCCTAATAAAACTCTTACCATTCAAATCTACCAACTAAGCTTTCAACTCCTTCATCTCTGTTGGCGTCATTCTGCTTGGCGGCCTACTTACCGGTTCTACTTCAGGCACTAAATCAATCCGAAACTCAATGGCTCGTTTTGGTGGTAATCCAACTACCGGCTCAAAAACATCTGCGAATTGTCTAACTAAGAAAACGTGATTCAACTCATCTTCAAACTCCATAACACCCAACAAAGCATTCACCTCACAACTAGGGTTTTCTACAATATAAACTATCTGATCACTACAATCTGGGTGTCTGAGTGATATTTTCCTATCTAGGAAAAATATCCAAGCATCATAATTACTTAACCAATCCATTCCCAATATAATTCCAAACCCTACAAAGTCAAATACGTGCAAACTACAAATAAAGGTGTAACCTAGCAAGTCAAACTCTAAGTGGTCACACTTCATCCCAAGCGTCGCATACCCTCCTATCGGATTTGCAACTCTTAAGAAAGTAACTAAATATGTGGGTTCTAAGTTAAGTTTATCTACCAAACATCAAGATATAAAAGAATGAGATGCACCAGTATCAAATAAAACGCTAACAAATGTATCATGGATCTGAAGCGTACCTCCTAAAACGGCCTTTCCCTTCTCTTGTACGGTCGGCTTTGACATAGCAGGCTCCACTGCAAACACTTGGCCTTTATCTCCTTTAGCTTGCTCTTTGCACTAGTTCTTGTAATGGCCGATTTGATCGTAATTAAAACACCTGATGTTCTTCTTTCCAATCAACTCCTTTGTTTTTACTTTTTCGGTACGACACTCATGAGCATAATGTCCTTTCTTATCGTACTTATAGCAGACCACCTCAGACTTTCCTTTCTTTGTCGCACCTCCTTTCTAAGCATTCTTTTTATGGAATAACTTTCTCTTTTGGCCCTGTCCAACCTGGACCTCCTTCTCCTTCTTCTTTTCCAGACAAGCTAACATATCTTCATGTCTCAATGTCATTTCCACTACCACATCACATAAGTCTATGATGTGCGGTAAAGTAGCCCCAGCCAACTCCGGCTTCAAACCTCTAATAAAATTTTCATTTCTTTTCAACACTATGTCAACAGTAGCATACCCATACCGGGCTAACTCTTTGAATCTACTAGCATATTCCAAAACTAACATCTCCCCTTGTTCCAGCTTAGCAAACTTCCTAACCAACACAGACTGCGCCATTACTAACATGAACCTTTCTTGAAACCTCCTCCTAAACTCTGCCCATGTCATAGTCTCTTCATCCACACCAGCAGTTACAGTATTCCACTCGAACAAAGCAGCTCCTTGAAGCTGTCTTGAAGCAAGTCTTCTTTTTTGCTCGTCATTGAGCCCTAAATCAGCAAAAATCCTCTCATAATGTAGCAGCCAATTTTCCACTTTGATAACATCCTCAGTTCCAATAAACGGCTTTCCCCCAAGCCTAGCATAGTCTCTACTCAAGTTAGCATTTCCTCCAACAACCCCAACAGCTATCCCAGCTTGCATCATGTTTACGAAAAACTGATACATGGCTCCCAGGTCCACTTGGGGAACCCCGGCACCAACATTCTCAACCTGAGCCTACCTCTTCTAGCATTTGGTAGGGAATTTCCATTTGTGGTGATGTTGTCTCCCCTAGATTAACTATGCCTCTCCTTCCATCCATATCTATATTCAAGCCTAGTGAGATACATAAGAATGGCCTAACAAAGATAGGAGAATAGAGATAAAGCATATACTCATATATATAGCAAATACAAGTACGTTACTATAACGTTATCCCCATACCCCAATCTTAACTCTAATTCCTAAGGATTATGTTTTCAAAAATCATTTTTAGTAAAAGTATTTCTGTAACGACCCGATATTTTGGACCATTCGCATCCATTATAAGTGTATAGGTAGACACTCATGCCGGAATTGAATTGCTCAAAATACCGCGTTGTTAATTTAAATTTGGCAAAACTGAACATATACAGTAAATAAAATAATCACATATCACAGACACAGAGTAATAAATGCAGCGGAAATAAAAGAGATAGTAGTTCATGAAGCTACTATATGAATATATAAGATACATCAGAGTTTACAACAGAAGAGTAATACGATACATCAGAGTTAAACCAGATACAACGGAAGAGTAACACGATACATCAGATACAAATCAGAATACATCACTGGAATCATCGAATACTGAAAGCAGAATAGATGGCTGGATCTTCAAGCAAAGCTCCAACTTCAAAGGTGAGTCTCGAATACTGGTACACTCAGTCTGACCCGAGCGTAAAGCAAAACACAAAACACTCGAGTCAGGATTAACATTCTTATATTTATAAATCCAACTCAAGTGAAATAGCAATTGAAATACAAGTAACTCAAAGGATGTTTGGAATAACCATCCTTTAAGGATCCGTTAAACTATCTACTAGGTAGTAGTGTACGATAAGTAGATAATGTCTATCATTAATATAAAGATATCAAAATAGTGTTAAGTCATGGCCCATTCCACCCTTAACACATTTTTATTCCCAAGAGCATATACAAGACCGTAGTTTCCCCAAAACCGAAAGTCACCAGAGGGCAATCCATATACTAAAGGTACAAAACAAATTCGTAGTGATCGCGAATAAAGGGATACAAGTATGACAAGGCACATGAGGCAATACCCAAGGTAGTGATACTACCGTTTGCCTGATCCGGACTGGTGAGAACGCATCGCCGCAGCGATCGCAACACCGTGAAACAACACTCCCAAAATCAAGGGTGCACCAATCGACACAAATAATGAGTAGTTCGAAGAAGTGTGTTCACTTGAGGTAGCTGACCTCCATTGGCCCGGCACGGCTCCTGTTTTAGTCATTTCCAATTTAACACAAGTGTCAAAGCTATCCATTATCGTTCTTTTTCTTCAGTCATCACGTACATCATTCCAACCACTTCATTCTGGATCACACTCCGCGTATAGTTATTAAAGTGGTTTCGGTTTAGATAGAGAGTATATCCATAACCGATTCCGGTATCTTTAATAACTTCCGTAATTATTACACCGATTTGTCGTTTAATATATTTCAAAACCAAATCAAATTCAATTTCAAATAGAATTCGTAAATCAACATTTCATTTGTCTTTCAAAACCAATTTCCATAATTTACGTTCAAACTTCCACATTCATAATTTCAAAATCTTATAACTCAATTTCAATTTCTATTTAAAACAATTCAAATATTGATTCAAGTTCATATAAGTTTCATTCCGAAATCATTTAAATCAATTTAATTCAACATTCAAATCAATTTAAATTCATTTATCGATTTCATTCAATATTCATTTAGTAAATTTACCATTCAAAACCATTTCTATTAAATTTCCAATTCATTAAATCCATTATTTAAATTCAACTTCCTTATATCAAAACATACAAATTGAATTAAATTAAATTCATCCAATCGAATTTCTTTAAATTTCAAGTCTTACATTAATTTCAATAAATCACATTTTTTTCTTTTTAAAGAAATTCAATTTCACTTATTTACTTACTTAAATAATTTTCCAAACTTAATTAATAAAGGAAACTCAATTTCAATTATTTACAAAGTAAAATTCACTTATTCAAAAATTCAAGTTCACTTATTAAAGAATTCAATTCAATCTAATCATTAACTAATTCAATCTTATTTAATTAATAAATAATTCAAAACTTAATTATTAAATAATTTCAAAGTTTAATAATTTCAAACTTAATTATTAAATCATTTCAAACTTAATTCAATCATTTCTCAATTTAAACAACGTTCTTTCATCAATTGCATTGTTCATATTTTGTTTCAGATTATTAAATATGCACATTTAAATTTCAAAAAAAAATTAATTTCCAACTTCGTTTCAAAACCATATTATTTATTCAAATAAAATCTTCATTTTATTTTTAAATCAAATTATTGACCAATCGGGTTTTTATTTAATTCTCTATCCTAGGTCAAAGTTTAATTTGGGTATTTATCATTTCAACCCGATTCCAATTCAATTCAAAATCAAAACATAGCAAAGGGAACTTGCAGTGTGATAATTGGGATGGTGTCAAAGTAAATAAACAAGCAATAACAACAATCAATAACAATCCAATAATCAATTCAAATAATCCTGAAATAACCGTATTAATTCGCATTGTTATTTGTACGAATTAATATAATTATTTCTAGAATCTACACTATCATTTCATGTAGATTAAAGATTATTACACTAATATTTATACAGTTCTTCAATTGTCATTCGATTTCAATTTTTAACACTACAACAATTAATCAAATACGTTCAATGGTTCAAAGTGTAATTATCACTATTCAACATGTCAATTAATTTAACAATTAAAAGGAATCATATCCAACTAATCAACTTCAACATAAGTGTCAATTCAAATTTTTAATTATCCTACGTCAAATTTACTTGCATAATATTTATCACTTTATACATTACAATTTTAACGTCCAATTGTAAACATCAAACAATCAGTCATTTAACAATCAAACTGGATTATCATTTCATATATAATAGATATTGGTGTCAGATGTCACAGGTGAACTGATACAGGTTATAACAGTGTAAACATCTAACAACAACATATTTCAATTGTCGTTTCAATTGAAATCAAATTTAATAAATAAAAGAACGTTAATCGTGAGTGAGTGCTCACCTTTCGAGGCTAGAGGAGTTGGATAGACAACAAGCTACGGATTGGATCACGATTTAGAAAATCGAACAATCCAACGACGGTCTCTAAGTGAAGTAAGCTGAAAGCGGATTTGATAGACAAAGCTGATAGATAGGAATCGATGAGAAACAAATCAGTTTGATATAAACAGAGAATATATACATATATTTTATTATTATTACTTTTATTAAAGTCAACATTTAATTTTAAAAACACTTGTTAAAAGTTCAAAATCTTTATATACATCGTATTTAAAAGTCAATACCAAATCAAACAGTTTCCCAACTATGGAAACAAACCTATATAAACCATCCTATAAATATTAACACCTTTTAAACATACTTATACATAAATGAGCAATAGATGGTACATATCGATTACTATGCGAACAAACCTCTCATAAAAAAAATTAAAACAATATTTTAAAATACTGCTATCACAATACTAGTATAATAAGAGAGAAGAGCTGCTCAGGCCCACCAATATAGATATGCGAACGTAAGTTTATATATATACAATATAATGTATACTAGCAACATATTATAATACTCATTCGTATATATTATAATATATATATAGATGTACTTATATACATTAGCCTGAAGTAAAATATAAATACAGGAATGAACAATATATATATATATATATATCTATATAAGTAAACGTATGAAGTTACCTTAAACATAAACTGTAAACACTGTCACTTACCTATATAAAGCAGTTACCCAAATCATATAACAAATCTTCTATATATAAACATTATACAAGTTATTAATAAACTGTTAAACGCATATAATGAAATCTATAAAGCAGAGATATAGATTTGAAACCTAATATATGTAGTATATATACCAAGAGGATGATAGTAAGGTGGCTTCGAATCTCAGCTGCCATGTGGTGAGGTGAGGTGTTGTTGTTGAGCCCAAGGTGGTTCAGGCGGACAGTGGTTTGGGTGCAGTGGAATCGGCGGTTGAGGGTGATGGACTGGAGGGTTGTGGCGAGCTCGATGTGGGCGATTGGTGAGGAAGTGGTGGCGACGAGGCTTGGGACTGTGCTCGGCATTTGAAGAAATGGTGACGAGATGATGGCGGAGGCGTTCTAGGCAGTAGGAGGTCGTGTGGAGCAGTGTTTTAAATCTCGGATTTTGGCCAATATCTCGGGAAAATATCTCGGCTATCTCGGGCGATATTTAAAACACTTATAACTAAATAGGCTGCCAAATCTCGGATTTTGGCTGATATCTCGGATTTTTTATCTCGGCCATCTCGGGGAGATTTAAAAGCCTGGTGTGGAGTTAAGGCGAAGGCTGACGCAAAGGCTTAGGGCTGTCGAAGGATAAGAGAGAAAGGAGAGGGGTTGAGCTCGGGGAAGAAGCTGATGGTTTGCAAAAGAAGGAGATGTAGCTATCAGTGGTTGACTGGAAACGGAGGTAGGATGATGGGTTTTGGCGGCCTTCGGCAGGGTGCGGTGAACAATGGGTAGTACGATCGGTGGTTGCATGGAGCAAGGTCGGGTGGGGTTTGAGAAAACACGGTGAGAAACGGGTTCGAGTGGGATAAAGGATGACAGCAGGTTTCAGCCATCACAAAATATGTGCTTCTCTAATTTTTTTTTATAATGAGGAGATGGCTTCAAAAGAACAGAGGACGTTTCCATGAAAGAAAAGATGACGAGCTGTCAGGTTTTCACAATGCAAAATAGGAAGGGGAAGGACGTGGATCACGAGATGGGAAGGATTTGTACAAGCTACAGTTGAAAAGGCATCAAAAGAATCAAGGAACCAGAGGCGAATTAGAAAGAACAATAAATTTCATATTAAATTAATGGAATAACAAAAGTCACATATTGGATGCCGTGAAGAAATAAAAGCAAATGGCTGTAGAAATTTTACGGTAAATATATGGAAGGTCACAAGAACCAAAAGGCACAAAACCCAGATACGGTTACCGTTTCATAAATTCCACCGCTTATCGGACAACAAAATACCGAATTGAATATACCATAGAGATCAGCGTGACGAGACGATCAAAATGGTATACAGACATCAGTGGTATAATTGAATTATAAAAATTCGAATTTTCTACTGGCGGAAAATGCAGCAAAAACGTAAAAGAATAAGATCGACGGAGCTAAAGAAATCCGAATTTGGAAAAACGAAAAATGACGTCTTGCTCAGAAAATGGTTTAGAATTTTTCTATATAAAAATATTAGGTTTCGAAAATGTTTTATTTTCATCGCTTTTTAACTGATTAAATTGAAGTAAATTTACGCGCGAAATAAACTTTCGTATTTTCGGACGAAAATTTACCAGTTGCTATGTTTAACTAAACGCATTCCAAATATCAAATTTATATTTCAAAATTTTATCGTTTAAAATTTCACAAAATTTCAATTAATAACGTTATTAAAACAGTTAAAATTTACGGGTTGTTACACTCTCCCCCACTCAAAACTTTTCGTCCGCGAAAAGGAACGAGTTAGGAGAATAGAAACAACCAGAAAGAAAAACTGATTTGAAATACAAAATAACAATTAATTTAAACCATATAAATTCAAATTTAAATTAATTGATATTCAATAATTGATTTAATCCATTTGATTTCACTTAAGTGAAATCAATCTTAATTATTTCTAAATTTATTATCTTATTATCCAATTATGTTTAATTAACAAATTCATAAAATCATAAATTAGAATAGTCATTTAATAAAATCATATTTATTCAACAAATTTAATTCTTCTTTATTCCAAATTATTATTAAGTTTATTCCACTTAATATATCTTATTGCATATATTTAAACCATATATATTAATTTAAACCATATAAATTTTAATTTAAATTAATTTAGATTCAACAATTGGTTTAAATTTAAGGTATTTCCATAAATTGATCTAATTTCAATTTATTAATTCCATCAAACAAATTTATTTGCCTCATCTATTATTCAAATAACTTATTATTCTATTTATTTCAATTAACATTTTATAATTAAAATTTAAGGGTATAACATTTATTATAACCACTCAAATTTTATTTATAAATTCAATTTATATTATATATTATCTCAATTACATATTCAACTTCTGAATGATTTAGGTAAGTTGTATTAGAATGCAGTTGAACAATATACAAATAAAATTTTCCCAATTCAATTATTCAAGTTTAAATATTTATCCAAAATTTAGCTTTATTTATAATTGAAAACATCTTTAACATGATTTTAAGAATTTAATTTTCGTTTAATTTCAAACTCTTTAGAAATAATTATGTATATATTATATATTAAATCAAATTAAATTTAAAATAATATACCCATATATTTATATAATCAAGTCATACTTAAGAAATTCAAATCAAAATATTTTTCAAAACAAAACCGTAGCAAAGCTACAGAATAGTATCTCCACTTCGAAACTCGAAAATGAATGTCGATGATGCGGCCGCCATCACCGAGATTATTTTCCAGCGACAAAGAGAAGAGCACTGATTTCAACATTTTTAAAATTCTTTGAAAACGATTTCTATTTGAAAATACCTTCAATAATATACATTTAAAAATTTATAAACCAAAGCTTGAAATCACTGAAAATTAAATTCTCAAATTCTAAATTTTAAATTCATTTATATTTCTAAATAATTCTATAAACCAACTTTTATAATTCTATTTATTTTTATGTTGGAATAATCAATGATTTACAAAACAAATAGTGAAAATCCAATATTACCTTTTTGACAACCAATTCAGTTAACAATTCAATTTCAGAAAATTTATAATATAATTTTACAAGATTATTTTATTACCAAATTTTGAAAACAATATTGTGTCAGTTTGTTCTGTTCAAGTGTTTTGGAAATCCTATCGATAGCGTTGATCAGACGAATCGATCGAAAATCTAAATCAACATCAACAACTCAAACAACACAATATAAAAACATTTTAAAATTAATTTACAATACACTTCCTCACTTAACGATACAATAATGGATTTCAAAGCAAGGATAGGGGTTCAAATTTTGGATAGACTCAAATCAAAGAGAATTTCGATTCGAAGATAGGTTTGAACAAAGACGAGATAATTAAATAACAAAATAAGGCGATGGATAAGTTTATATAAATCGCGGGCAACCTTAACCGGGTCGTCCGTAACTTCAAGAATAAGATCGATGCCGAATTCCGAGGTAAATCAACATCCAATCTCGAGAAATAGAATTCCGGTATAGTAGGAGATAGATAGCATCGTAAACCGAGGATACAGAAATCTCCGGTAAATCGATGTCTATTATAAAGGAGTTTTACTCCTTTACGAATCATTCGAAGATTGGCGAGACCGCCGATCTATTATAGATATCATTCAAAATGGAGTTATGGGATGCTCCAGAATTGAAAGAAGACGAATAGTGAAGGACATGGATGAATTTCGGAACCGAGGGGAACGTTCCAAAATTCAAAGGAATTGAGTCAAGGGAAGAGATTGAAACTCGAATGGGAGTGATCTGTAAATACATTTACCCTATATGTTAAATTTTGCCTAGAGCTACCAAAGCTCTGATACCAACTGTAACGACCCGATATTTTGGACCATTCGCATCCATTATAAGTGTATAGGTAGACACTCATGCCGGAATTGAATTGCTCAAAATACCGCATTGTTAATTTAAATTTGGCAAAACTGAACATATACAGTAAATAAAATAATCACAGATCACAGACACAGAGTAATAAATGCAGTGGAAATAAAAGAGATAGTAGTTCATGAAGCTACTATATGAATATATAAGATACATCAGAGTTTACAACAGAAGAGTAATACGATACATCAGAGTTAAACCAGATACAACGGAAGAGTAACACGATACATCAGATACAAATCAGAATACATCACTGGAATCATCGAATACTGAAAGCAGAATAGATGGCTGGATCTTCAAGCAAAGCTCCAACTTCAAAGGTGAGTCTCGAATACTGGTACACTCAGTCTGACCCGAGCGTAAAGCAAAACACAAAACACTCGAGTCAGGATTAACATTCTTATATTTATAAATCCAACTCAAGTGAAATAGCAATTGAAATACAAGTAACTCAAAGGATGTTTGGAATAACCATCCTTTAAGGATCCGTTAAACTATCTACTAGGTAGTAGTGTACGATAAGTAGATAATGTCTATCATTAATATAAAGATATCAAAATAGTGTTAAGTCATGGCCCATTCCACCCTTAACACATTTTTATTCCCAAGAGCATATACAAGACCGTAGTTTCCCCAAAACCGGAAGTCACCAGAGGGCAATCCATATACTAAAGGTACAAAACAAATTCATAGTGATCGCGAATAAAGGGATACAAGTATGACAAGGCACATGAGGCAATACCCAAGGTAGTGATACTACCGTTTGCCTGATCCGGACTGGTGAGAACGCATCGCCGCAGCGATCGCAACACCGTGAAACAACACTCCCAAAATCAAGGGTGCACCAATCGACACAAATAATGAGCAGTTCGAAGAAGTGTGTTCACTTGAGGTAGCTGACCTCCATTGGCCCGGCACGGCTCTTGTTTTAGTCATTTCCAATTTGACACAAGTGTCAAAGCTATCCATTATCGTTCTCTTTCTTCAGTCATCACGTACATCATTCCAACCACTTCATTCTTGATCACACTCCGCGTATAGTTAATAAAGTGGTTTCGGTTTAGATAGAGAGTATATCCATAACCGATTCCGGTATCTTTAATAACTTCTGTAATTATTACACCGATTTGTCGTTTAATATATTTCAAAACCAAATCAAATTCAATTTCAAATAGAATTCGTAAATCAACATTTCATTTGTCTTTCAAAACCAATTTCCCTAATTTACGTTCAAACTTCCACATTCATAATTTCAAAATCTTATAATTCAATTTCAATTTCTATTTAAAACAATTCAAATATTGATTCAAGTTCATATAAGTTTCATTCCGAAATCATTTAAATCAATTTAATTCAACATTCAAATCAATTTAAATTCATTTATCGATTTCATTCAATATTCATTTAGTAAATTGCCATTCAAAACCATTTCTATTAAATTTCCAATTCATTAAATCCATTATTTAAATTCAACTTCCTTATATCAAAACTTACAAATTGAATTAAATTAAAGTCATCCAATCGAATTTCTTTAAATTTCAAGTCTTACATTAATTTCAATAAATCACATTTTTTTCTTGTTAAAGAAATTCAATTTCACTTATTTACTTACTTAAATAATTTTCCAAACTTAATTAATAAAGGAAACTCAATTTCAATTATTTACAAAGTAAAATTCACTTATTCAAAAATTCAAGTTCACTTATTAAAAAATTCAATTCAATCTAATCATTAAATAATTCAATCTTATTTAATTAATAAATAATTCAAAACTTAATTATTAAATAATTTCAAAGTTTAATAATTTCAAACTTAATTATTAAATCATTTCAAACTTAATTCAATCATTTCTCAATTTAAACAACGTTCTTTCATCAATTACATTGTTCATATTTTGTTTCAGATTATTAAATATTCACATTTAAATTTCAAAAAAAAATTAATTTCCAACTTCGTTTCAAAACCATATTATTTATTCAAATAAAATCTTCATTTTATTTTTAAATCAAATTATTGACCAATCGGGTTTTTATTTAATTCTCTATCCTAGGTCAAAGTTTAATTTGGGTATTTATCATTTTAACCCGATTCCAATTCAATTCAAAATCAAAACATAGCAAAGGGAACTTGCAGTGTGATAACTGGGATGGTGTCAAAGTAAATAAACAAGCAATAACAACAATCAATAACAATCCAATAATCAATTCAAATAATCCCGAAATAACCGTATTAATTCGCATTGTTATTTGTACGAATTAATATAATTATTTCTAGAATCTACACTATCATTTCATGTAGATTAAAGATTATTACACTAATATTTATACGGTTCTTCAATTGTCATTCGATTTCAATTTTTAACACTACAACAATTAATCAAATACGTTCAATGGTTCAAAGTGTAATTATCACTATTCTACATGTCAATTAATTTAACAATTAAAAGGAATCATATCCAACTAATCAACTTCAACATAAGTGTCAATTCAAATTTTTAATTATCCTACGTCAAATTTACTTGCATAATATTTATCACTTTATACATTACAATTTTAACGTCCAATTGTAAACATCAAACAATCAGTCATTTAACAATCAAACTGGATTATCATTTCATATATAACAGATATTGGTGTCAGATGTCACAGGTGAACTGATACAGGTAATAACAGTGTAAACATCTAACAGCAGCATATTTAAATTGTCGTTTCAATTGAAATCAAATTTAATAAATAAAAGAACGTTAATCGTGAGTGAGTGCTCACCTTTCGAGGCTAGAGGAGTTGGATAGACAACAAGCTACGGATTGGATCACGATTTAGAAAATTGAACAATCCAACGACGGTCTCTAAGTGAAGTAAGCTGAAAGCGGATTTGACAGACAAAGCTGATAGATAGGAATCGATGAGAAACAAATCAGTTTGATATAAACAGAGCATATATACATATATTTTATTATTATTACTTTTATTAAAGTAAACATTTAATTTTAAAAACACTTGTTAAAAGTTCAAAATCTTTATATACATCGTATTTAAAAGTCAATACCAAATCAAACAGTTTCCCAACTATGGAAACAAACCTATATAAACCATCTTATAAATATTAACACCTTTTAAACATACTTATACATAAATGAGCAATAGATGGTACATATCGATTACTATGCGAACAGACCTCTCATAAAAAAAATTAAAACAATATTTTAAAATACTGCTATCACAATACTAGTATAATAAGAGAGAAGAGCTGCTCAGGCCCACCAATATAGATATGCGAACGTAAGTTTATATATATACACAATATAATGTATACTAGCAACATATTATAATACTCATTCGTATATATTATAATATATATATAGAAGTACTTATATACATTAGCCTGAAGTAAAATATAAATACAGGAATGAAAAATATATATATATATATCTATATAAGTAAACGTATGAAGTTACCTTAAACATAAATTGTAAACACTGTCACTTACCTATATAAAGCAGTTACCCAAATCATATAACAAATCTTCTATATATAAACATTATACAAGTTATTAATAAACTGTTAAACGCATATAATGAAATCTATAAAGTAGAGATATAGATTTGAAACCTAATATATGTAGTATATATATACCAAGAGGAAGATAGTAAGGTGGCTTCGAATCTCAGCTGCCACGTGGTGAGGTGAGGTGTTGTTGTCGAGCCCAAGGTGGTTCCGGCGGACGGTGGTTTGGGTGCAGTGGAATCGGCGGTTGAGGGTGATGGGCTGGAGGGTTGTGGCGAGCTCGATGTGGGCGATTGGTGAGGAAGTGGTGGCGACGAGGCTTGGGACTGTGCTCGGCATTTGAAGAAATGGTGACGAGATGATGGCGGAGGCATTCCAGGCAGTAGGAGGTCGTGTGGAGTTAAGGCGAAGGCTGACGCAAAGGCTTAGGGCTGTCGAAGGATAAGAGAGAAAGGAGAGGAGTTTAGCTCGGGGAAGAAGCTGATGGTTTGCAAAAGAAAGAGACGTAGCTATCGGTGGTTGACTGGAAACGGAGGTAGGATGATGGGTTTTGGCGGCCTTCGGTAGGGTGCGGTGAACAATGGGTAGTACGATCGGTGGTTGCATGGAGCAAGGTCGGGTGGGGTTTGAGAAAACACGGTGAGAAACGGGTTCGAGTGGGATAAAGGATGACAGCAGGTTTCAGCCATCACAAAATATGTGCTTCTCTAAAAAAATTTTATAATGAGGAGATGGCTTCAAAAGAACAGAGGACGTTGCCATGAAAGATAAGATGACGAGCTGTCAGGTTTTCACAATGCAAAATAGGAAGGGGAAGGACGTGGATCACGAGATGGGAAGGATATGTACAAGCTACAGTTGAAAAGGCATCAAAAGAATCAAGGAACCAGAGGCGAATTAGAAAGAACAATAAATTTCATATTAAATTAATGGAATAACAAAAGTCACATATTGGATGCCGTGAAGAAATAAAAGCAAATGGCTGTAGAAATTTTACGGTAAATATATGGAAGGTCGCAAGAACCAAAAGGCACAAAACCCAGATACGGTTACCGTTTCATAAATTCCACCGCTTATCGGACAACAAAATACCGAATTGAATATACCATAGAGATCAGCGCGACGAGATGATCAAAATGGTATACAGACATCAGTGGTATAATTGAATTATAAAAATTCGAATTTTCTACTGGCGGAAAATGCAACAAAACGTAAAAGAATAAGATCGACGGAGCTAAGGAAATCCGAATTTGGAAAAACGAAAAATGTCGTCTTTCTCAGAAAATGGTTTAGAATTTTTCTATATAAAAATATTAGGTTTCGATAACGTTTTATTTTCATCGCTTTTTAACTGATTAAATTGAAGTAAATTTACGCGCGAAATAAACTTTCGTATTTTCGGATGAAAATTTACCAGTTGCTATGTTTAACTAAACGCATTCCAAATATCAAATTTATATTTCAAAATTTTATCGTTTAAAATTTCACAAAATTTCAATTAATAACGTTATTAAAACAGTTAAAATTTACGGGTTGTTACAATTTCATAAACCTATGCTTTGATACCAAGTTGTTACATCCCATAACTAGAGGCTCAAAGCTAAGCGCTACAGATGCTATAGTCATCTATAGTATTAACTTCCGACGACTAAATACGGATATGTTGATGGTATCTATAATATTAGAAACACTTGAATATGAAACAAATCACAGATTTCAAAATAACATTTTTCCATTACATTTCAAAATAGATGTTCCATATTCAGATTACATAATCCCAAAACATTTCCCAAGCAATGATAAAATATACTTATTACAAAATACGCCAAGAGCGACATATGAAGATGCCCCCTTGGATGACAAGATTCATATAGTTATAATTGACTTAATACATACACAGTGGAAATAAACACAAAACAAAGAACTACAACTCCTAAATAGCCATCCATTAGCCTCCTGCTCGCCTTCGGTAGCTTTATTCATCATCCTACTAAAACCTATAAGAACCTCAACCCTTAGCCTACTCAAATCAATTTTGAGCACCCAAGAGTTTAAGGGGAAAACATAAAATTCGAGTCAGACATAAAGCCTAGTGTGAATAATACTATACATCCCGGTTATTAATGTTAAGTGAGACCACGCCGCTTAGCGGAACGGGTTCTCCCTCACTAACATTCTTTTAAAACATATCTTTTGCAAATCTTTTCCTGCAACCAAAACTAGTTAAATACTGTAAAGCATCATTATGTAAACATACATATCAGGTAATAAAAGAACTATCTGTTCAAACACATTAGTTTTGTTTGGCTAACTATTAACCATTGGCTGACTTAGGCCTACCAAACAATATAAACAAAATAATCTAACATCTATTAGACACACCTCTTCTGGACGGTCTGTCCTTAACTATCTGTTAAATACTTCTCTTTTGGACGGTTTGTCCCTAACTTAACATCTCCAAGGGTCACCTGATCCTAATGGTTTTGCGGACTCACCAATAACCTATCTGTATACAAATATATATTCCCTTCTATGTGTAATCATAATTTTAGTCTTACCTATGACAAAGCCCTACACATTGGAATTTTGGACTAAATTAGCTGCGGCCAATAGCTAATGTATAGGGCGCGACCCTATACCAGTTCCATCTGGTATTCTAATATCTGAGTCATTTTCCTTAGGGATGCCTTCCCATAATTTTCCTTGAAAATCCTTTTTCTCAAATTTATTTAAAATCTTTAAATCGAAGCTCACACAAGGAAAATACATATACTCTATGCTTTACTCAAAATCACCTTACCATGTTATATATATACTTTACTCAAACCTTCGTTGAAGAAAACATCTAACACTTGAAAGTACCCCTTTCGATTATATTGAAAGCATCTCTTTCAAAACCAAGTAAAATCCTTTATTTATCTAGGCCGAATGTCCAAAGCTTCCCTTTCAAAACCATAATTAAACCCTTTCGAAACCTTTGAAAACCTTCCTTTCGAAAGCATTAAAACCTTTGACATCATATCTTAGAATACTTCAAAACATTGCCTTTAAAAATCTTAGAAAACCTTCCATTTCAACCCTTTCGAAACCATCAGAAACACTACCATTCGACACCTTCGAAACTCTTTGGGGAACCACCCCTTCGAAACCATTTTAAATACCTTTCAAAAGCATCAAACCTTTAGAAACTCAAACCTTTCGAAAGCACTTGGGTTCAATTTAAAACATGTGGAAAACACCTTTCAAAACCTTTTAGACCAACTCTTTCGAAACCTTTGGGTTATACTTCAACCTGAATAAAAAGGCTCATTTAAAACATCTAAGTCGAAAGCCTTCCTTTCGAGACCTATTCCTAAGTAAAGAAGTGATGGTGTCGAAACCATCCCTTCGAAAGCACTGGAGAAGTGGTTAATTTGAAAATAAAGTATACCTTTCGAAACCATTGACTTCGAAAGGTAGAGCGGCGTCAAGTTTTCGACCCCTTTGAAAGCATTACTTATAATAAAAAAGCACAACCCATTCGAAACCTTTCCTTTAAACACTTGACCCAGTCGAAAGCCAACAGAGTCGAAAGCTATCCTTTCGAAAGCAAGGCAGGCACGTCTTTAATTTTTAAAATAAAAAGGCACGTCGAACCCCTTGGTTTTGACTCTTACCTTCCGCCCTTTGTCCAATTCACTGTGTACCAAGAGGTTGATACTATATGCATTGGTTTGTGGAAGGAGGCGGAGGGTCTTAGTCGAAAGCTACCTGGGCGAAACCAAAATAGGCAAAATACACTTTTGGCATGAAATTCTGATTTAAAACCTTTTTAAGTAAACTTTTTAACTAACCTGCCTTGTTTGTCAAACTCTTATTGGAAGATAATTTTTCTTTTCTAAAAATACTGCGATAATTTCAGAATTAATTAATTTAAATCATTTCAAAACACCCTTTCTCCTTAATTAAATATATAAAACATTTAAGTCCCATACCTTAAATAATTTTAAATATTCATCAAAACACTTAGGAAAATTCTATAAAAATTCCAGAAAATTCTTTTCAATATGTTTTCTAACATATATAAATTTCAAACACAAATATTTATTTATTTCACCGTAAATAATTAATAACCTAATAAATCATTTTCTTCACTATAAAATTATTATAAAATCCACATTAATTCAGAAAATTATTAAAATTGAAACCCATCTCCAAAATATCATTTCTGATCTACATTTTAATTTTCAAGTCATTTGGATATCATTTAATAGGGTTTTCATATCATACATATCATAAAAACTAATATGAACATGTATAAATCATCAACAAGCATATATAAACTTTCAATCATCCAAAACATGGCATTATCATACAAAATCATTTCGGGTTATCCTTAAATCCGTAAACTATAATAAAAATAGGATGTAGTAATCATTCGCCTTAGCTCTGTGATTAAACATGTGAGATTTGCTCTTGATTATGTTGATTTACTTCTTTCTCTTGAAAATCCTAACTTTATCTTCTCTTGAGATTAAAAATGGTGGCCGGCCTTAGAGTATTTTTGGTTGAGAAAAATGAAATGAATGTGTATTTGGTTTCCTAAGGGTTTAGGGTATAAGTTTAATCATTTTCCTATTTTACCCTCCCATATTTCCTAACACTTAAGTCCATTTTACTTCATTTATCTATTCATTAGTATGGCACGACTACCTCTTAATTTAATTAAAAATCTCAATCCATTGATCAACACATTATTTTACTTAATTCAACTAATTAAGTATCCTAAAAATGTTACTAAAAATATGGGGTGTTACACCTGCTCTTGAACATTTTCTTAATCGACCTTCCCATTGTGCAAAAGCTATCGTTAATTAACTCACAAATGGGTTCCCTGAGTTCAACTCTAAATGAAAGCACCACTTAGTGTTGGTACTAAATTTGGATCAACCTAAATTATTTGCCTTTAAGAAAACAAAGGCACTCAAGTTAGATAAAGTTCCTAGTCAAGTGCACTAGTTACAGGTCCATAAGAAGTCATTGTGAAAATTGTTATTTGTTCGAATCTGAACTAAAGTCACAAAATCGAATTTTTTCAATCGGTCGTTAATGGTCCCCTTTCAAGATTTTTATTTATGCTAAAATAAAATGAAAATGAGGGAGAAGATACATTTGGAAAAATCACCCCTCTTTAGGGGAGATACATGTCTATTTATAGAAAACTCTGGCCTCTGGATTTGTGCTACGTGTCACCTAAAATAGACGGATAATGGGATTTAGCTTTGCATAAGTAATTTTGATGTTTATAACACGAGGGCAGACATCGGTTCATTATGTGATTGCTCGATCATTTTGCTACTTTGGTAAATTATCCCACGACAGCTCCACTTCTTTATCATTTAATTGGCTTTTAGATCATCTCACGATAGCTTTAGTACAATACCCTATGATGACTTATAGAAATCATCACACGAAATCCTTTATTCATCATCCCACAATGGCTGCTTCAATGATTACCTTACGACAACTCTCATATATTTCCCTTTGATGACTACAGGAATCATTACATAATAGCTTATATACTTCATTCAATGATGACTTCATGGATCACACCATGAGCATATTAATCCCTTGTTCCATGATAGCTTCAAAAATTACCTCATGATGACTTTCGTTTCTTATTTCAAAATAGCTTTAAGAACTACTTCATGATAGCTTTAATATTTCACTTCATGATAGCTTAAAGGAATTCATAATGACTTTGAAACCTACTTCATGATGACTTTAACACAACTTTAAGATCTACTTCATGACAAATTTGAAGAATTATTCATGATGGCCTTAAGGTATCCTTCATAATGGCTTTGAAATCTACTTCATCATGACTTCAATACCACTTTAAGATCTACTTCACAATGACTTTGAAGAATACTTCATGATGGCTTTAAGGAACCCTTCACGATGGCTTGGTCACTACATTCTTTGGAAGCCACATTAGATAATACACGAAAGCTTCATCGAGTCAAAACATGATAGCTTAATTTCGTTTTCTGGTACTTTCAGGAAGTTATCCCATGATAACTTCCTTGTACCAACTGTATGCATTAATTTTGAGAAAATTTATTTGTACATTTTAATTTTATTTTGTAAAAAATTAAGTGCAAATTGGAAGAAGCTTCATGGATGTACGCATGAACAAGCCTTGGAAGTCAAAAGAAGGAAGAAAGGAAAGAATTAATTCTTCATGGAGGAGCCCATATACCCACTTGCAAATGGACTACAATTAAAAAGAAAAGCACATGTTAGTGAGGATTAATTAATCATTAATTATGACTTGGAGGTGACACAAAGTAAAGGATAATTTTGGTAGCAGTATAAATACCCTCTTATGTATGCATGCATAGTTGTAGCCACACAATTATAAATAAAAGATCTTCTCTTCTTTAATTAAATAGCTTCTTAGCCTTTTCTTTTATGCACTTCTATTTCTTTCTTCTCCTTTTGTGTTATTTTATTTCATGCTTCTCTTTTATTTCATGCAAGTAGATTAGATTTATTTTATGCAAAGTAGTATAGATTTACTTTTATGCAATTAATTATCTCTCTTTCTCTTTAATTAGCATTTTCCTTTCTTTTTTGTTAATCTTGAAATCTACTTTGTTGGAATGAATTCAATGAGGAGAGGCGAAACCCCTTCAATTTAGGTATAATGAAGCTCTCATGAATCATGTAAATTCAACATAATGGTTTCATTTATTATCTCTTGTTTTTGTGCTTAATGTAAATGTAGATGTAGATGGAAGTTCGATGTTTATAAATGAATTTGATAGCCTATGTTGTTAATCACAAATACGCTATACTTAGTCAATAATAAACGCAATTTACATCTTCATCTAACTATTTAATTTTGATAATGAAGTTAAAAGTAGAATTAAAATTTGATGTTCTATGTTATTTGATCAAAGATGGTAAATAGATTATGCTTAAAATAAATTTTACTTCTGACTTATTAATTGTTGACCCAAAAAATGGACCAACACCCTGGTTAGAGTTTGAAAGCACCAGCCCTGTTCTAACAGACCAATATCACAGATCACAGATATAAGAAAAAAACAGTAAAAGAAAGAAGACAGAGAATTTTTATAGTGGTTCGGCTGTTATTGAAACCTACGTCCACTTTATATTTTTCTTATAGACTGATTGTTGTTACAAGATGTGTTTGATTACAAGACTTTGATTATCTCTCAATAGATTGAATCTCCGAAGTTGGAATCCACTAGAGAATCATAGTGAATTCCTTTGGAGATTGTTGTGAGGGAGGCAGAGAGTGAAGAATGTTTCCAGTAGAGCTTCAGCAATGAGTCCAGAGAAGATCCTGTTTATGTTGCAGGTAGGCTGGTATTTATATGGGTCGAAGAGCTTCTGGGCCAGGCTACGTCTTCATCAGCTCGCAGGTAGGTAGGAAACAACCCAGGGAGAGTTTGGCATGCAAAACGAGGAAGAACCATGGGTCGCTGGTGACCCATGACCTATGGGTTGCTGGCGACCAATGGACTTGGCTTGTTTTGCGAGCCAATGTCTTGGTCTCTTCTTGTATGTTTCTTTGGCTAGTTTGTTTGAAGGTTTGTGGAGAGGTATGGGTTGCTGATGATCGAAGCACTTAGGATTTTTCTGGGGTTTGGAATTGGAGATGTTTCCATAGTCTTTTATCGTAGGTGTTTGCGTAGTATCGTTGCATGTTACTCCGTCTTGATGACGATCTACTGGTTGATTGTGCTTTGATTGCTGACTGGACTGAACTGACGCTAGCTTCTTGGTTCAGTTGAACTTGGTCGTTGCTTTAGTAATATGATTTGGTTCTCTTCAACTCCTTGCCTTAGCCTTTCTGGTTAAGTTCTAAGCCATTCTGATGTGATGGGATTGTTCTGTATTCTTCTGGATCCTGTTGGGTTAAAAACCCGGATAACATTTGCCCCCCAAAGTACGCCTTTTGAATGAAAGGTGTGATTTCCTATAGAACAAGTCATGGCAACGAGTCTACGGTTGTTGAGCTTTAGTCTTGGTGAATCGTCCAGTTTCTTCGGATTCTCTTGCCTGTCACAAGTCGTTCCAAACCTGTTACAGCCTAAGACTCTAGACTCTGCCTAAGTGTAATCTATACATCACAAACATTCCAATTTCATTCAGGGTTATTACATCACATGTCTCTAATTACATTACACATCTCTAATCGTCCCGCATTCATTCGGGATTTACACCACTATCAATTTTTTCTTTTCATTCAGAGTTTTTACGTCATATATCAAAATCAAATCATATATCAGAATCACATCATATCACATCATATATCAAAATCACATTATATCTCAAAATCACATCATGTCACAACATATATCAAAATCACATTGTATCACATCATATATCAAAGTCATCCCGTGTTCATCTAGGATTTATACGTTTTGTTCTATTTATAAGGCATTCAAATCCTTTTTTTGCAAAACCAAATCTGTTTTAAGGTTCGATCTTTCTAGACCGCTTAAGTAAGCTTAATGCGTGATCTCTCCGGATCGTTTAATGTTGTTTAATGTGCGATCTCTCTAGATCGTATAATGTTTGGTTTAATGCGCGATCTCTCTGGCTCATTTAATGTTTTAGGTTAAGGGGACAATCTTTCTAGATCATTTGTTTGTTAAGTCAAGAGGGATTAAGTAAGCCCATCAGCTCACTCTCCGGTGAGGGGACTTACTTCTTGCACTCTGGTCCCGTGGTGGGATTCTAAGGCGATCAATATCGTACAAGTCCATCCACTCGCTCTCTGGCAAGGAGACTTGCACTTGCACTCTGGTCCCGTGGTGGGACTTTAAGGAGATCAATATCAGTTATCAAAATTCAAATATTCAAATCAAAACAAATAAAAAAATTAAATAAGCAGGAGTCCTAAATGTTCATCTCAGTCATCCAACTCAGAGCGTGCCTAGAGACCGTTCGGGATCCCGTACATATGTAAGCGACATTCGATTGTTATTGTCCTAAGTTCTCTCAGGCATGCGACTCAGAGCGTGCCTAGGGACCATTCGGGATCCCGTACACGTGTAAGCAGGCATAAAAAGCAGAAGGCGAAGAGTAAGGGATGAACCTGCCCTCTGTTCCAACTGTGGGATTCTGATTTCGGCTCATGGGGTCATGTATTCATACTCTGATTTTCTACTCTAGCTCCAACATCTCTCGTTCCAGGCGTTAAAGCTTATCCTAGATCCAAATCTGTCATGCCCCCAAGTCATGTGGGCATTATTTCAGTTTGTTTTTCTCTAAGCTCTTGTGTCGTTCTCTGGTGTTTCAACAGTCGCTCCGACATTGGCAATGATTCCCATGTCGATTCTAGCGTTGCCCCCATGTGTTGGTTACTCTGGGCGTGGGGGCAAGGCTCCACCTTGCTCCAATCCAAATCCGGCAATCCCCACATTGTTCCCTAGAGTTTGATTCCAATTCCCTGCAGATCTAGCCATCTCTTATTGCTCCATCCTTTTGAAGAATCCGTCCATCATCTCCTGTTGTCTAGCTAAGAGTACATCCTGCATCTCTTTCATCATCCTTTCCATCTCCTCTCTAATCAAATAGCTGGGTTGATGAGAATTTGAGGACACTTCCTGGCTGCCCCCAAGCTCCGGTTGACTTGCTCCAGTTTTAGATCTGGTGTTAGGCCTCTTCATTTTCTTTGAATCTCGAATTCAAACTTCAATTTTTCAGATCTCGTTCAAGGTTCCTAGTGAAAGCACCAAAATGTTAACCCAAAAAATGGATCAACACCCTGGATCAAGTGTGAAAGCACCAGCCTTCATGACAATCCATAAAACAGCAACATAGATCACAAAAATAAGCAGATAAAAAGAAGAAAAGATAAAAGAGACACAAAATTTTTATAGTGGTTCGGCAAAATCTATGGCCTAGATCCACTTTATAATTTATTTATCACTTGTAGTTTCATATTACAAGAGATTTTGAAGAGGAGAGGAGAAGTCATCTTTTCTGTTTCATTTTCTTTTCCTTTTTCTTTTGCAATACTAGGTGTATTTATAGCTGTAAGCCTTAAACCAATGATGGTTTGGAATTGTAGTGATGCTAACTAGGCTGATATAAATTGCACCATAATCTTCTTATTTAAGGTAAGGATGAAGGGAATTAAGGGATATTTGATATGGAAATGGTTGGCATTAATTAGTAATAAATAAGTAGGTTATCATGGCATTTATTGGGTATTAAATCCGGCTTTGATGGGTAATGAATTGGTATTTATGGTGGAGATATAGTTGGTTTTTATTAAGTAATGAATTGGTATTTATTTGAGGTAATAAATGCAAGGAAATCAGGAAGTAAATCTTTAATTTCTTCTTCAAGGATGGTGACTAATTTGCTAGATAACATTTTTCCCCCGAAGTAAGTCTTGTTGGCAATGAGGTATGCTTCGCTTAAGAACTTGTGTTGGTGAAAGAAAATTTGTTGACATCAAATTCTCATCTCTCTGGATGTTTGATAGATGTTAAGTGTCGAACCATTCCTACACAAGGAGATAGAGTTAATCATTCCTATTCAAGAGCATTCATATTCAAGAGATACTTTAGAGAGCAGTTCTCAGGTCACTTCTATAACCTTTGATTGAAAGCAAGATCGATGTTGTAAAGATTTTTGAAAGGTGTCGCCCTTAGGAATGAATCAGAGCATGGCTGTGGACCGTTCGGGGTCGCTCATCACATGTGTAAGTCGTTCTCTAAGCATTAACCTTTAAAACTGGTTTTATGCAAGAAATCATTTTTTTATGAGGTGTGGCTCCTGGGAAGGAATTAGAGCATTGGACCGCTTACATTCGGGATCGCTTACATGAGTAAATCGCTTCCTAAATGCTAACCTTTAAAGAATTTTTTGATGATGCACAATTCAAATGCAGAAAGAAATCTAAATTCTAGATTTCAGTTTTTTAGTTCAGTTAAGTCGATGATAATTTCTATTTGATTAGCAGACCCTAGAGTCCGGTACTTATCTGAGTGAGGGGCTTTGCATGCCCCCTGTTTCTGGTCCTTGCTGGTTGCCCCCAGCTATTTGCTTTATGGAAGAAGGAAAGTTTGAATGAGAGGACACCTCTCGGCTGCCCTCTTACTGAGTTCCTTCCATTGCACTTCTCCTTGTATGAGGCTTCTTCATCTTCTAAAAGCTAGATCTAGGAACCTTTTTTCTAGATCTAAATTTTTCCTTTTAGATCTGGAGTTGGATCTTCTTCCTAACATAGAATACGCTTCGGATCTGAGATTCCCTTGTTCTTCTTAGTGAAAGCACCAAAATGTTAACCCAAAAAATGGATCAACACCCTGGATCAAGTGTGAAAGCACCAGTGCATATAATCAGCAGCACAAATCTCATATAAACAATAAATAAATAGCAGAAGTAAGAAAAGAGACATAGAATTTTTATAGTGGTTCGGCAAAATCTATGGCCTACATCCACTTTATAATTTATTTATAGACTGATTGCTATTACAAGATGTGTTTGATTACAAGACTTTGATTATCTGTCAATAGATTGAATCCCTGGATTTGGAATCCACTAGAGAATCAAAGTGAATTCCTTTGGAGATTGTTGTGAGGGAGGCAAAGAGTGAAGAATGTTTCTAGCAGAGCTTCAGCAATCAGTCTGAAGAAGATCCCATTTTTATGTTGCAAGTAGGATGGTATTTATATGGGTCGGAGAGCTTCTGGGCCAGGCTACGTCTTCATCAGCTCGCAGGTAGGTAGGAAACGACCCAGGGAGAGTTTGGCACACAAAACGAGGAAGAACCATGGGTCGTTGGTGACCCATAGACTTGGCTTGTTTTGCGAGCCAATGTCTTGGTCTCTTCTCGTATGTTTCTTTGGCTAGTTTGTTTGAAGGTTTGTGGAGAGGTATGGGTAGCTGATGAACCAAGCACTTAGGATTTTTCTGGGGTTTGGAATTGGAGATGTTTCCATAGTCTTTTATCATAGTTGTTTGCGTAGTATCATTGCACGTTACTCCGTCTTGATGATGATCTGCTGGCTAATTGTGCTTTGATTGTTGACTGGACTGAACTGACGCTAGCTTCTTGGTTTAGTTGAACTTGGTCGTTGCTTTAGTAATATGATTTGGCTCTCATCAACTCCTTGCCTTAGCCTTTCTGGTTAAGTTCTAAGCCATTCTGATGTGATGTGATTGTTTTGTATTCTGCTGGATCCTGTTGGGTTAAAAATCCGGATAACATTATCATGTTAATTAGATTTGATAACTGGGTTTGGTTGATAGATTAAAATTTGATGGTTTACATTGTTTTAACTAATATCACAAAAAAACCATACCTAAAAAAAATACATCAAATAATTCTACTTAGGTCAAAATAAAAGACTATAAATTTATTATGTGTTGATTTAATTGAACGTAAAAGTGGATTTACCTCTAAATTGCATATTAATCTCATTGCTTTTATTCTAATTTTTCTCTAGTTTTCCTAGGATTTTTAGTTAAAAATATTTTCAAAACGTTTGGGATAGTTTGATTAAGTGATTTGAAAATTTTGCTTTCCTTGTAGATCGACCTGTACTTGCATACGTACTGCAATTGTACATATGTGTGCAATTGTAGTAGAATATCGCAAGTGCATGGCGTATAATTGTAGTACGAATGAAAGTACAAGTCAATCCACAGGGAAAATATAATTTCAAATCACTCAATCAAACTATCCCAAATATTATAAAAATATTTTTAACTAAGAATTGTAGAAAAACTAAATAAAGATTAAATTAAAAGCAATGAGATTAAAATGCAATTTAGAGGTAAATCTACTTTCACATTCGAATAAATCAACATATAATAAATTTATAATCTCTCATTTTAACCCAAGTAAAATTAGTTGACGTATTTATTTTAAGTACGGTTTATCAGTGATATTAATTAAAACAACATAAACTAATCCATCAACCAAACCTACTTATCAAATCTAATAAAATTGGTTAATAAGTTAGAAGTAAAATCTAGTTTAAGCATGATCTATTTACCATCTTTGATCAAGTAACATAGAACATTAAATTTTAATTCAACTTTTAACTTCATTAGCAAAATCAAATAGTTAGATGAAGATGTAACTTGAGTTTATTATTGACTAAGTATAAAATATTTGTGACTAACAACATAGGATATCAAATTCATTTATAAACATTAACCTTCCATCTACATTTTCATTTACATTAAGCATAAAAACAAGAGATAATAAACGAAAATATTATGCTGAATTTACATAATTCATGAGAGCTTCATTACCCCTAAATTAAAGGTGTTTAGCCTCTCATCTTTGAACTCATTTCAAAAAAAGTAGATTTCAACATTAACAAAAAAGAAAGGAAATTTTAATTAAAGAGAAAGAGAGATATTAGTTGCATAAAAGTAAATCTACACTACTCTGCATAAAATAAATCTAATCTACTTGCATGAAATAAAAGAGAAGCATGAAATAAAATAACACAAAAGGAGAAGCATGAAATAAAAGTGCATAAAAGAAAAGGCTAAGAAGTCATTAAACTAAAGAAGAGAAGAGCTTTTATTTATAATTTTGTGGCTATAACTATGCATGCATTCTTTCATGAGACATAAGAGGGTATTTATACAAGTTTCAAAACCCTAATAAATTTTAGGGTGCTACCAAAACTACCACTTACTTTGTGTAGTCTTCAAGTCATCATTAATGATTAATTAAATCCCCACTAACATGTGCTTTTATTTTTAATTGTGGTCCATTTGAAAGTGGGTATGTGGGCTCCTCCATGAAGAAATGATTCTTTCTTTTCTTCCTTCTTTTGGCTTCCAAGACTTGTGCATGCATACATCCATGAATTTTCTTCCAATTTGCACTCAATTTCCTACAAAATAAAATTAAAATGTGCAAATAAATTTTCTCAAAATTAATGCATACACATAAAATTACTGTTCCTCAAATGTAGATGAGTGAATGATAATCTGAAAATACTTTTATAAATTGGTCAAAACATATAAAAATACCCTAATATGTTCTTTATTTTAATAGAAGAAATTAAGTATGAGAGTAAAAACATACATTTTTACATGCACATCACTAAACCACGATGACTATAAGGATTCCCACACAATAATTTCCTCGTATCAACTTACGGTGACTTCAGAATTAATTACACGATGACCTTGAGAATCATCACACGATAGCTCATATGTTCCATCCTTTGCTAATGCGTTTGCTAATCTTTGCATTCTTTTACTTTGAAAATTCTTAGGGTATATTAGTTTCTAAAACATTTTAATCATTGGAACAGTATGGGATGGAAGTTTATCAACACTTTGAGGAAGAAAGTGTAACATCCCCTATCTTAAGGCCCAAAGCTAAGCATTACAGATGCTGCAGTCATCCATAGTATTAACTTCCGGTGATAAAATATGGTAATATTAATGGTATCCATAATATCAGAAGCACATGAATATGAAATAAAATCAACATAGATTTAAAACAACTTTTCTGATTACATTTCAAATCAATATTTCATATTCAGATACATAATCCCAAACGATTCTCAGGTTTTGGTCAAATATAATTATTACATAATACGCCAAGAGCGACATATGAAGATACCCCTTGGATGATTAGAGTGCTAAATAGACATATCAGTCTTAATACATCACAGCAGAAATAAAACTAAATAGCTCCTATATAGCTTGCTTTACCTCCTACACGTCTTCAAAAGCTTTATTCATCCAACCTACTAAACCTAAAAACCTTAACTCTCAATCTACTCAAATTAATTTTGAGCACCCGAGAGTTTAAGGGGAAAACATAAACTTCGAGTCAGACATAAAGCCTGGTGTGAATAATACTATTACATCTCGGTTTACTGATATTAAGTGAGACCACGCCGCTTGGCGGAACGGGTTTCCCCTCACTAATATCCCTTTAAAACATATCTTTTTTGCAAATCAGAATCCTACAATCAAACTGATTAAAACAATAATAGCAATATCCTATATGCTCATAAATCAGGTAACAAATGGACTATATGTCCGAACAATATAGTTTTGTTTGGCTAACTACTAACCATTGGCTGACTCGGGCCTACCAAACAAAATAAATAATCTAACACCTGTTAGACAAAACTTCTAGACGGTCTGTCCTTAACTTACTTCTCCTAGGGTCACCTGATCCTAATGGTTTTGCGGGCTCACCAATAACATATCCTCCTTTTCTATATATATTCCTTTCTGTGTGTAACATCATTTAAGTCTTACCTATGACTAAGCCCCACACACTTTGGACTAAATTAGCTATGGGCTATAACTAATGTATAGGGCGCGACCCTATACCAGTCCCATCTGGTATTCAACTATTCGAGACATTTATTTTGGGTTAACTATCCATCAAATTTTCCTTGGAAACATCTTTCAAATTGATTTAACCCTTTAAATCATACTTAAACAAGGAAAACATACTATTTGCTTTACTCAAACCCTTTGCCATGATATATGCTTTACTCAAAACATTGTTGATGAAAACCTTCAAAACTCACATTTAAAATCTTTAAACAATCTCTTTCGAAACCTTTGAAAGTACCACATTAGAAACTATTGAAAGTACCCCTTTCGAAACAAGTTAACTACTTTACTTTGTAACAATAGGCCAATAGGTCAAAACGTACCTTTCGAAATCATTTACAAAAGACCTTTTGAAAACATTAAAAGTTTCCCTTTCGAAAGCTTTATAAAACCTTAGACATCCTCTTTCGAAAACATTGCAAACTTGTCTTTCGAAAACATTGGAAACCTTCCATTCATTTACTAAAGGTGAACATTTCGAAAACATTGGGAAATCACCCCTTCGAAACCTTTATCATATACCTTTCGAAAACAATAGGAACATCCCCTTTGAAACCTTCATTAGATACCTTTTGAAAGTATTAAAGTCCTTTACTTAAAACAAACCTTTCGAAAGCATTGGGTTCAAGTATAAGTTTGTGGAACATGGTTTCGAAACCTTTAAAACCATTTCTTTCAAAACCTTTGGGTTTAGCTTTCAAAATATTAAAAGGGTCTTAAAAGAACTAGGACGAAAGCAACTCTTTCGAAAGCATTTTCCTAAATAAAGAAGTGGAAGTGTCGAAACCAACCCCTTCGAAAGCATTGGAGAAGTGGCTTCAGGGTTTAAAACAAAAGAACCCTTTCGAAGGCATTGCTTCGAAAGGTAGAATGAGGCATCAAGGGTTTCGACCCCTTTGAAAGCTTCTTTTTAAAACAAGGGCGGCAACCTCTTTCGAAAGCTCTTTTCTTTAAAACAGTTGACCAAGTTGAAAGCCATCTCATTCGAAAGTCTCATTTACAATCAAAATAGTTCTAAGTTTTCAGAAGCTACTTCAACCCCTTCGAAAGCCCTGTTTCGACTCCATACCTTTCGCCTAACTCCAATCCACTATGTATCGAAGTTGATACCATGTGTATTGGTTTTGACTTAGATGGAGACGGCAGTATGGGGTCGAAAGGTGCTGCTATAAGTGGCGAAGCAGGTAAACCTTATAAAACTGATTTTTTAACTTTATAAAGTAATTTCTTTCTAACTAACTTGCTTTGTTTGTCAACATATGATTAGTTGCGGATACTTTTCAAAATCTTTTCTAAAATGCTGTGGAATTTCAAGGATTAACAATTTAAAACATTTACAAATTGCCCTTTCACCTTTTATAAACACATAGAACATTTAAGTCTCATACCTTAAATAATTTTATATACTTATTAAAACACTTAGAAAAAATTTCCATAATTTTCCATAAATCACTTTTAATATGTTTTCTAACATATATAAATTTTTGACCCAAAGCAAACATATAATAGCCGTACTTAATTTTAAACCCAATTTAACTATTTTATTCACCAAAAATTCATTATAAATCCACAATAATTCAAAAAATTATGAAACTTGAAACCCACGTCTAAAATATTATTTCTGACCTCATATCAAATACGCAAGGCATTTGGATGTCATTTGATGGGTTTTTCAAATTAAAACTTGTCATAAAATCTATATGGACAACAAAATTCATCAACAAGCATATATATATATATATATATCTCTATTTAACATTCAAAACATTATATACTTTGCAAAACATATCCAGATCTGATCTAGAACCAAAAACAAGACATATGAGATGTAATCTATTATTCACCTTAGTTTGTTGTTAAGGAGTTGAGATTTGCTCTTGAATTAAATTGATTAAACTTCTTTCTCTTGATTTTAGCTTATCTTCCTCATGCTTCCTCCTAATGGTGAAAATGAAAGTGGCATGAGGGTTCAGGGTATAAGAATATAACTTATTTCTATTTTGCCCTTATCCTATTACTCTTATCTATTTCATTTTATTTTCCTCTTAGTTCATTAGGCACGGCTACCCTCTATTATTCAAATCTCAATCCCTTAGTCATTTACATTATTTCATTTCATTTACCTAATTAAATGTCCTAAATGATGTTAATCAAAATTTGGGTCATTGTAGAAGGTCATGAATTTATTTAGGAATTTAGGTCGAGCCTATGCGACACGCATGCGAATTGCCTATTTGACAAGATCGTTGATATGCTTGAATGTGTAAGGACATAGAGAAGGAGAATGGGGTTATTGTTGCTACTACCGTCGAAGGGTATAAACCTCTATTAATAGAAAGAAGAAGAGGAGAGGCTTCAATGGTAATGGAAAGAAAGTTTCAGTTAATGTTATAGCACCGAAGCATGACAAGTCTCAAAATAGTTTGCTTCAAGTGAAAAATATGAAGGGGAATTATTCAAATGAATGTCGAGACTTGAATAAAGTGAGCATCACATTTGTAACAAGCTTGGGAATCTTTGAAAGAATTTTCCAAATTTGGCTAGAGGAGAGAAAGCAAAGATTTATGGTCTAGAACTAAAAGCATATGGACCATATGTAGTTGCAAAGGTAAAAGTTACAATGAAAGGTACACTTATGATTTTCGGTATTCCTATTAGAGTATTGTTTGATGTCGGGGCATCAGACTCCTTTGTATCCAAACATCGAATTGATAAATAAAATATAAGTTCTACAAACCTTATTACCTCCTTAGAATCATGAATTCTATCGGCGGTTGTGCTACTCTTAGTCTATGTTGTGACAAAGTGGAATCGGAGTTTCACAGTAGCATATTTTATTGTGCTTTGCATGTATTTTACTTTCTTGACTTTGGAGTAATCTTAGACATGGATTAGTTGACCAAATACGCAAGGAAAAGAGAACAAGGTTGCAATTGCACTTAATCAAAAACATGAATATGTTGTATTTTTACTACCTGTTGAATGGAACAACTCAAAATCATTTGCTTCTTATGGGTTCACATGAGACCAACAGTTAGTCTGAAGCACGACACTATTATTGCTTAGAAATTTGAGCATCACCGACTGACAGAATTACTAAAAGGCAAAGGGATGACCTAAACCAAAGACTTGAAAGATTTTAGGATTTACCTAAAAAGGAGGCTTTGAAAGAAGGGTGCTTGTGTGTTTTGGATATTGATAATTTTCAAAAAGAGGTGCTTAAGGAGAGCCACTGGTCAAAATTCACCATTCATCCCAGGAGAATGAAGATGTGGCAAGATATGAAGATAAACTTCTTTTGGAAATGGATAAAGAAGGTTGTTGGCTTGTGTAAGATAGTATTCCAACTGTCCCCAATTAAAAGCCTAGTGGGTTATGTTATCCCGCCTTTTGGCAAGGCCGTGACACCAAGAACTTGATTGGAAACCAAGGACAGTTCATCCTGGAGATCGGTTATACATAGGTTCGCTATGGATACTGATAAATTTTGCTTGAGTCCGGATCGAGCTACAATTGATATGACAGGACAAGCAAAGCTATGAAAGCCAACCTTCCAAATTTCAAGTCAATCGGAGTTTGTATGCTCAAGATATTGATCGATCACGGTTAAGAAATCCAACTCTATTCGTATCCATCCAATTTCATATCCATTCCCCAAGAGAGATTCAGTTCGTATCCATCGCCTACTAACTTCCTTCGCATCCATAAAATGAAGCTACTTCGTATCCATCATGTTAACAGCTCTTCGTATCCATCAACAAATGCTCATTTCGTATCGGTCTCCCTCCATCCATCTCATATCAATCTCTCACCATCGATACGAACAGCAACAACCACTGATCGATACGAAGAAAGCAGCATGAAGCATCGATACGAAGGCGGCCTTCAACCATCGATACGAAGTAGCATGCAAGCATCGATACGAATAGAGCCACGCTATCGATACGAACAGCATCGATACGAATTCAACAGCCTTCGAAAAATCCAAACTTGCATCGATCATAACTCAAAATCTACAAGTCCAAATGCCACCTAATTTTCACAGGAGCTTGCGTACAACCTCAAGAATGTTCTTGATCAATCTTGACTCGATTGGACTAAATCTTGATCGATATGAAATTCGTTCATATCGATCACGGATAGAGTGCAAACGACATGGACTCGATCCCGTGGGCCCACCCACGTAAGAGAAGAGGTCTTCCGATATCTGAGCGAGATATTTGTAGCCTTTGCCTATAAATAGCAACCTAGAACCTACTGAAAAAGGACTTTTGGCTCTTCGACATTCAGACTCTGCCGAAATCACTATTGTACTTGAATTCTACTATTTTAATACGTTGTAACCAGCAAGCAAAAATCTATAAAGTCAATCATTTCATAGTGGACGTAGGCAATTCGCCGAACCACTCTAAATCCATGTGTTTCTGTGCATTTTCTTATCTGTTTATTGGTGTGTTTGTTAGATCTACTTCATTTTACATTTATTTTCTTCATTTTATCTCTTCAAACACATCCGAAGAGTGTTGTGCCCAATTTTGGTACAAACACTTTGGTGCTTTCACTGAGAAAACCCAGCTTTTCTCCTGCTCTGTGGATCTACTACCATCGTTGGATTGTAAAAACTAAGGAGGAGATCCAGACCTATTGTCAAGTGGTTCCTTCTATTCTATTCAGATTGCTCTAGATCTAAGAGGAACTACATTCATCAAGATTTTCGTATCCAAGAAAATATGGTGATTTTCGTATCCATGTTTTCGTATCCAGAAAATATGGTGATTTTCGTATCCATGTTTTCGTATCTAGAAAATATGAAGATTTTCGTATCCATGTTTTGGCATCTAGAAAATATGACAACATTCGTATCGATCACTTTTCGTATCGATCAGCTTTCGCATCGATCAACATTCGTATCGATACTCACACGCAGTTCGTATCGATCCATCTGCGTCCAATTCGTAGCGATACTCACAAGCAGTTCGTATCGATCCATCTGCGTCCAATTCGTATCGATACTCACAAGCAGTTCGTATCGATCCATCTACGTCCAAATCGTATCGGTACTCACACGTAGTTCATATCGATCCAGCTGCGTCTAATTCGTATCGATACTCACACACAGTTCGTATCGATCCAGCTATGTCCAATTCGTATCGATACTCATAAGCAGTTCGTATCGATCCATCTGCGTCCAATTCGTACCGATACTCACACGCAGTTCGTATCGATCCAGCTGCGTCCAATTCGTATCGATACTCACAAGCAGTTCGTATCGATCCATCTGCGTCCAATTCGTACCGATACTCACACGCAGTTCGTATCGATCCAGCTGCGTCCAATTCGTATCGATACTCACAAGCAGTTCGTATCGATCCATCTGCGTCTAATTCGTATTGATACTCACAAGCAGTTCATATCGATCCATCTGCATCCAATTCATATCGATACTCACATGCAGTTCGTATCGATCCATCTGCGTCCAATTCGTATCGATACTCACATCCAGTTCGTATCGATCCAGCTACGTCCAATTCGTATCGATCCTCAGATGCCACTTCGTATTGATCTAGCTATGTGCATTTCGTATCGATCCTCAGATACTTTGTATCGGTCCAACTATGGCCTTTCGTATCGATCCAATTGTCTACTTTTCGGATCGTTCAATTTCACCTACATTTGTATCATTCAAACGTTGCTGAGAACCCTAGCCGCAGTGCAGAGCACCCACATAGTGAATTCAAAGCTCAATTTAATGAAGGAACATTCCATCCATGTTTCTGATCATTCCATGACTGAACAAGGCATAGGGGATCACAGCAACAAATGCTGAATTGCAATCAAGAAATGGGTAAAGAAATACTACTCAACCGGTGGTCCCAGAGGCTGGAGAACCTAGCTAATACGCCAAGAACTAGAGTTGGTTGATATATCATGCTTCTAAGGTGGACTGCAACTTCCCCCAATTGACTAGCTTTTAAACTCCTGAATTGACAACTATGGTACGATGGCTAATATGACGACTGCTCTACATAGTCTGCTCTGCCAACTCAAAGCATAGCTGGTAACCACTAAACCATCTTCAAATGCCCGCATCTAATCGTACCATGTCCGTATGACTAGAAGCATGGCATACAACCTTAAGAGGACTTCCTTACTACCTTATATGGACCTCCTACCTGGGTAAAAATTAGAAATAATCACCAATCTATGAGCCCATCTTAACCAACTCACCATCCAATCGGCATTACCAGCCACTCGAACGTTGGGCAATCGTGCATACATCATTCACCAGTATTACAAGCCCACATAGTGAGAAAATGGACTTGATCATAATGTCGATTGGAGAATCTTTCCCAGTCGAGACCTATTCATTGAAACCGTCCTTCATGCAGAATTTCTAGTGAAAATTCAACATGCTGACTACGTCAGTGTATCTTGGAAATATAACCCCCGGCACTACCTCATGAAGTGAGAATTGCGCATGGCTTCCACCAAGAGTGATGACTGCCATCAAATGCAGATGTCTTCCCCCATTCCTCAAAGAACACTGTCAATCGTGGTTAGACATACCAGTTCTACTTCTCATATTGTTGAAGGGAATGAAGAAGCTGGCAGCCAACGAATGTATCAAAAGCCCATGGCCAGTTGCTGCCAATACCCATAAATGAATTCATCACCAGAGCTTATTTCCAGAATTTGATAAGAGAACTGGTGGATAGCCGCCGACGACTACACCAACATGTCCAAGCCAATATTGAGTTGATGAATCATATGAAGGATCAACATGGCGAGATAAGGAGGGAACCTACTACGTACTCTAGATTGGAAAACTCCTCTTCTTTAGATGGCTACAGTGGACGCCAACGCCATAAGGCTGCTCCGGAAAGGATAGCTCCGACAATATGTGCAAGCCCCATAAAACGAAGGACCGGGAACCCCCGACCCCTATCGATCAAGAAGTTTGATCAAATTGAACCATTTGCGTTAGACTTCCAACTGTGAAGGGCTGGACCGAAGTGCAATAGCGAGCATACGACGCCGCTTCACTTATCATTGAGATTTAATCCGATCTCTTTTGAATTATTTCTATTTCAATTTTGTTTATGTTGCGAAATATGACCGACTTGAATTAAACTACTTGCAAATGATGCAGGTAACCGAGTACTTAAGGTTGGGTGCATGTTATCCCGCCTTTTGGTAAGGCCGTGACACCAAGAACTTGACTAGAAACCAATGACAGTTCGTCTTGGAGATCGGTTATACGCAGCCTCACTATGGATATCGATGAATTTTTTCTGAGACTGGATCGAGCTAAAATTAATATGACATGACAAGCAAAGCTATGAGAGCCAACATTCCGAATTTCAAGTCAATCGGAGTTCATATGCTCCAGATATTGATGGATCACGACTGAGAAATCCAAACTTGCATCGATCATAACTGGAGATCTACAAGTCCAAATGCCACCAAATTTGGACAGGAGCTAACTGGCAACCTAAGGAATGTCCATGCCAAATTTCAGCTCCATCGGAGCAAATCTTGATAGATTCGAAGTTGAGTTCGAATCGATATGGACCAACTTGCATCGATCATATCTCGAGATCTACAAGTCCAAATGCTATGAAATTTTCACAGTAGCTTACTGGCAACCTAAGGAATTTCCGTGCCAAATTTCAGCTCCATCGGAGCAAATCTTGATCGATTCGAAGTTGAGTTCGAATCGATCATGGGCCAACTTGCATCGATCATATCTCGAGATCTATAAGTCCAAATGCTATGAAATTTTCAGAGGAGCTTACATATGACCTGATGAATGTTCATGCCAAATTTCAGCTCAATCGGAGCAAATCTTAATCGATTCGAAGTTGAGTTTGAATCAATCCCGAAGTGGGCCCAAATTTCCTGAGGCCGGGCGTGTGGGCCCCCTCACGTGCCAGAAGTGGTCTCCCGAAATTTAGGCGAAATATCAGCCTCCTACACCTATAAATAGAGCCCCTGGTCATTCAGAAAAGAGTTCGGATAATTCTAAGAGCTAAAGAGCGCCAGACTCTGCCAGATTTACTTCAAATCACCACCGCTGCTTTAGTTTCAGACTTAGCTTAGAAAATCAGTGGTATTACATTATAAGAAATTGTAATCTTCAAGCATCGAGCAATAAAATCATCAAACTTCATAGTGGACGTAGGCGAAACGCCGAACCACTCTAAATCGCTGTCTTCTGTGCAATTTACTTTCTGTTATTTGGAGTTTTTGTTAGATAATCCTCAGTTTTAATTTTCTTTCTTCACTTTTATCTCTTCAAAAACTTCCGAAGAGTGTTGTGCCCATTTTTGGTACAAACAGTGCAAAACAACCTCCGCGGACTATAATCAAATCATTGAGGTATCATCATGACGAGCATGATTCAACCACTCATTGGCTAATATATGCCTCTGACTGGGGGCAAGGCATTAAAGTGGAAGAGACCGACAAGGTCAGGACTCTAGTACAAAGTGGATACAACTGACCGTCCACTCATCCGCCTATGCAATTTAATTGGAGATCTGGGAAAGACTTGGAGTGATATGTCCCAACAATGTACTCTCCATCTCGTACTTGAAGCTCGCCAAAATACTTATGCTTCTTCTGATGCCCAGTAAAATTGGAATCACACCAAGGGTGGATGTGACATGACCGTCTATGCATCCAATCCTACATTAGAACTTTGGGTAATTTGAGAACATATGTTTATAGTGGATACGATTTGACCATTCACTCTCCAGCTTGCGTCTATGATTCGACAAAAACAATCATGCTTTAGACCAACTTCATCAGGGCCCAAGCCTCAACTTAAAGTCATAAACGACTAACTGCCTACTCGCTAACCATCATGAGCCATCATTTTGACTCTCTTCCTCAACTCGACCGGAAAAGTGCAAAGCATAAAGTGGACGTGACTCGACCGTCTTCTCTCCAACTCTTGCCCCTGACTTAAGGGAAAATACACAGCTCAAAGTGGATGTAGTTCGACCATCCTCTGCTCGAGCTCAAAGCTTGCCAAAACACTAATCTTACTCCTTAGGCTTAGCAAAACTGGAATCAAAACGAACGTGGACGTGATTCGACCGTCCATAACCTAAATCTTATCCTTCGTTGAGGGCGGATAAGTGGAAAGTGATCGAGATCCGACTAATCACTTATTAAGTGAAACCCGAGCTCGAGGGTCGACACACTTAAATCAAAAAGGACTGAAACACGACAATCCTCGAACAAACTCCAGTTCCCAGAGTGCGAGATGGAATAAAAAATTCCAAATCCAAACTCAAGGGGGATGGACCCGTCCATCTAGGACTTTGATTTCCAAATCAAGGTGGATGTGATCCGACCATCCACAACCTTAATCGACCTCCTGTTCCCAGAGTGCGAACGGGATCCAAATGCCTAAACAGATGTGACTAACCATCTATCGGCCAACTCCAGATTCCCAGAGCGCGAACTGGAATATAAACATCAACTAACTCTAAGTCCCCAGAGTGCGAACTGGAGTGTAAACACTGAAATGGGTGTGACTGGCCACCCATCAACTAACTCCGGATTCCCAGAGTGCAAACTGGAGTATAAACATTAAATAACTCTAAGTCCCCAGAGCGGGGGCTGGAGTATAAACATAAATGGGTGTGGCAGACTGCCCATCAACTAACTCTGGTCCCGAGAGCGCGGGTCGGAGTGTAAATGCCAAATGGGTGTGACTGACCACCCATCAACCAACTCCAGATTCCCAGAGTGCGAACTGGAGTATAAACATCAAAGCGGGTGTGACCGACCACCCATAAAACAACTTAAGTCCCCGGAGTGCGGACATAATCCTAAAATGCCAAATGGGTGTGACTGACCACCCATCAACTAACTCCAGATTCCCAGAGTGTGAACTGGAGTATAAACATCCACTAACTCCAAATTCCCGAAAGTGCAAACTGGAGTATAAACATCAACTAACTCCAGATTCCCAGAGTGCGAACTGGAGTATAAGCATCGACTAACTCTGGTCCCGAGAGCACAGACTGGAGTATAAAGACCAAATGGGTGTGACAGATCACCCATCAACCAATTCCAGTCCTCAAAGCTAGGATTGGAATATAAATACCAGAAAGGACGCGATTCGACTGTCCATCTATCAACTCTGATTCCTCAGCAAGTTCTGTAGTATAAAAAGTGGATGTGGTTCAACCATCCGCTTTCCAACTCTACCCTCACTTGGGGGCACACTTATCATAAAAAATCGGATGCGATCCGACCATCCAGCACTAAGCGGGCACGACACGACTGTCCATGCATCAACTCTTGTCCTAAGCACGGGACCCATAATTTTTTTTATAGGGATGCACTCCAACCCTACAAGACAAAATTTCTTCCTTGATTCGACAGGGAGACGCAGATTCGCAAAACGGACCTAGCTGAACATCCTATTCTAAATGGATGTGACTACCCATCCTACCACAAATGAACATGACACGACCGTTCATCCGCTAACTCTTGCCTATGATCCAACGGGTTGTGTGTGCAACATGGATGGATGTGACCCAACCATCCGCCAATCAATTCCTTCCTACAGTTCAGTGGGAGAAGCATCAAATTAAAGTTTTCGTAGTGTGACCGACCACACTTTGACTTTCGCCATTGACTAGTGCCAGGGGAATTAATCGAGGAAAATGCAGTCCGATCATAATCTGCTAAAACTCTTAGTCCCTAGAGTGCGGACAGGGGTACAAACATCAAATAGTTGTGATTAATGGCTCTTCAACTTACTATGATCCCCAAGGTGCGGCTACAAGCATAGATAAACGAATGAATGTGACTCGACATTTCATTCACCAACTCTGACCTAAACTCGACATGAGGAGTATAAACTCATTACAGGTGCAATTAGACCATCCACGAACTAACTCTGCTAACCCAAGACTGGGGCAAAAGTAAAAATCATTGAAAGAAGAGAATGGTGAGTCGCTACATCTCCAGCTTAGCATCCTTTACAACTTAAGGCAACGACTAAAAGGATACGCTAATGCTAACCAATCAGAATGATGCCCGAAGTTCTGGGCAACCAATTATATCATACCGCTAGATCGATGGGCAATATCGATCTACACCTTTCGTATCATACCATTGGATCGACAGGAAATGAGGTCCGAGCATTCTACATCATGCCGTTGAATTTACGGTCAATATCAATCCTCTTCGACTACAAATCGATGTGACCCGAACGAACATCGAATACCTTTGGCTGATAGAGCATAGATAGAAGAATAAACCACGAATGAGTGTGACTTGACCATTCGTCCTCCGTTGCCTTCCTTCGATCCGTTCGGAAAAGCGTGAAACCGGATAGGCATAACCTGATTGCATTTGAGCTGACATTATCCCTAGTTCCGATGGGAGAATGTAAACCAAAATGGATGTAGTTAATTGCCTAACTCCAAAAGAATGCAATGCGACCATTCATTCTTTGACTATTACCATGATTCGATTAAAAGAGCAATTCAAAACAAGTGCACACCAATTCTTGCCCTAAATTCAGCAAGGGAAGCATCAATCCCGCATTGGATTTGACTGGACGATTCACTCTTCAGTTTCTGCCCAGAGTATGGCGACATAAGCAGTGAAGTGAATGTCATTGACCGTCCAGAACTTAGCTCATGTTTGAATGTCAGCGAGGAAACGAAGTATTCTGCCTAGAGGAAAGAACTAGGACAAAATGCAGGATAAGGCACAACTCAGCCTTCCATCGGTTAACTTGATCCCATGGTTCAATGGGATAGAATGAAAAATTGAAGCGGACATTATCTACCTTGCTACTTATCGAGATATTACCCAGACTTGGGGGCACGCGTGAGAAATAAGATGAATGTAATTTGATCGTTCATCAAGCAACTCTGGCTCTTACAGCTTGGACTACAGTATAAACACAGTAGAAGCTAGGCTCGATCTTTCGCACAATCTGTCCATCAACCCAAGACTGGGGGCACAAGTCTGATCATCCAAGAGCTGGATACGACTACTCAATCCTATAGCTCGTGCCTAGTATTTATAACAACTTGAAGTTACGACCGAGAGGATGCTTATAGATAGAATCATTAGATCGACGCCCGGACTTATGGGTAACTGATCATCATTATGACCCTTCCGATGAGCAATGGATCGCGGGTACATTAAATGTAAAGCGCATTGCTCGGAAACACAAGTAGATTCAAACTCATAGCTGGAGCCAGCTATGCTGCAGCATGCGATACAAGGCTAAACTCTGTTAAGCCTTTGATTCAACGTCCCTACAAGACTGATCATTTACCATTGCAAATAAGCACATAAAGCACCTACAACCCATCACGAGTACTAAAGATTAGATCACAACTCAACACAATGATGACGAAAGAGTAAACTGCATTGCTCCGGCTGAAGCTTGATGTGTTTGCTTGGACTCAACCTCATATATACATATGGACTCTCACCAGCTATTGAGAACCCTGCGTTAAATGTCGACCCGAGGCATGTCTCTGTGAACAAAAACGATACGATGTGGATCCGGAGAGATCTGCTGCACTTAAAGAGGAGGTGAATTTACTCAAAACCGATGGGTTCCTCTACCCAAAATGAGTATCCAATCCTTTACTTATAAGAAAAACGAGCAGAGAGTGGCGGACATATGTCAACTACTCAGATTTGCACGGGGTATGACAAAGCACAGCTTTCCACTTCCAATGATCAACCAACTGATGGACTTGACCATCGGACATGAATTAATCACATCCATGGACGCAAACTCCAGATATGATCGGATACTGAAGCATGTCCCAGACCAGGAATACAACTATATCATTACTGACCTAGGCCTATAGTGCTATGTTGCAACCCCTGGATTTAAACTTGAGAACGCTTATGCTACTTACCAAAGGACGATTAACAGATCATTCAAAAATCAGATCGGCCGATCGATGAAAGTAGACGTGGTTAATATGCTCGTGAGATCACGACTATCAAACGACCACATTGATGACTTGGCAGAGGTATTCAGTGCTCTCCAAAAAATGCAGGATGAAACTCGATAATTTGAAATGCTCTTTCACCATTACATTAGAAAGATTCTTTGTTTTCATCATCAATTCTCGTGGAATCAAGGCTAATTTCCAGAAAATTCCGACAATTAGAGACACCCATGCACCAAAGACAACCAAGAAGGTACGGAGCCCAAGTCGGAAGATTACCGTCCTAAGTTGATTCAACTCTACGACCATCTACAAGTGAATTCTCTTCTTCAACCCGACCAAGAGAGGGAAGAGAACTTTTGAACTAACTAACAACTGCGTTGATGCAATTGCAGCTCTGATAGATCGCTTAAAGAGACCTCCCATTTTATCCAAACCTTTGGATCGCGAAGATTTATACATCAATTGGGTCGTGTCAACGCACGCCATAAGAATCGCAATGCTATGTGAAGAGAAACGAATCCAAAGACCAGTATATGATGAAGGCTGGCTATTGACAAGCTCACCCCGTTAACGTCTATATTGACCAGCCGTTACGATAGGTCCAATAGCAACCTTAGATGTCTGAAAAGTTACTCAAATGGAGTATCGAGCTAAGCCAATTTGATATCATTTATCTCCCTCGGAGAGCTCTCCATGGTAAAAAATTAGCATACTTTATATCTGAATTCACTACATTAGACGATTATCCGAAGAACAATGGAGAACCGTCCAACCGATGGAGAACGTACACATATGGAACTTCCAATGATCGGCTATCTAACGTCGAAGTTGCGTTAGTGACTCCCGAGGAACGATCAATCTACTACACCCTGAAACTCAACTTCACTGCAACAAATAACGAAGCTAAGTATGAAGCCTTGGTCACCATGCTCAAACTTGCAAGAAAACTAGGAGTGGAAACTTTGCATGTCTTATGTGATTACTGGTTAGTAGTACGCCAAGTCAGGGAAAATTATTTGACTAGGGGGCAACGTCTTGCTCCTTATCTCAACCAGGTCCAAAAGCTACTAGCCGACTTTGACTATTACACCACTACACAAATCCTCAGAGAAAAAAATGAAAAGGCCGAGTCACTGGTCAAGCTAGCCGGTTCCAGGGATGCGCAACAAATAGACTTTGTCTCGGTTGAAATACTTATTATTCCAAGCACTGACAGATGAAGATCGACTGGATCTTAGAGATGGAGCCAGGAAAGGGGTCATGGATGACTCCTATCAAAGATTATCTACTGCGGGGAATTCTTCTTGAATAGAGGAATGAGAAATGGCATATCCTTCGCGAAGCTGTCCCATGAGTTAACACTTGTACATTTTGTGTCCATCGGTGACCAGCCATCAACTTCGTATCCATCGATGTGAAGCCCATTGATACGAAAGTCACTACATGATGAAATTTAAGCCACTCAACTCCATCGATACGAAACATTCCTAAGGACTATCCATTTCGTGGTCGAAAGCCATCGATACGAAGCATGCATTCCAACATCCCAAATCAATCCAGGAGAGGATCGATACGAAGGAAGGACTTAAAACAACCATTGAACGTTGTTACAACTCGAATTTCACATCGATCGAGGAGAGGATCGATACGAAACTGGATATAAAAAAAAACTTGACAACGACCCATGAACGTGCAAACATTGACGGGAGTCAGGCTAACATACATGCATGTATGACGGACTAACATTCAATTTTCAAAATTCACAAAAGTTGAATGCTCACCTGATGACAATTACAACAGTGAACAACAAATCGCTAGCACTCGACACTCAGTTACAACAATGCACTGCATAATCATTGGCAGTCAACAATTCATAATTTATATTTCTAAAGATCCATCAAAAGTCACAGCTTTCGACGAAAAGACAACAACCGTTAAAACGATCAGATAAAACTATTCAGAATGAAGATTGCAGCTTTTCAAAGCACGTCATGTTCACACAAGACATACTTTGGGGGGAAAATGTTATCCCGCCTTTTGGCAAGGCCATGACACCAAGAACTTGATTAGAAACCAAGGACAGTTCGTCCTGGAGATCGGTTATACATAGGTTCGCTATGGATACTGATAAATATTGACCAAGTCCGGATCGAGCTACAATTGAAATGACACGACAAGCAAAGCTATGAAAGCCAACGTTCCAAATTTCAAGTCAATCGGAGTTCGTATGCTCAAGTTATTTATCGATCACGGTTGAGAAATCCAACTCTATTCGTATCCATCCAATTTCGTATCCATTCCCCAAGAGAGATTCAGTTCATATCCATCGCCTACTAACTTCCTTAGCATCCATAAAATGAAGCTACTTCGTATCCATCATGTTAACAGCTCTTCGTATCCATCAACAAATGATCATTTCGTATCGGTCTCCCTCCATCCATCTCGTACCAATATCCCACCATCGATACGAATAGCAACAACCACCAATCGATACGAAGAAAGCAGCATGAAGCATCGATACGAAGACGGCCTCCAACCATCGATACGAAGTAGCATGCAAGCATCGATACGAATAGAGCCACACTATCGATACAAATTCAACAGCCTTCGAAAAATCCAAACTTGCATCGATCATAACTCAAAATCTACAAGTCCAAATGCCACCAAATTTTCATAGGAGCTTATGTACATCCTTAAGAATGTTCGTGATCGATCTCGACTTGATTGGACGAAATCTTGATCGATACGAAATTCGTTTGTATCGATCACGGATCGAGTGCAAACTGCATGGACTCGATCCCGTGGGCCCACCCACGTAAGAGAAGAGGTCTTTCGAGATCTGAGCGAGATATTTGCAACCTACGCCTATAAATAGCAACCTAGAACCTACTGAAAAAGGACTTTTGGCTCTTCGACGTCCAGACTCTGCCGAAATCACTATTGTACTCGAATTCTACTGTTGTAACACGTTGTAACCAGCAAGCAAAAATCTATAAAGTCAATCATTTCATAGTGGACGTAGGCAATTCGTCGAACCACTCTAAATCTGTGTGTTTCTATGCATTTTCTTATATGTTTATTGGTGTGTTTGTTAGATCTGCTTCATTTTACATTTATTTTCTTCATTTTATCTCTTCAAACACATCCGAAGAGCGTTGTGCCATTTTTGGTACAAACATGTTACTTCAACGGTTCAACCCTTGGAAGTACCGCTTTGGAAATAGGATTTTATCTTAATGGATTTCATTCATGGTTTTTCGAGGTCATACAAAGTAGGCATTTTATTTGTCATTGATCGACTAACAAAGAACGCACACTTCATACATATTATGCTAGAAAGACGGCAACTAGTTTGGTTAAGTTATAATACATGTTCAGGTATAAATTCTAGCACAAGGAGTACACTGTAACGAGTGTAGCCTAGTCCACCGCCCCTTTCCCACACGCGCGCGCATACACCAACTTTAGCAAACGCACACATAGCAAGATTCAGGAGCACCTCTAGTTATCGCACCATAAATTCCCTTTGATTTTAACCATTAGATAAATCCATGAATGAAAGTGAATAAAGACTAAAGTAACTGAAAACAAAAAAATCTCTTTCTTACATGTTATTTTATTTGTTCTCTTTGAATCGTGGATTTGTTGAATCCAATGGTTTAAATCAAGTGGCATTTAGGATGCTCCAAATAGAAGTACCCATGAACATTGATTATATATAGTTACATACGTGCACACACATACATACACATGTATGTATGTATGTATGTATGTATGTACACATTGTGAGAGTGGCTATTAGGATACAAATTTAAACACAATTGATGATATGATGAATTTTAGGGGGTAATTCTCAATCAAATCTAAATAATGAATAAGAACAAACGAACAAGGTATATTGTGTCATACTATCATGAATATGTGTCCAAAAAGAATTGCCAACTCATTAAGGCTCCTATCTATCGAGAATGAATGGGAACATGGAATGAATAGTGGCTCTAGGATTTTCAAAGTTATGTTTTACTTTCTTCGTTGTGAAAACCATGGATTATGATTCCTCCTATCCTATGTTATGCATCTTCCCCTCTTTCTGTTGGATCTCGATCTAGGAGAGCATCCTCCAATCAAATCAATGTCTGCATCCCATCACATCTTGGTTTTCCAATTCAACCTCGATTTGAGCCAATGATTCTTCCTTTTGATTAGCTCCTGAATTCTTTCCGAGGACACAGGATTAGAGAGAGTGGTATCGAAGTAAAATCTAGGCAAGAATTGGTTACAATAGGCACCATTCCCTCGATGCCCGAGCTAGTGAAGATAGCCCGATCAAACTGCCAGGTCTGCGATAAGTGGGAACCATAATAATTTCATCCAATACATAGCAATGTTAATTGGCAATATTAATTAAATAGATGATAAATGTCAAATGCATTAACAAAAATCTAACATGTGAATCTCCAATCAACAGCACAATCACTTCTTTATTCAACTTTCCACATCTTCTTTATTCAACTTTGCACTTCAGGGTTTAGATGTTGCATACCATCATCAAAAATTACACCAACTTACATTGGACAGTTCACAAAAACATACATGTTAAATAAAAGGCAGATAAAAAATAGAAAATATGATCATGCAAAAAAATCCCATTACTAAAACCAAATAATTGGCAAATGACAGACCTAAAATTCCATTAAGAAAAACACTCGAGCATGACCAACAAGAGTTTAAAAAAAGCACTGGGGTTACAGTTTAAAAGATAAGAAAAAACTTCCTAGAACAAGCAAACAAGTAAACTCCAATTAAAAGTAAAAAATGGTATATCAAGTCTTTCTTTATTTTAATAACTCAAGAGCATGGGTGAGCTTCTTCATTGTAATTAATCAAGAGATTGATGAGCTTCTTCACTGCAGTTAGAGAATAAATCAGGATCAATTTCTTCAAATTGAGGTTCAGTTGCAGAAGTGCCTTGGTTAGACGGTCCTTCAGCTGGTAGCACTACATCATCAACCGTGTCTGCTGAATGTTTCCTCCTGATCCCAGTACCACTTTCAAGTTGTTTATTCATCCTCTCAATCTACGTCAAAGTTTACACAACATTTTATTTTGTTTACAATACTAATTATTATATCATTTACTAATGTACTTGATTATTACCATGTGCTTCATGCAGGCATTTTCAAGCTTGAAAAGCTCAATATTGGAAGAAGAGGAGTTGCCTTCTGAACCTCCCATGCAACTCGAGTCACATATGGCCGTTAGAAGAGAAAGTTTTGAAGTCTCATTTGCAATTCGTAGGGTATCATTCTTTTCCTTAAGTTCCTCTTTCAGAGACTTCTTGGACTTTCTCTGCAAATATTACTTAGTAATAATTATCCATTGTAAGTAATGTGATTTTATTTATTTATTTTGGTTTCAAAACTTACATCTAAATGGCTGTTTGAAATGTCAGAGGTTCTATTTATCTTTATATTTCCAAATTAATAAACAAAAGCAACAAAATAAATTTTTGGTTTATGATAATGGCCTGATATTAAAAAAAAGACCTTATGAATGGCCCTTCGGTTTTGGAACCAACACTTGATCTTATCGTCACTCAATGCTAGTGCTCCTCCAATTTGTTCTCGATCACTTGCATCTGGATGAGAATTCCTACAGAAGAACCTACACAAAGCACAGATAGAAAAACCATAAATATACGGGTCTTACAGATATAAGCAATTATAACTTCCTGTTGATTAAAATGAAGATACATACTCTTCTAACACTTGACTTTGTTCAGGTGCATAAACCTTGTACACTTTCTCTTTCATTTTTGCAGCAGGTCCGCTGGTAGGATTTCTTTTCTGTATAGAAAAAATAATTCCATGAAATAAAAAAAAGACAATTACACTAAATATGTAAGTTTGCATGTTTGCCTTCTAATAGTTTTCTTACAGAATTGATGAAACTGTTTTGATAGCAAGAATGATGATGATAGGAGGATAGAAGTATTGTAAGATAAATTGTAATAGAGAATTTTATTTCATATCTCAGATACATTCTGTATGCTATTACACTGGTTTATATAAGACAATAATACAGTAGTGGGCTGATCTATTATCACAAGCCCAAAGCCCATAGTTGAGAAATACAGTGTATTGTTAATATGAGGCAATACTGCGTTGTATCCATCATTCTAACTCCCCCCTTCAGTTTCATCTAGGGTTTCCTTCTCTCGTTCCCATTTTAGCGCCGCCATCTTCAATTCTTAGATCCCTCTTTAATCGACTGAAATTTTTTGTCGAGAGAGGCTTTGTTAGTATATCGGCTCTCTGGAACTGAGCTGGTACATGATTGACTCTCAGTTTTCCTTCTAGAACTTTTTCATGAACGAAGTGCAGATCTATATCGATGTGCTTCGTTCGTGTGTGCTGAACTGGATTCGATGAAAGTGATACTGAGCTTAGATTGTCGCACCAAATTATTGGGGTATTTGTGGGGTTGATTCGAATTTCGGTGAGAAGTGACATGATCCAGGTGATCTCGGCTGTAGTGCTGGCAATTGCTCTGTACTCCGCTTCAGTACTGGAGCGTGAAGTTGTAGCCTGTTTCTTTGAGCTCCAAGAGATCGGGTTGCAACCAAGGTAGATGCATAATCCCGTAGTCGATCTTCTATCGTCTGGATCTGAGGCCCAATCTGCATCACTGTAAGCTTGTATGTTCAAATCCTTTTCATTGTTGAGATGTAGACCATGACTCATAGTTCCTCTCAGGTATTGTAATATTCGCTTTACTGCTTTCCAGTGATGACTAAGTGGTTTGTGCATGAATTGGCATACTTTGTTTACACTATAGCTTAGATCTGGTCTGGTTATTGTGATATACTGTAGTGCTCCTACAATACTTCTGTATTGTTTTTCATTTGTTATGGTTTCTCCTGAGTTTCTTGACAGTCTGAGATTACTGGTCATAGGAGTTGGAAGTTGTTTTTCCTGATCCATGTTTGTTCGTTTTAGTAGGTCCTATATATATCGCTTCTGACATAGAAACATCTCTGAGTTTGATTTTCTGATGACTTCTACACCAAGACAATAATGTAAGTCACCTAAGTCTTTTATAGAGAACATTTTATCAAGGTGGTTGATTGTCTGATTTATTGTTTGAGTATCATTACCAGTGACTATGATGTCATCTACATATACCAAAATATAGGTGACTTTTTCTTGTTTGAATTGCACATATAGAGAGTTGTCTGACCTTGTTGGAGTGAATCCCAAGTTTATTAGTGTCGACTTAAGTTTCTCATTCCATACACGTGGAGCTTGCTTCAATCCATAAATGGCCTTGTGTAGTTTGCATACTAGATTATTATTGTCCCCTTTTTTGTAACCCTCTGGTTGCTCCATGTATACATTCTCTTGCAAGTCTCCATTAAGAAATGCATTATTTACATCTAGTTGCCTGATCTTCCATCCTCTGTGAAGAGCTATGGTTAAGATAATTCTTATTGTGGTTGGCTTGACAACTGGTGAGAATGTTTCATTAAAATCGAACTCATACTGCTGGTTATATCCCTTAGCTACCAGCCTTGCTTTAAATTTTGCAATACTTCCATCTGGGTTCCTTTTGACCTTGTAGGTCCATTTGCATCCCACTATGTTGTTGTCTTTTGGTGGTGGTACAAGACTCCATGTCTTATTTTTGATAAGAGCCTCATATTCATTATCCATGGCTTACTTCCAATTGTTGTTTGTAGTGGCTTCACTGTAGTTTCTTGGCTCAGTTGTATCAAGTTGCACATTGTATGTTTTTGGTTTAAATATTCCACTTTTTGATCTTGTAATCATGTGGTGTCTTGACATCTCAGGTGGTAGCTCTTGAATATGTGTGTTCTCATCAGTATGTTGAGACATTGATGGGGAGGATTCTCCTTGATCTGGATTGGCATTACTCCTTGGACTGGCATTGTGGAAGGAGTTGGAAGATTTAGGTGAATCCTGACCTGATCCAGTATCATTCCTGGATATAGTGTGTTGTGGTTCCTGATCTTCCTGCACACTTTTATCAGATTTGTTCCATCCAGAAACAGTGGGTATAGAAGGTATTGAACAGCTGTTTTTACTGTAGACTTTCTTGGTTGTCTGTATATTTGTATCTGCAAAAGGAAAAATAGTCTCATTAAATACCACATGTCTTGACACATAGATCCTACCATCATTGCTTAAGCATCTGTATCCTTTCTGATTATTCCCATACCCTATAAAGGTGCATGGGGTAGACCTGAGACTTAACTTGTGTTTGTTATATGGTTTGAGACAGGGAAAATATAAGCAGCCAAAGGTCTTTAGACTTGTATAATCTGGTTTCAACCCAAATAGCACTTCTATGGGAATTAGATGCTTAAGAACTTTAGTAGGAAGTCTGTTAATTAAATATACAGCAGTATTAAAGGCTTCTGGCCAGAATTTCATAGGTAAAGATGCATGAGCTAGTAAAGTTAAGCCAGTTTCTACTATATGTCTATGTTTTCTTTCTTCTATTCCATTTTGCTCAGATGTGTGTGGGCAAGTTGTTCTGTGAATGATGCCTCTTTTCTGAAAATATTCCTTCAGTGGCTTATATTCACTCCCACCATCTGTTTGTATAGTTTTGACTTCATTGCCCAGTTGTTTCTCTATTTGAGTTATAAATTGTATTACAGTCTGTTGTGTATCTGATTTTGACTTTAAGAAATATATCCATGTATATCTAGAGAACAAGTCAACAAATGATATATAGTAACTGTAGCCGTAATCTGAATTTATAGGGGCTGGACCCCATAAGTCTGTAGCAATCACCTGTAGTGGTTTGTTTATAACAGTTGTTGAATCTGCAAATGGCAATTTGTGGCTCTTGCCTAGTTGACAATAAGTACATACGAATGGCAGAGAAACATCAACAGGAATATTATTACTCAATAGTACTTGTTTTACAGTGTTTACATTTGGATGTCCTAGTTTATAATGCCAATGAGTAAAAACTTCTTGATTACTTGTAACATGAGATTCTATACTGTTACAATGCATATTTCTAAAGTTGCTCTTTCTTGTATTCCCAAGGTTGAATTTGTACAATCCCTTGTCCAGTTTACCATGTAATAATATGTTCTGACTTAGTAGATCCTTAACTAGGCAGAATTTAGGGTGAAACTCAAAATACACATTATTATCATTGGCAAATTGAGATACACTCAATAGATTTTTCTTGATCTGTGGTACTCTTAATAGATTATTAAGGTAAAGAATTCTTTTACCTGGAACACTATTGGTTCCAACATGTGTGATTTTTAGAGCTTCACCATTTCCCATAAGAATAGAGTGCATACCTGTGTATTCTTTGTTGCCAAGATTGAGATTCTGCAAGTTGTTTGTAAGGTGATTCGTTGCACCTGAATCTGGATACCAATCTTCTTCAGCTATCTCCTCAGATCTGGTAAGTCTTTCTGAGTTTAAGTTATGAGTTCTTGAACTTTCTGTATGATTGCCTTGCCTTTGATTAATATGTGCTACATTTGCACTGGAGTTCTGATTTCTCTGACTTGGCTGATTTTGTTGATTTGGGTAGTAGTCAGTGTTGAGTCTGAAGTAGCATTGTCTGGCTGTATGTCCTGGTTTTTCACAAATCTGACATCTTGCTCTGTTGTTGTTCCATCTTCCATTTCTTCCTCTACCTCTCTGAGCAGTATTGTTTCTCTGATTGAAATTGTCTTGTCTAGTATTCTGATTTTCTTGTTTCCTCCCTTGACTCTTATTTCTTGAATTTGACGCATAATTGAGAGATAATTCTGTGTTATTTTCTTTTCTCTGTTCAATTCTCCCTTCATGAGCTAGTAGTGTTGAATTGACATACTGCATGTTAGGTAGTTCTTGTTGTGATGAAATGATTGCTACTACAGATTCGTATTCACTATCCAGACCATTCAAGATGGTTAGTATCTGCTCAGTCTCTGATACTTTGTATCCAGCTGTGTCAAGAATGTCATAGTATGATTTGCTTTAGTCGGATATTCTCTCATTGACATGTTTTCTTTCTTGAGATTCTGTAATTACCTCTTGTAATACATGATTCTTGCAGCTGATTGTGTATTGAAGTTTTGTTGTATTGCAGACCATATTTCGAATGATGTTTTGCATCCAACAATCTGTGACATTAGATTTGAACTGATGGACGAAAGTAGCCATGCTGCCAGTAGACTGTCTTGTCCCTGGTGATTGATGAATTCTTTATTGGTGACCCTTTCTCCTGTGCTGTCAGTTACCATCATTGCTAGTACAGTAGTAGTTCCATAGAGAAAATCTTCCAGACCAAACCCTCTTATACTAGTTTCAACTTGATACTTCCATAATATGAAGTTATTTTCATTGAGTGTTGTGGTTACTAAACTGTTCTTTGGCTTTATGATCTTGCAGGAATTTGTTTCAGTATTTGATAAATCTTGGTTTCTTGATCTTGACCCTTCCCGATTCTTCACTCCACTGGTTGCTGATGATGCAGTGTCATCATCTCCTGCCATGGTGGATTATAGGGAAGTGCAGTTGAGATTATCTGATACTCTTGATCTGATGGTGCAGCCGATGTTCTTGATTCAAGAATCTTGATGAGGCACTTTTACAGGGAGCTCTTGATGAGGGGATGGGTAAGCTTTAACTCTCAGATGATGAGATAGCAATATTCTGAGAGCAACCAGGATGGTGGATGATGACAGCTCTCTGACACCTCCTTGGATGGCTCAGTGATGATGATATGATTCTCTGATGAGGATCACTGTCGTGTGATAGATTTTAAAGCTCTAATACCATAATAGTTTTCTTACAGAATTGATGAAACTGTTTTGATAGCAAGAATGATGATGATAGGAGGATAAAAGTATTGTAAGATAAATTGTAATAGAGAATTTTATTTCATATCTCAGATACATTCTGTATGCTATTACACCGGTTTATATAAGACAATAATACAGTAGTGGGCTGATCTATTATCACAAGCCCAAAGCCCATAGTTGAGAAATACAGTGTATTGTTAATATGAGGCAATACTGCATTGTATCCATCATTCTAACTCCTTCAACGGTAGAGCACGCATAAAAAGACAATTAGATTAGAAAGTATTTTATTAGTTAATTGATCCTAACATCATCACTTTTAGCTGTGAAATAGAAAACCAACATTAGCTATTGTTTTTCATCCTCATGATCTGGTAGATGGGTTGATATATATTTAAATCCAGTGGTTGCTTCTTTGATATATAGATAGATCACAACCAATTAAATTCAGCAAGTCCAACAATATAAAAAGAAGGATCAAACTATTACTGAAAAACAATTTTTTATATTTCTGAAAAAAATATCGTTTAGTTAATTGATCCTAAAACAGTAGTATTAGTTGTAATATAGGAAAAAAACATTAGCTACTGTTTTTCTTCATCATGATCTGCTATATCTATTGATATATTTTTATTTATTTAAATCCAGTAGCTGCTTCTCTGATGACTAAATAAATCGTAATCGATGAGGCCTAAATTCATTGAGTACAACTAAATGAAAAGAAAGATCTAACGAGAAGAAACTGATCACAAAATATAAAAAGCATAAAAAACTTAAAAATCTTACAGGCTGATCAAATGAGGAATCTATGCAGAAAGTCACAAAATACAAAGTTAGTACTTATTTTCAGCAAATTTTATTTTTATCAACAGAAAAGAACACCTCAATGAGAAGAAACTGATCACTAAATATAAAAAACAAAAAAGAAACATAAAAGACTTACAGACTGATCAATTGAGGAATCCATGTAGAAAGTCACAGAATACAAAGTTAATACTTATTTTCAGCAAATTTTATCGGTATCAACAGAGAAGAACTCCTCAATGAGATATGTGTATTTAGGCATAGATAGAAAGATATGTAGAAAGCATAGGGAACAATATACAAATTAAAGGGAGGAAGAACAAAATACAAATTAAAGGGAAGATGAATAATATTATACAATGCATGTAGTAACCTAGGGAATGTGCATAACATGCACAAAAAATAAGTTGTGTAACATTTCTGATTTTATTTTCAAGGAAAATCATGTTACTTGCAGATTACTTCAAAATATAACTCGCTCATCAATGAAAAACTTTCTTGCACTATAGAAAAATTCATTGTCCATAGTTTTTGTATTGTAAAAGAAAAAAAAATCATATACTACAGTAATTTGATGTAACTAGTTGAGAAAATTAGAGAAGAAAACAAATCACCATATTAATCGAGGAATTCATTCGTGGACACAAAGTACAGTTAATAGCTATTGTTAGGCGTGGTATGGTTGCAGTAACTGTTATTATGGCCTCCAACCGCAATCCTTGTTGACGATTATAAAATTTTATAACCATTACAGCAACAATCTATGACAGTTATCCATCACATTTCTAAATTTGGTACTTCTTATACATATATTATCAATTATATATATTATCATCGATCAATAACTAGGGTTCTAATCTTTCTGCACTAGTTTGTTTATTTATAAAATAAACCATGTATGCACATGTTATTCCTGCATGAAGGTAATATACCATTAGCGTACATGCTATTTCTCCAACTAATATTACTAAATTTCATCTTTAATTGTGAAATAAAATATATATAAAAACATGCACGATTGGTATGGTTTACTGCGGTTATCAAAATTTTCAACTATTACCATAGTATATGGTAACCTTATGAACAATTGAGTACGCATGATTGTTCAAGTGTAAAAACCATAGTTATTATTAGTCAAAATATTGTATAATACTATAATCTTTTGATTAAATTTTATACATTAGTTATTAATTATTAATTCAAATATTTAATATTGAACGTAAACAATTAATTCTTAAAATAATAAATAATTATCAATTATAGAATATTAATTATTACTTATTGTTTATTATTGATTAAACCATTATTTATTAATCAATAATTTTTAGTTAAGTAAATTAATTATCAAATATTAATTAAAATAATTAATCAACCAAGAGTAACTATTTAATTTAATCAAATAAATCTTACAATCTTACACCTTTGCTCAACCTAACATTCAAAGTGCCTATTTGAGATATACCTGGGTAAGCCTATTTAATTAGACACATTAAATTTTAGGATTTAGTGGAGATATAACTTGTAAGATTAAGATTTATTTGATCACTACTTGAAAATTAATTTACTTAATTTAAAATATAATGAATAATATAAATAATAGTTAATAATTAATATGCAATAAATAAAAATTAACAACCAATATTTTATAACTGATAGTTACTTATTAATATATCATTATTAAGAATTAACAAATTACATTCAATAATAATATTTGAATAAATAGGTTAATGCCTACAATCAGAAGCAAAATTCAATTACTACTACTTCAAATCAACTACATCACGCGTTCTATCGATGATAATTAAACAAATGCAGAAAATGATCCATAACAAACAAATGCAGAAAATGATCCATAACAAACAACGTAGAAGATAGTGCATAAAACCTAATGCAAATAAAAAACATGACAAACTACTAACGACATTCTCGTAAATCCTTGATTTGGTCCCCACTCGCATTTGTGCATCAACTTTATCATCCAACATCTCCAGACCTCTTAGAAATCTTTGTTCATAGCTAGTTTTGTAATCTATAATCAATGATAATAACCACCGCCCAACCTCATATGTCGCTCCAAGAATCTTTTAGGTTCACCCGATAAGCGATTGGTACACACAAAATGATTCGAACCTTCAAAAGAACTTTTTTATATAGAACAAAAGTGGTGCTTTATTCAAGCAGAGCACTTATTTTGATGTTTTGGGGTCTCAAACTCGTGAGCTCTAAAAACTCAGTTTAGAGCGTCATACCACTTGCCACCACTTGAGTTAGTGGTTCTTTATAGTTCGTTGTTCAAAAGAACTTGAATACCTAATCAGTTTTTTTCACCATCATATCTACCATCCCATGAACATTTCAAATAAATATGGTTTTTGAACACTTCTCTCTCGATGAGAAGAGAAACTTAAGGTGGTAGAATGAAAAATGGAAGAAAGACTACCAATATCAATGTCATCTACATTTACAGCTGCATTTTCATTTGTTAAAGAACATTCAAATTTTTATTGAACAGAGGCTTCTGATCCCAATTCACGTCCTCGGTAATAGGAGTAGGATTTGATCTAATTGTTATCCCACTTTTTGGCAAAGCTGGGATACCCAAAAATTAACTGAAGTCAATATTAATCAGCCATGAATATTAAATATGCATTGCAGGATGATCATGGATATCGATGAATTTTGCCCGAGTCCGGATCGGACCATAATTGAAAAGATATGACAAGCAAAGCCATGAAAGCCAATGCTCCAAGTTTCAGGTAAATCGGAGTTCGTATGAACGAGATATGATCGATACAAGTTAGATAAAGTGCGATGTTCATATCCATCAAAGACCCGTTCGAATCGATCAGATTTCGTATCCATTATGTTTGCGTAGATCGAATCCATCAGGTGTTCTCGTGTCCGCATGTTCGAATCCATGACATTCAACTCGATCAACCCACGCTGCTTCGCATCCATTGGTGCACCTTGCTTCGAATCGGTCGGTTTTGTACCCATAAGTCTTAGTTCGTATCGAAAGAAAGGAGGCTTGATCGAATCCATCGGGAAGCCTTGATTTCGTATCCATTAGTCTTCGTATCCAGCTGGCATCGATGGATTCGGGCAACGTCTCTGATACGAGTAAGGCGAAGTTTAAGGGGAGACGCGGTCGACTCGGAGTAAATGGCGGATCTACCCGAGGGATGCGCGCTACGCCACTGCAAAACCACGTGCTGTATCGATGCGAAGTCATCGATACGAATTCATGGATTCGAACCGGGCAGCGCATATGGAGCCTTGATCTCGTATCGATCATATCTCACAAATCCCTGATCCAAATGCAACGAAATTTTCAGAGTAGCTTCCATGCAAGGTAAAGAGCACACCTGCCAAGTTTCAGCTCAATTGGAATATTTTTTGATCGATACGAAGTTGATTCGAATCGATCACAGATTGAGTCGAAACTTGGTGGGACCGGTCGCGTGGTCCCACTCACGTGCCAGAAGAAGTCTCCCGAAGTTTGAGCGCAATCTCAGCCTCCTACGCCTATAAATAGCCCCCTGAAGCCTACAGAAAAGGGATCTTTTGGCCATCCGACGTCCAGACTCTACCGGATTCAATCCTATTTCATTCTATTGCTGTTATACTCAAATTCATTCATTGTATTTGCTGTAATCAACTGTAACCAGCGAAGAACATCAATAAAAGATAAAAATCATTGAACTGGACGTAGGCCGGAGATAGCCGAACCACTATAAATCTCGTGTGTCACTGTTCATTATTTCTTGATTGCTGCTTGTTACTTGCTTAGATCTGTGATTTGTGTGCGAATACTGTTGATTCGTATTCATACGCTGGTGCTTTCACTACATTTGGGGTTTGTGACCATTTTTGGTGCAAACACTTTGGTGCTTTCACTGAGAAGAACTAGCACCCGCTACACCAGATTCGAAGTTCAGATTTGAAAACTCGAAGATTTGAAGACAATGACTCGACAAACAAGTAGAAGACAAAGAGCCGAGAGAAGCCATCAAGGAGGAAGTCAAGAGGCATCCTCTGGTTCTGGAGAAGAACCAGCTTCGATCTACATCACTAGAGACGAAATGGAGACCATGACCAATCTGATGCACGAAAGAATGATGAAAAGTCAACAAGAGATGCTGCAGAATTTCTTTGAACAGATGAGAGCTGCAGGGATGCAGAGCCTAGGACCAGCTACAGCGGCTATGAATGTGGAACAAGGAGCTAGGATTGCGGAACCTAATGAAGGACAGAATGCAGATCCAGAGGACAATCAACAAGGACTCGGGGGCAGACCCTCAGGATCCGATGCTGGAAGGCCGACAGACGGAGCTCAACAAGCTGGGGCCAATGCTGATGCTAACGGGCCACACGAAGAATACATACCAGAATACCCTTCAAGACCAAGAGGGCAACCCCAGGATGGAGATGAAAAGATGGCTGGATTAGTGCGACGACTCATGAGAGGAGGATTGTCTAGCGGAGGCTTGGAGGAAGTCAGTCGGAGTCCGTTCACTCCAAATATCAGGAATGCAAGGAACCCTCCAAAGTTCAAACTGCCGACGCTGAATCCGTATGACGGGAAGTCGGATCCGACCATGCACATTACCAGATACATTCGACACATGGAAATACTGGGAGCATCCGAGGAAGTGATGGCACGATGTTTCCCTTTATTTTTGTCAGACTTGGCTGCACTTTGGTTCAGGCAATTAAAGACTAGATCGATCAGGACATGGGGCGAGCTTGTAGATTGCTTCATGGAACAATTTAGGGTCCATGTTACAAGACCCAAGAGTGTGATGACTTTAGCTTCGATAAAGCAAAGAACCGGAGAGTCCATAAAAGGTTTTCTGCTGCGATTCAATGCAACGGTGGCTTCGGTAGATCGCCCGGATCCATCGATGATTTTGATGGCGGCGGTGGCAGGAGTTGGAGAAGGCACCGAATTCAAAGATTCGTTGACAAGAGATCCACCACAAGATCTTGGAGAATTTTACCATGAAGCCGAGAAATTCATTCGATTAGAAGAATCACGAGCCGAGAGGCAGGAAGTAAATGCTGCACAAGGCGAAGGAACCACCACGGAACAGTCCAGGGCAGACAAAGGAAAGAGAAAGCAGGATGACGCACATGATGGTCCTGATAAACGGAAGAAATTCCGAGAGCCTAGATTCAGGAAATACACAGATTTGACGGCAAGCCTAGAAAGGATTTACACTGAAACTCGGGGGCAACTCCCCTATCGAAAACCACCCAGGAGAGATCCTACAGAGCGGGAGCGTAGAACCGGAAAATATTGCCTCTTCCATGAGCTGGATGGGCACGCAACCGACGAATGTCGCCACCTGAAGGATGAGGTGGAAGAATATGCTAGGAGTGGTAAACTGCCACAATATGTCAGAGAACGAGCAACGGCGGTAAGGCCTGAACAACTACCGCCTCCCCCTAACAGAAACGATCCTGGATCGGGATCACGACTCATCATCAACTGATTGAGATGGCAAGGGCCAAGTTCGAGATTTGGACTTCGGCCAAATAATTTCGTTAGATTTGCTTTTAGAATAAACGGCTATCCCACTTACTCATGTACGGGAACCGGAGAGATCCCCAGGCATGCTCTGAGATGGAGATAGACCGATATGCCCGGAGAGGCAATGTCTAGATTTCCTAGTGTTTGAGATTGAACATCTAGGACCTGAATTTAATAAATAAATTTGAATTTCTTGAAATAAACCTTTGACCGGAGAATTAAAGGATAAACATTAAATATCAATATAAAAATGATCGCTTTATGATCCTACCCGGAGAGGCAGGGTCCGGAGTGCAAGAAGTGAGTTGCTTCGCCGGAGAGCGACAGGATCAACTCACTTAAGCATCGTTTCCTATTCACCGGAGAGTGATTGGATCAGGATTCGATAAGAGCCCGGAGAGGCTATGATCGGCCCGCGATTTAGGCCAAGACATCGCTTAATGTTCAGATACACTGAACTGGAGTGCAAGAAGTGGGTCGCTTCGCCGGAGAGCGACAGGATCGACCCACTTAACGTTGTTTCCCCTTCACCGGAGAGTGACAGGATGGGATCCAGCAGGAGCCCAAAGAGGCTACGATCGGCCCAGAACGGCCAAGACATCGCTTCACGTCCTAACTGGGGCCAGAGTGCAAGGAATAGAAAGCAACGCCGGAGTGCAATAGGATCTTTCTATTCAACCGCTAAGTCTAGAATGGGCTTCGCAAGGGTCCGGAGCGATCGTCAACAGTCCGGAGAGACTGTAGAATTTCATTCTTAACTTCCACTGGCAGAAATTGATAACGCTTCGGCTTCGAACGGCCATGAACTCGATTGAAAATATCATAAGATCCGAATAAAACCTGAGCTTACTATATTCGAATTGAGACTAATCAAAACACACCTTTTACCAAAAGGCATGTTTTGGGGGGCAAAGTGTTATCCCACTTTTTGGCAAAGCTGGGATACCCAAAAATTAACTGAAGTCAATATTAATCAGCCATAAATATTAAATATGCATTGCAGGATGATCATGGATATCGATGAATTTTGCCCGAGTCCGGATCGGACTGTAATTGACAAGATATGACAAGCAAAGCCATTAAAGCCAGTGCTCCAAGTTTCAGGTAAATCGGAGTTCGTATGAACGAGATATGATCGATACAAGTTAGATAAAGTGCGCTGTTCGTATCCATCAAAGACCCGTTCGAATCGATCAAATTTCGTATCCATTATGTTTGCGTAGATCGAATCCATCAGGTGTTCTCGTGTCCGCATGTTCGAATCCATGACGTTCGACTCGATCAACCCACGCTGCTTCGCATCCATTGGTGCACCTTGCTTCGAATCGGTCGGTTTCGTACCCATAAGTCTTAGTTCATATCGAAAGAAAGGAGGCTTGATCGAATCCATCGGGAAGCCTTGATTTCGTATCCATTAGTCTTCGTATCCAGCTGGCATCGATGGATTCGGGCAACGTCTCTGATATGAGTAAGGCGAAGTTTAAGGGGAGACGCGGTCGACTCGGAGTAAATGGTGGATCTACCCGAGGGATGCGCGCTACGCCACTGCAAAACCACGTGCTGTATCGATGCGAAGTCATCGATACGAATTCATGGATTCAAACCGGGCAGCGCATATGGAGCCTTGATCTCGTATCGATCATATCTCACAAATCCTTGATCCAAATGCAACGAAATTTTCAGAGTAGCTTCCATGCAAGGTAAAGAGCACACCTGCCAAGTTTCAGCTCAATTGGAACATTTTTTGATCGATACGAAGTTGATTCGAATCGATCACAGATTGAGTCGAAACTTGGTGGGACCGGTCGCGTGGTCTCACTCACGTGCCAAAAGAAGTCTCCCGAAGTTTGAGCGCAATCTCAGCCTCCTACGCCTATAAATAGCCCCCTGAAGCCTACAGAAAAGGGATCTTTTGGCCATCCGACGTCCAGACTCTGCCGAATTCAATCCTACTTCATTCTATTGCTGTTATACTCAAATTCATTCATTGTATTTGCTGTAATCAACTGTAACCAGCGAAGAACATCAATAAAAGATAAAAATCATTGAAGTGGACGTAGGCCGGAGATAGCCGAACCACTATAAATCTCGTGTGTCACTGTTCATTATTTCTTGATTGCTACTTGTTACTTGCTTAGATCTGTGATTTGTGTGCGAATACTGTTGATTCGTATTCATACGCTGGTGCTTTCACTACATTTGGGGTTTGTGACCATTTTTGGTGCAAACACTAATATTTGACAATTATTTGGCTCATTTACAGTCTCGCTGGTCCGAATAGATGTGACTGCATCTTTGCTTATGGTCATCGATTTAAATATTTGCTTCGAATTTTCAAAAATGGACATCAATGTAATTCAATACGTCATTTACCCTTAAATTCCTTAAAAAACAAAAGAACAAAAGAACCGACAAAACCGACAATTATCTAAATTTAATGAGCAAAAAAACTCTAGCTCAATCCTTTCATCATTCATCATTGACAAGAGTAGTGTTTCGAACGTAATAGACCTGTCAAAATATAACCCGGCTCATTTACCCAACTTGTTAACCCTACTCATAAATGGGTTGGGTCAACCCACTTATAATTTTTTATTAAATGGGTCATAAATAGATATGAACCTTTATTGAAAGCGCTATAATTATGTAACCCATTTATTAAAATCTGAAAATTGAAAATATTAATTTTGAAATTTTAAAATTTTGAATATTGAAATTTTAAAATTTTAAAATCTAAATTTTTTTACTCGAACAACTATGAAGAAATTTGCTATTGTTTTCACCAACCTATAGTAATTTTCTTCATACTGACTCGGAATTGGGCAAGTCCAGCTAATTTGTACCAATATTATGACAATATGGAACACTTGGTAGTTCATATTTTTACTAACAGTTGTACTTAGTAAATAACAGACTACATCTCCACATTTGAACTTTTCGACTTGAACAATACTGCAATCATTCATTCATCTTTAAATCATTGTACATAAATTTACTCATAACAGTAAGAATTTTGAAAATTTGTACTCGAACGACTAGGCAGAATTCACTATTTTTTCCATCAAAATGCAGTATCTTCTTCATGCTAACTCGGAATCAAGCGAGTCTTTGACCAAAAAATTCGCACTAGTGTTACCGACAACATGGAACGCTCAGATACTTTGTATTCTAAACATACACTATACTTCTTCATAGTGACTTACTGTTTTATAAGTTTTGAAATTTACCCATCTGAATTATGACTTGAACTATACTTCAATGATTCATTTATCTCAAAATCACTGGATAGTCGTTTGGAAATTTAACCAGCACATTTTAATTTTGAAATTTTAAATTTTATATATGGAATCTGAACATTTCGATTTTGAAATTTTGAATGCAAATTTGAATTTTAAGTTTGAATATTAAAATTCTTGAATTATACATTGAATTTGAATTTGCATTTTTCTTTAAGATTTGAAACTTTGGAATTTTAAATTTAAATTTGAAATTTGAAAATTTAAAATATGAAAATTAGAATTTTGAATTTTGAATTCGACATTTTGATTAGTTTAGATATTCAAAATGTAAAAAGCAGAATTTGAAATTTTTACATAATTTTGTATTAGTTGAATCTGTTAATAACTTGGATATTGATTTTGATGACAACTATATAAATATAGATACAAATGTTTTGCCATTTGTATAGTACATATTGAAAAATGTTACATAGGTTCAAAACGATTAGCTTGAAGACTGATCAGTATAAAGACTAAAGTTTAAGATTCGGAGATAATCAAGACTGATGAGTTTAAAGGCAAAGATTTGAAGAGCTCAAGACTTTAGTATATAGTTATGAGTCATTAGAATAAATTATTAAAGTCTATGATAGCAGATTCTGATCTTTATCATAAAATTGCGATCTTTGATATTTTATCAAAATAAATTATTAAAAATTCAAATATATTTTTACCAATATTATGAAATATTTTATGTGTTCAAAGTATTTAAAAACCATGTTTAAATTATTTTACAAAAATATAGAAGTCTAAAAACAATTTAAAAGCAAAACAATTTTCAAAATTTACAAGGGTATGTCGACATACCCCTCATAGATATGTCGATATAGTGACCGTTGATTTGTTTTTTAAAATTTGAAAAGATGTGCCTTTTGGACACATCTTTTCATGAATGGATACATCGGTTCATTCACCATATAAAGGGGAGTGTAAACGAATTTTCGAACTAATTTCTCTTACTTTCTTCTTACTCCTTACTCCCTTAAAATGTTTCTAGAAAACGGATTAATATGTTCTTCAAAACTACATAGAATTAATTCATAAACTACTAGATTGGTTCTCTACAAATTATTTACTGTTTTGAAAGCATTCTCTCTACAAACTCAAATATCAAACCACTATCATAAGGGATATAAGATATATTGTATCCCAGGTACAACTGTTTGTATTTGAAAATCAACAACTCTACTCTTATTTATTGGGTATGCTTGTTGCCAGTTCAAATCAAATGGGTGTGCTTGTTCCCCGTTCAAATCAAGTGTGTGTGCTTAGTAGCCCATCTAAATCTAGTGGGTGATCCTATTGTCAAGAAAATTAATGGAGTTTACCCCGGACTCATGAGACAGGAGGGTGTGAGTTTACCTCGGATTTGTGAGACAAGAGGGTGTATCTGTAATATCCCACATTTTGAGACCCGAAACTAAGTACTAGGGATGTTGCAGTCATCCATAATTATTAATTTCCGATGACACAATGCGGTTATGTTAATCATTTTAATAATACTAGAAACACATGAATATGGATATTCAACGCAATTTTTAAAATAAATTTTCTCATCTCATTTCACAATAAGATTTCAATTTCATTACGTAATACCAATACGCAAACCCCGTTCAAAGAAAATATAATTATTACAACATATTTCAAGAGCGACATATGAAGATGCTCCCTTAGATGATCAAAGTCAAATATCTGGCATTTAATATTACTTGCCATTCCAACACAAAAGCAGAATCAAAACACAGCGAAAAATAGATATATAGCTCTTACTAGCTAGATTGCCTCCTGCACGTCTCCAAAAATTTATTTGTCTAAAGGGAACCTGAAAAGCCCTTACACTCAACCTACTCAAATGAGTACCCGAGAGTTTAAGAGAAAAACAAAAACTTTGGTTCAGACAAAAAGTCTGATATGAATAATAATCTACTATCTCAAACCAATAGATATCTAGCGAGACAACACCGCTGTGCGGAACGGGTTGTCCCTTATTAGTACCCAATTAAACATCTTAACCATATACCGTGCTCCTGCATCCACAATGGTTATAACAAAATAATATGATTGTGTATAAACATATCATATGTATCGGATTACCCATCCTTCATTTATTAGATTGTCCATCTAAGTTCTTATTGACTACCCATTTTATATTCATGTGGACTACCCATCCCAGGTTTTATTTTACTTAAACTAATGTAGAGTATCCATCTCACATTTTATCTTTTAAACTGATGCGGACTATCCATCTCACATCTCATAGATTTTCAAGGATGATTATGAACCCTTAAATTAACCAATTAGAGACTATCCATCTCCGGCATAATGCAGACTACCCATCATACATTCCATAGTTTTCCAAGGATGACTATGAACCCATCCCTTGGTCATTTACTTCATGCTACCCACATGTTTTTATTTCTCTCATGTTACCCACATGTTTAATTTTATGCCATGCTACCCACATGTTCAACACTAATCCATGTTATCCACATGTATAACTTATTTCTATTTGTGTCCCTAATTAATTTATTTCCCCTTAGTTATTTAAATTTCATGGTGATATACATTGGTAACCTCCAAAAGATTTTATGTCAAACTCATTAAGATATACCTTGGTGTCCCTAAGGTTCCAAGTTAAAATCATGCAACAAATGGCTTTCCGCCATTTATAAGCTCGATGTGCATTAACGTCGACATCTATACTATGTCGATGTAAAGAATAAGGCTCTCCGCTAATTTTAAGGCTCGACGACTAAAACATGTGGCATCATAAACCTCGACGACAATGATGTGATCGATCCTCATGATACATAGGCTATCCACCTATAAGAAATTCACAGACTAGTTAAAATCAGCATGAGGTAAAAACGATAATAGGTTAAAAGCGGCACAGGGTAAACTCGATGACAAGTTAAAAGCTGCCTGACTAGGCTCTACAACAAGTTGAAAGTGGCATGGAGTAGGCTCGATGACCATCTAGGTCTTCAACGCCCAAAGCTTGGAGTCACTACTAAAATAGTGCGACATCAATGTTATAAAGGTTGGCGAGTACAAAGATCGACATCACCATGCCAATGCCTATCCCTTTTTCTCTTTGTTACTTCGGCCTCGACGAGGCTCAAAACCAATTCGTTGCATGCCAAACTAGTTGACATCATACACATTGTCTTGTTCCGCGTCGATGACACTGGGATGACAAGATATGGCTCGACATAGCCAATATCGACAAGGTAAAATTGTAATTAACTTAAAAACTATCAAATTACTATAAAAAGATATTATTTTTCACCAAACATCTATAATTTATCAAAAGCTTATTGGCTAGCAAAACTTTATCAATTTTCTTTACTGAAAAACTGTCGCACCCTATTTCCAAGATCCAAAACATTATTTCAAATAATTAACTAATAATCATAATTAATTAACTTTTATATGCTTATTCTAACATAAATAATTTTTCATTATTCAAAATTACACGGAAAAAATCCTAAAAATTTACAAAAATTAGAGAATACATTTCTCTACATCATATTAAATTTTAGAGCCGAAAGCCTCATTTAATTATTTAAAATTATTAAAACCCATAGATAAGCCATTTCCTCCATAGGAAATTAATAAAATAATCTTTATAATTTAGAAAATTATGAATTAAAAACTCATCTCCAATATGTTGTTTCACATCACATATCTAAATTTTAAATCATTTGATGGACAAGAATTTCGGATTTAATCCCAAAACTGAATTAAACAATTTCTAATCAATTCCAAAAATTCTCATTAACCATTATTTTATCAAAACAATGACTATTAGATCATAACTTCACCAATCAAACATATAAGATTTAGGTATTATCCATGATCGAATCAACAAAGATTAAAGAGATAAGTGTTATTATTCACCTTAGATTAATGGTTGGAGTTGAGATTTGGTGTAGCTCTTAATCCTAAGCTTGATTTCCCTTGAATCATAGATTTCAATCTCCATATTGCTTCCTAATGGTTGACCTTGATTGAGCTTTCCTTCTGGGTTTTTTGCTGTGAATATGAGAATGATGTAGGAGGTGACGGTTTAATGAATGAAGAGTTTATCTATGCTTATTTTACCGCTCCCGAGTATTCTTCTATATGTATTAATTTTAAAACAATCTTACTTAGTTCATTAAGTTTGACACGACCATACTAGTTAACCAAATCTCATTTTTCCTAATTGTATACATTATTCTATTTAGTCTATCCAATTAAATGTCCTGAATAATGTTAACTAAAAATTATGGGTGTTACAGACTCCCTCCCTTAAAGAATTTTGTCCTCGAAATTCAGTAAGAGCTACAAAATAAGCATAACAAACATGCATCAAACGCTAGTATATCCTACCAGCCATAAAATCTATATACAACAAATATAGAACATACCCTCACAACAGCTTAGGATAAGTATCCCTGATCCCGTCCTCTCTTTTCCAAGTACAGTCTTTCTCGTTGTCGCTCCACTGAACTTTCACCAATTTGACTATCATGTTCCTTAACTTCTTCTCATATCTCGTTAAAACCCGAACCGGTTGCCTAACAAAAGACAGATACAGCTCTACTACTAAGTCTTCCAATGCAGTTGGAGTGATAATAGTCTCTGGATTATGCACATACTTCTAAAGATGAGAAACATGAAAAATGTTATGGACGCCTACCAAATTGCTCTGTAACTCTACTCAATATGCGAGCTTTCTGATCCTCTTTATAACTGGGAATGGTCCAACATATCTCGGTGTCAATTTCCCCGACTTTCCAAAACATACAACACCCTTCATCGGTGATACTTTAATGAAAACTTATCTCCAACTGAGAACTCTAGGTCTAACGTCTTCTGTCCATGGAAATTTTCTATCTAGACAGAGTTTCTCTCATCCTGCCTCGGATTGACTCAATTTTCTCTGTTGCTTCTCTCACCATATCTGAACCTAAGACAAACATGTCTCTGGTTTTCAACCAACATGCTGGTGACTTGCACGGCCTTTCATACAAAGCTTCGAAATGCGTCATTCCTATACTAGTCTAATAACTATTATTATAGTAAAACTCAACCAAGTGTAGGTGGTCTTCCCATGATCCACCAAAATCTAGTATTTAAGCTCTCAACAAATCCTCGAGTGTTTTATTGACTCTCTCTCTGTGTGCTCATTTGTCTATGGGTGATAAGCGGTACTCATCTTAAGCTTGATACCTAACATTTCCTGTAGACTCTTCCAGAACTCACTAGTAAATAATGTATCTCTATCACTGACTATACTACTAGGAATCTCATGCAGTCTAATTATGTTCTTCATAAATAACTTAACCAAAACAAGTGTAGTTCTGGTTGAGTTAACAGGAATAAAATGTACGCTCTTGGTCAATCTGTCAACTATTACTCATATACTCTCATTTCCTCGATTCGACCTTGGCAACCCGTCAATAAAGTCCATGGATATCAAATCTCATTTACAAATTAGTATATCTAAAGGCAAAGACAACCCTCTCAGCTTCTGATGTTAGGCTTTTACTTGCTAGCAATTTGAACATTGCTTTACCCATAAGCCAACATCTCTTTTCATACCTTCGCAGAAGAAATTTCTCTTCATATTTTGATACATCTTGGTGTCTCCCAGATGAATCGTAAATTTTGATTCCTAAGAATTTCTTTTCTTAGGGTCCAACATTCGAAACACACGATCATCCTTTCTTTCTCAACTATCCCTTCTAGTCAAGGCTAAAATCTCTCAAATCATCAATCTCAGTTCCAATCTCAAGCCTTCTAATCTTCTCGACCAACAATGGATCATCTTTCTGCTAAGAAGCAATCCTTTCGATCAAGTCAAACTTCCAAACAGAATATCATGGCAGTACTCTGAATAGAACTAGCAGTCGATCTTAAATGCACACTACACGTAATCAATGCCTCAAGATCCTTCCATTCTGCCAACATAGCTAATACCACATTCTGATATTTTCTGCTAAAAGCATCCGTTACTTTATTACATTTTCCCAGTGTATACTCTATACCAAAATCATAAGCTGCTAAAAACTCTAGTCATCTCTGATGTCTCATATTCAACTCCTCCTGAGAGAATAAATACCTTAAAGACTTATGATCTATGTACAACTCAAATCTTTCTCCCGAAAGATAATGTCTCCAAACTTTCAATGCAAAGATCACCGTTGCCAACTCAAAATCATAGGTCGGATATCTTACTTCATGCGGTCTGAGCAGACAAGAAGCGCAGGCAATTACCTTACCCTTCTACATCAACACAGCTCCTAATCCAGTACCACATGCATCTGTATACACTACTAACCCTTGATTATCATCTAACATAACTAACACGGACGCATTGGTCAATAAATGCTTTAATTTAAGGATTGCTTTCTCGCATCTACCAGACCAAACAAACTTAACGTCCTTTCTAGTTAGCTTAGCCAGGGGTGCTATGATAAATCTCCGATAATATCCAGCCAATCCAAGAAAACTCCTTACCTCGGTCACTGTCTCATGTCTCTTCTAACTATTAACCGCTTCAATTTTAGCTGGATCAACTGATAACCCTTCTCCTGAGACTACATGACCAAGAAACTTTACTTTTTTCTTTTAAAAATGACATTTCGAAAACTTTACTTTCATCTGATGTTGTCTCGGTGTCTCTAACGCTATTCTAAGACGAACCTCATGCTCTCTTTCATCCTTATAATATATCAAAATGTCATCTGTGAACACCAATACAAACATATCCAAGTTCTCTAGGAAAATTTGGTTTATCAAATCTACGAAGAAAGTTGGTGCATTCGTTAGCTCGAATGGCATTACTAACCACTCATACGAACCATATCTCATTCAAAAAGTCGTCAACGGAATACTGTCCTCCGCTACTTTTAGCTGATGGAACCCTGTAGCCAAATTCAATTGGGAAAACACTCTAGCTCCACTCAACTGATCGAATAAGTCATCAATTCTTGGCAAATGATACCTATTCTTAATCGTCTTCACATTCAACTTACGATAGTCTATAAACAAGCTTAACAACCCATTCGGTTTCTTCATGAACACCGCGGTCGCTCCCTAAGGCGAACTGTTTGGTCTGATGATGTTCTTTCCTTCTAAGTCCACTAGCTATACCTTAAATCCTTTATCTCGGTAGGTGTCATCTTGCTAGTGGTCTACTTATGGGTTCTGCTCCTGGCATAAGATATATTCGAAACTCGATAGCTCGTTTCGGTGGTTATTCTGTGACCGGCTCAAAAACATCTGCAAATTCTCTTGCTACCAAACCTGATTCAACTCTTCTCCTGCTTCCATAGCATTCGGCAAAGTACAAATTCTTGGACTCGAATTCTTGACTGAGTATATTATTCAGTCACTGCTACTAGGATGTCTCAATGATATTTCACTATCATGGCAAAATATCCTAGCATCGTATCTATCTAACAAATTCATACCCAATATGATCCCGAAGCCTACGAAATCAAAGACATACAAATTGCATGCAAACTTATGACCTAACGAATAAAGTTCTAACCGGTCACATCTCATCCCCAGAGTTGTACACCTTCATATTGGATTTGCAACCCTTAAGAAAGTAACCAGGTATGAAGGTTCTAAGCATAACTTATCTATCAAATACTGAGATATAAATGAATGTGACGTCCCAGTATCAAATAGTATCCTAACTGGTATACTATGGATCAAAAGTGTACCTTCCATCCTAGATTTTCCCTTCCCAGCTGTAGTTGATCTAGAGGGTGATGGTTTCAAAACATAGACTTTACCATTCTTAACCTTGGCTGCTTCTGGACACTTGTTCTTGTAATGCCCCACTTGGTCGCAGTTAAAGCACTTCACATTTTGCTTCCCTACAACCACATTTCTCTCACCTGAGCAACACTCATTAGCATAGTGATCCTTCTTATCGCACTTATAACAGACAATATATGCCTTCCCCTCTTTAGCTGCTCCTCTTTCTGAGCACCATTGTACTTACAGAATTTTCTTTTCTTATTTCGAGATTCCTGACTCTCCGTTGACTTCTCCTTCTCGAAAGTAGAAAGCATTTCTTCATCTCTATTCGCCATCTCCACTACTACATTTGATGGATCTCGGAGATGTGGCATGGTTGCCCTAGCGATTTCTGGCCTAAATTCCCGAATAAACTTCTCGTTCCTTTTAATAATAGTGTCCATATTAGCATATCCTTACCTGGACAGCTCATCAAACTTCGTAGAATACTCCAACACTGATATCTCCCCTACTCCAATTCCATAAATTTCCTGAGCAAAGCGGATTTAGGTACCTCGAACAAAAATCTCTCCTTGAATCTCCTTTGGAAATCTGCCTAAGTTAACTCTTTCTCTGGCACACCCACGGTAACTCCATTTCAATAGAACAATGTTGCACCTTGCAATAGCCTCGAAGCCAATCTTCTCTTCTGTTCATCGTCCAAACCAAGATCAGAAAAAATCTCTCATAATGCAAAAGCCAATTTTTTACTTTTACGGCATCTTTAGTCCCCAGAAAAGGCTTCCACCTAAATTGGTATAATCTCGACTAAGCTTGGCATAGTTATTGCCAACTGACGCCACGGGATTTGCTTCTCCCGCATTCAGCATTTCCTCCAGCTACCCTTGCAGCCGCTCCAGCTTGCATCAAGTTATATCGTCCCTATATCTAATAGTGGGGTTCCAGCACCTACGTTGGCATTTGCATTCTAATTAGCATCTGCCTATCGATCGTGGTTTCTCCAGGTGTTGGGTCGAGCATTTCCATTAGCTGTGGTGCTTCCTCCACCTAGATGCAATCTTTAGTTTCCTACTTCCATACCTTTCTTTCTCGTAAATACGTACGAGCCTTAGTAAGATACAGAAGAACATTCTAAGAGAGAGGGAAATACATACCTATATATAGCAAAATACAAGTACGTTATTATTGTGTTATCCCAACCCCAATCTTTTCTCTGATTCATTGGTTTATGTTTTCAAAATCTTTTAGGTTTAAATTCCTTTTAAGTTTACATAAATCTATGCTCTGATACCCAACCATAACACCCCCATTTTGAGATCCGAAACTAAGCGCTACGGATGCATCAGTCATCCATAGTTATTAATTTCTGGTGACAAAATGCGGCTATGTTAATCATTTTGATAATACCAGAAGCACATGAATATGGAAATTCAACAAAGTTTTAAAATAAATTTTCTTATCTCATTTCATAATAAGATTTCAATTTCATTACATAATCCCAATTCGCAAACCATGGTCGGAGAAATATAATTATTACAACATATTCCAAGATCGACATATGAAAATTCCCCATTGGATGATCAGAGTTAAATATCTGGCATTTAATACAACTTGCTATTGCAATAGAAAAACAAAATCAAAACACGGCTAGATATATAGCTTCTACTAGCTAGATTGTCTCATGCACGTCTCCGAAAGCTTATTTGTCTAAAGGGAACCTGAAAAGCCTTTAATCTCAACCTACTCAAATGAGACCCGAGAGTTTAAAAGGAAAACAAAAAAAGTCTGGTGTGAATAATAATCTACCATCTCAAACCAATAGATATCTAGTAAGACAATGCCGATGTGCGGAACGTGTTTCCTCTCACTAGTACCCAATTAAACATCTTAACCATATACTGGGCTCATGCTCATAATGGCTATAACAGAATAATGTAATAGTGTATAAACATGTCATATGTACTAGATTACCCATCTCACATTTATTAAACTACCAGTCTAAGTTCCTATTGACTACACGTCTTATATTCATGTAGACTACCCATCGCATATTTTATTTTACTTTAACTAATATGGACTACCCATCTCACATTTTATCATTTAAGCTGATGTAGACTATCCATATCACATTTTACCATTTAAACTGAGGCGGACCATCCATCTCACATCTCATAGTTTTTCTAGGATGATTGTGAACCCATAAATTAACCAATTAGAAACTATCCATCTCCGGCATAATGCAAACTATCCATCATACATTCCATAGTTTTCCTAGAATGACTATGAACTCATCACTTGACCATTTAGTTCATGTTATCCACATGTTTCTATTTATCCCCATGTTACCCACATGTTTAACTTTACCCCATGCTAGCCACATGTTCAATCCATGATATCCACATGTATAACTTATTTATATTGATGTCCCCAATTAAGTTATTTTCTCTTAGTTATTTAAATTCCATGGTGACATACATTGGTAACCCCCAAAAGATTTCATTTCAAACTCATTAAGATATATCTTAGTGTCCCTAAGTTTCGAAGTTAAAATCTTGCAACTAATGGCTCTCTACCATTTATAAGCTCGATATGCACTAGCGTTGAAATCTACACCATGTTGATGTAAAAGAATAAGGCTCTCCGCCTATTTTAACACTCAACAACTAAAACATGCAGCATCATGAGCCTCGATGACAATGAAGTCATCGATCCTCATGATACATAGGTTATCCGCCTATAAGGAACTCAAAGACTAGTTAAAATCGGCATGAGGTAGGCTCAGTAATAGGTTAAAAGCAAAATAGGGTAAACTCGATGACAAGTTAAAAGCGGTCTGGCTAGGCTCGACAACAAGTTGAAAGTGGCATGAGGTAAGCTCGATGCCATCGGGGTCTTCGACGCCCAAAGCTCAGAGTCACTTATAAAACAGTGCGACATCAATGTTATAAAGGTTGGCAAGTATAAACATCGACTTCGCCATGTTGAGTCCTATCCCTTTTTCTCTTTATTACTTTAGCCTCGACGAGGCTCAAAACCAATCCGCTGCATGCCAAACTCGTTGACATCATACGAAATTATTTTGTTCCGCGTCGATGACACTGGGATAAGGAGATATGGCTCGACATAGCCAATATCAACATGGTAAAACTGTAATTAACTTTAAAACTGCCAAATCACTATAAATAAGCCATTTCCTCCATAGAAAATTCATAAAATAATCTTTATGATTTGGAAAATTATGAAATTAAAAACTCATCTCCAATATGTTGTTTCACATCACATATCGAAATTTTAAATCATTTGGAGGACAATAATTTCGGATTTAATCCCAAAACCGAATTAAACAATTTCTAGTCAATTCCAAAAATTCTCATTAACCATTATTCTATCCAAACAATGATTAATAAATCATAACTTGACCAATCAAACACATAAGATTCAGGTATTACGCATAACTGAATCAAAACAAAGATTTAAGAGATGATAAGTGTTATTATTCACCTTAGATTAATGGTTGGAGTTGAGATCTGGTGTAGCTCTTAATCCTAAACTTGCTTTACCTTGAATCCTAGATTTCGATCTCCCTATTGTTTCCTAATGGTCAGCCTTGGTTGAGCTTTCCTTCTGGTTGTTTTTTGTTGTGAATATGAGAATGATGTAGGAGGTAAGGGTTTACTGAATGAATGGTTTATCCATGCATATTTTGCCCCCCTCGGGTATTCTTCTACGTGTATTAATTTTAAAACAATCATACTTAGTTTATTAAGTTTGGCGTGACCGCACTAATTAATTAAATCTCATTCTTCCAAATTATATACATTATTCTATTTAATTTACCCAATTAAATATCATGAATAATGTTAAAAATTAGGGGTGTTATAATATCTCGTAGCCTTGAAATCGAGATTGTATTCTGGTTTGTTTGGTACCTAGTTAAAGTTGGTGATTGAAAAGAAATTTGTACAATATTGTATGGGACTGGTTGTAGGATTGGTGAATCCGAACCAGTATAAAATTCCTAGTGTCATCTCTTTTACTTTACATTTTATTATTGCTTTTATATTTGTTTGATTGCATCTGTAATTGCTTAATCGGTATAGATCTGCATTGACAATCTGTGATTTGATTTAAATCTTATAACAAAGTTAAAAAGATTCATAAAATTTATAAAACATCATACATCCTCCCTCTAGTGTTAAAATAACCTTAAGATCCGTTACACCATCATCCACATTTGGTATCAGAGCATTAGGTTTTAAAAAAATTGTAATTTGATGTTTGAGAAATATAAATGGCTAGTAACACTGTAGTTCATTTTTTAACACTTTTGTAGAAAATCAAAGTTATGAAATCTTTATGACTATCAAATGGATTACAAACTAATTATTCTAAAAAGTCACTTGATGTTTTGGAAAGGTATAATATGAATTGCAGGAACAAGTATGTTATATGGCTGATGGTGAATAGACACTTGATATTCATACATCACAAATCAAGAAGGACAAATGGATACTAGATAGTGGATGCTCAAGACACACGACTGAAAATCCGAACATCTTAAAGGATATAGTTTACAAAGATGGAGGATCAGTTAACTTCGAAGACAACTCAAAAGGATATGTAACTAGCATCGGCAATGTCAGTAACTTTGAAACTCCTATTATTTCTAATGTAGTTCTAGTTAGGAATTTGAAATATAACATGGTTAGTATTAATCGATTATGTGAAAGGGTTTTAATTAAGTTTAAAAAAAATTTGCCACATCGAGGATAGTGAGTCTAAAAATATCTTAGAAGGTGTTAGGAAACGTAATATTTACATCTTAAGTATAAAAGTGTTTAATGATAGTTTTTGTCTTTTGATCGAATCAAATGATCCTCATATTTGGCACAAAAGATTTGGTCATTTAAATTTTAAACACTCATCTAAAGTTGCTAGATATGAACTTGTTATGAACTCCCTAAAATGAGTTTTAATGTCAACAACTTATGTGATGCTTGCCAACTAAGCAAACTTTATAAAAGTTCTTCTAAATCAAAAGATATGATTTCAACTTCTCAACCCTTAGAACTTCTTCACTTGGACCTTTTTGAATCATCACAAGTTCAATCACTAAATCATAATAGATATGTTTTGTTAATAGTAGACGATTTTTCAAGATATACTAGGATAATATTCCTTAAACATAAAAGTCATGCATTTGAAATATTTAAAATTTTCACGAAGAGAATTCAAAGCCAAAAGTCAACTAAATAAACAATACAGAGTGATCATGAAGGAGAATTCAAAGCCAAAAGTCAACTAAATAAACAATACAGAGTGATCATGAAGGAGAATTCAAAAACGAGAATTTTGAAATTTTGTAGTAAGAAAGAAATTATACATAACTTTTCATTCCTTAGAACACCCCAACAAAACGGAGTAGGGGAACGTAAAAATAGAATCATACAAGAATGTGTTAGGACTATACTAAATAATAGTGGTTTACCTAAATGATTTTGGGCTAAAGCAATTGCTACAGCATGCTATATTTTAGACAGAATTTTAATAAGACATTTAACAAAGAAGACTCCTTATGAATTGTTTTATGATAAAAAGCCTAAAATATCTTATTTTAAATTTTTTGATAGTAAATGGTTTATATTAGATACAAAAGATAATTTAGATAAATTTGATGCTAAATCAAATAAATGAATTTTTATTGGCTATTCTAATAGAAGTAAAGCTTTTAGAGTTTTTAACAGCAGAACTAAAACTATTGAAGAAACATTACATGTTTCATTTGATGAAAATTTAAAAGTAAATAATACCAGTATAGATGAAGAAGAAAATATTAATCCAAATGAAATTACTAATAATAAAACCACTAATGATGAAAATAACGATAACTCTGAAAATTTAAATCTAAATAAAAGAACATAATATTTGCAAGATCATCCTATAGAGAATATTCTGGAAATATAGAGTTGGTCGTAAAAACAATAAATCAATTAAATAAAATGAGTAATGTAGTCTTTGTCTCCACTAATGGACCTAAAAATTCAAAGGAAACATCATTAGATGATTCATAGATTCTTGCTATGCAAGAAGAACTGAATCCGGTTAACAGAAATGATGTTTGGGAATTAGTCTCAAGACCTGAAAATAAAACTGTAATAGGAACTAAGTGGGTTGATAGAAATAAAATGAATTAACAAGGAGGTGTTATTAGAATAAAGCACATTTAGTTGCTCAATGTTATAGTCAGGAGGAAGGATGGATTTTGATGAAACCTTTGCCGATGTAGCTAGATTAGAGGCCATTAAAATTTTACTTGTTTTTGCAATTCATAATAATTTTAAATTATTCAAATGAATGTCAAAAGTGCATTTTTAAATTGTTTTATTAAAAAAGATGTTTATGTAGAATAACCCCCACTTTTCGAAGGTGAAATTTTTTAATCATGTTTATAAATTAAAGAAAACTTTATATGTTTTAAAACAAACTCCTAGAACCCCGTATGAAAGACTTAAGTCTTATTTAATACAATCTAACTTTGAAATAGGAAAAGTAGATAGTACATTATTTATTAAAAAAATTTATATTCAACTTATACAAATATATGTAGATATTATTTTTGGGTCAACAAATGAACAGTTAAATAAAGAATTTTCTGATATAATGACTAAGAAATTTGAAATGAGTGATATAAGAGAACTAACTTTCTCTTTAGGATTATAAATAAAACAATTAAATAATGGTATATTTATAATTCAAGAAAAGTATTTAATGTCTTCAACATTTAATCATTACTCAATATATAAGCATGTTACATTTAAATATTGATTTTGACTCCATAATTCATAGGTATGTCACATTAAAAGATAGTTTTGTTTTTCACCCATTTTTGTTAACGATAAAGGGGAGAAAATATAAAATATAACACATGCATATACTCGGGGAGGTTATTTAACTCAAGGAGGTTATATTTTATGTTATATATATAGAAATATTTACATTATTGTCATCATCAAAAAGGGAATGTTGTTAATACCTCAAATATTGATTTTGATGACAATAACCATGTAAATATATATACTAATGTTTTGCCCAGTTGTATAGCATGTATTGCAGAATAATACACATGTTCAAAATGATTAGCTTGAAGACTGATCAGTATAAAGACTAAAGTTCAAGTTTCGAAGATGATCAACTCTCACTAGTTTAAAGACAAAGATTTGAAGAGCTTGGGACTTTAGTGTATAATTATGAGTCATTAGAATAAATTGTTAAAATCTCTGATAGTATACTCTGACCTTTATCACAAAATTCCGATCTTTGATATTTTATCAAAATAAGTTATTTAAAATTCAAAATATATTTTTACAAATGTTTTATAAAAGTTTATATGTGTTCAAAGTATTTAAAAAATATGTTTAAATTATTTTACAAAAATATAGAAGTTTGAAAATAATTTAAAAGAAAATAATTTTCAAAATTTACAAGGATATGTCAACATATCCCTCCTAGATATACCGATATAGTGATCGTTAATTGTTTTTTAAAATTTGAAAAGAGGTGTCTTTTGGATACACCTCTTCATGAATGGATACATCTATTCATTCGTCATATAAATGGGAGTGTAAACAAATTTTCTAACTAATTTCTCTTACTTAATTCTTGCACCTTACACCCTTGAAATATTTCTTTAAAACTACTTATGGCTTTCTTCAAAACTACATAGAATCAGTCCATACACTACTAGATTGATTCTCTACAAAGTATTTACTATCTTGAAATCATTCTCTCTACAAACTCAAAGGTCAAACCGCTATTAAAAGGGCTATATAATATCTTGTATCCTAAGTACAACTGTTTGTATTTGGAAATCAATAAGTCTGCTCTTATTTATTTAAATGTCCTTATAACCCGTTCAAATCAAGTAGATGTGCTTGTTGCCCGTTCAAATCAAGTGGGTATGCGTAGTAAACCATCTAAATCTAATGGATGATCTTGTTGCCCGGAAAATCAAGAGAGTTTACCCCCAGACTCATGAAACAGAAGGGTGTAACTCGTAGCCTTGAAATCAAGACTGTATTATGCTTTGCTTGCTACCCGGTTAATGTAGGCGATTGAAAATAAATTTATACAATATTGTACGTGACAAGATGTAGGATTGGTTAATCCGAACCAGTATAAAATTCCTGGTGTCATCTCTTACTTTACTTTTTGTTATTACTATTATATTTATCTATGATTGCATCTGTGACTGCTTAATTAGTATATCTGTATTAATAGTCTATGATTTGATTTAATTCTTGAAATAAAGTTAAAAGGATTCATAAAAGTTATAAAATACTATTCATCATCCCTCTAGTGTTAAAGTAGCCTTAGGATCTGTTATACCGTAACCCACTTTTGATATCAGAGCATTAAGTTTTAAAAAATTCATAATTTGATGTTTGAAAAATATAAATGGCTAGTAACATTGTGTTATCTCATTAATCTTCAAAGGGTATGAGCCAAGGAATCGATGCCGAGTCTATGGGTTCATGTCGAGGTTTGAAGCTAGGGGTTCATGTCGAGGTTCTAAGCTTTAGATGCAATGATGAATATCGACGTCCAAATCTTTGTCGACCTCAAAGAATAGAAAATGGTGTTAAAAAGAACCATGTCACGCCTATCCAATGACGTCGAGCTTCTTTAAAATAGGCTACTTCATATCGATAGCGAGGATCAAGAATCATAGACATCATCGAGGATTAAGAAGTAACATAACACTAACCTTATGCTGGCAATCTCGACAACTGTTGTTGTCGAGATTCATCAGTAATATAGATGTCACGCTTCAATGGCACCGAAGATCATCGTGGAAGAACAACATCAAGTAATTATAACATGTTGATGCCACATCATGAAGAAACAAGAGTACAAACGGTGAAGCTCGACAGTGCCATCAATGTCAAGGCCGATAAAGCTGCCATCATCAATACTCAACAAGCTGAAGCATGACGAAGTTAGAGATTAATGGCACCGACCACCCGCCAAACTCTATAAATAGGAACCTAGGGGTCTTCATTTAGGGGCTGATTCTTCATTTCTCTGTCTTGTACTCAAATCACACTCTAGCAAACACTAAATTGAATCGGGGAAAAATTGTTTTTGATTGTAATCACATTCGATCAATAACATTAAGAGCTTGAATTAACATTTGGACTTTGGCTAAGATTTTATTGATCATTAGTAACTTGGGCTCGCAAATATTTAGTCTCGCCAAGTTCAGAGCTTGACATGACCATAACCTCGATGAGCTTTGAGCTGAGATGAACATGTTGTAAAGTTCAAAGCTCAATATGACCATTGTCGATGATCCTCTAACAATGACATATACAGGGCCTCGGCATGGTTAACCTTGTAGAGTTTTAATCAATGGCGAACCTAAATATGCATGATTATATGAGCATAAGCTGGAACTTGAGAGCAAAAAGGGCATTTGGTCTATCATCTTGCTTGATGGATCACATCATCAACTTGCCACGTTTTCTACATTTTCATCTGATCATACAATATGACATAAGTTTTTGAGAGAATGCCTTATCTAAAAGTTTACATGGGTGAAATCAAGCTTCCTTGAAGGATGTCGAGTCCTTGGGATGTCGAGCCTTACTTCCTTGGAGGATGTCGAGTCCTTATGTAGGATGTCGAGTCCAATGGCCAACGGATGAAAAATGAGCACAAGCTTTTTCTCAAAGATATATTGTCATCCTTAATAATGATTTTATCATATACTTAGTCATATAATGACAAGTTGGACCTTAGTGCCATGACGACTTTAATTAATAACATTTTATTATATGTCTACATATGTAAAGCTAAGGGCTAACTTGTCACTATCAACATCTGGGGTGTTGAACCATTTTTTTATCTAACATTTTTTATGCTAGAAGGAGGGGTCGAACCTCCGACTTATTTAATTTTCCCTTTTTTTGAATTTATAAATCAAATTTCCATGTCAGGGAAAATGAAATCGAAACAGCTAAATCGTTTGGATGAGGAAGTAGTACACATGACAACTTTGAAGGAAAATGTTGCTCCCACTTTCAACTTAGACGGTGCGAAAACGAACCAACCATCAACTCAAGTACAACCCAATAAACAACTGCAGGAAATGAAAGGGCTCTTGGAAATGGTGCTTACTCAGAATCATCCAGAACTGCCAAACCTACGATGGGAGAAGAGGCGGAATCTCTGAGGACTTTAAACGCTTCCCAACTTAGGAGCAAGAGAAAACCTTTCTTGACTTCACAAAAGAAGAAAGATGATCAACATGTTAAGGTAAACTATGTGGAGAAGAGTAGATGAGAAATCCAAAGAGCATCCTGGGAGCTCAACCACTAAAGGATACAAACCCGAAGGAACAACTATTGCGATGAAGATGCTTATCTAAAGGATATGGTGGAGAAGATAGCAAAAGATGTGTTCAATAACAAAGGAAAAGAAACTTTCGATGAGAGGGCCAATGACAATCATCGAGGACTCCTTTCACCGACGAAATTATGTCTACTAGGATCCTATCTTATAAGAAGATTCCATCCTTAGGGTATAACGAGACTACTGATCCTGATGATCATCTGATGGCAATTGAGAGTAAAATGGATCTCTACAACGCTTCTAGTGTAGTATGGTGCAGACTCTTCCCCATCACTCTCCAAGGAGCAGCCGCTAAGTGGTATCGGCAGTACTATGAAAAGACTATCTACTCTTGAAAACAGTTTTCTTATGAGTTCTCTACTCAGTTCTGCATTTGTAAAGACCCAACTATAGGTTACACAGTGCTAGCCAACATAAGATAAAACCCGGGAGAGCTTTTAGGTGATTACGTCAAAAGGTTCAATGTGAAGGCTTTAAAAGCTAAAGGAACGACAGAGATAAGCTGAAAGAAGTGCATTCAGGGCTGATCACGCATACATCATTATGTAAGGAACTCTATGTCCATGGATGCAAAGATCTTCAAGACTTTCATTTTTAAGTACACAAATTTATCCGAATGGACGAGATGTATCATGCTAGGAAAAAGAATCAAAACAGGAGGGAGAGCGAAAAAGTTGGCTTCGATCGCAATCATAAGAAGCTGAGATGGGAGGATAATACCAATTTTATTGCCTTGAATAAACCACTGTCCTATATCTATGCAATGACGAAGGAGAAGGTCAATTTTTCGGTCTCATTCAGAGCCAAAACTTATCCATAATAGAAAAGGAAAATGACTGCTCTGCCTACCATAAGGCGAATGGTCACAAGACGGATAAGTGTCGCATGCTAGCGGCATTATTCAAAAGCTAATCCGTGAAGGACACTTGAAGGAGTTCGTTTAGGAGGGACAAAAGGTCGCTCGCACTGATAATGGTCAACAAAAGCTCTCTAACAATGCTGTGGATATCCTAGAAGATGAAAATCAGCTAAATCTCGGTCCACCTCTCAACAGGATTAATGTGATCCATAGAGGACCACATTTGGTTGGAAGCATCAAAGGTGCACATTAGGGAAGCGAAAGGAGTGTTTTCTATCCTGAAAGAGTCGCCACTCAGGAATCCTCAATTCAATATTCAGATGCTTAATCGTACCATTACACTGCAAGAACTAAGGGGAATCCGACATCCTCATAACGATCCTCTCATGATCACTGCACATATTAGACTCTCATTCGTTATAAAGATTCTTGTGGACCTTGAAAGTGCTGTCAATGTGATCTTTAAACATGCTTTTGACCAAGTGGGAGTACCAAAGGACAAGTTGGAACCAAGCCTTGAGTCCATTTTTAGGTTTAACAATAAAGGATCAACACGGTGGGACAATTAAAACTACTGGTGCAAATAGGATTGCCATCCCGCTGCAGAACCTTCGAGATGCTATTTGTAATCATTGATCAGCCTTCATATTACAATGCTTTCTTCGGGTGCCTAGCTCTGGACGAAGTTGATGCTTTCGTCTCACTTAAATACTTAATGGTGAAGTTCCTAATAGAAAGTGGCTGGAAAGCTCAGCTCTCGCGAAATGTATTTTGCTACTCTGAAATAATATAAACGAGAACACTCTTCTTATTATGATTCATCTGTCATTTTTCAGTCTTTGGATGAGGGATTTTTACGTCTATCATACAAAGCAAAAACAAGACCCAATAGATCAACCAAGCATTTGCTTAAGAAGTATAGCTCTTCTGAAAGAAAAAGAAAGAGAATGGATGCTAACCTGGTGGAAGAAGAAGTAGAAAATGGGGAGATAGTCGCTGAGTTAGATTGCCGAGGTGAAATGGAAAGAATAAAGCCTATAGAAGGCCTTGATGAAATATGTGTAGATCCATCTGATCTAATAAAGATAGTTAAAATTGGAAAGGAGTTAGAAAGCAACCTTAAGGCGGAGTTAATTCAGTTTCTATGAACCAATAAAGATGTATTCACCTGGACTCATTCAGATATGGTCGAAATTGACCTAACAGTCATGTGCTACGCTTTGAACATTGATCCTAGTACAACACCTGCTTGGCAAAAGAAGAGGCAATTCGACAAAATTCAATCCGATGCATTGAAAGAGGAAGTCAAGAAATTACTCGAGAATGGCTTTATCAGAGAGGTATTCTATCCAAGATGGCTAGCCAATTCCGTATTGGTTAAGTAATCGAACATAAAATGGAGAATTTGTGTTGACTACACCGATCTGAACAAGGCATGTTCGAAAGATTGTTACCCTCTACAAAGGATAGATCGGCTAGTTGATGCAACCAGTGGACATAAACTTTTGTCCTTCATGGACGCTTATTCGGGATATAATCAAATCCCTATGTTCAAGCTGGATGAAGATAATACAAGCTTCATTATAGACTGGGGAATCTACTGATACAATGTAATGCCATTTGAGTTGAAAAATGCAGGCACTACCTATCAGAGATCGATAAATAGAATGTTCAAAGAGCAAATTGATCAAAACATGGAGGTCTATGTAGATGACATGTTAATGAAATCTCATGAAGAAAGCAGTCACTTAAATGACCTTGGAGAAATGTTTGAGGTATTGCGAAAGCACCAAATGAAAATTAATCCACAGAAATGCTCTTTCGGAATTCAATCTGGAAAATTCTTGGGCTACATCGTCGATGATCGAGGAATTGAAGCTAATCCCGATCAAATTCAAGCTATAAAAGACATGACGGAACCTGAAACAAGTAAAGATGTAATGAGTCTAAACGAAAGGGTAGCGGCGTTGAATAGATTCATCTCTAGGGCCACTAATAAAGGCATCTTATTCTTTGATGTAATTAGGAAGAAGAAGAATTTTGAATAGGGGGAATATTGACAAAAAAGCTTTTAAGGAATTGAAAGACCACCTTGAGAAGCCACTAATATTATCCAGTCATGTGGAAGGAGAAAATCTTTACCTATACATGGTCGTCTCAGAACATGCGGTCAGTTCAGTGTTGATCAGGGAAGAAAACGGAACTCAACTTCCTACATACTATATAAGAAAAGGATTAAAAGGTGTCGGGATCAGATATCCGGTTGTTGAAAAGCTAGTGTATTGTCTGATGCTTATGGCACGGAAATTAAGAGCCTATTTCCAAGCGCATTCGATCAAAGTGCTAACCAATTTTTTACTCAAACAGATCTTCGGCAAAGCAAAAACTTCAGGGAGATTAGTGAAGTGGGAAATAGAACTTAGTCAGTACGATATTGAATTTTTACCTCGAGCAGCAATCAGAGGGAAGGCTCTAGCTGTTTTTGTCAACCAATGCACAAGTTTTGTCAAAAAACAATCAGAAAAAGAAAAAGATCTAAAGCCCAAATGACAGTTATTTGTGGATGGAGCATCAAACGAACAAGGAGCAGGATACATCATTATTACCCCCGCTCGACATCATTTGCATTATGCAATGAAGTTAGGTTTCCCAGCTACAACAATGTTGCGGAATATGAATCGATGGTGGCAGGGCTTACTTTGGATTTACAACTAAAGATCCCAAGAATTGAAATCTTTAGTGACTCTCAGCTAATGGTGAATCAATTGGAACAGACATATCAAACCAAAGATGCTAAATTGATTTTATATATGAAGAAAGTACTAAGGATGCTAAACTAATTGGAAATTTTTTCTATATAGTATGTCCCAAGAGGAAAGAATTCTCAAGCAGATTCATTAGCGAAACTGGCTAGTACAAGGTGAGCTCCAGAAAACCGAATTGTATCAGTAGGCTATCAACCAAATCCCAGCATCGAAGATAAAGTACCCAAAATTAGAAAAAGAATCACTAGTGCTAACCAGATCTCAGGCCTTAGTCAATGAAGGAGATGAAAGAGAGATTGAAAATGAAGCTCCTCGTAAGGGACTCGTTCATCCAGAAATGGATAATCGATACCAAAATAGTTGGATGACCCCAATTGTCGAATACTTTGTTAATGGGACATTACCAATTAATAAGGCAGATGCAAGAAGAATCAAACATCAAGCTCCCTCCTTTTCTGTGATGGGTGGAATACTTTATAAGAAAGGATATGCCCTTCCTTCATTAAGATGTGTAAGTCCGGAGAACGGATTGAGATTAGTGAAAGAAGCACATGAGGGGTTTTGTGGAGATCACTCTATCGGAATAAATTTGGCTAAGAAGGTCATGAGATAAGGTTTCTATTGGCCCCAGATGACCAATCAGGCCATCAATTATGTGAAGAAATATTAAAGGTGCCAGAAGTATTCTAAAATACCTCGTTTACCGCCAAGCAAGTTAACTATGATCTCAAACCATGATCCTTTGATATATGGGGAATCTACTTGATCGGACCCTTGCCAATATCTAAAGGAGGAGCCAAGTATGCAATAGTCGACATTGATTACTTTACCAAGTGATGGAAGCAAAACTATTTCCAAATATTACCTCAGGAAAAGTGCTCAAATTCATAGTCTAGAATATTATCACCAGATTTGGGATCCCATACAAAATAATATCCAACAATGGAACACAATTCGAAAGTGAAGAGTTTACACAATTTTGCAACAAGAACAAAATTATCAAGAGTCTCTCTTCCGGGGCACATCCAAAGGCTAATGGAGCCGTTGAAGCAGCTAATAAGACTATTAAAATTATTCTTAAGAAGCGACTAATAAAGCCAAAGGAAATTGGGTAGAGAAACTGCCACTTGTACTCTGGGCATACAGAACATCCACGAAACTGCAACATGTCATACTCTGTATTCTTAACATATGGATGTGAGGCTATGCTTCCAATTGAAGTTGAAATACCTTCGCATTGAAGAATCGCATACACATTCGACCCAAACCAAGAACTGAAGAAAGAATTTTTAGACCTAATTCATGAATTAAGAGATGAAACAACAATACGAACTGCTGAATACCAACGAAGAATATCTAAATACTACAACTCGAAAGTAAGGACAAGATCGTTCCAAAAGGGGACTTAGTACTTCGAAGAGTGATGGCTAACACTAAAAATCCAGTGGATGGACCACTTGGGCCAAACTGGGAAGGTCCCCTAGTCATACATAAAGTAATTCCATCGGGAGCTTATTAATTATGCCGACCATATGGCAACATAATCCCTAGAACATGAAATGCGGAACATTTACGATCATATTTCCCAACAGCGAATGAATAAAGAAGAGATTCTTAGGTGTATCTACATGGTTGGGAGTAAGATTCTCCTTAAACAATGGAACTACCTAAGATAGTGAAAGCCTTTGATCGTGCCAAGATGGCCAGATCAAAATGCCTCCTAGAAGGAGGTCAGAGTAAGCCTTTAGTCCCGCTAGAAATGGCCTGACTAAAGCCTCTGCAAGCCCTTGATACAGCTTACGTGGCCAAATCAAGGCACCTCCTAAATGGAGACGGAGTAAGCCTTTGACATTGCCTTAACCGACCGGCTCAAAGCACCGACCAACCTTCATCCCGCCTATAAGGCCTGTCTGAAGCACCTTCTAGAGGAAGGATGGAGTAAGCCTTTGGTCCCGCCTAACAATGGCCTGGCCAAAGTACCGAACCAACCTTTGTTCCCACCTATAAAGCCTGTTAGAAGCGCCTCCTAAAGGAAGGTCGGGTAAGTCTTTGGTCATGCTTGATGAAAGCTAACCAAATGCATCGAACGACTTGATTCATCACCTAAGATGGTGGCAAGGGGTCAAAACAAAGGATTAAGACATACATTGCCTGTAGGGTGGAACACAAAAAGGATTAACAACACCCATTGCTCGAAGGGTGGCACATAAAAGGATTAACAATATCCATTGCTCGGAGAGTGGCACACAAAAAGGATTAACAACATCCAAAGCCCGAAAAGTGGCGCAAAACAAAGGATTTAGACATCCAATGCCCAAAGGGTGGTGCAAAACAAAAGACTTCTATAATTATTACCAGGTATGGATTTCTGGTCTTCTCTTATTATTATCAGATATGGATTTCTGGTCTTTTATCATTATTATCAGATATGGATTTTTGGTCTTTTCATATTATTACCAGATAGGGATTTAGTCTTCTATAATGGATTTCTGGTCTTCTTTTATTATTACCAAACATGGATTTCTGGACTTCTATAATTAAAAAAATTTACCAGTATAGGCTTGTTTTAGAAAGTAATAACAACATTAGTCCAGTTTAAAAATGTAACGACCCGTAAATTTCAACCGTTTTAATAACGTTATTAGTTGAAATTTGTGAAATTTTAAACGATAAAATTTTGAAATAAAAATTTAATATTTGGAATACGTCTAGTTAAATATAGCAACTGGTAAATTTTCGTCCGAAAATACGAAAGTTTATTTCGCGCGTAAATTCACTTCAATTTAATCAGTTAAAAAGCATTGAAAATAAAATGTTTCCGAAACCTAAATATTTTACATAGAAAAATTCTAAACCATCTTCTGAGCAAGATGTCAGTTTATAGTTTTTCAAAATTTGGACATCTATTGCTCCGTCGTTCTTATTTTCTGCAAATTAGCAGCATTCTGGTACCGATATCGATTTTTATCGGATGATCGTACCACTGATATCTTTATACTATTTTGATCGTCTCGTCGTGCTAATCTCTACGGTATATTCGATTGTCAAAATTCGGAGTCCGATTGTACGTTACACTTTGCGTAGCGATTTCCGTATCGGTTCCGCATTTTGAACCTTTTTGAATTCCTTGTTGATTCGTTATCTACTCTGTAACCAGCAGTCAATAGCCATTGATATTCCCAACAATTAATCCCTTGGACTTTTGTATTCCCAAAATTTCAATATATTTTTCTGGTTCATAACTATTTGGTCCGTTCATTTTCCTACCGGTTCCAATAATATTTGCCAATTCGTATTATTGGCTGTTCATTTGCTTTTACTTTGCTTTGAAATGTTTGTTCGACCCCTGCTCTTCTTCATGCCAAAACTCACATCCCTCCACCACCAAGTGCATCTCCACCAAGAGACCACCCAAAGCACCTCCGCCCAGCAACCTGCTCCACCTCCACCTCGCCATTGGCCTCAGACCTTCCACCATGCACACAGCCCGTCCACCACACATCCCCTGACCAAGCACCAACCCCACACATTCCTTCCATTCACCCGCCACCAACGCGCCCACTGGCCTACCCAACAGCAGCCCCTTACTTCCACGTTCGCCACCATTCACCGCCTCAACATTTTTCCAGCCTCACCACTTCGCTGTCATGACACCACCCAGCCGAGCCTAGAACCCCTGTCGCCCCGCCTTCATCCTTTCACGATCACCATCAGTTCCACCTGACTGCACCCTCCCTTGGCCCTCCATACACACACGACTCCACACGAATCCACACCCACCACTACCGCTAGCCCGCGCCACCCACGTCTTCACCTCCGCCCTGGTCAAACCATGTAACCGAGCTTCACCCAATGCGCCACTTCCGCCTTCACAGCCGCTAGGCTTCCTCTGCTTCCTTCTCTTTGTAGTTGCAAGTTCAATTGATTGGCCATCACCTGCAGGCTGGATGGAAACAGTCTTCTTGTTTGCCAAACTTGAGAACTTGTAGGAGTGGATGTTGTACAGATTGTTCTTCTCTTTGCTAAACTGAATCTTAGCATGGCTGTTTCCAAACTGCTTCACCAAAAAGGCATTGTTTTCTTCACAATCTCCCAAATTAAATCACGTCGACCACAGTGGGAGACGAACCCAATCATGTGTAAGTCTATTTACATCATCTGTTAGTTATATATGTGCGGTATAAACTTTGTTTACAACTTATATATATATAGTATATATAAATTTTTATATGCATAGATTGTTGCAGCTTATATCATTTAAAATGTTAAAATTTTGTATCAGTTTATATATACATATGGTTAACCAAGTATGTTAACATTGACTCACTGTTATATAATACATTGTATGTAAGCCATGTTAGGAATATAGAGATATATATGATCTGTTAGACTTTGTAATTATAATGTATTAGTTGTATATAGTAGAAGCCTACTGTTAGTTTATATGTGAGTTTTGAATGTACTGGTGAAGTCTGCCTAGGGGTTAGTCTACGTGTGATTTCAGTAACATAAGTGTTAAAAGAAAAAATATATAATATTAGTAATAATAGGTAAGTATGTCATGTTTGATTTTAGAGCTATTACGCACTTATGTCTCCAAATTTACTAGAGCATACTTGGTGACAGTTAGCCATATGAATTATTATTATTATTTGAATGAATAGGTTTGTCAGGTTTGCTCCAAGCATGTTTAGGTCTAAAGTATAGGTTGTTTGAACATGTTAGTTAAAACATGGATATTTTGGGTCACTTAAACATACATGCGTGTATAAAATATGTGTACTTATATAATAAACTATATATGTGGACTTTGCTATATATATGGAAAACGATTTATTACATGTTTGAAGTTAATATTTGATTTCAAAATATTATATGTATAGTTTATATATCTTTGTTGGATATAATAGTTATACATATATAAGGACATGAGTTGGTTTCAAGTAAGTTGGAAGGTTTTATTTTATATTGGTGTTTCAAATATAAATGATAACCTTTAATTAAATATATATTTTATTTTAGTATTCGTCTACAATTTGATATTGATTTCATAGGGAAGTATAATAATATATATACTATGTCTCTGTCTAGATGATTTTGATTCGTTCTCATCATTTCGTATATCTCAGCTTTGCTTGTCAAATTCATACCAACCTCGCTTCACTTTGGAATTCGTGCGTGGATTCATGACTCAATTTCATTGTCGGTTCTTCTGTGCGTATCCATGTCATCTCCTATTCTCTCTAGCCTCGAAAGGTGAGCACTCACTCACGATTAACGTTCTTTTATTTATTAAATGTGATTTCAATTGAAACGACAATTGAAATATGCTGCTGTTAGATATTTACACTGTTATTACCTGTATCAGTTCACCTGTGACATCTGACACCATTATCTGTTATATGAAATGATAATCCAGTTTGGTTGTTAATTGATTGATTGTTGATGTTTATATTGGACGTTAAATTGTTAATGTTAAAATGATAAACAGTATGAAATTGAACTTGATATAGGATAATTAAATGTTAAATTTGATTAACTGACATTTGTATAATATGACCCCTTTAACTGTTGAATTTATTGACACGTAGGATTTGTTTAATTACACTTTGAACCACTGAACGTATGTTGTTAAATGGATGATGTATGAAATTGTAAATAGATGACAAGTGAAAACCGTAATGTAATAATCTTTAATCTACATGAAATGATAGTGTAGATTCTAGAAATAATTATATTAATTCGCACAAATAACAATGCGAATTAATACGGTTATTTCGGGATTATTTGAATTGAATATTGGATTGATATTGGTTGTTGTTATTGCTTGTTTATTTACTTTGACACCATCCCAGTTATCACACTGCAAGTTCCCTTTGCTATGTTTTGATTTTGAATTGAATTGGAATCGGGTTGAAATGATAAATACCCAAATTGAACTTTGACCTAGGATAGAAAATTAAATAAAACCGATTGGTCAATAATTTGATTTAAAAATAAAATAAGGATTTTATTTGAATAAATAATATGGTTTTGAAATGAAGTTGAAATCTGAATTTTTATGAAAGGAAATTGTAATATTTAATAATTTGAAACAAATATTTACAATGTAATCGATGAAAGAATGTTGTTTAATTTGAGAAATGATTGAATTAAGTTTGAAATTATTAAACTTTGAAATGATGTAAGAATTAAGTTGAAATTATAATTAAGTTTGAAATTATTAAACTTTGAAATTATTTAATAATTAAGTTTTGAATTATTTAATAATTAATTAAGTTTTGAATTATTGAATAATTAATTAAGATTGAATTATTTAATGATTAAATTTAAAATGAATGTTTGAATAAGTGAATTTTACTTCGTAAATAATTGAAATGGAATTTCTTTATTAAGTAAGTTTTTGGAAAATTTATTTAAGTAAGTAAATAAGTGAAATTGAATTTCTTTAAACAAGAGATAAAATGTGATTTATTGAAATTAATGTAAGACTTGAAATTTAAAGAAGTTGATTTGACGAATTTAATTTAATTCGAAATTGTAAGTTTTGATTTAATGAAGTTGAACCTAAGAAATTGATTTAATGGATTGGAAATTGAATATAGTTCATTCGAATGATAAATTTACTTAACGAATATTGAATAAAATCGATAAATGAAGTTAAACTGATTTGAATGTTAAATTAAATAAATTTAAATGATTTCGGAATGAAACTTATTTACGAACTTGAATCAATATTTGAATTGTTTTAAATAAATTTGAAATTGAATTATAAGATTTTGAAATGGGAATTTAGCAGTTTTGAAACGTAAATTATTGAAATATGGTTTTGAAAGACAAATGAAATGTTGATTTACGAATTCTATTTGAAATTGAATTTGATTTGGTTTTTGAAATATATAAACGACCAATCGGTGTAATAATTACGAAAGTTATTAAAGAGACCGGGATCGGTAATGGATATACTCTCTATCTGAACCGAAACCACTTTAATAACTATACGCGGAGTGTTGATCCAGAACGAAGTGGATGGTTTTGGTGAACGCGTTGACTGAAGAAAGAGAACGATTTTGGATGACCCCTGACATGACTAAAACAGGAGCCGCGCCGGGCCATTGAGGATCGCCATCTCTAGCGGACACACTTCTTCGATACCATATCTATTACTTTTGTGATTCGATTTGGGTGCACCCCTCGATTTTGGGAGTGTTGTTTCGCGGTGTTGGGGTAGTAGCTGCTATGCCCAACATCAGTCCGGATCAGGCAACTACTAGTATCCTAGTTGGTATCGCCTCATGTACCTTGTCATACCGATTATCCTATTCGCGACCACTACGATTTTGATTTGTACCTTTAGTATATGGATTGCCCTCTGGTGACTTCCGGTTTTGGGGAAACTACGGTCTTGTATATGCTTTTGGGAATAAACTGGTTAAGAGGTGTATGGGCCCTGCTTAACCCTACTTTGATATCTTTATATTACTGATAGACATTATCTACTTAGCGTACATTACTACCTAGTAGATAGTTTAACGGATCCTTAAAGGATGGTTATTCCAAACATCCTTTGAGTTACTTGTATTTCAATTGCTATTTCACTTGAGTTGGATTTATTAATATAAGAATGTTAATCCTGACTCGAGTGTCTTGTGTTTTTGCTTTACGCTCGGGTCAGACTGAGTGTACCAGTATTCGAGACTCACCTTTGGAGTTGGAGCTTTGCTTGAAGATCCAGCCATCTATTCTGCTTTCAGTATTCGATGATTCCAGTGATGTATTCTGATTTGTATCTGATGTAACGTATTACTCTTCTGTTGTAAACTCTGATGTAATTTTATATATTCATATAGTAGCTTCATGAACTACTATCTCTTTTATTTCCGCTGCATTTATTACTCTGTGTCTGTGATCTGTGATTATATCTATTTACTGTATATGTTCAGTTTTGCCAAATTTAAATTAACAACGCGGTATTTTGAGCAATTCAACTCCGGCATGAGTGTCTACCTATACACTTATAATGGACGCGAATGGTCCAAAATATCGGGTCGTTACAAAAAATAATTACAAATATAGACCACTTTTTTTTCTGGTCTATACAGTTGGTGATTTTCCAAAAATCGCCAACGGGCGATTTTCGAAAAGTCGCCCAAAGGAAATAACCCAACCAGCAACCTACCTTTCTCTCTCACTTCCACCTTTTCCATAAAACTAAAACAAAGTTCTCTAATGGTAGCACTATTCTGAAATCAATTTTTATACTCTTTAAAACCCTGGTTTAGTGCTAAATCTATAAATCCAGTCGACGTTGCTTAGCAAATTTCATCTAGTTGAAGGTAAAATCAGTAAAACCTAGTTTTTTTGTCTAATTTCTATAGTTTGGTGAACTTAGCAATTGGTTATATTAAGGTAAAAAAATTGGTTTAATGTGTACATACCGACCGATTTGTATATTGATCTGTAGAATGGCGAGAAATATGATTCCTACACTTTGCAACTACGACAGCGAACTAATTATCGATGATAAAAGGAATGGTAAATATGTTGGTGGTATTTGTAAACCAGGAAGAGTGCAAAAAGGTTGCAAATTGACGGAATTAAAAGAAGCTGTGTACAGAACGACGAAGACTAATAAAGAAGAATTTAAACTTGAACTAGTGGTTAACTGGCCTACGGACTCGGGTTCTAAAGCAATAGCATTAGCGGACGATGACGATGTAGAAGTAATGTTTTCTGCTGTTGTAAAATTTATTGAGTTATACGTATGGAAAGTTGCAAAGCAACAACAAGAACAGCAGGTGGCATCTCCTGTTGTGAGTACTGGAATTGGATACTATACACAGATGTTGGAGACTGCGGATCCATCTACTGGCTACATATCTCCTAGCTATAGCAATCCTTTTGCAACCGATGGAAGATACCGTCCTCCATCTATGCAGTATGGATTTATGCCATACGAAAACTCGCAGCCATTTACGCAACAAAGCAACATTTATTGCAACCCGCCTAGGGATGCAAATACGAGTGGGAGGTAAATTTTGTTTGATGAATTGGTAGATGTACTATTATGTAGTTAATTTTTCTTATGCTTTGCCGTAATTTAAACATCTTCCAACAGCAAGACATTCAGCATGACGAAAGCGATGAACATGTTAATGCAAATTTGTCGCAGTCAATGTATCCTAATCCATCTGAACTATATGATATGAGTCAAAGGTATGTTTACAGATTGGGCTATATTTTTCGTCTCGTTTGGTATGTATTGTCGATTAGTTGACTTCTATATTTCAATCAGGTATATGATAGTTGATTCTGGTGCACAATGGAGTGCTGGACCATCCACCCATTCCCCGTATGCAAATTTTGACAATGATATGGACGTTGGTGGGAATGAAGCCGTGGGTGAAGAATGTCACGTAGATAGCACGGTCATTGCTTCTATGAATGTTAATGAAGACTCTTGGATACAAAGAATGCAAGTTAACAACGAGTCGTTGAACTATGACTTCCCTACAGCAGATGACAATGATGCAAGTAGTAACGAACCAGAGATGGAAGTGCCTTTGGATGATGATCTTTGCACCGCTCAAATGTTGGCAAGATCTGTTATTGGTAATCTTCAATTTTACGGCGAACGATTTTCAACCTCTTGCGTTCAAGGTGGTTTTAGTGTTGGAATGGTTTTTGAGACAAAAGAGAAGTTTCTTCAACAACTAACGGAATGGTCAATTCTACATGCTGTTTCATACAAACCAATAAAGTCGAACAAAACACAATATACTGCTATATGCACCGTTGAAGGTAATTGTCCTTGGAGAATACATGCCATAGTTTCGAAAAAATCCGAGTCGGGATGGTGAGAAATTCGGAAGTATCCAAGCGAACACACTTGTGTCAACCCAATAGTTAATTCCAACCATAAGCAAGCAACTTCGAAATTTCTTGTGACAAAAATCATGTCTTTTGTCAAAGCCGATTTGGATATTTCAGCTGGTACAGTTCAAGTGCTTGTGCACGATCAGTTGTTCATCAACATAAGTTACATGAAATCATGGCGAGCATTAAGCAAAGCAATAGAGAGAATTTATGGTGATTGGGCAGAATCATACTCGACTTTACCACAGTTCTTTGATGAGATAAAAAGAACGAACCCTGGCTCTATAGGTCATGTGACACATGATGAAGTGGGAGTGTTCGATCACACTTTTTAGGCATTTGGGCCTTGCATTACAGGTTTTTTGCATTGTCGGCCTTTGTTATGTATTGACGGGACACACTTGTATGGTAAATACAAATGCACGTTGCTTGTTGCAACTGCGGTAGATGCGATGATTATCTTTTTCCTTTGGCATACGCAGTAGTTGAATCGGAGTCATGCAATTCTTAGGGTTGGTTTTTTTCTTGCATGCCAGAATTCATACATAGTGTTCGCAGTCGTTATATTACTTTCATATCCGATAGGATTAAAGGAATTCCAAAAGCTTTACACCGAAAATGGCGACAACCGCACAAACATCGTTATTGCGTAAGACATATAAAAGCCAACTTTCAAGCGTCGGGATTCAGAGAGAAGCGATTGACAGGGTTGTTTTATTCAGCAGCGTGTGCGTCCGAGCTAGTTGAGTACATGAGAATTAGAGAAGAGATCAAAGCAACAAGTAGGCGTGCGCATGAGTGGATTGAGCGGAGTCTGGGAAATTTTGAAGAAAACTAGGCTTTGTGCAAAGACGATGGAGAATGCTTTCATGTAATGACAACTAATGCTTCTGAAAGTTTTAACGGTGTATTGAAAGGAGCTAGATCACTACCTATAAAGGCTTTGGTTGCACGAACATTATATCGCTCAGTTGAATATTTCTACAAGCGATGCCAAATTGCAGATGAACTATCAACACGCTTGACTCCAATGTGGGAAGCCAAAATAGCAGAAATAGCCAGTGAAGCGCGTCGCTGCAGACTAGTACGATTTAGTCAAACTGAATGGTAGGTAATTCACTACTTTGGTGATGAATACAAAGTTATAATCGATGGCACCAACTGCTCGTGCACATGCAACATTCCGATACTACAGAAGATACCATGCTCTCATGTAATGGCAGCTTGTTCAGCGCAAATAGGTGGGGCTAATAGAGCACACCATGACTTAGCGTCAAGCTGGTACTCCGTTGACAGCTACAAAGCTGCTTATAAGCCCGAGCTTCATCCCGTGCGTGATAAGAGTATTGAGGCGCATATAATGGTCCTTAGATATTGCCTCTGACTGCGAGACGGCAACCGGGGAGGCCACGGTTTACAAGGATCAAAGGTGTGATGGATGAAGGCCAGTCGTCCAAATCAGACAGGTGTAGCAAATGCGGTGTGCTAGGCCATAATCGTAAGTGATGTACTACTGCTGTGTAGATGTGTTTGTATAATTTAACTTCTATGTAATTGAACTCTACTTTTTGATTTACAAGTTTTGTTGTATGCTGCTGTTCGACAATTTGTCAAATGCTATTTATTACAGGTCTGTAGTTTGTTTGTTATATACGAAACAACCTGCTGCTGTTTGGCAGCAGCAGCAGGAAAAGGGCGATTTTTCAAAAATCGCCAGTACCAAACTGCTGCTAACAAACAGCAGCAATTTTTTCATGAAAGCCACATTGCACACAAATATCAAAAACATGTCCATACCATATAACAACATCTTTAATTCACATTCCACTACATCGCACACAAGTTGTTCATGAAAGCCACACAATAACATCTTTAATTCAGATTCCAATGTACATAATAAACTTTCATATGCATGTCCACATCTACGACAATAACACAATCATACCGTACACAACATAGTTAAAAGTACATAGCCATATCCAATATAATGCACGTATCATCTACGCAAGCGACGAAGTTCCATAGGCGTACGACGATGACAACGTTCCAGCCGTTGGGACATGTACTCTTCTTCCTCGATCTCGGTGGAAGCATCAAATGTACATGGTTGGTGAGAAGGTCCATGGGTGAAATCTTCCGGTGATGTGACGTGGAAGGGCCTTCTTCGAACGAAGTTCCTTCACCTCTTCTATGTCGCCGACTGTAAGTAAGTAGGAGTGGCGGTGCCCCCCTGTGAGGTGGAGGTATGTCTGCTGGAGGTGGAGGTATAGGGGGAAGGACGTCTCGGCTTGTCTAATTTGTTTCTTTCCAAGACTGGGCATAGAATGTTTTTTATGTTCATGCACATCCCCTTCGACTGCGCATCGTGATCTAGACGTTGTTCGAGCCTTTCGGCGGTTTCCAATGCCTTGTAAATGCCATCAGCCTGTAGAACGCAAAGAGAATTAGTTATCTTTATTTGAAAATATATTTAAATTAATGAGGTTAAGTATACTTACAACGTTTCTCTCAAGAGGGGCACGGGGGGTGTATGGATGGTGCGGAACAGGCTGTACAGGCTCCTGAAGAACATATCTGCGCGTGATGTGCCAATACCACCACATATATGTCTCTAGAGGGGTGATCGGCTCTCTCTTAAATTGCGTAAACAAATGGCGCTGATTCCATATCTCCATAACATTTTCAATTTCCTCCACATTATACTCGTCGGTATAAACTGGAGCGTTTTCTGGAATATGTTGCGCCATTGCAAACTGGCGCATTACCCGATCGGGTAGGTGGTGTGCAGAACGAGTAGTGTAAATGAGTGGAAGCCTGGAAGTCCACAGATATCTAACGGCTATACATATAGCCCGAAAGACCCTCCAATACATCCTGCGTGTATGGAGTCCAGGTCACCGCAGCTGGGTCTAGAACATCTAGCTCGTTGCGGTAAAAGCGTACATTCCGTCGAGGGGTCTGAGAGGTCTTTTATGGACCAATCCATCTGTCAACAGGCGAAGAAGCAATATTTTAGCGTAAACAAATTTCGAATTAGAAAATTAATTTTCAAAGGACATGAAGTTATATCGAGATCCAATAGGATGTGTGTGATCAACGACAACATTTCAGACTTGGATCCGTCCGACGGGTAGATATGTCCATGACCAAATCTATAGGGAAAAAACAATTTAGCAACTTAAAACATATTAAAAAAATGGGCTAGCACAGAAGTAGAAAGATACAGTATACGTGTACCTGAACAAGCGTCAAACACACGCCTATAAGCTTAGTCATCATAAGAGCGAGATTGGAGAGCTCCATATAGGTGTAGGCCAAAACAGCACTACCCTATAAGTACTGAGCGCACTGATCGAGATCGGCTAAATATGGTAGCCATTTCAAGTCCACACGATTTTTGGAATGATCGCACAACAAACGAGATGTAATGAGGTGTAGAATAATGGCTCGAGCCCGCTGCTGGATCTGAACCTCTGTAGCATCGGCGGGTATATCATCAGCTACAGCGTGTCTAAACCATTTCACTTCTACCATGTCGTTACCCCTGACTTGTTGTGGAGGAGGAGTAATACCGTGAAAATCCGTGCACAACTGAATATAATCATGATGGTCCTCACCCATTACTGGATTGCCTTCTATAGGAAAACCTAAAAGCACGGCCACATCTCCTAATGTGATCATCGGCTCTCTGACAGGAAGATGGAATGTAGATGTCTCCGGTCTCCATCTATCGACAAGAGCTATGACCAGATGATGATCTAACTGGAGGTAGCCTAACCGCAGTACTATCGAAAAGTCCACTCGATCAATCTCCTCTAATACTCTAGGATGATGTGAAGTAACTTTCTTGAGAGAAATAGAGTGATCGATGGTGAAATCTGCTTCTTCGCTCTGTTTAACATTACATGTACATATATTAATATTTACACAATTTGTGAAACGAAAACCATAGGAAATTACCATCATATACGCTTCACTAGACGTGCAGTGTCTAGGCTATAAGTATAACACGCTCGGGTCTACTGAACCGGGCTCCATCTCGATGTAATCTACGACACAAAGATTAATGTATTCAACCCTTAATTATCATAAATTTAATTTTCTTCCATCTATACTAAAGTATAGGCAATTGAATGAACATTCACTTGCAAAAACCCCCTAATGGAATCTACAACATATAGCTTTCACAAAATCTTGCAAAAAATTAAATCTAGAAAACCCTAAAAATGCCCTAAATCATGAAATTGGAGATGAGTACATTACCAATATCTTCCACTATTCCGGATGTAGAAGCCATGGTCCGAATGAGCTTCGAATTTGATTAAAGAGCAATGAAAGTTGAAATTTTTGGGAGGGAGAGAGCTGATACCCAATATGGGTTTTTTTGAGTTAGGTTAAATGTTTTAAGAGTGAGTGGGGGGCTTGGCTGTCTGTTTTGTTACAGGCAAAACAGTTGGCGATTTTTGAAAAATCGCCCACGTGCGATTTTTCAAAAATCGCCGGAGTCAAAATTTCAATCAACTAGGCTATGTAATGGCAATTAAAATAATTACAAGGTAGAAGGGATAGAGTTGTTTGAAAAATCCAAACATATTTACTGCACCAACACATCCTTTTACAATACCGGAACTACTCTATCGTGCATGCTCTATAGATTTCTCCAAACAACTCTATATGATCATGGAAATTCATCTGACGACAAATACTTGGATACAACCATCAATTTCAAAGAAAATCAAACATACATTCTACGAAACATGAGATTATTCATCAATTACATAGTACTAACAACATATAGAACTAATAACACAAAACTAATAACATACATTCTACGAAAGATGAAAATATCCATCAATTACATGAAAATAAATAAACTACCCAACACATGGTTGTTGATCAGAAACAGTTTGTCAAACATATCCATTGCGAACATAAGCTAAAGATGACATTTTCTTCTCTACCAACATTTTCTATTCATTTCTTCAACTAATTTTTTCAAACGCCTAACTTCAGCTTGCATTTCGAGGGCGTATTCCACTCCTCGAGCACACAATGGAGGATCGATCCACTTCATAAAATTACAGCACCCCACTTCGCCAGGATTCATCATGTGATCTTTGTACGAAGCAAAACCGTAAAATCTTCGTCCGGCATTGGTTTCAGTTTTGGCTACGACAACCACGCATTCATCGCCACATCGGCAAACTGGATATGCACCGGATGGTAGCATAGGACCTACAGGATTACCAGGACTTAGTATTTTACCGTCAATATAAATTTGCTTGCCAGGTCTTTGGTTCGCTGCAACTTCGCGTAAGCGAGTATTGAGAGATGATGTTCCCAAATGGAACTTATGATGTATCGGCCCTAATTGCATTTCTGGAACAAATTCTACATCGCTTAGATGCGTAATGTCCCTTTGAGCTTCAAAATCATCGTAACATTTCGACATCGTCTCGTCGTCTATCTCCCAATCATCCATGTCTAGTTTAATTGCGAGTACGTCAACATTGGTTAGAATACACAACAACTCCGTATTAGGATTTCAGTTAGCATAAACATATTATAAATCGATAAACATTACCTTGTACCAAGTTTACACCTAGTTGTTGAGAAGCTTTGATTATATCTTGTGAGAATCATACCTTTTTTGGGTTTTCTATGAAGAAGTAGGGTTTGTGAAGGTTCAGGAATTTGGTGATGAGTTTGGTAAAGTTGATAGTGAAGAAGAAGGTAGGTTGCTGGTTGGATTTGTAGCAGGCTTTTGGGCGATTTTTCAAAAATCGCCAAAAGCAGAAAACTTTCATCCGTTGGCGATTTTCTAAAAGTTGCCTAAGGAAATATGTTATTTCCTTTGGGCGACTTTTCGAAAATCGCCCGTTGGCGATTTTTGGAAAATCGCCAACTGTATAGACCAAAAAAAAAAGTGGTCTATATCTGTAATTGTTTTTAAAACTGGGCTAATGTTGTTATTACTTTCTAAAACAAGCCTATATGGGTAAAATTTCCCTATAATTATTACCAGATAGGGATTTCTGGTCTTTTATTATTACCAGACGTGGATTTCTGGTCTTCTATTATTATTTCCATATGACGATTTCTGGACTTCTATTGTCATTACCAGATAAGAGTTTCTGGTCTTCTTCTATTGTTTCCAGATATGAACTTTTGGTTTTTTATTATTATTATCGCCAGAAAGGGGTTTCTGGTCTTCTTCCTATTTTTAACAAACAGGAGTTACTCTTCTTCTGTTATTGCCAATATGAATTACTGGTTATCATTGCCAGATATGGGATTCTGGTCTTCTAATTATTATCAGATGGGATTCTGGTCTTCCATTGTAGAATTATCAGAGAGATCTATGATATTTTATTGCCAAACTTCTATTGATTGTCGGAGAAAATTCTACTTCTCCCTCCTATTATATTACCAGATAATCTTATGGACTTCCATCTGAAAATATATTGTTATTTACTGCTCTTTCTCTTATAGTAAAATTATCATTTTAATTCGCACAAATAACATAGGCAATGAATGTCAACATAACTCAGTTTAATTCAGAAGAAGAGTTGATAACAAATAGTATCTTAAGCTTCGTGTTTTACAAAAAAACGAGACTAACAGGAAAATCTTATTAAGGATTCGACAACACAAGGGAATTCTTGGTTTTACCCTAAAGAGTAAAAAGCTTCTCTTATACTAAGGGGGGCTAAATGTTATTCCAATAATCTTCAAAGGATATGAGCTAAGGACTCGGTGCCGAGTCTGGGGTTCATGTCGAGGTTTGAAGTAAGGGGTTCATGTCGAGGTTCTAAGCTTTAGATGCAAGGATGAATATCGACATCCAAGTCTTTGTCGACCTCGAAGAACACAAAATGGTGATAAAAATAACCATGTCGCGCCTATCCAATGACATCGAGATACTTCAAAATAGGTTACTTAACATCGATGGCGAGGATCAAGAATCATAGACATCGTCGAGGATTAAGAAGTAACATAGCACTAACCTTATGCAAACAATCTCGACAGCTGTTGTTGTCGAGATTCATCAGTAATATCGATGTCGCGCTTCAATGGCATCGAAGATCATCGAGGAAGAACAACATCGAGTATTTATAACATGCCGAGGCCTCATCATGAAGAAACAATAGCACAAACGGTGAAACTCGACAGCGACATCAATGTCGAGGCCGATAAAACTGCCATCATCAATACTCGACGACGCTGAAGCATGATGAAGTTGAAGATTAACGGCACCGACCACCCGCCAAACTCTATAAACAGAAACCCATGGGTCTTCCTTTGAGGGTCGATTCTCCATTTCTCTCTTGTACTCGAATCATACTTTAGCAAACCCTAAATTGAATTGGGGAAAAATTGTTTCTGATTGTAATCACATTTGATCAATAACACTAAGGGCTTGAATTAATATTTAGACTTCAGCTGTAACGACCGGGTGATTTTCGACCCTCGAAAATCGACACTAATACGTCCACTGTATAGAGTGCCGAGAAACGAGTTCCGGAAATACCAGGTTGTTAGGGTTTAAGAAGAAAAAGAGATAGAAGAAGAAACAGAAACAACAGCACAGAATCTCACAATCGCAGCGGAACAAAATATAATATACAGTAGCAGCATTTTATACAAGAAAAGTTGTATCTGTTATTATACACACAAGTTATCAGAGTACAATTACCAATATAAAAATCTGGACAGTTATAACAACTTGTCCCTACTTGCTGAAATACAGCCCACAATACATAGCGGAATATATATCCATACGTCTCTGCCATCCAGCTCGTCTGTTAAGCTCCAAAAGCGTCCAAACCTGAAATTCTAGAATACTCAGTCTGACCCGAGCATTACAATAAAGTAACACCCGAGTCAGGATGGAAACTAGCGTGAGTAAACCCACTTAATATGAAATACCTTAGTTATGAAAATCTTTGAAAACCCAAGTAACTCGTATAACCCGACTAGTTATCATCTTTTTCAACCAAAACATTTTACAGAAATTCATCGATATCATAATAGTGTCAAAGTACAATACTTATTTAAAATAGTTAAATTTTGTGAAATTAATCCAGTTCCATCCTATAAAGCTCTAAAATCAACCCATGAAGGTTCGTAGTGATTATTAGATTGGAATGGTTCCGGAAAACACAGATATCCGATTCCGGTCTCTCAGAATCCAAGAAATAATTTTTTGAAAGGGTAAATTGTTTAAAATAAACAATTTAAAATTAAGGTGACTATATACACATATGAGAATTTATTACAGACGTTTATTCAAAATAAAATGTATCATCATTTTAATCTAACTATTTAACTTGTTTGACCACTTGATGGTACAGACAGGAACAATTGAAATAAATGTTCAATAGAGTTAAACCAAGATATAGATCGTTAACCCAATTAAACGATAAATAACCAATATCAAACAATCCACTTCCAGGATTTTATTCACCCGATTAACCATATCCATTATATATAAATCTAAATTATTTACAAACTTAAGAAATTACAAAACAATTTATTTTTAGTTATTTAAAATCAAGAAATCAATTAATAACCAAGTCTTATTTTATTAACTTAAGATTTAATAAATTAAGAATCTAATTAATTATTTACCTTAATTATTATAAATTAATTATATTTAACCTTACAAAAAATAATTTTTAGGCTTAAAATAGGGAAAGGTAAAACTTAGTGCCAGGATATAAGTTCAAATTTTCTTTTCTTTTATTTTCTTCCTTTTTCTTTTCTATTTCTCTTTACTTTTCTTTTCTTATCTTTATTTTCCTTATCCTTCGGCCCAACCGGCCCATATTCTCCTCCCTCCTCCTTTCTTTTTCTTTCCAGATTTTCCTTTCTCTCTTCTTTTCCCTCTGCTCTCTCTTCACACGCGTGCACATGTGTGTCGTGCACATGTACATGACGTCGACCGACTTTGACCTTGCTGCCGACCACCCCTACAGTTCACCTATGACCAACTCATCAAGACTCCGACCATAAAACACGAGGTCGACCCCCCTTCTCAAACTCGAACCCAGACCAAAGCCTGAACGAAAAAACTTCTCCACTCACACGCCTCGCACCGCCACCGTGCATCACCATATACCACCAAACCTTACCAAAAAGATCGCTACATCCTTATCTTCCTTCTCCCCCAAGTGCGCAACCCTCCACCTCTCCATTTTCCTCGCTTTTGCTATGCGACCGAGGTCACCAAAACACCCACTTTAAACCCTACCTTTGCCTCGTCTCAACACCCCCACGAAGCCAGAACGTGCCGCTCCATTTTTCCCTTGCTTCCATCCTCCTAGACACCTTCTGAACAAACCCCGACCTTCCCCATTGATTGCATCGCCGTAATTTGGCCGAAGACCGAATTCCGTTCATCCCCTTATATCTCATCATCTACGCAACTATAAGTCGTGAAACACCCTCCAAAAATCATCGTTTCCAATGGCGATCAATTTTATATAAATAAAAGCATAAAATTTGACATTCGACTTTTCCCAAAATTGGGTTAACTTACTGTAAATAATATTTTTATTCTTTTATACTTGGTAATAATTTATAAAACAAATTTTAAAACAAAGTATAGTCAAAAAAAATGTTTTTCCTTTTAACAACATAACCTAACTCTGATTTGGTTGAGAGGTAGGAATTTTTGAAGATAGGGATGTCATTTCCTTTACAAACAGAACAGTGGTAAAAGTATTTTATAGGCTCTGGTTATAACATTCAATATACATCCATATATATATATGTACATGTATTCCTATGCAAAACATACTTATCAAACCACCTGCTACTTCCATATCCAGGCATAGATTATAGTGTAAAAGGAAATTTAGTTTTACTCACATTTCTTTTTGAACAGAGCAGTGATTCTTCCTTTTTTTCTTCTGAAACTGTTTGCTTGCTTTTGTTTGATCCTCTTGTACTTGGGTTGTTTTTGATCTCCTTCAAGTTGTAATGGCAGCTTGTTTTCTTCTTTTTATTTTTGTTGTTCGAATGAAAAAAAAATGTGAAGCTAGGCAGTGGTATATATATAACAGGAGGATGGGAGACTGAAGCATTGTACAGGCTTTACAAAAAAAATTCTTTTAAATTTTGATTTGAAAATGTTTGACCTGATTTGATTTCCTTAAATTGGGTGATTTGATTATTGAGTGACTTGATTTATTTGAGAGATTTGATCTTTTATGTTGATTTGCCATTTTATAGGCTTGAATTGATATGTATTCATGATGTTGTCTCCTTGTGTTCATATATATATAAATACATATATTTCATATGTATACTTGTAGGTAAATTTGTTTTTACCAAATGTAAATGCATTTGTATTTGTTATCATATATATAATTATACATTTCCATATTTACAAATACTATATGCTTCTTAACTTATGTATATATATATGTATGTATTTATTTTATCATATTTACATTTATACTTTTTTTCCATATACATTACTTTCCTATATTTTATTTCATATGGGCATATATAAATATATATACATTTATATACTTATATATTATCAAACGCCATAAAGCTTGTGTGTGTATATTTAAGGATATTTTATCTTAATTTAAATGGTGGAGCTTATATATATACATACAACTATAATATTTATCATATCAAAAAAATTCTTTTTTAAAATTTAAAATTAAACACAGTTTTTTATCAATATATATATTCAGATATTTAATTATCAGGAATTTATTTGTTTGACTTATAAAATCAATATTTCAACAATTGAAAACAATTAATTACCTCATTAACAGGCATCAAAAACCCGGGTCGTCACATTTCTCCCCCCTTAGATCTTTTCGTCCTCGAAAAGGAACGAAGCGAGAATTTGAATTTTTGATGTGTATTATTAATTAAACCATTTTTAACGTTTAATTCCTTACTCTTTTATCTTACATTTTAAAACACTTTAAAATTACATAATATTATCAAATTTGTTTTATAAAAATACTTTCATAACTCGATGTTTTAACAAGTCCATCCTTGTTCTCATAGAAATTTAGGCATACGTTGATCAGGCGTATGACTGAAAATTTATAAGTACTTAGTAGACCCATTTTCAACACCCAGTGAAAATACTTGAAAACCACCTTTCAAAAATGTTATGAAAAGAATCACCCCCTCCCATGGATCGCAGTTAGCACGATGATTGCGTCGCCATCCCGGCGAAATCCATAAGAAAACTGTAGGCGTCCGCACCTCTCGACTTTCGCCATGGGAACTGCACAGATCGTAGCTACAACCAGGGTTGCGTTGCCATTACAGCAAAACCCATGTAAATGTAGGCATCAGCGTCACTCGAATTACGTTGCCAAATGAAACTTTACCACATAGATCGCAACTACACAAAGTTGGGCCACTATTCCAGTGGAACCCAGTGTAGACGGTAGGCACTCACTGCCAAACGAATTTCTTTATGGAACCAAACCACATAGATCGCAATCTACCGATGTTACGTCGCTATCCCATCGAAATCAAACGTAGATTGTAGGCAATCACTGCCACTCGACTTACGCTATGGAACTGCGATAGATCGCAGTTACAACAAAGGTTACGTTGTCATTATGGCAAAACCGAATGTAACTGTAGGCATCAGCACCACCCGACTTACGCTACCCAAAAAATGACCATCAGGAACTCGAGTTTCTGTCCGGACGTCCTCTAGGATCCCAATCTCATTGAACCCGCCCTTAGGGTTCTAGGCAGAACCACCCATTGGATCTCCTACTATAAGTTTCAACTCTCATGGAGATGCCTTTTTTTCCATACCTTTCTCAAAACATATCATATTATATACATATAGTACCTTTCAAATCATACTCTTTATATGCATCACATATAAACTTCATTTACACAAAATCGATATCTTCAAAATCGATAATTCTCAAATTTGGTTTACCAAATTTCCAAGACTGACTTTTTGCCAAAACCAAAAGCCTTTTTAAAATCAATGATTTCCAAAACCCTTTCAGTTTGATTCTCATAAAATTATTCTTTTCAACTTGAATAATTTTCAAATCAATATTTTCTGAGTCCACTTCATACTTATACAACTTTATTTAGCATTTCAAATGTCCTTCAAAGATCATTTCCTTTCGGTTATAATTTCAATAAGGGGAGTTTGAATATATAACAAATATATAACCTCATTAATGCCAAATCAAATTTTCAAGTTCGATTTCCTTTACAAAGTTATTTGTAACATTACTCACTTCTTATAAAGTGAGTTTCAGTTATAATACTATCCAATTCCCATTTTAAAATCACCATATTTTTCTCAAAATATACTATTTTACTTCAAAATCATTTTACCTTAATATTTTGATTTCGATTCCAATTCCGAATTGCTTCGGGTTTCCATTTTGATTACAACCCTCAATTTTATCACAATTTGTATTTAAATCCATGATTCAAATATAAATTATTTCCACTCTGACCAGTTTGAATTTAGAAAATAGCTTGAATAGTTTTAAAATAGTTAAATAGCTAATATAAGATAGTTTTATTTTTAAAAAGAATGGTTTGTATACTAAATAGCTTGGAAAATCAAAAATAATTCGAATATTTATGAAAGTAGATTTTAAGACATTTTATATTAAAACAATTTATTTGAATATAGTTTCAAGGTCAGATTGATTCAATTCCCAATCTCCAATTCAAATCAATTTTCAATTTCCACTTCCATTTAAATTGATTCAATCCAGATTCCAATTCAAATCAATTCCCATTTTGAATTCGAACTAATTCAACTTCGATTACAATTCCAATTAATTCAATTCCAATTTGAATTAATTTCAATTTTATTCTCAACTTTTAAACCATCCCGATTTATATAATGTTTGAATCCGGTTTTCAAAATGTTGATTTAATCACTTAAATCAAATTAACCTTTACTCAACTTATTTTGAGGTTCAAGTGAGAGTTCAAATCTTTTAGAACAAATCAATTTTCGGAATTCGATTTATTTCCCCATTATAACTTCAACTTTTAAACCTGATTCTTTAAGCAATTCCGGTATACAAGTTCATTTTAACATTTCAAACTTAAGTTCAAAATGATTCCATTTTCATAAATTCGATTTTATTTCTTAGAACAATATTATTTAAATAATTTCAATCAAAGTTTTACTTCCATTAATTACAGGAATGGATATATATATCCTTTCAATCCACTCCTTAATATATTCGAAATAATCCAATTTACAGTGTTATATACTGTAAATAACAAACAAGATGATAGCAGGATATATCAATGTAAACAAACATCCAAATTATCTAAAACATTACCAATAGCATCTATCACAAATTTCCAGAATTCGAAACCCGTTTTATTTCAAAAATCGTTTTGAAATCTTTACACATATACATTCTTCCTTTGCAACCCCCATCAATCCCATACCTTTTCTTTCACAATTTAATTCATTTAACTTCTATAAGTTAAATCTTAATTTCACCCTGAAATTTCCAATTTCAAATCATAGGTTCAAAACTTATTTAACCTGGCCTGAGTAAATTTTCAATCCTTTCAATTCATTTAACCTCTACTTAATTTAAATTTTACATTCCAAATTTAAATTTCTTATCAATATCACTTCCCACTTATAAGTTCAAAAACTTATTTCCCTTTGGGTTATACATCTCATTCTAAGGGGGATTTCAGAATCCAAACATCAATATTTATTTCAATTCACCTAGAAATCATATATATCCACATATATATATACATATATCCCATATAAACATATTTATCCCATTAACATACCAAATCCCACTTTAACTTTAAACCATTCTTGGTTTTTAATCCAAACAAATTCATCTTCAAACAACTCTTGCTTTAAAACAAGGATTTCTATATTCAAAAAAATATTCTAAATAATATTATTTATTATTTCCTTAAACACTTTGAAACACATTTCAATTTTTTTTTCCGGAACTTAGATTCAAAAACTCACAATTTAAATCCATTTTAATTTATAAGTCATATCTATAACTTATGCTTATAAAATATCACTTCCTTAAAACATTTTACACTGTTTTATCATTGTTTATTCTATAATAAACATCCTTTATTAAGACACACCAACCAATTTTATGATAATAATCAATATTATCATATCTAGAAACCAAACACACCATATATTCCATAATAATTTTCTGGAAGGATTATCTAAAACAAAATCAGGTAAAACTCATTTCATTTCAAAATACTTTGAAAACCACTTCTGCAATTTCCTGAATTTTAAATTCTAATTTGAATTCATTTCTAGCTTAACTTACTTGTATAGTTCATTCTTATCAAATTCCCATTTGGTTATATATGTGTAACCACTTAAATTTTTATAACCTTATTTAATGCCAATAGCAACAACCAATCACCTTAATATACTATAATAATCTACAAAAATTTATTTCTTTTATATCAAAATTGTTATCCCACTTTTTAACAAAGTTGAGATATCAAGAAATTGGCTGAAAAACAATGATTAGCCTTCCCGAATATCGATTATGCATCGCAGGTTCACTATGGATATCGATGAATTTTGTCCGAGTCCGGATCGAGCTAAAATTGATATGACATGACAAGCGAAGCTATGAGAGCCAACGTTCCAAATTTCAAGTCAATTCGAGTTCGTATGCTTAAGTTACGATCGATGCAAAATTGAATAAAAAGAGCCTCTGTTCGACTCGCTCCGCTTCGCATCCATCATAGAGCCTCTGTTCGACTCGCTCCGCTTCGCATCCATCAGAAAGCATCTGTTCGACTTGCTCTGCTTCGCATACATCAGAGAGTCTCTGTTAGACTCGCTCCGCTTCGCATCCATCAGAGAATCACATTTCGACTCGATCATCCAATGTCCACTTCATATCCACATAAAAGAGCGTAACCATCGATGCGAACTGTGCACCTTTCATCGATGCGAACAGAGCAGAATCATCGATATGAACAAACCACCTCCGTCGATTCGAACAAGGCGTGCTACAGATCGATGCGAAGGAGAAAGCTGTTGATCGATTCGAACTGGGCAACAAACTTCGATGCGAACAAGGCGAGGTCCAAGAATGACTCGTCCAACTCAGCAAAGAAAGTGGATCAACATGAGGAAGGCTCGCCACGTCACCTCCAGATTACGCGCGCCCATCGATTCGAAGTGATCAAGTCGAACAGGACCGAGTCAAAATAAGGGAGTCGAACGAAGCAGTCAACCAAAAATTCCAATTCGTATCGATCATATCTCGAGATCTACAAGTCCAAATGCCACCAAATTTTCACAGGAGCTTACGTGCATGCTGAAGAACGTCCACGCCAAATTTCGACTCCATTGGACACAATCTGGATCGATACGAAATCTGTTCGTATCGATCATAGATCGGGCCAAAACTTTGCGGGCTTGGGCGTGCGGGCCTAGTCACGTGCCAGAGGGAGTCTCCCGAGATCTGAGCGAAATATCAGCCTCCTACACCTATAAATAGAGCCCCAAGGCATACAGAAAAATGATCTTCTTCTTCTTTGAATTCTCCAACGCCCAGATTCTGCCGGATCCAGATCTAAACTCCATTACTGCTGCTACCAACGAATTTCACGGCTATAAATCATAATTATTTGTTGTAACCCGCTGAATTCACTTGTAATCATCAAAGAAACATCAATAAAGCAATCAACTTCAGAATGGACATAGGCAAGATCGCCGAACCACTATAAATTCTGTGTTGTTTACTGTTTTCCCTGGAATTTCCCGAGTGTTCATCATTCTTATCTCTCTACATACTCATTATCTGTAATCTGTGATTGTGAACTAGTGCTTTCATCCGTAATTGGGTGTTTGTGACCAATTTTGGCGCAAACATTTTAGTGCTTTCACTGAGAATTGAACTCAAGGAATCTCAGATCTGAAGCTTATTCTATGTTAGGAAGAAGATCCAACTCCAGATCTGAAAGGAAAAATTTAGATCTAAAAAACAGGTTCCTAGATCTAGCTTTTAAAAGATGAAGAAGCCTCATACAAGGAAAAGTGCTATCGAAGAAACTCAGCAAGGGGGCAGCCAGGATGCATCCTCTCATTCAAACCTTCCTTCTACCATAAAGCAAATAGATGGGGGCAACCAGCAAGGACCAGAAACAGGGGGCATGCAAAGCCTCTCACTCAGATAAGTACCGAACTCTAGGATCTGCTAATCAAATAGAAATTATCACCAATTGATTGGGATAATGACGAATAAGTAGCAAACTCCACACCAATGCGACTAAGTCGTTTACACATGTATAGGACCACGAACGATCCTCAGGCATGCTCTGATACGACTACTAATCGCAACAGTGTAGGTGTTTGCACTTTGACGTCCCTGTTTTGCTTTTATTTTTCATTTCTCATGTTTGGACTTGATTTTATTGGACATCTCTATTGAAAGACGCATTTTGAATGTAAATCTGCTATTTGTGATTCCATAATGGCTAAGCCACTTACACATGCACGGGGTCACGAACGGTCCTTAGGCATGCTCTGAGATGGCGATAAACTGTCATAACAAACAAGTTCAGAAACTCACTCGAACGTGAAATCTGGCACTAATGATACTAAGTTCCCCCCCGGGCACACACAAACCGCCTCGAATGGCACCCGACCGCGAACGGTCACAAACCGCGTCGAACGGCACCCGACCGCGAACGTTCACAATTCGCCTCGAACGGCACCCGACGGCGAACGGTCACAAACCGCCTCGAACGGCACCCGACCGCGAACGGTCACAATTCGCCTCGAATGGCAACCGATCGCGAACGATCACAAATCGCCTCGAACGGCACCCCGACCGCGAACGGTCATCATTCGCCGCGAACGGCATCCGACCCCGAACAGTCACGTACTACCTCGAATGACATATGATCCCGAACGATCGTATTCGTGGTCAGATAAAACTATCAATTTCTTTGTAGGTCATCAATAGGATATGAACATCCAGCTTATGGCATTACAAAACACACCTTCCTACCGCAAGGCGTATTTTGGGGGGCAAAGTGTTATCCCACTTTTTAACAAAGTTGAGATATCAAGAAATTGGCTGAAAAACAATGATTAGCCTTCCCGAATATCGATTATGCATCGTAGGTTCACTATGGATATCGATGAATTTTGTCCGAGTCCGGATCGAGCTAAAATTGATATGACACGACAAGTGAAGCTATGAGAGCCAACGTTCCAAATTTCAAGTCAATCCGAGTTCGTATGCTCAAGTTACGATCGATGCAAAATTGAATAAAAAGAGCCTCTGTTCGACTCACTCCGCTTCGCATCCATCAGAGAGTCACATTTCGACTCGATCATCCAATGTCCACTTCGTATCCACATAACAGAGCATAACCATCGATGCGAACTGTGCACCTTTCATCGATGCGAACAGAGCAGAATCATCGATACGAACAAACCACCTCCATCGATTCGAACAAGGCGTGCTACAGATCGATGCGAAGGAGCAAGCTGTTAATCGATTCGAACTAGGCAACAAACTTTGATGCGAACAAGGCGAGGTCCAAGAATGACTCGACCAACTCAGCAAAGAAAGTGGATTAACATGAGGAAGGCTCGCCACGTCACCTCCAGATTACGCGCGCCCATCGATTCGAAGTGATCAAGTCGAACAGGACCGAGTCGAAATAAGGGAGTCGAACGAAGCAGTCAACCAAAAATCCCAATTCGTATCGATAATATCTCGAGATCTACAAGTCCAAATGCCACCAAATTTTCACAGGAGCTTACGTGCATGCTGAAGAACGTCCACGCCAAATTTCAACTCCATCGGACACAATCTTGATCGATACGAAATCTGTTCGTATCGATCACGGATCGGGCCGAAACTTAGCAGGCTTGGACACGCGGGCCTAGTCACATGCCAGAGGGAGTCTCCCGTGATCTGAGCGAAATATCAGCCTCCTACACCTATAAATAGAGCCCCAGGGCATATAGAAAAAGGATCTTCTTCTTCCTTGAATTCTCCAACTCCCAGACTCTGCCGGATCCAGATCTAAACTCCATTACTGTTGCTACCAACGAATTTCACGGCTATAAATCATAATTATTTGCTGTAACCCGCTGAATTCACTAGTAATCATCAAAGAAACATCAATAAAGTAATCAACTTCAGAGTGGACATAGGCAAGATCGCCGAACCACTATAAATTCTGTGTTGTTTACTGTTTTCCCTGGAATTTCCCGAGTGTTCATCATTCTTATCTCTCTACATACTCATTATCTGTAATATGTGATTGTGAACTGGTGATTTCATCCGTAATTGGGTGTTTGTGACCAATTTTGGCGCAAACAAAAATATAATCTTATATAAAAATTGTTTAAAATCATTTTTAGAATCATTATATATGAAAATAACAAGTACGTCCTCATAGATAATACACTCAACTCATTCTAGGGTACTACTGACCCTATCTCTAATGAGTAATCCCCACCAGAGCCAAGGTTCTCGCTTAACCTTCAGCTTTGATACCACGTGTAACGACCGGGTGATTATCGACCCCCGAAAATCGACACTAATACGTCCACTATATAGAGTGCTGAGAAACGAGTGCCGGAAATACCAGGTTGTTAGGGTTTAAGAAGAAAAGGAGATAGAAGAAGAACAGAAACAGCAGCATAGAATTTCACAATCGTAGCGGAACAAAATATAATATACAATAGCAGCATTTTATACAAGAAAAAATGTATCTGTTATTATACACATAAGTTATCAGAGTACAATTACCAATATAAAAATCTGGACAGTTATAACAACTTGTCCCTACTTGCTGAAATACAGCTCACAATACACAGCCGAATATAATCAATACGTCTCTGCCATCCAGCTCGTCTGCTGAGCTCTAAAAGCGTTCAAACCTGAAATTCTGTAATACTCGATCTGACCCAAGCATTACAATAAAGTAACACCCGAGTCAGGCTGGAAACCAGCGTGAGTAAACCCACTTAATTTGAAATACCTTAGTTATGAAAATCTTTGAAAACCCAGGTAACTCGTATAACCCGACTAGTTATCATCTTTTCCAACCAAAACATTTTACAGAAATTCATCGATATCATAATAGTGTCAAAGTACAATACTTATTTAAAATAGTTAAATTTTGTGAAATTAATCCAGTTCCATCCTATAAAGCTCTAAAATCAACCCGTGAAGGTTTGTGGTGATTATTAGATTGGAACGGTTCCGGATAACACAGATATCTGATTCCAGTCTCTCCGAATCCAAGAAATAAATTTTTAAAAGGGTAAATTGTTTAAAATAAACAATTTAAAATTAAGGTGACTATATACACATATGAGAATTTATTACAGACGTTTATTCCAAATAAAACGTATCATCATTTTAATCTAACTATTTATCTTGTCTGACCACTTGATGGTACGAACAGGAACATTTGGAATAAATGTCCAATAGAGTTAAACCAAGATATAGATCGTTAACCCAATTAAACGATAAATAACCAATAGCAAACAATCCACTTCCAGGATTTTATTCACCTGATTAACCATATCCATTATATTTAAATTAAATTAATTACAAACTTAAGAAATTACAAAACAATTTATTTTTAGTTACTTAAAATCAAGAAATCCAATTAATAACCAAGTCTTATTTTATTAACTTAAGATTTAATAAATTAAGAATCTAATTAATTATTTACCTTAATTATTATAAATTAATTATATTTAACCTTACAAAAAATATTTTTAGGCTTAAAATATGGAAATGTAAAACTTAGTGCCAGGATATAAGTTCAAATTTTCTTTTCTTTTATTTTCTTCCTTTTTCTTTTCTATTTCTCTTTACTTTTCTTTTCTTATCTTTTATTTTCCTTATCCTTCGGCCCAACCGGCCCATATTCTCCTCCCTCCTCCTTTCTTTTTCTTTCCAGATTTTCCTTCCTCTCTTCTTTTCCCTCTTCTCTCTCTTCACACGCATGCACATGTCTGTCGTGCATATGTACACGATGCCCCGCTATGCCAGAACGAGCCGCTCCATTTTTCCCTTGCTCCCCCTTCCCCTAGCCACCTTCTGACCAAACCCCGACCTTCCCCATTGATTGCATCGCCGTAATTTGGCCGAAGACCGAATTCCATTCATCCCTTTATATCTCATCATCTACGCAACTATAAATCGTGAAACACCCTCCAGAAATCATCGTTTCCAATGGCGATCAAGTTTATATAAATAAAAGCATAAAAATTGACATTCGACTTTTCCCAAAATTGGGTTAACTTACTGTAATTATATTTTTATTCTTTTATACTTTGTAATAATTTATAAAACAAATTTTAAAACAAAGTATAGTCAAAAACAAATGTTTTTCCTTTTAACAACATAACCTAACTCTGATTTGGTTGAGAGGTAGGAATTTTTGAAGATAGGGATGTCATTTCCTTATACAAACAGAACAATGGTAAAAGTATTTTACAGGCTCTGGTTATAACATTCAATATACATCCATATATATATGTATATGTACATGTTTTCCTATGCAAAACATACTTATCAAACCACCTGCTACTTCCATATCCAGGCATAGATTATAGTGTAAAAGGAAATTTAGTTTTACTCACATTTCTTTTTGAACAGAGCAGTGATTCTTCCTTTTTTTTCTTCTGAAACTATTTGCTTGCTTTGGTTTGATCCTCTTGTACTTGGGTTGTTTTTTATCTCTTTCAAGTTGTAATGGCAGCTTGTTTTCTTTTTTTTATTTTTGTTGTTCGAATGCAAAAAAAATGTGAAGCTAGACAGTGATATATATATAACAGGAGGATGGGAGACTGAAGTATTGTACAGGCTTTACAAAAAAAAATTCTTTTAAATTTTGATTTGAAAATGTTTGACCTGATTTGATTTCCTTAAATTGGGTTATTTGATTATTGAGTGACTTGATTTATTTGAGAGATTTGATCTTTTATGTTGATTTGCCATTTTATAGGCTTGAATTGATATGTATTCATGATGTTGTCTCCTTGTGTTCATATATACATACATACATATAATTCATATGTATGCATGTAGGTAAATTTGTTTTTACTAAATGTAAATGCATTTGTATTTGTTATCATATATATAATTATACATTTCCATATTTAAAAATACTATATGCTTCTTAACTTATGTATATATATTTGTATGTATTTATTTTATCATATTTACATTTATACTTTTTTTTCCATATACATTACTTTCCTATATTTTATTTCATATGGGCATATATAAATATATATACATTTATATACTTATATATTATCAAACGCCATAAAGCTTGTGTATGTATATATATATGTATATATTTAAGGATATTTTATCTTAATTTAAATGGTGGAGCTTATATATATACATACAACTATAATATTTATCATATCAAAAATTTTCTTTTTTTTAATTTAAAATTAAACACAGTTTTTTATCAATATATATATATATATATATATATTCAGATATTTAATTATCAGGAATTTATTTGTTTGACTTATAAAATCAATATTTCAATAATTGAAAACAATTAATTACCTCATTAACAGGCGCCAAAAACCCGGATCGTCACATTCCTCCCCCTTAGAACTTTTCGTCCTCGAAAAGGAACGAAGCGAGAATTTGAATTTTTGATTTATATTATTAATTAAACCATTTTTAACGTTTAATTCCTTACTCTTTTATCTTACATTTTAAAACACTTTAAAATTGCATAATATTACCAAATTAGTTTTATAAAAATACTTTCATAACTCGATGTTTTAACAAGTCCATCCTTGTTCTCATAGAAATTTAGGCATACGTTGATCAGGCGTAGGACTAAAAATTTATAAGTACTTAGTAGACCCATTTTCAACACCTAGTGAAAATACTTGAAAACCTCCTTTCAAAAATGTTATGGAAAGCATCACCCCCTCCCATGGATCGCAGTTTGCACGATGATTACGTCGCCATCCCGGCGAAATCCATAAGAAAACTGTAGGCGTCCGCACCTCTCGACTTTTGCCATGGGAACTGCACAGATCGCAGCTACAACCGGGGTTGCGTTGACATTACAGCAAAACCCATGTAAATGTAGGCATCAGCGCCACTCGAATTACGTTGCCAAACGAAACTTTACCACATAGATCGCAGACTACACAAAGTTGTGCCACTATTCCAGTGGAACCCAGTGTAGACATTAGGCACTCACTGCCACACGAATTTCGCTATGGAACCAAACCACATAGATCGCAATCTACCGATGTTACGTCGCTATCCCAGCGAAATCAAACGTAGATTGTAAGCAATCACTGCCACTCGACTTACGCTATGGAACTGCGATAGATCGCAGTTACAACAAAGGTTATGTTGTCATCATGGCAAAACCAAATGTAACTGTAGGCATCAGCACCACCCGACTTACGCTACCCATTAAATGACCATCAGGAACTCGAGTTTCTGTCCGAACGTCCTCTAGAATCCCAATCTCATTGAACCCGCCCTTAGGGTTCTAGGCAGAACCACCCAGTGGATCTCCTACTATAAGTTTCAACTCTCATGGAGATGCCTTTTTTTCCATACCTTTCTCAAAACATATCATACTATATACATATAGTACCTTTCAAATCATACTCTTTATATGCATCACATATAAACTTCATTTACACAAAATCGATATCTTCAAAATCGATAATTCTCAAATTTGTTTACCAAATTTCCAAGACTGACTTTTTGCCAAAACCAAAAGCCTTTTTAAAATCAATGAGTTCCAAAACCCTTTCAGTTTGATTCTTATAAAATTATTCTTTTCAACTTGAATAATTTTCAAATCAATATTTTCTGAGTCCACTTCATACTTATACAACTTTATTTAGCATTTCAAATGTCCTTCAAAGATCATTTCCTTTCGGTTATAATTTCAATAAGGGGAGTTTGAATATATAACAAATATATAACCTCATTAATGCCAAATCAAATTTTCAATTTCGATTTCCTTTACAAAGTTATTTGTAACATTACTCACTTCTTATAAAGTGAGTTTCAGTTATAATACTATCCAATTCCCATTTTAAAATCACCATATTTTTCTCAAAATATACTATTTTACTTCAAAATCGTTTTTACCTTAATATTTTGATTTCGATTCCAATTCCGAATTGCTTCGGGTTTCCATTTTGATTACAACCCTCAATTTTATCACAATTTGTATTTAAATCCATGATTCAAATATAAATTATTTCCACTCTGACCAGTTTGAATTTAGAAAATAGCTTGAATAGTTTTAAAATAGTTAAATAGCTAATATAAGATAGTTTGATTTTTAAAAAGAACGGTTTGTATAATAAATAGCTTGGAAAATCAAAAATAATTCGAATATTTATGAAAGTAGATTTTAAGACATTTTATATTAAAACAATTTATTTGAATATAGTTTCAAGGTCAGACTGATTCAATTCCCAATCTCCAATTCAAATCAATTTTCAATTTCCACTTCCATTTAAATTGATTCAATCCAGATTCCAATTCAAATCAATTCCCATTTTGAATTTGAACTAATTCAACTTCGATTACAATTCCAATTAATTCAATTCCAATTTGAATTAATTTCAATTTTATTCTCAACTTTTAAACCATCCCGATTTCTATAATGTTTGAGTTCGGTTTTCAAAATGTTGATTTAATCACTTAAATCAAATTAACCTTTACTCAACTTATTTTGAGGTTCAAGTGAGAGTTCAAATCTTTTAGAACAAATCAATTTTCGGAATTCAATTTATTTCCCCATTATAACTTCAACTTTTAAACCCGATTCTTTAAGCAATTCCGGTATACAAGTTCATTTTAACATTTCAAACTTAAGTTCAAAATGATTCCATTTTCATAAATTAGATTTTTATTTCTTAAAACAAAATTATTTAAATAATTTCAATCAAAGTTTTACTTCCATTAATTATAGGAATGGATATATATCCTTTCAATCCACTCCTTAATATATTCGAAATAATCCAATTTACAGTGTTATATACTGTAAATAACAAACAGGATGATAGCAGGATATATCAATGTAAACAAACATCCAAATTATCTAAAACATTACCAATAGCATCCATCACAAATTTCCAGAATTTGAAACCCATTTTCTTTCAAAACTCGTTTTGAAATCTTTTACACATATACATTCTTCCTTTGCAACCCCCATCAATCCCATACCTTTTCTTTCACAATTTAATTCATTTAACTTCCATAAGTTAAATCTTAATTTCACCCTGAAATTTCCAATTTCAGATCATAGGTTCAAAAATTATTTAACTTGGCCTGAGTAAATTTTCAATCCGTTCAATTCATTTAACCTTTACTTAATTTAAATTTTACATTCCAAATTTAAATTTCTTATCAATATCACTTCCCACTTATAAGTTCAAAAAATTATTTCCCTTTTGGTTATACATCTCATTCTAAGGGGGATTTCAGAATCCAAACCTCAATATTTATTTCAATTCACCTAGAAATCATATATATCCACACATATATATATATATATATATACATATATCCCATATATACATATTTATCCCATTAACATACCAAATCCCACTTTAACTTTAAACCATTCTTGGTTTTTAATCCAAACAAATTCATCTTCAAACAACTCTTGCTTTAAAACAAGGATTTCTATATTCAAAAAAATATTCTAAATAATATTATTTATTATTTCCTTAAACACTTTGAAACACATTTCAATTTTTTTTTCCGGAACTTAGATTCAAAAACTCACAATTTAAATCCATTTTAATTTATAAGTCATATATATAACTTATGCTTATAAAATATCACTTCCTTAAAACATTTTACACTGTTTTATCATTGTTTATTCTATAATAAACATCCTTTATTAAGACACACCAACCAGTTTTATGATAATAATCAATATTATCATATCTAGAAACCAAACACACCATATATTCCATAATAATTTTCTGGAAGGATTATCTAAAACAAAATCAGGTTAAACTCATTTCATTTCAAAATACTTTGAAAACCACTTCTGCAATTTCCTGAATTTTAAATTCTGATTTGAATTCATTTCTAGCCTAACTTACTTGTATAGTTCATTCTTATCAAATTCCCATTTGGTTATATATGTGTAACCACTTAAATTTTTATAACCTTATTTAATTCCAATAGCAACAACCAATCACCTTAATATACTATAATAATCTACAAAAATTTATTTCTTTTATATCAAAATATAATCTTATATAAAAATTGTTTAAAATCAATTTTAGAATCATTATATATGAAAATAACAAGTATGTCCTCATTTATAATACACTCAACTCATTCTAGGGTACTACTGACCCTATCTCTAATGAGTAATCCCCACCAGAGCCAAGGTTCTCGCTTAACCATCAACTTTGATACCACGTGTTCGACCGGGCGATTTTCGACCCCTGAAAATCGACACTAATACGTCCACTGTATAGAGTGCTGAGAAACGAGTGCCGGAAATACCAGGTTGTTAGGGTTTAAGAAGAAAAGGAGATAGAAGAAGAAACAGAAACAACAACACGGAATTTCACAATCGTAGCGGAACAAAATATAATATACAATAGCAACATTTTATACAAGAAAAAATGTATCTGTTATTATACACATAAGTTATCAGAGTACAATTACCAATATAAAAATCTGGACAGTTATAACAACTTGTCCCTACTTGATGAAATACAGCCAACAATACACATCGGAATATAATCAATACGTCTCTGCCATCCAGCTCGTCTGCTGAGCTCTAAAAGCATCCAAACCTGAAATTCTGTAATACTCAGTCTGACCCAAGCATTACAATAAAGTTAAACCCGAGTCAGGCTGGAAACCAGCGTGAGTAAACCCACTTAATTTGAAATACCTTAGTTATGAAAATCTTTGAAAACTTAGGTAACTTGTATAACCCGACTAGTTATCATCTTTTCCAACCAAAACATTTTACAGAAATTCATCGATATCATAATAGTGTCAAAGTACAATACTTATTTAAAATAGTTAAATTTTGTGAAATTAATCCAGTTCCATCCTATAAAGCTCTAAAATCAACCCGTGAAGGTTCGTAGTGATTATTAGATTGGAACGGTTCCGGATAACACACATATCTGATTTCGGTCTCTCCGAATCCAAGAAATAAATTTTTAAAAGGGTAAATTGTTTAAAATAAACAATTTAAAATTAAGGTGACTATATACACATATGAGAATTTATTACAGACGTTTATTCTAAATAAAACATATCATCATTTTAATCTAACTATTTAACTTGTCTGACCACTTGATGGTACGAACATGAACAATTGAAATAAATGTCCAATAGAGTTAAACCAAGATATAGATCGTTAACCCAATCAAACGATAAATAACCAATAGCAAACAATCCACTTCTTGGATTTTATTCACCTGATTAACCATATCCATTATATTTAAACTAAATTAATTACAAACTTAAGAAATTACAAAACAATTTATTTTTAGTTACTTAAAATCAAGAAATCCAATTAATAACCAAGTCTTATTTTATTAACTTAAGTTTTAAAAAATTAAGAATCTAATTAATTATTTACCTTAATTATTATGAATTAATTATATTTAACCTTACAAAAAATAATTTTTAGGCTTAAAATATGGAAAGGTAAAACTTAGTGCCAGGATATAAGTTCAAATTTTCTTTTCTATTTCTCTTTACTTTTCTTTTCTTATCTTTTATTTTCCTTATCCTTCGGCCCAACCGGCCCATATTCTCCTCCCTCCTCCTTTCTTTTTCTTTCCAGATTTTCCTTCCTCTCTTCTTTTCCCTCTTCTCTCTCTTCACACGCATGCACATGTCTGTCGTGCACATGTACACGACGCCCCGCTATGCCAGAACATGCCGCTCCATTTTTCCCTTGCTCCCCCTTCTCCTAGCCACCTTCTGACCAAACCCCGACCTTCCCCATTGATTGCATTACCGTAATTTGAACGAAGACCGAATTTCATTCATCCCCTTATATCTCATCATCTACGCAACTATAAATCGTGAAACACCCTCCAAAAATCATCGTTTCCAATGGCGATCAAGTTTATATAAATAAAAGCATAAAAATTGACATTCGACTTTTCCTAAAATTGGGTTAACTTACTGTAAATTATATTTTTATTCTTTTATACTTGGTAATAATTTATGAAACAAATTTTAAAACAAAGTATAGTCAAAAACAAATGTTTTTCCTTTTAACAACATAACCTAACTCTGATTTGGTTGAGAGGTAGGAATTTTTGAAGATAGGGATGTCATTTCCTTATACAAACAGAACAGAGGTAAAAGTATTTTATAGGCTCTGGTTATAACATTCAATATACATCCATATATGTGTGTGTGTGTGTGTACATGTATTCCTATGCAAAACATACTTATCAAACCACCTGCTACTTCCATATCCAGGCATAGATTATAGTGTAAAAGGAAATTTAGTTTTACTCACATTTCTTTTTGAACAGAGCAGTGATTCTTCCTTTTTTTTCTTCTAAAACTATTTGCTTGCTTTGGTTTGATCCTCTTGTACTTGGGTTGTTTTTGATCTCCTTCAAGTTGTAATGGCAGCTTGTTTTCTTCTTTTTATTTTTGTTGTTCGAATGAAAAAAACGTGAAGCTAGGCAGTGGTATATATATAACAGGAGGATGGGAGGCTGAAGCATTGTACAGGCTTTACAGAAAAAAATTTCTTTTAAATTTTGATTTGAAAATGTTTGACCTGATTTGATTTCCTTAAATTGGGTGATTTTATTATTGAGTGACTTGATTTATTTGAGAGATTTGATCTTTTATGTTGATTTTCCATTTTATAGGCTTGAATTGACATGTATTCATGATGTTGTCTCCTTGTGTTAATATATATATATATATACATATATTTCATATGTATACATGTAGGTAAATTTGTTTTTACCAAATGTAAATGCATTTGTATTTGTTATCATATATATAATTATACATTTCCATATTTACAAATACTATATGCTTCTTAACTTATGTGTGTGTGTATATATATATATATATATATATATATTATCATATGTACATTTATACTTTTTTCCATATACATTACTTTCCTATATTTTATTTCATATGGGCATATATACTTATATATTATCAAACGCCATAAAGCTTGTATATATATATATTTAAGATTATTTTATTAATTTAAATGGTGGAGCTTATATATATACATACAACTATAATATTTATCATATCCAAAATTTTCTTTTTTATAATTTAAAATTAAACACAGTCTTTTATCAATATATATATATATATATTCATATATTTTAATTATCAGGAATTTATTTGTTAAACTTATAAATCAATATTTCAATAATTGAAAATAGTTAATTACCTCATTAACAGGCGTCAAAAACCCGGGTCGTCAAATCGGCTATGATTTTATTGTCATTATTGACTTGGGCTCTCAAATATTTAGTCTCGTCGAGTTTGAAACTCGCCATGGCCACAACCTCGATGAGTTTTAAACTGAAACAAACACGTTATAGAGTTCAGACTTGACATGACCATTACCTCGATGAGCTCTGAGCTGAGATGAACATGTTATAAAGTTCAAAGCTCGACGTGACCATTGTCGATGATCCTCTAACAATGACCTATACAGAGCATCGGCATGGTCAACCTTGTTGAATTTTAATCAATGGCAAACCTAAATGTGCATGATTATATGAGCATAAGATTCTTGAACTTGAGAGCAAAAAGGGCATTTGATCTATCATCATGCTTGATATATCACATCACTAACTTGCCACATTTTCATCTGGTCATACAACGTGAAATAAGTTTTTGAGAGAATGCCTTATCAAAAAGTTTGCATAGGTGAACACAACATTGTCGTTCAAGTTTCCTTGGAGGATGTCGAGTCCTTACTTGGGATGTCGAGCATTACTTCCTTGGAGGATGTCGATATTTGGGATGTTGAGCCTTACTTCTTTGGAGGACGTCGAGTCCCTATTTGGGATGTTGAGTCCAATGGCCAACGGATGAAAAATGAGCATAAGCTTTCTCTCAAAGATATATTGTCATCCTTATTAATGATTTTATCACAAACTTAATCTCATAATGACCAGTTGGACCTTGGTGCCTTGACAACGACATTAATCAAAAACATTTTATCATGTGTCTACATATGTTAAAGCCAAGAGCTAACTTGTTAATATCAGCATCTCGGGTGTTATACCATTTTTTGGTCTAGCACATTGTAGTTCACTTTTTAACACTTTTTTAGAAAAACGGTTATGAAATCTGTATGTTACTGTTAAATAGATAACAAACTAATTATTTTGAAAAGTCACTTGATGTTTTGGAAAGGTATAACATGAAATTGCAGGAACAATTATGTTATATGGCTGATGGTGAACACGCTTGATATTCATACATCACAAATCAAGAAGAACAAATGAATACTATATAGTGGATGCTTAAGGCACATGATTGGAAATCCGAAGTTCTAAAAGATATAGTTTACAAAGATGGAGGATCAGTTAATTTCGAAGACAACCCAAAAGGATTTGTGATTGGCATCGGCAATGTCCTTCTTGATATTCATACATCACAAATCAAGAAGAACAAATGGATACTTGACAGTGGAAGCTCAAGGCACATAATTGGATCTTAAAAGAGAGTTTACAAAGATGGAGGATTAGTTAACTTCGAAGACAACTCAAAAGGATATGTGATTGGCATCGGCAATGTCGGTAACTCTAAAACTCCTATTATTTCTAATGTTTTGCTAGTTAGCAATTGGTAACATGACCTGCTTAGTATTAGTCAATATGTGATAAGGGTTTAAAATTAAGTTTAAAAAAATATTTGCCACATCGAGGATAGTGAGTCTAAAATTATCTTTGAAAGTGTTAGGAAACGTAATATTTACATCTTAAGTACAAAAGTGTCTAATGATAATTTTTGTGTTTTGGCCGAATGAAATGACCCTTAGATTTGGCCAAAAAGATTTGTTTATTTAAATTTTAAACACTTATCTAAAATTGTCAAATATGAACTTGTTATGAACTCCCTAAAATGAGTTTTAGTGCCAACAACTTATGTGAAGCATGCCAACTAGGAAAACTTCATAAAAGTTCTTCTCAATCAAAAGAGATGATTTCAACTTCTCAACCTTTAGAACTTCTTCCTTAGACCTTTTTAAATCATCACAATTTCAATCACTAAATCATAATAAATATGTTTTTGTAACAGAGAGAAGTTATTAGAAATAAAGCACGTTAGTTGCTTAATGTTATAGTCGGGAGAAAGGTATAGATTTTGATGAAACCTTTGCCCATGTAGTTAGATAGAGGCCATTGGAATTTTACACGTTTTTGCAAATCGTAATAATTTTAAATTATATTAAATGGATGCTAAAAGTGCCTTTTTGAATGGTTTTATTAAAGAAGATGTTTATGTAGAACTACCCCCACTTTTCGAAGATGAATAACTTTAAACATGTTTATAAATTAAAGAAAGCTTTATATGTTTTAAAACAAGCTCCAAGAGCCTGGTATGAAAGGCTTAAATCTTATTTAATACAATCTAACTTTGAAATAGGAAAAGTAGATGGTACATTATTTATTAAAAGAATAATAATTATATTCAACTTATACAAATATATGTAGATATTATTTTTGGGTGAACAAATGAACAGTTGAATAAAAAAATTCTAATATAATAACTAAGGAATTTGAAATGAGTCATATAAGAGAACTTTATTTTAGGATTATAAATAAAACAATTAAATAATGGTATATTTATAAGTCAAGAAAAGTATTTAATGTCTAAACATTTAATCATTACTTAATATATAAGTATATCACATTTAAATATTAATTTTGACTCCATAATTCATAAGTATGTCACATTAAAAGAGAATTTTTTTTCACCCATTTTTGTTAATGACAAAGGGGAGAAAAAAATAAAATACAACACATGCATATACTAAAAAGGGATTATTTAACTCAATGAGGTTATATTATATGTTATATATATATAGAAATATTTACATGGTTGTCATCATTAATAAGAGGATATTGTTGATACCTCATATATTGATTTTGATGACAATAACCATATAAATATACATACTAATGTTTTGTCAAGTTGTATAGTATGTATTGCAGAATATTACACATGTTCAAAATGATTAGCTTGAAGACTGATCAGTATAAAGACTAAAGTTCAAGATTCAGAGATGATCAAGACTCGTGAGTTTAAAGACTAAGATTTAAGAGCTCAGGACTTTAGTGTATAGTTATGAGTTATTAGAATAAATTGTTAAAATCTCTGATAGTATATTCTGATCTTTATCACAAAATTCTGATCTTTGATATTTTATCAAAATAAATCATTTAAAATTCAAAATATATTTTTATAAAAGTTTTTATATGTTCAAAGTATTTAAAAACTATGTTTAAATTATTTTACAAAAATATATAAGTTTGAAAACAATTTAAAATAGAACCATTTTCAAAATTTACAAGGATATGTCGACATATCCCTCCTAGATATGTCACATAGTGACTGTTGATTTGTTTTTAAAAATTCAAAAGAGGTGTCTTTTGGACATACCTCTTTATGAATGGATACATCTATTCATTCATCATATAAATGAAGTGTAAACGTATTTTCTAACTAATTTCTCTTACTTTCTTTTTCTCCTTACACCCTCGAGATATTTCTTGAAAACTACTTACTACATTCTTCAAAACTACATAGAATCAATCCATACACTACTAGATTGATTCTCTACAAATTATTTACTGTCTTGAAATCATTCTTTCTACAAACTCAAAGATCAAACCGCTATCAGAAGGGCTATTTAATATCTTGTATCCCAAGTACAACTGTTTGTGTTTGAAAATCAATAACCCTATTCTCATTTATTTGGGTGTGCTTATTGCTCATTCAAATCAATTGGATGTGCTTGTTGCCCGTTCAAATCAAGTGGGTATGCTTAGTAGCTCGTCCAAATCTAGCGGATGATCTTGTTGCTCGAAAAATCAAGAGAGTTTACCCCAGACTCGTGAAAAAGAATGTTGTATCTCGTAGCCTTGAAATCGAGAATGTATTCTGATTTGCTTGCTACCTGGTTAAAGTAGGCGATTGAAAAGAAATTTGTACAATATTGTACGTGACTGGATGTAGGATTGGTTAATCCGAATCAGTATAAAATTCATGGTGTCATCTCTCTTACTTTACCTTTATTATTGCTTTTATATTTATCTGTGATTGCATCTATGACTGCTTAATTAGTAAATCTGTATTGATAATCTATGATTTGATTTAAATCTTGAAACAAAATAAAAAAATTCATAAAAGTTATAAAATACTACTCATCATCCCTCTAGTGTTAAGATCAGTTACACTGTAACCCATAGAATCGAATTTAAATCATTAAAAAGGTTAAACGATTAACACGTACATTGAGTGGGTTAGCCAGACTGACCTTTATATCAAATGAGTCAAATGGGATGGATCATGAATGGATGGATCAAATTTTATCTGACTATTTCTGACCCGACCAGAGACCCATTTAACAGGTCTGATTCTACTCTAATTTTGTTTTTGATTTTTTTGCACTTGACGAAGTCTTTACACTGATATTCCATTGTTCCTTGCTTAATTGGTCGTCAACCATGGTTTAAGTTTCTGATTGGTTTGAATTCAACCGAAGCCGAGATGAAACCGACTCGAAATTTGGATTCAATGTAAAGTACATGAAAAACTTCAGAAATTGATCGTAGAGTCAATTGAAAGAATAAAAATAAAAATGGGTCATGATATCAAAATAAAAGTAACAAAAACAAGTAAAATTTAACTTGATTTATAATCGCGACTTCAATTTTCCATTTAATTGATGTCTTGCATGGACATCTATAATTGATGTCGTTACCCTAATTTATTTGTTGCTGCTTCAAATGGGCTTCAATCTTTTTTTTAATTTGGTATGAGAATGAAAAAGGAGGGGAACTATAATGATAATTTAAGGTTTGGGTTTGATTATTATTTTGGATTGGTCGGATTTTAGGATTATATAACCGAAATAAAATACCGTGTTGGGTTGCTTTAAGTTTGAACTGGGTTGGGTTACTCATCTATTATTATATATTTGAAATCATAACTGAAATCCAAAAACAACACTTATACCGAAACTTCTGAAACTGACGAAATGAACCAATATTTGAAAAAAAAATGAAAGATTGAAACTTAAACCAAATTCTCAAATGTTGTTCACATACTCATTTGAATTTGAAACCATGAAATGCAATATAGTTTTTGTAAAAATGTCAGATTGAAAATGCTATGTTATTGTTAAATCAAAATTTTAGCTAATTTGATACGGACACACCCTATGCACATGTAAATATACCATTCGTAAAAATCATATCTTAAAATTTTGATTTTATTTTAGAAAAATCAACCTAATTATCTGATTTTACCATTTGACCACAAAATTTGAATAAAATGTTGTTCAACTACTTTTTGAGACTCAAAAGCAGTTTACCCTTTCAAGTTCAAAATGAATTTTAACTAACTTTTGAGACACATATACAATTTAACTGGCTTATCAACTACAGAATGTAGTTAACTGCTTCCTTAGCTGCTATTTGCGTCAAAAATGGCACAAACACCCAATAGATATATGAAGAGAAGTAAATTGAAGAAAAGTAAGTGAAAACCGGTAGAAAACAATTCACACAAGATTTATAGTGGTTCGACGTACTCCGGCATACGTCCACTTCAAGGAATTTCTCTTTTGTTACTGAAAAGTACAAGTACAGTTCTTATGGTTGGTCGTCGAACGGTTAGCAATAACAAGAAATGTATAACAATGGTGGAAGAGCAAAAAGATTCCTAAAATGAAGCCTTCCATGATCTTTTTATAGGTATAGGTCGACGGGAAAGACTTAAGCATCTCCAAATCCACATTCCCTATGATCTCCCGGCAGTAGCTGAAGAAGAAGACGTAGCCAGCTCAGCAATTTCTATGGGTCGGTACCTAACTATAGCTATGGGTCGATACCGACCCATAAAACTTCACCAAAATAGATTTTAGGCTTTTGAAGATTGGTCGCCTTACCGTTAGCTTTGTGGTTCCTGAGTTGTTTAAGCTATAATTTGCTTGTTTCTAAGTCCAATTGATGGGTCTATGGAAGGATGAAGTTGTTTGACTTGAAATGCTTGAGGAGATTGATAGCAAGTTGCATGAGATCAGTGGTCTGAAGCTTGAAGAGGGTTATCGGCGTCCTAATCGATGAGCTTAGAAAGTTAGAGGCAAATTGGACAACCATTGATCGGTCGGTGATGACCCATCATAGGTCAGTGAAGACCCATCACCATGGGTCGGTGATGACCCATCATGGGTCGGTGAAGACCCCTCACCATGGGTCGGTGATGACCCATCACCATGGGTCGGTGATGACTCATCACTTAGTATTTTTTGACCTTCTAATTTTTTGAGGTAGCTTCCTCTTTTTCTTTTTATTCTAAATGTGCTTGGTTTCTAGGATTTGTAGTTATCTCTCTGGGCTTCTTGCCTTGATAACTCCAGGTTTGACTTGTCAAGTTTGTCTATATATTGTCCAGTCAAAATGCGAGATAACACTTGCCCCTCAAAGCACGCCTTGCGAATGGAATGTATGCTTTGCTCAAGAACAAATTCCAAACATCAATCTTTAATAGTTGAGCTCTCCCGCTACTTCAATCTTGGTGAACCGTCCGGTTCCTTTAGATTTTATTATAAATCAAAGGTCGTTACAATCTAAAACTCTAGACTTTGTTTAAGTGTAATCTATATATTATCATCATTCTGATTACATTTGGAGTTATTACATCACATACTGAAATCATCTCGTGTTCATCAGGGATTTATCAGTTCTATTTTAGTTACAAGGCATTCAAATCCTTTTTATCAAATCTGTATCTGTTCTAATGCGCGATCTCTCCAGATCGTTTTGCATTTAGTTCGAAGTGCGATCTCTCCGAATCGTTTAATGTTTAAGTTAAGGGAACGATCTCTCCGAATCGTTGGTTGAAATCCAATCTCTATGGATCGTTAGTGGAATCTGCGGTTGTTCCGAGTCAAAGATTAGGTCTTGGTTAAAATCCTGATCTCTCCGAATCATTAATTAAATTCATGGTCGTTCAAAGCCGATAGTTAAGCTTACGACCTTTCAGGATCGTTAATTGAATCATTGGCTGTTCGAGGCTGATATTTAAATCCACGATCTCTCTGGGTTGTTATTCGAAGTCGTGGCCGTTCGAGGCCAGTAAGTAAATCCATGGCCTCCCTAAACCGTTAATCAAATCCATGGTCGTTCGGGACTGACAATCAAATCCATGGCCGTTCGAGGCCGACAATTAAATCCATGGCCGTTCGGGATTGGTAATTAAATCCATAGCCATTCCAGGCCGACAATCAAATCCTTAGCCACTCTGGGCCGATAGTCAAATCCTTGATCTCTTCGGAGATTTGTTGAGCCCAATCCGCTCGCTCTTCGACAAAGGGACTCAACGACAAGCAAGCTCATTCGCTCACTTTACGGTGAGGGGACTTGCTTCTTGCCGACCAATTATTGATGTAGAAAAGAATACATTTATATTGGACACCATGTGCGGCACACTGCATTGATTTGATTTTAGAAGATATTTCCAAAGAGCCACAGATAACAACCGTTATCACAAATTGTCAGTTAATAACAACATTTATATACAATCATGGTTGGTTACTTTCCATTATGAGAAAAGAGACCAACAATAAAGAATTGTTTAGACCGGTAGTGACACGATTTGCAACTCATTTCATCGCACTAGACTCTATTCATAAACATAAAGATGACCTGAGAAGGATGATTGCTTCAAGAGTGGACATCAAGAGTTCCTAGACTCAATGCGCTTGAACTTGCCCTGTCAGAGTTCCTGTTTTGCAACTTCTTGACCTTCCTATTTGGACAATTATTCCTGCAAAGAGTTCCTTCTATTCCGAAAGGCTAACAGTGGTTAACTATCGGATTAACTGTGCAGCCTATAGAACAACAAATATTGTCTCTACACTAATTTACAACAACGCTTTTTGGACTGGTGCTATTTCTATCATTCTTGTTTTTGAGCCACTGATGAAAGTTTTACGAATGGTAGATAGTGATGACAAAGTAAATATGGAATATCTTTATGAAGCGATGGATCGAGCAAAAGAATCGATTAGAAAAAATGTTGGTGGAAGGCAATGTCAAAAATGGTGAGATATAATGAACAAAAGATGGGAAAGACAGTTACATCGACCTCTTCACGCGGCAGGTAATTTGTTTTATCTTATCGTCATACAAACAGTGAAATATATAACATTTTAATAATATTTTAAATCTTTTCCATATAGGTTATTTTCTTAATCTCATCATTCAATATGGGGATGCAACAAACGATGAAGAAATATTAAATGGATTTAACGTCGTTGAAAGAATGGTGTCGGATATCGCAACATAGATTGAAATTGGAAAAGAGGTAAAACTAACGTATACAATAGTTATGTCAAACATTTAACGTTTAGCACATATTAAATATTTAACTTAACATCAACAGATAAAAAGATATAGAATGAAAATTGATGTATTTAGTTCTACAAAAGCATATGCAGCCGTAAAGACATGTTTTCCCGCTCAATGGTGGTCCATAATTGGAAGAGATGATGCTCTAAATTTAACATGTTTAGCAATGCACATTTTAAGCCAAACAGTTTCATCTTTAAACTGCGAAAGAAACTGGACTACATTTTCAATGATCCATACAAACTTACGAAATAGAATAAAAATGAAAAATCTAGAAAAATTGGTATATGTGCATTACAACATGAGATTAAGAGAAAAACATTCAAGATGCCGCGATATTGAAAATCAGTTGATCATCTGGACTATATATTTCATGAAGAGAATCCATTAGCAAAATGGACTACTGAAGTTGAACCACCCTTGTTGGACGGCGATCCTTGGATGACCAATACACTGAATGATGCAGTCGCTTCCGTTGATGGTATGTCTGCACGAGCAACAAGGAGTCAAAGCAATGAAAATAGTAGCAGCAGCTCGTCAAATGATGATCATGGTAATGCTGGTGGAAGTGGTGTGAGTTTAACTCGTAATTATGGTATTGGTTCTAGTGATGGTGGCGAATTATATAGGCCAACTCAAACATATTCAAGAAAAAGGGTGCAAGCGGCAATCCTAACCGAAGAGATAGTAATTTAAATGTTGAATACGAACATCAACATGATTATGAGCATAATCCATATACTTTAAATGATTCACCAGCTTCTGACTATACATGTGGTAACTCATATTATGGAACAAACGAAACATATAGTGATATCTCGAGTGATTAAAATAGTCAAGCTACATATGCAACAAAAATGATGAACCATCGTCTTTTGATAATATGAGGGCGACATTTATGGGTTCAGGACAAATGCAATATGATTATCCATTATATTATATAACATAAGATAATGAAGAAAATTATGAAAACAATCCATATGTAACTCTGAAAAATAGTTTCTGAATGTAGTAGTGTTGTGTGTATCATTATTATTTTGTTGTATACTATATTTTTATATGAAATTGCATCGTTTATCGTTACTTTTTCATTAAAAATACAAAAATCCAATATTATGACCGAAACAAAAACCGAAACAAGCAAATTTTTTGAAATCGTCTGAAACCAACAAAATTTCAAAAGATCGAAATCGAGTTCTCGAACCATGGTGTAAATGTAATAGTCCATGGAGAGTTTGGATATTGAACAAGATGAAATGTTTTTAGACTTTGCTATAGCATTTTAACTTAACTATAGCAAGCTCATTATTTGGAAAAGAGAATAACATCATACAAAAGTATAAATTTAGCATTATGTAAAAATTGTCAAGAAATAAACAAAAAGAAATCTACTGAGCCAATGCCGCATTTTAACAGTATGCACTAATTAAGAGACTGATTTAAAACATACAAACAAAAGTCAAAAAAAAACATTAAATGGAAAGAATTAAAAGTATGATGATGTGATAAAATTTCATGAACATATAACAGAAGGAACAAAATATAAAAAAAAAAGAAACATGGTGGTGGGAGAAAAAGTAAAACAAACTGTCAGTTAGAAGAAAAGGTTTTAAAACATGACAATATGGTAGACAGCAACAGGTTATACAGAATTTAAGGAAACAATGCAAAAACAAATGTTCCTGAAAAATATATATCATAGGTAAGTACAAAAGAATGAGAAAAAGAAAGGTATTTAAAAATTAGCAAAAAGTGAAAGTCAATTAAATTAAGATCGAACCAAATAAAATGCATCAAAGACAAAATAATAATATGTTGATAAAAGAGAAAGACATACTATACATGTCAAAACTATATTATTTTCTATATATAAGGATTAATTTAGCATTATGTAAAGTTTAGAAAAGGGTATCAAAAAAATCTAACAAGCCAACGCCGCCTTTTAACATTATGCATACTAATTAAAAGGCTGAATTTAGAAAATACAAATAAAAGACACAACAACGCTAAATGGGAAGAACTGAAAAATATTAATGTAACAAAAGTTCAAATAACATATGATGAACGAAACAAATTATATATACACACACATGGTGGTGGGAGGAAAAAGTAAAACAAACGGTTAGCTTGAAAGAAAAGGTTTTAAAACATGATAATATAGCAGACAACATGAAGATTTATAAATAAAAAATAAAAAAACATGATGGTGGGAGGAAAAGGTAAAACAAACGGTGAACTTGAAAGAAAAGGTTTCAAATAAAACATGACAATATAGCAGACAACATGAAGATTTAAAGAATTCAAAGAAACGAAAAAAAACAAAATGTTCATAATATGTTGATAAAAGAGAAAGATATATCAAATATGTGAAAAGTTTGTTGTTTTCATTATACAAGAATAAATTCAGCAATATGAAAAACTTGGAAAATAAAATACCTAAAAAGGCTACCAAGCCAACGTAGCCTTTTAACAGTATGCATACTAACTAAGTATTTAGTTTTAAAAAACAAATAAAAGACACATAAATATTAAATGGAAAGAACAGAAGTTAGTAATATAATCGAGTTAAGTGAACATATAACAAAAGGAACAGATTACCAAAAAGGAAACATGGACGGAAAGAACAGAAGTTAATAATATAATAGAGTTAAGTGAACATATGACAGAAGGAATAGATTATCAATAAGAAAACATGGTACTGGTGGTAGGAAAAAAATAAATAGGCTGTACAGTTAAAATAAAACAGGTTGTACGTTCCGGACCATGCTAGATATTTCAAGAGTTATATTAACTTGTTAGGACCTCCAATTGAGGGTGTTTAGCTAGTTTATTCTTGTATGTATCCGCTTTATGATCTTTTCATGTAGTTTTGGAGCAATTTAGCCTCACATCTGTTTTTAAAGTGATTTATAAAAGACGGACGGTCCACGATAAAACCTGATTGCCTGAGCAAAATAATATAGAAAACAAAGAAGTTGATGAAACAATTAAAAATGGTAGGATGCGGAAATCACTAAACAATAATGAAATTCAATAGCTTACAAACTTAATAAAATATTATAAAATGGGGAACACCAAATGAATGGAGGAAGAGCGTAATAATATCAATCTTTAAGAATAATATGGATATACAAAATTGTGGTAATTACATAAAAATTTAACTAATTGAAATTCTAGAGGATCGAATATATGGCTAAGCTAAAACAATATATGTGTGTGTATTTATTTATTCATATATTAACTAGCAATAATAAAATAAAGTAAATAAGAACCAACACACGAGGATTATTATTCTGGTTCGGATCACAGTCCTACATCCAATCTTAGAATCTCTATTCTGTCTTTTCGCTAGCTAACACCCGCACTTCACCCGGAGAAATAAGTTTACACAATGTCTAAATGGCTGAATATGACTTTTCACTCACTCAAAAGAAAAGCTATCTTCGACAACAGCTATGTCTCAATATACTGATTTTCCGATTTGAGTACAAGGATCCTATAACTCACAATAATCTTTTTGAAGTTGAACGAGCAACAGTTTTAGGACAAGTTGAAATCAGAAAATCAATTTTATAATTGAAAGAACGCTGATTGTTGATTGCTTTTAGAAATCAAGAGATTTAGAAATCGGATAATAGGAATCAGAAAGCAAGTTGTAAATTCTTTTGAAGTAAATACGTATTTATAGATGCCAAAGAGTTTTTGTTGAAGAGAGATGTCTGTCACTATGAAACTCTACGAAGAAGGTCGCTGCTGATTAAAGAGAAGAGACGCGACGTTTGAATTTGCTCACAGGCTTCAAATTTTTCAAAAATTCGTGTGCACCGGTGCACCGGTCGATGTACACGATTTTTCAAAAATATGAAGCTATTAAAAAGGCTTTAAAAATTAATAAATAATTTCGAAAAAATTATTAAAAAATATTTTTAGCAACTTTAAAGCCTTAGAATACAATGGTGAGATTCTTGTAAGTTTTAACAAGATATATGTATGACTACGGACTCATAATGTTAAAGTCTTCGATGTTCTCCTTTGTCGATATTCCGATAAGCTAGCAAGCATTCTCTACTTCAATTTGGGCTCTGTTGATATCGCCTCATTTGTTTTTCTATTATGGCTAATGTATGATTATGTATGAAGTTGTCATCATTAAAATTCCAAGAAATCTTGCTCTAACACAAATAAGTCAAAAACTATGACAATGAGCAATATAATAAAGGTCGAGAAATGAATCTTTGGGGTCGAATCAGTTTGGGTTAGTTTGGGTTATACCAATGTAGGTTGAGAATGAAAGCTATATGCTTAATAAAGTAGTCTGATGGAATAATTTGGTTGTGAACAAACACAAAAACACACACATATAAGGGAAGTATGACTCGACGAGGATGATATAGAAACAAAACACGTGATTTGGTGGGCTTAAAGGCAAAAAATAATTTGAACACATGATAAAATTTATTTAAGATATGTATGAAAACTATGTGACGGAACTATGAACTACATGAGAAGGGACTAGTGAATTTTCAACGAAGGAAGAATTACATTAAGGATTGTCCATACATACTTGTGTTGATATTGGATGAAATAATAAGTGAAATTCAAAAGGATGTATCATGATGCATTAAGTATGCAAGACATCATTGTGCTAATAGACATGTCCATCAAAAAATTGGAATAACAATTAGAAAAATGAAGAAATGCACAAAAATTAATATAACTAAAACTAATTATATAACATGCATTTCCAGTATAAAAAAAAGTTAGGATTACTAATGCTATAAACCTACAAAATCAAATGAATAACTAAAAAGACATGTTTAAATATTTAGAATCAAAAGATGGACAAACAAAGAAGAACATAATAAAGTGAATTAACGCAAATTGGGTAAAATTAAGATAACGAGGAAACATTTATGTGATCAAAACAACAAACTAAAAGGATTTTTTATCGATTGGTGATTAGATCACCTATATTATAAGTTAGGTGTCGAGCTTTACAAAAGAAACATATAAATTAGATAAATATAAGTAAAATGAGAATGCTATGGTGAATGATTGAAGTTACGATAAAACTCAAAGCTATGGATAATAAAGTGAAAAAAAAAGTGCCGATTATTTACGAAATTTGTTTTAAGGAAAATAGATTTGGATGGTATGGACAAAGACAAAGAGAAAGGAATGTGAGAAAAGCTCATAATATCTACATAGAAGATAAAAACGAATACCTCATTCGAAATTGGAAAGAAAATGATAGAATGATTAAAGAACAAATTTAACTAAGAATATGACTCAAAACAGAAATTTATGGGAAATGAGAATTCACGTTTATGATCAATTGATCACAGATTAAAACATAGACAATGAAATGAATTTATTTTTTAATATTGAAAACAATTTTCTAGTTTGATATTTATATTAATCATCATTAATTTTCAAATTTCGATCAAAATCATTTAGATTAAGCTATAGATGATGAAATGAAATGATTTTTTTATTTCTAATATCAACGTTTCAAAATTTTAAATTTTCTAAAGCCAAATATACCTAACCATGAATTGTCAAAATCCAAAACTTCAGTACTTATTATATAATCTAAATTTGAAAAATTATAATATGAACTCAAAATTTTAAAAATTCAAATTACAAAAACTCAATGTTTTGAAATTTCCAAATTTTAAAGTTTCGAATTTAAAAAAATATTGAAATTTGAAAACTCAAATATTAAAATTTTAATTCTTCTCAAACACATTTTTGGCAATTCAAAATATATCTTAATCCTCCACGAGCAAATTAGGTTAATGTGAAAATGAGTAAATTGAAATGAAAAAAATGGAACTATCTTCTATTAAATTGATTTTATACATTTTGGTCAACCACCACATAGCTTTGTATAATTTATTAAAACTATTTATTGTAAACACCCTTCGTCCTTACTGTAATAATTAGTATTTATAATTGATATGTTATTATTATTAATATCAACAGTTCAATACCATACGTTAATAATATTTTTTGTAGAATTATAATTTATAGCTAAATATAACATATGCATCCCGATTAAAAGTGGACATCGTTAATTTTCACATTTCAAATTAAAACATGAATATTAGATATATAAAAAAATTAACCGTTCATTTCAACTATTAATCTCATCCACTACATAGCTTATACAAAATATATCAATACCATTGATTGCTAACATCATTCCTCTTTATTATATTACACCCAAGACATGACATTATTGTTTTGATCCAAGGTAAGATATTTAAGGGGAATGAGGCCATTCATGTGTAACCAAAGACATAAGAGGTCATGTCGTTTGTTGTATTCTTTTTTGATTATATAGTTCATGTTGATTTCTATAGGAGGTCGATTTTCATTTATGACCAAACAACTTATTAAATTCATTGCCCCAAACACACATCATATATATATATATATATATATATATATATATATATATATATAACTGCATTGCATTATTGAATACCTACAAACGGATAGCATATCAATTCGACTTGAAGAATGTCGCCTTCACTAGGCTTAGTTTATGTAGGAGATGAATTGCTATTTGAGAGGTTACAAACAAAGAGTACATAAATTTAAAGTTGTAAAATGAATTCATGAAAAAATATGACACTGGTACATAGGTTATTTATTATGTACATCAGTTTTGCAAATGCATGCATACATCCACCGCCCCTTCTACAATAAAAATTACAAGTAACTTCTAAGTATGATAGCATTTCTCTTTTTATGCACTGCAACAATAATAGTAGTACTAATAATAATAAACTTAATTTATGGATGATTGCGTCGACAAACTAATTTATTAAAATATAATCATATTCTGTTGCAAAACCCAAAATAATTACCCATGAACATGAATTCCTTTTTGATCAACATAATTTATTATATGTTTTCACAAATTAAACATCAATAGTATATAGGCTATCTGCATTTTTTATATTCAAGAATGTTAGTGGCAAACAATTAATATATGGTCCCATTCATGCAACATATTAAATTAGCATTAATCTAACTTCTAGCGATATGATAGTTCTTAATATATTTATAAAAAAAACAGCAGCACTAAAATTGGACGCAGTAAAGGAAATAAAGATAGTTTGATGCCACGTATACCATTCATTTTCAGGTTTTACTCTTATGGAAAGCTTCGAAGACACATGAAAGATGCATTCAAATTGCTTCCCAATTGCTTCCAAAGGGAAAAAAGTAGATAGCGTAATAGATTGATTGATTTACTTAGTAGTGGTTGCTTCATAAATAGAATAAATCGCGCTATATACTACAGGGGTTGTATACCCGACCCAATCCGGAGTTTGGTTCGGTTCGGCTGTGTAATGACACTTAAAATGCACGTATTTGCATGTTTTTTGGTTGTCTTTTGTGTTGGATAAGTTTCGATCAGGCATGATTTGGTCTAAATGGTATTTTTCATCACCCGGACCTGACCCAAGACCCATCGGCTCGGGTCGGGTTCGGGTCTTCTAAGGTTGGTTCAGTTCAAGTTTGTAGATTTCAGCTCTGATCGTCATCCTATGCATATTGAGATTAGTGCATGCTTTTTTCATATATACTGTGATAACTATGGTTGTTATGATAATGGCAAATTTATCGTTACCATACCAATAACAAACAACTAATGATCAATATTGAATTACATCAGTATACCAATACTATCGATACGGTAGCAGTAAATTTATCATTATTAAAGGAAAATGTAGTGGCAAAAAATATTAAAACCAATGGTAATGTCAATATTATTGATCGTATTGGTTTTGTTTTTTACTATTTTAATTAATTGTAATCATAGACACTTTTGAAGATTTATCAAATTTCAAAAGGATGTTTCTAGTATCATTCACGGTGACGTTTCTTTTATAGTTTTTCTAACTTCAAAATCTAATATTAGCAAAGTTATCGTTTCATATTATTAAAAATAATTTGTGGTGAACCAAGAAAAGTTTCTGTATCAACTGAAATAAATCAAAATGTTGATATAAACATTAATAAAGTTAGAATCAATAACATAATATTTAGCATTTTATCATTATCAAAATTTTAACGCAATAAACATTTATTGTCTTTATGTATTGGTATATTTAACATTATCAATCATACCAATCTATCGGTGTGCCAAAGTCAATTTATCAACCATAAAGGAAAAATATCGATCATGTTTGGCTTACCAAAATTATCGATATGGTAGGGTTTTTTGCATTGGTAATGATTACCCTTACCATAGTAACCCGATTGGTAACCATATAACACCTTTATACTTATATATATTGAGTACATCCCAATAAATAAATATAATTCTTAGTAGGGTTGGATGCGGGTCGGTTTGGTATGGTTTGGAGCTCAAACCGCTTCCGCACCGCATCAAACGGTTAATCAAAAATACAAATAATAATACTACTACTAATTTTTTAAACGGTTCGGTTTCGGTTCGGTTTAATGTAATACGGTCTGGTCTTTCCGGTCCGGTTTGAACTCATTTAAATATGAAATAAGAGAATTACTTTCATCAACAACCAATTTACGAAGGCAACTGTGTGAAGCTTTTACATTTAAAGATTAAATAACACAATGTTATATGGAAATAAAAGATTAGTTATTAATTGTATAAATGTAACGCCCCACTCTGAGACCCACTGTAACAAAGAGTATTACGGGAGTAATACTGTCTGTTAAAGCGGAGAATAGAGTATAGTGGAAGCGACCATCTATAATCAAGCTATAACTATCTACCGAATACGTCGAAAGGTGGAATCTATTTAAATTTTTCTCAATCAGGTGGTTCGACATATTCGGTAAATACTTATAACGAAATTACAAATGGCTAAAGATCTATCAGGACAAAGCATAATAATAAATGATAAAAACATCACAGAACAGAATCACATAACGGATATAAAATCCCAGAACAATACATCATCAATACAGATCCAAATATCATAAGTGGGTACAAAGCCACTGCTCACACATGTGAGTCAAAAATATGTACATATCAAAGTCTGAATAATAAGAGAGTAGCGGAATAGTGGACAAATAAAAGCGCTATCTATCAGCATAGCAGATAATGTCCAAGCGGAAGCATAGAAGCTAAGTCCAGAGACCTAACCTAAAACAACTCGGTCTGACCCGAGCGAAAACACTCCGGTCAGGCTAGCTAAACAATCAGTAATAACTGAGATATATAATAATGCGGTACATAAGTAAAACGGTACTTATCCAAAGAGAAGTATATTATGAACCACATGAATATAATGACGATCCCTAATCATCAATAAACAATAAAAATCTCCAAAGAGAAATCAACACCAAAGTGTAGAATAAATAAAATCGCCTCATATCATCGGCGTAGCCAAAGCTATAAAAAGATGCCCATAGGCAATAATCCCAAGAGTGACCAGAGTCTGTAATCAATGCCCAAGCAAAGATCGATGCTCCAAAGAGCCATAGGGATATACTGAAAAGTCAATGAAATCAAACACTGAAAAGCAGTGTCCAGAGACACTGTGGATCCATAAGGTAATCGCACTTACATCGTATGGTTCCATAGAACCAACACCGAATGGCGGTACTCGAATGGATATAAAAATAATCAGATAATACAAGTTTTGCACGTGCACCGACCAGAGTCGTTGTTGCCAAGTACTGTAGAGTTGTGATCGATCACTCGCACCGATGCGAAACGCGCGAGACGGCGAGATCCTTCCCAGAAGGATAAAGGCCCAGAGGCACACGCCGAAAAATAAACTGCTCCATAGAGCAGGTGTCCAGAGACGGTTGCCCAGAGGCGTGGTGACCCAAAGGTCCAGTACTGGCCGCCCAGAGGCTAATGTGTCACTAACTTCTTGGAGAGGAACCCGCAAAGTGTTAACAATGAGTCCCATACCCCACGTTCGCACTAAACGGTTTCCTAACCAATAGCAAGCTCACACTCCAAACAATAAAAAGTCTACCTCATATCATCGGTAAACTAGACCCAAAGGTCAAAACGATCAATCGAATAGGTCGGGGATTAACCGGAAAGAAAATACACACGGTTTCCATAGGCCGGAGATTTCCTAACCGTTTAAGCACCTTTCCACTTCGCTCGACGTGCTAAAAGTGAGTGTGAGATTTTTATTATAGAAAATAATGGTGTAAAACGGATTTATAATTGATTTTCGGAATCACTTTTAAAACGGTCTTTTGAAAGGTCTCCTATTATGGAGTAATTAATTTAATAATTAAAATAATATTATATAATAATTTTCAAAAGCCATTTAGGAGTGAAAAATATTTTGAAAATGATTCATAAAACCCGTGTACGAAATCTAGAGACAAATCTCAAAGAAATCAATGAAAACCAGAAAATCATCAAAAATATTCTAAGTGTTTGTAAACATTCAAAAACAGCTGTGAACTCAAGTTCGATAATTTATTTGGACCAGCAAACTGTGTCCAAATGTCATGAAAATTTGCAGGCATGTAGTCCAACATCCCTACTTTAATATGCAAAAAGAATTTCTAGATTCTGAGTTGAGACGAAGTGGCAGCGACGTCTCAAAGTTGGACCCAGAACAAGATTTACACTGTTTACAAACAGCGACTAGAGTTCAACTTCGACACGAAATTCGAAGTACCAAACGAACTCCAATGTTGTCCAAATTTTCCTGAGATGGAGTTCGGAACTCCACCTTTCTAACGAGACCAAAAACGTCGAATTCCGACTTTCGATGCGAACGTGGAGGCATCGCGGAGTGGCGCTCAAAAGCTGGAAACAAAAGGGATATTTGATTTTCATTCTAAGTGTTTGACCATTCAAAAACTGCTGCGAATCCAAGTTTGGCAATTTATTTGGACCAGCAAACTGAATCCAAATGACATGAAAACTGGTAGGAATATAGTCCAACATCCGTACTATAAGATGCAAAAAGAATTTCTGGAATCCGAGTGGAGACGAAGTAGCAGCGACGTCTCAAAGTTGGACCCAGAACAAGATTCACACTGTTTACAAACAGCGACAAGAGTTCAACTTCGACACGAAATTCGAAGTACCAAAAGAATGCCGATGATGCCTAAATTTTACAGAGATGGAGTTCGAAACTCCACCTTTCCAACGAGACCAAAAACTTTGATTTCCGACTTCGGATGCGATCGTGGCGGCATCGCGAAGTGGAGAAAAAAAAATCTGAAACAGGGTTTTAAAAAAAATATTTATTATTTTTTTTTTCTTCTCTCTTTTTTTTTTTTTTTTACTTACGCGGGCCCGGTCCGCGTCAGCCTGCCCCAGCCCAGGCGGGCTGGGTGCAGTAATGCCCCAGCCCGCCTGGGCTGGGGAGCACCCAGCCCACGCGGGCTGGGTGTTTTCTACCCAGCCCACGCGGGCTGGGAGGCACCCAGCCCACGCGGGCTGGGTGTTTTACCACCCAGCCCACGCGGGCTGGTTGCTGATCTGCCCCAGCCCACGCGGGCTGGGTGCAGTAATGCCCCAGCCCGCCTGGGCTGGGGTTCAATACATGTGGCCAGCCCCTTAGGGGGCTGGTCTGCTCTGGGCTAGCCCAGCTGGGCTAGCCTCACCTGGGCATAGCCTGGGTGCAACCCAGACCTGTTCTGGTGCATCCAGGACAGGTTTGGCTTCTGTTTTCAGCCTGCACAATATCAGCCAGCTGATTTTGATGATTTAGATGATTTAGGGGTGTTTTTTTCAGTTTTGGGCATCAAAATTATCACCAAAATTAACTAGCAATAATCATTAATAATTAGTAATTACCAAAATTACAACTAGCATTAATTACTAATCAATAGTAATTACTAATATTACAACTAGCATAATTACTAATCAATAGTAATTACCTTAATGAAGCAAATGATCAAATAGTTAGAATGCAACAATCAAAGCAAGCCAAACTCTTCCAAAGCAAAAGATCAAGCCACTTCAAGGACCCAAAATCAACAAAAAAAACAATAATTACAACAAGATGGAAGAGATAAAAAGAGGATTAAGGAGGATTAGATAATAAGAGAGAGATTGCCTTACCTTTTTTTTTCTCTCTAAAATTAAGCTAATCAAATTATGAAGAGAAGGAGAAGGAGCTTCTAAATGGAGGCAATTATTTTGTTTAGATCTAGGTTTTAGGAATTTATGAAGAGGAGGAGGGTTAGGGTTATGGGTTTAAGATATTATATAGGAGGGGGTTAGGCTAATGGGTTATGGTAAGGGGGTTTTAAACCCATTAGGACTTAGTTTATTTTCTAAGTTATCATGTGAACAAAATCCTAATACGCATCCTAGTTTTAATTAAAACAATGTAATTATCTCATTTGGCCCATTAACCCATAATCACTTTTTATTTAAAAATTCCCCATTTCAACCCAAAATATTTTAATTTGCAAACCAATAGTAAATTTAAATTCCCGAAAATTTGTTTAGCCCCCTTTTCAACTTAAAATCATAATTTTAATTTATTATTCCGTAATTGCAATCTCAGGGTTGTTACAATAAATATTTCAATCTAACATTTAGCTACAAGTGAGATTTTTTTAGTAGATTAACCAAACATCAATGTTAATCAATGCATAATTATTAAGTAAAATGACTAGAATAAGATTATAATTAGCATTTTTCAAAAACACAAGATGAAAAATATTATACTAAAACTATAACTTCTTTCTTTATGACAACGATTATTATTAATATAACAACATACTGAAAATAGAATATACCTCGTTAGAATCTAAAATAAGACAGGAGTTGCTTATATTTTTATTATAAGATTACTAGTGTAAATTTTCGGTTCGGTTCGGTTTAATATGGCCTGTTCAATCGTCCAAACCGCAACCGACCGTATCGACGCGGGTCGGTCCGGTTTGGAGTATTTGCTTTGGTTAGAAAATTCGGTGTGGGTTTCCACACCGTTTGGTGGTCCTGTGCGGGCGGTTTCCATACAGAGGTGCGGTTTGTGTCCACCCCTAGTTCTTAGTTATGGTATCAAAATATGATGAAAAGGGTAAAGAGCACCCCTCTAATTCCATTAAATACATGGTCTAACCCGAAAAGCAAATTACTCAAATGAAGAATCATGGATTTAAATCTCCTATATATCGTCTGAGACCTTCTTTTCACACTTAAATGATACGAGACTTCAAATTTCATTCATATCTTCTTTAAATCTCCTATATATCGTCTGAGACCTTATAATTTATTTACTAAATGAATTTACCATACATTGCAGTGTAACTTTGTAACAACCCTAGATTTTGCATATATTTTAATTTTGACTTTATTTTTATTTTAAATTATTTTAAACTTGTTCTATTTCAAACATTTCATTTTAAATATAAATGTTGATTATTAAGTGATTTATAGTTCAAACTAGTATAAATTGAATATTTCACTGAAAAGTGAATTTCTATTCAAACTGGTCAAACTTTGACTTTTGAACTTTAAATTTAAATATTTCAAATTCTTAAATTTTATCTTTTATTATGAAAATAGATTTAATTCCATGAATACTGCTTTTCGTTTCGTTGAAAACGGACTTATATTGTAGAAGTTATGTAATTTTCAATTTTGTGTATAAACTGTTTATTTTGCAATATTATTTATTTTAAAATCATATAAATTATATTTTTTTGGTCATATTTTGTTTTAATATGTGTTAATAGGTTATTTTATGTCTTTTAATATTTTTAAAATGATAATATAATTTTTCTAAAGTATACTTGAATTTATTTCAATTTATAAAGCCTAGTTTCCATTTTTCTGCTATTTTCTTCATTAAAAATTATATTTAAATTAAATTTTAAATATTTATTTTGTGAATGTATTTTTATTTTATGTTATTATTTATGTTTAAAAATATATTTCAAGCTCATATGAATTTTCTAAAATTTATTCTATTAAATTTCAAATTTTCTAGACTAGTTTACTATTTTTAGCTATTTTCTTAATTTAACTTTATATTATTGATAAATATTTATATAAATTATTATATTTTGATAAATTTTCGAAATTTTATCTGGGATTACTATTATTTCCAGAAATGTAAGGTTATAAAAAAATAAATTAAAGAAATTTGAAAAGGTTTAGGACTTTTGATTTCCTAAGGCCTTTTATATTCCACCTTTTCACATTTTACAACATCTTTTCATTCAATTGGCTGCCTTAACTCATTCTCTTCAGCCGACCACTCCCATATCATTTCACGTGAATGTTTTCTCCTCAACTCTGAAAAAAATTTCGGTCATTCTCTTTGGAAAAAAGTTTGGTAAAATTTCTTTCTTCTTTTCCATTGTTTTCTTCTTGTTTATGTTGTTTTCACTTGCTTTCTCACCTTCTATACTAGGCTCCTCTCCACTCCAGCACCATGGCCGCCTCCACCACCATCCCCTCTGACCAACAACACCTCTAGCACCTTCCCATGCCATAGTCGAGCCCCTATGTGATGAAACTCCACCAAAGTTTGCACAAACATCACCTATATGCATACAAGCCGAGCCATCCACCTTCCATCACCTCTCTCCACCACATGGCCGACCATATACCACCACCACCTCCTGTTCCAGACCTGACACATCATGCCACATCACCACCTGCCCCCTGAGCCATGGTCGTGCCCCTCCATGCCTTGCCCGAGCCTTGTAGTGGCCTTGAACCCATGCTTTTGCCTTGTATTGGTAGTTTCTACATCACCAAATGTTGCACCACTTTCTCTAGGTTAGGCCGACCCATACACCACCACCACCAGCCTTTTCCTGACCCATACACCTCTGCCACACCTGTAGTTGACCACCTGAAGACTGGCCATTACTTGGAGTGCCTTGGCCGTGACCTTTAGTGCCTTGAAAACAGTGTGTGTTGCCTTGTAGTTGTTGTTTCATGCTCACAAACCTTTGCTCCATCATTTTCCCATGCTATGGCCGACCTTTAGGAACCCAAACCTGATCTAAAACCATGTTGTAGCCGTGCCATTTTAGATCATAGCTGAAGCATAGATGGTAGAAAGCAAGTGCAAACACTTTGGCTTTGTTTTATGCATCCAATTCTAGCATTGTTAATGGTATCTTGTGTTGAAACTTATGTGTTGTTATACTTGTTTTGTTGAATGTATCCAAGGAGATTCATCTTTGGCTCTCTCACTCAAATCATATTCGTGTTGTCGTGCCTTCGAAGATTCTATGTTGTGTGTTTTGGTCGTCATATCCAGCGTAAACAAGTGAGTAAATCTCACCAGACTAATATGTACTTATATAATTGATAAACTGACATCACTTGAATCTGTAAATTTATATCATCCTGTTATAACTGTTATATTATGATCATATAATGTTTACCCCTGTTATTACATATGTTATATCATCTATTACTGTTATATGATGTTATTCTGTTCATTTTATTAGTTTATCACACTGCAAGTTCCCTGTAGATTAGGTTCACTATGGGTTGAAATGATAAATACCCGAACGGACTTTAGAATAGGGAAAGATCGTTATGGGCTGAAATGATAAGCCTGAGCGAATTTTTATTTATTTATTATATTACTTGGGATTGCGGGTTTGAAATGATAAAACCCGATTTTCTTTGTAAACTGCGGATTGAAATGATACATATCTGTATCACGACCTAGGCTAGAAAATTATATACAGACCCGTGGTTTATATGTTTTTCTGAAAATTTTAAAATATTTTAAAAAAAATGTAAATATTATGATATTTTGATTAAAATTTTACTAAAATGATTTCTAGAAAATATTTGTGATTTTCTACAAATTAAATAAGTGAATTAAGTAAATGGTGAAGTAGAATTTGAAATATAAGTTAATTTTGGAATTTATGATTTTGTTTATAAATGGAATTTATGTAAAGTAAGAAAATATGACAAATTTGATTTAAAAGATGAATTTAATGATTTTATTAAGTAATAATCATTTTTAAAAGTGTTAATGATTTTGTATAAATTAAAATATGAAATAAATGGATATTTAAGTTGAATTTGGAAATATAACTTTAATTGAATTTTTGTGAAATTTGTTTAAAAGTGAAATTTTAATTAAGTAAAATAAATGGAAATAAGTTGTATTTTGGAAATTTAAACTTAGTTGTTAAGTTAAGAATTTAATTAAAGAAATGAAATTTTAATTGTTATTTAATTTGATTTTTGTATGGAAATTTGACTTTATAAAATCATAGAAATAAAGGTATTTAAATGATTGTTTTAAATGTGAAAATATATGATTTTATAAGTTAAATGATTTATATTAAAAGTTAATTAGGTGTGAAATTGTAAATAAAACTCTGATTTGATTTGACAGCATTTTTGAAATGTAATGTAAAGATATTACAGCATTGGAAAATGCTATTGTTGTTTTAAATGAACCAAATAACAAATTTGAACTAAGAGTTATTATAGCACTTTGTTAGTGCTATAGTTGTTAAATTTAACTAAAATTTTAATTGAAACTAAATTAAGATATTACAGCATTTTAAATGTTGTCTTTTGTTAATGAACTGTTTTAAAACATAACATTTCGTAGCATTTCCTAAGTGCTGCGAAAGTTGAATTTTCATTGTTTTTTATAAACTTAAATGAATAAATGATCTTTGAAAAAGATTAAATTTTGGAAGTTAAATATTTAATTATTAAATATAATGAATTGACTTTAAATGATTTAAATGGGATAGTTGATTTGGGAATACAACTATTTTGAAATGTGATTAAATGGTATTTAAATATAAATTAAATAAATGATGTTTTGAAATGATATTTTGATATTTTGAAATGAATTTGAAATGATATTTAATCTTGGAATGAATAATTGAAGTTTATATTAGTATGAAAATATTTGGTTTACTTGTAATTTGAATCTATTTAAAAGATATTGGACTTATGAAATATAGGATAATAAAGCTTTGGAATTTATTTTATAATTTGAATAGTTATTTTGTGGATTTAATCTATATTTGAAATTTATAAGATTTGAAATGGTCTATGGAAATTTAATTGAAATAAATGATTGAATTGAATTGAAACTTTGGAAATTGAATACTTGATTTGAAATATAATACTTACACTTTTAAATGGTTTAGATGAATTATTTTGATGGAAATATAAATTATTTAAAAGGTGACTTGAAATGATAATAAATGAATGATAACATTGAATTTAAAAAGTATTTAAAGTTGAATATTTAGATTTGAACTCAAATGATATTTTGGTATATAAAAATGATTTGAAATGAAGTTTTGGAAAGTTTTGATATTTTGATATATTAAAATGATTTGAAATGAAGTTTTGGAAAGTTTTGATATTTTGATATATTAAAATGATTTGAAATGAAGTTTTGGAAAGATATGATATTTTGATATATTAAAATGATTTGAAATGAAGTTTTGGAAAGATATGATATTTTGATATATTGAAATGATTTGAAATGAAGTTTTGAAATGATATGATATTTTAAATATATTGAAATGGTTTGGAATTGATTTAATCTTTATTTTGATAAAGATTTGGATTTGAAATGATATTCTATTTTGAAGTATAAACTGTTTTTTAATTATAACCACGGGTTATAATATCGATTGGTTGTTAAAGAGACCGGGATCGGATATGGACATACTCTCTGTCGATACCGAAAACCACTTTAACAACTGTGTACGTGGTGGAGTTTCCAGAATGAAGTAGGATGGTGGCGACGATCCTAAGGTATATACGTGGACCCAACTCCCGTGAGTTGGCATAAGGTGGCTAAAACAGGAGCGATCTCGGACCAGTGAGGTAGCACCTCTTATCGGACACACTTCTTCGATACCATTCTATTACTTGTGATTGATTTGGTGCGCACCCTTGATTTGGGAGTGTTGTTCGAGGTGGGCGGTAGTGGCTGCTATGCGTCACCACCAGTCCGGATGCGTAATTGGTATATCTACTCTGGCATTGCCTTGTGTGCCGTGTCACCTACCATATCGAGCTTTACTACGAGTTTCTATTTGTGTCGTACCTATGGAGTATCTTCTCGTAGCCTCTCGGGGTATGCAGGTACTGTGTAGACTATTGGCATATTACGTGTTAAGGTGGAAAATGTAAAGCCTTAACGCTATTTAAAAGTATGTTTATTTTATGATTAGACATTATTATAATAGCGAATGTTACTACATAGTAGATAGTTTAACAGATCCTTAAAAAATGGGCGATCCCAAGCATTCTTTAAGTTACTTGTACCTTTATTACAGTTCACTTGAGTTGGTTTATATTGTATAAGTATGTATGTCCTGACTCGAGTGTTTGTATTTTTATTTACGCTCGGGTCAGCCTGAGTTATTCACAGATTTGGATTTCCGCTCTCTTGGAGATTTGAATTGCTGGAGATTATCTGCTTGTCATGTCCTATCTATTTCAGTTATGTAGTTCTGTTCAGCTTGTACTTGGTTATCATATTGAGACTTCTGTTGTATTTTATTTCTTCTGTTATATCTTATGTAACTCTGATATATTTATATAGTAGCTTCATGAACTACTATTTCTTTTACTTCCGCTGCATTATTTTACTCTGTGTCTGTGATCTGTGATTATATTTATTTACTGTATATTTTGAGATTTGCTAAATTTTATTTACAACGCGGTATTTTGAGCAATTCAATTCCGGCATGAGTGTCTACCTATACACTTATAATGGATGCGAATGGTTGAAAATATCGGGTCGTTACAAACTTTCTATTAACTTCAAATACATAAAAATTTAATTTTTTTTAACAATTACTTAGAAACCTTTCTCAATTATCTTTTAGTATTTTACATTCAAGTCTATATATTTAACTAATTATGTAACCTAAAATTTAAACTATTGAAATAAATATGATTAACTAATTTATTAATCCATCTAATAAATCCTAAAAACAAGAAGATTTCAATATAAAATATTCATGCATATGAGAAAAATAATAAAATTATTTCTTCTTTATTCGTATATATGAAGATATATAAATCATATGACATAAAATGTATGCATAGATAATAATAACCCTTTTATTCTAATTCATTTATCTCTAAAAAATATCATACATTACATAACATAATTTCATTTTTAACAACCTTTAAAAGAAATTTATATTTTACAACATTATGATGTGGACGCACAGATTAAACCGATAAAAATTAGATTATACAAATATTCTCACTTTGAGTATGTTATCAAACCATACCCAACTCATAACTCAACTAAATGCTACATAACATTATTTTACAACTATCAAAGTTGTAAGTATGACTATTCTACAAGAGCATGAAATCTATGGCTAAGTACAAGGATAAAATTGTTTAAAATGAAAACTTAAAAATGAATAAAAGTTCACGTCTGATTCAAAAAAAAGTTCATATACAGATATGCTAACCATATGATTTATGCAGATATGCTAACCATATGATTTATGCTCTTCTCAATTACAAATTTGTAAAAAGTTCTTCTTAATTTTAACTTTTTTACATTTAACTCCTTATATTTGATTAGTTATATCGATCATTAATTCAAATTATTCAAATAGATTCAATTATTTAATGTTCATTAATCCATTTATAAATCCTTCAAGAAAGAAGATAATTCAATATATATACACCAATCATATTAATTAATAAAATAATGAAGTTACGTGTTCCCTTATATATATATATATAGTGTATCACATAATATAAATTATTTACATATACAATATTAGCAATTTTAATTTATAATTTTTATAGTTAGGACATTAATTTTTACAGAGATATGTAGTTAACGAGTATTGAACCGTCAACCTTATATCCGAGCGTCACAAATCATTTTAGTTTATAATTAATATGTCATAATAAATTTATCATATATTGCATAATAAAAATATATTTAATAATAATTAAAATATAAATTATATTTTTTAACAATATTACCATGTGCAACGCACGGATTACACACTAGTTAAGTTATAAAATAAAAGGAAATAAGAAGACATTAAAGAAAGAGGAAGAAAATATTCCATTCACTATAGAGATTAATGATACATTTCCATTACATTAGCTTCTTCATATAAAGACTTAGGAGCTTGGGATAGAACTTATCCCACGATTTGGGACTAAACATAAAAACAATGTATAGCATATTCACTATTTATATTTACATATATTATAACACTCCCCCTTGAATATGCATCTTCAAATTCTTGGATGCTCATATGCTATCTTCAAATTCTTGTATTGCTCCCTCTCATTATTATCGTGTTTGCATATATCCATTCAGCCGATATAGTTATTGTTTTTTACCTTATTAAAAACCTCTGTTAGGAAAATCCAATGGGAAAAATCTTGAACGAGGAAAATAGTGCGACTAGTAATAGCATAGATATCATGAAATGATATTCCTTCTAAAGAGTTTGATACTTTGGGAACAAAATAATGCCTCATTAAAACCTTATTAAGAAAAACCCAATGGGAAAAATCTTAGTGAAGGAAAAAGAGTACAATGACATATTTTATTTTCTTATTTCTTCAAATGAAGCTTGATACTTTTGGATCAAACTAATGCCTCGTTAAAACCTTACTAAGAAAAACCCTATGGGAAAAATTTAGTCAAGGATAAAAATACAATTTAACTTAAATAACATATTTGAGATGTTATTTCTTGAAAAAACGTTTGATTCTTTTAGATCAAGATAATGCCTCGTTAAAACCTTAGTAAGAAAAACCCAGTGGAAAAACTCTTAAATAAGGAAAAAGAGTACATTATAACTTATTTTCCAATGTTACTGGGAAGTTGATACTTCTGGATCAAGATAATGCCTCATTAAAACCTTACTAATAAAAACCCAGTTGGAAAAACCTTAGTTGAGGAAAAAGAGTGCATTATAAAATACTTATGGATGCTCCCCCTGATTTAAAATTTTCCTCTGAATTCGTATTCGTCTTTCGATAACTCAAATTGGTTATGGATATTTCTGGATCCATAAATATGAATCTCATTAATAATACAATTTATTAATAGTTTCCTTCAATACAATCAAATTTTCTAAGATTGTTCCTTCCAAATATGATTTGCATTTTATGCATTTTGTATGCTACTTTTATGAAAAACACTTCATGTGCTTTCATTTTTGTGCTTCAAATCAGTTTTGCGTATTGCAACTATACATCTTTCATGAATATTAAAAATTTCATTACAACATTACTATAAAATAGGAAGTAATATATTCATCGTGAATTATATCAAGATTTTCATTACAACAGTACTTAAAAGAAGTTGTAATATATGCTCCTTGTTCTTTACCTTCTTTATAACCACCAAAATTATTTATATTCTTCAGGAATTTGTGTACTTTCATTGTTTATTATGATTTAAACAATATTTATACCTTCAGGGTATTTTGAGTGTTTCAAGCACTTTCATTGCTTCAATCAATTCAATTATCTCTAAAAACAACGTGCCCATGGCACTTAACATGTTGTTGATACTATATATGCTTTAATAATTTTAGTATGCTTTCGCCATTTTATATACATGTTTCTAATTTTATTTTGTGGACTACAGGTCCACATTTCTTATTTAGGAGAATTTCATGATGGCCAATCATGTTTTTCTCTAATCCAGGATCTTTAATCCATTTATAAATATAAGCGCTTTATTATTTATAAATTTTGAATCAATGATTATTTATTGTTAGTTCTAGATATGATTTATTGAGATCTCTTTATTTATCATATTTTAGGTACCTAAACCACTTCTAGAGTTATTTGACAATCATGTCATGGATCTCTTTTAGAGCACCCTTAAGTGTTTCTTCAAGAACACTCATCTCGTTTATTTGGCATCTTTATTACTTACTCCAAAAATATTTTGAACTGACTTTTGAACCACATTTCAGATGTGGTTTACACATTTTGATCCTTTAGGGATTCAAATCTATATTGGAGAAAGTCTATTAGGAATATTATTGATAATTTATTCAAGTTACTTAATATTTTGCATCATTGTATATTTTAACAAATATTTAACATTGATGATCAAAATGAGCTTGTACCCCTTTATCCTCCTCCTCAATGTTGACAAACATTGTCACATTAAATAATAATCATTTTTGGATTCTCATTTTGATCCATTATGATATTGCTACTAGCAAATACACCATACATATTAATAATAAGAGGATAATTCTTTTATCAGTTGATAAAATGCATTCAATTGATATTTCTTATTAGAGTTTGTTCTCATTCATTGATCTAGCCAATTAGAGGAATTTACTTATTGTGTAGATCATTTGAATACATACATGACTTCAGATCATTCAACATTTATGTTGATTGAATTTTAAATCACTAAATAATATCTATGCATAATCAATAAGATGAGCTTATAACAAACTTCAGGTTGTTAGCTGAATATTTACATATATGGGTGTATACGTGCGTCCACGTATTACACATATATTATAAATTTTCATATTCTTTCTCATTTGAATTAGTGATTTTTTAAAACAAACTATTACAAGGATCCAAACTATTAATTTCTAATTATAAATCAATGTCAATGTGAATTCGTCAAAACAGCATGATAATGTTCAAAACATTTTGTTTGGAACCATATCGAACTTCTGGTTCGAACAAAATATACATACAACTTCAAGTTGTTAAGTTTTATTCCTCAATTATATCTCAAATATCAGTTTTAACATTAATTATGATTACTTATCAAAGAATAATTTATAATTGCATATAGACATTTCTACACATCTCTTTTGAGAGTTCTACAAAAAAAAATTACAGCAAAAATAATAATAAGAGTATCTTCTGGATACTTGGAATGTTACAGATACAGATCTCCTCAAGACCGTATGTATAGCTTGCATGAAAATAATGATATGAAATATAGACTATATCTTCAAGAGAATATTTAAAGACATTACTTCAAGAAATGATTATGCATGTAATATTTCTTATGAAATAATAACTAGGAACATGACCTTTATGATATAATTAGACATGAACATAGAACAATATATTCTAAAGATAATTTAATTTCTTACCTATTTTGGAGGTTTGATATAATTATAATGAAATATATGATACACGTTGCATAGCTCTCAAACTTTTAGGATCTAATCTAAACTAAATTAGGATCCTTCATAATCAAATTTCTATGCATTTATTTGGTTTAATAAAATTACCAAATATATAAACAAATCTCTTCTAAAGATATGTTATCATTTCCTAATTTATTAGTCTCTTTTAAGGATATTTTATTATCACCACTTCTGGAGTGAATTTATCTCTTCTAGATATATATCTTTATTAATAGTTGTGTTGGAAGTGTAATTTTTTGGTCCGACCGCAAAGTTCCAAAATTGCCCTTTATATGTATTTCTTTAATAAAAGTTGTAATATATCTGCTGTTTTCACACTCTTTTGGTATCGGCATGAAATACCAAAAATGCTTCTGTACATAACATCACTTAAAAAAAGATCTGAAAATTAAGCTTTCTTTACAAATTCAAAATTTCATCTACAAATATTTACCAAGTCTTAATATTACTTAAAAATAGTTACTAACAAATAAACTACTTTACAAATTCCTTTTTATTAATTAATAATATAAATAAAAATTTAAACTGATAAAAAATTAGATATTGCAACTTAAAATAAAAATTCAAATTAACTACTTTTGATCAACACAAAAATATGACTAAATATTTATGAAAATCATTTTCTATTGAACGTATTAAACAAATACAATTTGTAGAAAAACAATTCAGATGTCTTCATCACACGCGAAGCGCGTGCCTTAACCCTCGTGGAATATAATGGTTATACACACACACACACACACACACATATATATATGTATATGTATATATATACTCGCACTATTGGATTGCCATATCAATATACAATATTTCGTTTATATAAAATACATAATTACTACTTTTACAATAGCATAAAATATCTCTACTGGAGATTTTTGTTGTAACTGCTTTTGAAATGACATTTCAAACTTTAAATACAGTAACAAAATTAGATGCACCAAATGAAAGTAAGATGCGAGAGATAAAACCACTACTTCTGGAGTGTAATATTGGTATACAATACCTTTTTTTAGGGATAAACTATTGTTATTACTTCTAAATTTTTATATGATATTCCTTCAGGGAATATAACATTTCTTTTTAAGGAATCGCAATCGAGCAAAAATAAAAAATTTATAACATCTCTTCTGGGATGTTGAATTTTGCATATAAATTTAAAGAAACACATCTTCAAGAGATTAATATATATACACATCCATAAACATAAATAGTATGTTATATGAGTTATCATCTCTCAAGAATACTAAAATGCATTTCTTCAATTAAATAGTTAGCCATATGTACATAGAAGTATATTGTCAAAACATCGGGATTTTTTTTTCATGATTAGAAAAAAAAACAGATCTACTAATTATTTCATAGTACTTATCAAACTTCAAGTTTGAGTTATCATAGATTTATCAATGAGAAAGCAACAAAGAGAATAATTAAATTATAGTTACTCATTGAAATAAAATTAGACTTTGCATTGTGCAAAACCTGTTAATTGATCATATATACTTTTCCATAATTGGAAAAAATAATTTAAACTGACTACAACATGTAAATTGAAATGTTATTTGAATTCATACCAAATAATAAACATCCCTTTCCAAGACTAAATTAATAGTTACTTTTTCAATCCGGTGATGTTTGAAATATCATATAACATAATATCTTCAGGATATTTGGTTAATATAATGTAAATGTGAAGATATAAGGTAAGGTATATGTATAACTCATTTGGAGATTTTTGTAATCCCTTGAATGCAGCATCAGTATCTCATATGATGGTTTATTAATTTCCAACTTCTTCAAGAAGTACAACCTTATCATTTTACACAATTTCAATAGAGCTTCGGGCTTCTAATTCATGAACTTCAAGTTCATTAATTTGTTATGAACTTCAAGTTCTCAAAATTTATGTAAACTTCTCCTTATTTTTGGAAGCTTGTACATTTTGACAAATTATAAAAAATACTGATAAGAATTTGAACTTGTAAACTTTATCAAAAAGTCTTTTCATAATCCAAGACTTCAGGTCTTAGACTTTGAGTTATACAACTTCTATTAAAATAATTTCTTTGCACAACTTCAGGTTGTTGTCAAAACCTATTTCCGTTTGACGATTAAATTTTCGGATCCCTTTTTTTTAAGTCGGAACTTCTGGTTCTTTATTTTGAGGAAACATGTAATTCACTGGTTTATGGAAACTCAACCTTTTATCATTATAGAAACTGCAGTTTCTCAATTCTTATTTCCTTTTCCTTTTTTAAGGAAATATTAGAAGATATTAAGCTTATCATATAAGGTTTTATTAATGTTTCCATTCACTTCAGATGTGGTAAATCAAAATCAATGTTAATCTAAACTTAATACGATCTTCTAGATACGTACTATCTTTATATTTGTTTCTCTAAGAAACAATAAAATATTTCTTCTGGAAATATAAATCATATATCAAAATATTTTTCAAAGCCTTCATTCAAATCTAAATCAAATCAAAAGGTTTTCAAAATGAAAACTCCGTTTACCAACCATGTTTTATTTCTCAAATCCATGTCCAAACTAAATACAACCAAATTCAATAAATTTGCTTGAATCAACAATATCAAATTTTGTCAAGTTCAAACTTGCATTCCAAAATAAATGAACTAAAAAACATAAAAATAAGCATGATATTGAGATCTACAATATAATAAGATCAAAAAAATAGCAACAACAAAAATATTAGATCTGAAATATAATAACTAACAAAATAAGAATGAGATCTCAAAGTTTAGATCTATATGAGATCTAAAATTATAAGACTAATATAATAAAATCTAAAAGATAAGACAATAGATTCAGATCTGAAGAAGTAGATCTAGAATCGAATTAGATCTAAAAAAAAGAAAAATAAAAAATAATTTGAAAGATTAGATCAATCGGATCAGAAAAATAACTTACCGTTTTAAGATATATAATTAGATCTGATTTCATACATTATCACAATGGTAGATCTATAATTTTTTCTTAGAAATCGTGTTGATAACGTGTTATAAAATAAAAGGAAATAAGAAGACATTAGAGAAAGAGGAAGAAAATATTTCATTCGCTATAAAGATTAATGATACATTTCCATTACATTAGCTCCTTTATATAAAGGCCTAAGAGCTTGGGGTAGAACTTATCCCACGATGTGGGACTAAACATAAAAACAGTATATAGCATATTCACTATTTATATTTACATATATTATAACAATTACTTCCATTTTTTGAAAGTGCATTTTATATGAAAGTGAAATTTAGGATTTGTTTCACTATTAAATAACAAAATTAAAAAGCTTTCCAATGGATGTTATACAAAAATAAATTTTTGCAAATCGTAACATTTATATGTCAATTTTAACCGCATTAAGATAATGCAGTATTAATTTAAATGCATTTAAAATTTTGATTTTTGAGTGCACGTGTATTTATACAATTTTAACTACATTCCACGTATATAGTTTTAAGTGCATAAAAAAATGCAGTTCTACCTAGATCTCATAGATGCACTAGCATTTGCATCTTAAGATGCACTTACAATTATGTTTCATGGTTGCTACATCGAAAATGGCAATTTTAACCGTATTAGTTAGATTTTTAGTCTCGCAATACTAATATGAAATAGATTTATTGTTGAATGTTTATACAACTATGAGATGGAAAATCAATTATATGTTAGAATTCCTAGTTAAGCAGTAGTTGTATTGTTGTATGCTTCTTTGTGTAGCTAAAGACGTAGCGGTTCTGTAACGGTGAAGGTACAAAAGGTTATAGCAGGGATATAGTGAAAAATAGCATAGGTGCAAAAAACTTCATTAAATATAAAACCGAATATTTAAAGTTAATTTGTTCTCATTCTCACATCATTTATGTAGGAAAAAGAAATAGTTTTTTATCTTATATAATAAAACCGAATAATATCATGATTTATCTAGTCCATATTTGGTCACTACAATAGATCTCTAACTTAAAATTAAGCACATATGCCTTAAATTTAGGTGTGTATCCTAACTTTAATTATTTATTTTAATAGAGAACTGGTCAAATCAACATTTTTATTTTAATATTGTTAAAACAGGTGCTACAAAGCTTTGATTTAGCGGTTGTAACGGAAAATAGCGAGGCTTAAAATGGACTTACTGTTTAGTAACGCTAAAATGAAAAATTGTAGCGGTCGAAAAGCGCTTTGCGCTATAGAGGGGATTTTGCGAGGTTTTAGCAAGGCTTTATTGAAAGGTATCTAATACGTACAAAGAGAATAATAAGTAGTTCGGTGGAACCAAAGGTGTGCTTATTAGGCGATCGATGGAGTTAAAAGTGTGCGACCAAAAGGCATCCAATGGGATAAAGGCGTGTGATTGGAGCATTGCTAATGCAGTTTAAAGTGTAGGATCTTAAGATGACATGTGGGATGATTACATGAAATCGAAAGGGAAAGTAAAGATGTGTGATCTAAAGGAGTCCAACGACTTAAAAAACTAAAACTGCATACGTTTGTAGTTAATCTGGTGTGAATCACAAAATTGATCAAGCGGATCAATGGAGATACTGTTGGTGTCAACCCCATCAAAATGCACAAACTCGATCGAAAGTGGTCGAGAATGGTTGGTGGTGACCAGCATTATCTTATGTGGTGATTCTTAAGCAGCACGATGTGTTGTTAAGTGATTAGTGAACATTATGAGCACCGAGAGAGTTAAGGATAATCCTTAGGGGCAATTATGTAATTTACTATAAATTATAATGTAATCAATCTTGTTTTTAATAAAGGTGGTTGTTTTCTTTTATATAATATTATGATATAATTAACTAAGTAATTAATTTAAAATATATTAATAATAAAATCCTTAAATTAAATGTTATGTGATTGTAGTGGCAAATAGTTGCAATAGCGAGTGATTTGTAACGACCCGTAAATTTCAACTGTTTTAATAACGTAATTAGTTGAAATTTTGTGAAAGTTTTAAACGATAAAAATTTGAAATAAAAATTTGATATTTGGAATGCGTTTAGTTAAACATAGCAACTGGTAAATTTTCGTCCGAAAATACGAAAATTTATTTCGCGCGTAAATTTACTTCAATTTAATCAGTTAAAAAGCGATGAAAATAAAATGTTTCCGAAACCTAAATATTTTTACATAGAAAAATTCTAAATCATCTTCTGAGCAAGATGTCAGTTTGTCGTTTTTCCAAATGCGGACATCTTTGGCTCCGTCGATCTTATTTTTCAGTGTTTTTCTTGCATTTTCTGCTGGTAGAAAATTCGAATTTTTATAATTCAATCGTACCACTGATATCTATATACCGTTCTGATCGTCTCGTCGTGCTGATCTCTGTGGTATATTCAATTCTATGTTTTGAAGTCCGGTTCACAGCAAAATCCGCGAAAACGGTAACCATATCGGTACCGGTTTTGAATGACTTTTGGTTATGACCTTTGGATTCTTTGTCCATTCCACTTTCCATCGTATAACTCAAAAGCCATATGATTTATTTTTCGTTGACTTCTGCATACCTTGGGTTCAACATTTTATTGTTTCATTTTTCCAATTCTTACGTTAATATTTTGTTTTGAAAATATATTAACCGGTGCTACATTTTTTTTCTGCCTGTTCAACTCTTCTCTTCTTCAACAGCTCCCTCTCCTCTTGATTGCCTGTCCATTTTTATCACAAAACTTTCATCCATTGTCATAAAATCCTCCATCACTTGCAAGCGATTCTAAACTTTGCCACTACTCATCACAACCGAGGCAACACCCCTCCCGTCCGCCTCTGGCCTCCACCGTGAACAGCTCCCGTCACAGCTTCACGAACTCGACCTCTTGACCGTTCCAATTAACATTCGCCCCTCACAAACCAAACCGACCACCCTGGGTCACCACTGCCGCGTGCCCTGCCACCGCCTCCATGCTACCATCCACCCCAGCCATCTTCGGCCAGCGCCACTCCCCCACCCGCCGAACACCCAAGGCAGCCAAAACCTCCTACACCCACCACCACGTTCCACCCTGACACCGCATAGCCCATCACCCAAGCCCTTCCTCCAGCCGAGCATCTCCATAGCCTTCACCTCGTCCAGAGCCACCACCGACAGCAAACCCCATAGCCACGTCCCTCTGACCGCCATCTTCCCCTTCACTTCACCACCCACCATGCACTCAAGCCCGTGGCCGATCCCGCAACCACCATTCCGAACCACCTAGCCCCGCTGTCGTCTGCCTGTCCCTCCACCTCCGCCTGCCTCGGTTTTGCTTCTTTCTTCTCTTCGCCTCGACCAGCAAAGCAACGTCAACAATTTGAGTTTGTAAGTAGATGTTTATATATTAGTTTAGTGTCATTTGGATATACGTATTATTATATAGATATTTATCTTTATGTATATATGATTTGCAGTTTTCAGTTAGTAGTATAATTTGTTTATGTATTGGGTCTGCATACATTTTTGGTGATAGCTTGTATATATTATAATCAAAATTTGTAAGTTTTCATATGATCTGTTGGGTTCATTTATATAATAAAGTAAGTCTAAATATAAAGTATAAGTTTATTAGCAAGGTTGCATTTGCTGTTCGTATATAAATGTTTATAGTACATATGTTTTAAAAGAAAATATATGTTTATAGTATATCCTATTTTAAGGGAAACTGAAGACTGAACTTGTTCATGTGAAACGTCAGTTTATAGAGGCATAGGCAAGGGCAATAGAATGATATGTGTTTATATATAAACTGTCATCTTATATAATACGAAAATATTGCTAACTTATATAAATCTTTGGGTTGGTCATATATTGATTTGCATAGGATAGTTTAATTAGGTTGGGTATAGACGAGTCTGCATATATAAAATGTATTTTGGTATATTATTTCCTTATAAGTATTTTTGGCGTGTTGTATAAGTTGTTATGGATAATCTGTAGTTTACAGTAAGTTTATACGCGCTTTCAAAATCTTACATTGATTTTATGATAAATATTGACTTTAGATATAATATGTACGTAAAATTTATAGATTAGTTTATATATCTATGCACATGTTTTCAAAATATCTATATATGGATTTATTTTAATACATATCTTTGAGTTGATTTGAAAAAAAAAATATTTTGTAATAATAGCAATTTATATATTCCATCTATATCAGCCATTTGATTCTTTCTCATCGATTTTCGATCTATCAGCTTTGACCGGCACATTCGTGTAAATCTTGCTTCGTTTTGGATTCGTGCTTGGATTCGTTACTTGTCTCATTCCCGTTCATCTCTAGCCTCGAAAGGGGAGCACTCACTCACGATTAACGTTTTTTTATTTATTTAAATTTGATTTCAATTGAAACGACAATTGAAATATACTGCTGTTAGTTAATTACACTGTTGTATATGCTATTATCTGTATCAGTTCACCTGTGACATCTAACACCATTATCTGTTAATTATTTATGCGATGATAATACAGTTTAACTGATAATTGATTGATTGTTGATGTTTATATTGGACGTTAAATTGTTAATGTTAAAATGATAAATAGTATGCAATTGAAATTGATATAGAATAGTTAAATGTTAAATTTGATTAAATGACATTTGTATAATATAACCCCTTTAACTGTTAAATTATTTGACACGTAGGATTTGTTTAAATTCACTTCGAACCACTGAATGTATGTTGTTAAATTGATGATGTATGAAATTTTAATAGATGATAAGTGAAAACCGTAATGTAAAAATCTTTAATCTACATGAAATGATAGTGTAGATTCTAGAAATAATTATATTAATTCGTACAAACAACAATGCGAATTAATTCGGTTATTTCGGGATTATTTGAATTGATTATTGGATTGATATTGGTTGTTGTTATTGTTTGTTTATTTACTTTGACACCATCCCAGTTATCACACTGCAAGTTCCCTTTGTTATGTTTTGATTTTGAATTGAATTGGAATCGGGTTGAAATGATAAATACCCAAATTGAACTTTGACCTAGGATAGGAAATTAAATAAAAACCCGATTGGTCAATAATTTGATTTGAAAATAAACGAAGATTTTATTTGAATAAAGAATATGGTTTTGAAATGAAGTTGAAATTTGAATGTTTGATGAAAGGAAAATGGTAATATTTAATAATCTGAAACAAAAGATTAACAATGTAATCAATGAAAGAATGTTGTTTAATTTGAGAAATTATTGAATTAAGTTTGAAATCATAAAATTAAGTTTGAAATTATTGAACTTTGGAATTATTTAATAATTAAGTTTTGAATTATTTAATAATTAAATAAGATTGAATTATTTAATGATTAAATTGAATTGAATTCTTTAATAAGTTAAATTGAACTTTTGAATAAGTGAATTTTACTTCGTAAATAATTGAAATTGAGTTTTCTTTATTAAGTAAGTTTGGAAAATTATTTAAGAAAGTAAATAAGTGAAATTGAATTTCTTTAACAAGAAATAAAATGTGATTTATTGAAATTAATTAATGTAAGACTTGAAATTTAAAGAATTTGGTTTGACGAATTTAATTTAATTCAAATTGTAAGTTTTGAAATAAGGAAGTTGAATTTGAATAATGGATTTAATGAATTGGAAATTTAATAGAAATTGTTTTGAATGGCAAATTTACTTAATGAATATTGAATGAAATCGATAAATGAATTTAAATTGATTTAAATGTTAAATCAAATTAATTTAAATGATTTCGGAATGAAACTTATATACGAACTTGAGTCGATATTTGAATTGTTTTAAATAAAATCTGAAATTGAATTTGATTAGATTTTGAAATGATAATTTGGAAGTTTTGAAACGTAAATTGTGGAAATTGTTTTAGAAAGACAAATGAAATGTTGATTTGTAAATTCTAATTGGGATTGAAATTGATTTGGTTTTGAAATATATAAGCGACCAATCGGTGTAATAATTACGAAAGTTATTAAAGAGACCGGAGTCGGTTATGGATATACTCTCTATCTAAACCGAAAACCACTTTAATAACTATACGCGGAGTGATGATCCAGAATGAAGTGGTTGGATTGATGTACGTGATGACTGAAGAAAGAGAACGATGATGGATAGCCTTGACACTTGTGTCAAATTGGAAATGACTAAAACAGGAGTTGTGTCGGGCCAATGGAGGATTAGCTACCTCAAGTGGACACACTTCTTCGAACTACTTATACTTGTTGTCGATTGGTGCACCCTTGATTTTGGGAGTGTTGTTTCACGGTGTTGCGGGCGTTGCGGCGTTGCGTTCTCACCAGTCCGGATCAGGCGAACGGTAGTATCACTACCTTGGGTATTGCCTCATGTGCCTTGTCATACTTGTATTCCATTTATACGCGACCACTACGATTTTGATTTGTACCTTTAGTATATGGATTGCCCTCTGGTGACTTCCGGTTTTGGGGAAACTACGGTCTTGTATATGCTTTTGGGAATAAAAATGTGTTAAGGGTGGAATGGGCCATGACTTAACGCTATTTTGATATCTTTACATATTACTGATAGACATTATCTACTTAGCGTACATTACTACCTAGTAGATAGTTTAACGGATCCTTGAAGGATGGTTATTCCAAACATCCTTTAAGTTACTTGTATTTCAATTGCTATTTCACTTGAGTTGGATTTATTAATATAAGAATGTTAATCCTGACTCGAGTGTTTTGTGTTTTGCTTTACGCTCGGGTCAGACTGAGTGGTTCAGCTTTCGAGACTCACCTTTGGAGTTGGAGCTTCGCTTGGAGATCCAGCTATCTATCCAGCTTTCAGATATTCGATGATTCCAGTGATGTATTCTGATTTGTATCTGATGTATCGTATTACTCTTCTGTTGTAAACTCTGATGTATTTTATATATTCATATAGTAGCTTCATGAACTACTATCTCTTTTATTTCCGCTGCACTTATTACTCTGTGTCTGTGATCTGTGATTATTTATTTACTGTATATGTTCAGTTTTGCCAAATTTAAATTAACAACGCAGTATTTTGAGCAATTCAATTCCGGCATGAGTGTCTACCTATACACTTATAATGGATGCGAATGGTCCAAAATATCGGGTCGTTACATGATTGATATAAAATAACACTGTGTTTTAAATATTCTTGGTCAAGATGTTTCAAAAAAGGATGTCAATACATTTATTGAGGCTAGAGTACGTAATACTCTCCAAATGTTAGATAGTCCATTACTTATGGCTACTAGGGCACCAAGGGGTTATGTACTTGTAATTATTGGATAACTGTAGAATGATTCAACTGAGGGTTTCTTATTGGTTAACAATAAATAGGTCAAACATGAAATCTCAATATAACGATGTTACAAGATTCCCTTGACTTGAGAATATTATGGAATTTTTATGTACATACTCCACTTTGATTATAGTTAAACCAAGACATGGTGTAACGATCCGATATTTTCAACCATTCGCATCCATTATAAGTGTATAGGTAGACACTCATGCTGGAGTTGAATTGCTCAAAATACCGCGTTGTAATTAAAATTTGGCAAATCTCAGAGTATGCAGTAAATAAATATAATCACAGATCACAGACACAGAGTAAAATAATGCAGCGGAAGTAAAAGAAATAGTAGTTCATGAAGCTACTATGTAAATATATTAGAGTTACATAAGATACAACATAAGAAATAAAGTACAACAAAAGTCTCAATAAAATAACCAAGTACAAGCTGAGTAGAACAACGGAACCGAAATAGATAGGACAAGACAAGCAGATAATCTCCAGCGATTCAAATCTCCAAGCGAGTGGAAATCCAAATCTGTGAATAACTCAGGCTGACCCGAGCGTAAAGCAAAACACAAAACACTCGAGTCAGGACAATATATACTTATATAATGTAAACCAACTCAAGCGAACTATAATAAGGGTACAAGTAACTTAGAAGATGCTTGGGACCGCCCATCCTCTAAGGATCCGTTAAAATATCTACTATGTAGTAATATTCGATATTATAATAGTGTCTAAATAAGTAAAGTATAATCATATAGAAAATAGCGTTAAGGGGATGGAGAACCTTAACGCGGTCGGATCTTAAAATCATAATCGTGGTAAAGCTCGATATGGTAGGTGAAACGGCACAACTAGGCAATGCCAGGGTAGATATACCAATTACGCACACGGACTGATGGATACGCATAGTAGACACTACCGTTCCACCTCGAACAACACTCCCAAATCGGAGGATGGCCATCTAATCAATCACAAGTAAGAGTATAATATCGAAGAAATGTGTCCGAGAAGAGGTGCTACCTCACTGGTCCGAGATCGCTCCTGTTTTAGCCACCTTATGCCAACTCATGGGAGTTGGGTCCACGTAACATACCTTAAGAACGTCGCCACCATCCTACTTCATTCTGGAATCTCCACCGTGTACACAGTTGCCAAAGTGGTTTTCGGTAAGACAGAGAGTATGTCCATATCCGATCCTGGTCTCTTTAACAACCCAACGTTATTATATCCCGTGGTTATAAGTTTAAAAACAGTTTATACTTCAAAATAGAATATCATTTCAAATCCAAATCTTTATCAAAATAAAGATTAAATCAATTCCAAACCATTTCCATATTTTTAAAATATCATATCATTTCAAAACTTCATTTCAAATCATTTTAATATTCCAAATATCATTTGAGTTCAAATCTAAATATTCAACTTTAAATACCTTTTAAATTTAAAGGTATACTTCATTTATTATCATTTCAAGTCACCTTTTAAATAGTTTATATTCCAATCAAATAATTCATTTAAACCTTTTAAAAGTGTAATTATTATATTTTCAAATCAAATATTCAATTTCCAAAGTTTCAAACCATTCTGAGTTCGTTTACTAGGTCAAAAACCCTAATTATTAAAATTTCAGCATTTCACAGCATTTAAAAACAACTACTATAAGTTATATTTGAAAACATTTTTAATTCAGCAAAGACAACACTTAAAACTGATGTTAAAACTCAGTTTTAGTTGAATTATAGTTCAAAACAGAAAAGACAGCATTTCAGAAGTGCTGCGGTAGTTCAGATTTCAAAACAAGGGTTAAATTTGATTTCAACATAGACTGCAGACCATTATAGCATTTCCAGAGAATGCTATAATAGTCCTGAGTTCAATATTAGCCTATAAGTTCAACTACAGCAACTACAACATTCCAGAAATGCTGTAATAGCTCCTTTTTACACAATTTTAGTTCAAAACAGAATCTATAGCATTTCTGAATGCTATTAAAAGTTAATTTCATGTGTTAGTGTATTTCCAGCAATTAAATAACTTTAATTTAAAACACACATTTTTAAAATCATATTTTAACATTTAAAATGTTCATTTACATATCATTTAACATATATCTTTTCACAATAAATTTCTTAAATCAAATCCAATTTTCAACAATTTACTTAATAAATTTTAGTGTAAAAGTGTCCAATTCTTCACATTTCAACAAATAAACTTAACACTTCAAATTTAAATTACCATTTCACAATTTAACTAAATTTCCAATTTTATTTAATTAACTTAAACCTTTAATTAAAACCAAATTTCACATTTCCTAGTCAAGTTATATTTTAAAAGATCACTTTTAATCATTCATTTATTTAACCACTTAAATTCATAGAAAAATCAATAATACTTTAATAAATCACTTACATTCAAATTTAATCAAATTATCATATTTACCATTTCCAAATAAAATTTAATATCCATTTTATTTATATAACTTAAATATCATTTTTAACCAAAATTCCAAATTTCCAACTTAAGTTATATTTCAAAAAATCTAGTTGAACTATTCATTAATTACATTTTTAACACATAGAAAATTCATAATTTCTTTAATTCAAAATATTTCAAAATCTGTTTAAATCAAATTTCATAAATTTATATTTTTAAAATACTTAAAAATATTCAAAACACTTTATAAAATAACCACGGGCCTGTATATAGTTTTCTAGCCTAGGTCAAGTGATACGGATATGTATCATTTCAATCCGCAGCTTAAAAAGAAAAATCCGGGTTCTATCATTCAAACCCGCAATCCCAAGTTATAATAAATTAAATAAAAACCATTCAGGCCTATCATTTCAGCCCATAACGATTTTTCCCTATTCTAAAGTCCGTTCGGATATGTATCATTTCAACCCATAGTGATTCTAATCTACAGGGAACTTGCAATGGTGATAACAGATACAAATAACAGAATAACATTAAATAACAGTAACATATGATATATCAGGTGTAATAACAGGTGTGAACATCATATGATAAAATATAGTCAAGTATAACATGATAATATATTTCTACAGATTCACAGGGTGTCAATTTACTAGTTATATAGGTACATATTGTCTGGTGAGAATAACTCACCTGTTTGTGCTGGAGATATCAAAACCAATGACACAATGGAAACAAAAGCACGATGACAAGACTACGGACTTGAGTGGAGAGCAAGATCCAAAGCTACAACTCTTGTATTACAACCCAAAACATACATCAAAACAAACACAATTTCAACGCACTTGAAATGGAATAACTTTTAAATGAAAAGAGATTTGAATGTCAAATCTTTTGCCTTGTTTTCTACAATGCTTTGCAAGGCCTAGGGGTTTATTTAGGTCAGGTTTGACATGACTTTGGCTCAGGTTTGATCATAGGAATGCATGGCATAAAGGCTAGAACATGTGGCGGAAGTTACAACACAAGAATATCAAGAGACTAGGCAACATAGTGGAGTTTGGTTCAACTTTTGGCTCGGTCTATGGGTCAAATGGCTCGGCCATCATATGGTACAGGTCTGGACAGAGGTTTGGGTGATGAGTAGCAGCAGCCAAAGGTCATGTAGCAAGTGGAGGTGGTGGCTAAGGGGTGGCCAAAGCAAGATATGGAGGGTAGGTGATGATATGTGTGGTCTAGGCAATGTTTTGTGGAGTTTTGTGGTGATGGCTTCAAGTGGAAGGTCATGGCCTGTCTTGGTCAAAGGGAAGGGAGTGTTTGCTGTAGTATATGGAGGAGGTGATGATGGGGATGAAGGTGTTGGAGGTGGTGGCCGTGGCTATGGAGAAGAGGCCATGCAAATAGAAGAGAGAAACAAGGCAAAATAGCATAGAAAAAGTAAGAAAAAGTAGAAAGAAGAGAGGGATTTACCAAAAATTTTTGCAAGATGGAGGCCATGATTTTTTTAGGGTTTAGAAGCTTTGAAAATTCATGAATAACATGAGGAAGTCGGCTGAAAAAGATTGGGGGAATAGAACAGCAAAAATAAAATAAAAGATGTATTGATTGAAAAAGAAACGGTAGAATTCAAAAGGACTAAGCACACAAAAGGTATCAAACTCTTCATATATCTTTAATTCCTTTTTATAACTTTATATTTCTGGAAATGATAATAATCCCAGATAAAATTTCGAAATTTTATCAAAATATAATAATTTATATAAATATTTATCAATCATATAAAGTTAAATTAAGAAAATAGCTAAAAATAGTAAACTAGTCTAGAAAATTTGAAATTGAATAGAATAAATTTTAGCAAAATTCATATGAGCTTGTAATATATTTCTAAACATAAATAATAACATAAAATAAAAATATATTCACAAAATAAATATTTAAAATTTAATTTACATATAATTTTTAATGAAGAAAATAGCAGAAAATAAGGAAACAGCCTTTAAAAATAGGAAATCATCATAGTAAATTTTGGAAAAATTCTATTATTATTTTTGAAAATATTTAGAGATGAAAATATACATAAATTAACATATTGACACATATTAAAATAAAATATAACAAAGAAAAAGTAATTTATACAATTTAAAATAGACAAAATTGTTAAATAAACAGTTTATACTAAAAAAATTGAAATGTACATAACTTTTACATTTTAACTCCGTTTTCAACGAAACGAAAAGTAGTGTTCAAGTTATTAAATCTATTTTCATAATAAAAGATAAAATTTAAAATTTCAAACTATTTAAAATTTAAATTTAAAAGTCAAAGTTTTACTATTTTAACCAAAATTCACTTTTCTGGAAATATTAAATTTAGTCATATTTGGAATTCTAATCCACATACAAAATCAAACTTTTTATATTTACAATAACAAAATTTATTCTTTTCATAAATAAAGCTTTTAAATCTGGAAATCAATTTAAAAATAATTGTAAAATACAGGGTTGTTACACTCTCCCCCACTCAAAACTTTTCGTCCCCGAAAAGGAACGAGGTACGGGAAAGCACAGAAAAAGATAGAATGAATAGAATTAAGACAAGGTGATAAGAAAATTGGAATTACACCTGATAACTATTGTTATAGGTAAGTTTAACAAGATGGAGGTGATCAAATCAAGAATATAAGCACGAAAAAATCCTCTAGAGTCTGAATCTCCCTTTTCACTTGACCAACGGTCTATAAATGGAAAAACAGTGTTCAGATCCAGATGAGTAACAAAGATTATCAAAGATTACAGAAAGATTTCTAAACAGACTGGTATAAGCAATAGCCTTTCCATTCTGTAACAAGATAAGAGAAATAAGGACAACCAAAAGATAGTTTGAAAAACAAAATAAGATATAGATTTGTAACCATAATGTTTTGAAATCATAAAAATTTAGAGATGTTTATCGTTTGGAAATCATACTACTAAAATCATAAGACTTTGGACATGTTATTCTTAAAAAAAACATGATACTTAGAAAATCATAACACCCTAAAAAAAATAATCTTCATTTAAACCATTTTAATCCAAGATCAAACAATATTCATTTTACAGTTGTAACATTTCTAAGTTCATTCAATTATAAAAATTTCCAAAACATTGTATTTTCAAACGGCAGCACTTATAAAATGCTATAGTAAATATATTAGTATTTCAAATCAGTTTTATTCCAGAAATATTCATTTGGATATCTTTTAACTTAAGACTTATTAAAACATACTTTTATGAATGGAATATCCAAATAAACTATACTACATTTATTAAGTCAAAAGTTCATTATTTTTCTTAGCTCTTCATTTAACAAATAACCTAACACTTTATTTAAAATTCCCATTTCATAAATAGATATTCCTTCAATAAGTTACACTTAAAATTTCCATTTGAAAACCAAATTCTCAATTATCAAATTTAGTGATGTTAAAATACATTTTAACTATCATAATTATTCATTTTTCAAGACATATCAATTTCATACATAAAATATTTATCATAGCAAATATAACAATCAAATTTCTTTACACATTTATTCATTTAGACATCAATTAAACTATGAATTCAAGTTAAATAAACTTTATTACAAAATGTCCAATTCCAATGTATTTTATTTTATCTATTCAAAGATACATTATTTATTATACAACATATTCATTTCAGGAAATAACCATTATTAAAATTCCTAGGTTAGACTTAAGGTTCCATATTAAATCAAATTTGATTATTAAGTTATTTAAATAAAATCTCTTTAAATTCCTTTTTCACTATTTACCTCTGTTAATCTTTTATAACTAAAATTTAAGTGTATAAAATTTATTATAACCACTCAAATTTTATTTATAAAATCCTTTTTATATTGTATATTATCCAATTACATTGTTAACTTCTAAAAAAATTTAAGGTAAGTTATATTTGAATGCAATTGTATTATACAAATAAAACTTTCCAATTCAATTATCTCAAGTTTGAATCATTTATTCAAAAAAAATTAATTTTTCTTTTTATAACTGCAATTATTCTTTAAGATGAAATTTAATAATTAATTTTCTGGTTTCCTTCAAACCAGTTAGAGATAAATAAATATATGTACATAATAGTCAAATCAATTTAGATCATATATCTATATATATTATAAATCAAATCATATTTAGAAATTCAAATAAATTAAATCTTTCAAAACAAAGCTGTAGTAAGACTACAGAACGGTCTCTTCAGTTCAAAACTCGAAAATGAATGTCGATGATGCTGCAGTCATCACCGAAATTATTTTCCAGCGACAAAGAGAAGAGCACTTAATTTTTAAACTTTAAAATCCTTTAGAGACAAATTTTTATTCAAAAATACTTTAAATAATATCCTTCTAAAAATTTTAAACACAAGGTTTGAAATCCATCGGAAATTAAATTCTTTAAATTTCTTGTTTTAAATTCATTTCAGTTCCCAAATAAATTTATAAACAACTATTTATAAATTGATTTGTAGAACAATAAATGATAAATCAAGTATTATCATTTCAAATAATCAATTTAAATCAATTTATTAAGTTCCATAAAATTATATATCCAAATTTATTTTATTAACCAATTTTTTTTTTAAATAATATTGTGTCAGTTTGTTCTTTCAAAGTGTTTTAGAAATCCTATCGATAGCGTTGATCAGACGAATCGATCGGAAACCCAAATCAACATCAACAACTCAAACAACACAATCTATAAAACAAAACATAGATTTACAAGTACAATTTAAAAGGTTGGAGATAGTTTAGAAACAAAAGACAAGATGGTTAAACAGAGTAGAGAGATGGGAAAGCTTAGATAAATCGCGGACAACCTTAACCGGGTCAACCGTGACTTAATGAATAAGATCAAATGTGGATTTTCGGGGGTAAATCTACATTCGATCTCAAGAGATAGAGTTTGGAATAACAAAAGATATTAGCATCTAAATCAAGGATAGATATAAACCTCTGGTGAATCGATGCAAATTTGTAAAGGAGTTTCCCCCTTTACCAGAAAATTAGAATATTGGCGAGACAGCCAATTCACTATAAAGATCATTCGAAGTGGAGTTATGTGATACTCCAAAGTCAAAAGAAGATGAATAGTGAGGGACAAGAATGAATTTTGGAACCGCAGGGAACGTTCCAAAAATTCAAAGGAAATTCGAATCAAGAGGAAAAGATTCAAACTCGAACGAAAGTGATTCTGTAAATAAATTTACCATACATTCTAAGTTTTGCCTCAAAGCCAAAGCTCTGATACCAACTGTAACGATCCGATATTTTCAACCATTCGCATCCATTATAAGTGTACAGGTAGACACTCATGCCGGAGTTGAATTGCTCAAAATACCGCGTTGTAATTAAAATTTGGCAAATCTCAGAGTATGCAGTAAATAAATATAATCACAGATCACAGACACAGAGTAAAATAATGCAGCGAAAGTAAAAGAAATAGTAGTTCATGAAGCTACTATGTAAATATATCAGAGTTACATAAGATACAACATAAGAAATAAAGTACAACAAAAGTCTCAATAAAATAACCAAGTACAAGCTGAGTAGAACAACGGAACTGAAATAGATAGGACAAGACAAGCAGATAATCTCCAGCGATTCAAATCTCCAAGCGAGTGGAAATCCAAATCTGTGAATAACTCAGGCCAACCCGAGCGTAAAGCAAAACACAAAACACTCGAGTCAGGACAATATATACTTATATAATGTAAACCAACTCAAGCGAACTGTAATAAGGGTACAAGTAACTTAGAAGATGCTTGGGACCGCCCATCCTCTAAGGATCCGTTAAAATATCTACTATGTAGTAATATTCGCTATTATAATAGTGTCTAAATAAGTAAAGTATAATCATATAGAAAATAGCGTTAAGGGGATGGAGAACCTTAACGCAGTCGGATCTTAAAATCATAATCGTAGTAAAGTTCGATATGGTAGGTGACACGGCACAACTAGGCAATGCCAGGGTAGATATACCAATTATGCACACGGACTGATGGATACGCATAGCAGCCACTACCGTTCCACCTCGAACAACACTCCCAAATCGGAGGATGGCCATCTAATCAATCACAAGTAAGAGTATAATATCGAAGAAATGTGTCCGAGAAGAGGTGCTACCTCACTGGTCCGAGATCGCTCCTGTTTTAGCCACCTTATGCCAACTCATGGGAGTTGGGTCCACGTAACATACCTTAAGAACGTCGCCACCATCCTACTTTATTCTGGAATCTCCACCGCGTACACAGTTGCCAAAGTGGTTTTCGGTAAGACAGAGAATATGTCCATATCCGATCCCGGTCTCTTTAACAACCCAACGTTATTATATCCCGTGGTTATAAGTTTAAAAACAGTTTATACTTCAAAATAGAATATCATTTCAAATCCAAATATTTATCAAAATAAAGATTAAATCAATTCCAAACCATTTCCATATTTTTAAAATATCATATCATTTCAAAACTTCATTTCAAATCATTTTAATATTCCAAATATCATTTGAGTTCAAATCTAAATATTCAACTTTAAATACCTTTTAAATTTAAAGGTATACTTCATTTATTATCATTTCAAGTCACCTTTTAAATAGTTTATATTCCAATCAAATAATTCATTTAAACCTTTTAAAAGTGTAATTATTATATTTTCAAATCAAATATTCAATTTCCAAAGTTTCAAACCATTCTGAGTTCGTTTACTAAGTCAAAAACCCTAATTATTAAAATTTCAGCATTTCACAGCATTTAAAAACAACTGCTATAAGTTATATTTGAAAACATTTTTAATTCAGCAAAGACGGCACTTAAAACTGCTGTTAAAACTCAGTTTTAGTTGAATTATAGTTCAAAACAGAAAAGACAGCATTTCAGAAGTGCTGCGGTAGTTCAGATTTCAAAACAAGGGTTAAATTTGATTTCAACATAGACTGCAGACCATTATAGCATTTCCAGAGAATGCTATAATAGGCTTGAGTTCAATATTAGCCTATAAGTTCAACTACAGCAACTACAGCATTCCAGAAATGCTGTAATAGCTCCTTTTTACACAATTTTAGTTCAAAACAGAATCTATAGCATTTCTGAATGCTATTAAAAGTTAATTTCAGGTGTTAGTGTATTTCCAGCAATTAAATAACTTTAATTTAAAACACATAAACATTTTTAAAATCATATTTTAACATTTAAAATGTTCATTTACATATCATTTAACATATATCTTTTCACAATAAATTTCTTATAATCAAATCCAATTTTCAACAATTTACTTAATAAATTTTAGTGTAAAAGTGTCCAATTCTTCACATTTCAACAAATAAACTTAACACTTCAAATTTAAATTACCATTTCACAATTTAACTAAATTTCCAATTTTATTTAATTAACTTAAACCTTTAATTAAAACCAAATTTCACATTTCCTAGTCAAGTTATATTTTAAAAGATCACTTTTAATCATTCATTTATTTAACCACTTAAATTCATAGAAAAATCAATAATACTTTAATAAATCACTTACATTCAAATTTAATCAAATTATCATATTTACCATTTCCAAATAAAATTTAATATCCATTTTATTTATATAACTTAAATATCATTTTTAACCAAAATTCCAAATTTCCAACTTAAGTTATATTTCAAAAAATCCAGTTGAACTATTCATTAATTACATTTTTAACACATAGAAAATTCATAATTTCTTTAATTCAAAATATTTCAAAATCTGTTTAAATCAAATTTCATAAATTTATATTTTTAAAATACTTAAAAATATTCAAAACACTTTATAAAATAACCACGGGCCTGTATATAGTTTTCTAGCCTAGGTCAAGTGATACGGATATGTATCATTTCAATCCGCAGCTTAAAAAGAAAAATCCGGGTTCTATCATTCAAACCCGCAATCCCAAGTTATAATAAATTAAATAAAAACCATTCAGGCCTATCATTTCAGCCCATAACGATTTTTCCCTATTCTAAAGTCCGTTCGGATATGTATCATTTCAACCCATAGTGATTCTAATCTACAGGGAACTTGCAATGGTGATAACAGATACAAATAACAGAATAACATTAAATAACAGTAACATATGATATAACAGGTGTAATAACAGGTGTGAACATCATATGATAAAATATAGTCAAGTATAACATGATAATATATTTCTACAGATTCACAGGGTGTCAATTTACTAGTTATATAGGTGCATATTGTCTGGTGAGAATAACTCACCTGTTTGTGCTGGAGATATCAAAACCAATGACACAATGGAAACAAAAGCACGATGACAAGACTACGGACTTGAGTGGAGAGCAAGATCCAAAGCTACAACTCTTGTATTACAACCCAAAACATACATCAAAACAAACACAATTTCAACGCACTTGAAATGGAATAACTTTTAAATGAAAAGAGATTTGAATGTCAAATCTTTTGCCTTGTTTTCTACAATGCTTTGCAAGGCCTAGGGGTTTATTTAGGTCAGGTTTGACATGACTTTGGCTCAGGTTTGATCATAGGAATGCATGGCATAAAGGCTAGAACATGTGGCGGAAGTTACAACACAAGAATATCAAGAGACTAGGCAACATAGTGGAGTTTGGTTCAACTTTTGGCTCGGTCTATGGGTCAAATGGCTCGGCCATCATCTGGTACAGGTCTGGACATAGGTTTGGGTGATGAGTAGCAGCAGCCAAAGGTCATGTAGCAAGTGGTGGTGGTGGCTAAGGGATGGCCAAAGCAAGATATGGAGGGTAGGTGATGATATGTGTGGTCTAGGCAATGTTTTGTGGAGTTTTGTGGTGATGGCTTCAAGTGGAAGGTCATGGCCTGTCTTGGTCAGAGGGAAGGGAGTGTTTGCTGTAGTAGATAGTGGAGGTGATGATGGGGATGAAGGTGTTGGAGGTGGTGGCCGTGGCTATGGAGAAGAGGCCATGCAAATAGAAGAGAGAAACAAGGCAAAATAGCATAGAAAAAGTAAGAAAAAGTAGAAAGAAGAGAGGGATTTACCAAATTTTTTTGCAAGATGAAGGCCATGATTTTTTTTAGGGTTTAGGAGCTTTGAAAATTTGTAAATAACATGAGGAAGTCGGCTGAAAAAGATTGGGGGAATAGAACAGCAAAAATAAAATAAAAGATGTATTGATTGAAAAAGAAACGGTAGAATTCAAAAGGACTAAGCACACAAAAGGTATCAAACTCTTCATATATCTTTATTTCCTTTTTATAACTTTATATTTCTGGAAATGATAATAATCCCAGATAAAATTTCGAAATTTTATCAAAATATAATAATTTATATAAATATTTATCAATCATATAAAGTTAAATTAAGAAAATAGCTAAAAATAGTAAACTAGTCTAGAAAATTTGAAATTGAATAGAATAAATTTTAGAAAAATTCATATGAGCTTGTAATATATTTATAAACATAAATAATAACATAAAATAAAAATATATTCACAAAATAAATATTTAAAATTTAATTTACATATAATTTTTAATTAAGAAAATAGCAGATAATAGGGAAACAGCCTTTAAAAATAGGAAATCATCATAGTAAATTTTGGAAAAATTCTATTATTATTTTTGAAAATATTTAGAGATGGAAATATACATAAATTAACATATTGACACATATTAAAATAAAATATAACAAAGAAAAAGTAATTTATACAATTTAAAATAGACAAAATTGTTAAATAAACAATTTATACTAAAAAAATTGAAATGTACATAACTTTTACATTTTAACTCCGTTTTCAACGAAACGAAAAGTAGTGTTCAAGTTATTAAATCTATTTTCATAATAAAAGATAAAATTTATAATTTCAAACTATTTAAATTTTAAATTTAAAAGTCAAAGTTTTACTATTTTAACCAAAATTCACTTTTCTGGAAATATTAAATTTAGTCATATTTGGAATTCTAATCCACATACAAAATCAAAGTTTTTATATTTACAATAACAAAATTTATTCTTTTCATAAATAAAGCTTTTAAATCTGGAAATCAATTTAAAAATAATTGTAAAATACAGGGTTGTTACACATGGCGACCATCGAGCGACTATAGTTGGGTTTCAATAAAAGATAAAAAGTGAAGCACTATTCGATAGAGAATTCATTTCTTCGGTTGTATGAGATTAGTATCATGGCCAACTCAAAGTCAAAATCTCTAGCAAACTTGGAATGGTAACAGTAAATGCTATTATTGAACCAACGACTTTTATAGACTAAACAGTTGAATGTGGATATTTTGGAATTTTGATCGATACCAAACTCTATATATCCTAAACTGATATAGTGTTGATGAAGATAACATGTGTAAATTTTTATCACTATGGTACTGTTTGAGGTGATTTAAAATATGAATTTATCAAAAAAATCTATAAGCAATGAATTCAACGAAATTGTCACACCGCTGGCTAAGGTAATGTATGAACGATAATATTTGAATTGTAATTAATATTAACCGCCGACTAAATTCACAACTCTAAGTCACAAAACTATATTTTTCATTTCTCCGAAATACCACATGATTTAATTAGTTTATAAAGTGTTATGAATTAATTAAATTAATTAATATTAAATAAATATTAATGTTTTGTTGTTTGGGTATTATCTGTAAATGGGGTAGCTCCTAGAAATTTTTTGAGTGCTATTAGTAATTATTTGGATGTACTTATAAATGTTATATATGCACATATCGGTATACGATATCGATATATATTTAAACATGCTTTAAACATAATTAATTACTTAACGAGCTTTGAGATTATTTTTTGGACCCATATAGGAACAAAGTATGGTCAACCATAGGGATGTCAGAATGAGTCTAAATTTGGATCTTGGTCTAAGTTGAATTGGTAAGAGGGAATGAGTAAAAAGGTGGTAGACTTTATCTCCCTTTTCTCTCTATAAATACCAAGACATTCACTCTCATTTCATTCTTCTTGTTCCTCTCCTTTCTGCCACCACCTCTAGCTCTACTCAACCTTGGTCGAACTCATTTTCACCCATACAACATCAAATACAAATAAAGCACAGAGGTTAATTTTATTTTAGCAATTCGAATGGTGGTTAAAGCAATCCAGGGGCCTATTCACAAGTCGAAGTGTCACAAAAGACAGGATCCATTCGGGTATAATTCATATTTTACATTACACATTCATATATGCTCACCCATGACCTATGTGGATGTATGTGATATATTTTAATTGTTATTGAATTTTATTATAGTTTAAAATTGTTATAAATGTTGTATTATAAATAAAATTCAAATTTATATATATAATAAAATTTTGATCTATTTATTTTGACCATATATAATATATGTATGTTAATACTTCATACGGATTATATTTTATGTGATACTATATATATATAATTATTTATGTTTGACTATGATTTAAATATGTATATTTTATATTTTTAATTTTTTTTTGTATATTTATCTATAAAAAAATTATGTGATTATTAACTCACGACCGATAAAATAAAGTAAAATTTATTGTTGGCCATGCATATATATATATATATATGGTGTACAATATAAAATTAGATTCAAAATATATATTTAGTCTATTAAATTAAGATAATTTATTATAATAATAAATTTATAGATTTAATATATTATAATATAATTAACATTAAAATTTGAATTTTGTACAAATACCGGTATATCATTTTAAATAGTAAAATACTATTTAAATATAAATATTTTAACTAAGTTAATTTTATCTTTAAATTAAGATGTTTTGATGTTTACTTAGTCAAGAAGATAAAATTTTGAATTTATTTTTGTTGATTATTTTTCGATTATTACACACACAACGCATACATATTTAATACTAATCGTGTTCCTCTCCTCTAGAGAAGAACTCTCTTGTAAAGAGGGACTCTACAATAATGATAAAAAGGATTTGACACTATTTCCAATTCTGGTTCCTATGTTTAAAATGGTTACATCATGATTTAGAGGCATCTCTATGAATTTTGGAAACATTTGCTACCACTAAAACACCATGTCTAAGTTGAGAGAGGAAAGCAATTTGTGGTTATTTTCGAAAGCAACTGAATACGATTTGTTCTAAATGGATCTGAGATTTAGGGTTCCAATGAATGCCAACGAGCATGATAACGATGGCAAACCAAAAGGATGGAATGAAAATAATGGGCTAACAATGCATTAGGCTTATTTGAACACTATCCGATTAATGATAGGAAGGGTTGTGATGCTACGACGAATGATTTCATTTTGCTTAGATGGCTATTGTTGATGATGGATGGACTAAAATGCTATTAGCAGCGGTTTAAGTAGCTTGGAAATTTAATGTACAAAGATGTATTTTAAGTTTATTTTCTACAATATATAAGCCTGTTATTGCTGGGTTAGGTTATATGATTGTACTATGTAATTTTATATTAACAGCAATAAAGGGAACCCATTTTCAATGCACACACACAAGTATAAACTTAATTTTATAATTATATGGCAATATATATATGTATATACGTATGTCTAAACTATATGTACATCTAATACTATTAATACTTGTATACAAACCATATAGTCATGTACTAATATAATACTTTATTTAAATATGTATATACTTAGGCATTTTATATTCTGATATGCATATAAATTTATCATATTTATATGTGAGCATAATATATATGTATATACAATAAATATAAATTTCAATATCTATATGTATATATGTATGGTTATACACATTCTTTTATATATGTTATCATGTTAGAGTGTGAATATATCTAATATATTCAAAATAAATATTAAATAAATTTAATTAATATGATTAATTAAATAAATATAAAATATGATTTTTTATATATAGATTGGATCTAATTCTAATTAATATACTACATAGGCATATTAAGCTTCAAATAGAGAATTTTCAAAATTTACATGTTTCATTGGCTGTCAAACGGGCTAGTTCCAACAATGGTATCAGAGCATGTAACACCTCATAAAAATTAATAATTAATTAATTAATAATAATAAGGCTAAAAATGTAAATTTTGTAAATGTTGGAATTCGGCCGTGGAAGTCCCACCATTGCTTTCGTGGTGATTTTCTGATCAATTTTCATATATAAAGTTTTATAATCGGTGTTCACACGAAAAAGTTATTGATATTTGATGTTTTCAAGTTTAAAATAATTCGAATGGAATTCAAATTCAAATATTAAATTAGGGTTAATATTTGAAAGGTAAAACATTAATAAATATGTTAACGTTGATTAGAAATTGAGGTTTAAAGAAATGCTGAAATAAACGTTAACCTTAAAAATAAATAAGGAATTAAATACAATTAAAAAGATAACATTTAATACGTTCCAAAAATGCTAGGACCGGTCGACCAGTGAATAATGTGGCGAATAGATTTTTGTGAGGCGTGAATGGTCCGGATTTTATTATTTTAAACCGACCTAAATTCGAAGGTTCTTTGCTTTTTAACTACTATGAATAAAAGGCTATATCTCTCACTTTTATTCATAAATTATTTAGAACCACAACGGAGCTCTGTCAATTTCTTTTATACGATTCAAAATTTCTTATGGTTTTCAGGGAATGATTTTAGATTTAATATTAGATTTCTAATTCTACTCTTCTCCAATCCCTAAAATTCTGAATTTAATTCATATACAATCCAATTGTTGTATATTTCAAATGGAAGAAGTCTGAAAAGAGATTAGAGGTAGACGTAAGCAAATACAAAAGAGAGATAGGAACCATTTGTAAGTGAAAATATTAGTTTTTCTCATTTTGTAGTAATCATATAGTATAAGTTGGATTGGATATATGCCTTGGAGAATTTTGTTCACGAAACACCAACTAAAACCATAAAATTCCCCTAAAGTGAAATCTTAATTCTTATGTTATTGGAATCTCAATTATTCTATATCAAAATAGCAAAATTTGTATAGGTATTGCAATTTGAATATTTTACATTCTATTCTACTTCTGACTTTTCTCTTTTGATGCGATTGAGGGTTCTAAAAAGAAAATAAGCTTGCCTACTTCTGTAATTTTGGTATGACTCTCCTTTTCATTATATATATATATATAAATCGAATAGAGTATAAAAGGGTTTGAATTGTGAGTTCCATTGGTGATGATTCTACTATATTGATATAGAATAAGTTGGTAATTGATTCCATTTTCTTATGCAAGTCTGTCATTAGGCTAAGGATGTTAGCTAATTTGTATAGTTATTGTTTGGAGTTAGACTTATATAAATTGGAAGTTTGACATTTAATACGATCACTATAGGCCGTAAAATCTTCGCATGCTTAGAATTATTTAGTTACGTGTGTATTAGCTTATAAATAATGTATAATTAATAACATATTAATCACATAACATAAATAGGTTAATAACTAGTATTAAAACCCCTTAGAAAAGAAGTTGAGGTAATTATGGAAAATAATTTGTAATTAAAGGCGGAATAAGGAGATTTCCTTAAAAGGACTTAATGCGAAATATGGTGAGGCATATATGGTAGTATTTTAGGAGAGTGGAAATTATGACTAAGTTATAGGGATGTGGGATTAGTTAAAAACACATAGAAGTCTGCCCAACTAATCTGGCAACCAGTATTGTGACTTTGAGACTAATATGAGATATCACCTATAATAAGTATGCGAGGTTAGTACCAATTTTGTAGGGTAAGTCTATCCAATTAATCTAGCTACCAACACCGACTAATAGACAGACTAATGTGAGACAGCATGGTCTGGATAATGGTTCATAATGCGTGGACCTGCTTCTGGGTCGACGGTATTAAGTGGCTATTGTAGAGTCCGCCTCCTTCCTACTTAAGAAGTATTAAATGGTCAGGGTTATCTTTTAAGCATGGTAGTGGGAAATCTTGGAAAGGGTCTGCTTTAGATTCGAGATATTTAGTGGCCATTGTAGGGTCTGCCTCTTGCCAAAAAGAAACATATGAGTCACTTACCGAAAGGGAAGAAAGATTAGTAAGAGAACAAGAGAAAGAGATTCTTCAAGAAAAAGAAGGTGATAAAATGGAAATGGAAGAAGCGTAAGAAAAGGAAGAGGAGGAGGAAATGGATACATCTCTTAAAAGTTATGACAAACCACCTCGCTATTCAAACAAATAAATTATTAGAAATCAAGAGAATCTTCTTAATAATCAAAAGATGCTTAAGTGTTCATGTAGTAAGAAATTCACTAACCTCTCAAATAAAGTTGACGAATACTTTGGGAAGATAATGAGATAGCTTGGTGGAAATTCTTCTTCATCATCTTAGATATGATTAGCTATTTTGGTATTTTCTAGTTTTATTTATTTCGTTTCTTCGTATTTTTCATTATGTTTATGTATCTCTCTATTTTATTAAGGAAATTTTCTTAGAAAATAAATTTTGTTGTCAATCATATCCTTTTGTTTTTTGGAATCATAAACTAAAATAATATAAAATATAAACAAAATATAAAACAAAAATAAAAACATGCAGTTTACTTCGTGTATATCGACATACCCTACATACATATGTCGATATATTATGGTATTTTCATATTTTAAATTTCAAAAAGATTAGTTATTTTAATTGGAGAGATTAGTTTTTAATCCATCTCGTTATCACTATAAAATTATATTTCTTCTAGAAAAACTCACAAATCAATTCATCTTCTTATTTTATTCCTCTTTATACATCTTTGTCACAAAAAAAGGAATTCAAACATCAATTTTTCATGACAAAAACAAAGTGACTATGTAACAACCCGAAATTTAACCCATAATAATTAATTAGTTAATTAACGAATTAATTAAATGATAAAATAACTTTGTGAACTTATCATAATTGATCCATGGGAGTTGCACCATTGTGTCCGTGTTAATTTTCTGGTCAATTTCCATATATAGAACGTCATAATCCGAGCTAGTATGGAGGAGAAACGAAATAAACAAGGAAACAATATATATATATATATATATGGGCTAGGTCGACCAGGAGGTCGACCTAACCATCACCTAGGTCGACCGGCCGGCAGACCTAGGGGGTGAAGGTTGACCTCGACCCGCCCAATGTATGAAGTGAAGTAAAAAAAATTGAGGCGGTGCGATTTTTACACGTCTATTTCATTATTTTAGCCCATTTAGTCCCTTCGTGCTTTCATCCGATGGCTCCTATTCAGCCTATGACGTGGTTGCATCCTATTCAATTTCCCAATCCAACGGTCTGAGATCCACTTCTACTCCTATAAATAAGACCCTGAGCCTAACACTTTTTCTCATCTAGATTTTCTCTGCTTGGGTTCACCTTTTCAGGAAGAACCCTAAAAGGAATAATTTTCCAAGGAGAGAATCCTTTTAATAAAAATATTTTAATACCCTCAAGTGGAACCGGGAAGACCAAAAGGGAAGAGCTTAGGACCACAGGTGAGTGATTGTAATTATTTCAGATTTCTTTAAGTAATTAAAAATAATAGGGTTTTCAATAGTTGTAGTTTTACTACGATTTTTGGAATAACTTTTTTAGTAGTTTATTTACAGTTTTTAGCATTATTTTCAGTCTATTTCTTTTAGCTATTATTTTCAGTTAATTTTAGTTTATTTCCGTTAATTATAGCTTTTCCATTTATTTACAGTATTTTAATTTATTTACTGTTATTTATGCGTTATTTACAACTTTTCCCTACGCTTTGGATTTTCTTCTATTTTCAGTTTTCTTTTATTTCTCCTTCTTCTTCGCGTATGGACTAGAATAGATTAAATGCGAATATAGATTAAAATTATAAGAATATTGAAATAACGGAAGATAAGGTGTAAATTCTAAAGACTGTAATAAAAATGGAATTAAGACTGAAATTGAGCCTAATTATGATATTAATGTTAGAATTTGACTAATTAAAGATAATTAGCCTAGTTATAACTTAGAATTATAACTAAAAAGAGTATAAGATGAAAGAAGCTTATTTTTACACTTAGACATTGGGTTAAGTAATAAGCATGATTATAATGTATGTTATAATAAGAAATAGAATAGAGTGAGGCTTATTTTAAGACTTAGGATAAATTAATAAGCTCAGATAGTAAGAACAAAAGTAAAGGCTTATTTAAATAATTTATCTAAGTTAATAAGCAAAGAATTAAAGTAGGACCTGTACCAAATAACGTTCCCCTATTATTTCTATGGACACGGTGTTTCACATAACCCTGAAGTGAAACGAGGTGTCTCACATAACCCTGAAGTGAGATGAGGTGTCTCACATAATCCTGAAATGAGACGAGAGGCACACTTATCTTAATAACGGTAGTAAATGGTCAATATGTTGAAGTCCAAATCATGGGGATTTGGGCAAGGGGCGCAACTAGATATTGTTTGGATGACTGGCAAATGCCAACAGCATTTCCCCTATTATTTCTATGGACACGGTGTTTCACGTAACCTTGAAGTAAAACGAGGTGTCTCACATAACCCAGAAGTGAACACAACCCTGAAGTGAAACGAGGTGTCTCACGTAACCCTAAAGTGAGACGAGGGGCACGCTTATGCTGGAGATTGAGGTAATAAGAAGACCCAATAGATGAAACAACAAGTAACATGAGCATGGTGGCGATTACGCGTGCGACTTCCGTTCGGGTGCTCAGCAATCGTTATGAGTTCTAAGCGCTTAGTGTGTGCCGTTCGTAGGCACCAATGTCTACTGCGTACGGAGCTTTAGCGTCCGGTCCACAGTAGATTCTATGGAGTAGCAGGCCGATCAAAGGGTAGAATTAGGATTTCAGCCTAATTATAGGATTAGGAATTCAGCCTAATCAAAGCAGCTATCAAAGACAAGTGCAAACAATCAAAGTTAATCAATTATGTTGATCTAGTTAATTCATATTTATTTCCAGCTTATTCCTTTTTCTTCCTATTCTCTTCGTTTCCTTTATATATACTAGAACTTTTGTAAGGTCTATTACTTTTATTTTGCTTAAAGATTCTAGTAATTACTATCATTCACCAAACTTTTAGTCGGACTCACTCCTCTATTTCCCCCTATCCCCCTATAGGAAATCAGGGGCAAGGAAGATAAACCACAGCTTCTTGGAGACTTGAAGACCTTATCATGTATTCCTTCTTTTTATTTCCAGCTTTTTGTTCCTTTATTGTACTGGCACTGTATTGAGGGAAAGTTTATGTTTGTACTCTGGTTTTTCTGATGAGACTGAGATTTTATTTTCATAAGACAATTGTATTATGTATTTGGAACATATGTAGTTTGTCTGAAGTATTTATGAAGTATTAATTTTTAAAATCACTCATTGTTTTTAATTACTTCCGCTGTGTTATTATCTATCTATTTTGTCTTGTGAATCTTAGTCTCTGCTAGCTTTAGTTATACCTACAATGCACCACATTTTTTAGTGTATCCTTTTGGGTATACTAAGGGGTGTGGGGTGTTACATTTGGTATCAGAGCCTAAGGTTACAGGATTCCTAAAAACTTAGTTTAAAAATAAAGTATTTTTCCAAAAGAAGCCTATTTTTTAGCAGCAGATCTTCAAATTAGAAGTGTTTTTCAGAAAGAAACTCTTACTATAGAAGTAGTTTTTCAAGTATAAAAGATTTTTTATAGAAATCCCCTCAAAATTCCAGTTCAACCTTCTTTCGATTCTTTCGAGCCCAAGTTTCCTTTTTCTGCATAGTATGGCTGGCTGGTTCCGTAAAGCTACGACACTAGAGGTGCAAGGGCAAGTGCCCAGTACAACACCGGTAGGTGGAAATCCCTTTAACCTACCTACATCAGCCAACTTTTCTAAGCTATGCAAGGACTTCGCTAGTATAGGAGGCAGAACTTTTTCTGGCACGGAGAATTCGGAGGATACGCGAGCTAGGTTGGAGAATATGGAGCAAAAGTTTAGTCGGTTAGGTTTGGAGGACCGACAGAGTGATCAACCTTTATCTTGGCAGCTGAAGAGAGAGCTTAAGGAGGTTCCTACAAGATCTAAGAAGCAGTGGGGGAAGGACATGAAGGATAAGGACAAGAGGAAAGAGGGAGGACCTCAGGAGCGAATCAAGAAAAGCGGGAAATGTAAGCGCTGTAGAATGGCCGGTCATTATGCAAAAGGCTATAAGAAGGCAGGAATGAAGGGAAGGTGTTTTAATTGTAGACAGCTTGGTCACTTTAGTAAGATTTGTCCTCAGAAAACGGTGGACAACGAGCGCACCTGCTGCACAGATTCAGATTTTCGATACAGCACCTCCCAACAGTAGACCAAATCAAGGTAGGAAAATTTGATTTCTATTTCTGACTTTCCCATTCAAACTCTATTTGATTCTGGAGCATACACTTTTTCATCTCTAATTCTCTAGTAGATTGTTTGCACTTAGACATCTCTTTAGTAGTAGACCCCATTGTTGTTTCAAACCCCGTAGGAGGATCGGCACACTTGTCTATGATTTGTAGGGGTTTGAAAGTTTTTATCCTAGGCGCAGAATTTGACTGCGACGCCTATGTTTTGGGATTTTCGGGGTATGGGATGATTTTGGGAATGGAATGGCTATCCACATATGGGGCTATATTAGACTGCGAGAGGAGAGTCGTTAGGCTAGAGACATGCAGCGGTAGGACTCTCGAGTTTTCTTGCGACCCGCAAGGGTCAGTTATGTTGAGCTTCCTTTATTCCCTCGATTCATCATCATCAGAGTTAGATTCGGTTCCTATCGTCAGAGATTTTCCAAATGTCTTTGAGGAGGTTAGGGGACTACCCCCTAAGAGAGAGATTGACTTTAGGATTTATTTGACTGATAATGCTAAGCCAATAGCATTACCCGTGAGGCACATGGCACCTAGGGAGAGGAAGAAATTGAGCAAACAGATCCATGAGCTTTTGGAGAAAGGATTTATAAGAAGGAGCATATCGGAGTGGGGAGTACCAGTCGTCTTCACAACTAAGGCAGATGGTTCTCTTCGACTTTGCGTTGATTATAGAGAATTAAATAAACTCACAAAGAAGAACCGATATCCACTCCCTAGGATTGATGACATTTTTGACTAGTTAATTGGCTCTACGGTATTCTCTCAGCTTGATTTAGCCATGGGATTCCATCAGCTTAGAGTCGCTAATAACGGCATTGATAAAACCGCGTTTAGGACTCCAAATGATTTTATGAATGGTTGGTTATTCCTTTTGGGCTAACCAATGCCCCAGCCTACTTCGTAGATTTGATGAGCCGCGTCTTTAGAGAAGTCCTAAATAAGTTTGTGGTTGTATTCGTTGACGACATTTTGGTGTTTTCCAAGAGTAAGGAGGAGCATGTTATTCATCTAGAGGAGGTTCTTCGTACACTTCGCATTCTTCAGTTGAAAGCAAAGTTCTTGAAGCATCACTTTTGGCATAAGGAGGTGTGTTTCTTGGGGAATAGAGAAGGTCTATACATGGAAAGAGTTTGATAAATGTTTTTTTACATTTAGGCTCGGATTGTGAAAATCCAAAGAGTGGTAGGCAAAGATTGGGGATGTACAATAGAAAAGAAGAAAACCTATGTGTAGATAATTGCAGATATTATAATTGTTTCATATAAATGGATTTATCGGTAATGCCTCGGAATAAATATAAGCATATAAGAGGAATAGGAATAAAAGACTTTAGTTTAGGTAGGGTACTCCTAAGGTAGTAAGAAAGGAAACCCACTTTATGTCTAGCCCAATAAAAAGGGAATGGTTGAAGTTAGAAAGCTAATAATATAATTGGTAAAATTGAAGAAAAAAAATTCATTGTCTTTTAGAAAATGAATATGGGGTTTTTGAAAAATGGTATGAAATTTAAAATGGTTTTTATATGATATAAATTTTGTTTAAAGTGATATTCTTTTTGAAGAATTATAACTTGCTAGTTTCTTTGTAGGAAAACAAAGATTTTAAAATATAAAGACCTAAAGTTTATTAAGTATCGAAAACATAGGTTACAATATTTATTGTTGTAATAAATGTTTTCGTGGAAAATAAAGGGAGCATAGACTATAACACTATTGTTATAGTAGGTGACTCCCAAAGTACATGTTTTTACAAAGTATATGAGATTTACTAGTATTTATTTAAATCCATACACTAGTATTTTTGGGTTGTAGCAACGGTGTTTTACGCAACATCTGTTTTAACCCAAATAAAAATGTATTTTAAAAAAAAAGATAATTTCTAAGAATAGAAATAAAGTGATTTGTAAAGTACACTTAGTATTTTAAATAAGTATAAGAAAATGTTTTATGGCTATGGATATATTAAAACAGTTTTAAAAATGAGTTTTTCTGAAAAGAAAAGAGTAAGTTAGATATTAGAAAATTTCTATCGTAAGAGAATATAAATTTAAACATACTTTAATATGTTGGAATGAAATGAATAAAGGTATAATTTTCTATGAAACCAATTAAAATGTTTTGTGCAAGTTACAAGGAATGCATGAAAGAGATATACAAGGTATGAGAGCACCATATTTTGTATAGCCTATTTCGAAAAATATAAAATTAGTTCCTTGTAATTTCACATAAACATGAAATCCTCTTTTAAAAGGTTCATAAAAGATTTTAGCATTAATAATTTATCATAGGAGAAAGCAGTTCCAATACATTAAGGTATGAGACCATTAGGTGTAATAAGAAGATGTTTTGAATACACATAAGGATATTTTAAAGATATTCTAAAAGTAAATAGTTTGGTGAAAAAGTAAATAAGTGTTTGGAAAACTTAATAAAAGTAAAATTTGAAAATTCAAATTTTTATAGAAAACTAAAAAGGTCTTTAAAAGAAAACGAGGAATAAGTTTTGGACTTAAAAATTTTTCCCTCTGGGTTTGGAAAATAATGTAAATTCAAAAAGCTGTGAAGATGCAAGTCTAGAAAGATAAGATTTTAAGTAACCTAGTATTTTTGAATTTAATAGAAACTTAAAGATAACACTTTTAAAGACAAAGGTTTTGGGATTTGATGTTTAAAAATTTAGAAACCTTAATTTTTAAAATGGAACTATAAACACCGAACCAAACTCCTAAATGTGAAGTAGATAAGAATCATTTCCTAGGTGTAACGGAAAAGGTGTAAGGCTACAAAGGAGACAACAGTAATTACTTTTGGAAGTAATAATAGAGTTTCCGTAGAGTGTATAGGACCCTAGTGAGAACCTAGGAATGTTGATTCATGTGAGCAGACTAAAGAAGAACAATAAAATGGAGTTAGTAAAATAGTAAGACACACATGGTTGAGAATGGATATTCCTAATTTTGGAAGAACTTGGCAAAATCATCTTTCTTTAGTGGAATTTGCATAAGATAGTAGCTCTCAAGCTAGCATTGGAATGGCACATTCCGAAGCTCTTTATGAAAGACTGTGCAAGTCGCTTTCGTGTTGGACAGAGTCTACAGAGGTTAAAAAGACTTCGGAGAAGACTAAATTTGATTTGAAGAAAATTCATATCTCATATCAACATTTCTCTGATAATAAGTTTTCTAATTTCTTATTTCCATCTTTAGTTTTGAATAGGTTCTTTCCTTTATTATCCTTTGGGGGGGTAGAACTTAGGATTTAACCTATGGATGGTAGGATTTGATGTAAACATGTTACTAGAACGTGTTATGAATGATGGATGCAATTGGTTGCAAGTGTTTGCTAGTGGATGCAAATGGACGCATATACTTACACTAGGCTCTATTATCTCTTAGGGATCGAACTAACTAGGACACTAGAGCATATGCGTATGGATGTGTGCGCATTTTTATTTTATATTCCACGGTTGCTATAAATGGATGATTTTCACATGATTGTTGCATTTAGATGATGTTTGTAGCACGCATATAGAACTATTAGTTATCATTAGGGAATTTGCATTCATTTAGATACATGGCACGAACTTAATTGCATAAAAGGAGGTCAACTAAATCAGTGAACCGCCTAATCTTTTGCATTAGTTAGGGACATTTACACTACACTAATCACATAAGTACCATAAATTGCATTAGAAAAACTTAAGGACAATGGAAGAATGGATGATGTTGAGTAGTTGGTTGTAGAACTAGGATGAAAACATTAGTTCATTATTTCATCCTTAGAGATTTCGGGGACGAAATCTCTTAAGGAGGGGAGAATGTAACAACCCGAAATTTTACCCATAATAATTAATTAGTTAATTAACAAATTAATTAAATGATAAAATAACTTTTTGAAATTATCAGAATTGGGCCATGGGAGTTGCCCGATTGTGTTCGTGGTAATTTTTTGGTCAATTTCCATATATAAAACGTCAGAATTCGAGCTAGTATGGAGGAGAAACGAAATAAACAAAGAAACAAGTATATATATATATATGGGCTAGGTCAACCTAACCATCACCTAGGTCAATCGGTCGGTCGACCTAGGGGGGGTGAAGGTCGACCTGGCGGTCGACCTACCCAATGTATGAAGCAAAGTAAAAAATATTTTGAGGCGGTGCGATTTTTACACGTCTATTTCATTGTTTTGGCTCATCTGGTCCCTTCGTGCTTCCATCCGATGGCTCCTATTCAGCCTATGATGTGGTTGCATCCTATTCAATTCCCAAATCCAACGGTCTGAGATCCACTTCTACCCCTATAAATAAGACCCTAGGCCTAACACCTTTTCTCCAGATTTTCTCCGTTTGGGTTCACCTTTTCAGGAAGGACCCTAAAAGGAATAATTTTTCAAGGAGAGAATCTTTTTAATAAAAATATTTTAATACCCTCAAGTGGATTCGGGAAGACCAAAAGGTAAGAGCTTAGGACCACAGGTGAGTGATTGTAATTATTTCAGATTTCTTTAAGTAATTTAAAATAATAGGATTTCCAATAGTTGTAGTTTTACTACGATTTTTGGAATAACCTTTTTAGTAGTTTATTTACATTTTTTAGAATTATTTTCAGTCTATTTCTTTTAGCTATTATTTTCAGTTAATTTTAGTTTATTTCTGTTAATTATAGCTTTTTCATTTATTTACAGTTTATTTACAGTATTTTAATTTATTTACTGTTATTTATGCATTATTTACATCTTTTCCCTACGCTTTGGATTTTCTTCTATTTTCAGTTTTCTTTTATTTCTCCTTCTTCTTTGCGTATGGACTAGAATAGGTTAAATGCAAATACGGATTAAAATTATAAGAATACTGAAATAACGGAAGATAAGGTGTAAATTGTAAAGACTGTAATAAAAATGGAATTAAGACTGAAATTGAGCCTAATTATGATATTAATGTTAGAATTTGACTAATTAAAGATAATTGGCCTAGTTATAACTTAGAATTATGGCTAAAAAGAGTATAAGATGAAAGAAGCTTATTTTTACACCTAGACCTTGGGTTAAGTAATAAGCATGATTATAACGTAGGTTATAATAAGAAATAGAATAGAGTGAGGCATATTTTAAGACTTAGGATAAATTAATAAGCTCAAATAGTAAGAACAAATGTAAAGGCTTATTTAAATAATTTATCTAAGTTAATAAGCAAAGAATTAAAGTAGAACCTGTACCAAATAACATTCCCCTATTATTTCTATGGACACAGTGTTTCACATAACCGTAAAGTAAAACGAGGTGTCTCACATAACCCTGAAGTGAGATGAGGCGTCTCACATAATCTTGAAGTGAGACGAGGGGCACGCTTATGTTAATAATGGTAGTAAATGGTCAATAAGTAGAAGTCCAAATCATGGGGATTTGGGCAATGGGCGCAACTAGATATTGTTTGGATGATGGGCAAATACAAACAACATTTCCCCTTTTATTTTTATGGACACGGTGTTTCACATAACTCTGAAGTGAAACGGGGTGTCTCACATAACCCTGAAGTGAACATAACCCTGAAATGAAACGAGGTGTCTCACATAACCCTAAAGTGAGACAAGGTGTCTCACATAATCCTATAGTGAGACGAGGGGCACGCTTATGCTAGAGCTTGAGGTAATAAAAAGACCCTATAGGTGGAACAACAGGTAACATGTGCATGGTGGCGGTTACGCATGCACTTCCATTCGGGTGCTCAGTAATCGTTGTGAGTTCTAAGCGCTTAGTGTTTGCCTTTCGTAGGCACCAATGTCTACTGTGTAGGGAGCTTTAGCGTCCGCTCCACAGTAGATTCTACGGAGTAGTAGACCGATCAAAGGGTAGAACTAGGATTTCAGCCTAACTATAGGATTATGTATTCATCCTAATCAAAACCGCTATCAAAGACAAGTGAAAACAATCAAAGTTAATCAATTATGTTGATCTAATTAATTCGTATTTATTTCCAGCTTATTCCTTTTTCTTCCTATTCTCTTTGTTTCCTTTATATATACTAGAACTGTTGTAAGGTCTATTACTTTTACTTTGCTTAAAGATTCTAGTAATTACTATCATTCACCAGACTTTTAGTCTGACCCACTCCTCTATTTTCCCCGTTTTCCCCCATAGACATTCAGGGGCAAGGAAGATAGACCACATCTTCTTAGAGACTTGGAGACCCTACCATGTATTCCTTCTTTTTTTCCAGCCTTTTGTTCCTTTATTGTACTGGCACTGTATTGAGGGAAAGTTTGTGTTTGTACTCTGGTTTTTTTGATGAGACTGAGATTTTATTTCCATAAGACAATTGTATTTGGTATTTGGAACATATGTGGTTTGTCTGAAGTATTTATGAAGTATTAATTTCTAAAATCACTCATTGTTTTTAATTACTTCCGATGTGTTATTATCTATCTATTTTGTCTTGTGAATCTTAGTCTCTGCTAGCTTTAGTTATACCTACAACGCACCACATCTTTTAGTGTGTCCTTTTGGGTATACTAAGGGGTGTGGGGTGTTGCAGACTACCTATAAGAAACTCTTCAAACATTCAAAAGAGCCATTTGCATCATTATTCGAAATCAACGACATTTGGAGTTAAGTAAAATGCAAATGATCAAAGAATAAGTAAAACATTTGGTTCTCTTCAATGCTTGATTCTTGTTTCGCTAAAGAAGTTCAAGACGACATCCTAAAATGCTTGAACTCTAAAGCAAAAATGGAACATGAAGATTGGGAAGTTATCAACACCAATCTAATATTTAACCCAAAGAATGGGTAGACATCCCAAGAAAATCTAGTTTTAATATGTATTAAAAATGTGTATTTATTATTTGTAAATTTTAGTTTATATAATTAGAAACCACTTTTTATATGTAATTAATTGTGTGTAAGTGTGTATAAGTGTAAAAATTGTGATAAAGAAGGAGTTTATTTTGCTTTAGCCATTTTTGTTGATAACAAAGGGGGAGAAAAATGTATAGAATATAATATATGCATATACTAAGGAGGAGTTATTCAAAATAGGGGAAGTTAAGGGGGAGTTGCATTATATTTTATAATAAAATTATTTACATGGTACCACAAATATTGATTTTGATGACAACAACCATATAAATATAGATACCAATGTTTTTCCAAGTTATATAGAATAATTTGTAGAATGTTACGCAAGTTTATATAAGTACATGATAATCAATTTCAAAATAGATCAGTAAAGAGACTAGAAATCAAGATTCAGAGATGATCAAGACAATTGAAGACACATGAGTTTGAAGACAAAGACATGAAGAGTTAAAGGCCACAGTAATAGTTAATAGACATTAGATAAATTAAAGTCTTTGAGTAGCAACTTTCTTTTCTTTGAAATACTATCTCACGAAAATCTATTTTATTTTCAAAATATATTTATACAAATATTTTATAAAAGTTTTATATATTAGAGTATTAAAAACTATATTTAAAAGATTTTACAATATTTCAGAATTTTGTAACATTTGAAAAATATTGTTGTTTTTTCAAACATACAAGGATATGTCGACATATCCTACCTACGTATGTCAACGTATGTACCGTTAGACAGTTTTTTAAAATTTAAAGAGTTATGTTTTTTGGTTCTTTCCTTTTGTGAATGGACATGTCCCTTTAAACACTATATAAAGGGGACTAGAAAACGAATTTTTTACCAATTATTCACTACAATCTTCTTACTCTAAATTCCTATTATATAACTCACAAAAACCATTTTCTATACTCTTCAAATCCACTCAAATTTAGTCTCTACTTCACTACATTCATTCTCTATAATTTACTCACTGTTTTTCAAGTACTCAAATCATTCTCTTATTTTTCTAAACTTTTCTTTCACAAATTCAAAGGTCATTGCTATAAAAGGGCTGTAAGATATTTTGTATTCAAGTTACAACTATTTGTATTTAAAACCAACAACTCTCTATTACTATGTTTTATGAGTGTGCTTATTGTCCGTTCAAATCAAGTTGGTGTGCTTATTGCCCATTCAAATCAAGTGGATGATCTTTTTGGCCGGTAAATCAAAAAAGTCTACCCTGAGCTCGAAAAGTGAGGAGGGTGTATCTTGTTCCCTTGAAATCAAGATTGTATTCTCGTTTGCTTGCTATTTGGTTAGAGTATGCATTGAAAGGAAATCTATACTTATATTGTACATGACTGAATGTAGGATTGTCAATCCGAGCCGGTTGTCTCTTTTACTTTTACTTTATTTTTACTGCATATACATACATTTATACGTACATACACACACACACACATATATATATATATATATGACTTCCTGTTAATATATATCAGTGTTGCTTATATGTGTTTAGATTTATATCTTAAAAAAAGTTATATATAAGTTATAAAACACTATTCATCCTCCTCCAGTATTATAGTAGCCTTAAGATCCATCTACACTAGCATAATTTATACTACACCATTTCCCACAGTGAATATGTTGGATACATTACAAGAAAACGTATAATTTCCGATGGCTGAAAACCATCGGCGGTCGTCGGTAGCCGTCGGAAACCTGTGCAAAAAACCATCGCAAGTTGTTCCGTCGCCGCACAGTTTTTCCAACGACTTCCAATAGCATCCGTCATAAATTTTACGACGGTTGACGATAAAAAATCCGACGGCTTTATACGGCCGTCGAAGACACATGGCCGATTAAGAGAAAGCAACAAACCGCTACTAGCTGTCGGAAAATGTTGTCCTCTAAGCCATCGCCAGCCGTCGGAAACCGTCGGAATACCTAAAGCATTTTTCCAGAATTCTGCTACATACTAGTCTCATATACAAAATTCAAAAATATAATATAGTCACACACAAGCACATACTGAATTAAGATATTCAATATAATCTAAAATCATACAAATATACTCAAATCACATAAAGAAAATTAAAGCAACCATAACTTACATAACATCAAACCAGTCAACACTTCGCTAACATAATATACATACATGTCATCATACAATATATACACCGTGAAACACCAACAAACCTCACACCATCAACAACTCAAATGCCATCATCAATAACTCACCACCATCAATTCGCAAATGTCAAACTGACCATCACCAAATGTACCATAAAATAATATACAAAACATCTCAAAGTATTCCACCGCATCATCTTAATGTATCATCAAACAATATTAAACAATGTCGCATAACAAAAAAACATACTTATTACTCCTGTCAATCACCTCCAGAACCTCCGGAACCAGTTGAAGATGGAAAGCGGCCACCATACTGATCCATGTACTCAACAATACGCTGGTCCAACAATTGTGTCATTTCAATGGCCTGTTGATGGTTTGCTCCTCAAGCTGCGCCACCCTAGCTCTCAATTCCTCGATCTCTACTAGATCGATCAGACCTTTTCTTTGGCTGGCTCTCCTCTGTCTACCTTGCAATACTTATTTAATTTAGCAAAAGTTCAATTACTATAATTTTACTATTGAAGCTACAACATAATATTTTAATTGTTATATCTATAAACTTATTATCGAAACTAAAGCGATGTGAAATTCTTTAGAACTGAAAGATTACTAAATTGTTATATCTAAATATATTATTCATTACCGCTTGATTGCCAAAACCGTAATGCTTGTTTCATAAAGGCGGGTCCATGATTGACTCAAAAATGACATCCTCCTCGTCCGTAGTCAGCTGCTCTCGATCTATTTCCTCTAGGAGTTTCTGCCTTTGTTCTATAAACCGTGCCTGCATGAAAAAATAAAAAATACATTTAAAATTAATAGCATAATATCTTAATTCATTATACTTTAATAGTTAAAACAATTACTAATAGTATATAAACTAAAATATGCTTAAATGGCTCTTCCACGATTTATCATCATTCCATATATATGAAACAGTCCCATCTGAATTTACATGCTCGACAGCATAAGTATGGGTAAACACATCCATGTACGATACAGGACCCTGCGCCTCCACTTCTTGAAATTGTTATTATGTACTATTATTGTATATTCAAAATTATACAGCATAATAACTATTTACAATTCACAGTTAATAAATTTACCAACTCTTGGCGATACTGTTGGAACGACTTGGACCCTCCTCGATGAGTGACAGCATTCATGTTCCTATTTGCAGAGTTTCTCTACAACTTTGTCTGTACATTTAAATAAACAATACATTATTTACTTACCAAATATTTTATGATATTTATATATCAATCAAATAATTAATAAAAGATCAGTACACTTACCTTCGCTACGTCTCTTTCCCAGTGCACCAACCAACCCTACAATAGAGTCGCTCCCATCCAGTTCAGCTTCTCCCCTTTATGCTTCACAGCCGACACAGAATCCCGGTAATTCTTCTTCATCTTCTGCATCCAGTAGTGTCGTACCAGCTGCATGTCGTCTGCTTGGACGTCGACTGTGACCTGCATTTCATGATAAACAAGCGACAAATAATTAAACAATATAAGATGAACAATAAATAAGCGAAAAAAAATTGAGAATGGAAAATAGAAGATAATACTTACAACGAAATCCTGCCATATACACTCCATGATGTGGGAAGGGATATTATCCCGCTTGGGCCAGCAAGCTGTCATCCTACTCTTATATGAATCTCTAGAAACTAATAGAACTATAGCTGACAGCTATAGATAAAACCCCCTGTGATAAATATGATACAGATTATTATATCGTACACAAAATATTTATGACGCTAATTTTTTTTAATACTTATCCCTCCGCTTTAGGCATCGGATACACATCTAGACGCTGTAGCTGTTGTGATGTATCGCTGCCATCGTCTTCGGATGAATGGGATAAGCTCCTCCTTTTGGACGACATGATACCTATCACAGACACATCATTTTATAAGAGAATAATAGCATAATAATGACATATACCGTATAATAATGACATAAAGTACATAAATTGCAAAATATATCTGATTCAGATTGGGTCTCATATTCCGACAATAAGCATAATATAGCATTTTTAACATAAACTGCTAAATAAATGACATAAATGGTATAAATGACGTGAATGACATAAATTACATAAATGACATAAATTACGTAAATGACGATAAGCAAATTCGGTTTCATAAATGACACATAATTTGCAAAATAAATGTCATCAATTACATAAAATGCGTAATACATCAGAATTCAACATAATATTTTTATCAATCCTCACCGTCTTATGATTCAGATTCGGTTTCATATTCTACATTATTTTCCTCTCTACTCTCAATTGCTTCTACCAAAACGTTTGATTCATCGTTCAGAGGTCCTAAGGGTGATGTCGTCTTTCCAAAACAACATGCGGCAATTTAAACATGTATCTATTTTTTGATATGGTAAACCAAAAGTCGACATAAGTTTTTTAACTTCATAGTGATTTTCCACATTAATTATCGGACGGCATATGTCATTTTGTAGCTTGTACAACAGTTGTAAATCTGGCTTCGGTGATCTTATATTTTGACTTCATCACAATGTATTCTGCGGTTACTGATAGCTAAGTTCCGCTTTTACAACCATCCCAAAAGAGGTTTCTTAGCAGTATCCAATAAATCATAAAAAAAAATATGCTTCAATATATGGTTCTTCAACATTTACATCATCAACTTCAACCGTAAGGAACATTGATCGTGATGCATCTTTAACCATATGTTCTATACGATTCGTCATAAAAATTTAATTACCAGCCACCTCTAATTCAGACTCTGCAGGAGTATGTGCTACAACTCCTCCATGACGATCCCAAACATAATACTCCGGTACGAAACCGTTTTTGCATAAATGGACTTTCACAATATCTGGTAACAAATACTTCAAATATTTACACCTACTACACAGACAACGAATTTCTACATCGTTTTCGTTATTATTTAAACGAATTCAACAAATACGTTTATACCATTATAAAATCTTCCTTTATTGAGCCTCTTAGTCCCCTTCTTTGATACATCCTGTGACGACCCGACTTTCCACTCCCGGAAAATCGCATCGACAGTAAGAAAGAAAGGGGTGAGAAATAGAAAAGAGAAGAAGAGAAAAGAAAACAACAACAGATACTCACAGCGGAAAGGAAACGAAATATAATATATCACATAAATATCACATAGTATCATATACATCATCTATCAGAGTTACACAGATTACACATCACATACTAGACAGTTATAAACATCTGTCTAGTTATTACATCTCAACACAATACAGATCAATACAAAGATCAACACAGCGGAAAACTACTATCTATATCTACAACGCCGAAGCCTCCTGCTCCATTGCTCCTCCAGATTACTCGTCAAAGCTAAACCTGAATCCCTTGGCTACTCGTAAAAATTTGAGTACCCAAGAGTTTATAAATCAGAAATAAACAACTTGGGTCAGACATGGGTCTGGTGTGAGTAACAGGTTAAACTTGTTTAACTTCAAAACCTTTTGAAAGAAAAAGGTATCACGTAAGACTTCCCACACATAAACATGGGTAAGTTTTTACCTTACGTTAACCAAAACATTTGATAGGAAATTCGATTGTATTATAATAGGGTCTAGGGTTTTCAAATAAATATGAAATAGCTGGAATGCTTACATCTCACGTTCCAACATAGTTGGGCACAACTAAAACGTACGGCACTTATTGGAGTTTGGATTCCATCAATGGCAGGGCTACCGGGGTACCGCCCGTCACAGTACGTGGCCTAGATCACCGTACCGAGGATCACTCCCAATCCCCTGCAACACAAGGTCGGAACATCCCTTACTGGATAATTCCCGCACAAGATATCCCAGCAGTTGGAGCTCTCAACTGCCCACACAGCCGAATAATAATAAGAAGGGACCTCTAGACAGAGATAATCTTGTCCTACTTGGGTGCTACCCACTAACCTTGCTGCACCTCCCCTGTTTTAGCCATTCCCGGTTTGTGAGGCTTGAGGTCACGATTACCTTAAAATAGAATACATCTATCTTAGAATGCTCATCGTCCACCTGACGATGTTCTGAAAGCATTCAGTCCATATAAGTTCGTTCCGGGTTCGAACGAAACCGAAGGCATTATCTCGTTACACTCGTATTGGAATCACCCTCAGAGTTAACGACAACAACCCTTGCACTCTAAATCTTTATCTCGAATCTGAAAGTACTATCTCCGTCAACTCATTACGGAATCACCCACAGAGTTATACTGACAAAGAATCGTTCTTACACCTCGAGTCTTCACTTGCTCCATTTAAATTTCACGACCTAACGTAAATTTGGATCGATGTGGTATTCGGATCTCCAGACCTGGAAATCCGGTATACGGAAACCCGATCCCGGTCTCATCGAAATCCAAAACGTATCTTTTAAGGACAAGTTGTTTTAAAGGTTAAAACAATTTAATTCAATTATCTTTATACACTTAGAAAGAAAATTCACAATAGATAATCAACATTATCAATATCATCAGATAATCCATATTATCATAATTCAACTAAACATCCATATCACATAGCATATATCTCATCAGAGATATCAATCAAATGCAAAGCATTCAGTATTATCATCCATCCATAAGTAATGATCTATATCATCTCTAATTAATTTAAAGTTAATTAAACTAATTATTTTTATTTTATAAATCCTTCTTACTTAAACATTAATTAATTACAAAATTAATTAATTATCCTCTAATTACCTTTTTCAATTAATCATCTTTGATTAATTATCTTTTAATTACCTTCCAGTTATTTATCTTTAATTAATTACTCAAATTAATCAACCTTAACCACTTATAGTAATTAACCTTTAATTACTTCATTAATTAATTAACTATAATTAATTAAATTAATCACTATAATTAATTATATTTATCCTTAATTAATTACATTAATTAATCACTTCATTTATTAATTATTACTTAATTAACCAATCTTAATTACATCATTAATTATATTAATTAATGATCCTTAATTACAACTTAATTATTAATTACTTAATTATTAATTACTTAATTAAATTAATTACATTAAGTAATTAACCTTTAATTAAACAATATTTATTAATCACTCTTGATTAATCTCCAATTAGTAATTAACTACCCTTAATTACTTTCATTAACTAAATTAATTACTTCCTTAATTAATTTCTTAATTAATCCCTTGATTAATTATTCAAAGTAATTAACTCCAATTACTTCCATTAATACATCACATTTCAACTAATTACTTCCAGTAATTATCTATTATTTACTTTCCGAAATAATATACCTTATTAATTACATTTAAGTAATTTATTTATCAAATCATCCATTTACTATTCTAAATTAATTAACTTAACTAATCACATTAACTTAATTAATTACAAATGAGTAATTAATTTCTAAATTACTTCCATTAAGTAATTACATTTAAATAATTTCATAAAGGATTATCCTTAAATCAATTAATCTAATTAATTATTAAAATTAATCAAATTAATTATTTATTAAATAATCTCAAGTTAATGACCTTCATTAACAATTATTTAATTACTTTCCTTAAGTAATTAACTTATATTAATTATTATTAATTCCAAATTAATAAACTAAATAACCAATTTATTAATTTCTAATTACTTAATTAATTAAGTGTTAACCATAACTTAATTAATATTTAATTACTTATTAATTAATTCCTAACCATTAATTAATACTCTAATTTATAATCCTTAATTACAAATTAATTATTCCTAATCAATTTATCTTAATCATTAATTAAAAATCAAATCCTATTTAATTAATGAATCTTAATTACAAGTTAATTATTCTAAAAATAATTAATCTTAAACCCTTAAGATTGAACCTTTAATTACCTTTAAGTAATTATTTATTTCATTAATTTATTAGATAAATTAATTATACATTTAATTACTCTAATAATTAAATGCATACAAATCATTAACTTATAATTAAACTTCAACAAGTTTTAAAATCAATTTAAAACCTTTAAATGATAAATAATATTTTTCTTATAAAAGAAATTTTACAAGATTTAAACAATTTAAGTTATTAAAACAATTTCATTTAAAAACTTCCTTTTTATTTCAATTCTGAAATACAGATTTATATTTGATTCCAAATAAAATCTAGATTAAAACTTACCTACAATTTAAAACTTCATCTTTTTAAATTCAACTACCTCATCATTTTAAAGTTGCTAAAATATTTTAAATATTTAAAAACTTTATATATTTTGAACTGAGATTCAAATTAAATCAGTTTTAAACTTAAATTTTATACTGGTTTAAAACTCTTAGTTAGTCATTTAAACTTAGTTTTAAAAATTTTAAAACAGTTTAGTCTTTAAATCTGAAACCCAGACTTACCCGAGCTCTTACAATATTTTCTTCGAGTCGCACATCAAAAATCCCGAGTCTCACACGAAACAACTCGAGTAACCCTCTGTTAAAACCCAGGCTCACCGGAAATTCAATCGCGTGCACGTGCACCGTCCAACCAGCCTTTTCTGACCATCGCCGATGATCTCCCTACCTCGACAACCAACCCCTTATCCTACCCCGGCCACCTTCTAGCTTCCAGACTACTCGAATGTGAATTCGAGTTCAATTTCTAAACCTGGAACAGAAATTCCAGACCATCACCAAACCTGTCAACTTCACCTCGACTTCGAAATCCCGTCCATCTGAACTCCTGCAACTTCGACCATGTCATCGTTATCGAACGAACTTCACTCTCTCAAACGCCTGTAGCACTCGATCCACCATGGAAGTCGCGATGATCATTTTACCCAAACTAGCAAAAACTAGGGTTCTAACAAAGAAACCACTACTGCTACCTCCTCCCTGAATTAAACACCTTCCAGACAATTTTCCAACCATCTCCGATCACTCCTCTGTCATTACCCAAAACCCCAGCTACCACAAATCAAAAGATCACCAGAATTTCCCAAAATCCCCTATTTAGTTCAATACAGAACTGCACTCATTTTACTAAACTAAAAACTATAATTTTAATACTAAAAATCATGTTATTGTTTATGTTTTCAATTTATAAACCTAAATTTATAAATTACAAGGTTTGAGTTTTCTCTTTTATATAACATGCACTGTAGTTTTTGTTTACCGAGTCACTCAAACTAGAAGTTTGCCTTAATTAAATTTTTAAAAGCTTCTATATGATAAAACAACAAGTTTTGTTTTAAAATTGAACCTTAACACAAATTTGATCGGGAGATATGATTTTTACATCAAAATCTAAGCTTGAAACTAGGAACAGAGAGATTACAGGTATTCAACCATGCACACATGACACATCATACATTTATAAACATACAAATAATTCGTATTTATATTCACATAAACATATGTATTTCCACATATAAACATGCAATCAAATTATACTTGAAAATTTTGTTTTAAACAAAAATTTGTTACTCACCTGGAAATAGTGATGAAACAGAGCCATATTTAATTTTCGAAAATCTTGAAACAGGAAACTTGAATTCTTTAGCTTTTGAAGACTGTAACTTGCATGCTTGTTTGAATTTGATTTTCCACTTGAGTTGTTGGGCTTTACACTTGATTAAACTACATGCATGCTTGTATTCCAGGTTAAAGAAATGAAGGCAGATAGACTTGAGGTGGTTCCAGAGATGAAAATGAAATGCAGACAGGTTCTTTGATTTTGAAAAGAATTGCAGGCTTTTGTTTTTGAAGAAGAATGTTACAAGTTGATTTGCAATTATAGTTTGAGGAGTTTTCAGATTTGTTTTTGAAGAAGAGTGTTGGCTGATCTTTTTGATTTGGAAGATGAATTATAGAGATCTTTGATTTTAGTTTGAGGAGTTGATTTCTGATTTTAGATTTTAGATTAGAGAAAGATTTGAGAAGTGGTACTGATTTGGTTTTCAGATTTTAGAGAAAAAGGTTTTGAGTTTCTTGTTTTGAAAAGAAAAATAGAAAAATGAAATAAAGGGAATGCAAATGTTTATATAAGTAGATTTATGATAAAATAAAAATAAAAGAAAAAGAAAAATAAATAAGACACTTGTCACACACAATTGTTACTTAAATTACACATGTTAACATGAATCCTAAAATGATGACACTTGTCTTTTTAAGTAATTACTATTTATCTTTATTTATTTTAAAAGTAGATAAAACCTTTTCTTATTTATTTAAATGCTTATCTATATATATATATCTTTTTAAAGAAAGAAAACCAATTTATTTATAAATATAAGTTTATACAAATATTATAATATCCAAACAATTTAAATATTTATTCTCTTGAATTTCAAAACTTAAATTAAATTCAATTCAAATTAAATCTTAGATTCAATTTGAAAAGTTAAGTTATACATATATAAAACTACTTATCAAATTTTAAAAATAGCAATTCCATATTCTTTAAAATCTATTCATACAATATTCAAAATAATATATTATACTTATTATTTGAAATTAACATATTTGATATTTAAATTATTTATATAAGAGATTATATTATCAAGTGATATTTTAAAAAGAAATAAAACAAACCATTTTTGTTAATCTTATTTATATTTAAACTTAAGTTAAAATATATCTTAACCAATTTAAACATTTACCCAAAGTATATTTAAAACTATAAAGTTATTTATTTAAATAACTTTGAAAAGTCCATATTAAATTAAATCTAAATTCCCAATTTACCCAAAGCTTCTATTTACAATATAAATAAATATATATATTCAAATAGAAAATATCTTATTAACTTTTTTTAAAAGATAAAATCATCAATTAATACTAATTTAATCAGATTATTAAATTAAATTCAAATCTTATTATCAAAGATCATCAATATCAATTTAATTATTTAACAGATTATTAAATTGATATTGTTAAAATTTCCGGGATATTACATTCCTTCCCCCTTAAAATAATTTCGTCCCCGAAATTTAAACAAAGGTAATTTAATAATCTTATTAAAGATTTTAATTTTAAATCACAACATATACTATCATCCATATTTTAATTATCCAGACAAAATTCTGGATAGAATTTCCTCGAGTTTCCCCAAGTATATATATATACCGGAATACTTGCTCTACAACAATCTAAACTATTAAGCTATAAAGCTCTTACCCATCTAGGTCTACAAAACTAAACAGGATATCAGACTACAGACGAGTCTGACTCAACAACTAAACCATCCAGAACTGCTGATTCCAAAAACCAGAAATAGATCAAACACGTACTCCCTCAGAGATACGTAAAACACAATGAATTCCAGTTGTCCAAACTGACAATTCAATCCTGAAGACCAAATACTTATCCAAATCAGAACACAGAAGAGATCCAATCATAACTTTACTTCACAACATCAGTAGATTCCAAACTTACTTCTCCTATCCAGAGATACACTCCAAACTGCTTTCGCTGCTTAACTCTGATCTGAGGTAGAACACAAGCACAGACTGGACAACTCATCCCAGAAATAAGGTTCACTGATCCATAAAGAAAACTCGGATACTTCATCAAACTTGAGTTGCTTCACCAAACTCCATCTCTAGGAAACATTCTTCAACTAGACTGAACTACCGGTACTACTCCTGGAATCCAGTTGATAAGAAAACTCAACCTTCAGATGCGGACAAACTTCTGACTTCCTTGAAGACACTCAGAAAAACTCGGATAACCCAAGAGAACACTCAAACTATCGCAAGTCACTTTTGCGATCAACCCAGCCTATTTCCAAAGAAAACTGTTCCTCTTAACAAATCAGAACAGCCCATACTTGACTATCCAATCCATCGAAGAAATGGATCTACTCTGCTGTTCCTGAACTTCAACCTCAGAAAAACTGCTCAGCCAAAAAAAACTTCCTGCCATCACAGAACATTCCGAGCTGCACTGCTGCCACAGATGCCAAAGAAAAACTCTTCGAGAAACTCGAACTTCAATCAAAACAGAAACACTATGCTGAACTCAGCCACAACACCGAAGCAGACTCACTTCCTTAAACTCGTTCCAAAGAAAACATCTTCGGAAACATCCATAGTCACTGTATCTCATCATACAGCTACTATTACCTGAGGTCACCCAGATACTGTTACTTGCTTCTGCACATCCGACAGATCTAACTCTACTCATCCAACTGCACTTCAAAGATAAACTCCGAACCATAACAGTTTCCTTCGGAGATCGATGAAATCCTTCACCACAGCAAAACTTACTCGAGACAGCATTGGGTCTACAGTCTCGACAAATACACTTCCAACCTCAACATTCAAATTCCAACCATTGGTAGTCGTGTTTCACACACTACTACCCTATCTACCTTTATAACTTATATTGGAGAACCTGAACAGGTAACCCAATCAAATAGGTAGAACAAATATATATAGTTATATAAAAATTACAAATACGCTCTCTCACGATAGATACCACTCCAGAGCTAGGTATTCACTCAACCAATAGCTCTGATATTCACTTAACCAAAAGCTTAGGCATTCGCTCAACCTAAGCTCTGATACCACGTGTGACGACCCGACTTTCCACTCCCGGAAAATCGCATCGACAGTAAGAAAGAAAGGGGTGAGAAATAGAAAAGAGAAGAAGAGAAAAGAAAACAACAACAGATACTCACAGCGGAAAGGAAACGAAATATAATATATCACATAAATATCACATAGTATCATATACATCATCTATCAGAGTTACACAGATTACACATCACATACTAGACAGTTATAAACATCTGTCTAGTTATTACATCTCAACACAATACAGATCAATACAAAGATCAACACAGCGGAAAACTACTATCTATATCTACAACGCCGAAGCCTCCTGCTCCATTGCTCCTCCAGATTACTCGTCAAAGCTAAACCTGAATCCCTTGGCTACTCGTAAAAATTTGAGTACCCAAGAGTTTATAAATCAGAAATAAACAACTTGGGTCAGACATGGGTCTGGTGTGAGTAACAGGTTAAACTTGTTTAACTTCAAAACCTTTTGAAAGAAAAAGGTATCACGTAAGACTTCCCACACATAAACATGGGTAAGTTTTTACCTTACGTTAACCAAAACATTTGATAGGAAATTCGATTGTATTATAATAGGGTCTAGGGTTTTCAAATAAATATGAAATAGCTGGAATGCTTACATCTCACGTTCCAACATAGTTGGGCACAACTAAAACGTACGGCACTTATTGGAGTTTGGATTCCATCAATGGCAGGGCTACCGGGGTACCGCCCGTCACAGTACGTGGCCTAGATCACCGTACCGAGGATCACTCCCAATCCCCTGCAACACAAGGTCGGAACATCCCTTACTGGATAATTCCCGCACAAGATATCCCAGCAGTTGGAGCTCTCAACTGCCCACACAGCCGAATAATAATAAGAAGGGACCTCTAGACAGAGATAATCTTGTCCTACTTGGGTGCTACCCACTAACCTTGCTGCACCTCCCCTGTTTTAGCCATTCCCGGTTTGTGAGGCTTGAGGTCACGATTACCTTAAAATAGAATACATCTATCTTAGAATGCTCATCGTCCACCTGACGATGTTCTGAAAGCATTCAGTCCATATAAGTTCGTTCCGGGTTCGAACGAAACCGAAGGCATTATCTCGTTACACTCGTATTGGAATCACCCTCAGAGTTAACGACAACAACCCTTGCACTCTAAATCTTTATCTCGAATCTGAAAGTACTATCTCCGTCAACTCATTACGGAATCACCCACAGAGTTATACTGACAAAGAATCGTTCTTACACCTCGAGTCTTCACTTGCTCCATTTAAATTTCACGACCTAACGTAAATTTGGATCGATGTGGTATTCGGATCTCCAGACCTGGAAATCCGGTATACGGAAACCCGATCCCGGTCTCATCGAAATCCAAAACGTATCTTTTAAGGACAAGTTGTTTTAAAGGTTAAAACAATTTAATTCAATTATCTTTATACACTTAGAAAGAAAATTCACAATAGATAATCAACATTATCAATATCATCAGATAATCCATATTATCATAATTCAACTAAACATCCATATCACATAGCATATATCTCATCAGAGATATCAATCAAATGCAAAGCATTCAGTATTATCATCCATCCATAAGTAATGATCTATATCATCTCTAATTAATTTAAAGTTAATTAAACTAATTATTTTTATTTTATAAATCCTTCTTACTTAAACATTAATTAATTACAAAATTAATTAATTATCCTCTAATTACCTTTTTCAATTAATCATCTTTGATTAATTATCTTTTAATTACCTTCCAGTTATTTATCTTTAATTAATTACTCAAATTAATCAACCTTAACCACTTATAGTAATTAACCTTTAATTACTTCATTAATTAATTAACTATAATTAATTAAATTAATCACTATAATTAATTATATTTATCCTTAATTAATTACATTAATTAATCACTTCATTTATTAATTATTACTTAATTAACCAATCTTAATTACATCATTAATTATATTAATTAATGATCCTTAATTACAACTTAATTATTAATTACTTAATTATTAATTACTTAATTAAATTAATTACATTAAGTAATTAACCTTTAATTAAACAATATTTATTAATCACTCTTGATTAATCTCCAATTAGTAATTAACTACCCTTAATTACTTTCATTAACTAAATTAATTACTTCCTTAATTAATTTCTTAATTAATCCCTTGATTAATTATTCAAAGTAATTAACTCCAATTACTTCCATTAATACATCACATTTCAACTAATTACTTCCAGTAATTATCTATTATTTACTTTCCGAAATAATATACCTTATTAATTACATTTAAGTAATTTATTTATCAAATCATCCATTTACTATTCTAAATTAATTAACTTAACTAATCACATTAACTTAATTAATTACAAATGAGTAATTAATTTCTAAATTACTTCCATTAAGTAATTACATTTAAATAATTTCATAAAGGATTATCCTTAAATCAATTAATCTAATTAATTATTAAAATTAATCAAATTAATTATTTATTAAATAATCTCAAGTTAATGACCTTCATTAACAATTATTTAATTACTTTCCTTAAGTAATTAACTTATATTAATTATTATTAATTCCAAATTAATAAACTAAATAACCAATTTATTAATTTCTAATTACTTAATTAATTAAGTGTTAACCATAACTTAATTAATATTTAATTACTTATTAATTAATTCCTAACCATTAATTAATACTCTAATTTATAATCCTTAATTACAAATTAATTATTCCTAATCAATTTATCTTAATCATTAATTAAAAATCAAATCCTATTTAATTAATGAATCTTAATTACAAGTTAATTATTCTAAAAATAATTAATCTTAAACCCTTAAGATTGAACCTTTAATTACCTTTAAGTAATTATTTATTTCATTAATTTATTAGATAAATTAATTATACATTTAATTACTCTAATAATTAAATGCATACAAATCATTAACTTATAATTAAACTTCAACAAGTTTTAAAATCAATTTAAAACCTTTAAATGATAAATAATATTTTTCTTATAAAAGAAATTTTACAAGATTTAAACAATTTAAGTTATTAAAACAATTTCATTTAAAAACTTCCTTTTTATTTCAATTCTGAAATACAGATTTATATTTGATTCCAAATAAAATCTAGATTAAAACTTACCTACAATTTAAAACTTCATCTTTTTAAATTCAACTACCTCATCATTTTAAAGTTGCTAAAATATTTTAAATATTTAAAAACTTTATATATTTTGAACTGAGATTCAAATTAAATCAGTTTTAAACTTAAATTTTATACTGGTTTAAAACTCTTAGTTAGTCATTTAAACTTAGTTTTAAAAATTTTAAAACAGTTTAGTCTTTAAATCTGAAACCCAGACTTACCCGAGCTCTTACAATATTTTCTTCGAGTCGCACATCAAAAATCCCGAGTCTCACACGAAACAACTCGAGTAACCCTCTGTTAAAACCCAGGCTCACCGGAAATTCAATCGCGTGCACGTGCACCGTCCAACCAGCCTTTTCTGACCATCGCCGATGATCTCCCTACCTCGACAACCAACCCCTTATCCTACCCCGGCCACCTTCTAGCTTCCAGACTACTCGAATGTGAATTCGAGTTCAATTTCTAAACCTGGAACAGAAATTCCAGACCATCACCAAACCTGTCAACTTCACCTCGACTTCGAAATCCCGTCCATCTGAACTCCTGCAACTTCGACCATGTCATCGTTATCGAACGAACTTCACTCTCTCAAACGCCTGTAGCACTCGATCCACCATGGAAGTCGCGATGATCATTTTACCCAAACTAGCAAAAACTAGGGTTCTAACAAAGAAACCACTACTGCTACCTCCTCCCTGAATTAAACACCTTCCAGACAATTTTCCAACCATCTCCGATCACTCCTCTGTCATTACCCAAAACCCCAGCTACCACAAATCAAAAGATCACCAGAATTTCCCAAAATCCCCTATTTAGTTCAATACAGAACTGCACTCATTTTACTAAACTAAAAACTATAATTTTAATACTAAAAATCATGTTATTGTTTATGTTTTCAATTTATAAACCTAAATTTATAAATTACAAGGTTTGAGTTTTCTCTTTTATATAACATGCACTGTAGTTTTTGTTTACCGAGTCACTCAAACTAGAAGTTTGCCTTAATTAAATTTTTAAAAGCTTCTATATGATAAAACAACAAGTTTTGTTTTAAAATTGAACCTTAACACAAATTTGATCGGGAGATATGATTTTTACATCAAAATCTAAGCTTGAAACTAGGAACAGAGAGATTACAGGTATTCAACCATGCACACATGACACATCATACATTTATAAACATACAAATAATTCGTATTTATATTCACATAAACATATGTATTTCCACATATAAACATGCAATCAAATTATACTTGAAAATTTTGTTTTAAACAAAAATTTGTTACTCACCTGGAAATAGTGATGAAACAGAGCCATATTTAATTTTCGAAAATCTTGAAACAGGAAACTTGAATTCTTTAGCTTTTGAAGACTGTAACTTGCATGCTTGTTTGAATTTGATTTTCCACTTGAGTTGTTGGGCTTTACACTTGATTAAACTACATGCATGCTTGTATTCCAGGTTAAAGAAATGAAGGCAGATAGACTTGAGGTGGTTCCAGAGATGAAAATGAAATGCAGACAGGTTCTTTGATTTTGAAAAGAATTGCAGGCTTTTGTTTTTGAAGAAGAATGTTACAAGTTGATTTGCAATTATAGTTTGAGGAGTTTTCAGATTTGTTTTTGAAGAAGAGTGTTGGCTGATCTTTTTGATTTGGAAGATGAATTATAGAGATCTTTGATTTTAGTTTGAGGAGTTGATTTCTGATTTTAGATTTTAGATTAGAGAAAGATTTGAGAAGTGGTACTGATTTGGTTTTCAGATTTTAGAGAAAAAGGTTTTGAGTTTCTTGTTTTGAAAAGAAAAATAGAAAAATGAAATAAAGGGAATGCAAATGTTTATATAAGTAGATTTATGATAAAATAAAAATAAAAGAAAAAGAAAAATAAATAAGACACTTGTCACACACAATTGTTACTTAAATTACACATGTTAACATGAATCCTAAAATGATGACACTTGTCTTTTTAAGTAATTACTATTTATCTTTATTTATTTTAAAAGTAGATAAAACCTTTTCTTATTTATTTAAATGCTTATCTATATATATATATCTTTTTAAAGAAAGAAAACCAATTTATTTATAAATATAAGTTTATACAAATATTATAATATCCAAACAATTTAAATATTTATTCTCTTGAATTTCAAAACTTAAATTAAATTCAATTCAAATTAAATCTTAGATTCAATTTGAAAAGTTAAGTTATACATATATAAAACTACTTATCAAATTTTAAAAATAGCAATTCCATATTCTTTAAAATCTATTCATACAATATTCAAAATAATATATTATACTTATTATTTGAAATTAACATATTTGATATTTAAATTATTTATATAAGAGATTATATTATCAAGTGATATTTTAAAAAGAAATAAAACAAACCATTTTTGTTAATCTTATTTATATTTAAACTTAAGTTAAAATATATCTTAACCAATTTAAACATTTACCCAAAGTATATTTAAAACTATAAAGTTATTTATTTAAATAACTTTGAAAAGTCCATATTAAATTAAATCTAAATTCCCAATTTACCCAAAGCTTCTATTTACAATATAAATAAATATATATATTCAAATAGAAAATATCTTATTAACTTTTTTTAAAAGATAAAATCATCAATTAATACTAATTTAATCAGATTATTAAATTAAATTCAAATCTTATTATCAAAGATCATCAATATCAATTTAATTATTTAACAGATTATTAAATTGATATTGTTAAAATTTCCGGGATATTACACATCCATCTCCTCCGATCAACAAAATAATCGAACATTTTTTCTATTTAAAAGAATATGTCATAAATTTAAAAATAATTATTGGCCATCTTATGAGTTAACATTTTATTTTTCAATTTATTGATACATAATTTTATACGCGTCAATTTAACCCAACTTAAGAATACAATATTGAACTGTTGGTTTATGGTTTTCTATTTTGATGGTCAGTCATCCTACTTTCTATTACAAACACAGTAAAAAATTACATTTCATAAATTATTTTGGTTTTAAACGATTCAACAAAATTTCGGCAGCACTACCCCTTTGTTTCCTATATTGTACACGAATGCATGTACATAGGAAACAAAAAACAAAAGTGATGGCAAAATTTTGTTAAATGTTTAAAATGAAATAATGTACGAGATAATGTACGAAATATAATTGTTTACTGTGTTTATAACTTGTCTAATGCAGGAAAAAATCCAACAAGTACTGTATCAGACGAATATAAATGTCTGTTTTATGGCAAAACCGAATATCTATATAACGATCATGTACAACCCTTGTCATACGGGGCCAAAAACTCTTTAAAGGACGTAATAAAAAGTAGTTTATACAAAAATAGGAATTTTGTAGTTTGTCTTCTTATTTATTATATAATATATTATTGTTTGTAAATGGTTGAAAATTTACTAATTTTATATATTTCGAAAAATTATTAATTTACCACATCATTCCGCGTATTTTATCGAACAAGGTTAATTCAGCGTATTATAGTAGATATGTAAATTATTATTTTACGACGTTTTCGATATAAAATAATTTATTTAACTATTAGTATGCGTGCATGTGTGTGTGTGTGTGTGTATATATAATGATTAACACATATACACACATATATGAACACATAAACATTCCAATTAACACAAGACAATGCTAAAAATAACACATATATAATGGTTTACACATATACACAAATTCATAAATTATACCTACTTTTCACAATTTAAAGCTAACAAATGAAATAGGTATTCCATGGGATACTATAAACCATCATTAGGCTATTAGAAATAATTAGAATAACCAATTAGCCCTAGTTTATCAAATTAGGAAAATCTAGATTTAGGTTAAAAATTAGGTTTTTCGCAAAAATTAGAGATTATACCTAAGATTGGAAGCAATAGAGAGTGATTAAGGAGCCATGCAAGATCTGGAAGCTTGAATTTGGGATTTGGAAGTTTGAAAATGGGTTTTTATGGATTTTAGAAAATTGTTTTCGTTCAGCTGAAATGAGGTAGAAAGGTCTCGGCCGAGACCTGTATAACGTGAATTTCCGACGGCTTCCGATGGCCCATTGAAAGCCGTCAGAAACCGTCGCAATGGGGCTGTCGAAAGCCGTCGTCAAGGGTCGTCGGTATTTCTAGCTATTCTTGTAGTGATAAGAACTCCAATAATACTTAAAAGATAATGGGATTATCTCTTAGGTCACTCTACTCTATACTCAACAACATAGTGGTGTTTCAGGGAGAAAGAATCAAACCTTTTTAGACATGGCTCGATATATGATGAGTGGGTTGAGTTACCTCTTTCCTATTAGGGATATGTGTTAGAATTCGTAAGGCATATGCTGAATTTTATGCCTACTAAATCTATGTCTAAGATGTCATATGAGATATGGTATGGGAAGAAACTCCGCCTCAAGCATTTGAAGGTATAGAGGTATCCAGCCTACGCTAAGAACATTAGCCCCAATAAGCTTGGGGAAAGATCGGTACTATGTAAGTTTATAGGATATCATAGAGATTCTATGGGAAATATTTTCTATAATACAAAGGAACCAAAAGTTATTACTTCTCGACACACTGTATTTTTAGAAAGGAATTTCCATCAAAAGAAATTTACATCAAAGTTGTAGACTTGGATGAGGTCAAAGAAACTAATATAGTGACCGAACCGGTAGAATAATCAAATTCACTAATATACATAACACACAAGCTATTAGAAGGTATTTTAAGAAATCTTGCACACAAGGAAGATACTACAACTTTCTCGTGAATGGAAAAAAAAAAGAGGATCGTGTCCTAGAAGATGACACTCCACTCACATTCCGAAACGAACTGCATAGTAAAGACTAAACACTATAGATTGAAGCTATGAAATCCGAGATGGATTCCACACACACACAAAGTATGGATTTTAGATAATATGCCTAATGGGATAAAATCCATTGGTTGCAAATGGTATTTTAAGAAGAAACTGAATGAAAATGGAACGGTAAAGACCTATAAAGCGACATAGTTGCAAAAGGTTTCATTAAATTCAAGGTATGGATTATGAAGAAGTGTTTTTGCCCATAGCCATGCTTAAGTCCATTCAGATATTACTTGGAATCATTGTTTTATATGATTATAAAATATGAAAGATGGACATGAAAACAACATTTCTAAATGGTGAATTAGAAGAGACCATTTACATGTCACAGCTTGAGAGTTTAGAGGTTAATGGGAGCGAGGGAAAAGCTTGTAAGTTGTTAAGATCAATATATGGTCTTGAACAAGCTTCGATGAGTTGGAATAAGTGTTTTGATAAAATAATCAAATAGTTTGGCTTTTATAAAACAAAGAGGAATCTTGTGTATACCGAAAAGAACAAGGAAGTGCTATAGTGTTTATCGTTATTTTATGAGATGATTTTCTCTAGTTTGGCAATGATGTACCATTATTACAATCAGTGAAAGTTTTGTTATCGAAGAACTTCTCCATGAAGGATTTGTGAGAAGTGATCTACATACTTGGTATTAGGATATATAGACATAGATCCAAAAGATTGATAGGATTATTCTAATCCTTGTACATAGAAACCATACTAAAAGGTATAGTATGGAGAATTCCAAGCGCGGAAATGTTCTAATGCGACTGAAAATTGTCCTTTCGAAGAAGGATGCTCCTCGTACCGATAAGGAGAAAGTGCATATGAAGAGGATATGGTATATGTCTACATTCGGATCCATTATGTATGTTATGCTATGAACATGATCGGATGTGGCTTATGCATTAGGATGCATAAGCCGATAATAGTCAAATTTTGTAGAAAAATATTGGACGACTGTGAAGTGTATTCTTAAATATTTTCGAAATACTAAAGACTTATTTCTAATCTATGGGAATGAAGACCTCCTTATGAAGAGGTATGCAGATTCAATTAGTGTCAGGTTATGTATTTATATTAAATGGTGGAGCGGTAAGCTAGAAAAATTCTAAGCAAGATATAGTAGTTGATTCAGTGATGGAGAATGCGTATATCATCCTAAATAAAGTAGATAAAGAAGCAGTTTGGATGTGCAAATTTATGATTGAGCTAGGGGTAATTCCAAACATTGAGAATACCATGATATTATTATGTGATAACAATGTCGTGATGCAGATCACAAAAGTACAAAGAGCCACAAGAAATCAAGGCACGTAGTCCATAAGTTGCACCCGATAAGACATATTATCAATGATGAAGAAGTGATGATTATCAGAGTAAATAGTAAGAACAACATAGCGAATCCATTTAAGACGGAACTAGCTCATAAGTTATTAGTAAACTTATCACAATAACGGGATTGGGAATCCATAATTTTTCCCAAGTGCACATGAGAGATTGAGAGCTAAGGGTATGCCCTAGGAGCAATTATGTAGTTTCTTATAAATTATCCAACTTTATATTCAATCATGTTCATAATAAAGGTGTTTGTTTTCTATTATATACTTTGCTATATTGTGATATAAGTAGTTAGTAATTAATTTAAAGTATATTAATAAGAAAATAATTAAATAAAATGTTGTCATATTGTAGTTGCAAATAGTTATAATCATGAGTAATTAATTACAATATAAAATAACGTTTTGCTTTAAATATTCCTAGTCAAGATGTTTTGAGAAAGGATATTTTGTTGAGACCAGAGTACATAATGCTCTTAGAATATTGGGTAGTATGTTACTCATGGTTGTTGGGGGAACCAATGGAGTACGTACTTATAGTTATTGAATAACTATAGAATGACTCAACCGAGAGTTTCTTGTTGGTTAATAATAATTAGGTTGAACAAGAAATCTCAGTGTGACGATTTTACACGGTTCTCTTGACTTGAGAATATAGTAAGACTTCTATATGAATACTCCACTTTGATTATAGCTAAATCAGGACATAACGATCATCGAGCGACAATAGTTGGGTCTGAGAAGAAATGTAGGAAGTGAAACAATATTCAATAAAGAATTCATCTCCTCGGTTGTATGAAGTTAGTATCATGGTCAACTTAGTCAACTCAAAGTCAAAATCTTTGACCAGAGTAGAACGATAATAATAAGTGTTATTATTGAACTAAGGAATTTGTTTATGGACTGAACGGTTGAATGTGGATATTATTGTAGTTTTGACTGATACAAAACTCCACATATCCTAAAGTGGTACAGTGTTGACGTAAAGAGTGTGTAAGCTATTGTCACATAAGGTGACGTAAAATTTGATTTTATCAAAAAGATCTATATGCAATGAATGTAGCCAAACTGTCACATCGCTAGCTAAGGTGACATTTGAACGTTAATATTTGAATTATTCGATATTAATTGCTGATTGAATTTAACCTCTATGTCACACCACCGTATTGCTATTTTATCAAAATACCACATGATTTAGTTAGTTTATAAAGTGTTATTATTAATTAAACTAATTTAACATTTTTTATGTTTGGAGTGTTATCGGTAAATGGGGGTAGCTCCAAGAAATTTTTTGGGTTCTATAAGTTATTATTTAGATGTATATATAAACGTCATATATGCACATATCGATATACGATATCAATATATATTTAATAGGCTTTATGTATAATTAATTACTAATTGGACTTTGATATTTTATATATTATATTAAATACTATATACATATATAATTATGTGTTTATGTATATTTTACATATCCAAAATTGTTTTATATATTTATGTATAAAAATAATATTTGTATGATTATTATCTCATAGCCAATAAAATTGTAAAATTAACTATTTTTGATCGTGCATGTACATACACACATAGTATATCTGTATATATACATAATTTTTAGTATAAACTTAGATTCAAATATATATTTAGTTTATCAAATTGTTTTGAGTCGAGCCAATTTATCATTATAATTTTATAATTTAACATATTTTATTAAACTAATACTGAAATATTCAAATTTGACTTCTATACAAATATCTTTATATTAATTATAGCAAAACATTATTTATATCTAAATATTCGACCAAGTCAATATTAATTTCAATTAAGATATTTTAATATTTACGAGATAAAATTTGAAATTTATTTTCATTAATTATTTTTGGATTATTATTCACACACACACACATATAAACCTAATTACATAATTATATGACAATATATATTACATACACATGGGTAAGGATCGACTACACCTTATTTTTGCTACACCTCGAATCCCCATGATTTCAACCGCATGTTCCAATTTAAATAATAAAATGAAGTGACAAAAGAGAGAAACTATTATTATTTAAATTAGAACACGTGGTTGGAATTAGAGGGGATTTGAGGTGCAACAAAATTAAGGTGTTCGATCTTTGCTCCATACATATATATGTCTAAACTATACATATGTGATACTATTAATATATGTATACAAACCATACACGTATATTATAGTATATTTAAACATATGTATGTACTTAGGCATTTATATTCCTGATATACATATGAATTTATCTAATGTATGTGTAATATATATGTATATACAATAGATATAAATCCAAATATATGTGTGTGTGTGTAGTTATAAACATGTGTGTATATAACATGCTATCATGTTATGGTATGAAAAATAAATAAATTTAACTAACACGATTAATTAAACAAATATATCATATTTTGAAATAAAATATGATTTTATTTTAATATATAAATTGAATCTAATGCTAGTTAATATATTACATAAGCCTATACAGATCTAAATAGAGAAAATGTTTGAAATTTACCCATTTCACCCACTATCAAACATACTAGTCCTAACAAGCATTGGGTGGCGTAAAGAGTTACCTGGTTAACTTTGGACTCTTTAGGGGACCGATTATGCCTATAAGTAATGCAATGATTCAGTTTGGGATCTTTAGAGGACCGATAGTAAATTATCATTCCCTGGCTATCCATGAGTGAGGAGGCCCTAATGTAAATCTAAGTAACTACGCAGTTGGAGTATGAGTGAGAATGGCCAGCCAGGAACCTTAGCAGGTAGGTGCTAAGGAGCATTACTCGATCATGAGTGCACTCGATTGAGTAGGTGCTAAGGAGTATTACTCGACAGTGAGTGTCGTTGATCGAGTATGTGTTATGTGCCTTAGAGTACTTAAGTATTCGATTGTTAGATCGGTGCTCAACATGGATAATTAACTTTAGGTTATCGGGATAATGGTAACTTAAGTAAGCTTCAGACTAGTCGTAGTCCGAATGAGTTGATTGTGATTCTAAGTAAAATGCATGGTTACTTAAGAGCTTGAGAAAAAAATTCGAAGTTCGCACTCATAAATCAAGATTAGTGCTTGATAGGTAAATTCCAAGAATGTTAAGTTTTTAAGAGTATACACACTTAGAATAAGTTGTTCAAGAAATATGGCGTGAGTTGGTGCTTGTAGTCAAGATGAGTTGCGTGACCAGAAGGATGTATTTTGATCCGAGTATTTTTGTTTGTGAATGAAAAGTGGTGGTGCTTTCTAAGATAGAGTAGTGTATTCACACACACACAGACACATGGGGGTGGGAGTATGGTGTGTGTTTATGGCATTGAACATAGAAGTAATTAACGCCAACCTATTTAGTTTGATCTGTTTGCTCTTCTTATTGAAATGTCGGTTGCTCTTAAGTAAGCAGTGTGAGGAGACACAAGTAATGGATCTATATAATCAATCTGGGGTCAAATAGGTATTGGAGCAACGTGCAAGTTTAGAATGGTAATTTTATGGTGAGAACTCCAAGTGATGGCTACTATATTTGTTATGTTTTCATTTCACTTGTGTTTACTTGGTAGCTATGTGATCAACTAGTGATTTGTGATTATTTTATTTGCTTCTTTGACTACTATTGGGGAAAATCCCTTCAGATGATCAGTCTAAAGGAATAAAAAACCCAACGCAGCGGAAATCAACTAGATCGTGGTTGTAGTGAGGCGAAACAAACAGAGATAAACACCAGAACAGATAGTCACAGATCTATGCTGTAACGACCCAGAATTTCTGTCATTTGAAATTCGTATATTTAATTGATTTTAAATATTAACAAGTAAGATTTGTATGTCGAATAAATTTAATTTCGAATATAGAGATTTAATTGGATAATTAAATCGATAATTTAATATCTGAAATTCCAGAAATAATTGAAATCCGAATTAAATGTGAATAAAAATGATTTATAAAGTTATATTAAATCATATTGGAGTTAGAATGATGTTTGTAAACTTTTAAAATTGAATTAAAAGTTAAATTGTAGAAATTGAATATTTTAATATTTAATTGATGAGTAAAAATAGTCATTTTTCAAACAGTCTCGGATTTCTACGAAACTAGTTTCATCGGATCCGTAATGTTAAATTATTGTAAGGTTTCAAATTTCGTGTCAATCGAATTTACGGTTTGTCCGAGGCAAGCCAAAACGCATAGAAATTAGTTTAATCGATTTAATTTAAATTTGATCGTTTATTTCCGTAACTCGCACATATGATCGAATTGGCTCTCAATACCTATTCCATTATGTCCGGAACGTGGGTTAAACCTTAGAAACGTCAGCCGGCACGCTTCGTTTGGAGTTCGGGAAAATTCGGGTGAATAGTGTTTCGTCAATTTTCTATAAAAGGACCCATTTTCTTCTATTTGCAAAAACCCTAGGGTTTCAAGCTTCAGGCCGCCACTTTCAACTTCAATGGCTAGAAAACTCTATCCTTCCTCCTTGATTATCTTCAAATTCGTCGACTAATAGCTAAAACTTCCAACTAATAATTTGTAGAGCATCGCGTGAGCTATACATCCAACGGTCATGATGGGGTATTACACGGTGGATCAACGGAAAACTGCTTGCGTTCGTCCGTGGTTCACGCACATTTTCCCATGCAAATACATGGCCGAGCTACACGTGAGCGGCGCCGAAGGTAGAGCACGCATGGAGCATCGTCGTGGCGATAACCGATCGTCGTCTCGATCATCGTAGGCGATGCGAAAATTCATAGTTGATCGGCGGCTATGGGTTCGGTCGCGTGATGCCTGGGAACGAATGGAAGAAGATGCAAACAACGGGCCAGATTTGCTTTGTTCGAAACGTGCAGCCCTGATTCAAAGCTAGGTTAAATAATAAAAATAAAATTGTAAATTGATTTATATTAATTCGTATAATGTTTAAAACAACATAACTTTGTCATACAAGGTCGAAAATTGATGAAACGACTTGCGTCGGGTCTGTATCGACGAGCACTTCGCAATGGAGCTGGTTTGGAGTCGATTGGAGCTAGTGATAATTTCGAGTAAAATTAAATGCGTGTTTAATTTTATTCGAAACGAAACACTGCAACTGTTATTGGAAGCGAGGTGAGAACTTCTCACTCAATCGAATTGTGTTTCGATTTAAATTTTAAATAGTTAGATTTAAAATTGTTGATAGTGTTGATTGTGTGTTTGGATAATGATTGATGATTGGTTGAATTGAAGTAGACCCTATACGTCGCATATTAAGTGGAGGTTATTATATTAAAAACATATACCGCGATATTCCATCTCGAAGTGGAATTGGTATTATATATGTATTTGGAGTTGATTTCCCGCATTATATAGCGGATGAGACCCTATTGCGCCGCATAATAGCGGATAGTATTTTTATAAATCCCATATACCGCGATATTCCACCTCGAAGTGGAATTGGTATTGTGCTAACATCTGTGGATGCAGGGAAACAGGTTGGAGGGATCCAACTGGATTCCTCAAACATTTGAAATCATTTCATATGTTGTGTGTTGATTATTTATAATCTCTGTGTGATTGAAATTGTTGAAGGCTATAGGTTAGCCGAATATATTTTTGGTATCGTTGGATACCGGAAATAAATAAAAATTATATTTTTGAAATTTTAAGAATTTATTTTTGAGAATTGGATAAATTAAAAAGGAGTTTTAAAAGATAAAGTTATTTTTTAAACCATATTGAATAAAATTTCAAATTTCGGGAAAAAGGGCTTAATAAATGGATTTCGAAAATATTATTTATAAGTTGAAGAATTTATTAAAAAGTTGGATTTTTAAATAGATTTGAAGAGATAAAGAAATTTATTTAAAAAGGAAAATGATTTTGTAAATTCATTGGAAATTTATAAGGAGAAATTAATTGGTTATAATAATTAATAAAGAATAAATAATTTAGTATTAATTATTAATTAAGAGTTAATTAATGATCTATTAAAGGATAATTTAATAAATTTTTTTGTAATTAATTGATTTTTAATTTACCATAACTAGCAAAAAATTCATTCATAGAAATTTACCTGATTTAAATTAGTCAGATAATTAAAGTAATCCTACTTATGGATGTTTGAATCGTCTTGGATGTTGAATTATTTAATATCCCAAATATGTGATGCTTTGTGATATATCCTGTTTTGTGTTGCGATTTGTGATCTATTTATCTATGATATGAATATATGTGATCTGTGAATTAAAGATAAGCGTTATAGTTTATACCGCTTATCAACTATATTTCTGTGTTCTGATCTGTGATGGTTGGATGTTGTTGCACTATTGTGTTAAACCCTTGGACTACACCATACACACACCAATGTGGATTTCACGTGGAAATCGGTTAAGTCATAGATTTTTGACAATTATAAAGATTGAATTTTTGAATCCAAATTAGTTTTGGAAATTGGAATTGAAAGCTTTTTTGAAAATGAGTTTCAAAAATTAGAGTTATTTTAAATAACTTAATAAAATTGGAATTTAAATCATTTGATTTAAATTTTGAATTCAATACTTGAAATTGAATTCAATGATTTGGGAACTATGGTCTAAAACATTATGCAAGTTATAAAAGGTGTTTATATGGGTTTTTAACCATTTAAAAATATGGTTTTGGAAATTTAAATTTAAATCCAAGTTTTATACTTGGATGGCTTTAACCTGTGTAATTGTAACCAGTTTTTCCCAAAACGAAAACTATCTGTTTTCAAATAATAATAGCTTTCATAAAGTGAAAAGATTTCCAATTTGTATCGAAACATTTCAAGTTGAAATGAAATTGTGAATAGTTTGGAAAAACTATGAATTGACCTTTGTGAAGATGATTAAGCTTTATCTTGAAATTAAAGAAGATTTTAAAAGGTGTATCTTTTATATTATAAAAGACTTGAATTGTAAATAGTTTTGAAAGCTATAAGTTAAATCTTGATTTAAAGATTTAATGGGTTAATCCAATTGAAATGGGAAATGATTTGGGAATCTGTGAATGAATCTTTGTGAAATTTGGTGAACTTTGTGAAGTAAATCTTTTTGTTTAAGGATTTGAAATGGTAATTTGTTTAAACCATTTAAAGGAAAGGATTTGGGTAATAAGTTGTGACTTAATTGAAATCCCAATATTCATATGTTTTAAAATATTGTGCTCACTATTCGGATTAGCCGGGAGAGGACCTTTGTGTCATATAACCCATTCCGAATTAGTGATACGACGATATGGATCGCATTGAAGACCGATGGTGAAGACCGGGTATTTGTGAAAACGATAGGATGACCTATCAATTGTCTCTGCACCGTTAGCTATGGTATAGAGATTTCCTTTGTGATGGGAAGTTCGATCGGGATTGTGAATACCCGGATTGCAAGGGCTTCTTTGGAAGTGCCTTCGGTTCTGTTCGAACCTGGAACAGACTTGTATGGTTACATGTCTGACATTACATTTTGAGATATAAAGCTGATTTCTTTCAAATACATTTCTGTTGGTGGCGGAGAATTTATTCTCTTAGCTTAACACCCTTCTCTGAGACGTACAAGCTCAGAGGTTATGTAGTTGAAGGTTATCGGTGATATACTCCCAATTTGGTAATGTGACATGCTTAGTGCTGCTGTGTGTCAATTATTGATCATTTGTGATCAAAGCATGGCTTTGTGAAAAAGCGTAGCTTTGTGGACGAGACTTCGTCGAACCTCACACCCCGGAAATGGTCAAAACAGGAATGATGCGGCAAGGTTATGAGGGTCGCTCCCTTTAGGGTATGTCATTTCCTTTTGGAAAAGGGTGGTATCGGGTATGGAGCCTTGGCATTTAACCTATATGGTTGCTCCAATATCATTTACTGTGTGATTGTTGCTGTGTGATCGAGGCGCCTCGGATAAAGGTCCCAAAGGACCGGGGGGTGGCATATTCGTGTAGTAGTTACCTAGTATAAGAGGTAACCCGGCCTTGTGTTGGCAGAGAGCTAGTTAGTTCTCGGGACGTCCATCCAGAGGCATACCCATGTGGCAGTAGGAAGTTCCTTAGCCTGACCATTTGTTGGAAAATCCAAAGAAACAATACGAGCCTTGTACGGTTTTAGTTGTATAACCTGCTATGGAATGTGGCGGTAACCTGCTATTGAACATAGTAGCTATAGTATGCATACAATAATGGTTGTATGTTGGCTAAGATTAATATTATACTTTCGAAATGGTTTCGACACTATGCACTAGTAATAATATCAAAAGAGTTTTGTTTGCATAGTAAGCATGTTTGACTATCATAAGAAGAAATCTCCTCCAATTCTGCGTTTGCATTGTGTGTGTGGCGGGAGGTCTTATGGTAGTTTCATTTTCCAAAAAGCATTGCGGATGTCTTTTACTTTCTTTGTTGTTGTTTTAAAGATAATAACTGTTTTAAGTTCCCACACCAGTCCCATGACTGACCTGGAGTTTATTGTTCCCTTCCTAAACTCTGGGTGCCCATCATTTTCCACACGGGCAGCCTAGAGTTAGATTTTCAGGTCATTATGGATTCAGGAGGCTGTGGAGCTCAGTGGCGAGTTGGATGGCGAGGCGTATCACTTGTATATGACATTATTATTCCGCTGTGTATTCTGTATGAGGATAAGTTTGTATAACTGTCCATTGATGTATTGTGTTGTATATTGACTCTGATGATGTAATGTACAAACTGATATAGTTCTTTGATTTAAAGATTATTCATTTATCTATTATATTTTGTTCCGCTGTGAATGTGAGATTCTGATATTATTTCTGTTGCCTTTTCTTTTTCTTTCTTTCTGTCTTCTTCTACCTCTTTTTTTAACCATAACAATTCGGTTTTCCGGCATTCGATTGCTCGGCAGTTGATACAGTGGACGTATTAATGTCGATTTTCGGAAGTCGAAAATCTCGAGATCTTACATATGCAATGCAGAAAAAATAAATAACACCAGTATTTATAGTGGTTCCACTACCGCGAGGCAGTGTACGTCCACTTGGGGAGAGGAGATTTTATTAATCACCGAAAGATTAGAGTTACAAGATTGATCACTTTTGGAGGCTATACATAAGAAGAATTAACAATACAAACAAAATTCTGCAGAGTTTCAGCTCTCTAAGATGGCTGCCATTGTTGTTCAGAAGCTCCACTATTTATAGAGTGAAGAAATGAGGAGGGGCAGCTGATATATAACAGCTGTGGGGTTTGGTTCGGCATCCATTTGGTTCGGCGCATCACTTTGGTTTGGTCAACTGGTTCGGCATTTCCATTTGGTCCAGCAAGCAGCACACATGGTTTGGTCTGGTATGATTTGGACCGGCATGCTCTAACACCGAACCAAACATTTGGTTCGACCTTCAGCGTCTCAAATCTGGACCGGCACTACTTGGTTCGGTAAATACCGAACGAGATATTTCGTTCAGCATCACTAGATCACCGAACGAAAACTTTGGTTTGGTCTTCCTCTTCATCGCTCCAAACAAATGCCACTCCACTTCCAAACCCCGAACAAAACCTTAGCTTCCCAAAACAGCACCGAAGGAACTTCTTCTCTTCACCGAACCAAATCAGCTCCAAGTTCGAAAAACCCTCCAAACTTCGTGACATCGTCTTCTTCTCGCCGTCGCTCCTCCATGGTTAGGGTTTCACGGCTCCAGATTCCTTTACCTTTGAGCTTCTCCGATGGAATCAGGTAACAACTTCCAACAATCTCCACCTTGTTTCCATATTCCATCAAGTCATTCAACTCCATCTACACCTTCATGCTCTAAGTAATGGATACTTACCCAATGAGTTTTGGCAATGCCATCACCCATTATATTTTGTCAACGAACTCCGGCAAGGCCACCGCTCGTCAACAAAGTGTTTGAAGTACCCAGTCCGTGTAGAACCTATCAATCTCCACCATGAAAACAAATGTCTTCATGAACAATCTCAACTCTCCCCCCCCCCCTCCGTGCCACCTGTGGCACCTAGCACTTCATTAAGCGAATCAAGTCTGAGAAATGCTCGAACTTAGCAACAGGCAACGACTTGGTAAACATGTCTGATGCATTCTCCTTTGTGTGAACTTTCTGAAGACGAACTAGCTTCTCTTCACTCATCGAGACAAGGAACGACTCTCTCACCTCAATATACTACGTCCTCGAGCTAAATGCCAGATTTTCAGCTAAGTGAATTGCACTCTGACTGTCACAGTACACATCTACACCTTCATATACGAAGCCCAAATCACAGAACAGTCACCTCAAATAAAGCATCTCCTTAGCCGCTTCAACCGCAGCTATGAGCTCTGCCTCTATGGTAGACAAAGCCACAATCGTCTACAACCTCGCTCTCCAACTGATCGCTGTCCCACCAATGGTGAACACATATCCGGAGGTTGACTTCCTTCGATCTCCATCACCGGCATAGTCGGAATCACTACAAGAAAAATTGCTTTTAACGGCAATGGAGAACAGCGTTTATACGTTGATTGCTGTTGTGCAACCTTTTATAGGTAGGAAAATCTGAAGACAACATAGGAAAACGCTGAGATTTTTTTCAGCAAATTGCGAAATGTCGTTCCCTCTGAAAATTTCATTGCCGCGTATAATTAATTTCCCTCTTATGCCTAAAATAAGCAACCCTAAATCACCTATGCCTCAAATCTTAAGCGCTTCCTCTCTGCAATAATTTTTAAATGACTCCTCTCCAAATCTTAATTTCCTCTGCTCAAAAAATTCTTTAAAACTACTCCTCTCTATCACGACCATTGCTCACAAAGCCGTGGCTGCTTGGCTATGCTTGTATCGGAGAGAAATCATTCATTAAGTCGGCCAATTGCATCGCTTGGAGTTTAGTCGCGTCGCACTAGCCACCCTATACCCTTCATCGCTGCCATCGGTAAGCAGAGAACTGCAAATTCGAGCTTGAAATTAAATTAGTTCAAATTTGATTGAATTTTGAATTCAAACTTTGATTTTCTTTATTTAATTGTTAAATCTAATATTTTATTGCACTTGCTATTGAACCGAATAGCTGATATTTGAGAAAAACTGAAATTGCTATGTTGGTGTGTGTTTCATTTATCTTTCTACTGCTAAAGTGTTTTATTCATGTTGTCTTGTAATGAATATTATTACATAGACATTTGAAGAATTAAAATGCTTCATTTGATTACTAAATAAATCTTTCAAATCGGATGTCTGTGTTGCATTGACACCTGATCAAAGTCTAAATTTTAATTTTGGTGGATTAGCAAAGGCATGCTGCAAACATATATTTGATGTATAACTTCTTGATGTATAACTTCTAACTGAGAGTGGAGTCTTAAATTATGTAAGAATTGAGCAATATTTTTCAAGGTGCAAATGAAAAGCCTCTCTGATTAAAATTATTGGGAATTTGAGAGCCATAAATCGCATCCTGTCTATTCTCTCCATTTATGCGAGGTTCACAAGAGACTTTTTTAAAACGTATTGTATACCATCACATCCATTTGAGGAAATGCATCACTAATAGACCACATTATCTATCCTAATACCCACCAGTGAAAATGATTTCTGCACAATATCATATATTAAAATAAAAAATGCAATTGTCAGTTATCTAATTCAGTTATCAAAATGATTTCTACATAATATGTGATTCATTTTTTTGATATATTTGTCAGTTGTAAAGTAATCATTTTGCATAATTCTTCCTAAAAGTTCAACCAATTGTTAAAAATATAAATTTCTTAGTATGCATCAATTATGATAATATTTTGCTCTAAAATCTGATGTTAATATTAATGATTAAAATGTTGAATTTTGATTTCTTTAGGTGGTCACTTGGGGCTACCATGTATGAAATGCTTATTGGTTTTCCTCTATTCCATTCCAATGATGCTCTCACAACATGTAGAAAGGAAAACTAAAAACTGAAACTAAATCATACCCTGGAATATTTTTTAAAATTATTTTACCTTCAAGTTTAAAATCACATGTGATATTCAGTTCGAACAAGATATTGTCGAATAGAGTACATGTTGTTGAGCCCTTTATATAAACTTTTTTTAAAACATGGTCAAGAAATGCATATGGAAACATGCCAATACTAGCGACTATAAGGATAGATTTTTGAATGATTTTTAAAGAGAAATGGCCTAACCTGGAGTATGTGAAGAGAAAAAAATAAGTAGTCATCACTGTACAGCGTAGCTTTGTTAATTAAGGTGAAATCATAATTTTGATTTGATATCATATACTTCAAAATTAATTATTTAATATTTCAAACAATATGCAGGTCAGGGTATGTAGGGAAAAGTCAACTGGCCATGTTTATGCAATGAAGAAGCTAAACAAGTATGAAATAGTTCGTCATGGACAGGTTTTTATATATAACAATTATTCTATTATATCCTTCGTTTTGCTTATCAACCTCTATAATTTGGTTGAAAAATTCCTAACATAATTTTGATCTATGATGACGTTACCTATAGTTAAACCCATTACTCATGAAAATTCTTGAATGTATTGGCAGACACTTTGTGCTATATCTTTATCTTTTTTGCACATTAAATAAATTAAGGGTGTCAAATAAATGAAGGAAAAAGTTAGTAAAGTGGTTCAGCTATGCTAGAAATTACACTTATAAAATTTCAACATTGAGATTTTAATCTTCTCTAATACACATGCAACATGGAACTCCAATATTGATTGACATCTCTATCAAAGGTTTAGTATTGTTATGTAATATTCAGTTTATAAAGCCAAAGCTAAATACATTATTACAGAGTTGGTGTTATGTAATCTCAATCTTGCCCTAAAGAGAAAAGACGCATACTATCATTATGTTGTCTACTATGAATATACATCCATTTTCAACTTGCAGCTTACTTTACTTACATAATTCTATATGTCATGAATGGCATAAGTAACCATAAAGCTTCAATCAATTCATAAATGGCATAAGTGACCTTAGAAGAAGGTGAGCTGGACAAAGGCCTCACAACAATGTTTCTCATATCATAATTGGTAGATTTTCTCATACATCAATGCAATATAGATATTTTTATGAAGGTTTCCTTCCAATCTGGCAAATGCTGCATTGTTGTAATGTATTAATAAAGTGAACTTACAATGTCTATTATTTCCGCTTGCTTCTTTCTTATTTTTTAAAAATACTTATTCCCATTTTTTTGTTAGCCATATATGACATTTATTAAATGGGATGTTGTTCCTTTTTCTATAACCAGACATTGCCAATAATGATTATTTGTTAGCTGTAGGTACTCAACCTATTTTTGAAAGTCAATTTACGTGCTGTCGTCTGTGACGCCTCGACCAAAAATAGGTGTTTTGCCCTCGGTTTAGAGGATACTACAGACCAGCCCTGAATTATTTGCCACCAAAGCTTGACCTGACATCTTACTGTGAATTGATAGATAAAAAAAGTAACATACTTACTATTTTAATTACGAATTGCACTGTTGGTGCGTAGTTATGGTACGGTTGGAACAGATGTTCAATTATCATCTATTTTGAAATTAAACTATATTTCTGTGCAATTTATGATGGATTTATGAATGTTGATATTATACGCTTCTGCCTTGCACGATATATATTTATATATCATTACAACTAAGATTAATAAAAATTAACTAAGATTTATAAAAATTAACTAAGATCTATAAAAATTAAATAAGTTTATAAAGTTAACTAAGATTTATAAAAATTAAATAAGTTTATAAAAATTAACTAAGTATTATAAAAATTAACTAAGTATTATAAAAATTTAACTAAGTTAACTAAGTTTATAAAAACTAACAAGTTTGTAATAATAACAATAATTAACTAAGTTTATAAAAATTAATTAAGATTTATAAAAATTAAACAAGTTTATAAAAATTAACTAAGTTTTATGAAAATTAAATAAGTTTATAAAAATTAACTAAGTTAACTAAGTTTATAAAAACTAGCAGGTTTATAATAATAATAATAATAATAATAATAATAATAATAATAATAATTAACTAAGTTTATAAAAATTAATTAAGATTTATAAAAATTAAATAAGTTTATAAAAATTAACTAAGATTTATAAAAATTAAATAAGTTTATAAAAATTAACTTATTTTATAAAAATTTAACCAAGTTAACTACGTTTATAAAAACAAACAAATTTATAATAATAATAATAATTAACTAAGTTCATAATAATAATAAATAATAAAATATTAACCAAGTTAACTAAGTTTTATAAAAATTAACTAAGTTTCATTTGGTTTTCCTATTCAGGACATTCTGATGTAAAAATCCTTTGTAGAAAATAATAATTTGGTAGCATAGCTAGTTTTTTATCCGGCTTACCTCTTAAAAAATTGAAGCAAGCAGCGTAATTATATAATTTCAAAGTAACTTTTCATGCTTTACTGTACACTAAGCAGAGTAGATGATAAGTTTTGAGTTATATAGCAGCTCATACGTTTTTGTACTGAAAAACAGCAGCAATATAGAGCACTGAATGTGGCAGTTGCAAATACAGGCAACAGAAAACTTGTATGGATAAAAGCAAACATAGTTTTATACAGCAAAAGCAAAAGAAGTTTAGAGGTCAAAGAAGTACAATGCCAGAATGAAAGACAATGTTTATACAAGTCATGACCTAAATTTACAAATAAGGTATGATTATTGTCATTACCATACATGTTAGTTTGTCGCATCCTCTGTTGCCATGAAAGTCATACCTATTGAACTGATAATTATGATCATCAAATCTGTTTCTAAATAGTGTATTTTTTATAGTGTTTTCCATTTTTGTTAAAAGATGTGTCATTTAACATTGTCATTAGATGTATTTATCATAATGATTGTTCAAGGAACCCCAAAAATGGTTTAGGTGGGGAATCAATTTGAAGCAATAAACAATGGGAGGATCTAGATTACACACTTCTCTCTATTAGGTACTACAAGTCATTATAGCCGATTGCCTACTGTTACACACTTCTCACCTTCATAATTGTGCAGCATTAAAGCTGCTTATAGTCATAGCATGTCTTTTAAGTTAAATTTATTGGCTAATACCAGAACTGGTCAAAGTTTTGCAAGTTCATGGTGTATGTTTTGTATAAGTCTATGAAATAGTAGTTCTGAACGGAATCATAGCTATTTAGCATAGACATGTGCATAAACTCAAGGAATTACGTATGATAACGTCCCTATGCTTGTGGCTGTGTGGCTTTGGACTTTGCCATTTAAATATGTTCGTTCCATCGACAAATCCAATCAGAGTGAAACCAAATATCTGTTTTGTTCACCTATTTATTTCCTCTATCCAGTTTTCATTCTTTAAAACCTTTAATTGGGTTAATCTTTACATAAGAGGTTAATATCAACTAGAGGTTTGTGGAATTTTCTACCAAGAGTTTGATGAAAGGTTGATTAAAAGTCAACCATAAAGTAAAGATTATTGGGTATTCCACTCAAGCACAACAAAGAATACCATGGCATTTAGACGTGGCCAAATCTAATGATTCTCGATGGGTAATTGCAGTATCAAGAACAAAGCAAACTTCATTATTACGTATTTTTATTGGGATTGGAAGAATAAGGTAATAAGATTGGTTGAGGATTGCAACTTTGGTAAGGTGTATTTCTATACAATAATCAAATCTATGGTTTCTTTGCCTATTATAAGTTATTTGCATTTCCTCTTTTGCAGGCTGATTTTATGAAGATGCCATTTGAGGACAATTCGTTTAATGCAATCTATGAAATAGAAGCAACATGCCCTATCCCTAATGCGGTAAGCATGTTATTCAAACAGTGAATACACTATGTAATTTTACAGCTTGGACCATTCATTCTTTATTAGAAAAGTGAAGTAAAACATAATGCATTATAAACTGCAGTAAAAATGAAAACAAGTCTACTGAAAATTAGGGAACAAGTAGAAGATACCAATGATAAGGAGAGTGATGATATCAAAAATAGAAATGTGACGACCGCCCATGACCCCTGCACCGAATCTAGAGATAGTGCGCTGTAAAGTGTGCCAGGCGACCATGGACGATTGTCAGGGTAGATTAAAACAACAGAATCTATCGTATTACTCACAGCGCATGGACAAAATACAATAGAACATATATATATAGTGAAGCTTTACAGAATAAAATGCCATCATATAAAACTTCATAATAGTTGAATACAAGCATCCAAATAGCCAATACATCAAGCCTCACTACATAACACTCAGAGAATACAAAATAGCGGAACATCCAGTACATATAATAAGAAGATAATATGCAACCCTCCAGCTCGTCTTCGATATCATCATCATGAGAAGAGAACAGCACCTGTCACCTGCTACCTAGTCTGCCCGTCCCAAAAATGGACGAACAGCCCAAGGCAATAAGAATTAAAACATAAAGCCTTGAGTCAGACAACAGTCTTAGTGAGCAGTAAACTAACTAACAACATACCAAAAGAGTACAAAGGAAAAAGGAATAGGAATACAACCCTCCCACTCCAACCTCTTTCTACAGTGATAGCCCCCAGACACACACTAAATAGAAGCAAACATAGCAGAGCATACAATTTAAAGTAGAGTAATAATCATTCGAGTCAAGGGCGATGTTTTCCAAGTACCAAGGCCTAAATCAGATAAGCACCCAGAAAATGCCGCTTTTGAGTCCGAATGACGATACAACCAAACATCCATGACTCTGGCTATCACTGTTATCGTTGCCTTGATATCACCGTTAATTGAATGACTGGCACATTCTTTCAGCCGTCCGTCAAGGGCTAATGGAAACCCCGGTTCTAGACATAACTCCCGCACGTCATCATGACCCGTGCCTAGGACTATCTAATCTGCCCAGAGTACTTGACTATCAAACATTAGCCTTCAGGGACTATCTAATTTGCCCAACGTACTCTTGCTTTGAGCATGCTAGAACCTTCAACAACGATGAGATCTCAGCCTCCTAGTCATCCTCCTCGACGACTATTTCCATACTAGCTCAAGCGTCTCTCGAGCAACCATTATCCTTAACTCGAATCATATCACCGAGTTACCAACGTGCTTGGAATGATCCCGTCTGGATTAGACCAAGTCTTCATCACATGATGCCTCGCTTCATTACATCCTCGCAAAGCCTCATCTCAACATCACATCATCAAATCTATGCATAAGAGCTTCATGATCCCGCTACATATGCCACGAGCAGCTTTCCCAATTCAAGAGCCTTTCCCTTAGCTTTTGAATCATCTTCGACCACCTTGTCTAAAACCAATCAACAATCATCTAATTCACAGCAATCAATCATGTCAAACATCAATCCAATTAACCAAGCATTCAAATATAAGCAAAATGGACAATTATAACAATAATGGCAATTTCGTAATTAAGGAGTTGAAAGTCTAATAAGCATGAAAACATGAGAATTATCTCTACAACTTGATGAATGAACTTGCATAGGTTAATCATATACAAAAATGGTTGTCAAATCCTTATGAACAATGGATCTACATGGATCTACACTTAGGTTTACAAAATGCATAGAAATCACTATTTTAACACCAAATCAAGCCAACAATCCGATATACTCCTTTGGATCCGTGTGAGAGATAATCACCACTCACCAAATCACCTAAACAACCTCAAATCAACACGCTTCAGATCTGGACAGCAAAGGATCAAGCTTGATCTATCACGAATCCGCTTCAAACGAAGAAATCTCACTTCAAAGGATGAAGATCTTCAACTTTAGCTCTTGGATCTTTGATCTTGATCTTCGATTTGGATGAAAGGAAGCACTAGATTAGAGTGGAGAAAAGAAATGAATAAGTGTAGAAGTCGAGCTCTCAAAATGGCAGCACTTCGTCGCTTCAAAATCCGGATCCCAAAAAGTGAGAAAAACCCCTCCTATTTATAGCTGAAAATTTACTAAGTCGTAACTCAGCTATCTCCTAAGTCGTCTCCGACTTACGACCTAAGACCTGCCCAAACCTTACGACTTAACGACTTACCAAAACTCATCAGCTTACGACTTAACAGACATCTAGGCTACGACTTAAAACAGACCCCAGTCTCTACGACTTAAGACTTAACTTCCCTAAGTCGTCTACGACTTAACGCGTGCGCCTAACTCCTAACAACTCAACAGCTAACCCCTAAGTCGGTTACGACTTAACTGGGTATACGGCTTATGACCTAACTACAAGGCCATACTCAGCGACTTAACAAATATGCACGCGCGCCCCAACTCCTAGGTCGCTCACGACCTAATGGCTTAGCAGAACTCCGCGACCTACGACATAAGCAACCCAACGACTTAACAGGTACACTACCTCGCGACCTAACATTTAACTCGGTCATGACTTAACCCTTAGGTCGCCTACGACCTAACCATGCTAACAACTGGTCTTTCTTAAGTCGTCTAACGACCTAACAAACCAAGCTACCAGACGACCTAATACATAGCGACCTATCCCTTAACTCGGTCACTACGACCTAACTCTAACCTTAAGTCGTCTACAACCATAAGTCGGTCAACTCACTAACTCGTCCAACCGACCTAACTTCTCTACGCTCTAAGTCGTTGCCGACCTAACTGCCTTAACTCGCCATTCACCTGGGTAGCTCCAATCCCCTAAGTCGTATACGACTTACGACTTATACTAAGTCCTGAACGACTTAGGACTTAGCCATATTTTTGCCTAAAATCTGAAATGGCTCAAAAATGCTAAAATTCCAGATTTTGACAAACTTTTCGATCCGTAAAAATACGGTTCGTTACATTCTCTCCCCCTTAGGAATTTCGCCCCCGAAATTCCAAGCAAAAAAAGCAATCAAAGACTATTATGTACGCCTATCATCCATAACAATCAACAAACCATGCATCCAATTCTAGCTTAGCGTACAGAATTCTAAAACTGGAACAAGTTACAATATCGCGAGGTGACACGACACCTTAGGGCCATACCTTGAAGAGTTCAGGATGAGCTGCCTTCATCCTCTCTTCCACCTCCCACGTGCAGTCGTTATCATCATCACTCCATTGTATCTTGAGCAACTTAACTACCTTCCTCCTAAGCTGTTTCGTGTCGGTTTCAACAACACGAAGCGGCTTACGAGGTCTTCGATCGACTGGATCAACTTCGAAATCTTCACAGCTGTCAGTAGAAACCACCGTATTCGAGTCGTGCACATACTTCCGTAGATACGATACATGAAAAACATTGTGCACACCCGACATCTTCTCCGGTAACTCCAGCCTATAGGCGAGCTTTCCTATTCGCTCGATGATCGGGAATGGTCCAACAAATCTCGGAGTCAATTTTCCTTTCTTCCCGAATCGGATAACATTCTTCAGTGGGGAAATCTTCACAAAAACCATATCTCCTACGTCGAATTCCAAGTCCTTTCGACGCTTATCGGCATAACTCTTCTGATGGTCTTGGGCTGCCTTCATTCGTTGCCGAATGATCTCTATACACTCCGTAGTCTGTCGAATCATCTCTGGCCCAAGCATCAGCTTTTCTCCAGTCTCTATCCAACATGTCGGAGAGTTACACGGTCTTCCATACAATGCCTCATACGGTGCCATACCAATACTTGACTGGTAACTGTTGTTGTATGAAAACTCTACTAAATGAAGGTGATCTTCCCATGATCCTCCGAAGTCCAAAACACAAGCTCTAAGAAGATCTTCCAAAACTCGGTTGACTCTCTCGGTCTGACCATCTGTTTGAGGGTGATAAGCTGTACTCAAACACAACTCGGTTCCCAAAACTTCCTGGAAGCTCTTCCAAAATCCACTAGTGAACAATGGATCTCGATCGCTCACTATACTCTTCGGAATACCATGGAATCGAACTATCCACTTAACATACAACTCAGCCAACTTTGATGCAGTCCTAGTCGATCGAACAGGAATGAATCTAGCACTCTTAGTCAAACGATCTATTATGACCCAAATCCCTTCATTTCCCGTTCTGGTTCTAGGCAATCCATCGACACTTGCTCCCACTTCCATGTAGGAACTTCTAATGGCTGAAGTAATCCACTTGGCTTCTTCTGTTCGGCTTTTACCAATTGGCAGTTCATACATTTGGAAATAAAATTTCCAACATCCTTCTTCATACCTTCCCAGTAGTAGGTTCTCTTCATATCCCGATACATCTTATTTCCCCCTGGATGAATTGTCAACTTCGAGTGATGACTTTCCTTCAAAACTTCACTCCTCAATTCATCTATATCGGGAACAACTAGTCGTCCTTGCTTCCGAAGCCAACCCTCTCGATCGACCTCAAACCCTTTATCCTTTTCTGGATCCAATCTAGATTCCAAATCACAGATAATCTTGACAAGCTTATCGTCTCGCTTTTGGCTTTCGCCAATCCTTTCCACAAGAGAAGGTCTTATCGATAAGTTTGCCAACATCTCAGGTTCCAATTCACATCTAGGCCTGAAGTCAAATCCAGCTAAATACTCGAGATTCTTCCATTCAGAAAACATGGCTCCCAATCCTGCATGTCTTCGACTTAACGCATCTGCCACTGCGTTACCTTTTCCCGGAGTATAAGCTATACCAAAATTATATGATGCCAAAAACTCTAGCCAACGTTGCTGCCGAAGATTCAAATCTTTTTGGGAGAAAAGATACTTCAATGACTTATGATCTGTAAACAACTCAAATCGAACTCCCAATAGATAATGTCTCCACATCTTCAGAGCAAAAACAATCGCCACTAACTCCAAATCATGAGTTGGGTAATTCCTTTCATGCGGCTTCAGTTGTCGACTGGCATACGCAACAACTTTATCCTTCTGCATCAGCACTGCTCCAAGTCCAGTACCACATGCATCGGTGTAAACCACCATCTCATCATTCCCACTTGGAATAGTCAAAACAGGAGCACTCGTCAAACGCTCTTTCAGGATTCCAAAAGCTTGCTCACACTTATCATCCCATCTGAACACTAGGTTCTTTTTCGTCAATCCTGTTAACGGTGCAGCTACCTTGGAGAAGTCTTTGATAAACCGTCGATAATATCCTGCTAATCCAAGAAAACTTCTCACATCAGATGCATTCTTAGGTGCAACCCAATCCTGGATTGCTGCCACCTTAGCGGGATCAACCGCTATTCCACTTCCAGAAATCACATGACCTAAGAACCTCACTTCACTCTTCCAGAAGTGACACTTCGAAAACTTAGCCTTCAGCTGATGTTTCCACAAGATCTCCAAAACAATACGCAAGTGCGTCTTGTGTTCTTCCTCAGTTCTGGAATAAATCAGAATATCATCCACGAACACAAGTACGAACTTGTTCAACTGATCTCTGAACACTCTATTCATAAGATCCACAAAATATGCTGGCGCGTTAGTCAACCCAAACAGCATTACCAGCCACTCAAAGAAACCGGATGGTGTTCGAAAAGCAGTCTTCGGCACACTATCCTTAGCTACTCTCAACTGGTGAAATCCCGTTGCCAAATCCATCTGAGAAAACACCTTAGCTTCGTGAAGCTGATCAAACAAGTCATCTATTCTCGGCAATGGATACTTGTTCTTCTTAGTCACCTTATTCAGCTCACGATAATCGACGCACAATCTCAACGACCCATCTGCCTTGGTTGCGAACACAACTGGTGCACCCTACTCGGACACACTACGCCGAATGAATCCTTTCTGCAAAAGATCATCAACTTGCACCCTCAACTCTTGCTGTTCCTTAGGCGCCATCCGCCTAAGAGGCATCACAACAGGTTTGGCTCCTTCAACTAGATCTATTCGAAACTCGATCTCTCTATGCGGCGGCAACCCTTTGACTTCGTCAAAGACATCCTCGAACCCATTCGCGATTGGCACTAATGACAGTCCATCCCGTGGAACAACTAGCGAATACATGAAGCTCATGAAGACGCCTTCTTCATGCTTACATCGTATCACAACCTTTCGCCCCTCCACATTCTCGACTGTCACCTCCAACCTCTCGCAATCAACCTTTGCCGCATACTTCCTAAGCCAGTCCATACCCAAAATAATTCTGAACCCCGCAAAGTTCAGAACAAAACAATCACAAGCAAAAGAGCAACCATGACTCGATACAACTAGACCACGGCATAACATACACAAACAAGACGAACCCCCAACTGGATTAGTCACAACCAATGGCCTATCAACAATATCCGGTTCCAAACCTAACCGGCCTACGAGTTCACTACAAACAAACGAATGCGACGCTCCAGTATCAAACAGAACTCTAACTGGAACACCACATAGGAAAAGAGTACCTTGAACCACCACACTCTTTCCCTTCTCTTCAGCGGTAGGAGCTTTTGAAGACGACGGAACAGCTCCCAAAGCATAAGCTTGCACAATCTGCTTGTCCTTCCTCGGTTCTGGACAATTCTTCCTGATGTGCCCTGGCTTGTCACAGTTGTGACACTTCATCGGTGCCTTCGGATTCTTACAATCCTTAAAGAAATGGCCCTTCTGCTGACAGTTGTAGCAAATCACCTCGCCTTTCGGCTTCTTCTGGCCATCCTTACCCTTCTGTTGCTGCTTCCTCTTCTTGTTTCCACCCTGCTGGGGTTTAGACTCTTCCCTGGTCACAGCAACAACAGATCCTTCCTTAGGAAACAGACTCTCATGCCTGAGAGCTTTCTCCACAAGCTTCTCAAATGAATCATCCAAATGATCCACCAGCTGCCTCCCAAGATAACTGTCCAAGCCTGTCACAAACTTCTCATTCTTCTGATATGCAGATTCAATATATGACCTGGCATACTTGGACAAAGCTTCGAACTCAGAAACATACTCAAGAACTGGTCTCCCACCTTGCTTGAGCTCCACAAACCTCTTGAACAGAACTGACTTCTGAGCTGTAGAAATGAACTTAGCTTCAAATCTAACTTGGAATTTCTCCCAAGTAATCTCATCCTCCGGAGTATTGATGGTAATAGAGTTCCACCAATCAGAAGCTCTCCCTTGAAGCTGTCTTGATGCCAACTTCCTCTTAGTTGCATCCTCAATTCCCAAATCACCAAAGATCCTTCTACAAGCATCTATCCATCTCTGGACCTCAATGGTAGATTCTGTTCCCAAGAAAACCTTCCCTCCAAGAGCAGTATAATCCTTGCACAACTTAGCAAAATCCACTGGTTTCGGAGTTTGGACTTGAACTCCAACATCTATTGATGCCCCCGGAACTGGTATCCTTCTCATGATCGAAGTCATCATAGCTTCGAACATAGCTGCATAATCAGCAGCCCCCTCAGCAGCACGGCCTTCCCTAGCAGCTGGTCTCCCTCTTCGACTCATTCTCAATATCTATAAAAAGGAATGATTAGAACTTCTAGAGAAACAACTGCATAAAGGACTCAAACTCTACTAAGCTACTATATTATATATAGTAATCATCCATCAAAATACAATTACGTCTCTCATACGTAGTTACGTCAGCGAGCGTTGGGTAAAATCGATTAACCAAAGCTCTGATACCAAATGTGACGACCGCCCATGACCCCTGCACCGAATCTAGAGATAGTGCGCTGTAAAGTGTGCCAGGCGACCATGGACGATTGTCAGGGTAGATTAAAACAACAGAATCTATCGTATTACTCACAACGCATGGACAAAATACAATAGAACATATATATATAGTGAAGCTTTACAGAATAAAATGCCATCATATAAAACTTCATAATAGTTGAATACAAGCATCCAAATAGCCAATACATCAAGCCTCACTACATAACACTCAGAGAATACAAAACAGCGGAACATCCAGTACATATAATAAGAAGATAATATGCAACCCTCCAGCTCGTCTTCGATATCATCATCATGAGAAGAGAACAGCACCTGTCACCTACTACCTAGTCTGCCCGTCCCAAAAATGGACGAACAGCCCAAGGCAATAAGAATTAAAACATAAAGCCTTGAGTCAGACAACAGTCTTAGTGAGCAGTAAACTAACTAACAACATACCAAAAGAGTACAAAGGAAAAAGGAATAGGAATACAACCCTCCCACTCCAACCTCTTTCTACAGTGATAGCCCCCAGACACACACTAAATAGAAGCAAACATAGCAGAGCATACAATTTAAAGTAGAGTAATAATCATTCGAGTCAAGGGCAATGTTTTCCAAGTACCAAGGCCTAAATCAGATAAGCACCCAGAAAATACCGCTCTTGAGTCCGAATGACGATACAACCAAACATCCATGACTCTGGCTATCACTGTTATCGTTGCCTTGATATCACCGTTAATTGAATGACCGGCACATTCTTTCAGCCGTCCGTCAAGGGCTAATGGAAACCCCGGTTCTAGACATAACTCCCGCACGTCATCATGACCCGTGCCTAGGACTATCTAATCTGCCCAGAGTACTTGACTATCAAACATTAGCCTTCAGGGACTATCTAATCTGCCCAACGTACTCTTGCTTTGAGCATGCTAGAACCTTCAACAACGATGAGATCTCAGCCTCCTAGTCATCCTCCTCGATGACTATTTCCATACTAGCTCAAGCGCCTCTCGAGCAACCATTATCCTTAACTCGAATCATATCACCGAGTTACCAACGTGCTTGGAATGATCCCGTCTGGATTAGACCAAGTCTTCATCACATGATGCCTCGCTTCATTACATCCTCGCAAAGCCTCATCTCAACATCACATCATCAAATCTATGCATAAGAGCTTCATCATCCCGCTACATATGCCACGAGCAGCTTTCCCAATTCAAGAGCCTTTCCCTTAGCTTTTGAATCATCTTCGACCACCTTGTCTAAAACCAATCAACAATCATCTAATTCACAGCAATCAATCATGTCAAACATCAATCCAATTAACCAAACATTCAAATATAAGCAAAATGGACAATTATAACAATAATGGCAATTTCGTAATTAAGGAGTTGAAAGTCTAACAAGCATGAAAACATGAGAATTATCTCTACAACTTGATGAATGAACTTGCATAGGTTAATCATATACAAAAATGGTTGTCAAATCCTTATGAACAATGGATCTACATGGATCTACACTTAGGTTTACAAAAATGCATAGAAATCACTATTTAACACCAAATCAAGCCAACAATCCGATATACTCCTTTGGATCCGTGTGAGAGATAATCACCACTCACCAAATCACCTAAACAACCTCAAATCAACACGCTTCAGATCTGGACAGCGAAGGATCAAGCTTGATCTATCACGAATCCGCTTCAAACGAAGAAATCTCACTTCAAAGGATGAAGATCTTCAACTTTAGCTCTTGGAATTTCGATCTTGATCTTCGATTTGGATGAAAGGAAGCACTAGATTAGAGTGGAGAAAAGAAATGAAGAAGTGTAGAAGTCGAGCTCTCAAAATGGCAGCACTTCGTTGCTTCAAAATCCGGATCCCAAAAAGTGAGAAAAACCCCTCCTATTTATAGCTGAAAATTTACTAAGTCGTAACTCGGCTATCTCCTAAGTCGTCTCCGACTTACGACCTAAGACCTGCCCAAACCTTACGACTTAACGACTTACCAAAACTCATCAGCTTACGACTTAACAGACATCTAGGCTACGACTTAAAACAGACCCCAGTCTCTACGACTTAAGACTTAACTTCCCTAAGTCGTCTATGATTTAACGCGTGCGCCTAACTCCTAACAACTCAACAGCTAACCCCTAAGTCGGTTACGACTTAACTGGGTATACGGCTTACGACCTAACTACAAGGCCATACTCAGCGACTTAACAAATATGCACGCGCACCCCAACTCCTAGGTCGCTCACGACCTAATGGCTTAGCAGAACTCCGCGACCTACGACATAAGCAACCCAACGACTTAACAGGTACACTACCTCGCGACCTAACATTTAACTCGTTCATGACTTAACCCTTAGGTCGCCTACGACCTAACCATGCTAACAACTGGTCTTTCTTAAGTCGTCTAACGACCTAACAAACCAAGCTACCAGACGACCTAATACATAGCGACCTATCCCTTAACTCGGTCACTATGACCTAACTCTAACCTTAAGTCGTCTACAACCATAAGTCGGTCAACTCGCTAACTCGTCCAACCGACCTAACTTCTCTACGCTCTAAGTCGTTGCCGACCTAACTGCCTTAACTCGCCATTCACCTGGGTAGCTCCAATCCCCTAAGTCGTATACGACTTACGACTTATACTAAGTCGTGAACGACTTAGGACTTAGCCATATTTTTGCCTAAAATCTGAAATGGCTCAAAAATGCTAAAATTCCAGATTTTGACAAACTTTTCGATCCGTAAAAATATGGGTCGTTACATTTGTAGAATATAACTGGTTAGAATTTGTGTGTGAGGAATAAGGTACTACTTCTTATATTACTTGGATATCCATTTAATGACAAAGTTTGCTATTGCTTGAACTTCAAATAAATCTATTTCAACATTTAAAAGAGCGTAAGCACTAAATCTGTGCTAGTGAAAATCAAACATATTTTTATAAAGTTCAAAATGTGCTTTATAGTTGAACTAATTTTTTTTCGAAATCCGACACTAAATTTCATCCCCATTTTAGTACATTATTTTCTGGAAAATGGAGTGTCCTAATACTTGTCTATTTTTTGGTGGAAAGAACACTATGATTTATTATTGGGACCATTCTGGGGGCATACAAACCTGAAAACCATTGATGTTAAGCATGGTAGCAGATTTTTATTAGGAAATAGAAATTTGCTTAGAAATGGGTCCTTTTTAGTGGTATTTAATCTCCGATTGAGCATTACCACCATCACTGATCCCTTAATCAACTGACTATGATTCAAGCAGCTGGGTGTTATATTAAACTTCAACTTGAAATAGTGTGGAAAAAGTGCATTCGACGAGTTTTTCTCTATCAGTTAGTTGTGTTTGATTCTAAGATGGCTACAGCTTTAAAGTGAGACATTATGTTGGTATTTTATTGTATATGCAAAGGACAAAAATAATCAGTGTTTTATAAGAACATCCTTACAGTGAACATTGTTTAAGATATTATGTTGGATGACATATTATGATTGACAGTATTGTTAGTGAATTATTTTTGTTCTCAATTAATGCTTCTTTTCCATATTACCTACTTAATGAAAAATTGCATGTTCAATTAATTGTGTTACTTCTAGCATGAAACCTGTTTTTATCTTATAGATCTTCGTGATGACAAGCAATTCTTTGTAGATCATCTAGGTGCTGTTCCGATTACAACTACACGGGTAGAAATCATTAGCACTAATACAGTTCCATAATCCCTTTTTGTTTCTTTCTCTCTGTTTCTTTTGATAATAGCATTAAATTATCATTTGATATGGAAAAAGGGGGAAGAATTGGCAAAGCAAATTGGTGCCCCGTCTTACATTGAGTGTAGCTCAAAAACACAAGTATATGGTCTTTATCCCTCACGTGTCATTCTTTTCTTTCTTCGCTCATGTATTTTACATTAGGTGTAAACGTTCATTTTTTATGTTGTAGAATGTTAAGGCAGTCTTTGATGCAACAATAAAAGTTGTGCTATAGCCTCCGAAGCAAAAGAAGAAGAAAACGATCAAGGCATAGAAAAGCTACTCCATATTGTGAAGCAATGGTTGGACCATGATGAGCCGTGATTGTACTTGTTACAACCTCTCAGTTCAATAATTGGCCAGTTCAGGTTGTAACTGCATAATGGGTACCTTTTCTTTTTTCTTTTCATTTGCTAGCATTCTTAATATGGGTGCTAAATTAAGCATATAGCGTACTTACACCAGCATGAAGTCATGCTGATCCAAAATCTAAATTGATATATTTAGTATAACATCATGTAGCAATAAAATTGAAAGCATATCAGGGACTGTTCAATTTTTTAATTAAATTAACTAAAGTTTATGAAAATTAATTTAGTTTTATAAAAACCATGTTCTCTATTTTGAAATCTTTGTTAAATTGTTATAAGAATTAACTAAGTTTTAACAAAAATTATCTAATTTTTATAAAAATTAACTAGGTTAACGAAGTTTTTAAGTTTATAAAAATTAACTAAATTTAAAAGAAGAATAATAATAGTAGTAGTAATAAAATATATTATAATATAATAATAATAATAATAATAATAATAATAATAATAATAATAATAATAATAATAAATTAACTAAGTTTAAAATAAGTAATTAAGTTAATATGCAACTTCAAACGTCGATAATATGCAGCTTGATTTTACTCCAAGTAAATTATCGAGTTCATTTATTATTTTTTACTTTACTTCACTTGTAAATGCTATTTGATTTTATGGCATGTTGTATACTTTGTATTAGTCAATCGCCTAATGAAATAGTGTGATGAATATTTAGTTTTTGCATTATGAATCCGATTTAACTTTGTGTACACTTTTTTGATGAATTGATTCTCAAGCATTACTTTTGCTTTACAGGTAGATAGATGACTGTGAAGCAAAAAAAGGTTGCAACGAGTTATGGATCGAAGTTATTTTTGCTGCTAGAACTACTTTTTGGTTTTAACGTATGTACTACTTGCTTTTGTTTTGCTATTGAAACTTGTTCTATATTTTGTTTATGAACTATTGATGACGAACTATTTATGTTTGGTGTAAGAATATTGTGTATTTTGATTATGAAATTTCATACGTTGGTTATCAAATATGTGTCCAAAATGTGGTATTGATACAATATGCTGATTTTGAAATGCGGTATTGATATAATATGCTAATTTTGAAATGTTGTATATATACACATTGTGACTGATGTTTACTGAAATGGAATTTACAGAAAAGTAAAAAAAGCCTAATTGACTTAGCTTTGTATACAATTTAACGGCGTTTTTAAAACGCTGTTAAAACATTCCATGGCGTTTTTTAAACGCCATTGAATGTTTTAACGGCGTTTTAAAAATGTCGTTAAATTGTATCGAAAAACATAACCAAATACAATTTAACGGTATTTTTAAAACGCTGTTAAAACATTCCACGGCGTTTTTTAAACACCGTTGAATGTTTTAACAGCGTTTTTAAATTGCCGTTGAATTGTTTTAACAGCGTTTTTTAAAAATGCCGTTAAATTAGACCAAACGATGTTAAATGATTTCATGACACCAGGGAAACGCTATAAAAAGGACATTTAACAGCGTTTATTCCTTGTCATTGTATATCTCTGACATATAACTGCATGTCGATATACAGCGTATGTAAAAACGTTGTTAATAGCTTTTATAGCGTTTTTGAAACGCTGTTAAAGGTCCTGTTTGTTGTAGTGAATCACAAAATCCAACTAAGCTGAAATCTCTACCTCTGCCGCCAAAGACAAGTCCATGGTTTGGAGTTCCTCTAAGGTATCTGAAGATACACTTCACTGCTTCCCAATGCGTCTTTCCTGGATTTGCCATGAACCTACTCACCAATCCAACCGCCTGTGCAATCTCAGGACTAGTGCAGGCCATGACATACATCAAGCTACCAACTGCACTTGCATAAAGGACCTTCTCCATGTATGTCTTGTCCTTTTCCGAGATCAGAGAGCCTTTACTAGAAATCTGTATGTGCAAAGGCATGAGTGTGCCGATTGTCTTTGCCCGTTCCATGCTAAACCGAGCAAGCACCTTTCGAATGTACCCCTTTTGAGTGAAGCTCAAAATTCCTATCTTCTATCCCTTTGGATTTCCATACCCAATTTTTCTTTTCTTCTCCATGGTCTTTCATTTCGAATTCCGCTTTTAGCTTTCGCTTTATACTATCGATTTCAGCCTTATCCTTGGAAGCAATCAACATATCATCCACGTACAAGAGTAGGTACACCCATCTACCATTCTTTAAATGTTTGAAGTACACACAAGTGTTTTTGATGCTACGATCAAAACCAAGTGAAAGCATAAAAGAGTCAAACCTCTTGTACCATTGTCTAGGCGACTGCTTAAGTCCATACAATGACTTCTTCAATTTGCAAACCCAATTTTCTTTCTCATCTACAACAAATCCTTCTGGCTGCTTCATGTAGATGGTCTCATCCAAGTCTCCGTGCAAGAAAGTGGTTTTCACATCTAGTTGCTCCAGCTCCAAGTCATGAGCTGCAACGATAGCGAGCAAAATACGGATGGACGTATGTCTCACTACTGGAGAGAATATCTCATCATACTCTAATCCCTTTCTTTGTGAAAATCCTTTAGCAACTAGTCTAGCCTTGTATCTCCCATCATCCTTCACCTTGAACACCCACTTGAAACCTATGGCTCGGCTTCCTTGAGGAGGTGGTACCAAATCCCAAGTCATGTTCTTCTTCAACGACTCTAACTCCTCTTCCATAGCGCACATCCACTTCGAATTGTCACATGAGTTCAAAACTTCATCAAGGTCAAGTGGCTCCTCAAGAACCACATGTAGGCAATAATCAAACTGATCATCAAGGCTAAGGTTCGCAAACTGTCAATCACCATACCTTTCGGGTGGCCTAATAGTCCTACGACTGACCCGAGTAGGTACTGCTTCGCCTAAACTCCTTTTAGCTTCACCTTGAACTGAACTTCCTCTAGATTCATGCACATCACCAACACTACTAGAAGGTACCTGTGGACTATCCTTTGATGTTTCATAAACTACGTTTTCCTCGACAGCATCAACAAAACTCTACTCCTTGGTTGGAACACGGGAACTTCTTCGATCTCCTTAGGCCTATCAGAATCTTCTGATGTGGTAGGTAGCTTCTTCTTCGAGTTGAACATAGCAAACTCATCAAAAGTAACATGTCTGGAATGAACAATCTTCTGATCAACAGGGTTCCAAATTCGATACCCTTTGATACCATCGGTGTATCCCATTAGTATGCCCTTGTATGCTCTAGCCTCCAACTTGTCATCACTTGTATGATAAACGTACATATGACAACCAAAAATTCGGAAGTAACCAAGATACACTGCTTTACCTTTCCACTTTTCCTCTGGATTCTTCCCATCTATGGCTGAGCATCGAATTCGATTTATGATATGCACCGCAGTTGATAATGCCTCAGCCCAAAAGCCTCTAGACAAGCCCGCCGTCAATCTCAAGCAACGAGCCTTCTCCAGTAGAGTCATGTTCATCCTTTCTACAACCCCATTGGATTGCGGATCGCCGGGTGTAGTGAAATATCTCTTAATGCCATGCTGTCTACAAAAGTCGAGGAACTCCCTAGAGACAAATTCACCGCCATTATCAGATCTCAGCACCTTCAGCCTAGAACCAGATTGGTTCTCAACAAGCGCTTTCCAGTCTTTGAACTTTTCAAAACTTTCTGATTTGGCCTTCATCACATACACCCATACTTTCCAAGAAAAGTCATCAATAAAAGAGATAAAATACTATGCTCCTCCAAGAGAAGGAGTAGCAACCGGTCTCCAAACATCTGTATGCACGTATTCAAGTACTCACCTCGATCTATGGAGCCCATCTTGTCGAAGCTTTCTCCTTTGATCATCTTCCGTCTTCGAAGCAACTCTAAGCCCTTCTCTGAAATATGACCCAACCTGAGATGCCAAAGTTTTGTGGCATCCAATGCACGAGAACTATCTACTCCAACACATGACTCTCCAAGAACTGTGGTTCCTTTCAGCAAATACAGATTTCGGAACACATCTCCATTCATAAGAACTAGTGCACCTCTCGAAACCTTCAGACTATCCTTCTCGATAGTTACCTTGCATTCCAAAGATGCCAATTGTCCTAAAGAAATTAAGGACTTCCAAAGAACTGGAACATACCGGACACCTGTCAAAGTGCGTATCACTTCGTCAAACATCATGATCCTCACTATACCTTCACTCATTGCTTACGGCTAGCAACATTACCCATAAGAATAGAGCTTCCCTCTCATCCAACGAAAGAACTGAAGTAATCCTTATTAGGCGTCATATGGAAAGACGCTCCCGAGTCCAGCACCCAATGGTCTGAGACATCCGACACTGCTGCAGACAACACATCGTCAGATACAGACTTCTCCACCGCAAATGATGAAGATCCGTCTTCTTCCTTCTTCTTCAAATCTGGACAATCCTTTTTCCAATGACCAGGTTTCTTGCAGATAAAGCACTTCCTGTCTTTAGACTTTCCTCTCCTGCCATTGCCGGGCTTTCTAGACTTGGAACGCCCTCTAGAGTGCCAATTCTTCTTATCTTCTCTACCTCTTTCAACAAACAGGCCGTGACTACTACTTCCTTCACTTATCTCCTTCATCTGGTCTCTCAAGCCCTCAAATAGAAGGTCTGACTTCACATCTTTCACCGTCAATGCGTCTCTAGCGAAGATAAGGTTGTTAACGAAATCTGTGTATGCTCCGGAAGAGAACACAAAAGAAACATCGTCATTTGCTCCTCATCCATCTTCAAGTCAACAGTTTTCATCTTCATCACGAGATCATCAAAGAAATTAAGATGTTCCTTTACTGAAGTACCCTCTCTCATCCGCAAGGTGAAAAATGTCTTCAGCAATATTAGACGGTTAGTCAGAGATTTCTTCAAGTAGAGATTTTCCAGCTTGGTCCAAATGCCCCTAGCAGTGGTCTCACTGCTAACCTCTGAGATAACATTTTCTCTCATAGCTAGTTGTAAAGAAGTAAACGCCCATTTCTCCATCTTCTTCCTTTCCACGACTGAGACGTCAGCCGCCAACTCCTCAGAGGCAAACACTACTGAATGAACTTCATTCCTCATTAGAACAGCCTTCATCCTCCATTGCCACTTCTCGAAGTCTTTATCCTCATTCCATTTCTCAATTGCCAACTGTGACCCTGACGCGATATACATCCCTCTAGTACTGGGTCTTGTAACAACTAGAGTCGCTTCATCTTCCGCCATAGCATCTAACACTTCTCAATCAACCTTGCAGCTCTGATACCAGAGTGTTGGAGAAAATCCCTTCAAATGATCAGTCTAAAGGAATAAAAAACCAAACGCAGTGGAAAACAATTGGATCGTGATTCTAGTGAGACGAAACAAACAGAGATAAACACCAGAACAGATAGTCACAGATCTATGCAATTTAGAAAAATAAATAACACCAATATTTATAGTGGTTCCACTACCGCAAGACAGTGTACGTCCACTTGGGAAGAGGAGATTTTATTAATCACTGAAAGATTAGAGTTACAAGATTGATTTACTTTTGCATGCTATACATAAGAAGAATTAACAATACAAACAAAATTATGTAGAGTTTCAACTCTCTAAGATGACTGTCATTGTTGTTCAGAAGCTCCACTATTTATAAAGTGAAGAAATGAGGAGAGACAGCTGCTATATAGCAGCTCTGGGGTTTGGTTCGGCGCATCACTTTGGTTTGGTCAACTAGTTCGGCATTTGCATCTGGTCCGGCAAACAGCACACATAGTTTGGTCTGGTATGATTTGAACCGACATGCTCTAACACCGAACCAAACATTTGGTTCGGCCTTCAGCGTATCAAATCTGGATCAGCACTACTTGGTTCGGCAAATACCGAACGAGATATTTCGTTCGGCATCACCAGGTCACCGAACGAAAACTTTGGTTCGATCTTCCTCTTCGCCGCTCCAAACCAATGCCGCTCCACTTCCAAACCCCGAACGAAGCCCTAGCTTCCCAAATCAGCACCGAAGGAACTTCTTCTCTTCACCGAACCAAATCAGCTCCAAGTTCGGCAAACCCTCTAAACTTCGTGACATCGCCTCCTTTTTGCCGTCGCTCCTCCTTGGTTAGGCTTTCGCGGCTCCAGATTCCTTCACCTTTGAGCTTCTTCGATGGGATAAGGTAACAACTTCCAACAACTACTTCCTATCATGTGGATGTGTACTGAAACTAAAGTTTTGCTTTATACGTTCTACTGCTTATACTGCTTGCTTTAGATATTCAATATGTATTCGGTGTTATATATACAAATATATCGTCCATTTGAGAACATGCTTATCAAGCAGATTGGATATGTTTGATCCTTCCTTTGTTTTAAACATACAAGCTAATGGTGCACAGTGATCGTTTTAAGGCCACACCAGAGGACTCCACATCGAGAGGACCGCATCTTTCCCTCCCAACATAGAGGCTAAAATGGAGGATCATCAAAGGACGATTGAAGTTCGCCTTTAAGCAGGCAATGCAAACACCTACTATGAAATGTAAATATTTAGACATCAAATATTTGCACTATAAAGTTTTTGTTGTAGTATGAATGTTAATGTATAATAATCATATATTTTGCAATCCAAGTATTATGTATATATTTGCGATGCAACAAAAAATGTACACTTCTTGCATGTTGTTGCACAACGAGAGGTGTGCACGATAATTATCTCGCATGACTAGCAGTATGCTCTACAAATGAAGTCATCTAGTACTCTCCCTATAGATTTGCACAAGTTCAGCAAGTTAGCAGGCTGTTAAAGGACTTGGAGTGGAGAATTGCACATTGTACCCCCGATGTATTATATTATTGCTCGTATCAGTAGTAATTTCATCTCTGATCATAACATTATTAAACTAGTTTGCAAATTCATATTCTATCTGGAAATAAGAATCTGCTACATGCCACAGCCATGAGCTTACGAATAAGCAATAGAAAGCGACTTTATTCTCTCAAAAACATTGACATCTCAGCTTTTATCAATATTTTAATTGTTCTCCCTCGTTTCTACTTTGTTACGTAGCCATGTAATCTTACTTATGATGGTGGCGGGAGTTCCCATTTATGTGGTAAAGGTCCGATATCATATATGATTTCTCTATGACACGACCATACGAGTTTAATTGCTTCAGGGGTTCCTATTCCTGCACCTCTTGGATCACCAGCAGGGCCAAACCTGCAACAAAATATTCATTAATTTTTTTTTAAAATTGCAAATTAGAAATTATTTAAGTACAATATTTTTTTCCCCTTCTAACCAGTGATTTTGTGGAGCTCCTGTAGTCCTTGCACGGATGCCAGCGTAGGTCGTTCCATTAACAGACTTCCCAAGTACTTCCTGGATATATATACACGGAGAACAATACAAAAGCAGTTATCATTTGTAATAGAGCATATATTTACTGAATATTGTCTATCGATAGGAACTTTTTTCTTCTATAATACATAGTTAGACACCAAATATTTTCTTTATATCATCCCCCAAGGGGCGTTTAGACGGTTAAACATCAAATTATAGAACAAAGTGATGATATAAAACACACCTATTGAAATACCTGAGTAAAAGATAAGGGCGGACATATGTCCCTCAAGGTTAACCTACTGGGTCATTCATTTTTTAATATTCTTTACTATATATGTACCAAAATTGATATAACAATGATGGAACTTGCCTGTAGGAATAACTGATCGCTGGATACAATTGCAGCAGTCAGATGAGCATGCATTTTCTCACAAGCATTTAGCACCATATCAAGTTCGTTCTGCCTATAGGAGGTGACAACCTATGAACCAATAAAAGCATGAATTTATTTGATGAAGGTTAAAAAGACTGCAACTGAGACTATTTCTCCTATGTAGATAATTAAGGGAGTTTCTGTAACTCGTTTTGATAAGACATTCACCTGGAAAGGTCCAAAAATTTCTGTGGTCACAAGCTCGAAATTGTTCTCTTTGAGCATTTCTTGAATGGGAATGAAAATGGCTGTTGGTTCCATAGCTCCATAGATTTTTGGAATTGAATGATTTTTCAATGGCTGTGCACCAAAAAGCAAGTGTGATCCTGGAATTTTAAGAAGCTTCTCCATGTGCTTAAGCATGGTTTCCGTCGTAACCTGTCAAAAAGTATTGAGAAAAGGGAAAAACCACGTTGAGTTAGTAAAAACAAAGAAAAACAACTTGGTCTATACGAACCGTTTCAAACCAAATAAAGAAAATAAATGCCACTCTAAGACATCCTAGACTTAATTCAAATCATCCAGTGCCTAATTATGTTGTTATCCCATGAGCAAAACAATCGTCTTCCATATCTCTTTGGTTATTATAGCTACAGTTTAAGTTGCAGCAACATATTTTGTGTGTAAAAACCAAATTCAGTGTTATATATCAAATCTGTAATTATGACTAATCAATTTGTCCATTTTCCTATTCTTAGCAACTTTTTGTGAGAGAAATCCAGTGACCAGTATAACAGGATGAGCCGATTAGGTGTGTAATATTTATTGATAGTTTGGATATCGGATCGAGGTGTCTTTTCAGGTTCTTTAGAAATGGACCGCGATAAGAATATTCATTAGGCATCTTTCTTATTAAGATCAAGAGAATTACATTTAACAAGGTATTTGCAGAGAATTTTTTAAGCTTATGATCTAAATCATTCAACGTTTCAGGTACTTATGGTTTTATATAAAAATTAGTTAAAGAGATTGTATCGGTTTATATTTTTTAGCTAGTCAACCTCGACTATTTGCAATAAACTAGTTTGACATATTTATATGCTAGCTGACCAGATATTAATTGCAAGCTTACCTCAATGAAAAATAAGCCTATTCAAACACCAATACAACATATAATAAATGGGTTAAAAATAAAATTTTGGAGAAGAAATATGTGGTCCACGTACTGTAAGAACAGGGCCTATAGTTAGATCATCTAGTTTTCTTCTTTCTGAGAGACTTTTCATCTTTGAAATTAGCCCACTTGAAGCCCAGTTCTGCAATAAAAATCAAGAGTTCATGAAAACTTGTTAAATACGAATCCATTTTTTAATTAAATGGTCAAGATATTATACACAATGAGCTCCTCAGATCTCTTCTTTTTACAGAAGGGATGGGGTTACACACATCTCAATTTTTTTTTTTTAATGTAGGAAGGATCAAGACAAATCTCACGACTTTACCATTGAACACTGAACATGAAGAGGCAGTATATAATTGACAATCTAAAATAGTCATGATTTCAATTTGCTACTAGTGATTTTTGACAATGCTACCATGAAGTTTGAATGTTTCGGTTCGCTAACATGAAGTTTGGAATTATGCCGCTGTTTACCAATTTTTTGCCGAGTTAAACAAAATCTGAGATCATATTGTTGTTTTTATGCGATTCAAATACGTGCCGAAGAGTGTTCGAATTGAAGATAAGGTGTAGAACTTTGTATTAGAGAAGTTGGGAGTCAATTGGAGGAAGTGGAGATCAAAAGAAGTCGGAGTGGAGAAGGAGTGTGCTGCCTACAGAAGGTCGGATGTCTGACATCACCTATCAGACGTCTGACAGGGGTTAAGGAAAACATCCCGAAATATTTGCCAGACGTTTGACCGCTGGTGTCAGACGTCTAAGCCTTCTCATAAGTTTTTCCCGAGAAATGAGCTAAACATCTGGCCCTATTGGTCAGACGTCTAAGACGGAATTGTTCTATTTTGTGGGTTTTGACTTATACGTTTATTGAAGGGGCAATTTTGGACTTTCAGTGCTTAGTTCTTCTTCATTGTCGATACGGATTCTTTTGACATGATCGGATGGTCTAGAATGATTAGTACATCTATAAATAGCCTCATAATCATCTTTCTAATTAAAAGAGAAAAAAAGATCAATTTTGAGATCAGATCTTCAATAATTGTAATCAATAGAAACCCTAGCTAAATCAAAATGAGGTTTTCTATTTCGAGTGCTTTATTTTGTAATCTCTTTAATTGAGTGATTGATTAGAGAGGGTCTCCACATATTGTAACCCTCTAATCATAGAATTGGTTTGTAATCTCTAATGATTGAATAAAAGGGTTGTTGGATCTCCATGGACGTAGGATACTTATATCTGAACCATGTTATCTTCTGTGTCTCATATTTCTGTTATTTTGTTTGTGTCATTGCATAATTGAATTTGAGTTGCATTGGTATCCAAATAATCAATAGTAGATCCTGATCATAAATCACTTCCGCTCAATCCGATTTTATCACAACAGTTTGGTACCAGAGTTAGTGTTATTGTTCTGTTTAGGTATTAATGGCTACTTCTGGAAAGTCTATTGGTAGATCTGGTGTTAATTATGGTGTAACACGTTTTGACGAAAATGGAGATTTTGATACTTGGAAGATAAAGATGGAGGCAGTATTGAAGAAGAAAAAGACTTTTAAGGTTGTTTCTGCGTCTAAGAAATGAAAAGACACCGAAGCGGATGTTTTGGAGAAGAGGAAGATGAAACCCTTACAACTCTCCAATTGAGTCTTTCAGATGAAGTTCTTTGAGAGTTCTCTCAGAAGAAATTATGGGATGCATTATCAAATGCATATCAAAACAAGCCTCTCATCGCTCGGATTATCCTTCAGCAACAACTCTACCCGTTTAAGATGAAGCCTGAAGCCAATCTTATTGAGCATGTAGATGCATTTGACAACTTTGATTATGAACCTGAAGGCAGCGGAAGTTGATATTACTGATGAGGCTCAAGTAGTGATCCTCTTTTATTCCTTGCCTAAAGAGTATACTGTTTTGTTAATTTTATGATATATGGTCGCAGTAAGATTAGCCTATCAGATGTAAAGGCTGGCCTTCATAATAAAGTGTTGAGAGATAGATTGGTGATCACTAGTTTGGATGGTGATACAGAGGGCTTATCTGTTCAGAGAGGTAGAAGTTAAAGCAAGTCAAAGAATAGTGGAGGTTGAAATAATTCATGGTCTCAGTCTAGAAGGCCTAAGCGATTGACTTGCTATTATTGCAAGAAACCGGAGCACTTTATAGTTCAATGTCCCAAGTTCGAAGGAAAAAGAAAATACCCAAAGCAAGCTGCAACATCTACTACAGAGAAATCAGATATATAGAGTGATAACGATGTATTTACAGCTTCTGGCTCTTCAGGGAAGAGCAACTTATGGCTGATTGATTCTGTCGTATCCTATTATATGACACTTGATATGAACTATTTTTCCACTTACCGTGAGATTGATGGAGGAGAAGCTCTGATGGGTAATGATGTTTTCTTGCCGTATGATTGGTGTTGGTATTGTGAAGGTCAGGATGTTTGACAGTGTCGTTCATACTATTACTGATGTTAGGCATGTATCTAATTTGAAAAGGAGCTTGATTTATGTTGGGGCTTTGAGTATGCTTGGATTGAAGATTGTAGCTGAGTGAGAGAAAATGAAGATGTCAAAGGGTTCCATGATTATTATGAAGGGTGTGAGAGTATGAAACCTTTATTTATTGAAGGGCACTACTATAGTTGGTGAATCAGCTTATGCTACCTCTGCTGATTTAGATTCTTTCCGATTGTGGCACTTGCAGATGGGTCACATCAACGGATGTGGTTTGGATGAGCTGAGAAAGCGAGGTTTGATTGATGAAGTTCAGCATTCAAAGCTTGGCTTTTGTGAAGAGTGTGTTCTTGGAAAGCAGACAAAGATTTCTTTTGGTACATGAGAGCATAATGCAAAAGCTGTCTTGGAGTATGTTCACAATGATATGTGGGGTCCCTCCCCTTATCCATCCTTGGGTCGAGCTAGGTATTTCGTTTCATTTATAGATGATTTCTCTCGTAAAGTATGTGTATACTTCCTACAGTCAAAGAGTGAAACATTTGCTAGGTTTCGAAAGTGAAAATCTATGATTGAGAAGCAGTTAGAGAAGTAGTTGAAAGTTCTCCGTTTGGATAATGATGGTGAATTTGTATCACAGGAATTCATCGATTATTGTTCGAAGGCGTTAAGAGACATTACATCACATCAGGCGACCCTCAGTCCAATGGAGTTGCTGAAAGGATGAATCAGACGTTATTGGAGAGAACTCGTTAGCTCAGATTGACTGTTAAGTTGAAAAAGAGATTTTGGGCTGAAGCTTAATCCATGACAGCTTTCCTCATCAACCGCACACCTTCTACTTCTATAGATATGAAAATTGCCGAGGAAAGAAGAGTTCGTTAGCTATTCATTTCTCAGAGTGTTTGGTTGCCCAGCTTATGTACATGAGAGCAAAAGAAAGCTGGAACCTAGAGCTCGCATCTAGGTTATAGAAGAAGAGTGAAGGGATATAGGTTGTGGTGTCTTATTAGCAAAAAGATTATTATCAGCAGACATGTGACTTTTGATGAGAAGGCTGTGTTGAAGGTGGAACCTTCCTTATCCGATGACAGTGTGAGAACAGATGCAGAATACCAAACACAAGGCAAATCATCTTTAGATTCTTTCTGTAGAGGTTCAGATGGTGTTTCCGATGACACCGTGGTTGATGAGGATAATACAGTTAGTACAAAGGATCAGACTCAAGATGGAGCCCATTCAGAGACTAGGCCTGTCGGACAAAGAAAGAAGCCTAAGTGACTTGATGAGTTTGTTGGATTGAGTATTGAAGACATTGACTTCGATGATATGACAACATATGCATTGAAGGTTGTCCATGATGAGCCCAGTGATTATAGAGAAGCTATTGCATCAGTTGACAATTCCAGTTGGTTAGTTGTTATGGAGGAGAAGATTGAATCTTTGCAGAAAAATCATACTTGAAATTTGATGTCTCTTCCTATCGACAAGAGAGCTATTAGATGTAAGTGGATCTATAGAGTGAAAGACGACGACAATGGTAATTTCAGATACAAAGCAAGATTAGTAGCAAAGGATTATGTTCAGAAGAAAGAGGTAAAGTACCATGATATCTTTGCTCCAATTACAAGGCATATATTCATTCGTATTTTTTTGGCATTAGTTGCTCATAATGATATGTAACTTGAGCAATTAGATGTCAAAACTGCATTTTTACATGGTGATCTGGATGAGAAGATTTATTTGAAGCAGCCGGAGGGGTTCATCGATAGTAGCAGGTCAGATTATGTTTGTAAATTTAAAAAATCACTATATGGACTGAAGCAGTCTCCTAGACTATGGTACAAGAGATTTCATAAGTTTATGCTTTTACGGGGATACTCTAGAAGCTTCAAAGATCAGTGTGTTTATTTCAGGAGGTGTGATGGTGATATGATATATTTTTTGTTATATGTTGATGATATGATGTTTGCATCTCGAAGTATGGTCAAAATTAAGGAGTTGAAAGTGTAGCTCGGCAAGGAGTTTGATATGAAGGATTTGAGAAAAACACATAATTTTGAGAATGAAGATATACAGAGATAGGAAGCGGAGAGGGTTGAGACTCACTCAGACGCTGTACATCAAGAAGATCCTCGCTCGATTTGGTATGAAGAAAGCCAAAACGGTAGACACTCCATTAGACTCTCATTTTAAGTTGTCGAAAGACTTATCTACTTCATTGGATGAAGATAAAAGCTATATGACTGATATACCTAATTCTAGTGTTGTTGGTAGTTTATGTATGCAATGGTGTGCATGAGACCAGATTTGGTTGATGCATTGGGTGTTGTGAGTCGATATATGTCTAACTATTGAGATATATTTAGAATATATGATTAGATATTATGATATATGATTAGGATATTCTGCTATATTTAGAAATATGATTAGATGTTATGAGTGGTATGTAATAAGGGATATATCTTCGAAAGATTTCCTGCTGTTTTCGCAATTCTAGAGTTACCATAAGATAGAGTCTTGGATATGTATTATAAATAAGGATGCTGGTGATTAATAAGAATTCAAGCTGAGTTTTACCAATTCTTCATGGTATCAGAGCCAAAGAACGATTTTTTTTTCTTCAAGAATAATTTGCCATGGTTGATGGTGAAGATCAATTGTTCACAACTGAGCAGTGGAAAGCTATTTCGGGCGTGATTAGTAATAGTAAAAATCCCGAAAATCGATTGAGTGGTAAGTTTGATGATGCTTCATGGATTATCGATACCGGAGCAACCCATCATGTTACAGAGCAACGTTCGTGGTTATTCGACACACAAAACCTTGAGTGTTCTATTGGTTTGCCAAATGGTGAAAAAGTGATTGCTACTTTGGTGGGATCCGTATGTGTGTCGGACAAAATTACTCTTACCGGAGTACTTTATGTTCCAAATTTGAGTTGCAATTTAATTTCTGTTTCCCAACTTAATGATGATTTACGAATATTGTCCAATTTGATTCTCATATTTGTGCTATACAGGACCAAATGAAGGAGCTGATTGGAACGGGAGTTAGGAGAGATGGACTGTACTACTTTAGCAAACCGGAATTTGTGTCAACAGTTGAAGCAACATCAAATTTGGAGTTGTGGCATCGTCGGCTCGAGCATCCTTCCGAAAAAGTAGTTAAGTTAATTCCTCACGTCAAAAATAATAAAGATAGTTTAAATAAAGGGTGTGAAGTATGTATGCGTGCTAAACATTCTAGAGACAAGTTTCCTTTAAGTGACAATAAAGCTTCTAGAATTTTTGAGAAAATACATTGTGATTTGTGGGGTCCATATCGACACGTTTCGTCGTGTGGGGCCCGTTATTTTTTGACAATAGTTGATGATTTTTCGAGAGCAGTTTGGATTTATTTGTTGGTTGACAAATTAGAGGTGTTTTAAATGTTTATGTCCTTTGTTGCTATGGTCGATAGGCAGTTTTTTCAAACAATTAAGGTCGTTCAAAGTGATAATGGAACTGAGTTTAATTGTTTGATTGATTATTTTAATGCAACTGAAATTTTGTTTCAAACTTCGTGTGTGGGTACTCCACAACAAAATGGGAGAGTTGAAAGGAAACATAAACATATTTTGAATGTGGGTAGGGCATTACGCTTTCAAGCAAACTTGCCTATTTATTTTTGGGGGTGAATGTGTTCTTGCTGTCGCTCATTTAATTAATCGTACACATTCTTCCATGTTACAAAATAAAACACCTTTTGAGATACTTTTTGGTAAACCATCCTCTTTTGGTGCTATTCGAACCTTTGGGTGCTTGTGCTTTGCTCATAATCAAAAGACCAAGGGAGATAAATTTGCAAGTCGGAGTCGAAAGTGTATTTTTATGGGTTACCCATTCGGTAAGAAGGGGTGGAAATTATTTGATCTTGATACAAAGGAATTTTTCGTGTCTAGAGATGTGAAATTTGTAGAGGAGGTGTTTCCGTTTGGATGTACGGAAGATGTCAGTATAATATCTAGTGAGAATAATGACCATGATATTCATCAAGATTTTGCTGAAATAATTTATGAAGATGAGGATGTTGATCTTTTGATTAATGATAATGGGTATAATCACATAGACGAAGTTCAAATTGACGCACATGCCATTGTTCCAGAAGCAGCGACCGCTGGGCCGGAACAGCGACCCACTATGCATATTGATGATCAGTCTTTAAATGGGTCTGCTAGGTCTGCGCATGGTTCTGCTTCGGATCAGTCTACTAGTCCACAGGAAATGGGTCGTGGTCTTCGGAAAAAGTTCCCAAATGTTCTGTATCGAGATTTTGTGACACATACGGTTTTTGCTAATGGTCCATCTTCTGATTCTCCTCGTTCCAATCACTCCTCAAATACTCCTTATCCTCTAGCACATTACATAAATTGTGACAATTTTTCTGTAAATTATCGGAGATTTCTTGCAGCTATAATTAAGGGTAAGGACCCTAAATCATTTAAAAAAGCCATGAAATCCGATGAGTGGCGCCGTTCCATGAAGGATGAGATTTCTTACCGCTATAATTAAGGGTAAGGACCCTAAATCATTTAAAAAAGCCATGAAATCCGATGAGTGGCGTCGTTCCATGAAGGATGAGATACAGACTCTAGAAGACAACGACACATGGACCTTGGAGCACCTTCCTCCAGGGAAACGTGCTCTTGGTAGTCAATGGGTGTACAAGACCAAATATTTGTCAAATGGAGATGTTGAACGTCTCAAATCCAGATTAGTAGTGTTGGGTAATCACCAACAAGAAGGAATTGACTACAACGAAACTTTTGCTCCTGTTGCCAAGATGACTACAGTTCGTGTTTTTCTAGCCGTAGCGGCATCCAAGAATTGGGAACTACATCAAATGGATGTTCATAATGCGTTCCTACATGGTGATCTTGATGAGGAGGTGTACATGAAATTACCTTCCGGGTTTGAGAGTTCGGATCCAACTTTGATGTGTCGGTTACGTAAGTCATTATATAGCTTAAAGCAAGCTCCAAGATGTTGGTTTGCAAAATTGGTGTCGGCTTTAAAAGGGTATGGCTTTCTTCAGTCTTGTTCAGATTATTCTCTTTTTACATTTACTAAAAGCGGTGTTCAGATTAATTGCTTAGTTTATGTTGACGATCTTGTTATTTCTGGGAATGATTCCGATGCGCTTACCATATTCAAAGTTTATCTTAGTGATTGTTTTAAAATGAAACATCTTGGAAATCTCAAATATTTTTTGGGGATTGAGGTCGCCCATAGTTCATCAGGCTTGTTTTTATGTCAGTGCAAATATACTTTGCATATTATTTCTGAAGCAGGCTTATTGGGGGCAAACCGATTGAGTTTCCTATAGAACAAAATCATAAGCTAGGTCTTGCAACTGAAGAGTTTCTAGCAGATCCTGAATCATACCGACGACTTGTGGGTCGTTTGATCTATCTTGCGGTTACTCGACCGAACCTGACTTATTCAGTTCATATTTTGTCTCAATTTATGCAAGAACCTCGAATTGAACATTGGAAAGCGGCTCTCCGGGTTGTGCGTTATTTGAAAGGGACTCTGGGTCAGGGTATTTGGCTCCGTGCTGACAGTGAATTGACCTTAGAAGGATGGTGTGATTCGGATTGGGCGGCTTGTCCTCTTACTCGTCGCTCGTTGACAGGTTAGCTTGTGTTCCTTGGTCAATCTCCTATTTTTTGGAAGACAAAGAAACAACATACGGTATCTCGGTCTTCCACGGAAGCCGAATATAGGTATATGGCTGCAATTACCTGCGAATTGAAGTGGCTAAAAGGGTTGTTGTTGAGTTTGGGTGTGCATCATCCTAATGCTATTAAATTATTTTGTGATAGTGAATCGGCATTACATATAGCAAAGAATCATGTTTTTCATGAGCGGACGAAACACATCGAGATTGATTGTCACTTTGTTCGTGATGCGATCAATGAAGATTTGATATCTCCTACTCGTGTCTCGACATCATCACAGTTGGCGGACATATTTACAAAGGCTCTCGGCAAGGCTCAATTTGATTTTCTTCTCTCCAAGTTGGGCATTTTTGAATCTCATGCTCCAACTTGAGGGGGTATTGAGATATATTTAGAATATATGATTAGATATTATGATTAGGATATTATGCTATATTTAGAATATATGATTAGATGTTATGAGTAGTATGTAATAAGGGATATATCTTTAGAAGATTTCCTGTTGTTTCCGCAATATATGATTAGATGTTATGAGTGGTATGTAATAAGGGATATATCTTCGGAAGATTTCCTGCTGTTTCTACAATTCTAGAGTTACCATAAGATAGAGTCTTGGGTATGTATTATACATAAGAATGCTGGTGATTAATAAGAATTCAAGCTGAGTTTTACCAATTCTTCACTAACCCAGGCAAAAAACATTGGGAAGCGGTGAAGTGGATTCTTAGATATCTTCATGGCACTTCTTCGGTTGGCTTGTTGTATGGTGGAGTGGATGGAGACATCTATCTTAGAGTTTACTGTGATTCAGATTATGCTAGGGATAGAGACGCGCGGAAGTCAGTGTCAGACTATGTTTTTACACTTGGCATAGGCTCGATTTTATGGTGATCAACTGCAATTTATTGTAGCTTTGTCGACTACCGATGCCGAGTTGATATCGATTGTGGAAGCGACTAAGGAGGGATTGTATTTACTTCAGTTGTTGGATGATCTTTCGATGGTGCAGCGGACAATAGAGTTATTTACGATAGTCAGAGTGTGATTCATCTAGTAGAGAATTAGGCCTATAGTTCTCGAATGAAGCACATTGATGTCAGAGAATTCTTTCTTATGCTTGAGGAAGAATGAAGTAAGATCAAGTTGGTGAAGACAAATACTTTGGATAACTCCTCAGATTTGATGACGATGTCACTTTCTAAGGTCAAGTTTGAGCATTGCTCAAACTTGACCCATTTGATTTCTGTTGCTTGAGCGCCATGGGCGCTAGAGCCAATAACCCCTATGTTGATTGGACTAGTACTATGAGACCACGAGTTTATTGGGGAATTAAGATTTGAAATTATACCCCAAATCACGAATTTACTATTACTCGGGTCTTTGACGTCACCGATTGGGATTGATTAAATTATAGGCTACGTAGTCGTCAAGATTGTCAAGATTTATCTAGATGACATGATCCCGATCATCACGATTGTTGGTACCAAAGTATAGTACTAGTGAAGATTCAAAAGCACGTGCAAAATTATCTTTTGATGCTTTATGATTTATCAAGATTTGATGATTTCTATAGCCTTATATATGAATAAGGCGATATTATTTTGTGGTCCATGATTATTTAGATAGTTTCATGACTTGTTGGAGATTTATGAGATTTTAGGATTTCATGGATGTTTATTAATAATTTACTTAACTTAATCACATTTCCCCTTACGCATGATATTAGAATGTTAGCTTTACCCCTCCCTTGATTATCATTGAACCTTTCATTTATTCTGTTGGGTACAACAGAATGAATGCTTCCCTTTACTTATTATCCTAGAGTTCCTTATCTACTAATAAGTTCTAGCCTGCCTGACATATTTTGAATCGAGGTGGAGTGTTGTTTTTATGCGATTCAAATATGCGCCGAAGAGTGTTCGAATTGAAGATATGGTGTAGAGCTTTGTATTGGAGAAGTCGGGAGTCAATTGGAGGAAGTGGAGATCAAAAGAAGTCGGAACGGAGAAAGAGTGTGCAGCCTACAGGAGGTCAGACGTCTGACATCACCTATCAGACGTCTGATAGGATTCAGGAAAACATCCCGAAATCTTTGCCAGACTTACCACTGGTGTCAGACGTCTGAGGCTTCTCATAAGTTTTTCCCGAGAAATGAGCCAAACGTCTGGCCCCATTGGTCAGACGTCTGAGACGGAATTGTTCTGTTTTGCGGGGTTTTGGCTGATACGTTTGTTGAAGGGGCAGTTTTGAACTTTCAGTGCTTGGTTCTTCTTCATTGTCGGTACAGATTCTTTTGACATGATTGGATGGCCTAGAATGATTAGTGCATCTATAAATAGCCTCCTAATCATCTTCCTAATTAAGAGAGAAAAAAAGATTAAGAGATTAATCGTGAGATCAGATCTCCAATAATTGTAATCAATAGAAACCCTAGTTAAATCAAATTGGGGTTTTCTATTTCGAGTGCTCTATTTTGTAATCTCCTCAATTGAGTGGTTGATTAGAGGAGTCTCCACATATTGTCACTCTCTAATAATAGAATTGGCTTGTAATCTCTGATGATTGAATAAAAGCGGTTGTTGGATCTCCGTGGACGTAGGATACTTATATCCGAACCACGTGATCTTCTGCGTCTTATATTTTAACTATTTTGTTTGTGTGATTGCATAACTGAAGTTGAGTTGCATTGGTATTCAAATAGACAATACTATATCCTGATCATAAATCGCTTCCGCTAATCCGATTTTGTCACAACACATATGATCATGCAATTAAGAATTGAGATATCTCCAAAATGTGTGGTAAAACACTTGCTTTGCATTTTGAGAATTAATAACTTTTAATTCTAAATTGTAAAACCTCTTTGATGATGACCGTATATTTACTTAGCTATCGAGAGCAAGGACCAAAAAAATGCATTCAAATGAAACAATGCAACGGATATCTTCTGAGATCGCAAAGTTCAAGATTTTTGGATAATAACCTGACAACTGTAGAAATTTCAGGGAAGTAAATTCTGATCATGCATTTAAAATATCATCCGTATGAAAAAATAAAATGATCAACACTGCTGGGGACTAATACCTCATGCATGAATAATATAGATTGCGCTGAGCACTTCTGACCGCTACAAGCATAGGCATCTTGATCACAAACCCATGCCACATAATCAACCTGCCATAGAGGAAAAACAATAAACATTGTACTGACAAGAAAAAAAATGAGATGTGATGTAAGGCTAGAAATTTCAAAATGACAACATGGGTAAAATAGTTTGATCAAACCTCTTGTACATCTGGCCCAAGAATTTTCCAATCAAAACCTGCATCTTCTAATTTAACTCGGCCTTTCAGATCAACAGCAAGCTTGTTAGCAATTCGTGAACTTCCAGTAAATAAAGTCATTCGTGGGTTTGCCTTGTATTAAATAGAAATACATGTGTCATACAAGATGAACCGAAAACTAAACTTTTTTGTTTAAGTTAATATAGACGGCACAATGCACTTGAATGTATTCAGAAGAACATACTTCCACTAACAATTGGTTCATTGTTACACCGTCAGAGTTAATGAAATCCACATCCTCTTTAGGCAGCCCACAATTATGCAGCAATCGAAGCATTTGCTCCATCACAATGCTTACCTATAGCAATCATTTAGCGTCCATGACTATGAAATAAAAAATTAGATAGCCTTTATGGTATTATATTTGCTACAAATTTTTCATGCATTAGGATTTATTATATAGGACCCGAAGTTTTTATACATCATACGTAAAAATCCCTAATCCTGTTATCTATGTGCAAACCAACCCCACCCCCCCCCCCCCCCCTCCTTTTTATATAACATGAGTGGATAGGGTGCCAGTATGGAAACAAGACTTGGGAAGATTATTTATAATTTAAAAAAATAAACAAACCCAATGCATTATCAGTACAAGCACATGTACGTACCTTGCTATCGACTTTAAGAATTGGCTTATTCCCCATATAAAGGGCACCCATCAGTTGAAGCAGAGGGATTTCCAGAGGGAAGTTAAATGGAGTCACAATTGCGACCTGTGTGAATACTATCTTGGAATAAGAAAAAATTATGGAATTCCAAGAGCATCAATAGAGTGACACTGAACTAGCTTTGTTCATAATCCAAAATACAAAGAATTAAATGACAAAACTACCTATGCATATGCATGATAAAGATGCTAAGCGAAACAAGAACTAGGGATGGCAACTAGACCCGTCGGTCGGACACAGACCCGATCCACCGAGTCTCAGTTCTAGATGGATCGGGTTTTGTTGGGTCCAAACTATATATTTTAAAACCTAGACCTGAACCTACCAGAGGCTCTGGCCAAGTCGGGTCATGATATCAATATATTAGTTTTAGTCTAGAAATCACAAACCATGTATCCCAATTTCAATATCACAAACTCAAATACAGAATCATACCCATCATACGAAAAAAAATTTAAAGAAAAGGGAGGGAGGAGCGGGGGGGGGGGGGGGGGGAGATAGATATGCTATGCATATTTCCAAAATATTTTAATAAAGAAATTGAGCAACTTGTTCTTTTACGATGTAGTCAATATATATATATATATATATATATATATGTGTGTGTGTGTGTGTGTGTATATATATAATCATTAGTGATCAACATTTTAGACATGAATTATGATAGTGGTGGGCACGGGGCAGATTTTCTATATCAGAAATAACCTTTTACAGGAATACTTCCTCTTTCTAATTCTAGTCCAGCGTTGGGTAAAGTCATACAATTATGTACAAGAGATTTTCTAGCATCCATCGCACTACAGAATATCACTCCACTCACCAATGCAAGTCACTTTATACTCATTTAATTTGCATGCTTTTCTAAAGCAAAGACTACATTCTTTCTACTTGATATAAAAATTCATCTCCCCCAAACCCCACCACCCACCCCACCCACCCACCAACCCCACAAAAACCAAAAAAAAAAAACCACGATCGGTACAATAAATAAAAGATCATTTTCATCAATTTTTTACAGAATAATAAAATGAATTTTTCCACAAATAGCAAAAACTTGTTTTCATGCATCCAAATTATTCATCTCTCCCCAACTCATTATTTCAACATCTCCTTCCAATTAACATGTTGTGATGTTAACAAAAAATAACAGCGCATTTTTTGTTTGATGGTAGATGATTGAATATAATTGAGATTTAACCCTGTAGAAGATAAATGACTTGAATTATTGTTTAAGAATCATTTATATTGGGTTTCAACATACATGAGAGAAACATTCATTTGTGGAATGTCCACAACTGAGAGCATAACATATTTTATGTAAACAGTAAAGGGAATCTGAAAGAGATTGTAAAATGATATCATGTAAACACACACACACACACACACACAGTAATATGGGATGCATGTACAGAGGAGAATTATTGTGGTTGTCATCTATCTGAGTATCTTGTAACTCTTTTTAGACATGCTATTCTAGCGCTTCTTTCTTCGGGATAATCCGATAGTTGTCAAGGCACGCGCGCGTGCGTGCGCACACACACTCAGTAATATGGGATGCATGTACAGAGGAGAATTATTGTGGTTGTCATCTATTTGAGTATCTTGTAACTCTTATTAGACATGCTATTCTAGCGCTTCGTTCTTTGGGATAATCCGATAGTTGTCAAGGCACACGCTCAAGTGTGCTTAGGCTCAAAAAAACTCAAGGTGTGGCCTCTGCATTTTTCTACATTCTAAGACTCAGTGCCAATGAAGATGAACAAAAATGCGTTTTTTTGCAAAAGTTGGAAAGGCTTATGACGTGTTCTTTTGCACATTAAGAATAATGTGATCATATTAACACTTTCTCCTTGAGTTTTCTTATATTCCTTTTCATTCTCTTCCATTTTTTTGTCAATTCCTTCTATAATTTCTTTCCTGCACACATGAATATTATGATTATGGCAAATTCATCCTTTGTCATCGAAATATTCAGATTATGTTCAAAAATTTATGTCTGAAGCTGAAATTGATCGAAGATATGATTTGTCTCATTTTCTAGTTTATTTTTAGATTTTTCATAATTTTTATGATATTAATTTTCCAGTTAGAATGTTATTAATCAATTAGAATAAAATTTTACATATGATATTGGTTCGAAATGTTATTAATTGCTAGTTAGAATGTTATTAATTTATCATATAGTATAATTTTAGATATGAAATTTTGAATTGCATGAAGAAATAATTATACAAAATTAACATAAAAAACATTAAACTTTGATTACCAAAATAAAATCAACAAGGGGACTTATTAAAATAACATTGCAGTTTATTACTTGGTGTGTGTACATATTATACACTGCTTGTTAGTTGCACAACGTATCATATTAGCTACCTAGTTTATACATAATACATCAGCTATGGCATTTTAGGTGTGTGGATCCACCAAAAGATGAAAAGGAAAGTGAGAACTACTGTAAATGTGAACTTAAAAATGTTATTTATTCTCTTTTTAGAGGATGTATTCGACTTACTTCAAACCAACTCTTATTGAACCGAGTTATGATATGGCATCAACGGTACTGATCGATAGATTAATGAGACCTAATTCTCTGTTTTCGAAATTAGTAACGGTGTCCAGGGGATTCGAAACCAAACCCTCTTGGACCTTCCTGCAATGTTAGTGGTCCTAGACCTATTTTCACTGTTGTTGATTTTGTAAGTTAAGTTTACAAACTACGCATTATTATGTTGTTGTTGATAAATTGATATTTTCGTCATACAAGAATTAATATAAATTAAGAGTTAAAAACTTCTTTGAAGGGAAAAAAAGAGGAAATTTGGTTTCGCCCTTTATTTTCAATTTTGGTAGTGAAAAATTCTTCCCATAAACATGTTTTAAATCACACCCTATTTTTAATTTTGGTAAAAATTTAAAAAAAATATTTTTTTTGAAAATTAAATCTGAACATTAATCACATGTTTATATGATCAAAACAAGTTTTTTCAAAAAAAATGCAAATATTTAACTTCAAATATTTGTAAATTTCTCTGCAAATATCTGCATAGTTTTCCGCAAATATCCTAAAATTTAAAAATAGGGTTTTTTTAACAGAAGGGGCAGATGTATATTTTGAAACTCAAGGAAAATCTTTTTACGAAAGTTCCACAAAAATGCCTTTAGAGTATACTTTCATTAAACATTCATTCGTGTCCGTCCACTTTTCTTAACCGACATGAATTTTTTTATTTTCCTTTTTAAAAAAAAAAGTTAGATTGTCCAAATTTGCACGATAGAAAACCAAATTTGTTCAATAGAATTCTTTTCTACAAAGCTCATCAGGCCTGTTAGAAGTTCGAAACACCAGGTTAACTTAAATTAAATATGCAATTTACATCCCTAACCTCAGGTGAAGAAGAAATGAGGTTTTTAGCTAGTGTGATTGGCATGACATAAAATACATGGACAAACAAAAGGTGGTGGGCAGATACACACAAAAGGCTGGTGATTTATTCATGTTTGATTCATTTTTAACGCTACACTTTTTTTTTTACAAAGAGAATTTTGTCTTTATTGTATACAGTTGGGAGAATACGGATATACTCCAACTTTTGTGAGAGATGCAAGAAATGATAATAATTCTCATTGTTGGATTAGCACAGAATATAGCACATCATGATCAGTAAATTCAGACACACTTAAACGACCACGAGTCCTTGCAAATAAAATATGTGTAAAGTAACACACATTGGTTAGTAGAGTGAGTCGCGCTAGCGTGGAAAATGCTAATCTCTTATGTGCTTTTATCTCAAAAGCATTTTATTATTGTCAAAAGGAAAGTTATTTAAATGTTCAATATTCCAGAACATGGTCAGTAATGATTTATGAATGACAGAAATTAGCGTTCTTCATGATGGGTTATCATGACACATTCAGAACTCCTAAAATTTATTGAAAAGATGCATGGGCTCAGCCAAGCTACCCAGTTAATGCCTACTCTTTATCTTCCATGAGTCATGATGTATGGAAATATTCAACATATGTTGATTAATTGTGAGAAAAAAAGGCTTACAGGACCAAATGGCCAGCGGTAACCATGACTGTGCTGCCCAAGATGATTTCCTGGCACTGCAAATGAACGTGCCAAGAAGCGGACCTGAACATTTACAAGGGGAAAAAAAGAGTAGTTAGGGAGACATTCACTCTGGTAGCAAAAACTCTAATTTGTAATGAATGAATGAAGTGTCAACTCTCAAGGCAAAACAGTTGCTAAAACGCAATATATTCATTGAATTATAAGAAGAAGAAACGACCACCAGTCACCCCCGATTAAACATTTCTATGACAAAAAATACACAATGCAATTTACCTGGTCTCCCGAAAAATTCTCCAAGAATTTTTGACTAACTTGTACTTCAGCAAGAGCTTGTGTGTAACTTTTTGGAGACACTCTCTGAATAAGCCTTGAGAAGAATTTTTCTATCTGTTATTTTGCATGTAATTACAAATTGATATAGTTAGTGAAGCTCCGAGACTCAAATTACTTTTAAATGCAGAGAAATAGGGTAGTCCACAATAGTATAATAGTATACCTCAGGTTTTGCAAGCATATGAGCTGCTTTTGCAGATATCTCTCCAAACATAAGATATCTACGAAAAATCATTTATTTAGAGATGAATCGACAAAAGCGTAAATAGTGTACACACTGACTAGCACACTGCTAAAAGAATGTTCACAACTCCAGAATACAGAAATAGCACACACACAAAAAAACAAAAACAAAAACAAAAAAAACAAAAACAAAACAAAAAAAAAACAAAAAACAAAAAACAAAAAAACAAACAAAAAATCCATTGAAGCATGATTAATAAGGGAAGCCAAGAAATGAAAAACACAGTTCTTAAACTACATAATTATCAGCTATAAAGCATAATAACACGGAAGTAACTAAAGAAGAAGAGAATGATGTCTTTGCAGATCAAGGCACTATAAAAGTTTCACTTTGAACTGATTAATCTGTGGCCACAGACAATAACATAACAAACTTTTATTCAACAAGTATGTGGACCAATTTTTTAATTCACAATATGAGTAGTTTAATAGGTTTTGCAAGCATATGACCTGCTTTTTCAGATATCTCTTCAAACGTAGGATATCTATCAAACATTATTATTATTTGGAAACAAATCAAATTGCAAGGTACAAATATCACACAAACTGACTAGTACGCTACAAAAAGAATGTCCGAATAACTTAAAAATACAAGAAATATGAAATAGATGTGTGATGAATCGTGAAAGGTCAAGAAATGGAAAAACACTTAAGTTTGCAAACTACTTAAATATCAACTATGAAGCATGATAACATTTTTTTTTTAAATCAACTGAAGAAGAATATAAGGATATGTTTATGCTGATCAAAGCACCATTACAGGATTCACTTTGAACTTAATAACAACCTTTGTTGCTGCAAATGATAACATAACAATCTTTTTTGTTCAACAGGTATTAGCAGCAAGATTTTATTTTACAATATGATGGATTTACTGTGTCATAGTCCAACTATGTCCAAGTCCACCGCGAATGAAAATTGGAATGGTAGTCCACGTAAAGATTGTATGAGCACAAGGAAACAGTATGATAGTAACATAATCAAATTTAAAGTTGCATTTTGTTTTTGATGTAACTTTTTGGTTTGATCATTAGAATGTATTTTTATTTATTTGAAAAATATATTAACCCTCTTTTATTTGTCATCTAAATTCATCTTTGACCGATTTTGATAATACAATAATTTAAAGGTTCAAAGATGGAAAGCAGGATAGAATAAAACTCATGACATCGTGACAGATTTACCTGAACCTCTTCTGATATTAATAACATGACTATTATTCTACATGTCATGATGCAATAAAACCGCCTCCGTTCCGAAGTTAAAAGACTGAACAATTTTGCATCAAGATATAGGAGCAAATTATGTGATCTAGTTCACTAAAGATGACAGCTAAGTTTATTAATTCATGAAAGTTACGTTTTAGTTGCCCAACACCCTTTGTACATGAAAAGCTATGTAAGGCCACAAAACAAGAAATCATCAAGGCAATTTAGGGTTATCAAATGGTAAGTCAGAACTACATCAAGCGGACATGAAAATTGTGAATGCCAAACAAACAAATCATATGTTTCCATAAGGAGCATGGACTGAGATGTTTTGGACTGAGTGTCTGTCTTGATCCAGATACTCATGCACTTATGTATGTGAAGTGAAATGAGGCAAGCAGGAGATGTCACCATAAAGTGCATGCATGATTCAACCAAGAAGGAAGCGAGACATGTGAGGAAATGACCAGTGCACTAAACATGAGATGGTGGTCTATGGACGACTGAGTGTCTAGCCATGACAAATAGAAATCAATGCCTCCCCACACGATTTTTGCATGAGAAAAATGTGACATGTCCATGAAGTTAAATAAAGAAATACCTTCAGAAAATGCACATAAAATGCCTTGCGTATTTTTTTTACCTTCATACAAAAGCTATAGTACTAAAAAATTGAGATTTTTCCACCAATTTTGATCGTTTTTTGATAGCTTTCTGAACAGATAAAAAATCAACATATGCAAGTTTTTGAAACATCGTTTTTATTTATTTTTATAACATTGATCAATAGTGCAATCACGGTCAACCCACCAAAAAGGTTCTTTCAACTCTACCTACTAAAACAATTATTTTCAAGTATTCCCAACATAACACCATAACTTTGGCTTAATGTCTATTATTTTTTTTTAAATAAAAATATCTAGATGACATTTAATGACTTTTCTTAATATCTTTTCTAAAAAAAATTAATTTAATTAACAGAAACATTACTCTTTGAAAGTTTCTTATTTTTTATATTGCATCCTTTTTACTGAAATTAGACACTATTTTAATTTGATTATTTTCAAAATGTTGATTAATTTAGCTTATTATGGTAACTGTTACCGCTGCTATTCTGAAAATATCGTTAGCGTACCAATTTTACTGGTTAGCCAAAACAATACTGTTACTGATATTGTATTGTTGGTATACCAAAGGTTGGTATACCGATAAATATTTAGGCGTTACATTGATAATGATAAATTACAGTTTTAAAAAATTAAAAATATTTAGTATTTTTACTTTAATGTTGCTACACCATACATTTCACTATGTCACTTGATAAAAGTCATCATCAAGAGATAAAAGAAACCCAATTAGCATCATGTAAACTGAATTTCTAGATTAAATTTAATCACTTGCTTACTTATATATCATAAAAAGGATGCCTTTATAAAATATGAAAATAGTACATATAAATAGGTTAGCAAATTACCACTTTCATCAATTTGTAAAACATATTATTGATGTTTTACCATTGAAAATGGTAAATTTACCGTCGATTGTATAGCTACACTGCGATTTAAATCAAAAATGATAACTTATTGATCAGTATAATTTTTTTTGAGATCATGGTATTCATTGATACTCACTTAAGTAAACCACGCCGTGTGTCTACCCCGCTTTTATTTAGTCGTCGCACACGGATGCTTAGCGTTGAAACTCCCACGGATGGTTTGGCGTTGGGATTCGAACCTGCCCGGACACAGTCCTTTGGTTTATTGATCAGTATAATTGATATGATAATGCAAAATTTACCGTTACAATAGCACTTTTGGTTTATTTTGATGCATTTTTGAAGCCAACTTTTTAATTTTGGAAGATTTTTTTTATTTCATCATATATTTTTGAAAATTCTAGTTTTGTAAAATAAGTTGAGTTTTTTATGTTTGCATATTTGCTATCCCGTCTTTTGGTCAAGGCCGGGATATCAACAAATTAGCTGGAAATGATGGATGACAGGATCAGAGATAGATTGAAAACAAGGCTATGATCGATATCGTCAAATTTTAACCGAGCTCCAATCAAAACGGGATCGATTGGGAATGATGACCAACGCTGGAAGAGGCTACGTTTCAAATTTTAGGTCAATCGGAGTTCGTATGCTCAAAATATGATCGATGCAATTCAAGCAACCAACTGTTCGTATCCAACAATCCTCTACTGTTCGTATCAATCATTCTTCTGCTGTTCGTATCTATCAAGTGCAACATCGATCGAGTACGAACAGTGCAACAGCGATCGATACGAAGGAGACCGCCTTCGAAAAACACAAACTTGCATCGATCATATCTCACAATCTACAAGTCCAAATGCTACGAAATTTTCACTGGAGCTTACGTATAAGCTAAAGAATGTTCATGCTCGATTTCGACTCGATTGGGAAAAATCTTGATCGATACGAAATTCGTTCGTATCGATCACGGATCGAGTGCAAACCATATGAGATCGATCGCGTGGGTCCGCCCACGTGCCAGAAGAGGTCTTCCGAGATCTAAGCGAGATATTTGCAGCCTATGCCAATAAATAGCATCCTAATGGCTTCAAAAAGGGGGACTTTTGGCTCTTTTACGTCCAGACTCTGCCGGATTCATCATTGTACTCGGATTTTGCTGTTGTAATCAGTAAGCAAACTTCAATAAAATTATCAACTTCAAAGTGGACGTAGGCCAGATTGCCGAACCACTATAAACCCTGTGTTCTTTATGTTTTCATCTAAATTTTCTGAGTGTTCTTCATTTTTAATTCTCTACATACTTGTTATCTATGATTGTGAACTGGTGCTTTCATTGGCAATTGAGTGTTTGTGACCAATTTTGGCACAAACACTTTGGTGCTTTCATTGAGAGCTGAACTCAGGAATTCTGCAACTTGGACTTTGGATCTGAAAGCTTGAAGATTTGGATCTGGAAAGCCATGGCAAGGCAATCAACAAGAAGACAAAGAGCTGAAGGAGTCAACATGAAGGGAGTCAGGAGGCTTCCTTTGTAGCAAATCAGACCTCAATCTTCATCACCCGGGACGAGATGGAGATGATGATGGAAGCTATGCAGGAGGGAATGCTGAAAAGACAGGAAGAGATGATGCAGAACTTACTCCAACAAGCTGGACAAACCAGAATGCAGAATCAAGGGAACGCTACTGCAAGAGATGTTGGAAATATAGATCAGGAGCCTGAAGCAACCAGAGTCCAGAATAGAGCAGGACCGTCAGGAGCAACACCAGAACTTGGAGGCACTCATCCAAAGGACGTTGATCCAACCTCAGGCAGGATACCAGGTGGAGTTGTTCAACATAGCTTTGGTAGAGGAATGGATGCCCGTCCAGGAGACCAGATTCCAGGATTCCCTCACGAACTCAGGGGGCAGGTCGGAGGCAACAGACAAGGGCTACAGCTTGACGACAGTGACAGATTAGCGGAGATGGTCAGACGAGCCATGAGAGGAGGACTAGTGAATAGAGATCTGGAACATGTGAATAGGAGTCCTTTTGCTCCTACGATCAGGCAAGCTAGGAATCCATCAGAATTCAAGCTACCAACATTAGAGATGTATGATGGAAGAACAGATCCTGCTGTTCATTTGACGAGATACATGAGGCATATAGAAGTACTGGGGGCATCAAAGGAGGTCATGGCGTGATGCTTCCCTTTATATTTGACGGATATAGCAGCATTATGGTTTAGACAGCTGGAGAGTGGCTCTATCGGCACATGGACGGAGCTGATTGAAAGGTTTATGAGACAGTTTCGAATCCACATCAAGAATGTGATGACTTTAACATCAATGAAACAATGTAAAGGAGAATCGCTTAGAGATTTCTTGATCAGATTCAATGCGGCAGTGGCTTCGGTGGATCGACCTGATCCGTCGATGGTTTTGATGGCAGCGGTTTCAGGAACTGCAGACAATTCGGATTTCAAGATATCATTGGAACGGGACCCACCGAGGGATCTTGGGGAGTTCTATCATGAGGCGGAAAGATTTCTAAAGCAGGAAGATGCGCAGACTGAGAGAGAAGGGAGAGAGGCTGAAGCTTATGCGGTAAGGGATGGAGGTCCACTCAAAGAAAACCCAAACAAAAACGACAAAGGCAAAAGGAAAATGAATGACAACGGTAGCACTTCAAAAAGACCACGGAGGGAGTCAAAGTTTTCTTCTTACACGGATCTGACTGAAACTCTGAAAAGGATTTATTTGGACACTCGAGGGCGCCTCCAGTATCGAAGGCCAACAAGAAGGAAACCTTCTGATTACGAACAGGCATCAGGAAGGCATTGCCTATTCCATGAGCTGGATGGGCACAACACGAACGACTGCAGGCATTTGAAGGATATCGTTGAGGAGCATGTAAGGAATGGTCATCTACAACAGTATGTAAGGGATCGAGTTGTGGCAGTGGAACAGGAACGGCCACCGCCCACCTCGAACGAAGATGGCACTGGACCTAGTCAACTTGTTATCAACTAAATAGATTTATGGCTTGGAATAAGTAATAGAACTCGAAGTAATGCGACTAAATCACTTACACATGTACGAGATCGAGGACGGTCCCTAGGCATGCTCTGAGACGATGATAAACCGTGTTGCTCGAGTCTGTGAAATCCTGTTTTTCTTTTTCGTTTTTCTCAAAACTTTGGTTTCTTCCTTGGATGTACAGACACTTATTTAGTTTTCCTTGGCTGTAAAAACTCATACTTTGGATAATTGGATTTGGATTAATGTAATAAATTATGCAGGTCTTGCGATTACGATCTCGACCGGAGAGACGGGACAGTAATCGCAAATTACGAGTCCCTTCGCCGAAGAGCGATGGAATGGACTCAAAGCACAATATAAAAGTCCTCGGCCGGAGAGCCGAGGCCGGTGAATATCGAAGTCCTTGGCCGGAGAGTCGAGGCCGGAGAATATTGAAGTCCTTGGCCGGAGAGCCGAGGCCGGAGAATATTGAAGTCCTTGGCCGGAGAGCCAAGGCCGGAGAGCATAAAAGCCCTTGACCGGAGAGTCGGGGTCAGAGCAGGATAACGCGACCCGGCGAGGTCTATGGATTTAAAGTCAAATCCGGAGAAGTCTTGGATTCGGAATTGGACATCGACTCGGAGCAGTCGCGGATTTGGATCAAGTTATGGTCGTGGCACTCGGATATAATGGCTTGGTAGTGGATTGGATTGCGAACTGGATGATATGGTTATGGATGAAAGATGCACTTCAGATGTCGGATTTGAAGCTTTTCAAAACACACATTCTTACCACAAGGCATGTTTTGAGGGGCAAATGTTATCCCGCCTTTTGGTCAAGGCCGGGATATCAACAAATTAGTTGGAAAGGATGGATGACAGGATCAGAGATCGACTGAAAACAAGGCTATGATCGATGTCGTCAAAATTTGACCGAGCTCCAATCAAGACGGGATCGATTGGGAATGATGACCAAGGCCGGGAGAGGCTACGTTTCAAATTTTAGGTCAATCGGAGTTCATATGCTCAAGATATGATCGATGCAATTCAAGCAACCAACTATTCGTATCCATCAATCCTCTACTGTTCGTATCCATCAACCCTCTACTGTTCGTATCCATCATTCTTCTGTTGTTCGTATCCATCAAGTGCAACATCGATTGAGTACGAACAGTGCAACAACGATCGATACGAACAGTGCAACAGCGATCGAGTACGAACAGTGCAACACCGATCGAGTACGAACAGTGCAACAGCGATCGATACGAACAGTGCAACAGCGATCGAGTACGAACAATGCAACAACCTTCGAAAAACACAAACTTGCATCGATCATATCTCACAATCTACAAGTCCAAATGCTACGAAATTTTCATTGGAGCTTACGTACAACCTGTAACGACCCGTATTTTCACGGATTGAAACATCGTAGAACAGTTGACGTTTGGTCGCATTTGTGATAAGTCGTCCTGAGTCTAAGTCATGGGTCGTTAACGACCTAGGGTATGTCGTAGGTCGTGTGCGACTTAGGATGCTTCAGCTCCGACTTACTACTAGTAGCATTGCATCTTGACATCAGTAGTTGAAGTGGTAAGTCGGGGACGACCTAAGGAAGTGAACTGGTTAAGTGTTAGGTCGGTTGGGACGACCTATAGAATGCTAGCGACCTAAGGGTTTAAGTGAGTTAGCGACTTAAGGATTTTAGGTCGTAGGTGGTTAGGTCGTATGGTAGGTTAGGTCGGTCGAGCGATCTAAGTGTTGACGACTTATAGAAGTTAGCGAGTTAAGAGAGTTTGCGACCTAGTAGTTACCGAGTTAGTATAGTTAGGTCGGCAACGACCTAAGGAAGCTGGGGTAGCGGTGGGCGATCTAGGAGTTTTGTGTTAGGTCGTTTGAGCGACTTAAGGTTAAGAAGTTAGGTCGTAAGCGACCTATGGGGGTGCTGGGTTAGTTAGGTCGTAAGCAGCCTTTGTTAGTTAAGTCGTTCAGACGACTTAAGTGTTAGGTCGTAACACTGTTAGGTCGCGTGGGTTGCTAAGTTGTTAGGTCGCAAGGTTTTATAAGTCGTAGGTCGTAACTCAGTAAGTTGTTAGGTCGTAGAGGCAGTCTGCGTTAGGTCGCTGGGTTTTGTCTAAGTGTTAGGTCGTACCTGTTGTTAAGTCGCGTGATGTTTTAGGTCGCGTGAAGACTTAAGGTGTTGGGTCGTGAGCGACCTAAGGGGTTGTTAAGTCGCGAGCGCTGCTAAGTCATAACTCGTAGATAGGTTGGCCTGGTAGGTCGTGAGTGCGCTTGGGCTTAAGTCGTTAGGTCACACGCCTGCGATATGTTAGGTCGTAGGAGTGTTAAGCAGTTAAGTCGTAGGTCGTATGGGTTGTTAGGTCGAAGACTTAGGTCGGTGGGGGTCTTAGGTCGTAGGTCGGAGATGACCTAACTCCGAGTAGACGATCTAAGGGGATTTTCAGCTATAAATAGGAGGGCTTTGTTCCATTTTTGGGATCCGAATTTCGAAGCGACGAAGTGCTGCCATTTTGAGAGCTCGACTTCTACACTTCTTCACTTCTTTTCTCCACTCTAATCTAGTGATTCCTTCCATCCATATTGAAGATCAAATCGAAGATCGAAGAGCTTAGATTGAAGATCTACATTCTTCGAAGAGAGATTTCATCGTTTGAAGTGGATTTGTGATAGATCAAGTTAGATCCTTCGCTGTCCAGATCTGAAGCGTGTTGATTTGAGGTTGTTTTGGTGATTTGGTGAGTGGTGATTATCTCTCACACGGATCCAAAGGAGTATATCGGATCGTTGGCTTGATTTGGTGTTAAAGTAGTGATTTCCATGCATTTTCCTAATCACATGTGTAGATCCGTATAGATTCATTGTTCACGATGATGACATCCATTTTACTAAGTGTTAACCTATGCAAGTTCATTCATCAAGATTATAGAGACATTGTTCATGTTTTCATGCTTATTAGACTTTCGACTCTTTAATTACGAAATTGCCATTATTGTGATAATTGTCTACTTAGGTCATATTTGAATGCTTGATTGCTTGGATTAATGTTTGACTTGATTGATTGCTATGAATTAGATGATTGATGATTTGATTTAGACCGAAGATGATTCAAAAGCTAAGAGAAAGGCTCTTGAATTGGGAAAGCTGCTTGTGGCATATGTAGCGGATGGTGAAGCCCTTATGCATAGATTTGACGATGATGTTGAGATGGAGCTTTGCGAGGATGTGATGAAACGAGGCATGATATGAGATAGTCTTGGTCTAATCCAGACGGGATCATTCCAAGCAGGTTGATAACTCGGTGATATGGTTCGAGTTAGAGGATAATGGATGCTCGAGAGGCGCTTGAGCTAGTATGGAAATAGTCGTCGAGGAGGATGACTAGAAGGCTGAGATCTCATCGTTGTTGAAGGTTGTAGCATGCTCAAAGCAAGAGTACGTTGGGCAGATTCGATAGTCCCTGAAGGCTACTGATTGGGTAGTCAAGTACTCTGGACAGATTCGATAGTCCTAGGCACGGGTCACGATGACGTGCGGGAGTTATGTCTAGAACCGGGGTTTCCATTAGCCCTTGACGGACGGCTGAAAGAATGTGCCGGTCATTCAATTAACGATGATATCGAAGCAATGATAACCGTGATAGTCAGAGTCATGGATGTTTGGTTGTATCGTCATTCGATCTCAAGAGCAGTGTTTTCTGGGTGCTTATCTGATCTTGGTTTAGGCCTTGGGGGTTTGTGCTTGGAAAACATCGCCCTTGACTCGAGTGACAATTTCTTTACTTTACATTGTATGCTCTGCTATGTTTGCTTCTGCTTAGTGTGTGTCTGGGGCTATCACTGTAGAAAGAGGTTGGAGTGGGAGGGTTGTATTCCTATTCCTTTTCCTTTATGCTCTTTTGGTATGTTGTTAGTTAGTTTACTGCTCACTAAGACTGTTGTCTGACTCAAGGCTTTATGTTTTAACTCCTATTGCCTTGGGCTGTTCGTCCATTTTGGGACGGATAGACTAGGTAGCAGGTGACAGATGCTGCTCTTGCCTTCCACGATGCTGATGACGAAGACGAGCTGGAGTATTGCATATTACTTCTTACTATATGTACTGGATGTTCCGCTGCTTTGTATTCTCTGAGTGATATGTAGTGAGGCTTGTTGTATTGACTATTCAGATGTTTGTATTCAACTATTATGAAGTTTTATTGATGAGATTCTATTCTGTGAAGCTTCACTATATATATGTTCTATTGTATTTTGTCCATACGGTGTGAGTAATACGATAGATTCTGTTGTTTTAATTTACCTTGACAATCGTCCATGGCTGCCTGGCACACTTTACAGCGCACTTTCTCTAGGTTCAGTGCAGGGGTTATGGGCGGTCGTCACATTTGGTATCAGAACATTGGTTAATCGATTTTACTCAACGCTCGCTGACGTAACTACGTATGAGAGACGTAATTGTATTTTGATGGATGAATACTATATATAATATAGTAGCTTAGTAGAGTTTGAGTCCTTTATGCAGTTGTTTCTCTAGATGTTCTGATCATTCTTTTTTATAGATATTGAGAATGAGTCGAAGAGGGAGACCAGCTGCTAGGGAAGGCCGAGCTGCTGAAGGAACTGCTGATTATGCAGCCATGTTCGAAGCTATGATGACTTCGATCATGAGAAGGATGCCAGCTCCAGGGCCATCAGTTGATGTTGGAGTTCAGGTTCAGACTCCAAGGCTGGTGGATTTTGCTAAGTTGTGTAAAGACTATACTGCTCTTGGAGGGAAGGTTTTCTTGGGAACAGAATCAACCATTGAGGTCCAGAGGTGGATAGATGCTTGTAAAAGGATTTTTGGAGATTTGGGAATTGAGGATGCGACTAAGAGGAAGTTGGCATCGAGACAGCTTCAAGGGAGAGCCTCTGATTGGTGGAACTCTATCACCATCAATACTCCGGAGGAAGAGATTACTTGGGAGCAATTGCAAGTCAGATTTGAGGCTAAGTTCATTTCTACAGCTCAGAAGTCTGTTCTGTTCAAGAAGTTTGTGGAGCTCAAGCAAGGTGGAAGACCAGTTATTGAGTATGTTTCTGAGTTTGAAGCTTTGTCCAAGTATGTCCGGTCATATATAGAATCTGCTTATCAGAAGAATGAGAAGTTTGTGACAGGCTTGGACAGTTATCTTGGGAGACAACTGGTGGATCATTTGGACGATTCATTTGAGAAGCTTGTGGAGAAAGCTCTCAGGCATGAGAGTCTGTTTCCTAAGGAAGGATCTGTTGTTGCTGTGACCAGGGAAGAGTCTAAACCCCAGCAGGGGGGAAACAAGAAGAGGAAGCAGCAGCAGCAGAAGGGTAAGGATGGCCAGAAGAAGCCAAAAGGCGAGGTGACTTGCTACAATTGTCAACAGAAGGGCCATTACTCGAAGGATTGTAAGAATCCGAAGGCACCGATGAAGTGTCACAACTGTGACAAGCCGGGGCATTTCAGGAAGAATTGTCCAGAACCGAGGAGGGGCAAGCAGATTGTGCAAGCTTATGCTTTGGGAGCTGTTCCGTCGTCTTCAAAAGCTCCTACCGCTGAAGAGAAAGGAAAGAGTGTGATGGTTCAAGGTACTCTTTTCCTATGTGGTGTTCCAGTTAGAGTTCTGTTTGATACTGGAGCGTCGCATTCGTTTGTTTGTAGTGAACTCGTAGGCCGGTTAGGTTTAGAACCGGATATTGTTGATAGGCCATTGGTTGTGACTAATCCAGTTGGGGGTTCGTCTTGTTTGTGTATGTTATGCCGTGGTCTGATTGTGTCGAGTCATGGTTGCTCTTTTGTTTGTGATTGTTTTGTTCTGAACTTTGCGGGGTTCGTATTATTTTGGGTATGGACTGGCTTAGGAGGTATGCGGCAAAGGTTGATTGTGAGAGGCTGGAAGTGACAGTCGAGAATGTGGAGGGGCGAAAGATTGTGATACGATGTAAGCATGAAGAAGGCGTCTTCATGAGCTTCATGTATTCGCTAGTTGTTCCACGGGATGGACTGTCATTAGTGCCAATCGCGAATGGATTCGAGGATGTCTTTGACGAAGTCAAAGGGTTGCCGCCGCATAGAGAGATCGAGTTTCGTATAGATCTAGTTGAAGGAGCCAGACCTGTTGTGATGCCTCTTAGGCGGATAGCGCCTAGGGAACAGCAAGAGTTGAGGGTGCAAGTTGATGATCTTTTGCAGAAAGGATTCATTTGGCGTAGTGTGTCCGAGTGGGTGCACCAGTGGTGTTTGCAACCAAGGCAGATGGGTCGTTGAGATTGTGTGTGGATTATCGTGAGCTGAATAAGGTGACTAAGAAGAACAAGTATCCATTGCCGAGAATAGATGACTTGTTTGATCAGCTTCACGAAGCTAAGGTGTTTTCTCAGATGGATTTGGCAACGGGATTTCACCAGTTGAGAGTGGCTAAGGATAGTGTGCCGAAGACAGCTTTTAGGACACCATCCGGTTTCTTTGAGTGGCTGGTAATGCCGTTTGGATTGACTAACGCGCCAGCATATTTTGTGGATCTTATGAATAGAGTGTTCAGGGATCAGTTGAACAAGTTTGTACTTGTGTTCGTGGATGATATTCTGATTTATTCCAGAACTGAAGAAGAGCACAAGACACACTTGCGAATTGTTTTGGAAATCTTACGGAAACATCAGCTGAAGGCTAAGTCTTCGAAGTGTCACTTCTGGAAGAGTGAAGTGAGGTTCTTAGGCCATGTTATCTCTGGAAATGGAATAGCGGTTGATCCCGCTAAGGTGGCAGCAATCCAGGATTGGGTTAGACCTAAGAATGCAACGGATGTGAGAAGTTTTCTTGGATTAGCAGGATATTATCGACGGTTTATCAAAGACTTCTCCAAGGTGGCTGCACCATTGACAGGATTGACGAAAAAGAACCAAGTGTTCAGATGGGATGCTAAGTGTGAGCAAGCTTTCGGAATCCTGAAAGAGCGACTGACGAGTGCTCCTGTTTTGACTATTCCTAGTGGGAATGATGAGATGGTGGTTTACACCGTCGCATGTGGTACTGGACTTGGAGCAGTGCTGATGCAGAAGGATAAAGTTGTTGCGTATGCCAGTCGACAACTGAAGCCGCATGAAAGGAATTACCCGACTCATGATTTGGAGTTAGCGGCGATTGTTTTTGCTCTGAAGATGTGGAGACATTATCTACTGGGAGTTCGATTTGAGTTGTTTACAGATCATAAGTCGTTGAAGTATCTTTCCTCCCAAAAGGATTTGAATCTTCGACAGCAACGTTGGCTAGAGTTTTTGGCATCATATGATTTTGGTATAGCTTATACTCCGGGAAAAGGTAACGCAGTGGCAGATGCGTTAAGTCGAAGACATGCAGGATTGGGAGCCATGTTTTCAGAATGGAAGAATCTCGAGTATTTAGCTGGATTTGACTTCAGGCCTAGATGTGAATTGGAACCTGGGATGTTGGCAAACTTATCGATAAGACCTACTCTTGTGGAAAGGATTGGCGAGAGCCAAAAGCGAGACGATAAGCTTGTCAAGATTATCCGTGATTTGGAATCTGGATTGGAACCAGAAAAGGATAAAGAATTCAAGGTCGATCAAGAAGGTTGGCTTCGGAAGCAAGGACGACTAGTTGTTCCCGATATAGATGAATTGAGGAGTGAAGTGCTGAAGGAAAGTCATCACTCGAAGTTGACAATTCATCCAGGAGGAAATAAGATGTATCGGGATATGAAGAGAACCTACTACTGGGAAGGCATGAAGAAGGATGTTGGAAATTTTATTTCCAAGTGTATGAACTGCCAGTTGGTAAAAACTGAACAGAAGAAGCCAAGTGGATTGCTTCAGCCATTAGAAGTTCCTACATGGAAGTGGGAGCAGATATCGATGGATTTTATTGATGGACTACCTAGAACAAGAACGGGAAATGAAGGGATTTGGGTCATTGTAGATCGTCTGACCAAGAGTGTGAGGTTCATTCCTGTTCGATCGACTAGGACTGCATTAAAGTTGGCTGAGTTGTATGTGAAGTGGATAGTTCGATTCCATGGTATTCCGAAGAGTATAGTGAGCGATCGAGACCCACTGTTCACTAGTGGATTTTGGAAGAGCTTCCAGAAAGTTTTGGGAATCGAGTTGTGTTTGAGTACAGCTTATCACCCTCAAACAGATGGTCAGACCGAGCGAGTCAACCGAGTTTTGGAAGATCTCCTCAGAGCTTGTGTTTTGGATTTCGGAGGATCATGGGAAGATCATCTTCATTTGGTGGAATTTTCATACAACAACAGTTACCAGTCAAGCATTGGTATGGCACCGTATGAGGCATTGTATGGAAGACCGTGTAACTCACCGACATGTTGGTTAGAAACTGGAGAAAAGTTGATACTTGGGCCAGAGATGATTCGACAGACTTCGGATTGCATAGAGATCATTCGACAACGAATGAAGGCAGCCCAAGACCGTCAGAAGAGTTATGCCGATAAGCGTCGAAAGAATTTGGAATTCGACGTAGGAGATATGGTTTTTGTGAAGATTTTTCCACTGAAGAATGTTATTCGATTCGGGAAGAAAGGGAAATTGACTTCGAGATTTGTTGGACCATTCCCGATCATCGAGCGAATTGGAAAGCTCGCCTATAGATTGGAGTTACCTGAGAAGATGTCGAGTGTGCACAATGTTTTTCATGTATCATATCTACGGAAGTACGTGCACGACTCGAATATAGTGATTTCTGCTGATAGCTGTGAAGACTTCGAAGTTGATCCAGTCGATAGAAGACCTCGTAAGCCGCTTCGTGTTGTGGAGACCGACACGAAACAGCTTAGGAAGAAGGTAATTAAGTTGCTCAAGATACAATGGAGTGATGATGATAACGACTGTACGTGGGAGGTGGAAGAGAGGATGAAGGCAGCTCATCCTGAACTCTTCAAGGTATGGCCCTAAAGTGTCGTGTCATCTCACGATATTGTAACTTGTTCTAGTGTTAGAATTCTGTACGCTAAGCTAGAATTGGATGCATGGTTTGTTGGTTGCTATGGTTGGTAGGCGTACAGAATAGTCTTTGATTGCCTTGTTTGTTTGGAATTTCGGGGGCGAAATTCCTAAGGGGGAGAGAATGTAACGACCCGTATTTTCACGGATTGAAACATCGTAGAACAGTTGACGTTTGGTCGCATTTGTGATAAGTCGTCCTGAGTCTAAGTCATGGGTCGTTAATGACCTAGGGTATGTCGTAGGTCGTGTGTGACTTAGGATGCTTCAGCTCCGACTTACTACTAGTAGCATTGCATCTTGACATCAGTAGTTGAAGTGGTAAGTCGGGGACGACCTAAGGAAGTGAACTGGTTAAGTGTTAGGTCGGTTGGGACGACCTATAGAATGTTAGCGACCTAAGGGTTTAAGTGAGTTAGCGACTTAAGGATTTTAGGTCGTAGGTGGTTAGGTCGTATGGTAGGTTAGGTCGGTCGAGCGACCTAAGTGTTGACGACTTATAGAAGTTAGCGAGTTAAGAGAGTTTGCGACCTAGTAGTTACCGAGTTAGTATAGTTAGGTCGGCAACGACCTAAGGAAGCTGGGGTAGCGGTGGGCGACCTAGGAGTTTTGTGTTAGGTCGTTTGAGCGACTTAAGGTTAAGAAGTTAGGTCGTAAGCGACCTATGGGGGTGCTGGGTTAGTTAGGTCGTAAGCAGCCTTTGTTAGTTAAGTCGTTCAGACGACTTAAGTGTTAGGTCGTAACACTGTTAGGTCGCGTGGGTTGCTAAGTTGTTAGGTCGCAAGGTTTTATAAGTCGTAGGTCGTAACTCAGTAAGTTGTTAGGTCGTAGAGGCAGTCTGCGTTAGGTCGCTGGGTTTTGCCTAAGTGTTAGGTCATACCTGTTGTTAAGTCGCGTGATGTTTTAGGTCGCGTGAAGACTTAAGGTGTTGGGTCATGAGCGACCTAAGGGGTTGTTAAGTCGCGAGCGCTGCTAAGTCATAACTCGTAGATAGGTTGGCCTGGTAGGTCGTGAGTGCGTATGGGCTTAGGTCGTTAGGTCACACGCCTGCGATATGTTAGGTCGTAGGAGTGTTAAGCAGTTAAGTCGTAGGTTGTATGGGTTGTTAGGTCGAAGACTTAGGTCGGTGGGGGTCTTAGGTCGTAGGTCGGAGACGACCTAACTCCGAGTAGACGATCTAAGGGGATTTTCAGCTATAAATAGGAGGGCTTTGTTCCATTTTTGGGATCCGGATTTCGAAGCGACGAAGTGCTGCCATTTTGAGAGCTCGACTTCTACACTTCTTCACTTCTTTTCTCCACTCTAATCTAGTGATTCCTTCCATCCATATTGAAGATCAAATCGAAGATCGAAGAGCTTAGATTGAAGATCTACATTCTTCGAAGAGAGATTTCATCGTTTGAAGCGGATTTGTGATAGATCAAGTTAGATCCTTCGCTGTCCAAATCTGAAGCGTGTTGATTTGAGGTTGTTTTGGTGATTTGGTGAGTGGTGATTATCTCTCACACGGATCCAAAGGAGTATATCGGATCGTTGGCTTGATTTGGTGTTAAAGTAGTGATTTCCATGCATTTTCCTAATCACATGTGTAGATCCGTATAGATTCATTGTTCACGATGATTTGACATCCATTTTACTAAGTGTTAACCTATGCAAGTTCATTCATCAAGATTATAGAGACATTGTTCATGTTTTCATGCTTATTAGACTTTCGACTCTTTAATTACGAAATTGCCATTATTGTGATAATTGTCTACTTAGGTCATATTTGAATGCTTGATTGCTTGGATTAATGTTTGACTTGATTGATTGCTATGAATTAGATGATTGATGATTTGATTTAGACCGAAGATGATTCAAAAGCTAAGAGAAAGGCTCTTGAATTGGGAAAGCTGCTTGTGACATATGTAGCGGATGGTGAAGCCCTTATGCATAGATTTGACGATGATGTTGAGATGGAGCTTTGCGAGGATGTGATGAAGCGAGGCATGATATGAGATAGTCTTGGTCTAATCCAGACGGGATCATTCCAAGCAGGTTGATAACTCGGTGATATGGTTCGAGTTAGAGGATAATGGATGCTCGAGAGGCGCTTGAGCTAGTATGGAAATAGTCGTCGAGGAGGATGACTAGAAGGCTAAGATCTCATCGTTGTTGAAGGTTCTAGCATGCTCAAAGCAAGAGTACGTTGGGCAGATTCGATAGTCCCTGAAGGCTACTGATTGGGTAGTCAAGTACTCTGGGCAGATTCGATAGTCCTAGGCACGGGTCACGATAACGTGCGGGAGTTATGTCTAGAACCGGGGTTTCCATTAACCCTTGACGGACGGCTGAAAGAATGTGTCGGTCATTCAATTAACGGTAATATCGAAGCAATGATAACAGTGATAGCCAGAGTCATGGATGTTTGGTTGTATCGTCATTCGGTCTCAAGAGCAGTGTTTTCTGGATGCTTATCTGATCTTGGTTTAGGCCTTGGGGGTTTGTGCTTGGAAAACATCGCCCTTGACTCGAGTGGCAATTTCTTTACTTTACATTGTATGCTCTGCTATGTTTACTTCTGCTTAGTGTGTGTCTGGGGCTATCACTGTAGAAAGAGGTTGGAGTGGGAGGGTTGTATTCCTATTCCTTTTCCTTTATGCTCTTTTGGTATGTTGTTAGTTAGTTTACTGCTCACTAAGACTGTTGTCTGACTCAAGGCTTTATGTTTTAACTCTTATTGCCTTGGGCTGTTCGTCCATTTTGGGACGGGCAGACTAGGTAGCAGGTGACAGGTGCTGCTCTTGCCTTCCACGATGCTGATGACGAAGACGAGCTGGAGTATTGCATATTACTTCTTACTATATGTACTGGATGTTCCGCTGCTTTGTATTCTCTGAGTGATATGTAGTGAGGCTTGTTGTATTGACTATTCAGATGTTTGTATTCAACTATTATGAAGTTTTATTGATGAGATTCTATTCTGTGAAGCTTCACTATATATATGTTCTATTGTATTTTGTCCATGCGCTGTGAGTAATACGATAGATTCTGTTGTTTTAATTTACCTTGACAATCGTCCATGGCTGCCTGACACACTTTACAGCGCACTTTCTCTAGGTTCAGTGCAGGGGTTATGGACGGTCGTCACACAACCTAAAGAATGTTCATGCTCGATTTCGACTCGATTGGGCAAAACCTTGATCGATACGAAATTCGTTCGTATCGATCACGGATCGAGTGCAAACCACATGGGATCGATCGCGTGGGTCTGCCCACATGCCAGAAGGTCTCCCGAGATCTAAGCGAGATATTTGCAGCCTATGCCTATAAATAGCATCCCAATGGCTTCAGAAAATGAGACTTTTGGCTCTTCTACGTCCAGACTCTGCTGGATTCATCATTGTACTTGGATTTTGCTGTTGTAATCAGTTGTAACTCGTTGTAATCAGCAAGCAAACTTCAATAAAATTATCAACTTCAAAGTGGACGTAGGCCGGATTGTCGAACCACTATAAACCCTGTGTTCTTTATTGTTTTCATCTAAATTTTCTGAGTGTTCTTCATTTTTAATTCTCTACATACTTGTTATCTGTGATTGTGAACTGGTGCTTTCATTGGCAATTGGGTGTTTGTGATCAATTTTGGCGCAAACAATATTATTAGTACATGCATGCGAAATTTTTTTTATTCTAAAAAGATTTTCGCGATCCTTGAAAATTAAACATTTAAACAAGCTTTTACACATTATAAAATCGTATTTGAATAACCTTTTAGATTGGTATGCTTGAATGACCAAAACTATAATCCTATAGAACCCTCACAATCGCTACCCTAAAATCCCAAGCCAACCCAAGTCAAGTGAGACGAACTATGTTTTTTTTTAGGTCAGTTAGAGTTCTCTTCGATGCAATGACATAACTTTTAAATGTTGATCACTTCTTGCCTAATTAGTTTAGATGTCAATTTCAGATTTGATTTTTTGGATTTAATTCTTCATATGTTGTAATATATGTTGTATATTACACATGAATGAGTCAACTGTTGCATTATATTTAGATGAATTTAAAAAATCACTATAAAATGAAGCCGTTAGAATTAGTAAATGTGTTTTACCTACAATTGATAAGGCATTTTCTTAACTCAAATTGACACGACATGGGCCGTTGTTTATATAGCAACTTCTATGTTTGTGTTGCTCGTGAAGCTACCAAAAAAGATTAAAATGACTGGAGTTCGACCTGTTAGGACTGAATTCGATAATAGCCAAAAGTAGAAACGTATTTCTTTATGTTCTAAATTTTTTATACGTCTATGATATACCAAGAATACGGTACTAAGTCTAGTAAGTTATGTACTGCGACTTGAACCACTAAATACATAACGTTTGTTATGTTCATGTTGTATATTCTGAAATATGTAGCATAACATATAAAAATATGACACTTTTGGAATGAACCAAATTTTGCAATCACAACCTCAACATCCAAAAGAGAGAGGGGGGGGGGGGGGGGGGGCAAATACGTACCCAATAAGAAAATTGTAATTAGCATTCAGTTATGCATCATATGCTGAAGTGTCGGTTCTTGTACCAGAAACAGTTGTAGTTCTTGCAAAAAAGAAAATCCTTATAGTAGAAGCATGACTAGTCTTAGTGTCTGCTCACCCCTATTATTTGCCTTCTTGTATAAATGAGTAAATTACAACAATATCAGCAGAAATTTGTGTTTTGAAAGAACCTAAGCAATATTCAAGTGGTAAAGAATATACTATGGTAAGGTTTGCGTACTAACACTATTAAGTACTCGTTAAAACTATAAAAGCAAGAATCTTATGTAGAATGTCAAATATTTTTTAGTTAGGACCATGGTTTAAAGTTTTTTACTTGAAAACCTAAAGGAAGCATGTTTAAAGGAGATGAAACATGTTAATGTAGTGATGGAGTCTTAAATAACATGACTAAAAATTTAATGCAAAACAAAACTTTAGAAAAGGAAATTTGATTTATTTATTTTTTTCCCTTACATATTTATCAAAGTGAAGGAGGCCAAACTGATCGCATTCCTATTTTTACCAGGAAAGAAAATATATTTTTTAAACATCTGCAATTATTTGAAAGTAAGTATAGAACGATAAATTAGAAGGATAATATATTAGAACTTAGTATTGAATATTATTTACTTTTAACGTTCAACTAAACAAAAAGACTAACTTCTATGAAATCATATGACAATATTAATGGTTATATTTTATCAAGGCACGTTATGCACTATAAACTATTTCAACTGGTAAAATTTTATAACTATCGCACATTCCCATTTTAAGCTTTTAAGGTTCAAATAATTGCAAGGCAGCTGTAGGCATAACCATACAACACTTATTCATTTGAAGAACCTCTGTATGTATAATAATATAACTCTAGTTTGAACTTAATGTATTAAATCCTCATCTTTGAAACAGTTTTGAATCTATGAATAAAAGAATTTATATTCCCAACCTCAGATGGTCATTCTAATGTAAATATACACCAGCCATATCCAATAACCTAATATCCAATCCATCTAAGTGGTAAGTTCATATACATGATCTAAACAATATTACATGTAATCAATCAAGATTAATAGTGCTTCCACTTGCTCTGCTATGCAAAATTCAGTGATCCATTAGTTTATAGTTTATTCAAATATAAATGTATGCAGATCATATGCACAAACAATTACATATTTATAATCAAATTGCATTAAAAGACTCATGTGAACAAAGAGAATCAAACCTTTCTGGGTTTATGATTGGGTTATGTAACCCATACTTGGGGCACATAGACAAGCTCTCCACGAAAGGCTGCAGATGAGTAATTTATAGTGATTATATTGCAAAAGGTAAGACAATAATGTCGTCTTGAAGAACAATCAACTGCTAAGGGCTGATAAAAAATTCTTTTAAGGAAAGCATAAAATTACACATACAGATGAATTGATAATTAGCATGAATATTTCGTACCTTTATATCATCTCTCTGAACCTCTGAAACATTAATGAAAGGTTCACCATTCAAAGGATCAACTATAGAGTTCTGTGTATTCAACTGCTTCCATTCACCCTGAACTAAACATAATAAACTCCATAAAGTTCTATTTTGAACTACAAATAAACAAAATTAACCTAGGATCTTAAAGAGCATCTCCAACTGACTAAGAGTTGAATATTCAACTCCAGAATATTCAGCTATTAATACTAAGGGATGGGGCCAACATGTAGACCCATATTTAATGGGCGTCGAAACATAGACGCTTATTAAATAGACGTCTGACATTCAGGTGCTTAGTAATAGGCATATGAACATTGACGCTTATTAATCGGTGCCTGAACATATGTGCTTATTAAACAAGCGCTTGACGTTCGGACGCTTATTAAATAGGCGCTCGACATTGGGCGTCTATGAGAGGGTGACCAGCCTCTCCCTCTTCATTTTTTCCTCCTTTAATTTTTTTTTAAACCGAAAGCATTGAAATGTCATTGCACGACGCACCGTTCGAAGAAAAACTGAGGAGTAAGCCGGTCCGCTTTACATTGTCTCTAGTCCTAATACGATGATTTTCAACTTACGGAGCTTATAAGAGTTTCCAGATGGATACACATATTGCATATGGACCCCTTTTGGATACAGTCGAGGTATAATTATAAATATAAATAATTGTTAGTACATCAATGTTATGTTAATTGTTTATTAGTTAATTAGTAGTACTTATTGTTGTTAATTACATAGTCCAAATATCATTATTGCTTCTTATATAGTCTAAGAATATCAATGTTCGGTTAATCGTATATTAATTATGAACAACTGTTTATTATATGGACCCTGTATATCGGTTGTCGGGCAGTTGATCCGAGTGTATTAGATAGTTTTACGATACACTTCTGACTTTAGTAGATAGGCTACAGACCAGTCATTTGCATATTTCCTACAGATTAGACCTCCCTAGTTTTTTGATCATCCTCTAATTTCCGCTATAGTTCAGAGATGGTGACGGCCCACCACACACGTTTCATTTTCTTGATTTTGAGCTAGGCATTACTCGATCGATTTTTATATGACTGACATTGAGATAAGAGGTTCATATAGGATATCTTTTCCTTTTGATGATAAGTAAGAGACTCCTGCTTTATATACTGTATATCTACCCATTTTGATGATGGAGCCATTACTTTCGGTGTTGTTCCTTTGACATACCTTCAACGGTACATTATACAGCATGGGGACATTGATGCTATGAATGATGTTGTCATTAGGTCATTTATGTTATATATTTAGTTCAACATTTTTTTCGAACCAAAAGGGTACCATTAGATTATGTATCTTGCAGCAATAGCCAATCTAGATTGGCTCCATACTATAGACTGGGTGTAACGATCCAGGATTTCCGTCATTTGAAATTCGAATATTTAATTTATTTTAAATATTAATAAGTAAGATTTGAAAGTCGAATTTATTTAACTTCGATATAGTGATTTAATTGGGCAATTAAAATTTTAATTTAATACTTGAAATTGGGTAAATAATTGAAATCTGAATTTAATATGATTAAAAATGATTTAAAAAGTTATATTAAATCATATTGGAGTTAGAATGATGTTTGTGAACTTTTAAAATCGAATTAAAAGTTAAATGGTGAAAATTGAATATTTTAATATTTAATTGACAACTAAAAATAGTCATTTTTCAAACAGTCTCGGATTTCGACGAAACCAGAATTATTGTATGGTTTCAAATTTCGTGTCAATCGGATGTACGGTTTGTCCGGGACAAGCCAAAACGCATCGAAATCGATTTAAATCGATTTGATTTAAATTTGATCGTTTATTTTCGTAACTCGCACATATGACCGAATTAGCTCCCGAAACACGTTCCATTGTATTCGGAACGCGGGGTAAACCTTAGAAACGCCAACCGGCACGCTTTGTTTGAAGTTCGGAAAATCTGGAATGAATAGTGTTTTTTGTTATTATCTATAAAAGGACATCTATTGTTTCCATTTGCAATTAAAACAAACCCTAACCCTAATAATGCTTCAGCCGCCACCTCTGATTTTAATGGCTGAGAATTTCGAAACTTCCTCCTCTATTATCTCCAAATCTACAAACAATTAGCAAAAGTCGTCAACTACAAAGTTGTAGAGGGCATCAAGATCTAGCTATCCAACGGTGGAGATCGGAAACGGAGCCACGGATTGACGGCAAATCGAGATGGAAGTCGCTGTGTTTTTCACGCAAATCGAGGTGATGGGGTTGACCGAGTTTGACCGTGCTTTGGCCGAGAGTAGTATTGGTGATGGGCTTCGGAATGGAGGTTGTTGATCAACATCTCGTGCGTTGTGGTGCCCGTGGTGTTTAACCCTAGATGGCGGCTATGGGTTTCTTCATGCGTTCAAAAGCCTGGGGGGTTCACGTATGGGGAAGATGATGCGCGCACGGGCCAGATCTGGGAGTGGAAATCAGCGGCCAGGATTTGTTTAGGGTTAGAAAATTTAAAGAATTGTAAATTTATTTATATAACAATTCGTGTAACTTTAAAATGATGTAACTTCTTCATACGAGGTCCGTTTTGGACGAAACTTTTTGCGTTGGAATCGTATTGACGAGCTCTTTGCAATGGAGCTGGTTTGGAGTCGTTGAAAATTTTGAATAAAATTAAACGTGCGTTTAATTTTATTCGAAATAAACCACTGCGACTGATATCGGAAAACTCAAGGTGAGAACTTCTCACTCAATCGAATGTTTTGTTTCGATTTAAAATTTTAAATAGTTAGATTTAAAATTGTTGATAGTGATTGATTGTGATGATTGGATGATAAACTGTTAACTATTGTGTTAAATAGACCCTATTGTGTTATCTATTGGATGATAAACTGTTATCTATTGTGTTAAATAGACCCTATACGCCGTATATTAAGCGGAGGTTATTTATTAAAAACATATACCGCGATAATTTCACATTGAAGTGGAATTGGTATTATATATGTATATAGCAATATATATATATTGGAATATGTATATATTGGAGTTGTTGATTCCCCGCGGGCCGCATTATATAGCGGATGAGACCCTATTGCGCCGCATAATAGCGGATAATATTTATAAATCCCATATACCGCGATAATTTCACATTGAAGTGAAATTGGTATTGTGCTAACATCTGTGGATGCAGGGAAACAGGTTAGAGGGATCCAACTGGATTCCTCGAATATTTGAATTTATTTCAATGTTGTGTGTTGATTTATTTATAATCATTGTGTGATTATATTATGTTTGAAATCGTTGAAGGCTAAAATTTGGCCGTATATATTTTTGGTATCGATGGATACCAGAAATAAGAAATAAAATGTAAGTTGTAAAATTTATCGAAAAGTTTATTTTTGATAATTGGATAAAATAAAAGGGGTTTTATAAGATAAAAGTTTTATTTTTGAATTATATTGGATTTAATTTCAAATTTGTATGAAAAAGGACTTAATAAAAAATCGATTTCAATAATATCATCTATAAATTGAAGAATTTATTTGAAATGAGATTTTTAAATAGATTTGAAACGATAAAGGAATTTATTTTTAAAAGGGAAATATTTTTAAAATGTTTGGAAATTTGATTTGGTGTTTTGAAATAAAATTGAAAATAAATTTGAAATTAATTGATTTTTAATTTACTATAACTAGAAAAATTGATTTATTAAAAATTTATCTGATTTAAAATTATCAGATGATTATATTAATCCTATCTAAGGATGTTTGGATTTTATTGGATGTTAAATTGTTTGACATCTTTGATGTGTGATGGTTTGTGATATATCATGTTTTGTATTGTGATCTATGATTTATTTATCTGTGATATATGATATATCTGTGATCTGTGGATGAAGATAAGCGTTAAAATTTATACCGCTTATCAATTATATTGTTATATTTGATCTGTGATGATTGAATGTTGTTGCACTATTGTGTTGAACCCTTGGACTACACAATACACACACAAAAGTGGATTTCACGTGAAAATCGGTTAAGTCACAGATTTTTATCAATTTTGAAAAATCGAGTTTTTGAATCCAAAATGGTTTTGGAATTGGAATTGAAAGTTTTGAAATGAGTTTCAAAAATAAAAGTTATTTTAAATAACTTAATAGAATTGGAATTTAAATCATTTGATTTAAATTTGAATTCAATATTTTGAAATTGAATTCAATGATTTGGGAATTTTGGTTTAAAAGATTTTATAAGTTATAAAAGGTGTTTATCTGGGTTTTTAACCATTTAAAATATGATTTTGGAAATTTAAATTTATATTCAAGTTTTATACTTGAATGGCTTTAACTTGTGTAATTGTAACCAGTTTTTCCCAAAAACGAAAACTATCTGTTTCCATATAATAATAGCTTTTATAAAGTGAAAAGATTTCCAATTTTGTATTGAAAACAATTCAAGTTGAAATGAAATTGTAAATAGTTTGGAAAACTATGAATTAACCTTTGTGAAGATGATTAAACTTTATTTTGAAATAAAAGAGTATTTCAAAAGGTGTATCTTTTATATTATAAAAGACTTGAATTGTGAATATTTTGAAAGCTATAAATTAAATCTTAACTTTAAGATTTAATGGGTTAATCAAATTGAAATGGAAATTGATTTGGAAATCTGTGAATGAATCTTTGTGAAAATGGGTAAACTTTGTGAAGTAAATCTTTTTGTTTAAAGATTTAAAATGGTAGTTTGTTAAACCATTTAAAGGAAAGGATTTGGGTAATAAGTTGTGACTTAATTGAAATCCCAAAATTCATATGTTTTGAATATTTGTGCTCACTATTCGGGGTTAGCCGGGAAAAGACCTTTGTGTCATATAACCCATCCCGAATTTGTGATACGACGATATGGATCGTATTGAAGACCGGTGATGAAGACCGAGTATTTGTGAAAACGATAGGATGACCTATCGATTGTCTCTGCACCGTTAGCTACGGTATAGAGATTTCCTTTGTGATGGGAAGTTTTATCGGGATTGTGAATACCCAGATTGCAAGGGCTTCTTTTGGAAGTGCCTTCGGTTCTGTTCGAACCCGGAACAGACTTGTATGGTTACATGTCTGACATTACATTTTGAGATGTAAAGCTGATTTCTTTCAAATACATTTCTGTTGGTGGCGGAGAATTTATTCTCTTAGCTTAACACCTTTCTTTGAGACGTACGAGCTCAGAGGTTATGTAGTTGAAATTTATCAGCGATATATTCCCAATTTGGTAATGTGGCATGCTGAGTGTTGATGTGTGATGATCATTTATTGATCATTTATGATCAAAGTGTGGCTTTGTGAAAAAGCGTAGCTTTGTGGACGAGACTTCGTCAGGGCCTCACAACCCGGAAATGGTCGAAACAGGAATGTTACGGCAATGCTATGAGGGTCGCGCCCTTTAGGGCATGTCATTTCCTTCTGGAAAGGGGTGGTATCATGGTATGGAGCCCAGATACTTACTCATGTGGACACACTTTATTTATTATGTGTGATGTTGTTACCGAGCGCTCGGATAAAGGTCCCAAAGGACCGGGGGATGGCATATTCGTGAGTTACCTAGTTACAGGGGTAACCCGGCCTTGTTGGCAGAGAGCAGTTTGTCTCTCGGAGCGTCCAGCCAGAGGCGTTTCTTTCGTGGCATAGGAAGTTCCTTAGCCTGACCATTTGTTGGCAAATCCATTTTCCAATACGAACCCTGTACGGTTTTAGTTGTAGAACCTGTCATTTACTTATGGTGGTCACCACTGTTTAGATGGTAGCTATAGTAGGCATAGTTCGGAATGTCTATGCTGGCTAAGATTAATATTATACTTTCGAAATGTTTTTCTGCACTATGCACTAATAATAATAATCCAATGATTTTGCGTAGTAAGTATGTTTGACTATCATAAGAAGAAATCTCCTCTAATTCTGCGTTTGCATTGTGTGTGTGACGGGAGGTCTTATGGTAGTTTCATTTTCCAAAAACATTGTGAAATTGTTTGTTTCCTTTGTTGTTGTTTTTAAAGATAAATAACTGTTTTAGTTCTCACACCAGTCACCATTACTGACCTGGAGTTTATTGTTTCCTTCCTAAATTCTAGGTGCCCACCAATTTCCACACGGGCAGTCTAGAGTCAGGTTATCAGGTCATTCTGGATTCAGGAGATGCTGTGGAGCTCAAGTGGCGAGCTTGATGGCAAGACGTATCTCTTGTATATGATATTATTTATTCCGCTGTGTATTCTGTATATGGACAAGTTCATATAACTGTCCAGTGTTGTATTGTGTATATTGTTGTTGTAAACTCTGATGATGATATAATGTATAAAATAATATAGTTCTTTGATTTAAAGATTATTCATTTATCTATTATATGTTGTTCCGCTGCGATATGTGAGATTCTGATATTGTTCTGTTTCTGTTGTTTCTTCTTTCTTTTTCTTCTGTCTTCTTTTACCTCTTCTTTTTCTCCATAACAATTCGGTTTTCCGGCATTCGATTGCTCGGCAGTTGATACAGTGGATGTATTAATGTCGATTTTCGAGCGTCGAAAAGTCGAGTCGTTACACTGGGGGACGACTATACTTGGATGTTTGTATACAACTATCGACTCTTACGCCTTAGGAGAGGTTAAAAGATGTTTGGGTTCTGGTATATTTTGAAGTGTTGGTACTATGAATACATGATAAACATGCATTTTCGCATTGTTGGGACAGCTAGTCAGGCGGCAAAGACATATTTTTTCTGTATGAGACGATGAGATCGTCTACAGTATGTTCTCGCGCGCCTATAGGGATTAGACACGATTTGTTGGAGGTTCGATCTCGGATTGACTTGGGGGGTAGGAGTAACATTTTACAGGGCTATGGACTGGATATTGGATCCACTTGACACTGACTGGTTAGATGTTTGATGTTTATCCTCTTGCTATTGGATCGCAGTATCTATTGACACTATGACAGCTGGATGGGTAGACACTTCGACATTATTCTTAGCTGACGATGATTTCATCGTCTACTAGGCCAGAGTTGCTCGACAACGCTCCATGTTACCTGACTATTCTCATGGAGTGAATTCTGATTATATAGGTCATCATTTAGCTTTTGGCAGAGTTCAGGCCTCTCCGTTTTTTTAATCCCACGTCATTTCAATACTCGCAGCAGCCGATGGATTTTGGTCTTGACTTCAGTTTTTGAGTATACGACATCAGCGACACTGTTATCCAGCAATTCAGCTCAGAAGATTGCTAGTATTCCTCCAGCTGTATTATATATACCCTCATTTTGAGATAATTTAATAAATTAGTAATTCATTGTACAGTCTTAGTAAGATGTTGTCTACTCAAATATTAGTTGTAATTACAGCATACACCTAGGCTGGATGAGCATAGATGATATATTATCATGTTTCAACACATGTTACTCACTTATTCTTAGATGCTCAGCCAGTAGCATGCTGCTAAGAGACGACTTTGCAAGCACATAATGATGAGCTACAAGCTCAACTGGCAATAATCCAAAGAGTGATGGTAGTCCTGCTCATTTTGATGATGTACAGGATGATAATGATGATGGTGCGGTACACTTAGGATGAGTGTTATTTACCTGATTGAGTATGTATAGACATGTATATTATTTCATTATCGATGTATGTGCATGATGTTGATTATATGAATATTAGTTCTATTATTGAGTATGAGACAACTTTTATTGGCATGAGGTACAGTGATATTATTTATATGAACATTTGTTCTGTTATCGTTCTATTATATTGCCATTATTTGAATGATGTATAGTGATATAGTTTTGTAAGTAAAAAAAAGTATTGTGTACTTGTTCTTGCTTTCAAAACCCTATAAATAATATTGATATTGTTCTTACTTTCAAAATCACTTCTATGGTTTTTTATAAGAATTTTTTCTCGTAGAATGTCAACCAATGTACGTGCATCCTCTTATCCACTGCGGCCTACTAAGGTAGAAAGAACTTGTTTGCAACAACAACAAGAATGGGTTATGGCGGTTGAATCTCCATGGACTTGGCAATAATCTGATGCTTTTGTGCTTTTGAATCTCCAATGCCTGTTGTGAAATATGGCATTGATGTTGGATGTCGTTATCGGACATATCACTTCCATGTATGCAAATTTCACGAGTAGATTGACGATCCTCTACCATAATCTGTTGTTGACTACATAACAGAAACACAAAAGGAATTAGCCCGCTACAAAAGCAATTCTAGCATTGATTCAAGAGCAAGAGTTGACTTTTATGGAAGAAATGAACCTCAACGTTTTTAGTTATTACTGCAACTGTGATTTTGTGGCTCATACTGATATTATTACAATAGCATATCCGAATAATGAACGTCATTTCTTCAGATGTCCTCAACGTAGATGCGAGATCCACTTTGGATTGACGAGTCACTCCTTCAAAGAGCTGAAGTGTTTGCCTCAATCTTAAGGCATGAGCTTATACTGCTTTGAAATCAACTTACATCATTTTTTTTATTCGATGTAATTAATAGTTTATGACATGTATCATGTCGTTTGTTTGTATTTATATGTTTAATATATAATGTGTTATATCTCTATAATGCAATGTATTATGTACCATGTTCGTTTGTTTGTATTTATATGTTTGCTGTGTAATGTGTTATATCTCTACACTTGTCCACAAGCTTTACTAAATCGAATTCCATAACGACATATGTCAAATCGATAGCATACCACAAAATGTGTTAAAGTTGAGTTGACAACATTCTAAAATAATTGTCCATGTGTCCACAAACTTTACCAAAGCAGATTCCACAACTTCATGTTAAATCGATACAGTATATTACTCTTTCCTTCAAGCTTTGAGTTGATAATCCTTGCTTTTATGTTGTGTTAAGCCCTTTTCTTGAGTTTGAGAAGGTTTTAAGTTTTTTTACTTTGCTTTTAGAAGTTAAAGAGAAGAGAATAAGAAGCATGAAGACGTAGTTTTTATGCTTAAATTTGTGAAAAGGATTTGTGTGCTAAGTCTGTATTTATATATAAGTGTTCAAGAGGTAAAATTGGGTTGACAAAACTTTGAAATAATTGTCTATACATATCCACAAACTTTACGAAAGCAGATTCCACAACGTCAAGTCAAATCGGTACAATATACCGTAATGTGTTAAAGTTGAGTGCATAACATTCTGAAATAAGTGTCCACATATCCGCAAACTTTACTAAACCAAATTTCACAACTCCATTTCAAATCGATACAGTATACCGCACAAAGTGTTAAACTTGAGTTGACAATAGTCTGAAATAATTGTCCGCACATCTCCATAAATTTTACTAAAGCAAATTCCATAATGTCATGTCAAATTGGTACGGTATATTGCATAATGTGTTAAAGTTAAGTTAACAATACTCTAAAATAATTGTCCACATATCTTCACAAACTTTACTAAAGCAGATTCCATAATGTGTTAAACTTCTCTTATATAAAGAATCCAATATTCATCTCAAATAACACGTTACAAATTCCAATTTTTTCCACACATCAGACAATTATATACTAAAATGGATACTTCATCTTTTCTCAAATATGTTATGTCATCCGATGGTGATTTCAAAGAGGAAGATTCTGCGAGAAGAAGCGGAGAAAATGCAAGAAACAGTAAACCTATGTCAAGAAGCTTATGGTTCAACATCCAAAAAGCATGGTAGATTAGTCTTTGATTAGGAAAATATAAATCGTAATCATTTTGCATTCCATAAAACTCTCATCCAAGATTACTTCAACCAAAATTCAACATACAGGCCAAATATGTTTCGGGGTAGATTCAGAATGCGAAGAGATTTATTTTTTAGATTTTGGCAAGTATTCAAAACAACAATAAATATTTTATTCATAAACCAAACGTCTAAAAAACGCAGTGTTTAAGAAGACATCAAAAAATGACTATTGTGTTGAGGATGTTAGTTTATGACATCCCTGCAAATGCACTAGACGATGCATATCAGACTACATAGAAAACTACATTGGAAACCCTCGAGAAAATCCATCAATGTGTTGTAGATGTTTAAGGCAATTGATATCTCGGATCTCCAAATGAGAACGATGTTGTGAGGATTAGAGAAATGCATGAAAGTAGAGAATGACCTGGAATGTTGGAAAGCTTTGATTGTATACACTGAAAATGGAAGAACTACCCCAAAGCATATTATGGAGCTTATAATGCTAAGGAAAAAAAATCGATTATTATTTTGGAAGCGGTTGGTTCGTACAATTTGTGGATTTGGTATGCTTTCTTCGGAATGTCTGATTCTAATAACGACTTAAATGTTACTGAGAGGTTACACTTATTTAATGATTTGACACTTGGCAAAATAACTCCAATTTCATTTACACTTGGTAACTAGTAGATTACGGTCTCGATCTAGGATATCCACAATCATGTTTACATGTATATTCTATATAAAATGATAATTGAAGACGAAAGAGCAAGACCAATCGTCACTACGAATACAATGGTGTAAATCATATGTCAAAAATATCACGAAACGACATTTTTATAACCAAAGAAGCTTTCAACATTCACGTGGAACGACAACTTTCATTTTGACACGCACAACTGCACAATAGGCTTCAAAAGGATCTTATAAATCATATTTGGAATCACTTTGAAGATTGTTATTTATTTGTAGATCTAATGGACCATGTGTGCATTTATTTTCTGTTTGTATTTTCTTTTAATTAACCCTGATATTGTCTTGCCTTACAAAACCAGTCATTATGTGTGGTACTTCGTTCATATGAAATTTGAAATAGTAGATCATTAATTAATAACCAAATAAAACATATTTCTAAGATTGCAAAGTAGATTACTAATATTACAAATTACTAGGTTTAAAAAATAAACTAAATTGAAGAGAAGTTAGCCATCATTATTCGTCTTTTGCACTCCATCCTATATTGGACTTGAACTTCATCAATTCTCGTCAAACCCTTTTCTATAACCGATTGTTCATATTTTGATGTTAGGTTTCCGCTTTTAAACGTTCAAGATTCAACTTTTGTTGCTTAATATTCGCATTACGTCAACCTTGTCATATGCTTGCTTGATCCTATCTTAATGTTTTCTTTCGTGAATTCATGGTTAGCGTGCACTCAAGAATTCAAACCGACTTCAGCCTTATTCTTCTTTTTTGTTGGTTTGGACCTCATTGATCTAAAATCTTCATCAGGTGTCTGAGTGGACACATCCACCTTATTTTCCTCCTCAAATGGTGTTTTCTCTACTCGACGAATCTCCTGGACTAGAACAATATAATGATTTTGATACTTTTTTTCTTCCCCTTCTCCTTTGTTTGACCATCTCGCAAGCTCTTTGCATTGTTAGAATTCCACTTCGGTTGATTTGTCAACAACTCATAGCAATTCCCGAACTGCTAATAGTGTGTTTTTTAATACCGTTTTCACTTGCAAAAAGCTTTGTGAATTCCTCATTTGTTAGTTTGTCCGATAACAAAAGAAAACATAATAAATATTAAGATTTTGAATTAATGAACAATTGAAAATCAAGAGACATATCAAATGATCTTCGCCTCCAATTCCACCGGGATTAGTTTTTTTATTTTATAAATCTATGATTTATAAATCTACTATGATTTATAAAATTGAATTTGTCGATTGATTTTTTCGAATCGACCTTAAATCGCTGATAATGAACATGTGTTGTCCGAACGTTTATGTTGTAGGTATTCATTATTCTCTTCCAAAACTTTTTCCCACTTTAGTCGTTACCCCTAATCGAATCTTTGGAATAAGGACAGTACATGTTGCACAAGTCGTTGTCTTCTCGTTTCACAATGGATTGGATGAATGCTGGCTAAAAGGAGTACCATTATGCTCATTATTGTTTTCAAACGCGTAATTTTTAGAATGATGTGCGAACCCCTCGAATGGTGAAGACATTTTGAAGATTGAATTTGATATAAGATTAATGTGATTTGGTAAAAGAAATATTGAAGAATTTGATGTACTTTTAAAGTTTGAAAGTGGATTATTATTGATTTAAGATGAAGTAGCCATTGGGATGGCCATTGAAAATTGACCACTAGAAACTAGTTGTCTATTAAATAGATGTCCAACTATGAATGCATATTTAATAGACGTCTGAGTTATGTTGGATGTTCAGTTAAATAGGTGTGCGGGACCAATTCAGCTCTATTTCAACCGTTGGAGAGCTCAAAAGCACCAAAGCTTGATATTAAGCCTTGAATCTCCAACCGTTGCAGATGCTCTAATACTTCTACCTTTTTCATTTTACAGAATAAACAGAGTATCAAATTATGAAGGAGAGTGGAGAAACATGAATATAATATTAAAACAATATAATTACCCAAATTTTGCACGTGTGCAGGTCGAGAACCGGAAATCTCATCAGCAACCACAGTAGCGAAATCGTGCATACATCTTTCAAAATTATCATAGACATAACATTTACTACCAAATGATTAATAAAATAATCAAAAAAATACACACTTAAATAGAAGGAAAAAAATTGTAAATACCTCGAACTGGAAGATAGAGACTGATGGAAGCAGCTCAAAGCCTTTAACCCTCTACTGGAGCTCAATCTAAGCATTGTAGCAACAGAAAAATTGATTTGATATTCGTTAAAATTGAGCAAAATTCGTAGTTTCGTGATATGAAATTGGAAAGGGAAAGAACAAAGAAGACGTCTTCGGCTTTGTTGGCAAGCACTGTATTGTATACAGGTTTCTTTGGGTGCGTTATATTGACAAGTACTGTTATGTCATTCTTATTACCGTTATTTCCACTAAAATTTACCAGATTTAGATCGGGCATTAAGTTGCCGTCCGCCTTTCATTATGTTGCCATGTTGGACGGTTGGGTATTCTTGGACTTCATTATGGTTGCTAAATTGCCGACTGCAATGGAGAGCAGACGACAATTTGTAAGGATACAGTTTTGAAATTTTAATGCGATCTCTCTTAAATTTTGCACTTGTAAAAAACAAAACATATTTGATTTAATTTAATTCAATAAAAGATCTTGCTTGTATTTTAGTACACATGGCATAATTCAAGTAGGGTTACAACAATATTTTGATGCATACGTTTGTATCTAAGTTTTTTCGACAATCTTGATAACGACCGAAGCATTTAGTAGAGAATTTGAACTATGTGTGTCCCTTTGAGTGGTTGTATTATTATTAACATTTGAACCGAATATTGAAAAGAATTGAGAACATGATTGGTTTTAATTTTGATTAGTGATTAGTTTAATATCATTGATATTAATTTATGCATAATATTTGTATAGTATGATATTTTTTATTTAATGTACAACAATTTTAAAAATACATATAAAGAAATGAGATCTTTATTTAATATTGTTTATCTACGATCCTATACGGAGGTGGTTTCGTAGGTGGTAACCAGACTAGGGTGGGGGCAAAGCCCAAAGGACAACCCTCGACTTGATATGTTGAGTCGCAGGTTTATAGAGCGGTTTGTTGTTGAAAAAAAAATGTGTATATTGATGTCATATTTTTCAGTTTATTCAACTTACACGCTGTAAATATTTCTATAATTATTAGAAAATATTGGATACCAATATTTAATTTTTAATATTAACTAAAAAATAACATTAAACTAAATTCATTTAATTATTATTAATGCGATAAAAAACAATTTTAGAAACACTTAAATACGTTACCTAAGAATATGTTTTCATATAAGAGTTTAGCGTACGCTAAAGTTTGAGCTTTAGAGGTTGAACTTTATGATTTATTAAATTGACATTTCCGAACAAGATTTGGGTAAAGTTGAGTTTGGATAATGGTGATTGTGTATAGTTAATTTAATTCAGATAGTTATAATAACAATGAAAATCATTACTAATTAAAAATTAATAATAATTACTAATTAATAAAAATATTGATAAATTTTGCTACTAATTAATAACTGATAAAATTTAATTAATAATATTTAGATATTTTGATGTATTTAAAATAGTTTTTGATTAATTTTACAACTAGAAAATTATCCAATCTAAGGTTTGATAAATTTACATATACAGAACAATTTTACGATTTTTAAAATTTTACAGTCATTTAATTGATAATATTTAATAAAATATGAATTTAAATATATAATATAATATTTTTATTAATTTCATAGTCTAAGAACAAGTTTATGACTTAAGAACTAAATTTTTTGCATACACCATTTGTAAAACAAATTTATAATTTTATAATAATTTTTTACTTTTTAAACCTAATTTAAGACCTTGAAATTGAGAGTTCAAGCCCTGAATAAAAGTTGATGGAAGTTTTTCACCCAACGTAAGACCTTACGTTGGACTTGTGAAACTCCAAAGCTCTAAAACGAGCATTTTTTTGGAATAAGAGTGGTACATTATTTAAATAGAGCACTTATTTTGATGTCTCGGATGTCAAATCCACAGCCTATAGAAGACCACTACTTATCACTTGAGCTAGTGGGCCATATCCTAGAAGGAGCATTTTAAATGTCCAAGAATGAAGCCTCGCGTTTAGTTAGCCTTTTTTGCCTAGTACATGCATCTAACGCATCAGATGTAGTCAATGTGTCAGACATAGGAACTAGGTTAATCCATTTCATATCAACTCCTATAAAACTACAAATTTGATATTATCATGTTCAATGCATTGGATGTCAGTTTCATTTAGTTGTAATTGGTGAAGTAAATAGGCATGAAATTGAAATTCACAATGATAAATTACGGTACTGAAATTTTTAAAGAACCTATAAATGTTAATGACATGTGTATATACTGGTTTTTGTAGAAAAAGAAATATTCCAGTAACATATACCATATATGATTTTTCAATAAGGGGCCGCTCCATTTCCCACTAGATGGCGATGCCTCCTACACCATCGCGAGATGATGAGTCAAATGTACTATCATATGTTGGAGCTTTGTGGTAGAGATAAGGATGTGTCATATGGGAAATTATGTAAATATTTATATAATTTAACTCTGTAAATAATTTTTTTGAAATAAAGTAAGTTTTTTATTTATTTTATATCATATATACTGTTATATGGAGATATAAATAATCAAATAAATACATTAAACATATATAGTATGAAATCCTTAAAAGAAGTATATAGATTATAGTTATGAATGTGTTCATAATCATGAATATTGAATTGATATTTAAATACTTACTCCTTAAATATTCATAGTTAAGATTTATTGAGAAATTATATTGATGCATCCATCGGGACTAGCGTACGTAATGCTCTCCATGCAACAGACTATGAATTACTCATGTCATTGGGGGCACCAAGGGGTTATTTACTTATGGCTATTTGGAACAATCATAGAACGACTTGATGAGAGTCTTCTATAGTTGATACTATTGGAACTGGGCCAACCGTAGCGGAAGTTATGAGTGAATTTCAAAAATTCCTTATTGGATCTATATTGGGCCTATGAAATCTAATTCATTTAGAATTTTTTTAAATATTATTTAAATAAAATCTTTTATTTTATTTTATTTATAAATTATATAGTTTTATTTAATTTATATATTGATATATATGTCTATGTGTGTATGTGTCATATCCACATATTTGTGTGTGTGTGCATGTATAACGTATCAACACGTGCAAAGTATAACATGTCAGTGTATAGATGTTGGGATATGCATCATAATGGACATGTTAGCTCATCAAATATGCAAGTAAATTTTTTCCAAATATATTTATGTATATAAACTATTATTTATATAAATATTATAAATATATATATGTTAATTTTGTTTAAATAATTTTATATAAATGTATAATATATATATAAATACATATGTGTGTGTGTATATATAATTTATAATAAAATATTAATAATACATATATACAAGACTTCTTATCTATTATAATTGGATCAGCTTCTAGAACATGTTGTCTTTGATCACTTCTTAAAAATTTAAAGTAGTACATAGAATTATCGTAGTGTACACTAAGACCGCCTCAGGATTTCCAAACTTGATTACAACATGTTTTAACCAAATTATAGTGAGGATTAGAATCCAAGAAAAAACCAACCAAATAACCGGACCAATAATCAATGCCCGTTTTCAACACTTCGACATGAGGAACCATCACTTCGTCGATCTCAACATTGTTATACTATCGAGGAGTATAGACCCCAGCATTCTTTGGGAGCTTGGAAAATAAAGATGACCATTTCGACACCTCAACAAGAGGAGAGGCATGAATTCCCGTAGCAACTGGAGAAACTTGCGGCTATTTTAAGGGCTCGACATTTCCATAAACATCATTGGGGCATGCAATTTCTCCAATAATATTCGGTCCATCTACTTATCCATGCACACAATCTATATTAGCAAATTTGTGCACAACCACAAGCTCAATAGCTATTTCAACTCCAACAGCACTGTCAGGATTTACAGCACCAAAGTCGGGTCTATCCATATCAGACCATTAACGAACGTCACCAGAGGCAGTAGCCATAATCAATGGCAAAAGAGGGGTACTTAGAGAACTGCAATTAGCAATGCCAGAGATAGGCAAAGAAAAACCCGAAGACTTCGATTTGTCCAAATCAGATACCAATACTTATAAGGGAGATGCCGGCTTTCATTATCACTACACAGAGTTCGTTAGTGGACAAGGCAAAGGCACAAGTATTATGTATTCATGTCTGACGCACTTCTCTCACTTCTTTTCTATTTTGTAGCCCATGATTGGGTTGGACTGGCTAGCTTGCCTGGTTGGTAAGGTTACTTACTTTGGTTCCAATATTGTGACTAGGAAGAGATTGGTATATGGCAATGCCTTAATTGAAATCAATCCTAAAAAGCCTTTGCCTTCTATGCTTAAAGTTTGAATTGCTGAAGGACATAAAGCCAAGATTGTTATTAGATATAGTTGGAAATCTGATATTTTCTCATCTTGTTAGTCTTTTGGCCACCATATGGAAGCTTGTACTATATCGTTTGTTGTAACTCCTATACCATTATCTAATAGGATCCCACTCCCTCGTCCAGTTATGAAGCAGGCCCCGAAAATTTCCCCTCCTAGCTACTTTGCCACCTGTAGAGCTGGTTGATGATCCAGTTGTTACTTCATTCTTAGTGCCTCCTCCTGATTCTTTAATTGGAACTCTAAAGAGCGAGCTTGGATTCATGTTCCTTTTAACATGAGATACACTCATGTGAGTGGTACATATCATAGATTTGTGAGTGATGTTGAAGGTGAGAGTAGGCGTCTCTACTATCACATTGAGGGTGAGGGTCTTCTGCATACTAGGTTAGGAGAAATTGGTGAATTGAACAAGAATATGTTTTAGGATATCACTTCGGATAGGAAATTCATTTACAGCGACGCCTCCAATGGTTTTGTCCCCAACCTTGCTCATCTTTTCTCTAGTTTTGTTATTGTCTCTGGTCCTGACTCGTTGATGATTCTAGTTGTTCCTCCTCTTCTAAGGGGGTATAGACATGGTTGTCAGTAGTTTAGGCATGTTTCCTAACTTCTGTGCTATATTTTTTATTTTAAGTGGTATGCCTACTATAAAACTAGCATAGATGCTCTATACATGTGCAGAACACTTATCTTCCTTTTTTTAATAATAGTAGCACGACCCACTATAAAGCCGAGTAGCTTTGCTAAAAGAGTATATGTATACATATTACTAAAATAAATTTATTTAAATATAAATAAATTATTAAAATAAATTGTTATTTTTAAACCGTGAATAATATATGTATACATAAATATAATAATAACGTAATTTTTTAATATATACACACACGCACAAACATATCAATAATATATAGTTATATATATTAATTAATAAAATTATTCAAGATAATTTTTTTTTATTAAATCCTAGGTCATGCGCATAGCTTAGAAATAACTTCATATATTTTTTAAATTAAAAATTCATTTTAATTAAATATTCATTTGAAAATTAATAAAATATAAATAAATAAATAAATAATTTTGAAATTTTAAATTTTCAATAAATCATAAATGATATTTTGAAGTTTGAACATTTATTTCCAAATTTTCTGGGTTTAAATTAGTTTATTTAATTTCAGCTGTTTTAAATAATTAAATTGTTGGCCTAGAGCTAATCTATTGCTAATATAATTTTATATAATTCAAAAAATATTTTTTATAACATATTCGAATTAATATATTTTATTTATGAAGTAAATTGATCTAAATAATATTGAATAATAATAAAACATATATAAAAAATTATTTTTACTTTCAAAAATGAATTTTACTATAATATATTATATATAAAATTGTATGACTGATTTTAACCATAATATGATGTTATAAGTAATTACAAACTATATATATGTAATTAAATAATATATATCAATTTATAAAATATAAAACTATATTATTTTTACATATGGCCGCACTGACCTAACATATATGATATAAAAAAACTTTTTTAAACATAGATATATACATACATATCACCAAAACTATTTTGTGACAACATTGCTTGCATATCAGAATCGTCACCTAACTAACAATATAACACACACACACATACATATATGATAAAAACATTATACTGAAAATCATTAATTATAACCTAATAAAATCATACCTTGATTCTAAAGCCTTGAAGTGCACCTTGAATAGATAAACTCTCTCCTTTGAAACTTTTTCCGACTCAGCGGATTGCTGGTCCTTGAACCATTGACCTCTATCTATCGAATAATGACCAATTCTGACTTAATTTGAGCTTGTAGTGATGGATAGGCAAGGGTATAATTTCGGCCAACAGGTAAGTAAATAGGAGGCAACAAAAGATCATATTTAATTAGGGTTAGGGATGCTTATATAGTGGATAGAAAGGAGACGAAAGTGAATCTAATCTCATACTCCTTCTCCTTCAATATGAGCCATCCAAAATCAAGCCCCTTTATATCAAAATTGAGCCGCCTATATCCATGTGTGATGCTAAATTAGCAAGCCCTATGATGGGCCTTAAATCCATTTAAGCTCATATAAATATATTACACAGTTAAATCCAATTTAATCGCTTATCGATATCGTATATCAATTGATATATCTATAACTATTATAAATATATTTTGTACTATTTATTTCACAAATCATAATCAAATTTTATAATTAATATTTCATAAATATTAATTAATTTAATTAATTTATAATAATTATAAACTAATTTAAATCATATGATCAAAGGAGAATTCATCGTTTCGGTTGTGTGACTCGTCTGTTGTAAATTTGGTCAACGATTAATATCGAACTATTCGAATATTAATGTTCACACATCACTTAGCAGGTGATGTGACATTTTGGTGCTTACTTGGTTTTAGTAAAATCTAATATCACTTTTTAAGCATTACTCGGTTCTGACTTCTATTTACACCAATTCTCTTCATCATAACTATATTACTTTGGATTTATGGAATTTGTAAATGGTAAAAATTCCAATATCATCCATATTCAATTCTATAGTCCAAACACAAAGTCTTTGGTTCAATAATAACAATTATTATCAACTGAAATGCTTTGGCCAGAGACTTTGACTTTGAGTTGACTTGAGTTGACTGTGATACTATCCCTATATAACTGAGGAGACGAATCCTCTCTTGAATAGTGCTTCACTTCCAATACTTCCACTCGACCGACCTGTAGTCACTCGATGGACGTCGTACCATGATTTAACTATAATCAAAGCAGAGCTTTCATATTGAAGATCGATGATATTCTCATGTCGAGAGAACTATGTAAATTAGTTACATTTATATTTGTTTGACCTTAATTATATTAAGCAATAGAAAACTATCGAGTGAGTCATTCTATAGTTATCCATTAACTATCAGTACGTAGACCCTTGGTGGCCCCAACAGCCATGAGTAATACAATGCCCAACATTTGGAGAGCATTACGTACTCTAATCTCAATGGACGTATCGATATCCAGTCTCGATACATCTTGACTAGGAATATTTAAAATGGTATATTTATTTTTATTATGATAAATTACTCATGGTTATAACATTTGTATCTACTATCACAAAACATACCATTTATGAATTTTCTATTAAATATACTTTTAATTAAATTAACTAATTAATATAACACATTACATCAAGTATATAATAGAAAGAAAATACTTTTTATTTTGAATAAAATCGGTTATTTAGTAGATATATAAAAAAATTACATAATTACCCATAGGGCATACCCCTAACTCGATCAATCTCTCATTTGCACTTGGGATCAATTATGGAATCTTATTCTAACTTCTTTAGTCGTTTTCCTTGAAACTAATAGGGTCAGTCCCTCAATGAACGGGTATGTTATTATGTTTCAATTATCTACTCTGTCAATCAACTCTCTTCAACGTTGATAAACTACCTTTGTCATATGGAACGATTCAGAGTATGTCTCTCGACTTCTAATGAGCTCTAAGTTTTGTTATGAACTATATCGTGACATTGTTATCATATAACAATGTTGTAGGATTCTTAACATTTGGAATCACCCTCGGTTCAGTTATAAATTTATGCATTTATATTTACATACATTGTTTTTATTACGGCGCTATTCAAGGTGACATACTTAGCTTTTTCATTGAATCAGCCATAGTCTTTTATTAGGAACATTTCCAATTTAAATATTCTTATCTTGAATTTATTATTGATGCATTATACTCAATATCACTTATGAAGTTTGAGTCTGAACACTCTTTCGTAAAGAGTTCGTTGTTTCTGTAAACAATTCTCTAGTATTTCATAAATGCGCAAGAACACTCCAAACTACCATTTAGTGATATCAATTTGGATTTGATATTTTCATCATGTATCAAATACATAAGTAGATCGCGATATTGTAGACTATATAACATGTATGATGATTCCTATTGTCGATGCATAAGGAATTCATCTTATATGTTCCGTATTAGACATTTTAATAAGGTGTCCTTGCATATCATTTATGACATTTCTAATACCTTTTATATTTACTATTAAAGAATCATTTACAAATCCAATGTCGAGTATTAAAACAACTAAGGCTGATTTTAGCATAAGTACATTGTTAAAACTAGCAACGTGTTATTTACTTATTGTTTAGAAATATCAATGTACCTTTTAACATTATTTCTTATGAAGACACGCTTCCTCTGCATTTTGATTGACAATCAAACTATTTGATATTTCTATCAAAATGTTTGTTCAATTTTGATGCTTTTCTAAATGATACTTTCGTATCCATTCTTCGATTGTATTTGAAAACACATAAACTCAATATACCTTCCACTGACTTCGGGATGCTTTGGTTATTATGTGTAAATAGCCTACTCTAAATCATTATTTAGAATTTTCTATTTCAACACATACGTATCAACACACAAAGTCATATTAGTCAATAATTTTATGAGTAAAATTCAAACAAACTCGAGTACATTGAATGATGAATCTGTTATGTTAATTTCAGCATTTGAAATTCACGGTATTATTCTTATCAATGTGGCTCACTATATTCCAATTGCATTTGTCTTTCTCACAAAGACACATTTACAGCCAATAGATCATATCCCTTCAGATATAAGTATCTAAATTATATTTTGATAATGTACTTGGAATCTATTTTGGATTTGCGCATCGTACCATATCATAGAGCAAACATTGTTAATGCTTTAATTAAACAACCAAGGATTATTTATTCTTGACATCGATAAGAAACTCATGGTTTCTCTTTAAACTCATAGTTCATATTGAGCTTGTAAAGAAAAAGGATGTCGAGTTTGAAGACAATACAGGATGTCGAGCCAGAAGAAAGCCAAGCTATCAAGCATTCAATGTTTAACAAAATGGTATCAACCTTAAAGAAGACGATGTCGAACAACAATAATAAAGGGAGATATCGAAGGCCTAATAATAAGGGGAATCGAATTTCTGAAAGGCAATGGAGGTGTCGAACCACTAAATACTTAGGTTGTTAGACCCAAAATAGCTGGGATGACAATAACATAAGAAGATGGTGCCGAGCCTTAATAACTATAAAGGTTGTTGAACATCAAGGGTAGAAGATGGCATTGAATGATTAGTTTTTGGGAGACGATGGAGGTATCAAATCACTAAATGTTAATGGATACTGAACTTCAACAGCACAAAGAATTCTAAATCCCTACAACACAAATTGATATAAAGCATGTAACAATGGAAGAATGCCATGCCAAGAGGTTGAGTCAACAAGTACTATTGCGCATGAAGCTGCTACAACCTAAAGTGTTATGAAACAGGAGGATGTTGTATCTCAAACAGGAGCATTGAGCTTCTATGAGATGTCAAGTTTATGATATATCAACTGCCACCAAACTGTTACCCCAACGCTATTATCAAATAGTTACCATAATGGATGTGAATACAAAGAGGAAGGTTATATTTTCGAACCTTTAAAAGTAAGTATTGTCAAGTTTCATCAATGTTAAAAATATATCGGATCTTTAAACAATGTCGTGCCTTTACAATTATAATTGTTGTAAAACATATAAAAGCGACAAGTAGGTTTTGAACATCTACAAGTAGCAAATGATGACGAGTTTCATCAATAAAGGCGGGAATGTCGAATATCAACAATACATAGGAGATAACGAATATCAACAATACAAAGGAGACGACGAATATCAATAATACATAGGAGATGTCGAATATCTGGCCGATGGACACATGGCAGCCATACGGCCTACCTTTGTAAATAGAACCCCTCGGCTGTTCAAATAAGGGCGAATTCTTCTTTCCTCATTTCTTACATTTTTAAAGTCGTAAATCCTAAATTGATTTGGGGTTCTTAGAGCCTACTGTACTCTTGGGACATTGCACATAAGACCTTGGACATTTAACAATTGCATAGAATATTTCTTTGAAGGATTTTAACTCTCGAATTTTATATATAAGGACTTGGATTAAACTTTTTGCATAGCATACTTCTTTTAGATGACTACATTTGACTATTCTTGAATTATGAACAAGCTTATGACTTCACTTAGACTCGAACTGGGCTTGCATATTTTTGCCAAGCTTGCATAAGACTACTTAAGCCCTTATCCAAACAAGTCCCAGCCTACTATGCATATTTAGTTAGCAAAGGAATTTGTTAACATTTTGACGCTATAAGAGGAGCTCGAACCTTCGACCCCCTGCATATCCTTGAAAAGAACTTCCCTTAAGCATTCATAAAAAGGATATAAAGGACTTTTCCAACCTGCATATCTGCTTAAAGAACTTTCCAAATCTTGCATAACCCACCTTGAACGGCATAATGACCATTTCAGAACAAGGATCCTCTAAGCCTCACTTGGCTAAATCAGTTTATCAAGTCACTCATAGTTTGCAATTCCATGAGGAATAAGTGTTAAGAGAATTGACACCGATGACTTTAGCTGAAAAAAGACGAGTAATTCCTTGTGACCTGGATAACTGGAGTATAAATCCATTCTATATAGGATTTAACCCAATCTTTGCTTGATTCCCTACTCCATGAAAAGAACACAAGAAAAGGAATGACCCGTTCTTGGAAATGAGGAAAACTATACAACTTTAAGCTAAGGGAACTATCTTCGAAGATGAAATAATAAAGGATTTCAATAATTTAGCCAAAAAGTGGAAGAGGGTAATTGAACGCTCTCCTACTCCAATCAGAACTCGAGAATTTTCAAAGAGAAAATTGGTCATTTGAACTAAAGAGCCTATCCAAAGTTATAAGAGAGCCAAATAGGGACCAAAGACATGATCCCCTAAGAATTCTGAATATATTAAAGCCCATTCCCTTACCACTTCCTATGAAAACATCTATCTTCTAACTAAAGAGAGGTTGAATTATTGGCCTTCAAGAAGCAACCAGGAAGATGGGTCAAAGCAATCTTCTAGAAGAAGAACAGTCAAACACATTTAGTTCTGTACCAAGGCAATGTTAAAGTGACCTTCAAAGGAAGGATAAAGGACTATCTATTATTCTGAAACGATGAATTATCTCTCAATCTTTTATTCTTGGATTTGGAATTCTAGTTTTTTATCAAATAATAAGAATCTTCGTTATTAGACGGATTTTTAGTTTCCTATTAAAAGAAGGAGAGTTCTTCCGTTAAAATAGGAGTTTATGATCTCCTTACCGGACGGTTTTGAGCCTTTAACCAGGAAGTTTTATGTTCTTCTCGTCAAGTGGGTTTAGATCTATTTATCAAAGCTTGTATTAAGAAAACAAGTCTACATTCAATCAAAGATCATGAATCAAACTAAATCAAGTAAGAACTTTAAAGTAAGTTGCAGATCTTAGACAAAAATAAAGGAGAAAATACAAGGTCGGTTCAAGGTATCCGTCATTCATGTATGAATTTATTTACCATTTTACATATTACGTGCAAAAGTTACAGTATCAAGAATGGTTAACTGGTAAGAGAGTCCAGTCAAGAGTTTCCAGGCGACATTACCTCGGTTTCTTTCAATTGAAACTCGAGGTCTTGCACTTCTTTGTTCAGAGCTTCGACGGCTGAAAAAGGTTCAATGATGTGACGAATCGCGACGTCCAATAATTCTTTGAGCCTCTTTTCTTTCTTTTGAATGATGTTTGTATCATTAATAGACCAATTTGAATCTTTAATGCATGATCAAATGTTTTATTGGCTCCCTTTAAAGTTTTTACTTTGCCCTGTAATTCTTTAACCTTTTTCTCAATAGCATGATTCTCGTGTCCGGGTTCCTCTTCTTGACTTTGATACTTGTTGAGATGCTCAGAAACTTTTTCATCCTATTTTCCTTTTAGATACTGGGTACATTCATATTTGAATGCTCGACACCAACTGGAAATCTCTCCATTATCTAAACTCAGAGGCGGGTTTTGTAAAGAGGGAAATTTCTTTCTACCGGCCAAGGATTAAGACCGAGTTGTCCTTGTAGAGGTAGGAGTGGGAAGGCTGGATTTTCCCCCACTTGCAATAAGTTCCAGAGATTGACACGATACCTGGCTTTTCAGCAGATCAACTTCAAGAATCTCAATTCTTTGATACAAACAAGCTATTTCTACATCGATTTCGATTCCTTGGTCTTAGAGTTTGGATTGACCTACTGCTCCTATATTATTTCTTAGCTCTTCAATCTCTTTATCATTTTCTTTGATTCTCTCCTCTAAACTCGAGGAAATTTAATTTACATTGCTTAATGCGGATCTCAACTTATAGTATTTGTTATACCATTTACATGCTTCTTGGTTGTCCAGAAATATTGTAGCTGAAGCATCTTGAGAGGAGTGCTTCCTAATATCTAATATCAATTTGGCCTTAAGTCTATCTAATCGAGAAGGGAGGTTAGAGTCTATAGGTATAAGCATAGGTTGACATTCCTAGTAAGAATAGATAAAAGAAAAATCGACATGTGGGGGAAATATATTCTTTTATTAATAACAACAGGGCTTACAAGCATGAACAAGTTCAAATTACATTAACATTCAATCCTTAAGTTTAGAAGCAGCAGTTTGACCGTTTTTGAGTGAACCCACGGATATAGGGAAAGTAGAATCAAATGGATATTAAACTCAAAAGGAGTAATAACTAAGGGAAATTGATGATAATTCCATCTCTCAACAGGGGGACTAGAATAATCGCATAACAGTTTAGCATAATTAGAATGGATTTTCTTAAGTAAACTATCTTTTTCATCACCTAAGAAATCAAAATACAAGTGAGGAAGTTGTGTGTAAACTTCCTTAAGGTCTCCAAGAAAGCAGTATTTTGCTAGTCGAGAGGTTTTTGAGGGTTAATGTTTTCTCCTTAAAATCCCTTTTTAGCTTGACAAATTTACTTTAGAGTTCTTGAGAAATGGAAGTGCCCAATGATTCCTTAACCTATGTATTTCATGAAAAACAAACTGAGCTATGAAGAAATGAGATTTCAATGCTTATAAAGATTGTTTGAATTACATAATACAACAACAAAGTCATTCGAGTTCACACAATATAGACCCTTTGTAAAATTAGAGATGAATTCTCTTTGTGAAACTTGACTTTTTCAGAAGGAAGTGTGCATGGGGAAAGTGGAGCGGCCTCAATCCTAGGAAGGTTCAAGCATTCCCCAAGATGAGGATCAGACCTATGATCATTCAAATATCTAATATGCAAACAACTAAATAACCCTCTACTCTCTTTTCCCAGAAAAAAAAGTTGGTAAAGAGGTTCCTAGAAAAACCTTTATAAAGGAACTCTACTAAAGTGTCTCTATCTTCAATAAGCATCCAAAAGAATTATCACCTCCACATTCTCTTTTATAATTCTTTCTCGATGATGGAGAGATCTTCTCAAGAGCCGAGCTGCTCATTTTTCTTTAAAATTTCAACCAACTGGCATAAATGAAAATACGCCTATACTTGTTAGATAAACTATCATTCTTCTAAATTAGCTTCTCCATTTCTATATTTAATCGCAGCACTTCCCTTTCGCTTTTCTCATGCAAAATCTCAAAATGGTATTTGTTTCTTTTCCTTACTAAAATAAACGAACTTGTTAGCTAAAGCTAACAAGTAATTATAAACATTTAAGAAATGATAATTTCATACCTACGCCATGGAGCTTGAGAAATTGGAGCTTGAGTTTTCTCTTTTACTTGATGGATGGGGCAAAGAGGCATCTTTTAGGGGGATGTCTTCCTAAGGAACATTCTGAGATCCAAAGGGATCAAGGAAGCCTATATCATGGGTAGATGGGCCTAAGTCATGGCCACCTGATTTGCTTCGACCATCTCCTAGTCCTTCAAGATCCTTGTTATCATCACCTCCATCCTCATCATCTTTTTCATCGTTGTCATCGTCATTTTCATCTTCCTCATCATCCTCTCCTTCATCGTTTTCATCTTTATCAAGCGGAGGACCATGAAAAGATAATAGCTCTTGAGGGTTGATAGGAGCCTCTTTTGGGAATTCATCTTGAAGTGACATAGAAACTCTTCCTAACTTTAGGTCAAACTTCCTTTTAAAATTTTCATTTAAATCCGGGAGTGAAGGAAAGTCTAACCGTGGATACCCCCTTATGTTATCAAAGTATGCAATATAGAGGGCATTTTCGTAGCAGCATTCCCTAATTTTGGGAAGGGCCGAATTGCTAAAGTTAGAAACTTTTTGTTTGGCATCTTTGATAATGTAGTTTGAGTAGATGAGGGCGGCGACATCTTTGTTTTCCAACTGATTAGCTATTTGATCCTTTTCCTTTCTGACTTGCTCAAGTTCTGCCTCGTGAGCCTTCACCCTATTCTCGGTCGCTAACCTAGTTTTTCTTTCTCCATCTAAGTCAGAGGCAAGTTTGTTCTTTTTAGAAACAACCTTATTTTTCTCCGCTACTATATCAATGACTTGGCCCTCGAGAACCTTGGCCTTATCTGTCAAGATGGAAATCTACTCCTTAAAATTTGGAACTTGACTGGCATATTCTTGAGAGGCTCGTTGAAGGAAAAACATGTGCCTGACCACCTAGAGCATACAAGAAATATATTTTAAATAAGAATTTATAAGTTTGGAGTTTGAATTACCCAAGCATGAAAAGGTACGTACCACTAAAAGTTGTTGAAAGAGGATGTGGAGATGATCCTTAGAGAAGGTAGAAGATTGCAATGGCATTAGAGAAGCTACAGATGGAGATTGAATAACTGAGAAAATTAAGCCCTCAAAATTGGAAGGAATATTTTGAACAGGAACTTCAGAGTGAAGAGATTCAGGAGGAAGAGGAGTAAGGCCTAGATCCTGATACAAATGTAATGTGACATATGCGGGCGAAGGAACTGAAATATCAATAGCAGGATTTGGGGTGTCAGTCGCATATGTTTTGCTTTATGGATTTTGATCTAGAACGCTTAAGTCAACAAAACTAGAACCTTGATTAACTGCGGCCACATCTATGTTTAATTCTTCTTCGATAGCAATGAGAGTTTAGCCTTCTCTAAGGTGAGGCCTCTTGTTTGGCGAAGAGCTTAAGTCACCAGATAAATTGTCAAAGCCCCTTTTTCTTTTATGATTCTCAGTGTTAATATCTTTGAGCACTTTAGTAATGGAGTCCTCGATGGGGGCAGCAGTCATAAGGGCAACCGATGTAGAAACGCGAGTCTTAGCCTTTTTGGATTCAGAGACTGCAACCATAAGAGTAGAACCTAAATCAGAGGAAAAATCATAAGATAGTGATGCAGGAGACTTTGTTGGAAATCATATTAAGAGCTTACCGGAAGAGTCACAGTGAACAGGGGAAGATTTAGAAAAAGAATATTGTCTATGGGCAATCAGGGCTTGTCTCCCATGAGCATCTTTCTTTACTATAGGGGGTTCCCCAAGCACCTTGTGATTCTCCAAGGCCAAGGAATATTTTCTAAGATAACCTTGGTTAAGATCCCACGTCTGTCTCATATAGTTTGAGACGCTAGACTCAAAGTACCAATTGTTTTAGCAATAAAGTATTTGTTCCCTTGAAAGTGAATTCTGAAAAAGGGATAACTACCATAAGACAATAACATAATATAATATAAGTAATAAAGGAAAAAACGATAAGATTTGCTAGGAGCAGAGAAGGACCCTCTAATTTTAGAAGTGTAGCTCTTAACATAGAAAAATTGATTTTCCGAGTCTTTGAATCTATTTATCAAATCAGTGATCAGACTTTTCTAAGGGAGAAGACGATACATAGTACCCATTGGCTGATTCACCACTTTTATGGGAGTTATTAATGAGTGAAGGGCATCAACATCGAGAGAAGGAATTCAGCTTCCCTAGCCAAGATCTCGAGTCAACTTAGATAGGTGTAAGAATTGGGTAGCAATTGTACCAGAGCAATGCCCAAGTGATCTAAGTATCGGACAAAGAAGTCAAAAATAGGACGATAGTTAGAATGCCAAATGTGAATCGGCGTGAAAGCAAAGAAACCATCCGAAGGATTATGTATCCTGTTGGATGGTCTCGTAACTCTGGCCTCTACATCAGTAATCCCAAACTGTTGCAGGATGGTATTGACTTCATCATGGGCAGTTGTAAGAGATGGGACAAGCCTATAATCTTCTTTTTCTGAGGTAGGAGAAGGTTTGGAACCTTTGTCTGCTTTCTTTCTAGTCATTTATCTGCTAGATGGCATTGTATGAGATCGGGGAAGTATTGCATATGTTATAAGAAGTTTGAAATACTCAAGAAAATGCTAAGGATAGGTGGAATTCCTAAATATAGATGCAAAAAATGATGAACAATTAGATGTCTAGCCTATAAATGCTTAATTAAATGAAAATATAATAAAATACCAAGACCATGAATGGTTATTGAATTTATAACTGCTTAATATTTCACTAATTAGCTCATTGCTAGATACCGAACCAATAATGAGATGATGAACTCATAGCTACCTAGCACCTTCATAATAAATAAATAACTTATTATTGAGTTCATAGCGAGATATTAAGTTCGTGACTAGCCACTAGGTTCGTAATAAAGAATAAAACTTACATAATGTTGTTGAACTTACAGTAGGATGTCGAACTTGTGATTAGCAATCGGGTCCATAACAAGGTATCGATCTCATAAATTGTTAATGAGTTTGAAGTCGTTTAAAGGCACTTTAACTAATTATTGAGTTTAATATCGAATGTATAAACAATTAATGAATTCACAGCTAATTGAAAATGTTATAACTGCTTTCTAAAGCCATAGGGAGATGTCAAACTTATACAAAATATCGAGTTTGTAACTATATAACAACCCTTTGAGTGTTGCTGAATTTATAGAAGGATAATTACTTATTATAAGGTTGCCAAGTTTATAGCTGAATAACAATCCTTCAAACAGTTGTCCGGTTCATGATCGATTATCGAATTTTTAGATAGCTGTCCAATTTTTAACTTACTATAAGTTCATAACTAGTTAGTGAGACCTTAAAAGGATACCGAATTTCAAATTAGTTGTAAAGTTCTAAAGATAACTGATGAGTTTGTAAACCAGTAACTAATTAGCAACAAACTCTCGAATTTAGGTGGATATCGAGTTTTTAACAGTTAATTAAATCTTTAATTAAGTGTCGAATTTCTAAATAGGTATTGTTGAAGCTTTATAAAGTTATCAAATTTCCAAAAAGTTGTCCAATGCACAATAGCCATCAAATTAACAAAAAATGATGTATTGCAATTGACTTTTGAATCCAAACACTAAAATTCTCGAAACTACAAAAGTACACAAACCCAATCGCCTCAAAGCCTTAATTTCAAAAATGAAAATCCCCTCTTTTATCTTTCATTTATATTGACTAAAAATAGAAGCTACACCTTGATATTAAACTTGAATGCTGAGAAGATCAAAAGTTTTTGATTCAGATGAAGAAATTAAAATTGCTATTTCAAGGTTAGCTTACAGGTAAAAGTAGGAAGAAGGAAGAGGAGCATACGTTTATAGGAAAAGGGGAATAATTTGGAGTATTGATTTCAATTTAAATGAATGAATGAGATCAAAGCAGAATACTAACAGGAGAAAATATTGATTTTGAAAGACAACAATGTCAATATCGAGGTAGTAATGTTAATGTCGAGGCGGCAAATGTCAATTTCGAGGTGGCTACTTGAAAAGGCAGATTATATTAAATTATGATAAGTTTCTTCTACACAAGGGGGTAAATGTTACTGCAAATATTCATATCGAGCTTGTAAAGAAAAAGCATGTTGAGTTTGAAGACAATATGGGATGTCAAGCCAGAAGAAAGCCGAGCTATCAAGCATTCAACGTTTAACAAAAAGATATTAAGCTTAAAGAAGACAATGTCGAACAACAATAATAAAGGGAGATACCGAAAGCCTACCAACAAGGGGGTATCGAATTTGTGAAAGGCAATGAAGGTGCCAAACCAATAATGCTTAGGTTATTGGACCCAAAATAGCTAGGATAACTAAAACATAAGAATATGGTGCCGAGCCTCAACAACTACAAAGGTTGTCGAGCATCAAGAGTAGAAGCTGGTATCGAATGATTACAATAAAGAGAAGGTGTCGAGTTTTTGGAAGATGATGGAGGTATCAAATCATTGAATGCTAATGGATAACAAACTTCAACAACACAAAGAATTATGAAGCCATATAACACAAATTGATATAAAGCATGTAACAAAGGAAGAATGCCATGCCAAGATGTCGAGTCAACAAGTACTACTGAGCATCGAGCTGCTACAACCTATAGTATTATGGAACAGGAAGATGGCACATCTAGAATGGGAGTATCGAGCTTCTAAGAGTTGTCAAACCTATGATATATCAATTGCTACCAAATCACTACCCCAGTGCTATTGTCAAATACTTACCACAATGGACGCTATCGAGTGAATACAAAAAGGAAGATTATGTTGTCGAACTTATATAAGTAAACAATGTCAAGCTTCATCAATATTGAACAGATATCGGGTCTTGAAACAGTGTCGAGCCTTTACAACTATAGCTATTGTAAAACATATAAAAGCGGCAAGTGGGTTTCGAACTTCTACAATTGGCAAATTGTAACGACCGTGATTTTTGAATTACTATCGGAGTAAATATTTTAAATAGAAATTTTTAAATTAAAATTTGAAAAATAAATTGAAACATTTTTGGTTGGCTGTCAACAAAAGCAAAGTCAGTTTTTTTTATAAGTGAACATTTTACGTTACTTCTTTCTTCATTTTTGCCCTGCTGTCATCTAATTCAATTAGTGAAATCATTGTCTATGCTGACACATTCAAGTAATAAAGCAAATTTTGAGCTTTTGCTTTACTCTGCCGCCATCAAGTATTGCAGCCGAGTATTATATTTCAAATGCACGTTTGCATTAAATGCAATTGTACAAAATTCTTTTCAACACTCCTCAATCTTGACTTGTTCTCAATATTGAAAGAAACAAATCTCTGCAACATTATTTCGCTCATTTACAGAGCTTCGAAAAAAATGGCTATTCTAAATAAATTCCTCCTCCCTTTGAATCTGTGTTACTAGCTGTTTTTGGAGCAAATTTAAGTGAGTTTTAAACTCACGTTTCTAATATAGACCAGATATTACAGTAGTTGTGTTATATGATTATACCTGGTTGCTTGATCTTTCCTGTAATTCGTTTCATACAAGTTATTAAATATGAAATAAAACCTAGCCTTTGCATTTCATTGGGCATAAGGAGCACACAGTTCTGAAACGTGTGCAGGTAACTTCATATTCGCATGTAGGGTTGTGCTCACGCATGAATGTCCAGATCTCACAAAGTTGTTTGGAAATCTTAAAGTATGGGTCTGCATAAACATTGCCTGGCCATCATCCTCGTTTTCTCTTCATATATTTTATATTGTCTAGGTCCTTTTTGATCTCGCTTAAAGACAAAATTGCATACAAATAAGTGCAGTAGCCCAGGCAAATTTCCATTCGCAAACATTATTATTTTGATTATCATCTGACTGTAAGTATACGTTCCTTTAGCTAGGCAAATTCATATTTTTTATGAATGCAATCCTTCATAAACTTCAGCTACGTGTGTTCAAATAGGAAAAGTGGTCCTGAACACCCTTCATTGCTTCATTCTTTTCGTACATTTATGAATTAAATATGGACCATTTGTTTTGTGCACCTGCTTGCGTGCATGTGGAAGTGCATTGGACCTTCACGCATAGCGTAGAATTTTTAACCATAGTTTATATTTTTGGAAGCGTGTTGTTTGATGACTGTTAGCGTCAAAATTGGTCAATAACATCCAAATCCAGATGAAAGCACCAAATGTCAGTCACAGCTCAGAGGTAGTGTGTATGTAGAGAGCAATAATGTGAAGAACAGTAAAAATTAAGAAGAAAGCAGTAAAGAACAACAGATTTTATAGTGGTTCGGCTAACTCCGGCCTACGTCCACTTAGAAGTTTTCTTTTTATTGCTGTAATAATTGATTACAGTTACAAAAGTGGCAGAGTAGCCTTAGCCTTCGAAAAGAGAAAGTAAGAGAGCAAAAAGAAGAAGAAGAAGCCCCCCTCTCCATCTGGAGACCCACATGCTGTATTTATAGGCAAAACCAGGTTGTTGGGCCTCCTGAGTAGTTTGGGCCCATCAAGGTCATAGCCGAACCCTACTTCATTATGCCGACCGATCCTGAGCAGTTGGTATGCCGAACGTGGGGAGGTGCGAGGTATTGGGGTATCGAGGTACTGAGTTATAGAGGTGTGAGGTGCAATGCCGAGCGAGGTGAGGTATGCCGAATGACCCATCCATTGTCGAACGCTCCCTGATGCCGAACGATCCATCTAATGCCGAACGAGATTTATGCCGAGCGCTCCATCCAATGCCAAACGAGATTTATGTCGAGCGCTCCATCCAATGCCGAACGAGATTTATGTCGAGCGCTCCATCCAATGCCAAACGAGATTTATGCCGAGCGCTCCATCCAATGCCGAACGAGATTTATGCCGAGCGCTCCATCCAATGCCGAACGAAATTTATGCCGAGCGCTCCATCCAATGCCAAACGAGATTTATGCCGAGCGCTCCATCCAATGCCGAACGAGATTTATGCCGAGCGCTCCATCCAATGCCGAACGATCCTTAATGCTGAACCTCCATCATGCCGAACCATGTTTGATGCCGAACAGTTTCTAATGTCGAGCGCCCATCATGCCGAACCCTGTTTCCTAGACCCAAATTATAGTTGATCCATCTTTATCCAATCATATTTCCATCTCCCAAGCACGTTGCATTATCCATCCATCCAGTCGACTGAATCCATCGTACACCAGCCTCGACGAACGTGCAGTCGATTAAGTTAAACCCGCCTATCCATGGCCTTGTAAAAAGGCGGGTTAACAATGACATTTATGAAAAGTAAAAATTTCTGTTATTTTGACTTCAATAACCGTCAATTTAAAGTGAATTTTTAAGCGGTTATCAAGCAACGCTGATTTGGTATCCGTTTTTACGGTGTTTCGTGAAGCGCAATTTCCTCGTCAAAATTGCTACGGATGTTGCTGTTTTAATCACGTGTTTTAAAAATCATTTTAAAATAAAATTGTTTCCAAATTTTTTTACAGTTTGCGCTTTCAAAAGAATGAGGAAGAGATTTAAACGATTCGGCAAAATTGAGGACTATGAACCCTTACTTTTACTGATTCGGTTAATTCCGGACTTGTCCGTTTGAAAACGTAAAATTTATTTATATAAAACACACAATTTTGCACTTTCAAGGAAACGATGAAGAGATTTAAACGATTTAGTAAAAGTGCGGAGTATGGAACCACGCTTTTACTAATTTGGTTAACTCCGAACTCGTTAATTGAAATATTTGTGGTTTGATGATTCTGATGATTTTGTTGGGCTTTCGAGCCACTATGCTGGACCTTCGGGTCATCTGTGGACCTTCGGTTCAATTACCAGCACTAGACCTTCGGGTCACTCTGTGGACCTTCGGGTCGTTCTGTGGACCTTCGGGTCATCTGATGGGCGCCAAAAATTATAGTACTTAGTAGGCTTCGGCCATTTGAGATGCACGTGCGGCGTAGCTAAAACTCGCCATCTGCTGGGATCGATCCACTTTTATGCTGATTTTTCTAGTTATCTTATTTGATTTCTAGATTTTGCGACTGTTGATTTTTCTAGTTATCTATTTTGATTTCTAGATTTTGCGTATTGCTGTTTTGAATTCAATTGTGAATTTGAAAGTTGATTTTGATGGTGTTTAATGAGATTTCTCCATTTAAACTATGTTGATTAATATGTTGTATAGTCTCTGTAACGACCCATATTTTTACGGATCGACAAGTTCGTCAAAATCTGGAATTTTAGCATTTTCAAGTCATTTCAGATTTTAGGCATTATTTTTCTAAGTCCTAGGTCGTGAACGACCTAAGAGATAAGTCATGACCAACTTAAGAAGGAAAGGCGACCTAAGGTTTGAGTTAAGTCATATATTGAGGCTTAGGTTGTTTGGAGCTTAGGTCGTATAACAGTTAAGTCGTAGACGACTTATGGGGGTTGGCGACCTAGGGAAGAAGGGTAGTGGTTTAGGTCGTAGACGACCTAAGAGGTAGCGCGACCTAAGGAGACTAGTATTTTGGAGCGACCTATAAGATGTTAGCGACCTAAGAGTTAGCGAGTTAACAACCCAGTATTTAGCGACCTAGTAGTTAGCGTGTTTGAGCAGTTAGGTCGTAGACGACTTAAGGAGTTAAGTCGAACGAGTTAAGTCGTAAGTCTGTTAGGTCGCGAGGTAGTGTGCCTGTGTTAAGTCGTTGGGTTGCTGTAGCATGTGTTTTGATAAGTCGTAAGCGTTAGGTCGCTGGGTTTTTGCCTAAGCGTTAGGTCGTGAGCGACTTAGTAGTTGTTAAGTCGCGAGCGACTTAAGAGTTGATCTGTTATGTCGTAGCCTACGTGTTAAGTCGTAGACGACTTAGGGGCATAACTGTTAAGTCGTAAGTCGTATCTTCTGTTAGGACGCGCATATTAGTTAAGTCGTAGGTCAACTTAATAGTTAGGTCGTATGCACGTGAGTGTTAGGTCGCGTATGGGCTTAATAGTTAGGTCGTTGAGGTGTTATCTGGTTAGGTCGTAGGGTTTCGTTAAGTCGTAGGTCGGTGGGGCTTAGGTCGGAAGGTTATAAGTCGGAGACGACTTATGTAGATAGCCGAGTTACGACTTAAGGAAATTTCTGCTATAAATAGGAAGGGTTTTTCTCACTTTTTGGGATCCGGATTTCGAAGCGACGAAGTGCTGCCATTTTGAGAGCTCGACTTATACACTTCTTCACTTCTTTTCTCCACTCTAATCTAGTGATTCCATCCATCCAAGTTGAAGATCAAATTGAAGATTCAAGAGCTTAGATTGAAGATCTTCATCCATCGAAGAGAGAATTCATCGTTTGAAGCGGATTCGTGATAGATCAAGCTTGATCCTTTGCTGTCCAGATCTGAAGCGTGTTGTTTTGGGGTTGTTTAGGTGATTTGGTGAGTGGTGATTATCTCTCACACGGATCCAAAGGAGTATATCGGATTGTTGGCTCGATTTGGTGTTAAAATAGTGATTTCCATACATTTTCTTCATCCTAAGTGTAGATCCATATAGATCCATTGTTCATGATGATTTGACAACAATTTTACTACATGTTAACCTATGCAAGTTCATTCATCAAGATTATAGAGACATTGCTCATGTTTTCATGCTTATTTGACTTTCGACTCTTTAATTACGAAATTGCCATTATAGTGATAATTGTCTACATAGATCATATTTGAATGCTTGATTGCTTGGATTAATGTTTGACTTGATTGATTGCTATAAATTAGATGATTGATGATTTGATTTAGACCGAAGATGATTCAAAAGCTAAGAGAAAGGCTCTTGAATTGGGAAAGCTGCTTGTGGCATATGTAGCGGGTGATGAAGCTCTTATGCATAGATTCGATGATGATGATGTTGAGATGAGACTTTGCGAGGATGTGATGAAGCGAAGTATGATATGAGATAGTCTTGGTCTAATCCAGACGGGATCATTCCAAGCACATTGGTAACTCGGTGATATGATTCGAGTTAAGGGTAATGGATGCTTGAGGGGCGCTTGAGCTAGTATGGAAATAGTCGTCGAGGAGGATGACTAGGAGGCTTGGATAGCATCGTTGTTGAAGGTTCTAGCATGCTCTAAGCAAGAGTACGTTTGGGCAGATTCGATAGTCCCAACGGCCAACTGTTGATGGTCGAGTACTCTGGGCAGATTCGATAGTCCTAGGCACGGGCTGCGACGACGTGCGGGAGTTATGTCTAGAACCGGGGTTTCCATTAGCCCTTGACGGATGGCTGAAAGAATGTGCCGGTCATTCAATTAACGGTGATATCGAAGCAGTGATAACAGTGATAGCCAGAGTCATGGATGTTTGGTTGTATCGTCATTCGATCTCAAGAGCGGTATTTTCTGGGTGCTTATCTGATCTTGGTTTAGGCCTTGGGGGTTTGTACCTGGAAAACATCGCCCTTGACTCGAGTGATAATAGCTTTACTTTAAATTGTATGCTCTGCTATGTTTGCTTCTGCTTAGTGTGTGTCTGGGGGCTATCACTGTAGAATGAGGTTGGAGTGGGAGGGTTGTATTCCTATTCCTTTTCCTTTATGCTCTTTTGGTATGTTGTTAGTTAATTTACTGCTCACTAAGACTGTTGTCTGACTCAAGGCTTTATGTTTTAATTCTTATTGCCTTGGGCTGTTCGTCCATTTTGGGACGGGCAGACTAGGTAGCAGGTGACAGGTGCTGTTCTAGCTTTTCACGGTGCTGATATCGAAGACGAGTTGGAGTATTGCATATTGTTTCTTTCTTACTATATGTACTGGATGTTCCGCTGTTTTGTATTCTTTGAGTGTTATGTAGTGAGGCTTATTGTGTTGACTATTGAGATGTTGTATTCAACTATTATGAAGTTTTATTAATGAGATTCTTTTCTGTAAAGCTTCACTATATATATGTTCTATTGTATTTTGTCCATGCGCTGTGAGTAATACGATAGATTCTGTTATTTTCAACTTACCCTGACAATCGTCCATGGCTGCCTGGCACACTTTACAGCGCACTATCTCTAGATTCGGTGCAGGGGTTATGGGCGGTCGTCACATTTGGTATCAGAGCATTGGTTAATCGATCTTACCCAACGCTCGCTGACGTAACTACGTATGAGAGACGTAATTGTATTTTGATGGATGAATACTATATATAATATAGTAGTTTAGTTGAGTTTGAGTCCTTTATGCAATTGTTTCTCTAGATGTTCTGATCATTCCTTTTTATTTGATATTGAGAATGAGTCGAAGAGGGAGACCAGCTGCTAGGGAAGGCCGTGCTACTGAGGGGACTGCTGATTATGCAGCTATGTTCGAAGCTATGATGACTTCGATCATGAGAAGGATACCAGTTCCGGGGGCAGCAGTTGATGTTGGAGTTCAAGTCCAAACTCCAAAGCCGGTGGATTTTGCTAAGTTGTGTAAGGACTATACTGCTCTTGGAGGAAAGGTTTTCTTGGGAACAGAATCAACTATCGAAGTCCAGAGATGGATAGATGCTTGTAGAAGGATCTTTGGTGATTTGGGAATTGATGATGCAACTAAGAGGAAGTTGGCATCAAGGCAGCTTCAAGGGAGAGCTTCTGATTGGTGGAACTCTATTACCATCAATACTCCGGAGGAAGAGATTACTTGGGAGCAATTCCAAGTCAGATTTGAGGCTAAGTTCATTTCTACAGCTCAGATGTCTATTCTGTTCAAGAAGTTTGTGGAGCTCAAGCAAGGTGGAAGACCAGTTCTTGAGTATGTTTCTGAGTTTGAAGCTTTGTCCAAGTATGCCCGGTCGTATATCGAATCTGCATATTAGAAGAATGAGAAGTTTGTGACAGGCTTGGACAGTTATCTTGGGAGACAGTTGGTGGATCATTTGGACGATTCATTTGGACGATTCATTTGAGAAGCTTGTGGAGAAGGCTCTCAGGCATGAGAGTCTGTTTCCTAAGGAAGGATCTGTTGTTGCTGTGACCAGGGAAGAGTCTAAACCCCAGCAGGGTGGAAACAAGAAGAGGAAGAAGCAGCAGCAGAAGGGTAAGGATGGCCAAAAGAAGCCAAAAGGCGAAGTGACTTGCTACAATTGTCAGCAGAAGGGCCATTTCTCGAAGGATTGTAGGAATCCGAAGGCACCGATGAAGTGTCACAACTGTGACAAGCCGGGGCATTTCAGGAAGAATTGTCCAGAGCCGAGGAGGGACAAGCAGATTGTGCAAGCTTATGCTTTGGGAGCTGTTCCGTCGTCTTCGAAGGCTCCTACCGCTGAAGAGAAGGGAAAGAGTGTGGTGGTTCAAGGTACTCTTTTCCTATGTGGTGTTCCAGTTAGAGTTCTGTTTGATACTGGAGCGTCGCATTCGTTTGTTTGTAGTGAACTTGTAGGCCGGTTGGGTTTGGAACCGGATATTGTTGATAGGCCATTGGTTGTGACTAATCCAGTTGGGGGTTCGTCTTGTTTGTGTATGTTATGCCGTGGTCTGGTTGTGTCAAGTCATGGTTGCTCTTTTGTTTGTGATTGTTTTGTTCTGAACTTTGCGGGGTTCAGAATTATTTTGGGTATGGACTGGCTTAGGAGGTATGCGGCAAAGGTTGATTGTGAGAGGCTGGAAGTGACAGTCGAGAATGTGGAAGGGCGAAAGACTGTGATACGATGTAAGCATGAAGAAGGCGTCTTCATGAGCTTCATGTATTCGCTGGTTGTTCCATGGGATGGACTGTCATCGGTGCCAATCGCTAATGGATTCGAGGATGTCTTTGATGAAGTCAAAGGGTTGCCGCCGCATAGAGAGATCGAGTTTCGTATAGATCTAGTTGAATGAGCCAGACCTGTTGTGATGCCTCTTAGGCGGATGGCGCCTAGGGAATAGCAGGAGTTGAGGGTGCAAGTTGATGATCTTTTGCATAAAGGATTCATTCGGCGTAGTGTGTCCGAGTGGGGTGCACCAGTTGTGTTTGCAACCAAGGCAGATGGGTCGTTGAGATTGTGCGTCGATTACCGTGAGCTGAATAAGGTGACTAAGAAGAACAAGTATCCATTGCCGAGAATAGATGACTTGTTTGATCAGCTTCACGAAGCCAAGGTGTTTTCTCAGATGGATTTGGCAACGGGATTTCACCAGTTGAGAGTAGCTAAGGATAGTGTGTCGAAGACTGCTTTTCGAACACCATCCGGTTTCTTTGAGTGGCTGGTAATGCCGTTTGGATTGACTAACGCGCCAGCATATTTTGTGGATCTTATGAATAGAGTGTTCAGAGATCAGTTGAACAAGTTTGTGCTTGTGTTCGTGGATGATATTCTGATTTTTTCCAGAACTGAAGAAGAGCACAAGACGCACTTGTATATTGTCTTGGAAATCTTGCGGAAACATCAGCTGAAGGCTAAGTTTTTGAAGTGTCAGTTCTGGAAGAGTGAAGTGAGGTTCTTAGGCCATGTTATCTCTGGAAATGGAATAGCGGTTGATCCTGCTAAGGTGGCAGCAATCCAGGATTGGGTTAGACCTAAGAATGCATCTGATGTGAGAAGTTTTCTTGGATTAGCAGGATATTATCGTCGGTTTATCAAAGACTTCTCCAAGGTAGCTGCACCGTTAACAGGATTGACGAAAAAGAACCAAGTGTTCAGTTGGGATGCTAAGTGTGAGCAAGCTTTCGGAATCCTGAAAGAGAGATTGACGAGTGCTCCTGTTCTGACTATTCCTAGTGGGAATGATGAGATGGTGGTTTACACCGACGCATGTGGTACTGGACTTGGAGTAGTGCTGATGCAGAGGGATAAAGTTGTTGCGTATGCCAGTCGACAACTGAAGCCGCATGAAAGGAATTATCCGACTCATGATTTGGAGTTAGCGGCGATTGTTTTTGCTCTGAAGATGTGGAGACATTATCTATTGGGAGTTCGATTTGAGTTGTTTACGGATCATAAGTCGTTGAAGTATCTTTTCTCCCAAAGGGATTTGAATCTTCGGCAGCAACGTTGGCTAGAGTTTTTGGCATCATATGATTTTGGTATAGCTTATACTCCGGGAAAAGGTAACGCAGTGGCAGATGCGTTAAGTCGAAGACATGCAGGACTGGGAGCCATGTTTTCTGAATGGAAGAATCTCGAGTATTTAGCTGGATTTGACTTCAGGCCTAGATGTGAATTGGAACCTGAGATGTTGGCAAACTTATCGATAAGACCTTCTCTTGTGTAAAGGTTTGGCGAGAGCCAAAAGCGAGATGATAAGCTTGTCAAGATTATCCGTGATTTGGAATCTGGATTGGAACCAGAAAAGGATAAAGGACTCGAGGTCGATCGTGAGGGTTGGCTTCGGAAGCAAGGACGACTAGTTGTTCTCGATATAGATGAATTGAGGAGTGAAGTTCTAAAGGAAAGTCACCACTCAAAGTTGACAATTCATCCAGGTGGAAATAAGATGTATCGGGATATGAAGAGAACCTACTACTGGGAAGGTATGAAGAAGGATGTTGGAAATTTTATTTCCAAGTGCATGAACTGCCAGTTGGTAAAGGCTGAACAGAAGAAGCCAAGTGGATTACTTCAGCCATTAGAAGTTCCTACATGGAAGTGGGAGCAGATATCGATGAATTTTATTGATGGATTACCTAGAACAAGAACGGGAAATGAAGGGATTTGGGTCATCGTAGATCGTTTGACTAAGAGTGCAAGATTCATTTCTGTTCGATCGACTAGGACTGCATCAAAGTTGGCGGAGTTGTATGTTAAGTGGATAGTTCGATTCCATGGTATTCCGAAGAGTGTAGTGAGTGATCGAGATCCATTGTTCACTAGTGGATTTTGGAAGAGCTTCCAGGAAGTTTTGGGAACCGAGTTGTGTTTGAGTACAGCTTATCACCCTCAAACAGATGGTCAGACCGAGAGAGCCAACCGAGTTTTGGAAGATCTCCTCAGAGCTTGTGTTTTGGATTTCGGAGGATCATGGGAGGATCATCTTCATTTGGTGGAGTTTTCATACAACAACAGTTACCAGTCAAGTATTGGTATGGCACCGTATGAGGCATTGTATGGAAGACCGTGTAACTCTCCGACGTGTTGGATAGAAACTGGAGAAAAGTTGATACTTGGGCCAGAGATGATTCGTCAGACTTCAGATTGCATAGAGATCATTCGGCAACGAATGAAGGCAGCTCAAGATCGTCAGAAAAGTTATGCCGATAAACGTCGTAAGGATTTGGAATTCGACGTTGGTGATATGGTTTTTGTGAAGATTTTTCCACTGAAGAATGTTATTCGATTCGAGAAGAAAGGAAAATTGACTCCGAGATTTGTTGGACCATTCCCGATTATCGAGCGAATTGGAAAGCTCGCTTATAGATTGGAATTACCGGAGAAGATGTCGGGTGTGCACAATGTTTTTCACGTATCGTATCTACGGAAGTACGTGCACGACTCGAATATGGTGGTTTCTGCTGATAGCTGTGAAGATTTCAAAGTTGATCCAGTCGATAGAAGACCTCGTAAGCCGCTTCGTGTTGTGGAAACCGACACGAAACAGCTTAGGAGGAAGGTAGTTAAGTTGCTCAAGATACAATGGAGTGACGATGATAACGACTGTACGTGGGAGGTGGAAGAGAGGATGAAAGCAGCTCATCCCGAACTCTTCAAGGTATGGCCCTAAGGTGTCGTATCATCTAACAACATTGTAACTTGTTCTAAGTTTTAGAATTCTACATGCTAAGCTAGAATTGGATGCATGGTTGGCTGATTGCTATGGATGGTAGGCATGCAGAGTAGTCTTTGATTGCTTTGTTTGTTTGGAATTTCGGGGGCGAAATTCCTAAGGGGGAGAGAATGTAACGACCCGTATTTTTACGGATCGACAAGTTCGTCAAAATCTGGAATTTTAGCATTTTCAAGTCATTTCAGATTTTAGGCATTATTTTTCTAAGTCCTAGGTCGTGAACGACCTAAGAGATAAGTCGTGACCAACTTAAGAAAGAAAGGCGACCTAAGGTTTGAGTTAAGTCGTATATTGAGGCTTAGGTTGTTTGGAGCTTAGGTCGTATAACAGTTAAGTCGTAGACGACTTATGGGGGTTGGCGACCTAGGGAAGAAGGGTAGTGGTTTCGGTCGTAGACGACCTAAGAGGTAGCGCGACCTAAGGAGACTAGTATTTTGGAGCGACCTATAAGATGTTAGCGACCTAAGAGTTAGCGAGTTAACAACCCAGTATTTAGCGACCTAGTAGTTAGCGTGTTTGAGCAGTTAGGTCGTAGACGACTTAAGGAGTTAAGTCGAACGAGTTAAGTCGTAAGTCTGTTAGGTCGCGAGGTAGTGTGCCTGTATTAAGTCGTTGGGTTGCTGTAGCATGTGTTTTGATAAGTCGTAAGCATTAGGTCGCTGGGTTTTTGCCTAAGCGTTAGGTCGTGAGCGACTTAGTAGTTGTTAAGTCGCGAGCGACTTAAGAGTTGATCTGTTATGTCGTAGCCTACGTGTTAAGTCGTAGACGACTTAGGGGCATAACTGTTAAGTCGTAAGTCGTATCTTCTGTTAGGACGCGCATATTAGTTAAGTCGTAGGTCAACTTAATAGTTAGGTCGTATGCGCGTGAGTGTTAGGTCGCGTATGGGCTTAATAGTTAGGTCGTTGAGGTGTTATCTGGTTAGGTCGTAGGGTTTTGTTAAGTCGTAGGTCGGTGGGGCTTAGGTCGGAAGGTTATAAGTCGGAGATGACTTATGGAGATAGCCGAGTTACGACTTAAGGAAATTTCTGCTATAAATAGGAAGGGTTTTTCTCACTTTTTGGGATCCGGATTTCGAAGCGACGAAGTGCTGCCATTTTGAGAGCTCGACTTCTACACTTCTTCACTTCTTTTCTCCACTCTAATCTAGTGATTCCATCCATCCAAGTTGAAGATCAAATTGAAGATTCAAGAGCTTAGATTGAAGATCTTCATCCATCGAAGAGAGAATTCATCGTTTGAAGCGAATTCATGATAGATCAAGCTTGATCCTTTGCTATCCAGATCTAAAGCGTGTTGTTTAGGTGATTTGGTGAGTGGTGATTATCTCTCACACGGATCCAAAGGAGTATATCGGATTATTGGCTCGATTTGGTGTTAAAATAGTGATTTCCATACATTTTCTTCATCCTAAGTGTAGATCCATATAGATCCATTGTTCATGATGATTTGACAACAATTTTACTACATGTTAACCTATGCAAGTTCATTCATCAAGATTATAGAGACATTGCTCATGTTTTAATGCTTATTTTACTTTCGACTCTTTAATTACGAAATTGCCATTATAGTGATAATTGTCTACATAGATCATATTTGAATGCTTGATTGCTTGGATTAATGTTTGACTTGATTGATTGCTATAAATTAGATGATTGATGATTTGATTTAGACCGAAGATGATTCAAAAGCTAAGAGAAAGGCTCTTGAATTGGGAAAGCTGCTTGTGGCATATGTAGCGGGTGATGAAGCTCTTATGCATAGATTCGATGATGATGATGTTGAGATGAGACTTTGCGAGGATGTGATGAAGCGAAGTATGATATGAGATAGTCTTGGTCTAATCCAGACGGGATCATTCCAAGCACGTTGGTAACTCGGTGATATGATTCGAGTTAAGGGTAATGGATGCTTGAGGGGCGCTTGAGCTAGTATGGAAATAGTCGTCGAGGAGGATGACTAGGAGGCTTGGATAGCATCGTTGTTGAAGGTTCTAGCATGCTCTAAGCAAGAGTACGTTTGGGCAGATTCGATAGTCCCAACGGCCAACTGTTGATGGTCGAGTACTCTGGGCAGATTCGATAGTCCTAGGCACGGGCTGCGACGACGTGCGGGAGTTATGTCTAGAACCGGGGTTTCCATTAGCCCTTGACGGATGGCTGAAAGAATGTGCCGGTCATTCAATTAACGGTGATATCGAAGCAGTGATAACAGTGATAGCCAGAGTCATGGATGTTTGGTTGTATCGTCATTCGATCACAAGAGCGGTATTTTCTGGGTGCTTATCTAATCTTGGTTTAGGCCTTGGGGGTTTGTACCTGGAAAACATCGCCCTTGACTCGAGTGATAATAGCTTTACTTTAAATTGTATGCTCTGCTATGTTTGCTTCTGCTTAGTGTGTGTCTGGGGGCTATCACTGTAGAATGAGGTTGGAGTGGGAGGGTTGTATTCCTATTCCTTTTCCTTTATGCTCTTTTGGTATGTTGTTAGTTAATTTACTGCTCATTAAGACTGTTGTCTGACTCAAGGCTTTATGTTTTAATTCTTATTGCCTTGGGCTGTTCGTCCATTTTGGGATGGGCAGACTAGGTAGCAGGTGACAGGTGCTGTTCTAGCTTTTCACGGTGCTGATATCGAAGACGAGTTGGAGTATTGCATATTGTTTCTTTCTTACTATATGTACTGGATGTTCCGCTGTTTTGTATTCTTTGAGTGTTATGTAGTGAGGCTTATTGTGTTGACTATTGAGATGTTGTATTCAACTATTATGAAGTTTTATTAATGAGATTCTTTTCTATAAAGCTTCACTATATATATGTTCTATTGTATTTTGTCCATGCGCTGTGAGTAATACGATAGATTCTGTTGTTATAGTTCACATAAACCAAATGTACATTTACATGTCATCAACATACATGAGACGAGAGTCAATGCACCAAAAAGAAACACCTCGAATTCTAGACAAAAGATGATGTGAAATCCCAAAAGCTGAAGCAGCAACTGAATCAGAGATAGTGATTATCCTGAAATAACTCGGTCTGACCCGAGTATTATTTAAGAGAAAATAATAAACGGATCAGTCTAATTTAAACTTCAGAAATAAGTGTATGATAAACAACACTTAAGCAATTAATTATAATCTCGAATTTCTGTTCTGATGTAATTATACTATCTGTGTTGTTGTTATTATGAGTTGTTCTGGATTTTCTTTAGCCACCGTAGTTTCGTTTTAGATTTGGATTGAATTTATATCTTTGGGAGTAATTTACACAACTCCTATCGATGTAATCAATACTCGTCTAAGGCATAACTTACAGATGGTCGCTTCTAACAAGCCTTATTCTTCGCAATAGCAGACGTTATTCCTTATAATAACCTTTGTTATTGTGAGCATAGAGGTGGGGCGTTACACAAATGATGACAAGTTTCATCAATGAAGGCAGAAATGTCGAATATCAACAATACAAAGGAGATGACGAATATCAACAATATAAAGGAGATGACGAATATCAACAGTGCATAGGAGATGTCGAATATCTGGTTGATGGACACATGGCAGCCATGCCACCTACCTCTACAAATAGACCCCTTGGCCATTCAAATGAAGGCGAATTCTTCTGTCCTCATTTCTTACATTTTTAAGTTGTAAATCCTAGATTGATCTGGGGATTTTAGAGCCTACTTTACTCTTGGGACATTTACACATAAGACCTTGGACATTTAACAATTGCATAAATATTTCTTTGAAGGATTGTAACTCTTGAATTTTACACATAAGGACTTGGTAATAAACTTTTTGCATAGCATACTTCTTTTGGATGACTACACTTGATTATTCTTGAATTATAAACAAACATATGACTTCACTTGGACTCGAATCGGGCTTACATATTTTCCTAAGCTTGCATAAGACTACCTAAGCCCTTATCCAAACCAACCCCAGCCTGCTCTGAATATTTGGTTAGCAAAGAAATTTGTTAACAATACTCATTAGACATTCTAATGTGTTGTGCTCACTTAGGTTTAGTTAATTTCATTTCACCCCTTGCAATCAGTTTTATCCTTGGATCATATCAAAACCCATTTTATACCAATAATTTCTTAAAGAAATTCCTTTGCTACAAAGTTAGTATTTCTTAAAACAACGGTTGTTTCTCAGTGCAATGGAATGGACATTCATAAACATTTTATAAATTGCCTTATATAAAACAAATTTTTCATTAGTTCGCAATATATTTACGTTCACAACATAAATTAGTCATCTAATGACTATCGAACCCAAATTCTCTTAGGACAATTCATACAAGATCCCTTACGTATAATTTTTACGTGGAATCTATCGACTTGCACAACCTGCCAACTCCTTGACCTAGGATATGTAGGGGTTTCTTGTAAACCCTTATCTTGTATGGTTTTGTAAACTATCCTTTGGATGATATTAATTTTAACCTTGTGTACTACTTTAAGTACACACCTTATAGAAAGAAGTTAACTCAACTTCACTCACAATTAATCGTGCTATGTCCAATAAAGTTCGATTACTCCTTATCAATACATCATTATGTATTATAAGGAGGGGTGACCTTTGAGACTGAATCTTTATTTTATTTTTTTTGAAAATGGGTTAATTAGTATTAAACGGGCTTTGTACTGAATCTTTATTCATATTAGATACATATGGAACTCCTTCCAATATACTCACTCATTAGGTCAAATCGAATCATTTCTATAGCATGTTATATTATTTACTTCTGTTTTATATTCTATAAGCCTATCATACTCTTATATATACGTATTAAATACCTGTGCAGTTAAAGCGCTTGGCAGGTTCAATGCGGCGGAGGTGCAAAAAGTCATAGTGGGGATACAATGAGGATATAGTGAGATATAGCGGATGATTCTAAAATAGCATATAAAACTCGTACTTAATGTTTTTACAAATATATAAATGGTAATGAAATGAAAAATTAAAATTCAATTGAATTATAATTAGTACATAAATAATATTAAATAATAACATGTGCAAATATACTGTAAATAAACGTAAAACTGTTATATAAAATAATTGAATTTAGTAAAATATCATAGTATTTCATTTCTGAAAATATATTAAAAATTTCAACTAAATAAATTAATTTCATAATTTTTATAATGTATAAATGTCAGTCTTCAATTCATTTATTTTAAAGAAGATATAGCGAAAATAGTGGAATATAGTAGAAATAACGGGATATAGCGGAAATAGCGGGGCTTAAAGTGGAAAGGCTATATTTGGGGCTATATGGAAAAATCATAGCGGTAGAAATCTGCTATGATATATAGTATGGTTATAGCGGGGTAATAGCGGGGAATTAGCTGCACAGTTAAATACACATGTTTATATATGTGATAACTCAGCAGTGGATATAACGAAGTATATGGAACCATTTTGGTATTAATAGGCTTATGATTGCATACATACATACATACATACATACATATACATATACATATACATATACATATACATATACATATACATATACATATACATATACATATACACATACATACATACATACATACATACATACATACATACATATATATATATATATATATATATCAATCCAAAGAGTCATTAACTCTTTTGACGCTCCCACTAAATGGTTGCATAGCTCTTAACCGTTTGAGATACAATTAACTAGTATCATATGAAAAAAATTATTTCTCAAAACTATGGCTAAGTCTATAATTCCAAAATAATTGTAAATAATTTTAGGTACTTCCATATTTTCTAGTGCATCGCTTTTGTCGTGGAAAAAAATAACACATTATAGTTTTATTTCATAATGAATATTTATAATATTCTCATTGAAATACAACTGTGTCTATTTTTCAGTCAACACCGAAAATAGTCATTATTTCATAAATAATGTTTAATATGTTTTACAAAATAAATTTCGTAACTTGGTGCAATCAATTAGTGTTACATTGCATGCTCCCATTCCCCCATTACTAGAGTACGTTGAATTCGGTGGTCCATCGTCCACTTAATATAAATTATTTATTTTGTATACTGCAAATAGTTTACAACAGAGAGTTTTTTGATCAAATATCTTAAACTCAAAGAAATAAATCTCATAAAAAATAATTTTCTATATGAAAATACGTTTCGAAACAGAAATTGTATTTCTTATTCCAATGTTAAGTGTCAATTATTATTATTACAATTCTCATTTCCAATGTTTCTGTATGAAGCAGAAGTGACTATTCACTGTCTTTATCCCAACTGTACCTTAAATCACATCTACTCTTGTACACTGGTTTTTCTTTTTGAATGCTCAAACCATTCAAAAGAAAACCCTTACTACAACATTATAATGAACTCTTTACAAAAGTGCACTCGATCATCCTTAACATTTAAGGACATCAAATATGTTGCACTTTGCATAAACTGATCAAACTGACATTTATGTGATCAAATTCTTATATCTTTCTTGCAGTTTTGGTTTTGTGTTGCATTTAACACAACACGATCCTTTTGTAATCAATCAGATTGAACAGTCAATCTCACGGTAGTGTTTATTGGCTCATTTCAAGTGAACTAACTTCATCGTAGTATCATACATTACGAACTATGACCATTCCCCATATAACACTTATATGTGATAGTATATAGATCAAATATCCACAGTCTTGTATTGCTTTTTGAGTTTGAAACTAATATAATGCAATACATGGTCTCGACCAAATAAATTCATAAGCGACCAAATTACAAGTGTATTTAGTAGTTGTAAAATCAGGCGCTTGCATGGGTATTGAAAACATTAACATGCAAGAAGCATTTATTAGTAAGTATATGTTATATTTCTATTTTTCAATCTTCAATTCAGTTCATTTGCATATCTTAATTGATAAATGTTTTATCAATCATATTAAATGCACAAATTTAACAATGTAGATTATTATAACATTAAATAGCATATGTTCTTAAAATATCAGAAAGGTTAATATTATCATTTCATTTTTCTAATAAGGCTCCCATTGGCCATTTTATGTTTCACCAAACCCTAAGTGAAACATAGAAGTCTTTCGACTTCATTAGTGAGTGTTAGGACTTGTATGCCTTGGGATTTTGGCCTCGAGGAAAGCTCAAAAAATCATAGGTCCGCATACAATGAATAACTATTTTCAGTTATATCACATACAACTCCTTACCTATGGTTCCTTGTCCTAATCCTGCCTTTACCTTGAGGAAAGCTCAACAAGTAAAGTGAAACTATTCACTCGGACCTATCATTTCGCAACAGCCTGATATAATGCATGCATCTTGAGAAAAGCTCAACAAATATGTGCAGTTATCTTATCTCGTCTATTCAATATATTAATAACACTACACATAACATCCCTAGCTTGAGGAAAGCTCAACAACTAAAGAGTATGCAAGTAACTAATATATAAATAATATAGGATAATTTTATATTAAAGATTCATAATCTTCAATACATTATATCCAGTGATATCGACTTATGAAATAATTTGTTTCTTATGAAATACCCTCATGATTCAAGTGTCGGACACATCAGAAATCATGATATATATACATTTACGTATGCATTTATTCCTTAAGTCTATTTAGAGATTCTTAATGGTCCACCTTTAGTATATACATTCGTATTATATAAGTTTATTTATTATATAGCTTTTATATTTCATATTACTTATATAATAGTCTTATGTATATATTATAGTAATTGAATCTTATTTAACTAATCCTAATTAATTAACATTTTAATTAATTTTACATTAATTTAATATAACATTTATATTTTATAATTATTATACACTATAACCTTTATAATATAACACATATACCTTATATATGTGTATATTTTATTTAATTAATTAACCTTTAATTAATTTACTTAATTAAACAATTTTAATTAAATTATATTAATTTGAAAAATCATATTATATACATACATGTACACTTACGATATCTTAAACATTTTAAAATATCATAACATATATCAAAATATATAATACATGTATATATTTTTCATTTATTAACTCATTTAAATAATTTATTTATTTGTCCGCAAGTTGTGGCGCAGTGGTAAGATACTTGCTTCCCGGTAACAGGGTCGCAGGTTCGATCCCCGTCTGCCCTACTCCCATTCAAGGCGCGGAGATGGGCCTCCAGCTTACCCAAAACTGGGTGGGGGGCAAAAATCTCTGTGCTGGGCTGGCTAACCTCCTATCTGTATGTGGTCGGACCATGCAGGTGGGGCTCCCTTCGATTTCATCAGGGAGTTTTAAAATAAAATATAAATAAATAAATAAAATAATTTATTTATTTTATTAATCTTATTAACAAATTTAAAATTTGAAACTAGTTTATATTATTTTTCAAACATTTTGAAATTTTTTATTATATTATAACTTTTTTAATATGTGTATATCTTATTTTAAATTTAAATTTTAAATATTATATTTTAAATTTTAAACAATTTTTGAAAATTCGCCTAAGGCCCAATTCAAATTTTAGCCTTTTATATTAGGGAAAACCTTTGGGCTGTAAGCTTAATAGTTAATCCTAACATTACCAATTTAGTACGCATATGTTATTAGCTCTGATACCATTGTTGGAACTAGGTCAGCCCATAGCGGAAGTTATAGATGAATTTAAAAAAAATCCCCTTATTGAATCTATATTAGGCCTATGAAGTCTAATTCATTTAGAACAATTTTAAATATTATTTAAATATAATCTTCTCTTTTATTTAAAGTTAAAAATTATATAATTTTATTTAATTTATATATTGTTATACATACATACTGTAACAACCCGGAGTTTTACAACAATTAATTGTCATCAAATGACGATCAAATTGTTTGATAATTGCTATTGGAATTTTAATCGGTTGGAATTCTTTGATAAAAATTGCTAAGGAGTTATGCGGGCTTTTAATTGATTCTAGCCCATGTTTTTGTGTTGCCGTGATAGTTATCATGCCGCTCTCCTTTTGATTCATTCGCAACCCGTTCCCCATTTCTTTTTCAAACGGAAACCCTAAGCAAACATTCGAAAAGAAAATAAATGGCGGCCTCGTCTTCTCTTCAAAATTAGGGCTTCCGATTTAATTCGATCGAGTCGTCATTGCTTGCTGCGGTTGTCTCTATCACGTCGAAGCAAGGTGAGTAAATCTATACTCACATCTAATTCAATTCTTCATTTCGTGTTTTGGGTTTGAATCCCCTGGTTTTTCGTTCGTATATATTTGAGATGTTTGGGTTTTGAATTGATATTTTCGATGATGTTTCGTTTATATGGGTTTATCCCTTTATTTTCGTCGTATATATATCTTGTTGAATTCGCCTGTTGATTTTGCTCTGGCCGTAGATATTCGTTGGATGTGAGATCCCTGACTTTATCAAATCGTATAATTTGTTATTGGTTGACATGGTTTCGAAACTTAGTTATCGCGGCGTTGATTTTCTTGACGCTGTTGTTTTCGATTCCGTGAATTACTGGGGATTCCGACCCGACTTTGAATTGATATCCCCTGTGACTTTGATCTGCAGTTATTTGAATTCAAATATTTTGTTTCGAATAATGCAATATATTTTGTTGTGCACTTGCTCGATCCATTTCCATGTGCTGGCCTTTCCATTTCGCTTCGGCAGTGTGCCTTTTTCTTGATAGTGATGCTAGTACTGTCTAGTTTACAGTAGTATACATGTTGCATTTTTGGGTGTTCATGTGGTTACTGTCACTTCTCCGAGCTCATATACGTGTATACATATGTGTGCATGTATGTATATATGTTGTTGGAGTGGCAGCTTTTTGATTGAAATTCTCTTGAGTGAATTTCTTTCACTCACCTCTAGATTCGATTCTTTGGCTTGCCGTTCGATTATTTTCGAATGCCTGTGATTTTCCCTGACTTGTTCATATGCGTATATTTGATGATTATTTGGTTTCCACGGTATTGATTTTGAACTTGTTGTCACCGTGATTACCATGGCTTTGATTTCTGATTTTTGTGTTCGATTCCTTGATACTATGGCTTGAATTGCCTTGCTCATCATGGTTTCGATTTTTGATGGTTCGACTTGTTTAACGTCGGCTTTGACACTTTTGTTCGAAAGTCATTTTTGTTTGACTTTAGCCATACAGTTCACTGTCCCTGGCAACGTTTTTTCATTTTCACCTTACTTTGGTTTGTGATGTTGTTTATGAGATGATTTTGGGCTTTCAAGGTGGAACTTGCTGTTGTGATTCTTTTGTGACTTCGGTTACTTCAAATATGTGATTTTTATCACTTGGCATCTTCTGTCAACATTATAATTTGTTGCATTAGTTTTATAACTACTGTATATAAGTATTTTATGTGTTAAGCTTGTCACCAATCTTGTGCTTTCATGGGCTTGATGTTCACTTATTGTTCGAGACTGTTTGCATTACTCTGTACCCTATTTGAGCTGAGCATTTCGACTTGTTCAGGTTTCATTTGATTCCTGTATAAACTGCTTGGTGTATTTTGCAGCATTATTCACTTGATTCTGAACAATTCTGGTTGGTTGTTGTTTTCTGGTTATCTTGGTGCTGTTGTATCTCGTGACCATCACGACTTACTTTGCCATCGACTTCGGTCACTCGATTTGTGTTTGTGATTCCCAGACTTTGTAGTATCTTCTGCCTGAACATAATTGTACACTGAGATTTTTCATCTCGGCTGTGCTTGCTTATCCCTGTTGTTTTGAATTGTGATACAATTGTATCCACAGCTAATTCTTGCATTGTATGATGCTTGGTTGGCAACTTTATCTCATTTGCATATGATGCTTAGTTCTTTGATCCCTGTAGTCTATAGTTCAATGTTGCCACCTCCATTGTATTAAGTCTGGTCTTTGTCCCACCTTCATTTGAGGTCATTTGGTCCAGACTTGAGATTCTGGCGTGCATGTTCCTATGGGTTTGCTTTGTGGTACACAAAATTGCATCTCTGATTATGCTGCAGCCATTTTACTGCATATATATATGGCCTTGTACCACTTGATTGCATTTGGATTTGTTTTTCTAATACACTTGAGTTGAATCCAGCTTGTAGCTTGGAATTGACCTTGTGCTCGTTTGTGACTTTCATTGAACTTTCGTGTATTTCATCACGGTATTGGTGAGGCAGTACACGCGTGCGTGTACTGCAGCCACACTGAATTGTCGTTTTAATTGATAGTTCAATTATTTGAATTGTTTTGTGTTCAATTCAATATTTGGGAATTGTATTTGATTCAGTTCGATTGATCATTTTGTTGTGTCTAATTATCTATTCGATAATTAGATTCCGAGTTTCTAATTATTATTTAATAATTGGATTTTGTGTTAATTGTCGTTTAGACAATTCTGTTGTTTTCTAAATTATCTTCATTGATAATCTTTTTATTTATCTCGTTGATGGTTTGAATTTGCTGATTTGTTGTTTAACACTGTTTAGTGTTATATCTACCGTTATCCGATTCTCTTATCGAGGAGTTGGATATACGAGATTTCTGTGACTATCGTCTATTTGATATTTGATTATTATTGCTTCTGTGCATTAATAACTGAGTTTGAATTAGACTGACCCGTGTATTATTTTCTTTTGAATTTAATACTCGGGTCAGACCCGAGTTATTTCAGGTTGTAGATATCTTGCTTTGGGTTGCTGTTTGAGCTATGAAGACTTTTCATATCTTTTGGAGTAGTCGTGTCATAGTATAGGTTGATATGTATTCATGTATATTAGTTGATAATGTACTTGTATATATAACTTCTAGAGTCGACAGTTGTAGTTGTATCATATGTATCGTGTCAAATGTATTATAACTGACATCAGATATATATATATATATATATATATATATATATATATGAGACTTTTGTTATCCGCGTTCCGCATTTTATTATCTGTGTTATTACTATATATATTGTCCTAAACTATTATGAACCATCGTAGTTCGTTTTATACTGGAATTGGGTATGTCGATGGGAGTAAATAAATAAGTGATGAAAAATAAAAATATATACCACTCCTATCGAGGTAACCAATACTACTGTAAGGCCCAACTACGGATGGACGCTCCTATCCAGCCTTATTCTTCGTAATAACAGACATTATTTCTTTTAATACTCTTTGTTATTGTGAGCATAGAGGTGGGGCATCACAGTTGGTATCAGAGCTTGGAGTTTATGGACATAATATAAAACATAACTTGGATGGAACGTGTGTTACAACTATTTGTCGATGTTTTATTTGTGCTTTGAGTCAAAACTAAAGTTTTGGAATTTAGATGAAATTTTTAAATATCTTTATTTAAAAATAAAAGTGAAACTGTGTTTGGATGATTGAATAATATGTGTTCTGTTATCAGAGTGCGCAGCGGAAACAGTGAGACTGTCTTCGCTGAATACAGCTGATAATCTTTTTGATTTAAAAATCAAAATATGAAATTTAAGTAAATTTCTTTTGTTGTTTACATAGCTGGGTTTATTTTGTTTCTTTGAAAATTTCGAATCCGATTTGAGGATTCGAAGCGACTGCAGTTATGTGATTTTTGTTGAGATTTTTGCTGGTTTTCTTTTATGCTAATCATATATTGATTAGATTTTGCTGTTTTGAATTATCTTCATTGAAGATACCTTCGAATGATTTCTTTGTTCATTTTGTAGTATACGTGAAAATTTAAGTTGCACGTTACTGCATTAATTTAACGTTGAACCGATGTTTGGTTTAAACGTATTTTGTTGCCGTTATTTTTATAACGGGATTTTTACATCGATGCTAAATTTTTGAAGTACGATGTTTTGTGGCATTTTGATGAAGGAAAATTTACTGATATTACATTTTGATGTAAATTATTTTGATGAGATTTTGAAGTTTAAAGATTGCTGTCGCTTTGACTTCAATAACCGCCAAATTTTTAAAAGTGGATTTTCAAGCGGTTATTCCGCAATGCTGTGAGATTTGTTTTTACGATGTTTTGGGAAGCGCAATTTCCTTTTTCGAAATTGCTACTGATGTTGCTGTTGTAAATCACGTGTTTTGAAAATGGTTTTAAATTTTTACAATTTACGCTTTCAAAAGAATGAGGAAGCGATTTAAACGATTCAGCAAAATCGAGGACTATGAACCCTTTCTTTTACTGTTTCGCTTAATTCCGGACTTGTCCGTTTGAGAACGTAAAATGTTATTCATTTAAAATACAAAATTTTACAGTTTGCGCTTTCAAAAGAATGAGGAAGCGATTGATTCAGCAAAATCGAGGACTATGAACCGTTTCTTTTACTGTTTTGCTTAATTCCGGACTTGTCCGTTTGAGAACGTAAAATGTTATTCATTTAAAATACAAAATTTTACAGTTTGCGCTTTCAAAAGAATGAGGAAGCGATTTAAACGATTCAGCAAAATCGAGTACTATGAACCCTTTCTTTTACTGATTCGCTTAATTCCGGACTTGTCCGTTTGAGAATGTAAAATGTATTTTTACAAAATACACAATTTTGCACTTTCTAGGAAACGATGAAGAGAATCAAACGATTTAGTAAAACACGTGGTATGGGACATGTGCGTTTGCTATTTTGGTTAATTTCAGACTCGTTAATTGAAACATCTGCTGTTTGATAATTCTGATGATATTGTGTGCTTTCGAGCCACCATCTTGGACCTTCGGGTCATCTGCTGGACCTTCGGGTCATTTGTTGGGCTTTCGGGCCACTCTGATGGACCTTCGGGTCAAATACCAGTACTAGACCTTCGGGTCACTCTGCGGACCTTCGAGTCATTTGTTGGGCGCCAAAATTATGTTGAGTACTTGGTAGGCTTCGGCCATTTGTTGATGCACGTGCGGCGTAGCTAAAAACTCGCCATCTGATGGGATCGATCCAAACTTTTATGTTGATTTTCTAGTCTTCTTAATTGATTTCTAGATATTTGTTGTTTCTAATTATCTGCGGGTAATTGGATATTTGTTGTTTCTGATTATCGTTTTTGATAATCATATATTTGTTGTATCTGATTATCGTTTTTGATAATCGGATATTTGTTGTTTCTGATTATCGTTTTTGATAATCGGATATTTGTTGTTTTTGATTATCGTTTTTGATAATCGGATATTTGTTGTTTCTGATTATCGTTTTCGATAATCGGATATTTGTTGTTTTCTGATTATCGTTTTTGATAATTAGATATTTGTTGATTTGAGATTTCTGATTATCGTTTTTGATAATTGGATTTTTGAGATTTTTGATTATCGTTTTTGATAATTAGATATTTATTGATTTGAGATTTCTGATTATCGTTTTTGATAATTAGATATTTGTTGATTTGAGATTTCTGATTACGTTTTTGATAATCAGATATTTGTTGTTTCTGATTATCGTTTTTGATAATCGGATATTTGTTGTTTCTGATTATCGTTTTGATAATCGGATATTTGTTGTTTCTGATTATCGTTTTTGATAATCGGATATTTGTTGTTTCTGATTATCGTTTTTGATAATCGGATATTTGTTGTTTCTGATTATCGTTTTCGATAATCGGATATTTGTTGTTTTTTGATTATCGTTTTTGATAATTTAAATATCTTATCCATATCACTTCCCACTTATAAGTTCAAAACTTACCTTTCTTTGGGTTATACTTCTCATTTCAAGGGGGATTTCAGAATTCAAACATCAATATTTGTTTCAAATCAACTTTGAAATCATATATATATATATCCTATTCACATATCAAGTCACACTTTAAATTCCAAACCAACCTTGTTCTCTATCCAAAACAAATTCCTTTGGAATTTTTCAATCCAACTCTTATTTAAAACAAAAATTTGCATATTCAATATATTCTAAATAACATTATTTATTATTCCCTTAAACATTTTGAAACACATTTCATAATTTCGGGACTTAGATTCAAAACCCCTCAATTTAGATCCATTTTAATTTATAAGTCATATCTATAACTTACGCTTATAAAATCTCACTTTCTTAAAACATTAACACTGTTTTATCATTGTTTATTCTGTAATAAACATCCTTTATTAAGACACAACAACCAATTTTATGATAATAATCAATATTATCATATCTAGAAACCAAACATACTTTATTTTCCATAATATTTTTCTGAAAAATTATTTCTATATATCTAAAATATAATCAAGGTAAATTTATTTTATCCAAAACACTTTGAAAAACACTTCCGCAATTTTCGGAATTTTAAATTCTAGTTTGAGTCTACTTTTAGCTTAACTTATTTGTATAATTCATCCTTACCCAAATTTCTATTTGGTTATATACATATTTAACCACTTAAATCTTATTTGATTATAATAACAACCAATCACCTTAATATACTATAATAATTTAGAAATTTTATTTCTTTATATATCAAAATATAATCTTATATAAAAATTATTTTAAAATCGTTTTTGAAATCATTATATAAGAAAATAACAAGTATGCCCTCATATACAATACGCTCAACTCATTCTAGGGTACTTCTGACCCTATCTCTAATGAGTAATCCCCACAAGAGCCAAGGTTCTCGCTTAACCTTCAGCTCAGATACCACGTGTAACAACTGGGCGATTTTCGACCCCCGAAAATCAACACTAATACGTTCACTGTATAGATTGCCGAGCAATCGAGTGCCGGAATTGCCAGGTTGTTAGGGTTTAAGAAGAAAATGAGATAGAAGAAGCAAACAGAAATAACAACACAGAATCTCACATACGCAGCAGAACAAAAATATAATATACAATAACAACATTTATACAAAGAAAGCTATAACTGTTATTATACATACAAGTTATCAGAATATAATCATCAAAATATAAAACCGGACAGTTATAATGACTTATCCTCAAATGATGAATATACAACCTACAATACAAAGCAGAATATAATCAAATACGTGCAACACGTCTCTGCCATCCAGCTCATCCCCTGAGCTCCAAGAGTGTCCTATCCTGAAATACTGTAATACTCAGTCTGACCCGAGCGTTACAATAAAGTAACACTCGAGTCGGGCTGGAAACCAGCGTGAGTAAACCCACTTAATTTTAAATACTTAAGTTATAAAAATCCTTTGAAATCCAAGGTAACTCGTACAACACGACAAGTTTTCATCTTATAAAAACACAAAACACTTTTATAGAAATCCATCAATATTGCAATAGTGTCCAAGTACAATTACTTATTTAAAATGGTCAAATTCGTTAAATTTTATCCAAATTTCAGCATATTAGACTCTATAATTGTGATATCCCGGGAATTTGGACAATATCAATTTAATAATCTGCATAGGAAATTAAATTGATTTGATGATCTTTGTAATAAATTGAATTAATTTAATAATCTAATTAAATAAATAATTAATTAGTGATTTATCTTTTAAAAGTTTAATAAAATATTTTCTATTTATAATATATATGTATAATTGTATATATTATAAATAGATGAGTTGGTTTGAATTTAGCAAATGAAATTATGTTTACAAATTTCTAATATTTTGGGTAATTTGGAAATCATGATTTAATTTAATATTAAGCTTTTTAATAAATAACTATAGGGTTTTAAAATACATAATAATAAATGTTTAATTGTTAAAATAGATTTTTAGCTTAAGTTCAAATTTAAATAAAAGGTTTATTTTATTTCTTTTTAAATATTATTTGATATATATGATTTAAACATAGAAGTTTAAATACAATTTACATATGGTATTAATTCATTGAATAATAGAAGTAATTTATAATCTCTTTTATAAATTATTTAAATTTGTCAAATTTGATATTTTCAAATAATAATTATAATACTTTGTTATTATAAATATAAATAGACTTTAAATAAAATAGAATTGTTATTTTAGAATTTAAATGGTAGTTATATATGCATATATATAACTTGATTTTAATTTGGATTTAAAATATGAAATTAGATTTATAATAGAAATTAAAAGAATAAACATTTTAAAAATATTTGAATAAGCTTTTAATTTTATATAATTTGTTTATTTACATTTTCTTTAAAAAAAAAAGAAATGCATATATACATTTAGGTAAGTATTTATAAATAGTAAACTCATATAAAAGCTTTTATTCACATTTTAAAATAAATAAATATATGTATTAATTTCTTAAAAGACATGTGTCTTTATCTAAAGTCTTCATTATAACATGTGTAAATTTAATAGCTAATGTAATGACAAGTGTCTTAAGTATGATCATTTTCTTTTATTTTTATAAAAATCAAAGTTTACTTATATAAATATATATACATTTCATTCACTTCATTTTCTTTCTATTCTTTTTCAAAACTAAGAGAAACCCCAAAACTTCTTTCTCTAATCTTAAATCTGAAAATCATGTCAGTAATACATATTTCTCAAAACCTCTTTCTCTAATACAATATGAAAACAAATCAGTACCCTCCTCAAACCAAAAATCAAAAGCCTGTTCTGTTTCAAGGCTGCATATTCATTTTCAAAAGAATACCTGAACTAAATTCTTTCAAAACCTGGAACCAAAGCCTGTAACCCAGTTTTTAAACCTAAAGTCTTCAGCCTGAATTTCTTTCAATCTGAAATCATCTCAACAACAATCTGTAAACAAATCTTCAATACCTGGAATCAAGCCTGCATTTCTTCAATTCTGTTGTGGAGAACAAGCAAGATTCAAGTTTAAAGAAACTTCATTTAAAATCATGAAGCATGTTACTTCAGCAACTCAAGTCAAGTTTAAAGTTTTTCAAATCAAAAGCAAAAGCATTTCAGTTTTAAGAATTCAAGGGTTTTCAAAGCTATTTTCAGAAAAATGAAGGCTCTGTTTCTTCAAAAATAAGGTGAGTAACTTCACTTTCAAAACTTAAAAGTAAATTTAGGTTGCATGTTCTTACTGTGATCGATATGATATTATGAAGTATGTTTGTGAATTTATAATGGATGTATGCCTGTAACTCCTCTGTTGTTTTCCTGTGAGTAAACTACTCTATTGAACTTAAATCTGTTCATATGTATTGATGTTAGTAATTGATTCTTGGGTAGGTTATGAATAATATTTGTATAAATATGAATATACCTGTATATGGATGAATATAGGCAGATGGTTGTTGCATGCATAACTGTATATGGTTATATACATATCTCTGTTTCAAGTACTAGACAAAGTTTGATTCAAAAATCATTATCTCATGGTCTAATCTTTATTAGAATGTAAGATTAAAACAAAATTGGTTTGTTTTATTTTAGACTTTAGTTTAGAGTTTAAATTTAAGTCAAAATAATATTAACTTGACTCTGGAATTATAAGTACCAGAATACTTAAACTAAGTCAAAAATTTAAGTTAAATAATTCGTAGATTCAGGGTTATGAAACAAATCTCTAAACAAAATTATGATTTTTAAAAACAAAATCACCAATCCTAGTATGGGAATCAGAGAGCAGTTCATAGATGTCTGGAGTATGTATGTTGGGTTGTTCCTGTTGATCTAGATGATCGGAGTGATTGAATTTCCTTCTGGAGCTGGAGGAATGGTCAGTAATGACGAGAAAAATTTCAGATGGTGGTGTAGTTCACCGTGGAGATGGTGATTGGGGAATTTAGCCTGTAGCCCTAGTTTGGGTAGCTTTGGTATATTTGATCGTCACGACTCCTATGGTGAATCGAGTTCAACGAGATTAAGGGAAATCGTAGGGGAGATGCTGGCGATGGTGTAGATGGAGTTTCAGCAACTCCGATGATCAGAGGGATGAGCACGAGAAGTTTTCCAGGCTTTGGGTGGTTCGAGGCTTTTGTTCCAGGCAAGATCGAATTGCTCGATTTCGAATTCAAGCATGATCGTGGCTTTGGGTGGTCGCAATCCAGTGAGGAGATCGTCGCCGACTTGTAGGCGTCAGCAGTGATGATCGGAGTCGCCGCGTTGGGTTGTACATGTGCACGGCAGTGTACATGTCAGAGTTTTGGGTTGCTAGAGCTTACTCGAAGTAGCCTATTGATTTGTTCGGGGAAAATGGGTTGTGGACTCGAAGCATATAGGGGAGTGTCTCGGGTTAGTTAATCTAACAGGTTTCAACAGAAACCTGGTACTCAGTTTAAATTTTTAAAATAAAATTTAAAAGCTAAGTTTAAATTGAAGGTAAGTTTAAATAAGTTTAAATCTAGTTTTAAATCTAGAGTTAAGTTTAAATCTCAGTTTCAAATAAAATAAAGTTTTTAAAATTTAAAATTGATTTAACTACTTTAAAAGGGTAAAGTAGTTTGGATTTTTAAAAATGAAGTTTAAATTGTAAATAGGTTTCTAAATTTAAAGATTAATCTGGAATCAAAGTAAATATGCAATTCAATTTGGAAAAAAAAAAAGTAGTTTTTAAATTTGAAATGTTTTAAACAATTTGAAGGTTAAAGTGTATTTTAAATTGATTTGAATTTAAAATGAATTTGGTTTTAAATTTCTTTAATTAAGTAAGTATTTCTTTAACATGTGTTTAAAAGGATTTAAATGGTTTTAAAACTTTGTTAAAGTTAAATTTGAATTCATTTTAAATCTTAAGGTTAAAATGAAAGTTAAAAGTAAATTTAAAAGTAAATTGTTTAAAAGTAATATTAATGATAATTTAATCATTAATAAGAATGAAGTTTATCTTAAAGTAAATTAAGATTTAATAATGTAGGATAAAATAAATTATTAAGGTAATTAAAAGATAATTAATCAATTTAATTAATTTGATTTGGGTTTATAAATTTAGTAATTAAGAAAATTGATTAATTAAGGTTTAATTAAATTAATTAAAGGATAATTAATTTGAAATTAAGGATCATTAATTTGATAAGTTAAGATTATTAATTAATGATTAGGAATAAATAAATCAAGTAATTAAGGATTAATTAAGTTATTGTTAGATACTTAATTAATTAAGTAATTAGGGATTAATTTATTAGTAATTAGAATTAATTAATTTGAAATTACTAATGGTTAATTAATGTTTAATTATTTAAGAAAGATAATTAAATAATAGTTAATAGTTAATGTAGATCGTTAACTTGGAATTAAATAAGTAATTAATTAATGTGATTAATTTTGATAATTAAGTAAATTAATTAATTAAGGTTAATCATTTGTGAAATTGTTAATAAAATTACTTAATGGAAGTAATTAAGAAATTAATTACTCATTATAATTAATTGAGTTTAATTTGATAAGTTAAGTTAATTAATTTAGTTTAATTAATTTAAGATAATCATTTAATGATTTGTATAATTACTTAATGTAATTTAAGGAGGTATAATTACTTAGGAAAGTAATTAATGGATAATTACTGATGTAATTAATAAAGTAATTAAGGGTAGTAAATTACTTAATGGAAGTTAATCAAGGGGTTAATTAAGAAATTAATTAAGGAATAATTAATTTATTTTAAGAAGTAATTAAGGTTAGTTAATTACTGAATGTGATTAATCAATAGTGATTAATAATTATGGTTTAATTAAAGATTAATTACTAAATGTAATTAATTTAAATAAAGTAATTAATGATAAAATGTAATTAAGGATTATTAATTTATATAATTAATGATGTAATTAAGAATTGATTAATTAAGTAATGAAGTGATTAATTAATGTAATTAATTAAGGAGTAATGTAATTAATTATAGTTAATTAATAAAAGAAGTAATTAAAGGTTAATTACTATAAGTGGTTAAGAATAATAAATTTGTATAATTAATTTAATACTAATTACTTGAATGTAATTAAATAATTAATCAAGGATGATTAATTAAATTGAATAATTGGATGATGATTGATTAATTGATTGATAATTAATTGATAATGATTTAAGCAGGATTTATAGATGTAGTAATTAATTTAATTTACTTTAAATTAATTAAAGATGAAATAATTAATTTAATTCATTTTAAATTAATTATAGATGGTGATAAATAAATCATTGCTTATGAATGGATGATATTGTGTACCTTGAATGGTTTGAAATCTCAGATATGAGATAATTGATACTGTATGATTTGGATGCATTGGTTGCATAGTAAAGATGATAAGAATTATCTGCTTATAATGATAATGTTGATTATCTATTATGAATCTGTAAATTATCTATCTATGTGTTAATAGATAGTAGAATTAAATTGTTTTAACCTTTAAAACAACTTGGCCTTAAAAGATACGTTTTGGATTTCGATGAGACCGGGATCGGGTTTCCGTATACCGGATTTCCAGGTCTGGAGACCCGAATACCACATCGATCCAAATTTACGATTAGGTCGTGAAATCAAAATGGAGCAAGTGAAGACTCGAGGTGTAAGAACTATTCTTTGTCAATATAACTCTGAGGGTGATTCCGTAATGAGTTGACGGAGATAGTACTTTCAGATTCGAGATGAAGATTCAGAGTGCAAGGGTTATGGTCGTTAACTCTGAGGGTGATTCCAATACGAGTGTAACGAGATAATGCCTTCGGTTTCGTTCGAACCCGGAACGAACTTGTATGGATTGAATGCTTTCAGAACATCGTTAGGTGGACGATGAGCATTCTAAGTGATGTCCTGGTTAAAGGTAATCGTAGCCTCAAGCCTCATCAAACCGGGAATGGCTAAAACAGGGGAGGTGCAGCAAGGTTAGTGGGTAGCACCCAAGTAGGACAAGATTATCCCTGTCTAGAGGTCCCTTCTTATTATTCGATTGAGTGGGCAGTTGATTGCAACAACTGCTGGGATATCTTGTGCGGGAATTATCCAGTAAGGGATGTTCCGGCCTTGTGTTGCAGGGGATTGGGAGTGATCCTCGGTACGGTGATCTAGGCCACGTACTGTGACGGGCGGTACCCCGGTAGCCCTGCCATTGTATGGAATCCAAAATCCAATAAGCAATAACGGACTTGATTGTATACCTATGTATGCTGGAATTTAATGAATGTAACAATTTCGGCTATTTCATATTTATTTGCAAACCCTAGACCTATTATAATACAATCGAATTTCCTATCAAATATTTTGGTTAGCGTAAGGTAAAAACTTACCCATGTTTATTTGTGGGGAGTCTTACGTGATACCTTTTCTTTCAAAAGGTTTTGAAGTTAAGCAAGTTTAACCTGTTACTCACACCAGACCCATGTCTGACCCAAGTTGTTTATTCTGTTTTATAAACTCTTGGGTACTCAAATTTTTACGAGTAGCCAAGGGATTCAGGTTAGCTTTGACGAGTTATCTGGAGGAGCAATGGAGCAGGAGGCTTCGGCGTTGTAGATATAGATAGTAGTTCCGCTGTGTTAATCTCTGAATAGAGTTTTGTGTTGAGTTGTAATAACTAGACAGATGTTTATAACTGTCTAGTATGTGTTGTATAATCTGTGTAACTCTGATAGTCGTTGTATATTATGTAATACTTTTGTTATTAATATAATTTATTCGTTCCGCTGTTGAGATTCTGTTGTTGTTCTTTCTTTCTTCTCTTCTTTTCTACTTTCTCACCTCTTTCTTTTCTACAAAACGATGCGTCTTCCTAGTCGATGAAAGTTCGGGTCGTGACAGTGGTATCAGAGCATTAGGTTGAGTGAATACCTAGGCTCTGGAGTGGTGTCTATCTTGAGAGAGCGTATTTGTAATTTTTATATAACTATATATATATTTATTTCTACCTATTTGTTGGGTTACCTGTTCGGGTTTTCCAATATAAGTTATAAGGGTAGATGAGGTAGGTTGTGTGTAAACACGACTACCATTGATTAGAGTTTGAATGTTGAGATTGGAAGTATATCTGTCGAGACTGTAGACCCAATACCGTCTCGAGTAAGCTTTGTTGTGGTGAAGGATAGTTCCTAGAGATAGATTTTGGTGAAGCAGCTCAAGTTTTGATGGAGTATCTGAGTTTTCTTTATGGATCAGTTGAACCATATTTCTGGGATAGGCTGTCCAGTCAGTGCTTGTGTTCTTCATCAGCATTCTTATCTACTTCAGATCAGAGTTGTGCAGCAGAAGCAGTTTGGGAGTGCATCTATCTTGTTTCCTGGATAGGAGGAGTAAGTTCAGTCTTCTGATGATTGGGAAGTTGGTGTTCTTGGTTTTGGAAATAGCAGTTTTGGAGGACTTGGTTGTCGAGTCAGACTCGTCTGTAGTCTGATATCCTGTTTAGTTTTGTAGATCTAGATGAGTAGGAACTCTGTAGCTTCGTAGTTTAGATTGTTTGTAAAGCGGGTATCCCGGTATATATATACTTGGGGAAACTCGAGGAAATTTTATCCAGAATTTTGTCTGGATAATTAGAATTGTTTGTTTGGATGATTGGTTGATATGGTTGTCAGTATATGGATGATAGTATATGCTTGTGATTTAAATGGATTATTAAATTACCTTTGTTTAAATTTCGGGGACGAAATTATTTTAAGGGGGGAGGAATGTGATATCCCGGGAATTTGGACAATATCAATTTAATAATCTGCATAGGAAATTAAATTGATTTGATGATCTTTGTAATAAATTGAATTAATTTAATAATCTAATTAAATAAATAATTAATTAGTGATTTATCTTTTAAAAGTTTAATAAAATATTTTCTATTTATAATATATATGTATAATTGTATATATTATAAATAGATGAGTTGGTTTGAATTTAGCAAATGAAATTATGTTTACAAATTTCTAATATTTTGGGTAATTTGGAAATCATGATTTAATTTAATATTAAGCTTTTTAATAAATAACTATAGGGTTTTAAAATACATAATAATAAATGTTTAATTGTTAAAATAGATTTTTAGCTTAAGTTCAAATTTAAATAAAAGGTTTATTTTATTTCTTTTTAAATATTATTTGATATATATGATTTAAACATAGAAGTTTAAATACAATTTACATATGGTATTAATTCATTGAATAATAGAAGTAATTTATAATCTCTTTTATAAATTATTTAAATTTGTCAAATTTGATATTTTCAAATAATAATTATAATACTTTGTTATTATAAATATAAATAGACTTTAAATAAAATAGAATTGTTATTTTAGAATTTAAATGGTAGTTATATATGCATATATATAACTTGATTTTAATTTGGATTTAAAATATGAAATTAGATTTATAATAGAAATTAAAAGAATAAACATTTTAAAAATATTTGAATAAGCTTTTAATTTTATATAATTTGTTTATTTACATTTTCTTTAAAAAAAAAAGAAATGCATATATACATTTAGGTAAGTATTTATAAATAGTAAACTCATATAAAAGCTTTTATTCACATTTTAAAATAAATAAATATATGTATTAATTTCTTAAAAGACATGTGTCTTTATCTAAAGTCTTCATTATAACATGTGTAAATTTAATAGCTAATGTAATGACAAGTGTCTTAAGTATGATCATTTTCTTTTATTTTTATAAAAATCAAAGTTTACTTATATAAATATATATACATTTCATTCACTTCATTTTCTTTCTATTCTTTTTCAAAACTAAGAGAAACCCCAAAACTTCTTTCTCTAATCTTAAATCTGAAAATCATGTCAGTAATACATATTTCTCAAAACCTCTTTCTCTAATACAATATGAAAACAAATCAGTACCCTCCTCAAACCAAAAATCAAAAGCCTGTTCTGTTTCAAGGCTGCATATTCATTTTCAAAAGAATACCTGAACTAAATTCTTTCAAAACCTGGAACCAAAGCCTGTAACCCAGTTTTTAAACCTAAAGTCTTCAGCCTGAATTTCTTTCAATCTGAAATCATCTCAACAACAATCTGTAAACAAATCTTCAATACCTGGAATCAAGCCTGCATTTCTTCAATTCTGTTGTGGAGAACAAGCAAGATTCAAGTTTAAAGAAACTTCATTTAAAATCATGAAGCATGTTACTTCAGCAACTCAAGTCAAGTTTAAAGTTTTTCAAATCAAAAGCAAAAGCATTTCAGTTTTAAGAATTCAAGGGTTTTCAAAGCTATTTTCAGAAAAATGAAGGCTCTGTTTCTTCAAAAATAAGGTGAGTAACTTCACTTTCAAAACTTAAAAGTAAATTTAGGTTGCATGTTCTTACTGTGATCGATATGATATTATGAAGTATGTTTGTGAATTTATAATGGATGTATGCCTGTAACTCCTCTGTTGTTTTCCTGTGAGTAAACTACTCTATTGAACTTAAATCTGTTCATATGTATTGATGTTAGTAATTGATTCTTGGGTAGGTTATGAATAATATTTGTATAAATATGAATATACCTGTATATGGATGAATATAGGCAGATGGTTGTTGCATGCATAACTGTATATGGTTATATACATATCTCTGTTTCAAGTACTAGACAAAGTTTGATTCAAAAATCATTATCTCATGGTCTAATCTTTATTAGAATGTAAGATTAAAACAAAATTGGTTTGTTTTATATTAGACTTTAGTTTAGAGTTTAAATTTAAGTCAAAATAATATTAACTTGACTCTGGAATTATAAGTACCAGAATACTTAAACTAAGTCAAAAATTTAAGTTAAATAATTCGTAGATTCAGGGTTATGAAACAAATCTCTAAACAAAATTATGATTTTTAAAAACAAAATCACCAATCCTAGTATGGGAATCAGAGAGCAGTTCATAGATGTCTGGAGTATGTATGTTGGGTTGTTCCTGTTGATCTAGATGATCGGAGTGATTGAATTTCCTTCTGGAGCTGGAGGAATGGTCAGTAATGACGAGAAAAATTTCAGATGGTGGTGTAGTTCACCGTGGAGATGGTGATTGGGGAATTTAGCCTGTAGCCCTAGTTTGGGTAGCTTTGGTATATTTGATCGTCACGACTCCTATGGTGAATCGAGTTCAACGAGATTAAGGGAAATGGTAGGGGAGATGCTGGCGATGGTGTAGATGGAGTTTCAGCAACTCCGATGATCAGAGGGATGAGCACGAGAAGTTTTCCAGGCTTTGGGTGGTTCGAGGCTTTTGTTCCAGGCAAGATCGAATTGCTCGATTTCGAATTCAAGCATGATCGTGGCTTTGGGTGGTCGCAATCCAGTGAGGAGATCGTCGCCGACTTGTAGGCGTCAGCAGTGATGATCGGAGTCGCTGCGTTGGGTTGTACATGTGCACGGCAGTGTACATGTCAGAGTTTTGGGTTGCTAGAGCTTACTCGAAGTAGCCTATTGATTTGTTCGGGGAAAATGGGTTGTGGACTCGAAGCATATAGGGGAGTGTCTCGGGTTAGTTAATCTAACAGGTTTCAACAGAAACCTGGTACTCAGTTTAAATTTTTAAAATAAAATTTAAAAGCTAAGTTTAAATTGAAGGTAAGTTTAAATAAGTTTAAATCTAGTTTTAAATCTAGAGTTAAGTTTAAATCTCAGTTTCAAATAAAATAAAGTTTTTAAAATTTAAAATTGATTTAACTACTTTAAAAGGGTAAAGTAGTTTGGATTTTTAAAAATGAAGTTTAAATTGTAAATAGGTTTCTAAATTTAAAGATTAATCTGGAATCAAAGTAAATATGCAATTCAATTTGGAAAAAAAAAAAGTAGTTTTTAAATTTGAAATGTTTTAAACAATTTGAAGGTTAAAGTGTATTTTAAATTGATTTGAATTTAAAATGAATTTGGTTTTAAATTTCTTTAATTAAGTAAGTATTTCTTTAACATGTGTTTAAAAGGATTTAAATGGTTTTAAAACTTTGTTAAAGTTAAATTTGAATTCATTTTAAATCTTAAGGTTAAAATGAAAGTTAAAAGTAAATTTAAAAGTAAATTGTTTAAAAGTAATATTAATGATAATTTAATCATTAATAAGAATGAAGTTTATCTTAAAGTAAATTAAGATTTAATAATGTAGGATAAAATAAATTATTAAGGTAATTAAAAGATAATTAATCAATTTAATTAATTTGATTTGGGTTTATAAATTTAGTAATTAAGAAAATTGATTAATTAAGGTTTAATTAAATTAATTAAAGGATAATTAATTTGAAATTAAGGATCATTAATTTGATAAGTTAAGATTATTAATTAATGATTAGGAATAAATAAATCAAGTAATTAAGGATTAATTAAGTTATTGTTAGATACTTAATTAATTAAGTAATTAGGGATTAATTTATTAGTAATTAGAATTAATTAATTTGAAATTACTAATGGTTAATTAATGTTTAATTATTTAAGAAAGATAATTAAATAATAGTTAATAGTTAATGTAGATCGTTAACTTGGAATTAAATAAGTAATTAATTAATGTGATTAATTTTGATAATTAAGTAAATTAATTAATTAAGGTTAATCATTTGTGAAATTGTTAATAAAATTACTTAATGGAAGTAATTAAGAAATTAATTACTCATTATAATTAATTGAGTTTAATTTGATAAGTTAAGTTAATTAATTTAGTTTAATTAATTTAAGATAATCATTTAATGATTTGTATAATTACTTAATGTAATTTAAGGAGGTATAATTACTTAGGAAAGTAATTAATGGATAATTACTGATGTAATTAATAAAGTAATTAAGGGTAGTAAATTACTTAATGGAAGTTAATCAAGGGGTTAATTAAGAAATTAATTAAGGAATAATTAATTTATTTTAAGAAGTAATTAAGGTTAGTTAATTACTGAATGTGATTAATCAATAGTGATTAATAATTATGGTTTAATTAAAGATTAATTACTAAATGTAATTAATTTAAATAAAGTAATTAATGATAAAATGTAATTAAGGATTATTAATTTATATAATTAATGATGTAATTAAGAATTGATTAATTAAGTAATGAAGTGATTAATTAATGTAATTAATTAAGGAGTAATGTAATTAATTATAGTTAATTAATAAAAGAAGTAATTAAAGGTTAATTACTATAAGTGGTTAAGAATAATAAATTTGTATAATTAATTTAATACTAATTACTTGAATGTAATTAAATAATTAATCAAGGATGATTAATTAAATTGAATAATTGGATGATGATTGATTAATTGATTGATAATTAATTGATAATGATTTAAGCAGGATTTATAGATGTAGTAATTAATTTAATTTACTTTAAATTAATTAAAGATGAAATAATTAATTTAATTCATTTTAAATTAATTATAGATGGTGATAAATAAATCATTGCTTATGAATGGATGATATTGTGTACCTTGAATGGTTTGAAATCTCAGATATGAGATAATTGATACTGTATGATTTGGATGCATTGGTTGCATAGTAAAGATGATAAGAATTATCTGCTTATAATGATAATGTTGATTATCTATTATGAATCTGTAAATTATCTATCTATGTGTTAATAGATAGTAGAATTAAATTGTTTTAACCTTTAAAACAACTTGGCCTTAAAAGATACGTTTTGGATTTCGATGAGACCGGGATCGGGTTTCCGTATACCGGATTTCCAGGTCTGGAGACCCGAATACCACATCGATCCAAATTTACGATTAGGTCGTGAAATCAAAATGGAGCAAGTGAAGACTCGAGGTGTAAGAACTATTCTTTGTCAATATAACTCTGAGGGTGATTCCGTAATGAGTTGACGGAGATAGTACTTTCAGATTCGAGATGAAGATTCAGAGTGCAAGGGTTATGGTCGTTAACTCTGAGGGTGATTCCAATACGAGTGTAACGAGATAATGCCTTCGGTTTCGTTCGAACCCGGAACGAACTTGTATGGATTGAATGCTTTCAGAACATCGTCAGGTGGACGATGAGCATTCTAAGTGATGTCCTGGTTAAAGGTAATCGTAGCCTCAAGCCTCATCAAACCGGGAATGGCTAAAACAGGGGAGGTGCAGCAAGGTTAGTGGGTAGCACCCAAGTAGGACAAGATTATCCCTGTCTAGAGGTCCCTTCTTATTATTCGATTGAGTGGGCAGTTGATTGCAACAACTGCTGGGATATCTTGTGCGGGAATTATCCAGTAAGGGATGTTCCGGCCTTGTGTTGCAGGGGATTGGGAGTGATCCTCGGTACGGTGATCTAGGCCACGTACTGTGACGGGCGGTACCCCGGTAGCCCTGCCATTGTATGGAATCCAAAATCCAATAAGCGATAACGGACTTGATTGTATACCTATGTATGCTGGAATTTAATGAATGTAACAATTTCGGCTATTTCATATTTATTTGCAAACCCTAGACCTATTATAATACAATCGAATTTCCTATCAAATATTTTGGTTAGCGTAAGGTAAAAACTTACCCATGTTTATTTGTGGGGAGTCTTACGTGATACCTTTTCTTTCAAAAGGTTTTGAAGTTAAGCAAGTTTAACCTGTTACTCACACCAGACCCATGTCTGACCCAAGTTGTTTATTCTGTTTTATAAACTCTTGGGTACTCAAATTTTTACGAGTAGCCAAGGGATTCAGGTTAGCTTTGACGAGTTATCTGGAGGAGCAATGGAGCAGGAGGCTTCGGCGTTGTAGATATAGATAGTAGTTCCGCTGTGTTAATCTCTGAATAGAGTTTTGTGTTGAGTTGTAATAACTAGACAGATGTTTATAACTGTCTAGTATGTGTTGTATAATCTGTGTAACTCTGATAGTCGTTGTATATTATGTAATACTTTTGTTATTAATATAATTTATTCGTTCCGCTGTTGAGATTCTGTTGTTGTTCTTTCTTTCTTCTCTTCTTTTCTACTTTCTCACCTCTTTCTTTTCTACAAAACGATGCGTCTTCCTAGTCGATGAAAGTTCGGGTCGTGACAATAATCCAAAACCGTAAAGGTTCGTAGTGATTATCAAATTGAAGTGGTTCCAGATAATACTGATATCCGATTCCGGTCTCTTCGAATCTAAGTAACAAATTTAAAAGGGCTAAATTGTTTAAAATAAACAATTTACATTTAGGGTGACAACACCCACATATGGGAATTTATTACAGATTTTTTTTTCAAATAAAATGTATCATCATTTTAATCTAACTATTTTAACTCGTCTGACCACTTGATGGCACAGACAAGAATAATTGAAATAAGTATCCAATAGGATTAAGACAAAATATAGATTTTTATTAATTTAACGGTCAATATCCAATATCAAAACAACTCACACATCAGACTTTAATTAACCGTATCCATTTCTATTTTAGTCCAACTAATTAAAATTAAAAGGAAATTATGAGACAATTTATTTTAGTTAATCAAAATTACACACTCTACTTAATACCTAATTTGTTAATCTACATAAGTTTTAAGTCAAATAATAATATAATTAATTTCCCATTTAATTATAAATATCATTGAACTTTAAATTACGGATTCTAATTTATAATACCGGTTAATGGGATTAAGGTACAAAAATATTCATGTTGGTTTGGATTTAAATGAAAATAGAATTGGAGTTTTTAATAACTTAATTTATTATGTAAAAGAAAATATAAGTTCCATTCTTCCTCTTTCCTTTTATTTTCCTCCCTTTTCTTTTTTTTCTTTTTTTTCCTTTTTCCTTTACTTTCTCTCTTTCTTTTCCTTTTCTTTTTCCTTTTTTTTCCTTCGGCCCATTTTCCACCCGGCCCAACCTTTTATTTCCCCTTCTCCTTTTTTTCTAGTTCTTTCTTTCCTCCTCTGCTCACCATTTGAGATACACGAACGTATACGAACTGTGCGACGTGCACATGTACACACCCACAGCCAACCATTCCTTACCGCCGACCATCCTTGCAAGTCGCCCTCGGCCATCTCCTTCCATCTTCCAAACTGGAATTGCACCAGTCCCTTTGGTTCGAAATCGAACCCTTCCACCCCTAAACTGAACGAAGCTGAGCCACCAAAATCACCTTGCCTATGCCACCATAGTCCATCATTCACCACCAGACTCTATCCTGAGCTCCGCCACAACCTCCCCCTTCTTTTCCCCTTGGACTGCACCTCCCCTTTCACCTCTCGTCGCCACCATTTCCCTTTACCCGAAACCAAAACAAAACTCAATTCAAACCCTAAACCCGCCTCGCTTGGTCACCCCAGGCCAGAAGAAAATTCCCCACCATTTTTTGTGGATGCGCTACCACCTAAGCCACCTCCATACCGAACTCGATGCCACGAAATCGACTATGCCACCTTAATTCGCCGAAACCCCCAATACCGGTCATCTCCACCTTTCTCTTCCCACACACCATTAAAAACCCTCAAACCACTATTAAAAATTCTATCTTTCAATGCCAAACACGCCGGTATAATCCGGGTATTAAATTATGAAGGTTGAAATTTCGATCAAAGTGATCTACACACTGTTATTTTGAAATTTCTTCCACTCTGCTTTATAAAAATTAATGAAATAAATTTTAAATTGTTCTATACTCGCAAACAGTCAACTTTGGTTTTGGAATCAGGTTTTAAAACTGGATGGATGTTAAGATATGGATTTTTGAAGTTGAAGGTTTTAAATGTTTTTAAACAAACGAACATGACTGGAAATATAAAAGAAGAAGCACAGTGTTTTTATATGTGCTGGAACTGACCACTGTCATACATATATTCACAGATTCACACATAAATACTTGCCATATATCCATGATTCATTTATATCAAAGAAATACCCTGTTATCAATGTGAGTTGTTTTACTCACAGTTTTAAAAGTAGATATGCACACTACTGTTAGAAGCCTTCTTCTTTCAAGCTTTGATTATCCCGATCTTCTCCCTTTTTATTTTAAATGGCAGATTTTTTTTTCTTTTTTCGTATGTCCACAAATGAACTAGGCAAGGCCATATATATAGATATAAGGGGAAGGGAACAATAAGGAATATGGTGGCTCAGATTTTTGTATAGGCTTTCCACTTTATTGATTTAATTTTCCTTTTAATTTATTTTTCTTTTGTCTTGATTTGATTTTGATAAATTGTTGACTTGATTTAAATATAAAGTTGATTTTATTTTTGTATATTGATTTGCCATTTTATGTGCTTGAAATGAAGTTTGCCATTATGATGTCCCCTTATATGTTTATATATACATTTATATGTATGCATTCATGTATATATATATATATGTATACATATATAGATTTAACCACCCACTATTCTAATTTAACATACATATTTATCTATTTACTATTTTATGTAATATATGTACTTATACATTTACTTATAAACATTTTTCATCATATATATATTTGCACTAAAAGTTAGGAGCATTTTCATATATATATACACACACACACACACATATCTATATATAACCTCATATACACCATCTACACGCATATACAAAGCCATTTGCGTATATTTATTTTATTTTTACCATAAGTTTAGTATATACTTACATGTATACTTCATACTTTGCCTCCTTATACAGATATATTTACATTTCACTATTTAATAAAAATATATGTATATATATATATACACACACATTTGCTTATATTCGTCATCATATATACATATATATGTTTTCACATTATCCCCTATCCATATATACATTACTTCATATGGGCATATATACATATATGTATACCTATATACTTATATATATTATCAAACATCATAAAGCTTATATATTTGTAGATTTTTATATGGATATTCCATCTTAAATTTTAAATGGTGAAGTTTTATATACACATTTCTATAAAATTTATCATATCCAGAAATTTATAATTCAACATTTAATATAGTTTCAATCAATTTAGATATTCAGATATTTTATACATCAGAAAATCTATTAGATTAATAAAAATTAATATTTCAATAATAAAAATTAGTTAATTATCCCAATAACAGATGTCAGATTTCCGGGTCGTTACAGTCAATCTTAAGTAGTTAGGTTGTACTTTGACTATGATCAAGCATATGGCATAACGACCATGTTACGGCCATAGTTGAATATGTTAGTCCTTGAGATGATGGTTTTGATGACAACAACCTTAGAATAAGATTATAAAATATAAATACTAACATTATAGTTTAGATATATATGTATATGTATATGCAGGATTTAACCATGCAAGTATCAAGAATGAAGACTGTATAGTATAGAGATTCAAGATATCAAGATTGAAGACTCATAAGTACCAAGAATATCAAGAATAGCAAGATTATCAAATAGTACAAGATAAGTATTGAGTCTAGAATTATGTTAAAACTTCATAATAGCACTGAAATCTTCACTTCATATTTCATTTGGGATGGAACCCATTTCTAACTTTTTTGTAACGACCCAGAATTTCTGTCATTTGAAATTTGTATATTTAATTGATTTTAAATATTAACAAGTAAGATTTGTAAGTCGAATGAATTTAACTTCGAATATAGAGATTTAATTGTATAATTAAATCGACAATTTAGTATTTGAAATTCCAGGAATAATTGGAATCTGAATTTTGTGTGTATGAATATGATTTATAAAGTTATATTAAATCATATTGGAGTTAGAATGATGTTATAGAACTTTTAGAATTGAATTAAAAGTTAATTTGTGAAAATTGAATATTTTAATATTTAATTGACGAGTGAAAATAGTCATTTTTCCAACAGTCTCGGATTTCGTCGAAACAAGTTTCATCGGATCCGTAATGTTAAATTATTGTAAGGTTTCAAATTTCGTGTCAATCGGATTTACGGTTTGTCCGGGGCAACCCAAAACGCATCGAACTCGTTTTAAATCGATTTGATTTAAATTTGATCGTTTATTTCCGTAACTCTCACATACGGCCGAATTAGCTCCCGAAACACATTCCATTGTGTTCGGAACGTGGGTAAAATCTTAGAAACGCCAGTTGTAACGACCCGCATTTTTGACCGTTCAAGTCGACAAAACATACACACATGCCAACTCAAACAATCCAAAATACAGATAGTTATTGGGGTTAAATAAGAAAATAAAAGAAAGAACAGAAACAACTCAGAATCTCGCAGCGGAAGGAACAAGATATAATAATAAAATAACAGTTCATGAAGCTGTTAAATAAATAAATTTGATTATTATTATACATCATAAATCAGAGTTACATACATATCAGAGATAATACAATAATGCAGCGGAAAAATAATATGATAGTAGAATACAAATGATGTAATACCAAACTCCGTCTTCATCCTCCAAAATAGATCTTCAACCTTATCTGAAATGCTCAGGCTGACCCGAGCGTAATGAAAAGACAAAACACTCGAGTCAGGACTAAAATATCTCATGTAAGTCAAATCGAATAAGAAAATATGAGTGTGACGGCGTCAGAGATGTTTACGGGGTTTGACATCTCCTATCCAGTGTCAACGCGAGTGCAATAACTTAAGAGATGTTACGGGATTTTCCATCTCTCAAGGATCCGTTAAACTATCTACTATGTAGTACAATACGCTATTATAATATGTCTACATTAAAGTAAAAGTATTAAAATAGCGTTAAGCCATGGCCCATTCCACCCTTAACACAGTTTATATTCCCAAGAGCATATACAAGACTGTAGTTTCCCCAAAACCGGAAGTCACCAGAGGGCAATCCATATACTAAAGGTACAAACCAAAACGTAGTGGTCGCGAATAGGATAATCAGTATGACAAGGTACATGAGGCGATACCAACTAGGATACTAGTAGTTACGTGATCCGGACTGATGTTGGGCATAGCAGCTACTACCCCAACACCGCGAAACAACACTCCCAAAATCGAGGGGTGCACCCAAATAGAATCACAAAAGTAATAGACATGGTAACGAAGGAGTGTGTCCGCTAGAGATGGCGATCCTCAATGGCCCGGCGCGGCTCCTATTTTAGTCATGTCAGGGGTCATCCAAAATCGTTCTCTTTCTTCAAATCAACACGTTCACCAAAACCATCCACTTCATTCTGGATCAACACTCCGCGTATATTAGTTATTAAAGTGGTTTTCGGTATCGACAGAGAGTATGTCCATATCCGATCCCGGACTCTTCAATAACTACGTAATTATTACACCGATGGCTCTTTTACATTTCAAATCGATTCATAATTGATATCAAAATATCATATTCGCTTCAAAATCAAATCCATTTCAAATATCATCATCTCTATTCAAGATGTAAGATTCCGATTCAAAAATTCATTTTCCGCCTAAATATCTCATTTCGATTTCAAAACCATTTTTTGTCTCAATATCTCATTTCGATTTCAAAATCATTTTTCGCCTCAATATCTCATTTCGATTTCAAAACCATTTTTCGTCTCAATATCTCATTTCGATTTCAAAATCATTTTTCGCCTCAATATCTCATTTCGATTTCAAAATCATTTTTCGCCTCAATTTCCACAAAACGATTCACATAAACTCGAATTCCAAAATTTAAAATTTAATCCAATTTCAAATCATCAATTCCAACTCGATTCAGCTTCTCAATAAACCATTTCAAATTATCAATTTCAAATACATATTTGAACCACAAAATAAACAATTTCACTTTCAATATATTTCGAAACTTTAAATATTTCACATTTCAAAACAGCTCATATATTTATATAAGAATATAAGATTCGCTTTAAAACCATTTCGTATTCAAATTAGAATATACTTCAAATTAAACATCCGTATTAAGTAGTTTACTTAATTTTTTGGAACAATTCCAATTCAATAAACTTAGATTAACATTCGGATTTCAAGAATTCATTTAAGTATTACATTCCAAATCAATTTCAGTTCAAATCCTATTCAAATCAATTTTATCTTCAAATTTAATTCAATAGTTTCAATTTAGTCCAATTCACAAATTTCTTTGAATTTCCAATTAAATCCCAAATTAATTAAATCTCAATTTCAAATCAATTTTCAATTCCAAACTCAACTTGAAATATCATTTCATATAAATTTTCTTAGAAATATTCAAAGTTCGATTAAAAGTCCAATATTTTAAAACAAATCAACTTTCAAAAATTTACGCCGTATTTCAAAATTTTTACTTAAAATCTAAACTTCAAATAATTAAACAATTTCATTTACCAAGCTTAAATTCCAACATCTCGAGCTTCAATTCAAAATAATTCAATTCTCCATAAATTGGATTTTTTTCTTAAAATCAATTCATTTAAATAATTTGAAACAACTTTTAAAATCATTTAATTTAACCAACCCGGTGTCCGTATATAATTTTCTAACCTATGGCCAAGTGGATAATTATTTCAATTTTAATTTCAAGGATGGATATATATCATTTCAATCCAAATAGATGTCATAGGTATATCATTTCAACGTATTCCTTAATTTATTCGAAATGATTCAGTTTACATTTAACGACCCGATATTTCCAACCATTCGCATCCATTATAAGTGTATAGGTAGACACTCATGCCGGAGTTGAATTGCTCAAAATACCGCGTTGTAATTTAAATTTGGCAAATCTCAGAATATACAGTAAATACATATGAGCACAGATCACAGACACAGAGTAAAATAATGCAGCGGAAGTAAAAGAGATAGTAGTTCATGAAGCTACTATATAAATATAACAAAGTTACATAAGATACAACAGAAGGAATAGAGTACAACAGAAGTCTCAAGACATAGAAGTCTACTAATACAAGAGCTTAAATAGAACAACAGACTGAACAGATAAAACAAGATAGCAGCTGGATAAGGATGATCTCCAGTAGTCCTAGCTCCGTGAAGATGAAGTCCAACTGATACTCAGGCTGACCCGAGCGTAAAATAAAACATAAACACTCGAGTCAGGATATACATACTTATACAATGTAAACCAACTCAAATGAACTGTAGTAAAGGTACAAGTAACTTATAAGATGCTTGGGACCGCCCATCCTCTAAGGATCCGTTAAACTATCTACTATGTAGCAATATTCGCTATTATAATAGTGTCTAAATAAGTAAAGTATAATCATATCGGAAAATAGCGTTAAGGGGATGGAGAACCTTAACGCGGTTGGATCTTAAAATCATAATCGTAGTAAAGCTCGATATGGTAGGTGACATGGCACAACTAGGCAATGCCAGGGTAGATATACCAATTACGCACACGGACTGATGGATACGCATAGCAGCCACTACCGTTCCACCTCGAACAACATTCCCAAATCGGAGGATGGCCATCTAGTCAAATCACAAGTAAGAGTATAATATCGAAGAAATGTGTCCGAGAAGAGGTGCTACCTCACTGGTCCGAGATCGCTCCTGTTTTAGCCACCTTATGCCAACTCACGGGAGTTGGGTCCACGTAATATACCTTAAGAACGTCGCCACCATCCTACTTCATTCTGGAATCTCCACCGCATACACGGTTGTCAAAGTGGTTTTTGGTAAGACAGAGAGTATGTCCATATCCGATCCCGGTCTCTTTAACAACCCAACGTTATTATAACCCGTGGTTATAAGTTTAAAAACAGTTTATACTTCAAAATAGAATATCATTTCAAATCCAAATTTTTATCAAAATAAAGATTAAATCAATTCCAAACCATTTCCATATTTTTAAAATATCATATCATTTCAATACTTCATTTCAAATCATTTTAATATTCCAAATATCATTTGAGTTCAAATCTAAATATTCAACTTTTAAATACCCTTTTAAATTTAAAGGTATACTCATTTATTATCATTTCAAGTCACCTTTTGAATAGTTTATATTCCAATTAAATAATTCATTTAACCTTTTAAAAGTGTAATTATTATATTTTCAAATCAAGTATTCAATTTCCAAAGTTTCAAACCATTCTGTGTTCGTTTACTAAGTCAAAAACCCTAATTATTAAAATTTCAGCATTTCACAGCATTTAAAACAACTGCTATAGGTTATATTTTAAAAACATTTTATTCAGCAAAACCACATTTATAAACTGCTATAACAGTTCAGTTTAAAACAAAATCATATTTCAGCCTACTGCAGTCCTTAACAAGTGCTACAGTAGCCCTTTTATTAGTTCAGGTTCAATTTTAGTTTCTGCTACAACAGCACTTACCAAGTACTACCATAGCCTTAGTTTATTTTAGTCTTTTGGTTCACTTATATAATCCACAACACTTAACAAGTGCTACAGATTCTACCTAGTTCAGAACTTATAAAAATCATACATTAAAAATGTTCATTTCGATCTTTTAACTAATTTATTTTAAAGAGAAAATTTTCAAGTTAAAACCAAACTTACAAATTTGCTTATTACATTCATTTCAACATTTAAAATTAAACTCCATTTTCCCACCAATTTAAAACTAAATTTTCATTTCAATTTAATTAACTTAAGTTTCCATCTTTTCTTTTAATCAAAATTTCAAATTTAAGTTTCGTTTTAAAATCAATATTCCTCCATTTTATTTATATTTATCACATAGAAAAATCATTTCTATTTTAAATAAATCACTTAAAAATTCGATTTAAATCAATTTAATATTATTACAATATTTAAATTATTTAAAAGTATCCAAAAATACAGAAAAATAACCACGGGTCTGTATAATATTTTCTAGCCTAAGTCAAGTGATACGGATACTATATCATTTCAATCCGTAATTTACAAAGAAAAATCCGGGTTTTATCATTTCAAACCCGCAATCCCAAGTAAATAAAATTTTATTGAAAATCGTTCAGGCCTATCATTTCAGCCCATAACGACCTTCCCTTATTCTAAAGTCCGTTCGGGTATGTATCATTTCAACCCATAGTGATTCTATTCTACAGGGAACTTGCAGTGTGATTTAACAGGATAGAATAACAGTAAAATAAGAACAGAATATAACAGATGATACGATATGCAGTTTTAACAATTAACATCAACTATAAATAAATCACAGGTAATTATAACATCATTTATTTATTTATTTATTTCTACACATTCAGTTGCGGTCGTTTCACAATCATATAAGTATGGATATTCGTGTGAGATTTACTCACCTCTACGGAGCTGGAGATTCGAAAAAGAAATACGATGCCTAACGGAAGCACGCGAATAGCACGATCAGTTGTTAGCGGATGCGCCAACTAGATTCAAACCAAAAGCACAATAAGAAATCAAAGTCTAAGATTGCACGAATAACAAATTTTCAAATGAAGCGACAAACGAAAAAGAAACAAGTTGAAAAATCGAAAACAATAGCACGACTACTACAAGAATTTGATTATAACTTTAAAATTTTCAAAGTGACAAAACACACTCTTTTTTTCTAATGCCAGGGCTCGATAAAATATAACTGAAACTCTAGACAAAAGGTGACACAACAAAACTTGTCCATTCTTTCCAGACAGATGCTAGAGGCAATACAGCAACCAAAAATAAAATAGGAAGTGGAATTTTTGTTCATCATTTTCTTCCCAGACAAGGACAGGTTGGCATATAAATTATGACAACAAACAGTGGGACCAATGTATATTTTTTTTTTCAACAGAATCCCAGGCTAAAATATACTCAATATCAAAATACCAAAATGACAAAACCAGTTTGTACCATTTTCATGCTCACGCACAAGGCTTGGCACGTGGAGTTGGCGAAGGATCGGCGTGGGGTTGGAGACGTGATGGGTTCGGTCTGGGGTGGTCTCGGTCGTGGTAGCGGCTGAGGTCTCAGCAGGGGTTGTGGTGACGTCTGGGGTTCGGCCTGGTCTCGCGGTGGTGGCTGGTGGCGAATAGGATAGGTCGTGGTGGCAGGCGCGGGGTGATGTGGCGGTTCTCGTCACGGCGGAGTATGGGTTCAGGGGTTCTCGGTGAATGGGATAGGTGGCGTGATGGTTCGTATGGCGGAGCTCGGCATGGGTTGGAGACGTGGGGATCTTGGCCTGGCGTGGGTGTCTGGGCGTGATGGTGGCTGCAGTTGGTTCGTGGAGGAGTTGGCTGGTCTCGTGGTGGGTGGTGATGACATGGTGGCAGCTGTGGGTTCGTGGAGGAGGGCAGGTCACGGTCCGGTGGTGGGTTCAAGCGAAGGGTTCTCGGCTATGGCATGTCGTTGACTGGTGGGCATGGACTGAGTTCGGTGGTGGGGAAGGTGGCTGACTGGGTTCGGTCTCGGGTAGGTCAGGCGGTGGGATGATGTCTGGGTGGAGGTGGTGCCGAGGCTTGGTGCTGGTGGTGGATTATGGCGGGGCGTAGGGATGTGGTGGAGGACTCAAACTGGGTGGATCTCTGCAGGGTACGGCAAAGGGTTTGGCTGGGGTATCATGGGTTGGAGGTAGGCGCATGGGAAAAATGGTGAAGGCATGGGATAAGTCTCGCATGGGGTGGTGGCAGCAAAACATGGTACAGCAAAAACAAAGGCAGGGGACCACAACAATTGAATTGCAAAATAACAAAAAGGAAAGAAGGCATTTACCTTTTGAGATGGTCACGAAAGTTTGAAAAGGAAGCAACAGAGAAATGTGAGATCTGGAAATTTTGTTTGTGAACATGGAAAGTGAAACAGCTGCTCACAAATTTGTAGGCAAAACGTGGCTTTGAACGGTTAGAGAAATTAAGGCAAATCTTATTATTCACAGCAGGAACGAATGTACGGGAGGTAAATGGGTAAGGAATGATTCTCACGTGCACGATTTAAGGATAGATTTGAGCAAGATTTTTGAAATCTTCAAATTGAAAATATGCAGCTGAAATTTTGTAAAGTCAACGCATATAAAAATCAAATGGACAACGGAACAACGAACGTAAAGTGTAACGCCCAAAGTAACGTACAACCGTTACTTGTTTCTTTTATTTAATAAATTTAAAAATGATAACGTTTCTTTAAATAAAATAACGTATCATTTCACACTAAAAATAAAATAGCTATTATCATCAATTAATAAAATTTTGATTGTTAAATATAAAGTTAAGAACGGATATAAATATACGTAAAATGTAAAGTTTAAATTTCCGTTTCACACAAATTACTACACTTTATATTTAAATCAATATTTCGAAATTGTATAATTTTAATAAAATTTCGTTTAAAAATTTTTGGGCTGTTACATTACAGTTTTATATGCAATAGACAATATACATGATGATAGCATGATATATCAAAATAAATAAACAACCAATATCGACCAATAACATCCATCACAACCAATCATCCATAAAGCTAATAACATTCACATCAGTTTTATAATTATCAATATCGAGTAATATACTGCCAATTTAAATTTAAATTTAAATTTATTTTAACGGTCAATTTAAATTCTATCAATTAATTCATATATCAATACAGATGATAATTAAACCCACCAAACAATAGCCAATAAATTTCATATCACTTCAGAATATAAATTTAAATAACAAAAGTTATTTTAATCAATTGTGAGCGTATAAACACTCACCTTTGATTCAAAGCCCGTTAATAAGGCCCAAAATTTCATAGTTTCAGATCTGAACGAAACCAGCGCCGAAATGTCCGGAATTCAGATACGATCCTAACAAAAGAAACCGCGCGTAAAACGGTGTTCGTATGTGGAAGTTATGACGAAAATTGCGATTGAATTTCAATTTAAAATAAAATGAAAAAGAGAACACATTTTTACCATGCCACATCACCAACCTTCATCTCCCACTTGAGCTACAGGCATGCACGTAACTCACGAAGTCTATAAACGTGCACGCGCCTCCTCAAAGAACCCATCACGGCCGAAGAAAAACGCGACCACAACACTTGAAGCCGCCGTCCATACCCTTTGCCGCCGCCGACGCCTCGCTCCCCAGAACTCGCGACCACCGCTGCACGTGAAGGAGATGCAGCCGCCACCTACAAGTTTAAACCCTAGACAAAAATTGCCGCCGATCCAACCGTCGATTCGCGAAATAAACTGCATGGATGAAGCTCCCTCGGTCCTCTTTTCAAAACCCAAAAACGGTTTGACGATCCGACAAAGTTCGTCGTCGAGTGATGAACGACTGAAACTTCCTCGATTTTTACTAATCAGACGATGAACCAAAACGAAAAACGAACACCACCACTGAATTATGATAGTCGAGAGCTTCAACATATATTTTTTTTAGATTTTTCTGAGGACTTTGAAATTTATGCTTTGGATTTGATTTGAAATTGGATCTGGATCTAGAGTTTTGTTTGTCTACCATTGAAGAGGAGAGAGTTGAGATGTATGCGCAGACAAATGAGAATTAGGGAGGCTAGGGTTTATAATAGAATATTTATAGGGAAAGGTTGGAAAGAAGAATGGATCGGATCTATTAGATATACGCGCTAACGACAAAGTGGTCCAAAAAGCCCGTTCTGACTCTGGAACGAAATTGCGTCAACCCATATATCAAAATAGATATTTTTAAATATTTTAAATGCAATGGAAAAGGTTTCGGGTTCAAACTGCATCGTATAAAGAAGTTATGCTAAAAACAATAATTTCCAAATTGATTTCAATTGCATAAATTTCAAGGCGTTTCAAGTCCGTACGATCAAACGACAAGTCCGATTTCTACGAAAATTGAAACCTTACAATAATTCACTGTTACGGATCCCATGAAACTAGTTTCGTCGAAATCTGAGACAGTTGTAAAAATGGCTATTTCTACTGTTTAATTACAATATAAAATTCCCAATTTTAAATTATTAACTTTTAAATCAAATTTCAATTGTTCACAAATTTCATTTTTAATTTCACAGTAATTAACAATCTTTTACAATGCAGTTTTCCATTATAAATCCAGTATAAAAGATTACATTAGATTCAGCGTTCAATTATATTGTAATTCAAATTCAAGTTATTTAATTCCAATTGAATTCTTTTATTTCGATTTACACTTTCATTTTTGAATCAACCATTTACTTATACATTATTATCAATAGTTTATAATTCATTACTTTCATTTCTTCAGCTATCATCTTATTTAAATTCACAGTAATATTAAATTACATTCATTTACGTTGATTTCAATATTATAACTTCAATATTAAATGTAACATTTTATTTATTTCGTTGTTTACAATCAAATTCTATTCGTTTCAATTACTTGTTACACTCAAATTTAAATCTTTACTTACGTTCAATTACAAGTTAACATCCTTATCAAATTACAGTTTCAGTTATTATCTGATTTCAATCAACTGTAATATTAAGTTACATTTATTTATATTAGTTTCAATAACATAACTTCCACTATTAAATCTACCATTTTATTTATTCTTTGTTTACAATCATAACCAATTTGGTTTACAATCAAATTCAATTCATTATTTACATTCAATACAAGTTAACATCCATATTTAATTTACAAATAAGTTATTTCAGAATTCAGTTTTGTATTTTAACTTGTAATTCATATTTAACAACACAAAATTTTATTTCCTTCGGATTTTTATCCAAAATTTTTATTTTAATTCGTATTTTTAAAGTGTTAAAAATACGGGTCGTTACATTCTCTCCCACTTAAAACTTTTCGTCCTCGAAAAGGAACGGAGAAGGGGAAACCATCATTTAGATATAATTCATTCAAAATATTCTACTTATTTGCAAAATTTAGTTATAGGATTTTTTTTCACAGAATTTTCTAACTCCCGGATTTTTGAAAAATTTCGGCAGCACCTCCTTTGCGCGGCTAGGACCGAAAAATTTCACAGTAGTAATAATTGCATGATATACATCTCATTACAAGAATAAGTCATCCCAAAACATTGGGAACACAATAATATACCACAACATAAACTGTAATCCGAGAACATACCTTTTATTTAGCGTTTATTAGCATTTTAACTTACATTTTGCATTAAGCGCAGAAGCGAGCTCCACAAGCGAAGCGTAACCCCTTTGCTACCTACTAAAATGCTCAATAACCAAGTTAGAACAATGCATATAAAGATAGATCGATATACTTATCATAAACAACACACATATAACATGTTTAGCTTCAAAACTGAAATTCCAATTCCATGACAGCAAACGAATCTCAGTTTTTGGTCACCTAAACGATAAAATTTGACAATGGAATCTAAACAAAAGTTGTTGAATTCGTTTCAGGCTTTCCGGAATGTCCAAAATCATTGAATTCGGACCTTCCGTTCAAAAGTTACGACCGTTTTACTAAATAGATACGCCTCAGCCTGGCAATGAATTGCGCAGGTCAGCGACGTTTGGTCATGTTTTTGACCTTCTAAACCACAGCAAAACACCAAATGCTTAAAACAAAAGTTTTAGCTTAAGTTCTAAGCTTTCCAGAAAGTGCAAGATCATCAAAATCCGATACACCAGTAAAAAGTTATGGTGAGAATACTAAGGTGCTTCAGATTTCTACTTCGCACAGGCCAGCGACTAATATTGATGTTTTAAGCCCAGTGGATGAAAGTATTTATCAAAACATTCTAAACAAAAGATGTAGCACAGTTTCTAGGCTTTCCGAAAAGTCTAATATCATAGAATTTCGTCCAGCCATTTAAAAGTTATGATTGTTTTCGTTTCAGCATATATTGGACAATTTTGGATTTTTTCAAAAATTTGCTTTTATTATTTCAAAGTACAAACCATCAACTTCAAATTTTCTAAAGAAACAATCATAAACACAAAGTCGTTTATTTTCTTATTTATCCATGAAATAAGTTTACATTCGATTTGTTTCCGATTTATTCAAGTTTGTTTCATTCATAATTTAAATTCAAGTCAATTTGCTTCAATTTAATTTGAATTCAATTATATTTAATTTCACTTTACTTCAAATTTGAATTTAATTATTTAAAATTTTTATTCCGTTTATTCAATTCCATTTACACTACTGAATTCTATTTAATCAATTACCATCCAACTAACAACCAATGCATATCAACATTAACATCCATCCAAATTCTACACTAAATCAATTATACATTTCCAAGTCAAAATTTTAATTTCATACACTTCCAAGTTTATTGACATTTAGTTTCATTCAAATTTAATTAGTTTCCATTTACTAATTTTATATTTAATTAATTTTAAATTTAATTCATTTTACAACTTAAATTTCCTTTATATTTACACTATCAATAGATCTTCACATTTTATTATTCACAATCACACTTGTATATTATTCATTTACTTATCCTTATTAGCATTTTAAACTTTTTAAGTATTTGGTAAGTTATAGCTATGCAAATAGAATGTAGTTAAACAATATACAACTTCTTTTCATTCAATTTGAGTGTTATACCTATTAAATAAATTTCCAATTTATTATTTTCCAAATTTAGGGTTACTACTACAATTTTAAATAATAAAAAAATTTCTTTAACACTTAAATTCAATTTCACCTTTTCAATTCATAAGTTTCTAACAATTCAAGATTTACTTTAGTTTAATAATTTAAAATCATTCCTTATTAGAGAACTTAAGAATTTCAACTCCGGATTCGATTTAAACCATTTTTTTCTAAATATATATATATATATATATATATATATATATACTAATATCTTTATATCTCAAATCATACTTTTTAGAAAAATTTTAATCAGCATTGAATATATATATACTTATTTTCATTTCATACTTTAGAAATTTACAATTTTTAATCAAAACAGGGTTTAGAAAAAGCTATTAAGTGATCTCCCCCACTTGGACTCTCGAAAATAAACGTCGATGATGCGTGCACTCATCACCGAAATCATTCTCTAGTGTCAAGAGGGGAGTATAACACTTACTTCATTTGAAAATCCTTTGAAAACAATTTCTAATCGAATATACTATCATATAATACTTATATTATACATTTCAAATTTTTGTTAATAAATTTTCAAAACACCGGAATTTAAATTCTCCATCTTAATTTAAATTCATTTTAATTTTATTTTATTTACCATTTATATTCATTGTCAATTATATTTACAAGTTTCATTTCTTAAAATCATCCAATAGTCAATAGGTAGAAATATTGACTAATCAACAATAAACGATGATAATCTAATATTATCATCTCCTAACAACCAATACAATCAAAATTTATAAATTTTCAAGATAATTCTTTTATATATAGAATATAATCCAAAACAATAATATGTCAATCTGTCCTATTCGAGTGTTTAGAAATTCCTATCGATGCCTTGGCGTCCCAAGTACCAACCAGAATTCATAAATACTCAACGGAACAAATTAACACAATATAAAATCATTTTTATATCAAAATTACAAATACGCTCTCTCATATACACTCAACTCATTCATATAGTTTACCTCTATTTCAATGAGTTATTCCCCACTAGAGCCAAGGTTTATCGCTAAACCAAAGCTCTGATACCAACTGTAACGACCCGCATTTTTGACCGTTCAAGTCGACAAAACATACACACATGCCAACTCAAACAATCCAAAATACAGATAGTTATTGGGGTTAAATAAGAAAAGAAAAGAAAGAACAGAAACAACTCAGAATCTCGCAACGGAAGGAACAAGATATAATAATAAAATAACAGTTCATGAAGCTGTTAAATAAATAAATTTGATTATTATTATACATCATAAATCAGAGTTACATACATACCAGAGATAATACAATAATGCAGCGGAAAAATAATATGGTAGTAGAATACAAATGATGTAATACCAAACTCCGTCTTCGTCCTCCAAAATAGATCTTCAACCTTATCTGAAATGCTCAAGCTGACCCGAGCGTAATGAAAAGACAAAACACTCAAGTCAGGACTAAAATATCTCATGTAAGTTAAATCGAATAAGAAAATATGAGTGTGACGGCGTCAGAGATGTTTACGGGGTTTGACATCTCCTATCCAGTGTCAACGCGAGTGTAATAACTTAAGAGATGTTACGGGATTTTCCATCTCTTAAGGATCCGTTAAACTATCTACTATGTAGTACAATATGCTATTATAATATGTCTACATTAAAGTAAAAGTATTAAAATAGCGTTAAGCCATGGCCCATTCCACCCTTAATACAGTTTATATTCCCAAGAGCATATACAAGACCGTAGTTTCCCCAAAACCGGAAGTCACCAGAGGGCAATCCATATACTAAAGGTACAAACCAAAACGTAGTGGTCGCGAATAGGATAATCAGTATGACAAGGTACATGAGGCGATACCAACTAGGATACTAGTAGTTGCGTGATCCGGACTGATGTTGGGCATAGCAGCTACTACCCCAACACCGCGAAACAAAACTCCCAAAATCGAGGGGTGCACCCAAATCGAATACCCAAAAGTAATAGACATGGTAACGAAGGAGTGTGTCCGCTAGAGATGGCGATCCTCAATGGCCCGGCGCGGCTCCTGTTTTAGTCATGTCAGGGGTCATCCAAAATCGTTCTCTTTCTTCAAATCAACATGTTCACCAAAACCATCCACTTCATTCTGGATCAACACTCCGCGTATATTAGTTATTAAAGTGGTTTTCGGTATCGATAGAGAGTATGTCCATATCCGATCCCGGACTCTTCAATAACTATGTAATTATTACACCGATGGCTCTTTTACATTTCAAATCGATTCATAATTGATATCAAAATATCATATTCGCTTCAAAATCAAATCCATTTCAAATATCATCATATCTATTCAAGATGTAAGATTCCGATTCAAAAATTCATTTTCCGCCTAAATATCTCATTTCGATTTCAAAACCATTTTTCGTCTCAATATCTCATTTCGATTTCAAAATCATTTTTCGCCTCAATATCTCATTTCGATTTCAAAACCATTTTTCGTCTCAATATCTCATTTCGATTTCAAAATCATTTTTCGCCTCAATATCTCATTTTGATTTCAAAATCATTTTTCGCCTCAATTTCCACAAAACGATTCACATAAACTCGAATTCCAAAATTTAAAATTTAATCCAATTTCAAATCATCAATTCCAACTCGATTCAGCTTCTCAATAAACCATTTCAAATTATCAATTTCAAATACATATTTGAACCACAAAATAAACAATTTCACTTTCAATATAATTCGAAACTTTAAATATTTCACATTTCAAAACAGCTCATATATTTATATAAGAATATAAGATTCGCTTTAAAACCATTTCGTATTCAAATTAGAATATACTTCAAATTAAACATCCGTATTAAGTAGTTTACTTAATTTTTTGGAATAATTCCAATTCAATAAACTTAGATTAACATTCGGATTTCAAGAATTCATTTAAGTATTACATTCCAAATCAATTTCAGTTCAAATCCTATTCAAATCAATTTTATCTTCAAATTTAATTCAATAGTTTAAATTTAGTCCAATTCACAAATTTCTTTGAATTTTCAATTAAATCCCAAATTAATTAAATCTCAATTTCAAATCAATTTTCAATTCCAAACTCAACTTGAAATATCATTTCATATAAATTTTCTTAGAAATATTCAGAGTTCGATTAAAAGTCCAATCTTTTAAAACAAATCAACTTTCGAAAATTTATTTCAAAATTTTTACTTAAAATCTAAACTTCAAATAATTAAACAATTTCATTTACCAAGTTTAAATTCCAACATCTCGAGCTTCAATTCAAAATAATTCAATTCTCCATAAATTGGATTTTTTTCTTAAAATCAATTCATTTAAATAATTTCAAACAACTTTTAAAATCATTTAATTTAACCAACCCGGTGTCCGTATATAATTTTCTAACCTATGGCCAAGTGGATAATTATTTCAATTTTAATTTCAAGGATGGATATATATCATTTCAATCCAAATAGATGTCATAGGTATATCATTTCAACCTATTCCTTAATTTATTCGAAATGATTCAGTTTACAGTTTTATATGCAATAGACAATATACATGATGATAGCATGATATATCAAAATAAACAACCAATATCGACCAATAGCATCCATCACAACCAATCATCCATAAAGCCAATAACATTCACATCAGTTTTATAATTATCAATATCGAGTAATATACTGCCAATTTAAATTTAAATTTAAATTTATTTTAACGGTCAATTTAAATTGTATCAATTAATTCATATATCAATACAGATGATAATTAAACCCACCAAATAACAGCCAATAAATTTCATATCACTTCAGAATATAAATTTAACTAACAAAAGTTATTTTAGTCAATTGTGAGCGTATAAACACTCACCTTTGATTCAAAGCCCGTTAATAAGGCCCAAAATTTCACAGTCTCAGATCTGAACGAAACCTGCGCCGAAATGTCTGGAATTCAGATACGATCCTAACAAAAGAAACCGCGCGTAAAACGTTGTTCGTATGTGGAAGTTATGATGAAAATTGCGATTGAATTTCAATTTAAAATAAAATGAAAAAGAGAACACATTTTTACCTTGCCACGTCACCAACCTTCATCTCCCACTTGAGCTACAGGCATGCACGTAACTCACGAAGTCTACAAACGCGCACGCGCCTCCTCAAAGAACCCATCACGGCCGAAGAAAAATGCGACCACAACACTTGAAGCCGCCGTCCATACCCTTTGCCGCCGCCGATGCCTCGCTCCCCAGAACTCGCGACCACCGCTGCACGTGAAGGAGATGCAGCCGCCGCCTACAAGTTTAAACCCTAGACAAAAATTTCCGCCGATCCAACCATCGATTCGCGAAATAAACTGCATGGATGAAGCTCCCTCGGTCCTCTCTTCAAAACCCAGAAACAGTTTGACGATCCGACAAAGTTCGTCGTCGAGTGATGAACGACTGAAACTTCCTCGATTTTTACTGATCAGACGATGAACCAAAACGAAAAATGAACACCACCAGTGAATTATGATAGTCGAGAGCTTCAACATATTTTTTTTTTAGATTTTTCTGAGGACTTTGAAATTTATGCTTTGGATTTGATTTGAAATTGGATCTGGATCTAGAGTTTTGTTTGTCTGCCATTGAAGAGAAGAGAGTTGAGATGTATGCGCAGACAAATGAGAATTAGGGAGGCTAGGGTTTATAATAGAATATTTATAGGGAAAGGTTGGAAAGAAGAATGGATCGGATCTATTAGATATACGCGCCAACGACAAAGTGGTCCAAAAAGCCCGTTCTGACTCCGGAACGAAATTGCGTCAACCCATATATCAAAATAGATGTTTTAAAATATTTTAAACGCAATGGAAAAGGTTTCGGGTTCAAACTGCATCGTATAAAGAAGTTATGCTAAAAACAATAATTTCCAAATTGATTTCAATTGCATAAATTTCAAGGCGTTTCAAGTCCGTACGATCAAACGACAAGTCCGATTTCTACGAAAATTGAAACCTTACAATAATTCACTGTTACGGATCTGATGAAATTGGTTTCATCGAAATCCGAGACAGTTGTAAACATGGCTATTTCTACTGTTTAATTACAATATAAAATTCCCAATTTTAAATTATTAACTTTTAAATCAAATTTCAATTGTTCACAAATTTCATTTTTAATTTCACAGTAATTAACAATCTTTTACAATGCAGTTTTCCATTATAAATCCAGTATAAAAGATTACATTAGATTCAGCGTTCAATTATATTGTAATTCAAATTCAAGTTATTTAATTCCAATTGAATTCTTTTATTTCGATTTACACTTTCATTTTTGAATCAACCATTTACTTATACATTATTATCAATAGTTTATAATTCATTACTTTCATTTCTTCAGCTATCATCTTATTTAAATTCATAGTAATATTAAATTACATTCATTTACGTTGATTTCAATATTATAACTTCAATATTAAATGTAACATTTTATTTATTTCGTTGTTTACAATCAAATTCAATTCGTTTCAATTACTTGTTACACTCAAATTTAAATCTTTACTTACGTTCAATTACAAGTTAACTTCCTTATCAAATTACAGTTTCAGTTATTATCTGATTTCAATCAACTGTAATATTAAGTTACATTTATTTATATTAGTTTCAATAACATAAACTTCCACTATTAAATCTACCATTTTATTTATTCTTTGTTTACAATCATAACCAATTTGATTTACAATCAAATTCAATTCATTATTTACATTCAATACAAGTTAACATCCATATTTAATTTACAAATAAGTTATTTCAGAATTCAGTTTTGTATTTTAACTTGTAATTCATATTTAACAACACAAAATTTTATTTCCTTTAGATTTTTATCCAAAATTTTTATTTTAATTCGTATTTTTAAAGTGTTAAAAATACGGGTCGTTACACCAGTCGGCACATTTGATTTCGAGTTCGGAAAATTTGGAGATGAATAGTGATTTGGAATTTTCTATAAAAGGACAACCTTTTTCATTTTTTCAACAAAACCCTAACCCTATCTTCAGCCGCTAGTTTTATATTTCAATGGCTGAGAAATTCGATTCTTCTTCCCTTAATCCCTCTCAATCCATCGAAAATTATCAGAAACCATCAACTACAAAACTCTAGAGCACAACGAGATCTTCGAATCCAACGGGTATGATCGAAATTCGAGCTATGGATCAACGACAATTTGTATTTGAACGTTCACCGTTCGTATGCGCTTTTCGACGCAATGGTCGTGCCGAGTTTGACCGATCCTTGGCTGGAGGTGGAGCTTGTGACGAACTTCGAAGTGGTGGTGTCTGATCATCTCCTCGATGATCATAGATGCCGCGAAAATTCAGGAAGTAATGGTGGCTTTGGGTTCTTGTTCACGTTCGAAAACTGGAAGAGGGGAGAAGAGGCTCATGGCCCAGATCCTAGGGCAAGGAACGAACGGCCAGGATGGTTTGGGGAAATATAAAATAAAAATAAACTGAAATTTTTTGTATTATAAATTCGTGTAATGTTTAAAATATCGTAACTTTGTCATACGAGGTCGAAAACTGACGAAACTTTTTGCGTTGGAACCGTATTGACGAGCTCTTCGCAATGGAGCTGGTTTGGAGTCAGTGAAAATTTTGAGTAAAATTAAACGTGCGTTTAATTTTATTTGAAATAAAATACCGCAACCGTTATTGAAAGCAAGGTGAGAACTTCTCACTCAATCGGATATTTGTTTCGATTTAAATTTTAAATAGTTAGATTTAAATTTGCTTGATTGTGTGAATTGGATGATAATTGTTATCTATTGTGTTAAATAGACCATATACGCCGTATATTAAGCGGAGGTTATTTATTAAAAACATATACCGCGATAATTCCACCGTGAAGTGGAATTGGTATTATATATGTATTTGGAGTTGATTTCCCGCATTATATAGCGGATGAGACCCTATTGCGCCGCATAATAGCGGATAATATTTATAAATCCCATATACCGCAATATTCCATATCGAAGTGGAATTGGTATTGTGCTAACATCTGTGGATGCAGGGAAACAGGTTGGAGGGATCCAACTGGATTCCTCAAACATTTGAATTTATTTCAATGTTGTGTGTTGATTTATTTATAATCGCCATGTAATTATATTGTGATTGAAATTGTTGACGGTAATAATTTAGCGGAATATATTTTTGGTATCGCTGGATACCGAAAATAAATAAAAATTGGATTTTCGAAATTTAAGTTTGAAATTTATCGAAAAATTTAATTTTGATAATTGTATAAATTTAAAAGGAGTTTTAAAAGATAAAAGTCTTATTTTTGAACTGTATTGAATTAAATTTCAAATATGGAAAAAAAGGCTTAATAAATGGATTTCGAAAATATTATTTATAAGTGAGAATTTATTTAAAATTTGGATTTTTAAATAGATTTGAAGAGATAAAGAAATTTATTTTAAAAAGGAAATGACTTTGGAAATTTATCTGATTTAAATTAATCAGATAATTAAAGTAATCCTATTTGTGGATGTTTGGATTATATTGGATGTTGAATTGTTTGACATCTCTGATATGTGATGCGTTGTGATATATCCTGTTCTGTGTGTGATTTGTGATCTATTTATCTGTGATATATATATATATATATCTGTGATCTGTGAATGAAAGATAAGCGTTATAGTTTATACCGCTTATCAAATTATATTGTTATATTTGATCTGTGATGGTTGAACATTATCGCACTATTGTGTTAAACCGTGGACTACACAATACACACACAAATGTGGATTTCACGTGGAAATCGGTTAAGTCACAGATTTTTATCAATTTTGAAAATTGAATTTTTGAATCCAAAATAGTTTTGGAATTGGAATTGGAAGCTTTTGAAAATGAGTTTCAAAAATAAGGGTTATTTTAAATAACTTAATAAAAATTGGAATTTAAATCATTTGATTTAAATTTTGAATTCAATACTTAAAATTGAATTCGATGATTTGGGAATTTTGGTTTAAAAGATTTTTTAAGTATAAAAGGTGTTTATATGGGTTTTTAACCATTTAAAATATGGTTTTGGAAATTTAAATTTAAATTCAAGTTTTATACTTGAATGGCTTTAACTTGTATAATTGTAACCAGTTTTTCCCAAAACGAAAACTATCTGTTTTCAAATATAATAGCTTTCATAAAAAGGAAAGATTTCCAATTTGTATTGAAAACATTTCAAGTTGAAATGAAATTGTAAATAGTTTGAGAAAAACTATGAATTAACCTTTGTAAAGATGATTAAGTTTTATTTTGAAATCAAAGAAGATTTTAAAAGGGTGTATCTTTTATATTATAAAATACTTGAATTGTGAATAGTTTTGAAAGCTATAAATTAAATCTGATTTAAAGATTTAATGGGTTAATCAAATTGAAATGGAAATTGATTTGGAAATCTGTGAATGAATCTTTGTGAAACTGGGTAAACTTTGTGAAGTAAATCTTTTGTTTAAAGTTTTGAATGGTAATTTGTTTAAACCATTTAAAGGAAAGGATTTGGGTAATAAGTTGTGACTTAATTGAAATCCCTATATCCATATGTTTTAAATATTGTGCTCACTATTCGGGTTAGCCGGGAAAAGACCTTTGTGTCATATAACCGATACCGAATTAGTGATACGACGATATGGATCGTATTGAAGACCGGTGGTGAAGATCGGGTATTTGTGAAAACGATAGGATGGCCTATCGATTGTCTCTGCACCGTTAGCTACGGTATAGAGATTTCCTTTGTGATGGTAAGTTCGATCGGGATTGTGAATACCCGGATTGCAAGGGCTTCTTCGGAAGTGCCTTCGGTTCTGTTCGAACCCGGAACAGACTTGTATGGTTACATGTCTGACACTACATTTTGAGATATAAAGCTGACATCGGCAGTAGGAAGTTCCTTAGCCTGACCATTTGTTGGAAATCCATCTTCCAATATGAACCTTGTACGGTTTTAGTTGTAGAACCCGCCATTTAACATGGCAGCTATAACAGGCATAATATAATGGTACCTATGCTGACTAAGATTAATATTGTATTTTCGAAATGATTTTTGTACACTATGCACTAGAAATAATATCAAAAGAGTTTTTCTTGCGTAGTAAGCATATTTGACTATCATAAGAAGAAATCTCCTCCAAGTCTGCGATTGCATTGTGTGTGTGGTGGGAGGTCTTATGGTAGTTTCATTTTCCAAAAGCATTGTGGATATTTTCCACTTTCTTTATTGTTGTTGTTTTAAAGATAATAACTGTTTTAAGTTCTCACACCATTCACCATGACTGACCTGGAGTTTATTGTTTCCTTCCTAAACTCTGGGTGCCCACCAATTTCTACACGGGCAGTCTAGAGTCAGGTTATCAGGTCATTCTGGATTCAGGAGATGCTGTGGAGCTCTGTGGTGAGCTGGATGGCGAGACGTAGCACTTGTATATGATATTATTTATTCCGCTGTATATTCTGTATGAGGACAAGTTTATATAACTGTCCATTTATGTATGGTGTTGTATATTGTTGTTGCACACTCTGATGATGATGTAATGTATAAAATGATATAGTTCTTTGATTTAAAGATTATTCATTTATCTATTATATGTTATTCCGCTACGATATGTGAGATTCTGATATTGTTTTTTTGTTTTTCTGTTGTTCTTCTTTCTTTTTCTTCTGTCTTCTTCTACCTCTTCTTTTTCTCCATAACAATTCGGTTTTCCGACATTCGATTGCTCGGTAGTTGATACAGTGGACGTATTAATGTCGATTTTCAAGCATCGAAAAATCGCGTTCATTACATTTTTTGTGGCTTACAAACCCACAACAAGTAGCTTACAAACCTACGACAAGTGGCTTACAAACCCACGAACATCCTGGTTTTGTACAAGTTCTCGAGTCCTGATGTGATGAGATATTCTGTAGGAAGAAGCTTGCAAAACTACTTCAAAATGATTTTCAAAACTGCTTTTCAAAATGTTTTAGCCTTAAAAATTATCTTTTCAAATGATTTTCAAAAAGATGTTTTAGCCTTAAAATATTCTTTGATTTTGTTTTTAAATAAACTCTTGTTTTAAACTTTGTTTGTTTTAAACTATCTTTAATAATAAATTTAATATTTATACTTAGATTTATATATAAAATTACAGTAAAATTATATATATATTATTCTCTATATTTACTTATGTATTTTAACTATAGTTAAGTATATTTATAAAGTTTAAAATAGTTTTAATATAAGATAGAAGTAATTTTCAAAGAAAAACAAATCACCAAAATTTCCTTTGGGATGTCGACATACCCAAGATACCCATGTCGACATAGTGGCAGTTGGTTTCAAAAATTTGAATTTCAAAAGAAGTTTCTATTCGCCATAACCTTTCACGAATAGACATGGATGTTGTTCTTCTATAAATAGGGGATGTTTTCAACGAATTTTAAATAATTTTTTCTGGTTTTCACTCCTCTTCTTCTTCCACATTTCTTTATATATATTCTTACCATTACTCTGGCGAAATCACCATTGAATTTAACTAGATCATTTCTGGTTTGATTCTCTATCACTATCTCAACAAGATCCCAGTGCTATTCAGAGTTATAGGCTTCTTTGTAATCAATCAAGTGAGAAAAGGTGTGATTGTAGCCTTGGAAATCAATCAAGTGAGAAAAGGTGTGATTGTAGCCTAGGAAATCAATTGGGTGAACTTGTTGCTCGAGAAATCAAGTATCTCTACCCAGAGGATTGTGAATCTGGAGTGATGTACCTCGTGGCCTTGAAATCGAGGGTTGTAATTGTAAAGATTGTTTTTGAAAGGAAATTCATACTTGTGTGCGGGACTGGATGTAGGGTAACTTCGAACCAGTATAAAATCCAATGTGTTCCTTCTTTACTGCTTTTACTTTATATTTGCATCTGTGTTTGAATCTGTGATCATATCTTTGTCTAAATTTTGCATACATTTGTGTTCAAATTAATATAAACTCGCAAAGAATTAGTAATTCCTTAAAACACTATTCACCCCCCCTATAGTGTTTATACTAGCCTTAAGATCCATAATCCGCATTTCTCACAGAATACACATTAAACTACTTGAAATGAAACACTACTTAAGAGAGGAACTATCTCCTTCGTTATAGAAGGTTAGTATCATCGTAATTAGTAGTTAACTTAAATTCAAAATATTTTGACAGAGAAAATCAGTTAATCGATAAATGTTATCGAATTGAACCAAGTAACTATGGATGTTAATAGAGTTTTTGACCTTAGAGTAAACTCTAGGTAATGGTACAGTGATGACGAAAAGAAAACGTGCACGAAATACCATTACTATGTGATGCTTAATAAAGATTATATGACAAAGTGATCTAGAAGTGATTAAATTTGTTATTAATATTGTGCTTTAACAAAGTCCATACGAGCTTCCATAATTAAATTGTTTAAATGTTGATGGAGGGTAGAGTTCACGTCGGAGAATCAACACAACCTATTGTTAGTTAATTTAGGAGTTTGATCAGTGTAAAATTAATCTATAAATGTTATAAATCAATAATAAAAATAACAAAATGTTGTATTACACTTTTACTACATTTTACTTATTTATTTAAAGCCCAAAAATTAAGTACAAAAGTTATATATTGATTTAGTTAAGAAACGGGCTTAAATAAGTTAATTAAACAATTGATTTAATTGTTAAATCAATTAGTCCCAAAGTCTTGAAACCTAGACGCAAGGGCCCAATCCATTGGTTGAAAGGAAGGGGGTTGGAGACTTGGTCTTTGAAAGGGGTTGGATATTTGTGATCTAATTGACTACAAATAGCCACCACATTCATTCTTTCTTAACACTGAAATAAACCTTAATCCTAAACTCCATTGATGAACATTATAGAGTTAAGGGTGTGCCTTAAGGGAAATTATATAATTTGTTATATAAACTTAACTATGTAAATAGCCTTGTTTGTAATAAAGTATGCTTTCGGTTTTATTTTCTGTTATACGTGTTGTTATATAGTTTTAAATAATGAATTAATTGTATTAAACATATATAAGTAGAAAATCCTTAGAAGAAGTGGTTTATCAATTGTTGTTATGAATGTGTTCATAAGCATAAGTATTGAATTGGTATATACAAAACACTAGTTCCTTATATGTTCTTAGTCAAGATATATTGAGAGAAGGATATTGGTACATTCGTTAAGACTAGTGTACGTAGCGCTCTCTATATAATGGATAATAATTTACTGATGACCATTAAGAAACCAAAGAGATATGTGCTTGTTTGGAACAATCACAGAACAACTCGATTGGTTAATGCAACTAAGTCAAAATAAGAGATTTCATGGTAACGACGTATAATAGTCTTCTAAATAATGGCTGCTGTCGATCTTTAATAGCTAGGGGGTGTGAAGCTTCGCTAATTGAGGATAACTAGCCGCTCGATGATTAAGGAGCTCCGAGTGAAGCAAGCCCGACAAGAAAGAAAAACTCTTTAAGGTGAGTTTAGGAGTGATGGGAAAAGCCTTGGCCTAGTCGGATGTATACTTTGATTATGGTTAAATACCTGGCGTAATGACCTTGTTACAACCATAGTTGGGTATATATTAAACTACTTGAAGTGAGATACTGCCCAAGAGAGGATTCGTCTTTTTCATTGTAGAAGGTTAGTGTCACCGTAATTGGTATTCGACTTAAAGTCAAAATCTCAGTAAATTGGTTATAGAGAAATATTATTAGATTGAGTAAAGGATTTTAAGTGGTTTACGCAATTAAATACGAATATTAATAGAGTTTTTAATCTTAGACCAAACTCTATATATCCAAGTGATACATGATTATGAAAAGAATATGTGTACAAAATGTCGTTATTGGACGAGCTTATTATATTTTAGAAATTGGATTTTGCCTAAATGATCTGTAAGCGTTGAGCTTATGTCCGATGCTGTTTCAACAAAGTCTATACATGCTTTAGTATTTAAATTATTTAAATATTGACCGAGGACTAAATTCACACTAGAGGGTCAACACAATCTCGTTGTTAGGTATTTTCAAAATTTTCCAATGTTATAATTAATTATAAATATTAGAAATTAATAATATTTAATAAAAATATTATACTAATATTTTATGGCATTTTTAATGATTTATTTGAAGCTTAAAATGGATTAAAACGATGTATAAATGTTTTACATTGGTTCGATCGAAAATGGAGCTTAAATAAAATAATTATATAATTTATTCAGGAGGAGTCAAGGCAATTTTTGACCAGTTCTACGTCAAAGGGAGGCCGACCATAATTTGAATGGGGCTTGGGAGACCTAGTCATCTAGAATAGTGTAGATATTTTGATATCTAGAGGTCTATAAATATATAGCCTCCATTCACCCTCTCTTTACACTTTATCAATACATCTTTAGCCCCCTTTACCATTGGCAAAGCCAACATGACAACATTGCAAATAGTAACCATGGAGAAAAAGAAAGATTAAAGGAGGAAACAACCAACAGACAACATGTTTGATTGTTAGTTATATTTCAACGGTGAAAGGTATTAGTTCTGATTTAGTATATACTCATATATACATAAACATATACATATACATATACATATACATGTATATGTATATATACATGTGTGTGCGCGCGCTTGTTCATCCTTGCTTATATCACCCATGTTTATTTCGACCATTAAAAATTCTTAAAATATCCTTTTAATGATAAATAATTGATTATGAGTATTAACACACACACACACATGTGTGTGTGTGTGCGCGCGCGCGCACGCGCGCGCACGCGCGCGCACGTGTATAATATATTTCTTTGGGCAATTAATAAAAAGGTATAATTCAAGATCTCATATTATATTTTATATACAATAAATATGTAATCATCAAAACTAGTTTATAATTAAATATATATATATATATATTATTTCATTTTATATTTTTAAATATTTTTTTTGTTTCGTTATAAAATTAAAAAAAATCATATATACTATATGTAGATTCCTATATGAAAATCTTTTATTTCAATATGCTTATAGTTGGAAAAATAAAAAGATAAATTTTTATTTTTGTTTAAAAGGGCAAAGGAATTTTAAAATTTAAATATTTGAATTTTTTTCTTAACTTAAAATTTGGTTGGGTGTATAATTACATATTATACATACACACACACATATAATTTACAACGGCTGCATATAGATATTATTAGATATTTATATTGAATTGGTTATATTTATTTAAATTTCAAAATTAGAATTATAAAAAAAATTCTAATTATAGATGAATGATACACATAATAATAGAATACTTAAATATAAAATATTACGTATATAAGCTTATTTTTGTCACAATGATCTATATTTTAAATAACTTTATTATATATGTACATTTATATATTATATATTAATTTAATATTATGGATGAATAAAAAATATATAATTAATATTAGTGTAGATATAAAATTAAATATTTGATGCGCCTATATATATTACTTGACATTAATATCGAGACATATATATTAGCACTTTCACATTTTTTGACTATGGGACACAATAGTTAATTTTCCCATTGTACCTATATATGTAGCTTATGCTTAGTATTGTTATTATATTCGTGTTTTGAATATAAACATCCCAAAATATTAAATCTTAAACTAAAATAAAAGCAATAAATTAGATTTTAAATTAGATTTAAATAATAAAATATTATTATTGAACATTAACAAACAAATAAATATTATAAATTATTTAAAATATTACACATTTTTTACAAATAAATGAAAATTTTGATTTAGTATAAATAAATTTTATTCACATAAGCACAAATAAGATCTTATGAAAATTAATAAAAGGAATTTTTTTCAAAATTCACCTTTTAACCCCGTTGTCAATGCACCTGATCAAGTAGAACTCACTCATTTTAGGTGCACGGCTTCAGTGCCTCAACAACTATAACTCACTCACTTACACACTTACTTACATACATACCAATACCATGTCATAAAAAATCATGTCATTCGAACCTAACAGGACTAAGAGAAAGATAATTCCATTGTAAATTCCAAAAAAAACATATAATAGAAATAAAGTAAAGCCTTTTATAATTTCACTAAAGGCAAATAGCATTCTAGCTTTCAACATAGTAACCTAAATTCTACTTAAAAGTCACGTGAACAAAACTTAAAGCTTGAGGAGGCACCAAAGTGTGGAGCATCAACGTACCCAAACAAAAGCATCAATTGAAAAGCTTAAGAAAAACAAACATGCATCACCATCATACTAGCATCCCTGGTTAATGATAAAGCTAGGGGTATGCCCTAGGGGTAATTATGTAATTTGTTACATGAATCCAATCGATAACCAATCTTGTTCGAAATGAAAGGTGTTTCCTTTCTGTTATATACTTGTTATAAAATGTTATAAATAAATAATTAGTTGATTTAAGTGTATATGTCAGAAAGTCCATAAATGATGTGTTTGTGATAGCAGTTGCAAATAGTTGTAACCATGAATATTATATCACAATACGATATGCACATCATTTTAAATATTCCTAATCAAGATATATCGAAACCGGATATCGACGCATCCATTGAGACTAGAGTACGCAACGCTCTCCAAATGTTTGACTAAACACTATCATGGTTGTTGGGGGCACCAAGGGGTTGCATATTCATAGTTATTGGATAACCATGGAATGTCACAATCGATAGTTTTCCATTGGTTAATATAACTAAGGTCAAACAAAAAATACCAAAGTGACTAATTCATATATTTTTCCCGACGTGAGAATACCGTCGATCTTTGATATGAAAGCTCCACCTTAATTATAGTTAAATCATGGCACGGTGACCATCGAACGACTATAGTTGGGTTAACTAGAAGTATTAGAAATGAAACACTACTCAAGAGAAGATTCGTCTCATCACTTATATGGGTTAGTTTCACAATCAACTGAAGTCAACTCAAAGTCAAAATATCTTGCCAGAGGACTTCGTGTTTGGACTATAAAGTTGAATATGGATGATATTGGAATTTAGACCATTACCAAATTCCATTAGTCCAAAGTGATACAGTTTTGACAAAAAAGGGTATAAATGATCGTCACGATTAGGTACCTCTTATAATAAGTAAACTTGGATTTCACCTAAAAGATGTGTAAACGATAAATTCAGCCTAAATGTCACACCACTAGCTACGGTTTCTTATAAACCCTTTCCTTTCTATAAGGTGTGTACTTAAGAGTAGTACACAAGGTAAAAATTAATATCATCCAAAGAATAGTTTACAAAATCATACAAGACAAGGGTTGATAAGAAATCCTATCATGTCCTAGGCTAAGGAGTTGGCGGGTTGTGTGAGTCGAAAGACAACATGTAATAACCGTACGTAAGGGATATTGTGTGAATCACACCAAAAGAAGTTTGGGAACGACAGTCACTGGATGACTCATTTATGTTGTGAACATAAATATTGTGAACTAACATGAAATCAGGTTTATATAAGGCAATTCATAAAATGTTTATGAATGCCCGTTCCATTGCACCGAGAAACAACTATTGTTTCAAGAAATACCAGCTCATAGCGAAGGAATTTCTTTGATAGATTATTGGTAGTAAAATGGATATGGATACGATCCAGGGTTAAAACTGATTGCAAGGGATGAAATGAAATTAGCCGAACCTAAATGAACAGAACACATTAGAATGTCCAATGAGTATCTTGCACATTAAAGAGAAATATGAGTTTCTTGTTAATGTCAAGAATAAATAATCCTCGATTGTTTAATTAAACCATTAAGAGTATTGAATCTATGATATGGTACGATGCACAAATCCGAAACAGATTCCAAGTACGTTATCAAAATATGATTTTGATAGTTGTATCTTAAGAGGTTTGATCCATCGGTCACAAATGTGTCTTTAAGAGAAAGACAAATGCAGCTGGAATATAATGAGCCATATTGATAAGAATAACATCATGAATTTTAATTCTTGAAATTAGCATAACAGTTTCTCCATCCGATATGCTCAAATTGATTTGGATTTATTCGCAAAATTATCGCCTAGTATGACTTTGTGTTTTGGTACATATGTATTGTAACAGAAAATTCTAAACAAAGATTAAGACTAGACTATTTGCACATAACAACCAAAGTGTCTCAAAGTCAGTGAGAGCGATATTGAGTTTCTAGGCTTTACATATGATCAAGAATCGATACGAAATTATCGTTTGACAAGCATCAAAATTGAATAAGTATTTAGATAATAATACTTAATAGTTTGATTACAGTCAAAATGCAGAGGAAGGATATGTTTATAAGAAAGAACGTTAGAGGTACATTTTTATTTATAACCATAAGAAAACAACATGCTGTTGATTGCTAACGATGTACTTGCTTTAAAATAAGCTTTTAGTTTTTTTAACACTCGAAGTTGGACTTGCAAATGATGTCATTTATATCGAGTATAAAGGCATTGGGAATATCCTAGACAACATGTAGAAACACCTTATTAAATTGTTTAATAAGAAACATATAAGACAGATTCCTTCTGCATTGGCAATAGGAATTAGCATACATGTTATATTGTCTACAATACCTTGATTTTTTTATGTATTTGATACATGAAGAAAATGTCAAATCCAAATTAAGGTCACTAAATGATAGTTTAGAATGTCCTTGTGTATTTACAAACTATAGGAGAAATGTTTATAAAAACAATGAAGTCCTTATGAAGGAGTATTCAGAATCAGTCTTCATATGTGATTTTGAGTATGGTATATCAATATAAAATTCATAGTCAAAGCTTGGTTAAGAAGCTTTTGAGTTGAAAATGTTCCAAATGAGAGATTGTGTAAAGACCCACTATTTTGGACCATTCAAATCGACAATAATCCACACATGTCCGACTTGAATAATTCAAAATAACAGATTGTAATAAAATTTGGAGCAAATAAAATCAAACACAGAATCACAGACACAGAATATCAGAATAACTCGCAGCGGGAATAAAATACCATAGTAGTTCATGAAGCTACTATATACAAACTCTCAAAAACATATACAAAATGTTATAGTTTAAAAATGGATACAATAGATGTTAGGATACATAAATCAATAATACAGAGACAATACCGAATAGTGAATAACTGGATTAGAAGATAAGAAATAACAGATGGACAGATAAGCTCCAGCAAATCTCTAGCTCCAGAAGATAAATTCCAAAGCTGTGATTCTCAGGCTGACCCGAGCGTAAAGCAAAACACAAAACACTCGAGTCAGGACATATATACTTATACAATGTAAACCAACTCAAGTGAACTATAATAGCAATGCATAATAACTTAGAGGATGCTTGGGATCGCCCATCCTTTAAGGATCCATAAAACCATTAATTAAATAGTAATATCAATATCACAAAAATGTCCATATCGAAGTAAACCATGCAACTAACAGTGTTAATGTGCATCACAACCATCATCAGGAAATCAAATGATATACAGAGAAGTATACCCGTGGTTATAGTATTTCAAAATAATATTTTATATTTCAAGAATTTAATATCATTTCAAATCCAAATCTTTATCAAAATAAAGATTAAATCATTTACAAACCATCTCAATATATTACAATATCATATCCTTTCAAAACTTCCTTTCAAATCATTATTTGAATTCAAATTCAATTATCAAATTTAATACCCTTTAAAATTCCAAAATATCATTCATTTATTATCTTATCAAAATCACCCTTTAAAATAGTTTTCCATTTAAATTAATTCATTTAACCATTTAAAGTGAAGTTATTACTCTTTCAAGTCAAGTATTCAATTTCCAAAGTTTCAAATCATTCTGAGTTCATTTACTAGGTCAAAATCCATAAACATTGAAAATTTCAGCCTTTCACAGCATTTAGAAGAAGCTGTTATAAGTTATATTTGAAAACATTTATTTCAGCAAAGACAACACTTTAAAACTGCTATTATATCTCATTTTAGTTGAAATTTAGTTTAAAACAGCAAAGACAGCATTTCCAGAAATTATGTAATAGCTCAGGTTCAAAAACAAGGGTTTTTCTTAATTTCAGCAAAGACAGCAGGCAGCTACAACAGTTTACAGAACTGCTGTAATAGCCCTTTATTAAGTTCTTTAGCCTTTACATTTACTACAGCAACTACAGCATTTCAGAAATGCTGTAATAGCCTCTTTTTACTAAGTTTTAGTTCAATTCTTAAATCATAGCATTTCTGAATGCTATTAAAAGTCATTTCCAGATTTTAGTGTATTTCCAGCAAATAATAAAATTCATTTTAAACCCTTTTACATTATAAAAATCATGTTTAACATTTAAAAATGTTTATATAATATATCATTTAACACATGATTTTTATTAAATAAATCCGTTATAGTTAAATCAAATTTCAATGAATTATTTAACAAATTCAAGTGTAAATTTCTTTTCTTCACATTTTTAAATAAATAAACTTAACACTTAAATTTTATTTCCATTCTCCAATAAATTTAAAATTTCCATTTCCATTTTTATTTTCATTTTTATTTATGACTTATTTTCTCATTTTAACCAAAATTCCAAAATTTTCTAACTTAAGTTATAATTTCAAAAATTCCATTTCTATTCATTTTCAACATTTTTAACTTATAGAAAATTCCTAATTTCACTATTTAAACTTATAAAAATTCAATTTAAATCAAATTTTCATATTTTGACACTTTAAAAAAATTATTTAAACAATTTTCAAAACCTTAAAAATAACCACGGGTCTGTATATAGTTTTCTAGCCTAATTCAAGTGATACGGATAATATATCATTTCAATCCATAATATACAAAAAATCCGGGTTTTATCATTTCAAACCCACAATCCCAAGTGAAATAAATAATTTGAAAATCACCCAGGCTTATCATTTCAGCCTGTAATGATTTTCCCCTATTCTAAAGTCCATTTGGGTATGTATCATTTCGACCCACAGTGATTCTAATCTACAGGGAACTTGCAGTGTGATTAACAGATAAAAATGAACAATTAACAATATATAACAGTAACAGATGAGATGACAGGTAAATTATCAGGTTTAACATTATATAAATAATAATCACAGGCAGTTATAACATATCATAATATTCTACACATTCAGTTGTTGTTGTTTCACATTAGTATAAGTATAAAATGTCGTGTGAGATTTACTCACCTCTTTTGCTGGAGATGCAAGTTCAAATGACAACACACAAACCAGAACACAATGACAAAGCTATGAACTTGAGTGGAGAGCGAGATCCAAGTTATAGATCTTGTGTTACAACCCAAAACAAAACCAAAATAATAGTTAAAAGTCAATACGATTGAATTTGAATAACTTTGAAACAAAAAGCAGTTTGAATACGAAACTTTTTGCCTTGCTTTCTCTACTTGTTTACATGGCCTAGGGGATCAATTAGGTAAGGCTTGGGTATGGTTTGGATTAGGTATGGGTCTGGAAAAGGTACGGCTACAAGGCTAAACAAGTGTGGAAGTTACAACTAGAGAAGGTGAAGGGGTTTCTAGGCAAACTAGTGGAGATTTGGTCAAACTTTAGGCTCGGCCATGGGTGGTTAGGCTCAGCCAAAGGGTGTACAACTTAGGTCAGAGGCTGGAGTGGTGAGGTAGGGTCTGGAAAAGATGGTGGTGGTGGCCAAAGGTGGTGGTGGTGGTGGAAAATGGAGTGGTGATCAAGGGGGTGCTCGGCTATGGTTGTTTTAAGGTGATTTTGCAACATTTGGTGATGGTAGCTTCAAGGTGGCTCATGGCCTGGTCAAGTCAGAGGGAAAGGATGGTGGAGTGGCCATGAATAGTGGTGGCGTTGGTCAGAGGAGGTGGTGGAGGAGTATGGCCATGCAATGCATGAAGATTTCAAGGCAATTTACAAAAGAAAATCAATAAAAGAAGGTGAAAAAGAATAGAAAAGAGGAAGACATTACCATTCTTTTTCTTCAGATCTGAAAACATACGTGAATGAGGAATGAGAAAGTGATGTTTTCACGTGAATTGCATAAAGAAAGTCACGGCTAAAGGAGTAATGGAGAGGTTATGGCAAGTGAAAGGACTTTAGGAGGTGAAAAGACTTAAGTTTCCAAGCTTTTAAAACCTTTCATATTTCCTTTTCTTTAATTCAATTTAAAACAAAATAAAATCAGTAATTTACTTTTAAAACTGAAACAAAGTAATATAAAATAGAATTAAATAATTAATTTTAAAGAAAATAGAAAAAGAATTAAAGAAATTGCTTAAAAATTGGAAACATGGTTCAAAAACTACAAATAAATTATCACTAGCCTTAGAAAAATTTCTACTTCACTCTTAAAACAAATAAAAGTCACATGAATAAGATAAATGAGGAACAAAACAAAGTGATAATGAGAAAAAAATAAGATCTTAAGGAAATAGAAAAATAAATAAAGAATTTCTTTAATTAATTGAACTAGGAATTAAAATTTGTAAACAAAATTACAACTGACACTGGAAAATGTCAATTACTCTTTTAAAAAGGTTTTTAAAACCAAAATATATACATAACATGTTATTTTACCCATATAAATATAAATTAGAAGATTACATGACCAAATAATATATTATTTATAAACTTTAAAATAAACAATTTTGTTAAATACAACAAATTACACTCAATAGTTAAAAAGGCATAACTTTCACAATATAAATCGGATTTCAACGAAAAGAAAACCAGTATTCTTAAATTTTATTTACTTTCATAATAAAAGATAAAATTCAAATTTTCAAACTTTTAAATTTAAATTTAAAAGTCAAAATTTGACCATATTGACCAAAATTCACAGTTCTGGAAAATACTCTATTTATTTATGTTTGGAATTATAATTCACATACAAATCAAAATTTATATTTAAAATAACAAAAATTATCCATTTTAATAAATAAAATAAAGTTTATAAATCAGGAAATTCAATTTAAAATAATTAAAATACACAATTAAAATAATCACAAAATACAGGGTTGTTACACTCTCCCCCACTCAAATCTTTTCGTCCTCGAAAAGGAATGAGGTACGGAAAACACAGAAAAAAAATAGAATGGAATAGGATTAAGACAAGATGACAAGAAGATTAAAATTATACCTGATAACTGTTGTTACAGGTAAGTTTAACAAGGTGGAGAATAGGAATAGCTAGAAGGGAAAATAGGACGAAAGACAAGGATGAGCCATTAATTAAAATTGTTGGTTATGGAGGTAAAAATATTTAAAGCACTTTAAAATCCTTTAGAAAGGAAATAACTGATCAAAGTATCCTTTATATAATATTTTATCAAAATACTTTTATAACTCGATGTTTTAACAAGTTTATCCTCGTTCCTACAGACTCTGGCAGTGCGTTGATCAGACGCAAAGCTAGAATTTTCTACGCACTTAGTAGACCTGTTTCAACACCCAGTGAAAATACTGGAAAACTTTTAAAAACAGATATGGAAAGTACAATCCAAAAAAAAACATGTCGATCATGGATCGTGGATACACAATGGTTACGCCTGGATCCCCCAGGAAACATCCATACCCTTAGGCCACCCCCCAACCTTGCGATTACGCCATGAAGACTGGTAGTACTGCAGATACACAATGGTTTCGCCTGGATCTCCCAGGAAACATCCGTACCCTAGGCTCTTGTAGCCCCTGCTGATTACGCTACCAAGCAACCCAATAGATCGTAGATACACAATGGTTACGCCTGGATCTCCCAAGAAACATCCGTACCCGTAGGCCGCCCCCCCAACCCTGCGATTACGCTATGAAGTCGCGCTCGTAAGACCATGAAGATTTGCCATGGAATTCGATGGAAACTCGAGTATCATATCTGGAAAACCAAAAATCAGAGAAATATCGATAGAATGAATCCACAATGTGGCCACAAAGCGGATATCAAGTAGAAGGCACTTTCCATATCTTTACTTCGAAAATATGTATCATATAGTACCTTTTCAAATCACTTTCAAATATCATACTTATATAAAGTCCATTATATATAAGATTTCATTTTCAAATCAAATACTTTCCAAAATCAATAGTATATCAAATCACACTTATATAGACTCCAATTATATAAGATTTCACTTTTCAAATTGAGTACCTTTTCAAATCCATAGTTTTCGAATCAATATCATACTTATACAAACCAAATTTTATATAAGTTCGATAACTTCCAAATCAAGTATTTAGTAACACAAGGTTCTCAATTTCAATTTGTTTCAATATCAGTACAGTTTCCAAAATCATAAGTTTAGAAAATAATCCAAATTTCTAAATCAACAAAATTTAAGTCAACCAATTCATTTCCAAAATCAATGGTTTTCAAAATCATCTTATACTTACATAAGGTCCATCCTATATAAGGATCAAAATTTTTCAAAAAAATAAATTTCGCTGCATGAAGAGCCATATGGAATTGAACATCATTGCTTACTAAAAGATTTTTAATTTAGAATAGTTTTGTAAAAAAAAAAATAGTTTGTAGAATAGTTTTGTAAATAAAATGGTTTGTAAAATAGTTTGTATGTAAAATAGAATAAAACAGTTTGTTTGAGAAGAATAAAAGAAAAATAGTTTTGGAAAAATGGTTTTAAATTGATAGTAGTTTTTCATAAAAGAAAGAATTCCAATTAAATTACAAAGATATCCAACCCTACAACTTGCAATTTCAGCGTCAAGTATATCAATGATATTAGAATATAAGATGTACATATGTCATCATTTCGCAAGGTCACATTCGACCGCTCGCTCGATCACACAAGTTCGCTTTCGAACTAGTATTGTCCATTCGACTTCCCTAATGCGGATTTCGATATGGTTTCTCGACTAGAAACCATCAGTCTCCTGGCATAGCCATATACTATGATAGAGAATTCTAGAATCAAGCCCAAAATCCATATTAAATATTCGCCATCAAGAATCAAATGAAAAATCCTAACACGAAATGATGTAATTCACCTCGAACTTATGTACTCAAACTTGGACCAATTTAATTATGCGAATAAAACATCATACGTACAACTTATGTATCTATTCCAACTTTTTAAATATATAGTTTCATAAAGATGTTACTAAGTTAAACATTTAAACTAAATTTTATTCAAAATATTTTGAAGACCAAATTCTTTTCAAAACATTTCAAATCTAAATTTCATATTAGAAAATTTCAAAATAGCCTTATTCATTTACTTAACAAAACAGTTTCAACTTATTTAAATCATATTACTACATACTTTAACATACATACCAAACTTATATACTTAATACTTTTCAAAATTTCTTAGCTTTGAAAAGTTAACCTTGATTTGGAAGTGCTCGAACCTTCAAAATAGTCGAAGAAATCATATTTCAATCCAAGAGTTGGAAATCACAATTAAATCAGTAAATCAATTCCAAAAATAGGGTTATATCAAATCAAATCCAAAACTCAAGGACTGAACACCGACTCATTTCAAATTGTTCAAATATATATACATATATCTTTCGAATATCACATCACACTTCGGAATTTGAAATCAAAATTGGTTTCACAAATCAATCGCATAGCAAAGCTACCGAAGTGGCCTCTCCCCCACTCTGAAACTCGAAAATCCATGTCGATGATGCATGCATTCATCACCGAAATTATTTTCTAGCGACATAAATGAGTTCTGGACTTCTATTTTCTCAACTTCTTTTGAAATTTCTTCGAAATCATTTGAAACTCATTAAAATCATTTGAAACATTTCATATTCGGAAAATACTTTCAAATCATATCATTTATTATTCAAAATCTTAAAACCAGTTTCAAAAATGCCGGAGTACAATCACTCAAATTCAGATTCAAAACCTTCAGTTATAAATTATTTTATATGAAACCATTTCTTATATAACTTTCAAAATTTCAAATCCTTTCGAACTTCAAATTTTCATTTTAAAAAGGTATATAATCATTATCGAAAACATTTCATCCTTATATATAAAATATGGTCATCCTTATCAAAATAACAACTACGATGAATACAAAAATTTCAAAAGACAATCAACCACAAATTTTCCAATGGATGATTCAAGGATGGATTTCAAAACAAAACAGAGATTCAAATTTGGAGGAACTCTAATCAATTAGAATTCTGATTCAAAGATAAGCTCAAACGAAGATAAGATAATTAAATTACTAAATAGAAGATGGATAAGCCCATATAAATCGCGGACGACCTTAACAGGATCAACCGTGACTTCAGAAATATAATCGATGCGAAAATCTAAGGCAAATCGACCTTCGATCGCCAGAGATAGAATCCAGGTATAGCAGAAGATAAATAGCATCGTAAACCGAGGATACAGAAATCTCTAGTGAATCAATGCCAATTGTAAGGGAGTTTCACCCCTTAACAAATCATTCAAAAATGGCAGAACTGCCAATCTTTAGAGGTCATTCAAAGTGGAGTTATGGAATGCTCCAAAAATCAAAGGAATACAATTAGGAGAGACAGGAATGGATTTCAGAACAAGTGGGAGCGTTCCAAAATTCAAAGGAATCCTAATCGAAGAAATCCCAACTAAGATAGAAGTTCAGAATTTTTAAGGAAATCATAATCAAAGAAATTACTAACAAGGTGGATAAGAAAGGGATAAAGTCTAGAAAATTTTCTTTCAAAACAAGAAAATTTTATATCAAAATAATCTTTAAAAAATCATTTGAAAATCATTTTATACTTTGAAAATACGTTCTCTCACAAAGGAATGATTCTGAGATTGATTTCACTCATTCTAGGGTATTTCTACCCTACCTCTAATGAGTTTTTGCTCCACAGGCTAAGGTTTGCCTAAAACCAAAGCTCTGATACCAAATGTAACGACCCACTATTTTGGACCATTCAAATCGACAATAATCCACACATGTCCGACTTGAATAATTCAAAATAACAGATTGTAATAAAATTTGGAGCAAATAAAATCAAACACAGAATCACAGACACAGAATATCAGAATAACTCGCAGCGGAAATAAAATACCATAGTAGTTCATGAAGCTACTATATACAAACTCTCAAAAACATATACAAAATGTCATAGTTTAAAAATGGATACAATAGATGTTAGGATAAATAAATCAATAATACAGAGACAATACCGATTAGTAAATAACTGGATTAGAAGATAAGAAATAACAGATGGACAGATAAGCTCCAGCAAATCTCTAGCTCCATAAGATAAATCCCAAAGCTGTGATTCTCAGGCTGACCCGAGCGTAAAGCAAAACACAAAACACTCGAGTCAGGACATATATACTTATACAATGTAAACCAACTCAAGTGAACTATAATAGCAATGCATAATAACTTAGAGGATGCTTGGGATCGCCCATCTTTTAAGGATCCATAAAACCATTAATTAAACAGTAATATCAATATCACAGAAATGTCCATATCGAAATAAACCATTCAACTAACAGTGTTAATGTGCATCATAGCCATCATCAGGAAATCAAATGATATACAGAGAAGTATACCCGTGGTTATAGTATTTCAAAATAATATTTTATATTTCAAAAATTTAATATCATTTCAAATCCAAATCTTTATCAAAATAAAGATTAAATCATTTACAAACCATCTCAATATATTACAATATCATATCCTTTCAAAACTTCCTTTCAAATCATTATTTGAATTCAAATTCAATTATCAAATTTAATACCCATTAAAATTCCAAAAAAATCATTCACTTATTATCTTATCAAAATCACCCTTTAAAATAGTTTTTCATTTAAAAGTGAAGTTATTACTCTTTCAAGTCAAGTATTCAATTTCCAAAGTTTCAAATCATTCTGAGTTCATTTACTAGGTCAAAATCCATAAACATTGAAAATTAAAGCCTTTCACAGCATTTAGAAGAAGCTGTTATAAGTTATATTTGAAAACATTTATTTCAGCAAAGACAACACTTTAAAACTGCTGTTATATCTCATTTTAGTTGAAATTTAGTTTAAAACAGCAAAGATAACATTTCCAGAAATGCTGTAATAGCTCAGGTTCAAAAACAAGGGTTTTTCTTAATTTCAGCAAAGACAGCAAGCAGCTACAGCAGTTTACAGAACTGCTGTAATAGCCCTTTATTAAGTTCTTTAGCCTTTACATTTACTACAGCAACTACAGCATTTCAGAAATGCTGTAATAGCCTCTTTTTACTAAGTTTTAGTTCAATTCTGAAATCATAGCATTTCTGAATGCTATTAAAAGTCATTTCCAGATTTTAGTGTATTTCCAGCAAATAATAAAATTCATTTTAAACCCTTTTACATTATAAAAATCATGTTTAACATTTAAAAATGTTTGTATAATATATCATTTAACACATGATTTTTATTAAATAAATCCGTTATAGTTAAATCAAATTTCAATGAATTATTTAACAAATTCAAGTGTAAATTTTTTTTCTTCACATTTTTAAATAAATAAACTTAACACTTAAATTTTATTTCCATTCTCCAATAAATTTCAAATTTCCATTTTTATTTTCATTTTTATTTATGACTTATTTTCTCATTTTAACCAAAATTCCAAATTTTCTAACTTAAGTTATAATTTCAAAAATTCCATTTCTATTCATTTTCAACATTTTTAACTTATAGAAAATTACTAATTTCACTATTTAAACTTATAAAAATTCAATTTAAATCAAATTTTCATATTTTTACACTTTAAAAAAATTATTTAAACATTTTTCAAAACCTTAAAAATAACCACGGGCCTGTATATAGTTTTCTAGCCAAATTAAAGTGATATGGATAATTTATCATTTCAATCCATAATATAAAAAAATCCGGGTTTTATCATTTCAAACCCGCAATCCCAAGTAAAATAAATAATTTGAAAATCACCCAGGCTTATCATTTCAGCCTGTAATGATTTCCCCCTATTCTAAAGTCCATTTGGGTATGTATCATTTCGACCCACAATGATTCTAATCTACTGGGAACTTGCAGTGTGATTAACAAATAAAAATGAATAGTTAACAATATATAACAGTAACAGATGAGATGACAGGTAAATTATCAGGTTTAACATTATATAAATAATAATCACAGGCAGTTATAACATATCATAATATTATACACATTCAGTTGTTGTTGTTTCACATTATTATAAGTATAAAATGTCGTGTGAGATTTACTCACCTCTTTTGCTGGAGATGCAAGTTCAAATGACAACACACAAACCAGAACACAATGACAAAGCTATGAACTTGAGTGGAGAGCGAGATCCAAGTTATAGATCTTGTGTTACAACCCAAAACAAAACCAAAATAATAGTTAAAAATCAATACGATTGAATTTGAATAACTTTGAAACAAAAAGCAGTTTGAATACGAAACTTTTTGCCTTGCTTTCTCTACTTGTTTGCATGGCCTAGGGGATCAATTAGGTCAGGTTTGGGTATGGTTTGGATTAGGTATCGGTCTGGAAAAGGTACGGCTACAAGGCTAAACAAGTGGTGGAAGTTACAACTAGAGAAGGTGAAGGGGTTTCTAGGCAAACTAGTGGAGATTTGGTCAAACTTTAGGCTCGACCATGGGTGGTTAGGCTCGGCTAGAGGGTGTACAACTCAGGTCAGAGGCTGGAGTGGTGAGGTAGGGTTTGGACAAGATGGTGGTGGTGGAAAATGGAGTGGTGATCAAGGGGGTGCTCGGCTATGGTTGTTTTAAGGTGATTTTGCAACATTTGGTGATGATAGCTTCAAGGGGGCTCACGGCCAGGTCAAGTCAGAGGGAAAGGATGGTGGAGTGGCCATGGATAGTGATGGCGTTGGTCGGAGGAGGTGGTGGAGGAGTATGGCCAAGCAAAGCATGAAGATTTCAAGGCAATTTACAAAAGAAAATCAATATAAGAAGGTGAAAAAGAATAGAAAAGAGGAAGACATTACCATTCTTTTTCTTCAGATCTGAAAACATACGTGAATGAGGAATGAGAAAGTGATGTTTTCACGTGAATTGCATAAAGAAAGTCACGGCTAAAGGAGTAATGGAGAGGTTATGGCAAGTGAAAGGACTTTAGGAGGTGAAAAGACTTAAGTTTCCAAGCTTTTAAAACCTTTCATATTTCCTTTTCTTTAATTGAATTTAAAACAAAATAAAATCAGTAATTTACTTTTAAAACTGAAACAAAGTAATATAAAATTGAATTAAATAATTAATTTTAAAGAAAATAGAAAAAGATTTAAAGAAATTGCTTAAAAATTGGAAACAGGGTTCAAAAACTACACATAAATTATCACTAGCCTTAGAAAAATTTCTACTTCACTCTAAAACAAATAAAAGTCACATAAATAAGATAAATGAGGAACAAAAGTGTAACGACCCGATATTTTGGACCATTCGCATCCATTATAAGTGTATAGGTAGACACTCATGCCGGAATTGAATTGCTCAAAATACCGCGTTGTTAATTTAAATTTGGCAAAACTGAATATATACAGTAAATAAAATAATCACAGATCACAGACACAGAGTAATAAATTGCAGCGGAAATAAAAGAGATAGTAGTTCATGAAGCTACTATATAAATGTATAAGTTACATCAGAGTTAAACTAGATACAACGGAAGAGTAATACGATACATCAGATACAAATCAGAATACATCACTGGAATCATCGAATACTGAAAGCAGAATAGATGGCTGGATCTTCAAGCAAAGCTCCAACTTCAAAGGTGAGTCTCGAATACTGGTACACTCAGTCTGACCCGAGCGTAAAGCAAAAACACAAGACACTCGAGTCAGGATTAACATTCTTATATTAATAAATCCAACTCAAGTGAAATAGCAATTGAAATACAAGTAACTCAAAGGATGTTTGGAATAACCATCCTTTAAGGATCCGTTAAACTATCTACTATGTAGTAGTGTACGATAAGTGGATAATGTCTATCAGTAATATAAAGATATCAAAATAGTGTTAAGTCATGGCCCATTCCACCCTTAACACATTTTTATTCCCAAAAGCATATACAAGACCGTAGTTTCCCCAAAACCGGAAGTCACCAGAGGGCAATCCATATACTAAAGGTACAAATCAAAATCGTAGTGGTCGCGTACAAATGGAATACAAGTATGACAAGGCACATGAGGCAATACCCAAGGTAGTGATACTACCATTCGCCTGATCCGGACTGGTGAGAACGCAACGCCGCAGCGCCCGCAACACCGTGAAACAACGCTCCCAAAATCAAGGGTGCACCAATCGACAACAAGTAATGAGTAGTTCGAAGAAGTGTGTCCACTTGAGGTAGCTAATCCTCCATTGGCCCGGCACGGCTCCTGTTTTAGTCATTTCCAATTTGACACAAGTGTCAAGGCTATCCATTATCGTTCTCTTTCTTCAGTCATCACGTACATCATTCCAACCACTTCATTCTGGATCATCACTCCGCGTATAGTTATTAAAGTGGTTTTCGGTTTAGATAGAGAGTATATCCATAACCGACTCCGGTCTCTTTAATAACTTTCGTAATTATAACACCGATTGGTCATTTATATATTTCAAAAACCAAATCAAATTCAATTTCAATTTCAATTCGTAAACCAACATTTCATTTCTCTTTCGAAATCAACTTCCAAAATTTACGTTTCAAAACTTCCAAATTCATAATTTTAAAATCTTATAATTCAATTTCAATCTTTATTTAAAACCATTCAAATATTGATTCAAGTTCGTATATAAGTTTCATTTCGAAAACATTTAAATTAACTTAATTTAACATTTAAATCAATTTAAATTCATTTATCGATTTCATTTATTATTCGTTAAGTAAATTTTGCCATTCAAACAATTTCTATTAAATTTCCAATTCATTAAATCCATTATTTAAATTCTACTTCATTATATCAAAACTTACAAATTGAGTTAAATCAAATTCATCAAATCAATTCTTTCAATTACAAGTCTTACATTAATTTCAATAAATCACATTTTTATTTCTTGTTAAAGAAATTCAATTTCACTTATTTACGAAGTAAAATTCACTTATTCAAAAGTTCAATTTTTCTTATTAAAGAAATCCAATTCAATTTAAACATTAAATAATTCAATCTTATTTAATTATTAAATAATTCAAAACTTAATTATTAAATAATTTCAAAGTTTAATAATTTCAAACTTAATTATTAAATCATTTCAAACTTAAATAATTTCAAACTTAATTAAATCATTTCTCAAATTAAACAACATTCTTTCATCAATTACATTGTAAATATTTTATTTCATATTTATTAAATATTAACATTTTCCTTTCATTAAAATTCAAATTCCAACTTCGTTTCAAAACCATATTATTTATTCAAATAAAACCTTTATTTTATTTTTAAATCAAATTATTGACCAATCGGATTTTATTTAATTTTCTATCCTAGGTCAAAGTTCAATTTGGGTATTTATCATTTCAACCCGATTCCAATTCAATTCAAAATCATAGCATAGCAAAGGGAACTTGCAGTGTGATAACTGGGATGGTGTCAAAGTAAATAAACAAGCAATAACAACAACCAATATCAATCCAATAATCAATTCAAATAATCCCGAAATAACCGTATTAATTCACATTGTTATTTGTGCGAATTAATATAATTATTTCTAGAATCTACACTATCATTTCATGCAGATTAAAGATTATTCCACAAATTATTTATAAGGTTTTTCACTTGTCATTCAATTACAATTTTATACTACAACAATTGATCCAATATACGTCGATGGTTCAAAGTGTAATTATCACTATTCTACATGTCAATTAATTTAACAATTAAAAGGGTCGTATTCAACAAATCAAATTTAACATATATGTCGATTCAAATTTTTATTATCCTACGTCAAATTTACTTGCATAATATTTATCACTTTATACATTACAATTTTAACGTCCAATTGTAAATATCAAACCATCAGTCATTTAACAATCAAACTGGATTATCATTGCATATATAACAGATATTGGTGTCAGATGTCACAGGTGAACTGATACAGGTAATAACAGTGTAAATATATAACAGCAGCATATTTCAATTGTCGTTTCAATTGAAATCAAATTTATTAAATAAAAGAACGTTAATCGTGAGTGAGTGCTCACCTTTCGAGGCCAGAGAATTCAGAAGATGACACAGATGCGCACACTGATACGGATACCAAAATTTGAATGACGAATCGAAGCAAAGCAGAATCGGCACGAATTCAACGATCAAAGCTAAATTGGCACAAATTTGACGCACCGGGCTGATAACTGGAAATTGATGAAATCAAATCAGGACAGGATCGATGATGATGATAATTGGTATAAGTGAATCATATATATATAACTATATATATGCACGTATAGAAATCATATTCAAAATTTCAAGCATGTATTGAGTTAAATGTATATATGGTTTTTTCAAAATTCATAATTATAAATTAAAACACATATATCAAATTAACATATACACATTGTATACATAGACTACAAACAAATGCACACAAAACAAACTTCGAACAACTCCTAAATAAACTCATCTACTACAGGCGATACACGTATAAATAAGTTAACCGACATGAAAATAATTCAATGCCCATACATATTTTATTTTAAACAATACCTAACAATAAATGAAAATTTATTATATATATACCCTAAGGCTGCAAGTCACTGGGCTTATATACTTTATATTTAAAAAAAATATACTGTTATACTATGCCAAAAACTGCGCCTGTAACACTCATACGCCAAAATCTGGAAAGGTGCAAGTATTATAGTTTACTATAGAGCTTTTGTAATTTATACAAAAGACTGCAGCTTGAGTACTCATAACTTACCTTATAATATTAAAAATCAATGCTCTTTGCAGTGAAACATCAGAAGACTGTAACTATCCAAATTATATTATAATTTAAACAACCTTTGTAAACTTTACCAACTATTAACAAACTCTACCTAATACTTGAACCCATACATTTAACTATTATATAAACCTTATAGCCGCAAAGCAACTATTATATTCAACATGCATAGTTACTATAACATATTTTAGGTCACACATTCATAAAACTGATACGTTGTATAACTAACTGTAAAATAAAATAAGATGAAACCCACTGTTTTAACAAGCAATTTGCACCCTGCTCTTCAATATACATTGTAAACCAGGAACTGGCATATATATACTACATGCTTTAAAATACTAAACATATTACTGTCCTAAACATTGTCATTCAGATATCTTAAAATGTAACACATATATACCTTTCATTATTTAACAAATACACTTTATTTTATATGCTTTAGGAATATATATGTCAAAACCTTTTTTTTTTACCATTTACATATACAACAACAAAGCATATATATCTGACTGAAATATATATGTAACTAACGAATATAGCTTGCATCCTATATAAAGTTATATACTACTAACAATTAAATATATATATAACTAATCATACAACTATACATAGAATATAGATATTCTTACCTAATATAAGATCAAGTGGTATTCGGCAAGCAAGAGAAGGGAGAGTGCTGACTGGATGAGGTGAATAGGCAGCGTTGGGCGAAGGGAAGAGAGGAGGAGGCTTAGTTGGATTTTGAACTGCCATGCGAGTAAAAATGGCTGAGCAAGGCTACTGGCCAGATGTGGAGTACGTGCCGGTTTGGGACGCCTACGGGTGTCGCTAGGTGGAGATCGGCACAGTGGCAGAGGACAGGTCGGAGAAGCGGTGGGGTGGGTTAGTGGTGGCGGAAGTATCGATCGGAGGAGCGTTGCGAGGTGGCAGGTCGGAGGCTCATGGCTATGAAAGGCGGCGGCGCACGGTTACGGAAGGCGAGTTGTCTTGTACGAGGGGAAGAGAGGGAAAAGAAAAAAAAATGAAATCTCCATTAAAAAGAAGCAACAGAGAAAAGAATTGGAGAAAGAATGGCTACTGAGCTAGGAAAATGAACAGACTACTTGATAAAAGGAACCAGAAAAATAGATTTGTTTACGTTGGGAATATAAAAAATCAACATTGGAATTCAAGGCTAATAATAACAACTGCTATTGAGTTTTACGAAGGAAGGTTGAATAGGCAATGAATTCAAATGGTCATAAACGAACGTCACAAAACCGATACCGATACCGTAACCGTTTCTGTGAATTTCGCCGTCTTCCGGACTTCGAAATACACAAACAGATATACCGTAAAGATCAGTGCGACGAGACGATCAAAACGGTATAAAATTATCAGTGGCATGATCGAATTATAAAAATTCGAATTTTCTAATAGCGGAAAAATGCAAGAAAAATGCTGAAAAATAAGATCGACGGAGCCGAAGATGTCCGAATTTGGAAAAATGACAAACTGACATCTTGCTCAGAAGATGGTTTAGAATTTTTCTATATAAAAATATTTGGGTTTCGAAAACATTTTATTTTCATCGCTTTTTAACTGATTAAATTGAAGTAAATTTACGCGCGAAATAAACTTTCATATTTTCGGACGAAAATTTACCAGTTGCTATGTTTAACTGGACACATTTCAAATATCAAATTTTTATTTCAAAATTTTATCGTTTAAAATTTCACAAAATTTCAACTAATTACGTTATTAAAACAGTTGAAATTTACGGGTCGTTACACTCTCCCCCACTCAAAACTTTTCGTCCCCGAAAAGGAACGAGGTAGGAGAATAGAAACAACTAGAAAGAAAAACAGATTTGAAATACAAAATAACAATTAATTTAAACCATATAAATTCAAATTTAAATTAATTGATATTCAATAATTGATTTAATCCATTTGATTTCACTAAAATCAATCTCAACTATTTCTAAATTCATTATCTTATTATCCCATTTCTTCAATTTACAATTTTTAAAACCATAAATTTGAATAGTCTTTTATTATAATCATATTTTCTTCAACAATTTTAAATTCTTCTTTATTCCAAATTACTGTTAAATTTATTCTACTTAATATATCTACTCACATATATTTAACTCATATAAATTAACTTAAAACATAAAAGTTTCGATTTTAAATTAATTTATATCTATTAATTTCTTTTAAATTCAAGGTATTTTCATAAGTTGATCTAATTCAATTTATTAATTCTTTCAAACAAATTTATTAATTCTTTCAAATCAAATTTATTTCATTATTAACTGAGTTTACTTATTATCCTATCTAACTCTATTAACATCTTTATAATCAAAATTTAGTGTATAACATTTATTATAAACACTCAAATTTTATTTATACATTCAATTTATCTTATATATTATCCAATTATATATTCAACTTCTGAATGATTCAGGTAAGTTGTATTAGAATGCAGTTGAACAATATACAAATAAAATTTCCCAATTCAATTATTCAAGTTTAAATATTTATTCCAAATTTTGGTTTTATTTACAATTAAAATCATCCTTTAACAAAATTTAAGAATTAGATTTCCGATTAACTTTAAACAATTTAGAGATATATATAATATATTTATATCAAATCAAATTAAAATTTTAAAATAAAATACCTATATATATATATAAATCAAATTATACTAAAGAAATTCAAATCAAAATATTTTTCAAAACAAAACCGTAGCAAAGCTACAGAATGGTTTCTCCACTTCGAAACTCAAAAATGAACGTCGATGATGCGGCCGCCATCACCGAAATTTATTTTCCAGCGACAAAGAGAAGAGCACTGGTTTCATCATTTTAAAATTCTTTGAAAGCGATTTCTATTCGAAAATACTTTCCATCATATATACTTTAAAATTTTAAAACCAAAGTTCGAAATCACCGGAAATTAAATTCTCAAATTTCTGATTTAAATTCATTTCAATTCCAAATCAAATTATAGCCAAGTTTTATAAATTCGTTTATTTATATTGCAATAGTCAATTGTTTACAAAACAATCAAATATTATTATTTCTGACAACAAATTCATTAACAATTTAATTTCAGAAAAATTTACTTATATAATATAATGAGTCAAAATTATCTTATCTATCAAATTTGAAAACAATATTGTGTCAGTTTGCTCTGCTCAAGTGTTTTGGAAATTCTATCGATAACGTTGATCAGACGAATCGATCGAAAACCCAAATCAACATCAACAACTCAAACAACACAATGTATAAAACATTTTTAATAATTATTTACAAATACACTTCCTCGCTCGACGATACAAGAATGGATTCTAAAGCAAGGATATAGATTCAAATTTGATGGACTCAAAGAGAATTTTGATTCGAAGATAGGTTCAAAACAAGGATAAGATGATTAAATAACGAAATAGGAAGATAGATAAGTTTATACAAATCGCGGGCAACCTTAACCGGGTCAACCATGATTTCAAGAATAAGATCAATGCTGAATTCCGAGGTAAATCAACACTCGATCTCAGGAGATGGAATTCAGGTATAGCAGGGAATAGATAGCATCGTACCGAGGATACAGAAATCTCCAGTAAATCGATGCCTATTATAAAGGAGTTTTGCTCCTTTACGAATCATTCGAAGATTGGCGAGACTGCCGATCTATTATAGATATCATTCAAAATGGAGTTATGGGGTGCTCCAAAATTGAAAAAAATAAAACGAATAGTGAAGGACATGAATGAATTTCGGAACCGAGGGGAATGTTCCAAAATTCAAAGGAATTGAGTCGAAAAGGAAGAGATTCAACTTGAATGAAAGTGATTCTGTAAATACATTTACCATATATGTTAAGTTTTGCCTAGAGCTACCAAAGCTCTGATATCAACTGTAACGACCCGATATTTTGGACCATTCGCATCCATTATAAGTGTATAGGTAGACACTCATGCCGGAATTGAATTGCTCAAAATACCGCGTTGTTAATTTAAATTTGGCAAAACTGAATATATACAGTAAATAAAATAATCACAGATCACAGACACAGAGTAATAAATTGCAGCGGAAATAAAAGAGATAGTAGTTCATGAAGCTACTATATAAATGTATAAGTTACATCAGAGTTAAACTAGATACAACGGAAGAGTAATACGATACATCAGATACAAATCAGAATACATCACTGGAATCATCGAATACTGAAAGCAGAATAGATGGCTGGATCTTCAAGCAAAGCTCCAACTTCAAAGGTGAGTCTCGAATACTGGTACACTCAGTCTGACCCGAGCGTAAAGCAAAAACACAAGACACTCGAGTCAGGATTAACATTCTTATATTAATAAATCCAACTCAAGTGAAATAGCAATTGAAATACAAGTAACTCAAAGGATGTTTGGAATAACCATCCTTTAAGGATCCGTTAAACTATCTACTATGTAGTAGTGTACGATAAGTGGATAATGTCTATCAGTAATATAAAGATATCAAAATAGTGTTAAGTCATGGCCCATTCCACCCTTAACACATTTTTATTCCCAAAAGCATATACAAGACCGTAGTTTCCCCAAAACCGGAAGTCACCAGAGGGCAATCCATATACTAAAGGTACAAATCAAAATCGTAGTGGTCGCGTACACATGGAATACAAGTATGACAAGGCACATGAGGCAATACCCAAGGTAGTGATACTACCGTTCGCCTGATCCGGACTGGTGAGAACGCAACGCCGCAGCGCCCGCAACACCGTGAAACTACACTCCCAAAATCAAGGGTGCACCAATCGACAACAAGTAATGAGTAGTTCGAAGAAGTGTGTCCACTTGAGGTAGCTAATCCTCCATTGGCCCGGCACGGCTCCTGTTTTAGTCATTTCCAATTTGACACAAGTGTCAAGGCTATCCATTATCGTTCTCTTTCTTCAGTCATCACGTACATCATTCCAACCACTTCATTCTGGATCATCACTCCGCGTATAGTTATTAAAGTGGTTTTCGGTTTAGATAGAGAGTATATCCATAACCGACTCCGGTCTCTTTAATAACTTTCGTAATTATAACACCGATTGGTCATTTATATATTTCAAAAACCAAATCAAATTCAATTTCAATTTCAATTCGTAAACCAACATTTCATTTCTCTTTCGAAATCAACTTCCAAAATTTACGTTTCAAAACTTCCAAATTCATAATTTTAAAATCTTATAATTCAATTTCAATCTTTATTTAAAACCATTCAAATATTGATTCAAGTTCGTATATAAGTTTCATTTCGAAAACATTTAAATTAACTTAATTTAACATTTAAATCAATTTAAATTCATTTATCGATTTCATTTATTATTCGTTAAGTAAATTTTGCCATTCAAACAATTTCTATTAAATTTCCAATTCATTAAATCCATTATTTAAATTCTACTTCATTATATCAAAACTTACAAATTGAGTTAAATCAAATTCATCAAATCAATTCTTTCAATTACAAGTCTTACATTAATTTCAATAAATCACATTTTTATTTCTTGTTAAAGAAATTCAATTTCACTTATTTACGAAGTAAAATTCACTTATTCAAAAGTTCAATTTTTCTTATTAAAGAAATCCAATTCAATTTAAACATTAAATAATTCAATCTTATTTAATTATTAAATAATTCAAAACTTAATTATTAAATAATTTCAAAGTTTAATAATTTCAAACTTAATTATTAAATCATTTCAAACTTAAATAATTTCAAACTTAATTAAATCATTTCTCAAATTAAACAACATTCTTTCATCAATTACATTGTAAATATTTTATTTCATATTTATTAAATATTAACATTTTCCTTTCATTAAAATTCAAATTCCAACTTCGTTTCAAAACCATATTATTTATTCAAATAAAACCTTCATTTTATTTTTAAATCAAATTATTGACCAATCAGATTTTATTTAATTTTCTATCCTAGGTCAAAGTTCAATTTGGGTATTTATCATTTCAACCCGATTCCAATTCAATTCAAAATCATAGCATAGCAAAGGGAACTTGCAGTGTGATAACTGGGATGGTGTCAAAGTAAATAAACAAGCAATAACAACAACCAATATCAATCCAATAATCAATTCAAATAATCCCGAAATAACCGTATTAATTCACATTGTTATTTGTGCGAATTAATATAATTATTTCTAGAATCTACACTATCATTTCATGCAGATTAAAGATTATTCCACAAATTATTTATACGGTTTTTCACTTGTCATTCAATTACAATTTTATACTACAACAATTGATCCAATATACGTCGATGGTTCAAAGTGTAATTATCACTATTCTACATGTCAATTAATTTAACAATTAAAAGGGTCGTATTCAACAAATCAAATTTAACATATATGTCGATTCAAATTTTTATTATCCTACGTCAAATTTACTTGCATAATATTTATCACTTTATACATTACAATTTTAACGTCCAATTGTAAACATCAAACCATCAATCATTTAACAATCAAACTGGATTATCATTGCATATATAACAGATATTGGTGTCAGATGTCACAGGTGAACTGATATAGGTAATAACAGTGTAAATATATAACAACAGCATATTTCAATTGTCGTTTCAATTGAAATCAAATTTAATAAATAAAAGAACGTTAATCGTGAGTGAGTGCTCACCTTTCGAGGCCAGAGAATTCAGAAGATGACACAGATGCGCACACTGATACGGATACCAAAATTTGAATGACGAATCGAAGCAAAGCAGAATCGGCACGAATTCAACGATCAAAGCTAAATTGGCACAAATTTGACGCACCGGGCTGATAACTGGAAATTGATGAAATCAAATCAGGACAGGATCGATGATGATGATAGTTGGTATAAGTGAATCATATATATATAACTATATATATGCATGTATAGAAATCATATTCAAAATTTCAAGCATGTATTGAATTAAATGTATATATGGTTTTTTCAAAATTCATAATTATAAATTAAAACACATATATCAAATTAACATATACACATTGTATACATAGACTACAAACAAATGCACACAAAACAAACTTCGAACAACTCCTAAATAAACTCATCTACTACAGGCGATACACGTATAAATAAGTTAACCGACATGAAAATAATTCAATGCCCATACATATTTTATTTTAAACAATACTTAACAATAAATGAAAATTTATTATATATATACCCTAAGGCTGCAAGTCACTGGGCTTATATACTTTATATTTAAAAAAAAATATACTGTTATACTATGCCAAAAACTGCGCCTGTAACACTCATACGCCAAAATCTGGAAAGGTGCAAGTATTATAGTTTACTATAGATCTTTTGTAATTTATATAAAAGACTGCAGCTTGAGTACTCATAACTTACCTTATAATATTTAAAATCAATGCTCTTTGCAGTGAAACATCAGAAGACTGTAACTATCCAAATTATATTATAATTTAAACAACCTTTGTAAACTTTACCAACTATTAACAAACTCTACCTAATACTTGAACCCATACATTTAACTATTATATAAACCTTATAGCCGCAAAGCAACTATTATATTCAACATGCATAGTTACTATAACATATTTTAAGTCACACATTCATAAAACTGATACGCTGTATAACTAACTGTAAAATAAAATAAGATGAAACCCACTGTTTTAACAAGCAATTTGCACCCTGCTCTTCAATATACATTGTAAACCAGGAACTGGCATATATATACTACATGCTTTAAAATACTAAACATATTACTGTCCTAAACATTGTCATTCAGATATCTTAAAATGTAACACATATATACCTTTCATTATTTAACAAATACACTTTATTTTATATGCTTTAGGAATATATATGTCAAACCTTTTTTTTTACCATTTACATATACAACAACAAAGCATATATATCTGACTGAAATATATATGGAACTAACGAATATAGCTTGCATCCTATATAAAGTTATATACTACTAACAGTTAAATATATATATAACTAATCATACAACTATACATAGAATATAGATATTCTTACCTAATATAAGATCAAGTGGTATTCGGCAAGCAAGAGAAGGGAGAGTGCTGACTGGATGAGGTGAATAGGCAGCGTTGGGCGAAGGGAAGAGAGGAGGAGGCTTAGTTGGATTTTGAACTGCCATGCGAGTAAAAATGGCTGAGCAAGGCTACTGGCCAGATGTGGAGTACGTGCCGGTTTGGGACGCCTACGGGTGTCGCTAGGTGGAGATCGGCACAGTGGCAGAGGACAGGTCGGAGAAGCGGTGGGGTGGGTTAGTGGTGGCGGAAGTATCGATCGGAGGAGCGTTGCGAGGTGGCAGGTCGGAGGCTCATGGCTATGAAAGGCGGCGGCGCACGGTTACGGAAGGCGAGTTGTCTTGTACGAGGGGAAGAGAGGGAAAAGAAAAAAAATGAAATCTCCATTAAAAAGAAGCAACAGAGAAAAGAATTGGAGAAAGAATGGCTACTGAGCTAGGAAAATGAACAGACTACTTGATAAAAGGAACCAGAAAAATAGATTTGTTTACGTTGGGAATATAAAAAATCAACATTGGAATTCAAGGCTAATAATAACAACGGCTATTGAGTTTTACGAAGGAAGGTTGAATAGGCAATGAATTCAAATGGTCATAAACGAACGTCACAAAACCGATACCGATACCGTAACCGTTTCTGTGAATTTCGCCGTCTTCCGGACTTCGAAATACACAAACAGATATACCGTAAAGATCAGTGCGACGAGATGATCAAAACGGTATAAAATTATCAGTGGCACGATCGAATTATAAAAATTCGAATTTTCTAATAGCGGAAAAATGCAAGAAAAATGCTGAAAAATAAGATCGACGGAGCCGAAGATGTCCGAATTTGGAAAAACGACAAACTGACATCTTGCTCAGAAGATGGTTTAGAATTTTTCTATATAAAAATATTTGGGTTTCGAAAACATTTTATTTTCATCGCTTTTTAACTGATTAAATTGAAGTAAATTTACGCGCGAAATAAACTTTCATATTTTCGGACGAAAATTTACCAGTTGCTATGTTTAACTGGACGCATTTCAAATATCAAATTTTTATTTCAAAATTTTATCGTTTAAAATTTCACAAAATTTCAACTAATTACGTTATTAAAACAGTTGAAATTTACGGGTCGTTACAAAAAGAAAGTTAGAATGAGAAAGAAATAAGATCTTAAGGAAATAGAAAAATAAATAAAGAATTTCTTTAATTAATTGAACTAGGAATTAAAATTTGTAAACAAAATTACAACTGACACTGGAAAATGTCTTTTAAAAAGGTTTTTAAAACCAAAATATATACATAACATGTTATTTTACCCATATATATATAAATTAGAACATTACATGACCAAATAATATATTATTTATAAAATTTAAAATAAACAATTTTGTTAAATACAACAAATTACACTCAATAGTTAAAAAGGCATAACTTTAACAATATAAATCGGATTTCAACGAAACGAAAACCAGTATTCTTAAAATTTTATTTACTTTCATAATAAAAGATAAAATTCAAATTTTCAAACTTTAAATTTAAATTTAAAAGTCAAAGTTTGACTATATTGACCAAAATTCACAGTTTTGGAAAATACTCTATTTATTTATGTTTGGAATTATAATTCACATACAAATCAAAATTTATATTTAAAATAACAAAAATTATCCATTTTAATAAATAAAATAAAGTTTCTAAATCAGGAAATTCAATTTAAAATAATTAAAATACACAATTAAAATAATCACAAAATATAGTATTGTTACAGATTGTGGACGACTCAATAAAAGGCCAAGTACATCATCTTGAATAGTGCCACAATAAAAGCAATGTATAGACATAATAAAGGCATAATTTGTAACTGAGGCGCATGTGATTCCAAATGTTGAGAATCTCATAACATTGTTATATGATAACAATGTTATGATATAGTTTGTAACAGAATTTAGAGCTCACTGGAGGTCGAGTGACATACTCTGAATTGTTCCATATGATAAAGGCAATATATCGACATCATAGAGAGTTGTTTGACATGGCAGATAATTGTAACATAATAGCATACTCATTCACCGAGGGACTAACCCGATTGGTTTTGAAGAAAGCGATTAGAGAAGTTGGAATAAGATTCCATAATCGACCCTAAGTGCAAGTGAGAAATTGATAGAGTCAAAGGTATGCCTTAGGGGCAATTATGTAATTTGTTACATAAATATAACTGGCAACCAATCTTGTTCGAAATAAAAGGTGTTTCCTTTCTATTATATACTTGTTTTAAAATTTTATGAATAATTAATTAGTTGATTCAAGTGTGTGTGTATATATATGTGTGTGTATACATATTTATATATTAGAAAGTCCATAAATGATGTGTTTGTGATAATAGTTACAAACAGTTATTACCATGAGTATTATATCATAATATGATAAGCACATCATTTTAAATTTCCTAGTCAGAAGGTATCGAGTCTACACATCGATCCATCCATTGAGACTAGAGTATGTAACACTTTCCCAATGTTGGACAGTGTATTACTTATAGCTGCTAAGGGCACCACAGGGTTATGTAGTGATAGTTATTTGATAACTATGGAAAGACTCACTCGATAGTTTTCTATTGGTTAATATAACTAAGGTCAAACAGAAAATATCAAAGACATAGTTCTCTGGACTTGAGAATACCATCGATCTTCGATATGAAAGCTCCGCTTTGATTATAGTTAAATTATGGAACAACGGCCATCGAACGACTACGGTTGGGTTGACTGGAAGTATTGGAAGTGAAACACTATTCAAGAGAAGATTCGTCTTCTCCGTTACATGAGGTTAGTATCATGGATAACTCAAGTCAACTCAAATTCAAAATCTCTAGCCAGAGTAGTTCGGTTAATAATAACTATTATTTATAAACCAAGAACTTTGTGTTTGGATTATAAAGTTAAATAACGATATTGTTTGACCATTACCAAATTTCATAAGTCCAAAGTGATATAGTTTTGACGAAGAGAATTGGTGTAAGTGATCGTCATTATTAGGTACCATTTATAATAAGTAAAATTGGAATTTACCAAAAATACATGTAAGCGATAAATTCAGCCAAAATGTCACACCATTAGCTAAGATGATGAGTGAACGTTAATTTTTGAAATGTTCGATATTAATCATTCACTAAATTCACACCACTGGGTCGCACTACCGTAATGATGAATACTATGAATAAATCACACGATATAATGAATTTATAAATTATTATAAATTAATTAAATTAATTAATATTAATGAAATATTAATTATTAAACTTTAATTGATTTGTATGAATACCATTAGTATTTAATAAAGTTCATATATAAAAGCTAGAAACGCATGTAATTATATATTGTATCGATAAAATATTTAAACTGGGTTTAAATACATTAATTGCTATTTGGTTTTGGGATTATTTTTGAGGCCAACATGTATGATGACTGCAATGACCTACCCTTTAGACTCTCTAATGTCGACATTATTACATCCACATATTCATGTGTCGAGCATCCAAGTGCCGGAAGGATGAATTGTTAGGGTGAAATAAAAAGAAAAATAACAAGGAAGAAGGAACACAATATCAGAACCTCACAATAGAACGATAACATATAATATTAAAGGAACATTACAAAGGGTTACTCCAATATAGAAATCTCGGAGTTACATAACCTAAGTACCATCATCAGCCTGGAAAGTTGTAACAACATATCCTTATAAATGCTGATATGTACAATATGGTAATGCAACGGAAATAAGAATATTATGGTAGGTGAAACATCCTGCTCGTCTTGTCGAGCCCCAAAGAACATCAATGAAAACCTGACTTTCTTAAACTACTTAAAGGAGCACGTAAGGAATTTAGGGAAAACAAAAACCAATCATCGAACATAAGTCTGGTATAAGAAACTCAAGAAATATGCAGCCAACATATAACTATACTTTTGAGATCACATGGAATGCCATAATGGTTATCCCCTCAAAAGAACCACCATCTAATAGGTACATAAGGTGATAATATAGATAACGCCTAGGGTGTAGAATATAAACATTATAACATAGCTGGTATAGTTACATTGGTTACATTCAACAGCATACTAGAAGTTACAATCAAAACCCGATAAGGAACGTTCACATAATGGATTTTCTATGGAGATCCCTTTGATCAAGCCAAAATCCAATCTCCGTGCACAAGGGTCGAAAACTATCTTCGAGCGCCATATATTTATAGATAGAATATACCATTAAGGAAAACATAACCGGTCCATGTCTAAATACATGATCCTGAATACCATCACTCCCGTATGCAACATCGATAAGCATACTCTACATCTGGAGTGATATATCCAATCGCGGGTCAGCCAAGCCCTAAGCTATGCACCTACTCTGTTTTCTGTCATTTCTGATGTTGAGGTTACGTTCGACATTTTTTACACGAGTCTTCATCACTGGAACAGAATACGAATCCCAAATTGAATCCTCACATCTCGAATAGAACTCGAAACCACACATAGATTCTCATATCTCAACAGATCTCATAATCATACATGGATTACCACATCCTAAATAGATTACAAACAACTACATGTGTTCGAGCATCTTAAACAGATCTTGAATTTCCACATAGAATCACGTGCCTCGAACAGATCCACTTCCAAGAGTTAGAACATGTATCTCATCATTAAAGTGGTTTTCAGTAAGTAAAACACTTACCGATCCTTGTCTCTCCAAGACTGAATCGATGAATTTGATCATTCAATTATAATGAGAACAATCACATACGGAAACCAAGTCTCGTATACTTATCATGTTTTCGATATTTTTCTCTCACACTATCCCCCAATCAAGAGTGAAATCGGTAGGTTAGAGCTCTATTGCTCATATCCCTACACGAGCATCGGCCTTTATTCCAATAGATAGACAAGCCTACTTCATCAGCTATTAGTGCTAAGTATACAAATAAATGTTTTCCATAAACGAGGAAATAAACAAAGCACGATCAAGTCACACAAAACACGATCACGTCTCATACGAGGCTTCTAATTAATTAATCTTTTTTTAATTAAAACCTCTTTTATTTTATTAGTAAAACTTCTTTTGTCTAATAAAATATCATTTATGAATTTCTACTATTTATTTATACTTTTTCAATACTTCAGAAAATTCATATACTTATCTTAAATGGTATAAGTATATTAACAAATCATTAACAAGATTCCTTACTTATAAACCTTTACTCTTTCTATACTTCAAAAAGTATTTATATACTTATCTCCAATGGTATAACTATACTCACAAAACATAAAAAGATTTCATACTTTAAACCTTTACTCATTCTATACTTCAAAAAGTATGTAATTTACTTTAAAATATTCATTTTAAAGATATAAGTGCTTCACAAATCCATTCAAAAAGGTTTAAGTATTGTCACAACAAACCCAAATCCATTTCACTTATGCTTATCTTTAAAACATTATTAAAGATATATTTACATTCATAAGTATATTAAAAAAGGGTTAAAGACGAATGTTAACAAACCATTGTCGCAACAAACCCAAAACCATTTCGCTTTCGCTTATCTTTAAAACGTTGTTTTAAAGATCTATTTAAATTTATAAGTATAATCAAAAAGGGTTAAAGATGAATGTGATTAACACATTGTCGCATCAAACCTAGATCATTTTCCTACTTGTTACTATCTTTACAAACCTTTGTTTTAAAGATCTAAGTTCGTATTCGATTAAGATCATTAATTGACTAATCGATTATCTAGTCAAAAACCATTACTTATACAAATCAATGTTTGTATACTTAACTCGTTTCCGACATTATCGATTTAACTATTCCACGTTCAAGAGGGAAGCCCAGTAGGTTAGAGCTCTATTGCTTCATCCCTACTCGACATCAATCTTTAACTCTCAGAAATAGATAAGCCTACTTCATCAGCTTTTAGCATTAAGCAAAGTTAATTGCTTTTTTAAACAAGTAAGTTACTTGAAAATAACTAATTTAGAAGTTTGATTAAAAACATGTTTCACATTTTGCAGCACTTTACTTTCAAAATTCGTAAATAATCATTAAAACCGTATTTAAACTTCTATTTTTTTCATGCTCAAATACATTTTATAAGAATTTCCATAGAAAGATTTTATAAAGAAAAGAATTTAAAAACCATTTAAATTAAGAAAAACTAGCCAGAACGTCGCATTTTAACACTTCAAGCAATAAGCGACTTACTACATTATTTGTAAATGCGGTTAAAGTCCTTGTTAAAATAACATTGAAAAGCACTATCTTTGCGACTAGTTTTAACAGCTTAAATAAATGATTTAAGACTTGACATTTTAATAATAAGTACTACCATTAGTTTACTTAAAAACCATGTAAAGAAATCCCTAATAATATCTTTTTATTTATTTATAAAAATCCCCGAAAACAAGAGATTCCGAAGTGCACTTATAACGGCTATTCTCATTTCAAACACTTTCAAACTTTCTTCAATTTAATGCACAATTTAAACAACCATTTATACATCAAGTCAAGGCCATGCCACATGTTTAAGAGGGTAAAAGAAGTGATTTTACACAATATAAAGTTGTCATTTGCTTTCAAAAGCAAGAGGGATCCAAAGTTTATAACTTTACTTAGTTAATGTCACTTTAACTTTATAATTCAAACACAACGTACATACACACACAATAAATACTTAAGAGATAGTGAGATAACTCACTTAGAACCACGCCTAACCTAAGCACAAAGCTATAAAAACCAAAAAACCACCTCCTTCCATCAATACTAGCCTAAAGGTTCAACCTTTAGCATTTCCAAACCAAAGCCAACACCTTCCTCCTCCTCCTCCTCCATGCTCATGACCCATCTAAGCTCCCCCTCTTCCTCTCACTACCTCCCACTTCTTACTTGTTAATCATGCCTCCCATGATGTCTTAGGCCCAAAGCCAAAGTTTAGAAGAATCCGAGAAGATGTTAACTTTTGAAAAAATTAGAGAGTAATTAGTGGATTAGTGCTTAAGCACTTCCACCATTTTCAACCCTCCTACCTCATCTCAAGCTTATTTGGTTCTGTGTGATTATTTCCAAAGTGTATGCCCCTCCTTATATAGGCTTAGGAATGTTATGGAAAAAGACCAGAAACCCCTCAAAACCTTGTTACATTAATTACAACATCACTTCTCTTTTATCATTTACTTAACTTTTAACTTTCCATTATGCACATTTCCTAAGCATCTTCCCTTACCTCATGCATGACATCATCCATAAATTTTATTTCTATAAATGAAAAAATATTTTTATTCCATTTTCTTTGATTCCTAAGCAAATAAGTGTATGTAAAAAAATCTGAACAACTTTTGACATTTAAAAAGCCGTCTATCGATAAAATAATTTTCGGTCATATTATCGATATTATTTCAAAGTATTTATTTTTATAAAAAAATTTCCAAAATTTTTTTACCATAATAAATTATGATTTAAAAGGAGATTAAAAATCTTATTAAATCATTTTAATAACATTTAATCCAAGATTTCTTATATTTAAATAATTCAAATATTTAAATACGAAGTGTTCAAAATTCCGGGTCGTTACATTCTCCCCCACATAGAATATTTCATCCTCGAAATTCCAACACGAGCAACAAAAGAAATAATCACATAGCAATACTTAACATCATTCAAAAATCACTTAGAAAACAAAACTTACGGTTTGCTCAAGTAGAAAATCCTCTCATCGTGCAAGGATGATAAACAACCTACTAAGCGTACGGTACGCTCAATAGCCTCAGGTAATTACTTAGTAGCCAATTCATGATACATCATAACAAATCAAAGATTCATCATCTAAACTCTCCATAAGCCAAAAAAACATAGTATGTAAATATACTAAAGTCCATACGATACACATGGATCATCCGTATGTAATATCAAATCCGACCACTTGTTCGATCACATAAATTTTACTTCTCAACCAGTATAGATCACTTGGCCTCCATAGTGCAGACTTCGATCAGGTTCCTTGATTAGAAACCTCTGTTCTCCTTACGTAGCCATGTACCATGATAGAAAACTTCAGGATCATATCAAGAATCCGTATCAATGTTTGCCGTCGAGAATCAAGTGAAAAATCCTTGTTCGGACTGGGGTAAATCACCTCAAAATCATGTACTCGAATACTGGATCAAGAACAATCATTCATATGATCTACATATAACTTATGTATTTATCATGTTGGTTTCTCAACTGTACCAATATCTTTCTTAATCACATTCATTTATCCAAATAGTATATCTCTTTAATACTAAATTATTTATGCTTCATTTCATAAATCATAACTTCAAGTTCGTTAACATTTTACAAGTTAAGTTCATACTCTTATAATACTCCATGACATCTTAAGAGTGTATACAAAACGTCAAATTTATTTTACTTAACAAGCACATTTAACAAATTCAAAACTTGTGTTTAACTTACTAAATTCTCAATTCAAGTGTTATATAAACTCATCATTTTATTTTCACAAAACACTTTTCTTCAAGTTCGATAACAATTAGGAAGTTTCCAACTGTCCAAAATCATGAAAATCCCATTTCATTTTAACAAATGAAACCTACCTAACAACGTATCATAACTTGATGAACATACCATGCAATCCTAATGTATAGACTACATATATCCATAAAATAAATTAATAAATTTTGATAATTTATTAAACACACTTTACCTAAAAAAGGAAAACATCAAAAGTTTCAACATTTATTCTAGGATATGCCACTACCACTCGGGCACCCTACGTAGCATATATATAAAACTTTTCTACATTAAAAGTTCGTATTTAATCTTCTTTCCAAAGAAAAACATTAGAATCAAACACCTAGTTTTATTTCAAATTTATTTGAAATAATAATATATACATATATCTTTTGTATAACAAATCATCCTTTCAAAATTAAATCGAAAACCATTTTACTAAAACAACCCCATAGCATCTCTCGCTTAGAAACCCGAAATTGAACATTGATAATGTTGAAGTCGTCACCAGAATTATTTTTAAGCGACAGAAGTGAGTTCAGTACATCCAACTCATGCCTTTCGGACTTAACCAAAATCATTTCAAAATATTATCAAATACTTTTTAAATATTACTAAGTATCATGATCCTAATTTCATAAACCAATTTCCCAAATACTTACTTTCAAATAATACTGCTATTATTTTGCCAAAATCTTGATTTTTTTTTCAAAGATACCGATATTTAAATTCTCAAAATATCAATTGTAACGACCCAGAATTTCCGTCATTTGAAATTCGAATATTTAATTTATTTTAAATATTAATAAGTGGAATTTATAAGTCGAATGAATTAAATTTTTAATATCTTGATTTAATTATCCAATTAAATCGATAATTTGATATTTGAAATTCTAGAAATAATTGGAATCTGAATTAAATGTGTATAAAAATGATTTATAAAGTTATATTAAATCATATTGGAGTTATAACGATGTTATAAACTTTTAAAATCAAATTAAAAGTTAAATTGTGAAAATTGATTATTTTAATATTTAATTGCCGACTAAAATAGTCATTTTTCAAACAGTCTCGGATTTCGACGAAACTAGTTTCATCCGATCCATAATGTTAAATTATTGTAAGATTTCAAATTTCGTGCCAATCGGATGTACGGTTTGTCCGGGGCAAGCAAAAACGCATTGAAATCAGTTTAAATCGGTTTAATTTAAATTTGATCGTTTATTTCCGTAACTCTCACATACGATCGAATTAGCTTCCGAAACACATTCCATTGTGTTCGGAATGCGGGGTAAACCTTAGAAACGCCAGCCGGCATGCTCGATTTGGAGTTCGAAAATTTTCGGAGTGAATAGTGTTTGACAATTTTGTATAAAAGGACGTTATCTTCATTCATTTTCACAAACCCTAATATCGAAACCCTAGCCGCCAGAAACATTTTAATGGCCAGAAACTCCTCTCGTTCCTCCTCCTTTTTCTCCAAATCCGTCGACAATTAGCCAAAACTCTCAACTGCAAAGTTGTGGAGCACGATGAGATCTAGCTATCCAACGGCTGTGATCGAAAATGACGAAGCCAATCAGCGGCAATTCATCCCCAAAGCCACACGTTCATTCATGTATATCGATAAGAGGATAGGCCGAGTGTCACAAGGTTCTGTCCGAGCATGGAGTGGGCAATGGGCTTCGACGTGGGGTTCTTTGATCGTACTCTCGACGAAGTATGGTGGTGCGGCTTCAAGCCCTAAGCATGCGTTTTAGGTTTCTCATTTGCGTTTCTAGCCTGGAAGTTTCATGCGTGAGAGAAGAGAGGGGGAAGCGGGCCAGATCTGGTCAAAGTGAAATGAACGGCCAGGATTTGAAGGTGTTGAAAATAATAAAAGAAATTGTAAATTTTTATATATTTAAATGCATTCAAACTTTAAAATAGTGTAACTTCTTCATACGAGGTCGAAAAATTACGAAACTTTTTGCGTTGGAATCGTTTCGACGAGCTCTTCGCAATGGAGCTGGTTTGGAGCCAATTGGAGACAGTGAAAATTTTGAGTAAAATTAAACGCGTGTTTAATTTTATTCGAAATAAAACGCTGCAACCGTCATTGAAAGCAAGGTGAGGACTCCTCACTCAATCGAATGTTTTGTTTTGATTTAAATTTTAAATAGTTAGATTTAAAATTGCTGATAGTGTTGATTGTGATGATTGGATTATAAACTGTTATCTATTGTGTTAAATAGACCCTATACGTCGTATATTAAGCGGAGGTTATTTATTAAAAACATATACCACGATAATTTCACATTGAAGTGGAATTGGTATTATATATGTATTTGGAGTTGATTTCCCGCATTATATAGTGGATGAGACCCTATTGCACCGCATAACAGCGGATAATATTTATAAATCCCATATACCATGATAATTTCACTGTGAAGTGAAATTGGTATTGTGCTAACATCTGTGGATGCAGGAAAATAGGTTGGAGGGATCAAACAGGATTCCTCAAACATTTGAATTTATTTCAATGTTGTGTGTTGATTTATATATAATCATTGTGTGATTATATTATGATGGAATCTGTAGACGGCTATAAATTAGCCGAAGATATTTTTGGTATCGATGTATACTAGAAATATTTAAAATTGGATTTTTGAAAATATAAGTTGAAATTGATCGAAAATTTATTTTTGATAATTGGATAAATTTAAAAGGAGTTTTAAAAGATAAAAGTCTTATTTTTGAGCCGTATTGAATTAAATTTCAAATTTTGGAAAAAGGGCTTAATAAATGGATTTCGGAAATATTATTTATAAATTGAAGAATTTATTTAAAATTTGGATTTTTAAATAGATTTGAAGAGATAAAGAAATTTATTTTAAAAAGGAAATAATTTGGAAATTGATTGGAAATGTGATTTGGTGTTTTGAAATAAATCTAAAAATTAATTTGAAATTAATTTATTATTAATTTACTATAACTAGTAAAATTTATTTATTAAAATTTATTTGATTTAAATTAATCAGATAACTTAATTAATCCTATCTATGGATGTTTGGATTATATTGGATGTTGAATTGTTTGACATCTTTGATGTGTGATACTTTGTGATATATTCTGATTTGTGTGTGATTTGTGATCTATTTATCTGTGATATATATCTGTGATCTGTGAATGAAGATAAGCGTTATAGTTTATACCGCTTATCAATTATATTGTTATATTTGATCTGTGATGATTGAATGTTGTTGCACTATTGTGTTAAACCATGGACAACACAATACACACACAAATTGTGGATTTCACATGGAAATCGGTTAAGTTACATATTTTTATCAATTTTGGAAAATTGAGTTTTTGAATCCAAAATTGTTTTGAAATTGAAATTGAAAGTTTTTGAAAATGAGTTTCAAAAATAAAAGTTATTTTAAATAACTTAATAGAATTGGAATTTAAATCATTTGATTTAAGTTTGAATTCGATATTTTGAAATTGAATTCAATGATTTGGGAATTTTGGTTTAAAAGATTTTATAAGTATAAAAGGTGTTTATATGGGTTTTTAACCATTCAAAATATGGTTTTGGAAATTTAAACTTATAATTCAAGTTTTATACTTGGGTGGAATTAACCTGTATAATTGTAACAGTTTTTCCCAAAACGAAAACTATCTGTTTTCAAATGATAATGGCTTTCATTAAGTGAATAGATTTCCAATTTGTATCGAAACATTTCGGATTGAAATGAAGTTGTAAATAGTTTAGAAAAACTATGAATTAACCTTTGTGACGATAATTAAATCTTGTTTTGAAATAAAAGTGTATTTCAAAAGGGTGTATCTTTTATATTATAAAAGACTTGAATTTTGAATAGTTTGAAAGCTATAAATTAAATCTTAATTTTAAGATTTAATGGGTTAATTCAATTTAAATGGAAATCGATTTGGAAATCTATGAATGAATCCTTCTGAAACCGGGTAAACTTTGTGAAATAAATCTTTTTGTTTAAAGATTTAAAATGGTAATTTGTTTAAACCATTTAAAGGAAAGGATTTGGGTAATAAGTTGTGACTTAATTGAAATCCCAATATTCATATGTTTTGAAATATTGTGCTCACTATTCGGGTTAGCAGGGAAAAGTCCTTTGTGTCATATAACCCATTCCGAATTAGTGATACGACGATATGGATCGTATTGAAGACCGGTGGTGAAGACCGGGTATTTGTGAAAACGATAGGATGACCTATCGATTGTCTCTGCACCGTTAGCTACGGTATAGAGATTTCCTTTGTGATGGGAAGTTTTATCGGGATTGTGAATACCCGGATTCGCAAGGGCTTCTTTTGAAGTGCCTTCGGTTCTGTTCGAAACCGGAACAGACTTGTATGGTTACATGTCTGACATTACATTTTGAGATGTAAAGCTGATTTCTTTCAAATACATTTCTGTTGGTGGCGGAGAATTTATTCTCTTAGCTTAACACCCTTCTCTGAGACGTACGAGCATAAAGGTTATGTAGTTGAAATTTATCAGCGATATATTCCCAATTTGGTAATGTGGCATACTGAGTGTTGCTGTGTGATGATCATTTATTGATCATTTATGATCAAAGCGTGGCTTTGTGAAAAAGCGTAGCTTTGTGGACGAGACTTCGTCAGAGCCTCACAACCCGGAAATGGTCGAAACAGGAAAGATGCGGCAAGGTTTCAGGGGTAGCGCCCTTAGGGTATGACCATTCCTTCTGGAAAAGAGTAGTATCATGGTATGGAGCCCAGATACTTACTCATGTGGACACACTTTATTTATTATGTGTGATGTTGGTTACCGAGCGCTCGGATAAAGGTCCCAAAGGACCGGGGGTGGCATATCTCAGGTTTACTGCCCGGGAAGGGAGTAACCGGCCTTGTGTTGGCAGAGAGCAGGTTGTCTCTCAGAGCGTCCAGCCAGAGGCGTTCCTACGTGGCATAGGAAGTTCCTTAGCCTAACCATTTGTTGGCAAATCCATTTTCCAATACGAACCTTGTACGGTTTTAGTTGTAGAACCTGCCATTTACTTATGGTGGCGCCCCACTGTTTAGATGGTAGCTATAGTAGGCATAGTGTGAAATGCCTATGCTGGCTAAGATTAATATTATATTTTCGAAATGTTTTCTGCACTATGCACTAATAATAATAATCCAATGATTTTGCGTAGTAAGCATGTTTGACTATCATAAGAAGAAATCTCCTCCAATTCTGCATTTGCATTGTGTGTGTGGCGGGAGGTCTTATGGTAGTTTCATTTTCCAAAAGCATTGCGGACATTTTCCACTTTCTTTGTTGTTGTTGTTTTAAAGATAAAATGTTTTAGTTCTCACACCAGTCACCATGACTGACCTGGAGTTTATTGTTTCCTTCCTAAATTCTGGGTGCCCACCAATTTCCACACGGGCAGTCTAGAGTCAGGTTATCAGGTCATTCTGGATTCAGGAGATGCTGTAGAGCTCAGTGGCGAGCTGGATGGCGTGGCGTAGTACTTGTATAAGATGTTATTTATTCCGCTGTGTATTCTGTATGAGGACAGGTTTATATAACTGTCTAGTGTTGTATTGTTGTTGTAAACTCTGATGATGATGTAATGTATAAAATGATATAGTTCTTTGATTTAAAGATTATTCATTTATCTATTATATGTTGTTCCGCTGCAAATGTGAGATTCTGTTATTGTTCTATTGTTTCTTCTTTCTTTTTCTTCTGTTTTCTTCTACCTCTTCTTTTTCTCCATAACAATTCGGTTTTCCGGCATTCGTTTGCTCGGCAGTTGATACAGTGGACGTATTAATGTCGATTTTCGTGCGTCGAAAAATCGCGTTCGTTACATTTGGTATCAGAGCATATGGTTAAGCGATAACCATGGCTCTGTTGGGAATTACTCATTAGAGATAGAGTCAGTAGTACTCTAGAATGATTGTGAGTGTAATAATAGATATGAGCGCGTATTTGTTAGTGAATATAAAAGTGTTTTATATTGTGTTTGCTTATCCGTTGAGCTGTTTATGAATTTTGGTCGGTATGTGGGACGCCATATTATCGATAGGGGTTTCTAAACACTTAAACGAGGCAAGTCGACATAGTATCATTTTAAATTGGGTAAATGAAATAATTTTACCTCGACTATATTTTGTATGTAAAGGAAATAATTTTTCAGAAATTATTAAAGTGTATATAAAATTGATTGTTTGGTTGTTGAAAATGTAAGAATGTATATGAATTAATGAAAGTTGTTTGAATAAATTATATAAAACAACAATTGTAAAAGAATGAAGTATATAAGCAAATGAATTATAAGTGTGAAATTATAATTAAAATGATTTACAATTGTGAAATAATCTTGTATAAGAAAAGTTAAATAGCGAAATTATATGAGAAAGGATTTATAAATGTGATTTATAAATAAAAGGAAATTTTGAAAATAATTTAAAGCACTGAATTCACTATTGTTACTGGGAAATATTAAGGGTGATGACTGCAGCATCATCAGTATCATTTTCGAGTTTCTATGTGATTGATTTGCTACCATAATAAATTGAAAAATTGAAGTTTTGTTGTGATAAACAAAATTTAAATTAAAATCCAAGTTGTAATTGATAATTATAAGCGAAATGAGTTTTATATAATATGAAATAAAGATTTTAGCTTTGGTAAAATTGGAATAAAATTAGGTTAGCATAATAAATATATAAGTTGTATAACTTGTAGAATGGGTAAAGGTAAGCAAAACCAATTAGTAAAGTGGTTAAACAATTTTGTTAATCAAAATGTGATATGAATTTGACTTTGGTAAAAGTTAAATAGAATTCACTTTAGAATTGGAATCTGAATTGGATTTATAAGTGGAAAATTAACTGAAGTTAAACAAATGATGTTTAATTGGAATATAACTTAAGTTATGTTGAATGAAGTTGATTTTGGTATCGAAGTAAATTAATAAAGTGAATTTATTAAATGAATTTGAACTTGAGTTATATAAATAAAATTCAACTTTAGTTGTAAAATGAATTAGCAATTGAATTGAACTGATGTTAATCAATCGAATGTAAGTGAATTGATATGGAATGATAATGTAAGTATTAATTGATTAAAGCTAATTGAAAGTGTTGAACCAAATTGAAGATAAACAAGGTGAATAAATTTGGTTGTGTTGGTTATGCATGGGTTGCTAGATGATTGTTGGTTGATTGTACATAGTATAATTCATTAAGTATTAATGAAATTGAATTGATAAAAAAAATAAAATTGAAAGCTATGTAATTGAATCCAAATTGAAAATGAACCAACTTGAATTTAAATTAGTGAATGTAAACTAATTGAAAATGAAGGAATGAATGTCGTTGTATATGAATGTGTTGTAAACAATTACAAGTAGTGTTGAAATTTTATAAGTGCTTATAAACCTTGTTAATATGCATTTCTTTTGATATGCAAGTGCTGTAGTTGTTTAAAAGAGTAAAATGTTAATAGCTTTGTATATATGGCACTTACATATTTAAACTGAGTAAGTACAGGTGCCGGGGCTGCCGTTCGACTGATTTGGTTGCGCTAATATGCTTAATAAATAACTGCTTTGCTTAAAAATGCTAAAAAGGTACGCATACGCAATAAAAATAGGAAATATGAACTGTTTTTCTGCTTTTCCGACCGGGTGGGTCGATGTAACGACCCGATATTTTCAACCATTCGCATCCATTATAAGTGTATAGGTAGACACTCATGCCGGAGTTGAATTGCTCAAAATACCGCGTTGTAATTAAAATTTGGCAAATCTCAGAATATACAGTAAATAAATATAATCACAGAGCACAAACACAGAGTAAAATAATGCAGCGGAAGTAAAAGAAATAGTAGTTCATGAAGATACTATATAAATATGTCAGAGTTACATAAGATACAACAGAAGAAATAGAGTACAACAAAAGTCTCAATAAAATAACCAAGTACAAGCTGAGTAGAACAACGGAATTGAAATAGATAGGACATGACAAGCAGATAATCTCCAGCGATTCAAATCTCCAAGAGAGTGGAAATCCAAATCTGTGAATAACTCAGGCTGACCCGAGCGTAAAGCAAAACACAAAACACTCGAGTCAGGACAATATATACTTATATAATGTAAACCAACTCAAGTGAACTGTAATAAAGGTACAAGTAACTTAGAAGATGCTTGGGACCGCCCATCCTCTAAGGATCCGTTAAAATATCTACTATGTAGTAATATTCGCTATTATAATAATGTCTAATAAGTAAAGTATAATCATATAGAAAATAGCGTTAAGGGGATGGAGAACCTTAACGCGGTCGGATCTTAAAATCATAATCGTAGTAAAGCTCGATATGGTAGGTGACACGGCACAACTAGGCAATGCCAGGGTAGATATACCAATTACGCACACGGACTGATGGATACGCATAGCAGCCACTACCGTTCCACCTCGAACAACATTCCCAAATCGGAGGATGGCCATCTAGTCAAATCACAAGTAAGAGTATAATATCGAAGAAATGTGTCCGAGAAGAGGTGCTACCTCACTGGTCCGAGATCGCTCCTGTTTTAGCCACCTTATGCCAACTCACGGGAGTTGGGTCCACGTAACATACCTTAAGAACGTCGCCACCATCCTACTTCATTCTGGAATCTCCACCGCGTACACGGTTGTCAAAGTGGTTTTCGGTATCGACAGAGAGTATGTCCATATCCGATCCCGGTCTCTTTGCCAACCAATCGTTATTATAACCCGTGGTTATAACTTTTAAAAATAGTTTATGTTTCAAATCAAAATACATCCTTTAAACCATTTCAAAATCATATCATTTATTTCAAACTAATACATACTTTCAAACCCAAAACATATCTATTCAAAACCAATTCAAAAATATATCATTTCCATTTCAAAACCAATTCAATAATATATCATTTTAATAAAACCCAAATTTCAAAATCACTGAATATTTCCTTTAATTTATTAAACTTGAAATCTTCCTTTAAATTATCATAGCATTTTGGTAATGTAACCTTAAGTAATCATAGCATTTTTGGAATGTAATACTTTCCAATTTAACATTTTATATAATCAAAGTATTTATATACTTACAAATTTTTAACATGGTCATTTTATCATAGCCTTATAGTTAAATAAACTTTGTTACTGTAATATCCAATTTAATGCTGAAATTCTTATGTTAAGTTAAGAGTACCTCATCCCATCCATATGGAAATCTTGGTTCAAATCCTTCAGTGCTAACTATGTATATGACGCCGAAAATAGAAGTAGAAGGCGCTCTGGCGGGATCCTCACGGACAGAAAAGGACTTAATGATTATTCGTTCGCTGGAACCCGAAGTGAAAATTGTTGCTTATTAACTTACATTATCATTACAATAAAGAAACTTTATTATTTTAGTCATTAAAATATGTCATTTACATTAAATAAAACTTACATATTAAATGTACTTTTTAACTTACATTTCTATTACAGTAAAGAGCATTTATCATTTAATCAATATTACACTAATTTAAACTTACATTATCGAATGTACGTTTTAATTTACGTTTTATTACAAAAAGGGCATTTATTATTTTAAATCAATATTACACAAATTAAGACTTACATGTTTCTTTCATTAATTAAGACTTTACATGTTTCTTTCAGTAGGTAAAACTTTACATATTTCTTTCATAAATTAGAACTTTACACGTTTCTTTCATAAATTAAACTTTACATATTTATTTCATTAATTGGAACTTTACACGTTTCTTTCACAATAAATTTCTTATAATTAAATCCAATTTTCAACAATTTACTTAATAAGTTTAAGTGTAAAAGTTCCAATTCTTCACATTTCAACAAATAGACTTAACACTTCAAATTTAAATTACCATTTCACAATTTAACAAAATTTCCAATTTTATTTAATTAACTTAAACCTTTAATTAAAACCAAATTTCACATTTCCTAGTCAAGTTATATTTTAAAAGATCACTTTTAAACATTCATTTATTTAACCACTTAAATTCATAGAAAAATCAGTAATACTTAATAATCACATAAATTCAAATTTAATCAAATTATCATATTTACCATTTCCAAATAAAATTTAATATCCATTTTATTTATATAACTTAAATATCATTTTTAACCAAAATTCCAAATTTCCAACTTAAGTTATATTTCAAAAATCCAGTTAAACCATTCATTAATTACATTTTTAACACATAGAAAAATCATAATTTCTTTAATTCAAAATATTTCAAAATCTGTTTAAATCAAATTTCATAAATTTATATTTTTAAAATACTTAAAAATATTCAAAACACTTTATAAAATAACCACGGGCCTGTATATAATTTTCTAACCTAGGTCAAGTGATACGGATATGTATCATTTCAATCCGCAGTTAAAAAAGAAAAATCCGGGTTCTATCATTTTAAACCCGCAATCCCAAGTTAAAATAATTTAAATAAAAATCATTCAGGCCTATCATTTCAGCCCATAACGATTTTTCCCTATTCTAAAGTCCGTTCGGGTATGTATCATTTCAACCCATAGTGATTCTAATCTACAGGGAACTTGCAATGGTGATAACAGATATAAATAACAGAATAACATTAAATAATAGTAACATATGATATAATAAGTGTAATAACAGGTGTGAACATCATATGATAATAATATAAACATATATAACATGATAATATATTTCTACAGATTCGCAGGGTGTCAATTTACTAGTTATATAGGTACATATTGTCTGGTGAGAATAACTCACCTGTTTGTGCTGGAGATATCAAAACCAATGACACAATGGAACAAAAGCACGATGACAAGACTACGGACTTAAGTGGAGAGCAAGATCCAAAGCTACAACTCTTGTATTACAACCCAAAACATACATCAAAACAAACACAATTTCAACGCACTTGAAATGGAATAACTTTTAAACGAAAAGAGATTTGAATGTCAAATCTTTTGCCTTGCTTTCTCTATCCTTTTGCATGGCCTAGGGAATGATTTGGTTCAGGTTTGGACATGGTTTGGGTCTGGTTTGGACCAAGGGATGCACGGCTACAAGCTAGAGATGATGGGGAAGTTACAACATAGGCATGTGAAGAGTTTTATGCAATATGGTGGAGTTTTGGTTCATCTTTGGCTCAGTCTACAAGGTCCTAGGCTTGGCCATGACTTGCTACAGGTCTGGACAGAGGAGATGGTGATGTGTAGTGGTGGTAGCAAGGTGGTGGTGGCGGGTAGAGGTGGTGTCCAAGGTGGTGGGCGAAGGTATGTTGCAACTAGTGGTGGCTATGCATTGTTTTAAGGGATTTGTGCAAGGTTTTGTGTGGTTTTTAGTCAAAAGGAGTGCATGGCCTGTCATGGTCAGAGGAGGAGGGGGTTTGGTCGTGGATGGTGTGGGGAAGGAAGTGGTGGTGGTCGGTGGAGGAGATGGTGGAGGTGTTAGGCCAAGCAAAGCAAGAGAAACATGGCAAAAATCATTGAAAATGAAGAGAAAAGAAGAAAAAGAAGGAGAGGCCATTACCTATTTTTGGATGAAGCCATGAGAAATGAGGAGCTGATTTGTTTTCACGTGAAAAGATGAGAAACAAAAAGTGGCGGCTACACTAGGGTTTTAGATGGCTAGGGCAAAATTTGAGGAGTTAAAGAGAATGAAGTGTTTGGACAAAAAGGGCTTAAGTTTCAAAGTGTTTTACAACCTTTCATATTTCTTTTCTTTTTAATCTTTATATAAACAAAAATATTCAGAAAAATAATTTACAAACCGAAATCAATTATAAATATGAGAAAACAAATAATAAATTTTGGAAAAATATAAAAAGAATGAAGAAAATTACTTAAAAATACCAAACAATGTTCAAAAATTATAAATAAATCACTGTCAGTCTTGAAAAACTATACACTTCATTATAAAAATATTATGAAGTGAAAATTTGAATTAAAATAATTTATTTATCATTTTCAAAATAAAATAGATAATTAAATTGGAGAAAATAGAAAAGGATTAAAGAAAAATGTTTAAAATTTACAAACATGGCATGGAAATTTGCAAGAAAAATACTACTAACTCTGGAAAAATTCCTACCTTACTTTAAAAATATTTTAAAGCTAAAATATATTTTATATAACATAAATGTACAAATTAGAATAAAATATATCAAATAAAAATGTCATTTATTTAATTTTAAAATAAAGAATATTGCTGAATAACCCAATATACACACAATATTGAAAATAGTATAACTTTTGCAATTTAAATCCGTTTGCAACGAAACGAAAAGCAGTATTTAAGTTATTAAATCTATTTTTATAATAAAAGATAAAATTCATAAATTTCAAACTTTTAAATTTTCAAGTTAAAAGTCGAAGTTTGACTATTTGACCAAAATTCACATTTTCTGGAAATATTAAATTTAGTCATATTTGGAATTCAAATCCACATACAAAATCAAAGTTTTTTTATATTTACAATAACAACATTTATTCTTTTCATAAATAAAGCTCTTAAATTTGGAAAAATCAAATTAAAATTAATTGTAAAATACAGGGTTGTTACACTCTCCCCCACTCAAAACTTTTCGTCCCCGAAAAGGAACGAGGTACGGGAAAGCACCTAAAAAGATAGAATGAATAGAATTAAGACAAGATGATAAGAATATCGGAATTACACCTGATAACTATTGTTATAGGCAAGTTAACAAGTTGGAGGTGATCAAATCAAGAACACAAACACGAAAAAGATCCTATAGAGTTTGAATCACCCCTTTCACTTGACCGACGGTCTATGAATGGAAAAACAGTGTTCAGATCCAGATGAGTAACAAAGATTTCAAAGATTATAAAAAGATGTCTAAACAGACTGGTATAAGCAATAGCCTTCCCATTCTGTAACAAGATAAGAGAAATAAGGACAACTAAAAGATAGTTTGAAAAAAAAAACAAAATAAGATAATAAATGTGAAACAATAACGCTTTGAAATCATAACAAATTAGAGATGTTTATCATTTGGAAATCATACTACTAAAATCATAACACTTTGGAAATGTAATTCTAAAAAAAAACATAATACTTAGAAAATCATAACACCTTTTAAAATAATCTTTATTTAAACCATTTTATTTCAAGGTCAAATAATATTCATTTTAAAGTTGTAACATTTCTAAGTTCATTCAATTATAAAACTTCCAAAACATTGTATTTTCAAAACAGCAGCACTTATAAAATGCTACAGTAGATATATTAATATTTCAAATCAGTTTTATTCTAGAATATTCATTTGGATATCATTTAACTTATGACTTATTAAAACAAACTTTTATGAATGGAATATCCAAATTAAACTATACTTCATTTATTAAGTCAAAAACTCACTATTTTACTTAACTCTTCATTTAACAAATAACCTAACACTTTATTTAAAATGCCCATTTCATAAATAGATATTCCTTCAATAAGTTACACTTAAAATTTCCATTTGAAAACCAAATTCTCAATTATCAAATTTAGTGATGTTAAAATACATTATAACTATCATAATTATCCATTTTTCAAGACATATCAATTTCATAAATAAAATATTTATCATAGAAAATATAACAATCAAATTTCTTTACACATTTATTCATTTAGACATCAATTAAACTATGAATTCAAGTTAAATAAACTTTATTACAAAATGTCCAATTCCAATGTATTTTATTTTATCTATTCAAAGATACATTATTTATTATACACCATATTCATTTCAGGAAATAACCATTATTAAAATTCCTAGGTTAGACTTAAGGTTCCATATTAAATCAAATTTGATTATCAAGTTATTTAAATAAAATCTCTTTAAATTCCTTTTTCACTATTTACCTCTGTAAATCTTTTATAACTAAAATTTAGGTGTATAAAATTTATTATAACCACTCAAATTTTATTTAAAAAATCCTTTTTATATTGTATATTATCCAATTACATTGTTAACTTCTAAATTTTTTTTAAGGTAAGTTATATTTGAATGCAATTGTATTATACAAATAAAACTTTCCAATTCAATTATCTCAAGTTTGAATCATTTATTCAAAAATTTTAATTTTTCTTTTTATAACTAAAATTATTCTTTAAGATGAAATTTAAGAATTAATTTTCCGGTTTCCTTCAAACCGGTTAGAGATAAATAAATATATGTACATAATATGTCAAATCAATTTAAATCATATATCTATATATATTATAAATCAAATCATATTTAGAAATTCAAATAAATTAAATCTTTCAAAACAAAGCTGTAGTAAGACTACAGAACGGTCTCTTCAGTTCAAAACTCGAAAATGAACGTCGTTGATGCTGCAGTCATCACCGAAATTATTTTCCAGCGACAAAGAGAAGAGCACTTAATTTTTAAACTTTAAAATTCTTTAGAGACAAAAAAAAAATTATTCAAAAATATTTTAAATAATATCCTTTTAAAAATTTAAACACAAGGTTTGAAACCATCGGAAATTAAATTCTTTAACTTTCTTGTTTTAAATTCATTTCAGTTCCTAAATAAATTTATAAACAACTATTTATAAATTCATTTGTAGAACAATAAATGATAAATCAAGTATTATCATTTCAAATTATCAATTTAAATCAATTTATTAAGTTCCATAAAATTATATATCCAAATTTATTTCATTAACCAAATTTTAAAATAATATTGTGTCAGTTTGTTCTGTCAAAGTGTTTTAGAAATCCTATCGATAGCGTTGATCAGACGAATCGATCGGAAACCCAAATCAACATCAACAACTCAAACAACACAATATAAAACAAAACATTAATTTACAAGTACAATTTAGAAATGTTTGGAGATAGTTTGGAAACAAAAGACAAGATGATTAAATAACAAAATAAGGAGATGGGTAAGCTTAAATAAATCGCAGGCAACCTTAATCGGGTCAACCGTGACTTAATGAATAAGATCAAATGTGTATTTTTTTCTGGGGTAAATCTACATCCGATCTCAAGAGATAGAGTTTGGAATAACAAAAGATATTAGCATTTAAACCAAGGATAGATATAAATCTCTGGTGAATTAATGCAAATTTGTAAAGGAGTTTCCCCCTTTACCAGAAAATTAGAATATTGGCGAGATCGCCAATTCACTATAAAGATCATTCGAAGTGGAGTTATGTGATACTCCAAAATCAAAAGAAGATGAATAGTGAGGGACAAGAATGAATTTTGGAACTGCAGGAAACGTTCCAAAATTCAAAGGAAATCGAATCAAAAGGAAGAGATTCAAACTCGAACGAAAGTGATTCTGTAAATAAATTTACCATACATTCTAAGTTTTGCCTCAAAGCCAAAGCTCTGATACCAACTGTAACGACCCGATATTTTCAACCATTCGCATCCATTATAAGTGTATAGGTAGACACTCATGCCGGAGTTGAATTGCTCAAAATACCGCGTTGTAATTAAAATTTGGCAAATCTCAGAATATACAGTAAATAAATATAATCACAGAGCACAAACACAGAGTAAAATAATGCAGCGGAAGTAAAAGAAATAGTAGTTCATGAAGATACTATATAAATATGTCAGAGTTACATAAGATACAACAGAAGAAATAGAGTACAACAAAAGTCTCAATAAAATAACCAAGTACAAGCTGAGTAGAACAACGGAATTGAAATAGATAGGACATGACAAGCAGATAATCTCCAGCGATTCAAATCTCCAAGAGAGCGGAAATCCAAATCTGTGAATAACTCAGGCTGACCCAAGCGTAAAGCAAAACACAAAACACTCGAGTCAGGACAATATATACTTATATAATGTAAACCAACTCAAGTGAACTGTAATAAAGGTACAAGTAACTTAGAAGATGCTTGGGACCGCCCATCCTCTAAGGATCCGTTAAAATATCTACTATGTAGTAATATTCGCTATTATAATAATGTCTAATAAGTAAAGTATAATCATATAGAAAATAGCGTTAAGGGGATGGAGAACCTTAACGCGGTCGGATCTTAAAATCATAATCGTAGTAAAGCTCGATATGGTAGGTGACACGGCACAACTAGGCAATGCCAGGGTAGATATACCAATTACGCACACGGACTGATGGATACGCATAGCAGCCACTACCGTTCCACCTCGAACAACATTCCCAAATCGGAGGATGGCCATCTAGTCAAATCACAAGTAAGAGTATAATATCGAAGAAATGTGTCCGAGAAGAGGTGCTACCTCACTGGTCCGAGATCGCTCCTGTTTTAGCCACCTTATGCCAACTCACGGGAGTTGGGTCCACGTAACATACCTTAAGAACGTCGCCACCATCCTACTTCATTCTGGAATCTCCACCGCGTACACGGTTGTCAAAGTGGTTTTCGGTATCGACAGAGAGTATGTCCATATCCGATCCCGGTCTCTTTGCCAACCAATCGTTATTATAACCCGTGGTTATAACTTTTAAAAATAGTTTATGTTTCAAATCAAAATACATCCTTTAAACCATTTCAAAATCATATCATTTATTTCAAACTAATACATACTTTCAAACCCAAAACATATCTATTCAAAACCAATTCAAAAATATATCATTTCCATTTCAAAACCAATTCAATAATATATCATTTTAATAAAACCCAAATTTCAAAATCACTGAATATTTCCTTTAATTTATTAAACTTGAAATCTTCCTTTAAATTATCATAGCATTTTGGTATTGTAACCTTAAGTAATCATAGCATTTTTGGAATGTAATACTTTCCAATTTAACATTTTATATAATCAAAGTATTTATATACTTACAAATTTTTAACATGGTCATTTTATCATAGCCTTATAGTTAAATAAACTTTGTTACTGTAATATCCAATTTAATGCTGAAATTCTTATGTTAAGTTAAGAGTACCTCATCCCATCCATATGGAAATCTTGGTTCAAATCCTTCAGTGCTAACTATGTATATGACGCCGAAAATAGAAGTAGAAGGCGCTCTGGCGGGATCCTCACGGACAGAAAAGGACTTAATGATTATTCGTTCGCTGGAACCCGAAGTGAAAATTGTTGCTTATTAACTTACATTATCATTACAATAAAGAAACTTTATTATTTTAGTCATTAAAATATGTCATTTACATTAAATAAAACTTACATATTAAATGTACTTTTTAACTTACATTTCTATTACAGTAAAGAGCATTTATCATTTAATCAATATTACACTAATTTAAACTTACATTATCGAATGTACGTTTTAATTTACGTTTTATTACAAAAAGGGCATTTATTATTTTAAATCAATATTACACAAATTAAGACTTACATGTTTCTTTCATTAATTAAGACTTTACATGTTTCTTTCAGTAGGTAAAACTTTACATATTTCTTTCATAAATTAGAACTTTACACGTTTCTTTCATAAATTAAACTTTACATATTTATTTCATTAATTAGAACTTTACACGTTTCTTTCACAATAAATTTCTTATAATTAAATCCAATTTTCAACAATTTACTTAATAAGTTTAAGTGTAAAAGTTCCAATTCTTCACATTTCAACAAATAGACTTAACACTTCAAATTTAAATTACCATTTCACAATTTAACAAAATTTCCAATTTTATTTAATTAACTTAAACCTTTAATTAAAACCAAATTTCACATTTCCTAGTCAAGTTATATTTTAAAAGATCACTTTTAAACATTCATTTATTTAACCACTTAAATTCATAGAAAAATCAATAATACTTAATAATCACATAAATTCAAATTTAATCAAATTATCATATTTACCATTTCCAAATAAAATTTAATATCCATTTTATTTATATAACTTAAATATCATTTTTAACCAAAATTCCAAATTTCCAACTTAAGTTATATTTCAAAAATCCAGTTAAACCATTCATTAATTACATTTTTAACACATAGAAAAATCATAATTTCTTTAATTCAAAATATTTCAAAATCTGTTTAAATCAAATTTCATAAATTTATATTTTTAAAATACTTAAAAATATTCAAAACACTTTATAAAATAACCACGGGCCTGTATATAATTTTCTAACCTAGGTCAAGTGATACGGATATGTATCATTTCAATCCGCAGTTAAAAAAGAAAAATCCGGGTTCTATCATTTCAAACCCGCAATCCCAAGTTAAAATAATTTAAATAAAAATCATTCAGGCCTATCATTTCAGCCCATAACGATTTTTCCCTATTCTAAAGTCCGTTCGGGTATGTATCATTTCAACCCATAGTGATTCTAATCTACAGGGAACTTGCAATGGTGATAACAGATATAAATAACAGAATAACATTAAATAATAGTAACATATGATATAATAAGTGTAATAACAGGTGTGAACATCATATGATAATAATATAAACATATATAACATGATAATATATTTCTACAGATTCGCAGGGTGTCAATTTACTAGTTATATAGGTACATATTGTCTGGTGATATTGTCTGGTGAGAATAACTCACCTGTTTGTGCTGGAGATATCAAAACCAATGACACAATGGAACAAAAGCACGATGACAAGACTACGGACTTAAGTGGAGAGCAAGATCCAAAGCTACAACTCTTGTATTACAACCCAAAACATACATCAAAACAAACACAATTTCAACGCACTTGAAATGGAATAACTTTTAAACGAAAAGAGATTTGAATGTCAAATCTTTTGCCTTGCTTTCTCTATCCTTTTGCATGGCCTAGGGAATGATTTGGTTCAGGTTTGGACATGGTTTGGGTCTGGTTTGGACCAAGGGATGCACGGCTACAAGCTAGAGATGATGGGGAAGTTACAACATAGGCATGTGAAGAGTTTTATGCAATATGGTGGAGTTTTGGTTCATCTTTGGCTCGGTCTACAAGGTCCTAGGCTTGGCCATGACTTGCTACAGGTCTGGACAGAGGAGATGGTGATGTGTAGTGGTGGTAGCAAGGTGGTGGTGGCGGGTAGAGGTGGTGTCCAAGGTGGTGGGCGAAGGTATTGTTGCAACTAGTGGTGGCTATGCATTGTTTTAAGGGATTTGTGCAAGGTTTTGTGTGGTTTTTAGTCAAAAGGAGTGCATGGCCTGTCATGGTCAGAGGAGGAGGGGGTTTGGTCGTGGATGGTGTGGGGAAGGAAGTGGTGGTGGTCGGTGGAGGAGATGGTGGAGGTGTTAGGCCAAGCAAAGCAAGAGAAACATGGCAAAAATCATTGAAAATGAAGAGAAAAGAAGAAAAAGAAGGAGAGGCCATTACCTATTTTTGGATGAAGCCATGAGAAATGAGGAGCTGATTTGTTTTCACGTGAAAAGATGAGAAACAAAAAGTGGCGGCTACACTAGGGTTTTAGATGGCTAGGGCAAAATTTGAGGAGTTAAAGAGAATGAAGTGTTTGGACAAAAAGGGCTTAAGTTTCAAAGTGTTTTACAACCTTTCATATTTCTTTTCTTTTTAATCTTTATATAAACAAAAATATTCAGAAAAATAATTTACAAACCGAAATCAATTATAAATATGAGAAAACAAATAATAAATTTTGGAAAAATATAAAAAGAATGAAGAAAATTACTTAAAAATACCAAACAATGTTCAAAAATTATAAATAAATCACTGTCAGTCTTGAAAAACTATACACTTCATTATAAAAATATTATGAAGTGAAAATTTGAATTAAAATAATTTATTATCATTTTCAAAATAAAATAGATAATTAAATTGGAGAAAATAGAAAAGGATTAAAGAAAAATGTTTAAAATTTACAAACATGGCATGGAAATTTGCAAGAAAAATACTACTAACTCTGGAAAAATTCCTACCTTACTTTAAAAATATTTTAAAGCTAAAATATATTTTATATAACATAAATGTACAAATTAGAATAAAATATATCAAATAAAAATGTCATTTATTTAATTTTAAAATAAAGAATATTGCTGAATAACCCAATATACACACAATATTGAAAATAGTATAACTTTTGCAATTTAAATCTGTTTGCAACGAAACGAAAAGCAGTATTCAAGTTATTAAATCTATTTTTATAATAAAAGATAAAATTCATAAATTTCAAACTTTTAAATTTTCAAGTTAAAAGTCGAAGTTTGACTATTTGACCAAAATTCACATTTTCTGGAAATATTAAATTTAGTCATATTTGGAATTCAAATCCACATACAAAATCAAAGTTTTTTTATATTTACAATTACAACATTTATTCTTTTCATAAATAAAGCTCTTAAATTTGGAAAAATCAAATTAAAATTAATTGTAAAATACAGGGTTGTTACAGTCGATGTATATATATTTATGTCTATTGTGATCCTACTATGATTGAACCACGCAAAGGAGACGCTGGCGAATTTTTTTGAAAATTTAAGGCGTTAGAATTTTTTTTGAAAATTTTGGAATTTTTTTGTTAAAAGAAAGTCAATTTCTAAATTGAAATGAAAATGTAGAAATTGAACTAGAAAGAGGGAAAACCATTGTTTTGGTAAGTTAAAGGTTTTGGAAAAGGTGAATATAAAATTTTCACTAAGTGGATTTTTGAAAAGTTAATGAATTTGGGCATTTTTCTTACTTTTCAATTTCGAGGACGAAATTCTTTTAAGGGGGGAATTTGTAACAACCCAGAATTTCCGTCATTTGAAATTTGAATATTTAATTTATTTTAAATATTAATAAGTGGAATTTATAAGTCGAATGAATTAAATTTTTAATATCTAGATTTAATTATCCAATTAAATCGATAATTTGATATTTGAAATTCTAGAAATAATTGGAATCTGAATTAAATGTGTATAAAAATGATTTATAAAGTTATATTAAATCATATTGGAGTTATAACGATGTTATAAACTTTTAAAATCGAATTAAAAGTTAAATTGTGAAAATTGATTATTTTAATATTTAATTCTCGACTAAAAATAGTCATTTTTCAAACAGTCTCGGATTTCGACGAAACTAGTTTCAGCGGATCCGTAATGTTAAATTATTGTAAGATTTCAAATTTCATGCCAATCGGATGTACGGTTTGTCCGGGGCAAGCCAAAACGCATCGAAATCGGTTTAATTTAAATTTGATCGTTTATTTCCGTAACTCTCACATACGATCGAATTAGCTTCCGAAACAAGTTCCATTGTGTTTGGAACGTGGGGTTAACCATAGAAACCCCAATCGGCACGCTCGATTTGGAGTTCGAAAATTTTCGGAGTGAATAGTGTTTGACAATTTTGTATAAAAGGACGTTATCTTCATTCATTTTCACAAACCCTAATATCGAAACCCTGGCCGCCAGAAACATTTTAATGGCCAGAAACTCCTATCGTTCCTCCTCCTTTTTCTCCAAATCCGTCGACAATTAGCCAAAACTCTCAACTGCAAAGTTGTGGAGCACGATGAGATCTAGCTATCCAACGGTTGTGATCGAAAATGACGAAGCCAATCAGCGGCAATTTGTCCCCAAAGCCACACGTTCGTTCACATATATCGATAAGAGGATGGGGCCGAGTGTCACAAGGCTCTGGCCGAGCATGGAGTGGGCAATGGGCTTTGACGTGGGGTTCTTTGATCGTACTCTCGACGACGTATGGTGGTGCGACTTCAAGCCCTAAGCGTGCGTTTTGGGTTTCTCATTTGCGTTTCTAGCCTGGAAGTTTCATGCGTGAGAGAAGAGAGGGGGAAGCGGGCCAGATCTGGTCAAAGTGAAATGAACGGCCAGGATTTGAAGGTGTTGAAAATAATAAAAGAAATTGTAAATTTTTATATATTTAAATGCATTCAAACTTTAAAATAGTGTAACTTCTTCATACGAGGTCAAAAAATTATGAAACTTTTTGCATTGGGATCGTTTCGACGAGCTCTTCGCAATGGAGCTAGTTTGGAGCCAATTGGAGACAGTGAAAATTTTGAGTAAAATTAAACGCGTGTTTAATTTTATTCGAAATAAAACGCTGCAACCGTCATTGAAAGCAAGGTGAGGACTCCTCACCCAATCGAATGTTTTGTTTCGATTTAAATTTGGGTGGAATTAACCTGTATAATTGTAACAGTTTTTCCCAAAACGAAAACTATCTGTTTTCAAATGATAATGGCTTTCATTAAGTGAAAAGATTTCCAATTTGTATCGAAACATTTCAGATTGAAATGAAGTTGTAAATAGTTTAGAAAAACTATGAATTAACCTTTGTGACGATAATTAAATCTTGTTTTGAAATAAAAGTGTATTTCAAAAGGGTGTTTCTTTTATATTATAAAAGATTTGAATTTTGAATAGTTTGAAAGCAATAAATTAAATCTTAATTTTAAGATTTAATGGGTTAATTCAATTTAAATGGAAATCGATTTGGAAATCTGTGAATGAATCCTTGTGAAACCGGGTAAACTTTGTGAAATAAATCTTTTTGTTTAAAGATTTAAAATGGTAATTTGTTTAAACCATTTAAAGGAAAGGATTTGAGTAATAAGTTGTGACTTAATTGAAATCCCAATATTCATATGTTTTGAAATATTGTGCTCACTATTCGGGTTAGCCGGGAAAAGACCTTTGTGTCATATAACCCATTCCGAATTAGTGATACAACGATATGGATTATATTGAAGACCGGTGGTGAAGACCGGGTATTTGTGAAAACAATAGGATGACCTATCGATTGTCTCTGCACCGTTAGCTACGGTATAGAGATTTCCTTTGTGATGGGAAGTTTTATCGGGATTGTGAATACCCGGATTTGCAAGGGCTTCTTTTGAAGTGCCTTCGGTTCCGTTCGAACCCGAAACAGACTTGTATGGTTACATGTCTGACATTACATTTTGAGATGTAAAGCTGATTTCTTTCAAATACATTTCTATTGGTGGCGGAGAATTTATTCTCTTAGCTTAATACCATTCTCTGAGACGTACAAGCTCAGAGGTTATGTAGTTGAAATTTATCAGCGATATATTCCCAATTTGGTAATATGGCATGCTGAGTGTTGCTGTGTGATGATCATTTATTGATCATTTGTGATCAAAGTGTGGCTTTGTGAAAAAGCATAGCTTTGTGGACGAGACTTCGTTAGAGCCTCACAACCCGGAAATGGTCGAAACAGGAAAGATGCGGCAAGGTTTCAGGGGTAGCGCCCTTAGGGTATGACCATTCCTTCTGGAAAAGGGTAGTATCATGGTATGGAGCCTAGATACTTACTCATGTGGACACACTTTATTTATTATGTGTGATGTTGGTTACCGAGCGCTCGGTTAAAGGTCCCAAAGGACCGGGGGTGGCATATCTCAGGTTTACTGCCCGGGAAGGGAGTAACCGGCCTTGTGTTGGCAGAGAGCAGGTTGTCTCTCAGAGCGTCCAGCCAGAGGCGTTCCTACGTGGCATAGGAAGTTCCTTAGCCTGACCATTTGTTGGCAAATCCATTTTCCAATACGAACCTTGTACGGTTTTAGATGTAGAACCTGCCATTTACTTATGGTGGTGCCCCACTGTTTAGATGGTAGCTATAGTAGGCATAGTGTGAAATGCCTATGCAGGCTAAGATTAATATTATATTTTCGAAATGTTTTCTGCACTATGCACTAATAATAATAATCCAATGATTTTGCATAGTAAGCATGTTTGACTATCATAAGAAGAAATCTCCTCCAATTCTGCGTTTGCATTGTGTGTGTGGCGGGAGGTCTTATGGTAGTTTCATTTTCCAAAAGCATTGCGTATATTTTCCACTTTCTTTGTTGTTATTGTTTTAACGATAAACTATTTTAGTTCTCACACCAGTCACCATGACTGACCTGGAGTTTATTGTTTCCTTCCTAAACTCTGGGTGCCCACCAATTTCCACATGGGCAGTCTAGAGTCAGGTTATCAGGTCATTCTGGATTCAGGAGATGCTGTGGAGCTCAGTGGCGAGCTGGATGGCGAGGCGTAGTACTTGTATATGATGTTATTTATTCCACTATGTATTCTGTATGAGGACATGTTTATATAACTGTCCAGTGTTGTATTGTTGTTGTAAACTCTGATGATGATGTAATGTATAAAATGATATAGTTCTTTGATTTAAAGATTATTCATTTATCTATTATATGTTGTTCCGCTGCGAATGTGAGATTCTGTTATTGTTCTGTTGTTTCTTCTTTCTTTTTCTTCTGTTTTCTTCTACCTCTTCTTTTTCTCCATAACAATTCGGTTTTCCGGCATTCGATTGCTCGGCAGTTGATACAGTGGACGTATTAATGTCGATTTTCGAGCGTCGAAAAATCGCGTTCGTTACATCAATTATTTCCTTCTTGTTTATAAATCATGTTTTATAAACTATACTTGTATAAAATCACTTCACAAATGTTTATTTTTATAATAACTTACCTTTCCTTCATATTTTTAATAAACATCTTTTACTAAATTCAACTTTTAACCTAACATTGCCACCGAACGCCTTATAGTCAAACCATGAAACTTAATTCACATCGTATTCATTTCAATGCATCTATAAATGCTGTCTACCCAACCCATGTAGTAAAAGGTAAAAATGCTCATAAACTGGTCAAGCACAAATCAACAATCAATAAATGAAAGTCAATGCCCATAAATTGGCCGAGCATAACTAAATTAATCAACGAGGGATAATAGATAAACATCATTAACCCTACATTAATTAAACTCTACTTTGACAATTCGCTTATATAAGTTACCTTATACAAGATCTTTAATTTTCACAGTTATAATTACCATTAAGGTATATGTTTATAACAATTACTAATACGCTCCCATATGTATAATACACTCAACTCATGCTAAGGTATTCAATTATCCTATCTCTTAATGAGTCATACCCACTAATGCCAAGGTTCTCGCTTAACCTTCTACCTTGACACCAAGTGTAACGACCCACCCTTTCGACCCACAAATGTCGACACTAATACATCCACGATATTCATGTGCCGAGCATCCAAGTGCCGAAAGGATGAATTCTCAGGGTGAAATAAAAAGAAAAGGAAATAGAACAAGAAAGAAGGAACAAAATATCAGAACCTCACGGCGGAACGATAACATATAATATCAAAAGAACGGTATAAAGGGTTACTCCGATACATAAATCTTGGAGTTACAAATTCTAGTACCATCATCAGCCTAGATAGTTATAACAACCTATCCTCACAAATGCTGATATGTATAATATATTAATGCAGCAGAAATAAGAATATTATGGTAGGTGAAACATCCAGCTCATCTTCTCGAGCTCCAAAGAACATCAACGAAAACCTGCCTTTCTCAAAGTACTCGAAAGAGCATGTGAGGAATTTAGGGAAAAAAACCAAGTGTCGGATATAAGTTTGGTATGAGAAACTTAAGAAATATGTAGCCAACATATAACTGTACTTTTGAGATCGCATGAAATGTCATATCAGTTATCCCCTCAAAAGAACCACCATCTAATAGGTACATAAGGTTATATAATAGATAATGTCTAGGGTGTAGAATATAAATATTATAACATAGCTGGAATGGTTACATAGGTTACATTCAACCCATAGTAGAAGTTACAATCAAAACCCGATAAGGAACATTCACATAATGGATTTTCTATGGAGATCCCTTCGATCAAGCCGAAATCCAATCTCCATGCACAAGGGTAAAAAACTACCTCCGAGCGTCGTAGATCTCAAATTTCCATATAGATTCCCGCATCTCGAACAGATCCACTTCCAAGAGATAGAACACGTATCACAGCCTTGAAGAAGTTTTTGGTAAGTAAAACACTTATCGATCCCGATCTCTCCAAGGCTGAATCGACGAATTTGATCATTTAAAGATAATGAGAACGATTGCATATGGAAACCAAGTCTCGTATACTTATCATATTTTTGATATTTTTCTCTCACAGTATCCCTCGATCAAGAGTGAAGCCGGTAGGTTAGAGCTCCATTACTCATATCCCTACACGAACATTAGTCTTAATTCCAACCGATAGACAAGCATACTTCATCGGCTTTTAATGCTAAGTATACGAATAAATGTTTTCCATAAACGAGAAAACAGACAAAGCACGATCAAGTCACATAAAGCACGATTAAGTCTCATAAGCGACTTCTAATCCTTTTTTTATTTAATTAATCTTTTATTAATTAAAACCTCTTTTATTAGTAAAACTTCTTTTATCTAATAAAAAATCAAATATGAATTTCTACTATTCATTTGTACTTTTTCAATACTTCAAAAAGTATTCATATACTTATCTCAAATGGTATAAGTATATTAACAAATCATTAACAAGATTCCATACTTATAAACGTTTACTCTTTCTATACTTCAAAATGTATTTATATACTTATCTTAAATGGTATAAGTATATTCACTAATCATTAACAAGATTTCTTACTTTAAACCTTTACTCTTTCTATACTTCAAAAATACTTATAATTTCCTTCAAAATATCCGTTTTAAAGATCTAAGTGCTTCACATATCCAGTCAAAAAGGTTTAAGACCACTGTTACTTAAACATAGTCACAACAAACTCAAAGCCATTTCACTTATGCTTATCTTTAAAACATTATTAAAGATCTATTTACATTCAAAATTATAATAAAAAGGGTTAAAGATGAATGTTAATAAAACATTATCATAACAAACCCAAAACCATTTCGCTTTTGCTTATTTTTAAAACATTCTTTTAAAGATCTATTTACATTTATATGTATAATTAGAAAGGGTTAAGGAAGAATGTGATTAACACATTGCCACAACAAACTCAAATCATTTTCTACTTGTTACTATCTTCACAAACCTTTGTTTTAAAGATCTAAATTCATATTCGGTTAAGATCAATAATCGACTATCTAGTCAAAAACCATTGCTATACAAATCAACGTTTGTATACTTAACTCGTTTATGACATTCTTGATTTAACCATTCCTCGTTCAAGAGGGAAGCTTAGTAGGTAAGATCTCTATTGCTCCATCCCTACTCGATATCAATCTTTAACTCTCAGAAATATATAAGCCTACTTCATCGGCTTTCAATGTTAAGCAAAGTTAATTACCTTTTTTAAACAAGTAAACAACAATATTAACAAGTTTTAGCCATTTAAACTTATACTATTCCTCATTCAAGAGTGAAGCCAGGTAAGTTTGGGCACTGGTTGCTCCAAGACTTGTCTAGACACCTCATTCTTGAATCTCACAAACATGCAAGTTTACTAGTCAGCTTTTAGTGTTAAGCCTAGTCAATCACCTTTGTCTAAACTTATATATATGTAAAATAATAATTTAGAAATACTTGTAATTGGGTTTTAAATATCTATGTAAAATATTACTTAAAAATAACTAATTTAGAAGTTTGATTAAAAACTTGTTTTACATTTTGCAGCACTTTACTTTCAAAATTCGTAAATAATCATCAAAACCATATTTAAACTTCTATTCTTTTTTTCATACTCAAATACATTTTATAAGATCTTCCATAGAAAGATTTTATATAGAAAAGAATTTAGAAACTATTTAAATCACGAAAAACTAGACAAAACGTTGCATTTTAAACACTTAAAGCAATAAGTGACTTACTACAACATTTATAAATGCTGTTAAAAGCCCTTGTTAAAATAACATTGAAAAGCACCATCTTTGCGACTAGTTTTAGCCATCTAAACAAATGATTTAAGACTTGAAATTTTTATAGTAAGTACTACCATTAGGATACTTTAAAACCGTGGAAATAAATCCCTAAGAATATCTTTCCATTTATTTATAAAAATTCCTGAAAATAAGGGATTTCGAAGTGCATTTATAACGACTATTCTCGTTCCAAACATTTTCAAACTTTCTTCAATTTAATGCACAATGTTGGGCGTGTTCTCACCCAGAAGATCTCGAGACCAAGAAGCTTGATTCATCCATCCAGGCTTGCCTAAACTCATTCGGCATTCTCATCTCACAGAGCCCATTCGGCAGTCTCAAGGAACTCATTCGGCATCCATATCTCACAGAGCCCATTCAGCAGTCTCGTCCCAAGGAACACATTCGGCATCCATATCTCACAAAGCCCATTCGGCAGTCTCGTCTCAAGGAACTCATTCGGCATTCTCATCTCGCAGCCGGACCAAAGCCACCACCGGACCAAAGTCCCACCGGACCATCTCCCATCTACTACCGGACCGAAGCACTACCAAACCAAGGCGTTGCTGAGCCAACGTTGCCAGGCCAGATCGCATCAGCCCAGGCCCACCAACAGCTACATACATCCAGGACCCCTACCCCCAGCCTCACTTTATAAATAGAGGGGTAGGGGTACAACAACGGGGACAAGTTTTGAGAACTCAAGCATGGAGAGAACTTTCAAACAACTTTCAGATACTTGTATCAAAGCTTTGTACTTGTAATCTGAACAAGAAAGGAGAAATAATATATAAAGTGGACGTAGGCCATTCTGGCTGAACCACTATAAATCTGCGTGTCTTTTACAGTTTAGCCCCTGCTTTTCATATATTTGCGTAAATCACCCAAATCACTAAGAACAACATAAAATCAATTAAATCATACGACTTTGAGGTGTTTGTCCATTTTTTGTGCAAATATTTTTGGTGCTTTCACTAAGAACTAGAAGCTCGAAGCTTCAGCTTCATCCACTTAACAGTTTTCCTAACAGCATCATTCGCCACTTGGAAAACATGCCTCCCAAACAGAAAAAAGATGTTAACAAAGAAAAAAACATCGCATCCAGCAGTCTTCCAGATCCAGCTGTCACGAATCAAGTAAATCGCCCTCCTCCAACAGCAGTGACAAGTGGAGGACAGGCTAACCCAACCACTCCTGCCACAGAACAGCCTGCAGCAATTACTAGGGCAGATTTGGACAGAGTTGTGGTTGAAGTAACTAACCGCTTCACGTCCCAACAGGAAGCCTTGGTGGACCATCTCATGTCACGCTTAAGGGATGCTGAAGAGTCCAACCGCAACACTGAATCATGGGGCGAGTCCCAGTCTGGAGGATCTCAGAGACAACAAAGATCTTCCTTCTTCGAAGGAGCTAACGGCAGAAGTAGCCATGGTAGGAGCCGATACCGAGCACAGCCCGAAGTTAGGCCTGAGGAAACGTTTGGTACCGAACCCAACGGGGGAGGTACCGGACGGAGGTCAACTGTAGCTAAGCCTGTCATACTGCCTAACCACGGAAACGCCGGTGAACGGGGCCGAGCTAGAGTCCAGCCCGAAGTTGGACCCGAGGAAGTGCTTAGATCAGAACCCAGCAGGGGAAGATCAAGGCAAGGGCCAACTGTAGCTGACCCTAGCATGCCCCCAGAAGATCAAAGGCAGCCGCTGGAAAATATGAGGAACGATAGACGATACCATCCCTACAGGTCATCTGGACGGAATTAATCCCACAGAACAGAACCAAACTCATTTCTATCTGCTCCAAATTCTGATGAAAGAATGGCACGCTTATTCAGAGAGTGTGTCCAATGGGAGCAAAGAGATTGAGGGATAGGCGCTAGGGTAACCAGCCCTTTCGCCCGCAATATCGAAATTGCTATCACTCCCCGAGAATGGAAGATGCCGACAATGGAACCTTACAAAGGAACCTCCGACCCCATTGTACACTTACAGAGGTACACGCAACATATGCTCATGAGTGGAGCAACAGAGGGAGTACTATGCAAATGCTTTCCGCTCTTCTTAGCAGATCTCGCTACCTCCTGGTTCTGTCATCTACCCCAGGGATCCATCAGCTCGTGGGAAATGTTGAAAGAAAAGTTTATCAGTCAGTTCCGCATCCATGTGGAACAACCTAAGGACGCTTATTCCTTATCCAGCGTCAAACAGAAACCTGGAGAAAAACTGTAGCAATACCTAACCCGATTCAATGCCACAGCAGCCGCAGTCCAAGATGCCGATGAGAAGCTTATCCTAATGGCCCTCTGTAGTGGTGTGCATCTGGACACTAAATTTGGTAGAAGATTGACGAAAGAAAAACCAGCTACTTTACCCGATTTCTTCCATGAAGCCGGGAAATACATGAGGCTAGAGGATGCTGCCGTTGAGGGGCAGTCAGGACAGCAAAATAAGGCAACTCACAGCAACGCCCCCGCTGTGGCAAGGGAAGTTCGAAGAAATGATTCCAGAGACAATGCTGGGGGCAAGAAGGGAGAAAAGCGCCTATATCGGCCTGGGCCGAGATTCGACACTTACACTCCTTTGAACGAGACCGTCGAAAATATCTTCCTTGCCACCCAAGGCGAAGTTAGATACAAATGCCCACCATACAAAAAGGAATCAGATAACGCGCAGAAATCTGGAAAGTTCTGTCGCTTCCACGAATCTCACGCTCATGATACCAATGAATGCCATCATCTCCGGGATCTGATTGAGGAACAAATCAGAAGGAAGAAACTGGAACGTTATGTAAAAAGTCAGGACAGGACTCTAGCTCCTACCAATGAAAACCCAAGGCTACCCTCACCAGACACCGGCAGAGGAAACCGCAACGCTAGCAGCTCTAGTCAAGAGAAAATAGTGGTCCATACCATCTCAGGAGGACCGCACATCGCGGACAGAAGCTGGAAAGAGATGGAAAGGTATGGAAAGTCGCTTAGAGACAATAAAGACTGTGTCAATTCAGTTATAGAAGAGCGCCACCCGAAGCGGAAAGAAAGTAATGACATCACATTCGGTAAGCGTGACCTAGAAGGAAGGCAGTACCCTCACATGGATCCCATGGTCATCTCTGCCCGACTCGGTCCCGCCGAAGTTTACCGAATCCTGGTAGACACTAGAAGCTCAGTAAACATCCTGTTCAAACACGCATTCGACAAAATGAAGCTATCAATGAAGCATGTATCTCCCTGCGATAAACCACTACACGGTTTCACTGGGGATGCTAAGATGCCCCTCGGGCAACTGGACCTCTTTGTTGAGATTGGAAGCCATCCCCGCTCCATTGTACGGAAGCAGACGTTCGTGCTAATAGAAAACCATTCGGCCTACAATGCCTTCTTAGGAAGACCAGCCTTGTCTGACTTCCAAATTGTCCTAGCCCCATGGTGCCTAAAGATGAAATTTCCAACAGACAATGGAGTAAGGGAAGTGGAAGGAGACCAGGACGTTGCTCGAGACTGCTATGTGACTGAACTTCGCAACAACCACAGGAAGGATAAAGGGAAGGGTGTAGAGATTGCCCTCTGCACAAAAAGTCTAGAAGCATAGCAACTAAAGAAAGCCCCTCCTCTTCGATATACCAGCGACCCTTTCAATGAATTAGACCCTAGGGACAAAGAGGAGGAGGCCACCGCCGAGCCTGCAGAGGCAATGGAGTTTATATCTGTAGACAAGCACGACTCAAGTAGACTATTGAAAATTGGGTCCCAACTAAAAGCCGAATTGAAGGAACAACTCATCGATTTTCTCCGCCACAACTTGGATGTATTCGCATGGTCACACGCTGACATGACCGGAATCTCCCCCGACATAGCCTGCCACGCATTAAAAATTGATCCTACCAAGGCGCCTGTAAAACAAAGAAAGAGAAGTATGGGGGCAGAGCGATCAGAAGCCCTCGATGAAGAAGTAAAGAATCTACTCACCAATGACTTCATACGAGAAGCTATCTACCCGGAATGGATCGCCAACCAGGTGCTAGTAAAGAAGGCTAATGGGAAGTGGCGAACCTGCATTGACTTTTCCAACCTAAACGACGCCTGCCCAAAGGATTGCTTCCCACTTCCCAGAATCGACCAACTTGTAGACAGCACAGCCGGGCACAAGCTCCTATCTTTTATGGATGCATACTCAGGATATAACCAAATTCCTATGCATGCTCCCGACCAAGACCACACTAGTTTAATCACTGACCGGGGTTTATACTGCTATAAGGTAATGCCTTTCGGACTTAAAAATGCAGGAGCCACCTACCAGCGCCTCGTCAACAAGATGTTTGCAGGGCTAATAGGACAGACTATGGAAGTATATGTGGATGACATGCTGGTGAAGTCAAGGAAAGCCAAAGATCACGTAAACCACCTAGGCAAAATGTTTCAAGTACTCCGCCAGTATGGAATGAAGTTGAATCCTCTAAAATGCTCCTTCGGAGTGTCATCAGGAAAGTTCTTAGGATTCATCGTTCATGCCAGGGGGATTGAAGCGAACCCTGAACAAGTCCGAGCGCTAAGGGATATCAAGATACCTTCCACCCGAAAGGAAATGCAAAGCCTAAATGGAAAAGTGGCCGCCCTAAGCCGATTCATCTCCAAGGCAACGGACAAGTGCGTCCCCTTTTTCGAAGCTCTAAAGAAAGACAAAGGAAAGTTCGAATGGACTGACGAATGCTTAACCGCTTTCCTTAACCTAATCGAACACCTCCAGAAACCACTGGTACTCTCGACTCCAAGCGAAGGCGAAGAATTATACCTATACCTTGCTGTGTCATCTCACGCCCTAAGCGCTGCCTTGGTAAGGGAAGTCAACCGTACGCAACGGCCAGTTTACTTCGTCAGCAAAAGGTTTACTGGGGCAGAAGTCAGATATCCTAAACTTGAGAAGCTAGCATACTGTTTACTAATCACATCACGGAAACTGCGTCACTACTTCCAGTCCCATTCCATCAAAGTTCTGACCGATCAACCACTGAGGCAGGTACTCCATCGTCCCGACACTTCTGGGCGACTACTTAAATGGTGCATTGAACTAAGTCAGTATGATATCACCTATCACCCTCGCACCGCCATCAAGGGACAAGCCATGGCTGATTTCATTGCAGAATTCACTACCAACGAAGATAAGGAGCAATTGGAAATAGCAGAAGATATTAAGTGGAATCTCTTTGTGGATGGTGCATCGAACGAACAAGGCTCGGGGGCAGGTGTGGTAATAATCACTCCCAGGGGAAACAAACTGCACTATGCTATAAGGTTGGAGTTCGCTGCCACCAACAACGATGCAGAGTATGAAGCAGTGATAGCCGGACTAGAAATTGCCATAGAAATCGGAGCCAATTCTTTGTGTCTTCACAGTGATTCTCAACTTATTGTTAATCAAATACTAGGAGAATTCCAAGCTCGATAAGAACGAATCATAGCATATTTAAAGAAGACCAAGTTACTCCTCAGCCGATTGGACCACTACTTAGTCAAACACATCCCTCGGGAAGAGAACCAAGAGGCCGACGAATTGGCGAAGCAAGCAAGTGTGAGAGACATCACCATCTTCGGGGCAGTAACCATCTCAAAGCAACTGGCCCCAAGTTTTGAGCAAGTGAATCTGATAGCTGCAACCGAGGAAGCAACTTGGATGACTCCTATCCGAGACTACCGACAAAGTGGCACACTACCCAACGGGGGTAACGAAGTCAAGAAAATCTTGAGGAAAGCATCCCGCTACACAATACAAGAAGACATCCTCTATCGGCGCGGATTCTCTAACCCGTTATTAAGGTGTGTCGCTGGGAGGGAAGCCAAGGAAATCTTATCCAACATCCATCAGGGAAGCTGCGGAGATCACACCGGAGGGCAAACATTAGCAAAAAAGATACTCCGATATGGATATTTCTGGCCCACCTTAAGCAAGGACGCCTTAGATTTCGTCAAAAAGTGTGACAGATGCTAGAAGTTTGCTAAGATTCCGCGGCTACCAACAACTGAGATTACTCAAATGACCAGCCCTTGGCCCTTCGCGATATGGGGAATTGACTTAATCGGCGAGCTACCAATGGGCCGAGGCGGGGCCAAATATGTTATAGTGGCAGTCGACTATTTCACCAAATGGGTGGAAGCGGAACCTCTGAATAAAGTATCTTCAGCCAAAGTTATTAACTTCTTGATCAAAAATATTCTGTGCAGGTACGGAGTCCCACTCAAAATCATATCAGACAATGGACTTCAGTTTGACAGCGAGGAATTCGCCAACTGGTGCCAAGAGCACGGAATTCACAAAAGCTTCTCATCCGTAGCGTATCCCCAGGCAAACAGACAAGTCGAAGCCGTCAATAAAATTCTGAAAACTCTAATAAAAAAGAAGCTCGAAAAGTCAAAGGGCGCTTGGGTGGATGAACTCCCTACGGCACTATGGGCCTATCGCACATCTTTCAGTACATCGACGGGGCACACTCCTTTCTCTTTGGCATACGGATCGGAGGCTATGCTCCCAGTTGAAACCATTGTGCCTTCCCACCGTAGAATCCACTATAACCCAGAAGAGAACGAAGAACTCCTTCACATGTCTTTAGATCTAATTGAGGAGAGAAGAAATGATGCAGTCCTTAAAACAGCAGCCCACAAACAAAAAGTGGCGGCACAATACAACTCCAAAGTCAAGCATCGTACCTTACAAGAAGGGGATCTTGTCCTCAAGCGAATCTTCCCTCGTCCCGGAGCACTAGACCCAATCTGGGATGGACCATTTGTAATTCATAAAGATCTCCACAACGGAGCCTATATTTTGTCAACAGTGGACGGAGAGGTGTTCCAGAGGGCATGGAACATCCAACACCTCCGTCGATACTTTTCTTAACTTGTATTGCCCATATAAAGTGAATTAACAAAGAGAATCAGTGGACGTAGGCATTTTCGTGCCGAGCCATTTTAAAAAACCTTGTCTCTTTTTTAACTTGTTCCTTTGTATCTTGGCTGCTTGTTAACTTTATCCTTTTCTGTTGAACAAAATCCTAAGCATATAGCATTTCTATTCAAAGCACTTCACAACGCAACTTCACCTGGACAAGACCTAAATAGGTACTATGCGAATCTATGCCCTCGCCAATGAGACACTTTTGCTCCGGCATCCCTCTGCTGCGGGTTAACTCATTGCTCGCGACGGCCCTCAAAGCCAACTGTAATGAGCTGATTATAAACCACCGAGAAGGCCGACTATAGCCGAGGCAGCTCATTACGGCGTTAGGCTCGCCGGCAACTGTGAACCGACTATAAGCCCCAACATAAGGTGTGGCCAGCCAGGGGCAGTTCACAGTTGACGATCGGCACCCACGCTAGCCGGCCACAGTAAATCGAATAATACCCACGATTGCGGGCCATAATGGCTCGGGTAGTTACTGTGTGCGATCTCGGCTCCGATGTGTCTTAAGTGCGGCTGTGGTAAAAAAGAATTAACTCCCCGTGGAGGTGTAAGATGGGTGACAAATGTCTCCAAGACCCACAGCTAGGGAAAGTGACTACAAAACCCGTTTGCCACGAACTTAAGCACATCGAAGGCCTTTCGTGATTGGAAGTTTTACTTTTCCACATATTTTAATTTTACTTAAGAAACTTCCCTCCTATCCTCTATAACAATCCCTAAAGTACATGATACAGAGTAGGAGATACTCGCCAATGGGTGTAGGGACTCACAATTGGATGGCAGGGCATTCAACTGCGTTCCATGCTCGGTCATACGAGATATTCAAAACTGCCATCTACAATTAGAACATGGAAGGCGGTATTTTCTTCTTTTGTGTACAAATACATGACTATAATTCGTTCACACCACACGCTAACATTGCAAGTCATGAAATTATGTTTTAAACAAGAACCTGACGTCAAACACAATTTAGTTACAAAAATATACATAGCTATATTTCTCATACGACATGTCAAAATAGCAACAAACATTCAGAAGACGACAAAATCAGCTTAAGTCAAAGAATTACACGTCAAGAATAGAGCTATTTATTACAAGTAGCAAAATATTACAACCTAAAAGTTACTTTACTGTTTTAAGACTAACATATACAACCCTGTCAAATCCACAAAAAGAGTTTTTCCAGGTATAATCAAGGGGCCGGCTGCATTGGAGTTTTATCCTTGTCCTGTTGCCCACCTGTCCAGACAGAGAAAGGATTCATTAGTGAGAAGCAACCAAGTTAATGGGGAAACTAAAAAAGGAAGACTTACCAGCACCTGCTTCTTGGCCATCCTGGTCGTCATCCTCTACTTGCACACCTGCCTCCTCAGCAGCAAGCAACCGCATACCCTCTTCAATAACCCCGAGAAGAGGACGGTAGCCGACTACATCCCCGGGACGGTGGGTTGAAGGCTTCGGCTTGGCGGAAGCTTTGGAGAGCTTGTATTGTTCAAGCTTGTGCCGAAGATCTGAGGCCTTAGCCGTTTTACCTGCTCCTGATATGAAGAACAAGTGTCACAAACTTACATTGATCCATAATTCGAGAAACGTGGAAAATTAAAAGTTAAAAGAGGAAAGGAAACACATTTGTTATACAAACCCTGGGAAGGAGTAGGATACTGCAATAAGTCCTGGATTTCATTCCAGGACGGGAGCGGATCATAAAATATTCCTAAGTCCCTATCATAAATGGAGCCTGCAGAAGTCAAAAGTTCACCTTGAGTCGTCGAAGCCACCTTGGCTGGAATAGTCTGAGAAGACTCGCCTGCACCGGTCCTGGCCTTGTCAGCTTTCCCGGATTTCTCTACCAAAGCCGTTTCTTCGTCCAGCCCTTCGAAAGCTTGGTGGAATGCATCATCCGTCCACTCCTGAATCTCGCCCGCTTGCCCAGGAAGCAAGGCTCCGATACCATCACCACCTTCCCGGTCATCTCCACCCTCACCTCTCTCCTCCTCTACGTCTTCCTCCCCCTGGGTAAGTGGACAATTGTTGGGGGAAGGACCGTCCGACTTCTTAAGTTTCTTGCCTCTGACAGCTGGAGGTTTTGTGAAAGGTTTTCTCTTGCCACTCTCTACTGTAACACCTCCCTTAGCTTGAGCAGCCGCCCTCTCCTTCGCCGTTTCCCTCTGCTTGACTACTGACTGCTATGGAAGGATCAAGTTATACTCCAGAAGGGTCGCATTTCTAATCAGGTAGGCAGCTGATCTATCTCTCCCGGGGATAGCTTCTATCTCAGCCGTCGTCTGAACCAGGCGATCAGTCTCCACAACCGCAAAGCCACCTGTCGCTAGCAAAAATGAAAACGTATGAGAAGAAGCATCGCAACCAGAATGGAAATTATAAATAAAGCGTCAACTTACATCCAGAGGTGAAACGCCGAATAGAAACGGAGTCGTCCCTGACGAAGAACCACTCCTTCTTGAACATGCTGAACTTAGAATACAGATCCAAGACCGGCTTGAAGGTTACTGCTGACTCCAAGCTGATATATGGGGACCCCTTCTTATAGCCCCTCAGATTATATAAGTATTGGATCTCCCGGTTGGAAGGAGCACGCCCATACTTCCTCTGGAAGATGACGAAGAGGCTCACCAGTATAGCATAGGAGTTGGGTTGAAGCTGGAATGGGGCCACCTTTAGATATGTAAGGAAGCTGGCTACCCAAGCATTAAGGGGCGGAATGGCACCACACATGCAGTGGTATCTACTATAGGCAAAGTACCCTTCAGGAGGATCATATGGCATAACGTCTCTCCCTGGCAATAGCATGCGCGCCCTATCAATTCCGAATGAACGAGAGATGACATCGAGCTGCTCCTCCTTGAGGGAGCTGGGAAAGCAATCGGACGGGGAGTTCAGAAGCTCCTGAGGACCGTACCCGTCCACTAGTGATCTCGGGGCAGGTCCGTGACGTTCTGATCCTTACTGAGCAGGGGGCACTGCAGAAGATTCTCCTTCGCCCTGGGATTTCTTTTTATCCGATCGAGTTTCTGCTTTGCGAGACATTATCTGCAACATCGAAAAACATGTTGTTAAAACAGAGGATATAAACAAGCAAGTCTATGAAAAGTCCATCCAACACAAAAGTCCGTCCAGTAAAACAAGGTTCATTCGGTACTCCCAATACTGGAGTTTCGTTCGGTATTCGAGCATAAGGTTCATTCGGCACTCATTTGAGCCAAGCTTCGTTCGCCAATTAAGACCCACATTCCACTCGGTAAAACTGAAGAAAACTCGTTCGACAGCCTAACACAGAAGGGCATTCGGCAGAATAGACCCTCACCTGATTCGGCAAAAGTCTTTGGTTCGGCTAGCACTGTGATTCGGCAAAGGCGAGGGAATGGTTCGGCTGATAAAAAAACGGTGACGTGAGGCCCGTACTTATAGGCGAGCACGAGGCGACCGGACCAAACGGTTGGCACTTTGGACCAAACGGGCTATCCAAATAACAAAGCATGGCATGCACTGGCGTATGCCCCACTTTGGGGGGCAAATGTTGGGCGTGTTCTCACCTAAAAGATCTCGAGACCAAGAAGCTTGATTCATCCATCCAGGCTTGCCTAAACTCATTCGGCATTCTCATCTCGCAGAGCCCATTCGGCAGTCTCAAGGAACTCATTCGGCATCCATATCTCACAGAGCCCATTCGGCAGTCTCGTCCCAAGGAACTCGTTCGGCATCCATATCTCACAGAGCCCATTCGGCAGTCTTGTCTCAAGGAACTCATTCGGCATTCTCATCTCGCCGCCGGACCAAAGCCACCACCGGACCAAAGTCCCACCGGACCATCTCCCATCTACTACCAGACCGAAGCACTACCGAACCAAGGCGTTGCTGAGCCAACATTGCCAGGCCAGATCGCATCAGCCTAGGCCCACCAGCAGCTACATACATCCAGGACCCCTACCCCCAGCCTCACTCTATAAATAGAGGGGTAGGGGTACAACAATAGGGACAAGTTTTGAGAACTCAAGCACGGAGAGAACTTTCAAACAAATTTCAGATACTTGTATCAAAGCTTTGTACTTGTAATCTGAACAAGAAAGGAGAAATAATATATAAAGTGGACGTAGGCACATTCTGGCTGAACCACTATAAATCTGCGTGTCTTTTACAGTTTAGCCCCTGCTTTTCATATATTTGCGTAAATCACCCAAATCACTAAGAACATCATAAAATCAATTAAATCATACGACTTTGAGGTGTTTGTCCATTTTTTGTGCAAACACACAAGTTAAACAACAATTTAAACATCAAGTCAAGGCCAGCCACATGTTTAAAAGGGTAGTATAAGTGAGGTTATACAATATAAAGTTATCATTTGCTTTCAAAAGCAAGAGAGGTCCAAAGTTTATAACTTTACTTAGTTAATGTCACTTTAACTTTATAATTCGAACACAACATACATACTATATACTTAAAAGATAGTGAGATAACTTACTTAGACCCTTACCTAACCCAAGCACAAAGCTATAAGAACCAAAGAACTGCCTCCTTCCATCAACATAAGCCTAAAGGTCCGACCTTTAGCATTTCCAAACCAAATCCAACACCTTCTTCTTCCTCCTCCTCCATGCTCACGGCCCATCTAAGCTTCCCCTCTTTCTCTCACCTCCTCCCACTTCTTACTGTGACACCCCACCTCTATGTTCACAATGACAAAGAGTATTAAAAGGAAATACTGTCTGTTATTACGAAGAATAAGGCTGGATAGGAGCGGCCATCCGTAGTTAGGCCTTACGCTAATATTGATTATCTCGATAGGAGTAGTATATATTCTTTCATCTCTTTAATCTTTGTTTATTTACTCCCATCGACATATTCAAATATAGTATAAAATGAACTACGATGGTTCATAATAGTTTAGGACAACATATATAATAATAACACAAATAAGCTAAATGTGGAACACAGATAAAAATCTCATATATATATAACTGAAGTCAGTTACAATACATGTGATACAATACATATGATACAACTACAACTGTCGACACTGGAAGTTACATATACAAGTACATTATTGTAAATAATATACATGAATACATATCATCCTATACTATGACAACGACTACTCCAAAAGATATGAAGAGACTTCATAGCTCAAGCAGCAACCCAAAGCAAGATATCAACAACCTGAAATAACTCGGTCTGACCCGAGTATTAAATTCAAAAGAAAATAATACACGGGTCAGTCTAATTCAAACTCAGTTATTAATTCACGGAAGCAATAATAATTAAATAATCAAATAGACGACAGTCACAATAAATCTCGTATATCCAACCTTTCAATAAGAGAATTGGATAACAGTAGATATAACACGAAACAGTGTTAAACAACAAATCAGCAGATTCAAATATCAACAAAGATAAATAAAAATATTATCAATGAAGATAATTTAGAAAACAACAGAATTGCCTAAACAATAATTAACAGCAAGTGGCCAAAGCAAAACTCAAGCTAGTACAACAACAGAAACAATAATATCTAATTATCGATACGATAATTAGAAAAACACATAATCTAATTATCCAGTAGATAATTAGATAACAACAAAATAATCAAATTAAACCCAATCAAAATACAATTTCAAAATATTGAATTGGACACATGAAACAATTCAAACAATTGAAGTGTCAATTAAAACGTCACTTCTGTTTGGCTGCAGTACACGCACGCGTGCACTGCCTCGCCACAATAGTGATGAAATACACAAAAGCTCAATGAATTAAAAGCAATTGGCACCAACTCGAGATCAAGTTCAAGGTGAACCAACTAAATTGAAGCAAATACCAAATCAGTACAACACAAAGGCTACCGGTCTGGTAAGAGATAAGCAAGCATATGCACCAGTATCAAACTCAAGTGCATATACAAGTATGCAACTGTGAAACTGGATCAAGCAAAGCATGGAAGAGCACTAATACACATGAGCATGAATTCACCAACAACAACTGATGCAACAGACATGTGTGCATAACACATTGGAATCAAACTCAAGGATGAATGAAACTGCAATTTTATTTATGAAAACAATGTCACCAGTGAAACAAACATTATATACACATATGTACTTGAGAAAATCAATTTACTTCAGACTGCAACTCAAAAGGAGCAACAATGATCAGACTTAAAGCATGCACGAGCACTTATATACAAAACTGCAAATACAAGTGATCAGACTTACAAATACAGTTATGAATAAGACCATGTCGTGCACATGTATCAAAACCAGGTACAAATTCAAGTGAAAACAGAATGGTTCAAGTGCAAGCTTGAACAAGACTCGAGTGCTATCAGACTTCAAGTCAACCAGTGACAACTCGGCATGTACAAGCAACTCACCACAATGCATCAGTCACTACTACATGGTGCAACAGACAGCAAGTGGCCAGAGAAGCAAATGAAGTACACGAGAAAATCCGAGCATCAAACTTATATAACAGACTCAAATACAATATGCACATATATACACAATCAAACCAGGGATGCAATCATCAAGTAGCAGTTTTATCAAAATCGAAGTCCAGGTTGACACAAATGGCCAAAGTCATTCAGTTCAAAATTAATACCGAAGCTACAAAGACAAGGGTCAATTTCAAGCATCAAAGCAATGTCGAGTCAACAACAAAAAGAACGCAACCAAGTCAGAAATATCGCAAGTTCAAAATCAACCATGAACAATGCCGAAGTCATGGAACAGTTCAAAATCAATACCGTGGAATTCAAGCACAAAAATATATTTGAGTTGAACAAATCAACGTCATCAACATCCATACGAAAACAATGCCGTGATAACCATGAAAACAAGAAATCGAACCAAGTCAAAATCAAGTCAGAAATCATCAACGACGAAACCAAATCGAACGTGAAGCATAACACTAAGTTTGAATTTAAGATGTGAGTGTAAATCACTCACCTTATTCGAAGAATCCAAACCCAATCTCGTAGCCGAAATCAAAGATCGAACAATTCAGAGTCGACGCCGATTCACACAACATTCGAACTTGACCAAAGCTACACGCGAAATCACATATTCGAGCAATCTAATCAAAGTCGGCTTCTTCGTATTTCACAAGCCCTAATTACAGAGCAAAGAGGAAAGAACGAGGCCGCCATTTATATTTCTTAGCATCTGTTTTGCTTAGGGTTTTCGAAGCCAAAATGAATGGGGGACGGGTATGCTTGAGATAACACGACACCTAGAATAACGTGGGCTGAGATTAATTTTTAAAGTCCGCTTAACCCGTTAACAATTTTTTTATTTAAAAGAGTTTCAACTGATTAAAACCTCCAACAGCAATTAGCCAGCTGATTTAATCGTCTAATGACGATAATTTACCGGTGAAAAACCTCGGGTTGTTACACTTACTTACTAGTCATGCCTCCCATGATGTGTTAGGCCCAAAGCCAAAGTTTAGAAAAGATTTGAGAATGGTTAATTTTTGAAAAAGTTACAGAGTAACTGGTGGATTAGTGCTTAAGCACTTCCACCATTTTCATCCCTCCTACTTCAACTCAAGCTTATTTGATTTTGTGTGATTATTTCTTAAGGGTATGCCCCTCCTTATATAGGCTTAGGAATGTGATGGGAAAAGACCAAAACCCCTCAAAACCCTTATGACATTAATTACAAACATCACTTCTCCTTTATCATTTATTTAGCATTTAAGACTTTCCATTTATGCACATTTCCTAAGCATCTTCCCTTACCTCATGCATGACATCATCTATAAAGTTTATTTCCATAAATGGTGAAATATTTTTATTTCATTTTCTTTAATTCCTAAGTAAATAAGCGTATGTAAAAAATATCTGAACAACTTTTGACGGTAAAAAACCGTTTATCGATAAAATGATTTTCGGTCATATTATCGATATTTTTTCAAAGTATTTTTTTATAAACATTTTGCAAAATAATTTTATCATCATTATTTATGATTTAAAAGGAGGTTAAAAAGCTTATCAAATCATTTTCATAGCATTTAATCCAAGATTCAAATATTTAGATAATTAAGATATTTAAATACGAAGTGTCCGAAATTCTGGGTCGTTACAATGAGAAAGGTGAGAGGTTTTCAAATGTAATTTGAAAATCCAAAGGAGAAATTAAAAGGAAGAATTAAATCTTCATCCTTTACTCATCTTTATCACTCACTTATATCTCATTTATGAAATAATTTTTGCCCTTTTCTCTTTAATTCTATTTCTTTAGCCAAAAATATGAAGAGGAGGGAGAGGATTTGATGAGATTTAATTAGAAATTAATTAAGTAGGGAAGGTTTTAAAGGAGGGAATTGAAAGGTTTCAATGTTTTCTTAAAAACATATTCTCTCTTTTTCAATCCATTATTCATTTCCCGACAATTTTTTTCTTTCTCCTGCTCTTCTCCTCTCCCTTAATGACCTCCATGATAAAAAATTCCCTTAAACAAATTCAAATAAAAATCAATAACATTTTAGGTGATGTTTGCTTCTAGATTCTTACATAATCCAGAGGTTGATTTAATCGAATCGGAGTTTTATTCTTCATTCAAGGTGCAAATCTAGGCTTCATCTTCATGTAATTCTAATTTTATTTTATTATATATTCACTATGTTAGTAAAGTTTAAGTCATATACATGCTACATGTAATCTCATATTTGTTCATTATGTTGACCCAAAGTTCAAATATGATATATGTTAATTGATTATATGTTCATCATGATAATATAACTAGATGCTACATCTGGTATAACTTTTCATTGTATGTTCATATTATATGTATAGTTTAAATCTAATTCATTTTACAATGAATTTATACATGTCTAATTTGTCCAATCTAATTTTGTCATTGTTTTATAAATTATTATTTAATAAAAAAGGTAAATAAATAAACAAACAATTTTGGATTGGAATTTAATTTTAATAAATTGATGTATTTTGTACCTCATTATATACAAAATATAAATTAACTATATATGTAAATTATTTAAAATTACTTTGGAGATTGTTGACATTTGTTTAAAAGTTGTTTCAATAAAAAAATCATAAGTGGACTTTTGTGCAAAACATTATAACCCTTTGAGTCCCTATTAAGTTAAAGTAGATTTCAATTTGTTATTATAATTTTAAAACATAATAGATTACAAAGTTTTTTTATATATACATATATGTATGTATGTATATGTATATTATTTTATTTTAAAACATAGTTTGTAGTTATTTATATATGCATACATATATGTGTTTGAATTTTTAAATTGTTTTGAAATAGCATTAAAGATAAGTAAATGAAAGGAGATATCTCCTCCACCTTTTCCTCTCCTTATTAATTACTTACTTTAACATAATTGATTGTCATTTTCAATATATATAAACTTTTGATTTGGTAAAATAACTTTACAACATATTATTTATAAGTAAATATAAGTAAACGATGTATATACAAATATTGTTATTTTGTATAATTTGAAAATAAACTATGGATAACAAAGCATATATAAAGGGAAAATGTGTCCATTGTAGTGTAAATTCCAACACCTATATACATACACATTAACTATGTATACATTTTATATATCGCACTTGCACTATACACATATGAATGTATTTGATACTTTCATTATTGTATATATTTAAATTCAAATTAAATTTAAAACTCTTTTTAAACAATTTAAATAAAATAAGATTATATTTAACCTCATTAGGTTTGATCTAATAATCTTTTAGACTTCATACGCCTAATAGATCCAAAATAGGATTTTTTTTTGAAATTTACCCATTAACTCCTCCACAAGCTGGCTATGTTCCAACAATGGTTCAAAGCCTAATAGCCTATGGGGTCTAAATTAGTCACAGTAGGGATAACTAATTAAGCTTGCCCACTTAGTACGGTGTCTAGAATTAGAATTGAGTAATCAAGTACTCTATCCTATCTGGTTACCGGCCTGGCCAGAATGGTGAAGTGAGCTAAGGGTTACCCCTAATAGAAAATGCTTAATTTGAATTGGGCCTTACACTAATTTTCAAAATAGTTTTGAAAATTTAAGTAGATATTTTAAATTTGAAAGTTAAATTTAAAATGAAATATGTTTATTATAAAAATTATAATATAACATAAGTTTTCAAAATGTTTGAAAAGATAATAAATTTTTTAAAGTCTTTGAAAATTTAAACATTAATTTCAAAAAATAATTTATGAATAATATTAAATAAATAAATTATATATATATGCATGTATTATATTTATTAATATTATATATATATATATATGTGTGTGTGTACTACTGTAAAAGTTATATCATATATATAAATTCAATATAATATGTTAAAATTGAATAATAAACAATTAATTAAAGAGTTAGGTAACTAAAATAAAGTAAATATGATTTAAATAATATAATGTTGTACATAATATTATTTTAGAAGCTAATTAAAATATAGAAGTTACATAATAATGAAACTTATATAACATGAGTGTATAAACTAAAGGTGGAACAGTATGTAAATCTTAAATAAACTTAAGAAATAAATACATATGTAAATGTACATATACCATTATTATTGATGTGTCCGACACTTGCATCACGTGGGTATTTCATAAAAAATACATTATTCCATAGGTTGATATCGCTTAATATAATATATTAAAGATTATGAGTCTTTAATACAAAGTTGTCCTCTACTATTTATATACTAATAGATTGCTTACATACTCTCTAGTTGTTGATATTTCTCAAGATAAATATGTTATGTGTAGCACTATGAGTATATTGATTAGCCGAGGTAACATACATGCATGTATTTGTTGATATTCCTCAAGGTACGTGCACTATATTTAGGCCGTTGTGAAATAGTGGGTATGAGTGAATAATCTCTTTCTATTTGTTGATATTCTTCAAGATCGAAATGAGATTAGGAAAAAAACCATATGTTAGGAATTGTATTTGATACAATCGGTAAAGTGTTATCCATTGGGCCTATTATTTGTTTATGTTCCTGAAGGTCAGAATTCTAGAAAGTATATATGGAGCATGTCTATGATATGTTCGTAGAATAAAAAATGGAAGTAAATATAATAACATGCAACAAAATGATTCGATTTGATCGAATGGATAAGTATATTGAAAAGAGTTTCAAATGTACCTAAAATGAATATAGATTCAGTCTCAAGAGTCACTCCTACCTATAATACATAATGATGTATCGATAAGCAGTAATCGAACTTTGTTGGACAAAGCATGATTAATATTGAGTGAAGGAGAATTAAATTCTCTTTGTAAGGTGTATACTTAAGAGTAGTACATAAGGTTAAAATTAATATCATTCAAAGAATAGTTTATAAAATCATACGAGACAAGAGTTTATAAGAAACTCCATTATGTCCTAGGCTAAGGAGTTGGTGGGTTGTGTGAGTCAAAAGACTACATGTAATAATTATATGTAAGGGATATTGTGTGAAATCACACCAAAAGAAGTTTGAAAACGATAGTCATTGGATGACTAATTTATGTTGTGAACATAAATATTATGAACTAACACCAAATCATGTTCATATAAGGCGATTCATAAAAGATTTATGAACACCCATTTCGTTGCACCGAGAAACAACTATTGTTTCAAGAAATACCAACTCCCAATGAAGGAATTTCTTGACAAATTATTGGTAGTAAAATGGATATGGATACAATCTAAGGTTAAAACTGATTGCAAAGGATGAATAAAATTAACCGAACCTAAATGAATAGAACACATTAGAATGTCCAATGAGTATTCTTGCACGTTAAAGAGAAACAATGATTTTCTTGTTAATGTCAAGAATAAGTAATCCTCGATTGTTTAATTAAACCCTTAAGAGTATTGACTCTATAATATGGTACGATGCACAAATCCGAAACAGATTCGAAGTACTTTATCAAAATATGATTTTGATAGTTGTACCCGAAGAGTTATGATCCATCAGCCACAAATGTATCTTTAAGAGAAAGACAAATGCATTTTGAATACAGTGAGCCATATTGATAAGAATTACATCATGAATTTCAATTGTTGAAATTACCATAACAGATTCTCCATCCGACATGCTCAAATTGATTTGGATTTTCTCACAAAATTATCGGCTAGTATGACTTTTTGTTTTATTACATAAGTATTGAAATAGAAATATCTAAATAAAGATTTAGACTAGACTATTTGCACATAACAACCAAAGTGTCTCGAAGTCAGTGGGAGCGATATTGAGTTTGTGGGTTTTGCATATGATCAAGAACCGATAAAAAAGTATCGTTCAGCAAGCATCAAAATTGAATAAGTATTTTGATAGAAATATCAAATAATTTGATTTCAATCAAAATGTAGAGGAAGCACATGTCCATAAGAAAGAACGTTAAAGGTACATTGATATTTCTAAACATAAGAAAACATCACGCTGCTGATTGCTAATGATGTACTTGCATTAAAATCAGCTTTTAGTTGTTTTAGTACTCGACGTTGGATTTGCAAATGATGTCATTTATAGTGAGTATAAAGGACAATGGAATTGTCCTAGACAACATGTAGAAACACCTTATTAATATTTTTAATAAGAAACATGTAAGATGGATTCCTTATGCATTGGTAATAGGAATTATCATACATGTTATGTTGTCTACAATATCTTGATTTGTTTATGTATATGATACATGAACCAAATATCAAATCCAAATTAAGGTCTCTAAATGGTAGTTTAGAGTGTCCTCGTGTATTTACGAAATACAAGAGAATTGTTTATAGAAACAATGAACTCCTTACGAAGGAGAATTTAGAATCAGACTTCATATGTGATATTGAGTATGGTATGTCAATATAAAATTCATAGTCAAAGCTTGGTTAAAAAACTTTAGTTGAAAATGTTGCAAATGTGAGACTGTGGATGACTCAAAAAAAGGCTAAGTACATCACCTTGAATAGCGCCACAATAGAAGCAATGTATATAGATAATAAATGCATAAATTTGTAATTGAGCTGAGGATGATTCCAAATGTTGAGAATCTCATAACATTGTTATATGATAACAATGTTGTGATATAGTTCATAGCAGAACTTAGAACTCACTGGAGATAGAGAGATATGCTAAGAATTGTTTCACATGATAAAGGAAATTTTTCGACGTCTGAGAGAGTTGTTTGACATAGTAGATAATTGAAACATAATAACATACTCATTCACTGAGTGACTAACCCAGTTGGTTTTGAAGAAACCTATTAGAGAAGTTGGAATAAGATTCCATAATCGACCCCAAGTGCAAGTGAGAGATTGATAGAGTTAGAGGTATGCTCTATGGCCAATTATGTAATTTGTTACATAAATCTAACTGATGACCAATCTTGTTCTAAATAAAAGTTATTTCCTTTCAATTATATACTTGTTATAAAATGTTACGAATAATTAATTAGTTGATTTAAGAAAGAGAGAGAGTGTGTGTGTGTACCAGAATGTACATAAATGATGTGTTTGTGATAACAATTACAAATAGTTGTAACCATGAGTATTATATCATAATATGATAAGAACATCATTTTAAATATTCATAGTCAAGAGGTATTAAGTTTGGATATTGATGCATCTGTTTAGACTATAGTACGTAGTGCTCTCCAAATGTTGGACAGTGTACTACTCATTGCTGCTAGGGCCACCAAAGGGTTACGTGCTGGTAGTTATTGGATAACTATGGAATGACCCACTCGTTAGTTTTCTATTGGTTAACATAACTAAGGTCAAACAGAAAATATCTAAGTGACTAATTTACCCAGTTATCCTGACTTGAGAATACCCTCGATCTTCGATATGAAAGCTCGCTTTGATTATAGTTTAATCATGGCACAACGACCATCAAACGACTATAGTTGGGTCGAATGGAAGTATTGGAAGTGAAACACTATTTAAGAGAAAATTCATCTCCTCGGTTATATGGGGTTAGTATCAAGGTCAACTGAAGTCAACTCAAAGTCAAAATCTTTAGCCAGAGTAGTTTGGCTGATAATAATTATTATTATTGAACCAAGGACGTTATGTTTGGACTATAAAGTTGAATGACAATATTGTAATTTTGACCATTACCTAATTCCATAAGTCCAAAGTCAAATAGTACCGACGAAGAGAATTGGTGTAAACGATCGTCATTATCAGGTATAAGTAAAATTGGATTTTACTGAAAAGATGTGTAAGCGATAAATTCAGCCAAAATGTCACACCACTAGCTTTGGTAACGTGTGAACATTAATTTTTAAATTGTACGATATTAATCGCTGACTGAATTTATAACTTTGAATCACATAACCGTAATGATGAATACTCTGAACAAACCACACAATGTAATTAATTTATAAATTATAGTAAATTAATTTAATTAATTAATTTTTATTGAATATCAATTATTAAACTTTATTTAATTTTTTGATTACCATTAGCATTTAATAAAGTGCATTGATGCAGTTAAACCCAGAGATGAAGTCCTGAGTCGTCCACGAGATAAAACTAACACGGCAGATATAAGTCGTCTACGACTTAAGGGCAATGCTATGAGTCGTCCACGACTCATAGAGACAGGCATGAATCGTATGAGACGTCTACGACTTAAGGAGGCGGTGATGAGTCGTCCACGACTCATTTGGAAAACCAAAGGGGAAGGCATAAGTCGACTACGACTTAAGGAGGCGGTGATGAGTCGTCCACGACTCATCTGGAAAACCAAAGGGGAAGGCATAAGTCGACTACGACTTAAGGAGGCGGTGATGAGTCGTCCACGACTCAAGGGCGAGGCTGGTATAAGTCGTCCACGACTTATCGAAACTGGGTTAAGTCGTAGAGGCCTGGAGCTGTATATTCTGATGCCGTTTTAATCCATGCCGTAGATTCTCCTGACGAGTTAATCTGAACCGTTGTTTTCTAAGTCGCTACTGGAGTATAAGTCATATGGCGTCTGTTTGTAAATATGATGAGTCGAATGGAGTTGATAAGTCGGCAACGACTTAAAAGATGTATTTTTCTATGTTGTATTTTCTGTTTGCTAAGTCGATAAGCGTTCTTGTAATAAGTCGTGAGTCGTATGCTTTGTAAATAAGGAGTGTGGATTTGTTAAGTCGTTAAGTCGTGTACCTGGTTGTGACATTTGTATTGTAAGTTGATAAGTCGTATACGACTTATGATGAGTCGTAGAGCGTAGCTATGAGTCGGAAACGACTTAGGAGTTGGAGAAATTTCTGTTGTAAAATTGTTCGCCTATAAATAGGCCGTGAGTCTCATTTGTAAAAGGTTATTGAATATTGAATAAAATTCTCTTTTGATTGCTTTGTGCTTTCATTCAAATTGGTAGTTGAGTGTAATCTCCTATCTCCTCTTTCGGATAATCGAGTGCGTTCGATTCAACGATTGTAGAAGCCGATTCGCGGAATCAAGTGCGCTTGATCAACGCTTGAAGAATTGAAGATCTTTGAACCCGGTATCGTGCGCGATCAACGAGTTCGAGATAGCTAGAGTTCGGTATCTTCGGATCAACGAATTTGGGCATTTCAGCATTCATCAATCCACCTATTGCTACATTATACGATCTACATTGTTTTTGAAATATCCGCTGCGTCAGTTTTGGTATCGGAGCTTGTTCTAGCCAATCATAGCTAGATCGAGACTTGGAGCCTATTCATTTGAGAAGATTGAAGTTGAGCCGTGAGCAAGTGAAGTTGTTCGCATTTGTTTGAAGATTGAAGTTCGGATTTGCATTGGAGGCCGAAACTTTGTCCATCGTGTTCATCACGATTTGCTACAAAGTGGAAGTTTCCGATCCGTTTCAGTTTGGATCAAAGTCCGAATTGTGTTTGAATTTTGAAGTGTTGGAGAGTTTGTGAAATTTTCAAGTATGCCGCCAAGGAGAGCTAATCGTCATCAAAACGTAGAAGCTTTATATCGAAGAGAAGAAGCTGATGAGATGGAGGAAAGAATCAATGAGAATTTTAGTGAAAAGCTTAACGAAGGAATTGGCCGGTTAGAGAAGCTTATGACGGAGATGAATCAAAATCGGAGAAGGGTTTCACCAGAATCTAACCATGGGGGAAGTAGAGTCTCGCCACATTCCAATCGAGACAGAAGTGTTGAAAATGATCAAGGGCGTGGGAGGAACGTGAATGATCGTGAACGGAGGAACGTTGATAGAAGGGATGATGGTGGAAGACGTAATGGTAGTAGAGATGTGGGTGGACGAGATAGACAACGATATACATCTGATTTTGAAGAGGAGTATGATGGTGGTAGTGTTCGAGGTCAAGGAAGAAACTATTCTGAGTATGATCACAAGTGGGAATCGGGGATGAAGACTGAAATTCCTGAATTCAAAGGTGGTATGCAAGCAGAGGAGTTTCTAGATTGGGTAGCTAATGTTGAAGAAATTTTTGACTTCAAAGAAGTTCCAGAACATCGTAGAGTGAAGTTGGTTGCTACAAGGCTGAGGGGTAGAGCTTTGGCATGGTGGCAGCAGACCAAACTTACACGTGATCGGATGGGAAAGTCAAAAGTTGAATCTTGGGAGAAGATGAAGAAATTGATGAAAGCAACGTTCTTACCATACAATTATCAATCTTTGATGTATCAACGTTTGCAGAACTTGAGGCAGGGCACAAAGACAGTTAATGACTATGTTGATGAATTCTATCAACTTATTGCAAGGAACGATATTATGGAAACAGAAGAGCAGCTGACATCTAGGTTCATTGGGGGATTGAGAATGCAGATTCAGGATATGGTTAATATGTTCGATCCAAGATCTGTGGCAGAAGCACATCAGAAAGCGTTGGCTTGGGAAAAACAAGGGAGACGAGGAAGTGGTGTGTTTACTAATTCTAACAATCAAGCGAAGGGTGTTGGAGGAAGTTCTAATGTTTCTAAACCTATCAGTAGACCAGTGGTGAAGGAGGTTAAGAAGACAAGGGTTAACAATGGTTTCAAATGTTACAATTGTCAGGAATTGGGTCATAAAAGCAGTGAGTGTCCAAAACCAAAGAAGAGAACCATGATTGTAGAGGTTGAAGATGAGGATGTTGATGAGGATTGTTCTAGTCCAGTTGAGGAGGATAAGCAGGATATTGCGTCAGGGGATGAAGGTTGTAACCTAATGCTGAGGAGATCGTGTTTAACACCGAAGCAGGAGGAAGCTAGTTGGTTGAGGAGTAATATCTTTCAGTCAACCTGTACTATTCTGGGAAAGGTGTGTAAGTTTGTGATTGACACAGGAAGCTATGATAATATTATCTCAACCGAGGCAGTGACAAAGTTGAAATTGAAAACAGAGAAACATCCGAGTCCATACAAGTTAGCATGGTTGAGAAAAGGAGGAGAAGTGAAAGTGGATAGACGAGTTCGTGTTCCATTCTCTATTGGGAAGAAATACAAAGATGAAATATGGTGTGATGTAGTAGAGATGGATGTTTGCCACTTATTATTGGGAAGACCATGGCAATATGATCGAGCAGTACTACATGACGGTCGGACCAATAGCTACAGTTTTATGTTTAAAGGCATGAAGATTATCTTAGTTCCGAAGAAGAGATCACAAGAAGAAAGTAAGTCAGAAGAAATTGAAGAGCTGAAAACTTTATTGACTTTAAAGGAGTTTGTTAAAGAAGTTGAAGAAGAGCCGGAAGTATTCTTGTTGATTGGGCGTGAGAGCAGTGAAGAAGTTGAAATTCCAGAAGAAGTTAAACCAGTTTTGAAAGAATTTGACGATGTATTTCCAGAGGAATTACCAACGGAGTTGCCACCGTTGAGGGATATACAACATCAGATAGATCTTGTTCCAGGTGCTGTATTGCCACATAGACCACATTATCGAATGAGTCCGAAGGAACATGAAGAATTGCGGAGGCAGGTAGAGGAATTGCTTGAGCAGGGACGTGTGCAGGAGAGTCTGAGTCCTTGTGCTGTACCAGCTTTATTGGTACCCAAAAAGGATGGAACGTGGAGGATGTGCACTGACAGTCGAGCATTGAATAAGATTACCGTGAGATATAGATTTCCAATGCCGAGGTTGGATGACTTGTTAGATCAAATAAGCGGAGCTAATATATTTTCGAAGATAGATTTGAAGAGCGGATATCATCAAATTCGTATCAGACCAGGAGATGAGTGGAAGACTGCTTTTAAAACCAGGGAGGGTCTATACGAATGGTTGGTCATGCCATTTGGTTTATCCAATGCACCAAGTACTTTCATGAGGGTGATGAATCAGATTTTTCGACCGTTCATTGGGAAATTCGTGGTAGTGTATTTCGATGATATTCTTATTTACAGTGGGAGTCCAGAGGAACATTTGAATCATCTTAGAGAAGTGCTGATGGTATTGCGACAAGAACAATTCTATGCTGCAACGAAGAAATGCGTGTTCATGACGCATAGTGTTTTATTTCTGGGGTATGTTGTTTCAGAGAAAGGAATACAGGTTGACCAAAGTAAAGTTGAGGCGATCAGAAATTGGCCGCAGCCCAAGACGATAACGGAAGTTCGTAGTTTTCATGGGTTGGCTTCATTTTATCGAAGGTTTATTCCACACTTTAGTAGTGTGATGGCACCTGTTACAGATTGCATGAAAGGTAAACAGTTTGCATGGACGGAGGAAGCCGGGGTTGCTTTTGAACGAATCAAAGATCTTTTGACCTCTGCACCAATTCTAGTGCTACCTGATTTTCAGTTGGTGTTTGAACTACATACTGATGCATCTTGGGATTGGAGGGGTGTTGAGTCAGAAGGGGCGTCCTATTGCATATTTCAGTGAGAAGTTGTCAGGAGCGAAGATGCGATACAGTACATATGATGTGGAGTTTTATGCTGTTGTACAATCTATTAAACACTGGAGACACTATCTATTTCAGAAGGAGTTTGTTCTTTACACTGATCATGAAGCATTGAAGCATTTGCAAGGGCAAGACAAGATTTCAGCGAGACATGCATCGTGGATTGCATATCCGCAACAGTTTACTTTTGTTGTTAAACACAAGTCAGGGGTGACAAACCGTGTGGCTGATGCTTTGAGTAGGAGGAGTCATTTGTTGACTACACTGAAGGTTGAAGTGACGGGGTTTGAAATGTTGCCAGACTTATTTACTAATGATCCTTACTTTGCAAAATTTGTTGATAAAGTCAAGGAGGGAAAGACGGATGATTTCGTGATGGTAAATGGTTTTCTGTTCAAAGGGAATCGATTGTGCATACCAGAGGGTAGTTTGAGAATGAAAATTATCAAGGAATTACATGAAGAAGGGCATGTTGGAAGAGACCGTACCTTACAGTTAATTTCACAATCCTACTTTTGGCCATCGATGAGGAAAGAAGTGGAGGGGTTTGTTGAGAGATGTCATATCTGTCAAGTTTCGAAAGGAACTGCGACTAATGCGGGTTTATATATGCCGTTACCGGTACCAACTAAACCATGGGTTGATGTGAGTATGGACTTCGTGTTGGGATTACCAAGGACACAACGTGGTAACGATTCCATATATGTGGTGGTGGACAGATTTTCGAAGATGGCACATTTTATTGCTTGTAAGAAGACGGCGGATGCTGTTCATGTTGCTCAGTTGTTTTTCAAGGAGGTCTATCGACTTCATGGATTGCCAGAATCTATTGTGTCGGATAGAGATACTCGATTTCTGAGTCACTTTTGGTTGAGTTTGTGGAAAATGGTGGGAACGAAGCTGAAGTTTAGTAGTGCTTATCACCCACAAACGGATGGACAGACTGAGGTGGTTAACAGATCATTGGGAAACTTGTTGAGGTGTCTTGTTCAAGATAATCTGAAGAGTTGGGATGTGAAGTTATGCCAGGCAGAGTTTGTCCATAATCATGCTGTGAATCGAAGTACTGGGTTCAGTCCATTCCAGATTGTCTATTCGAGCTTACCGAAGGGACCATTGGATTTAACAGCGATACCACACTCAAAAGGGATAGTTAAGAAAGCTGCTGATTTTGTTGAAGGGTTGACGGAATGTCATAAAATCGTTCAAGAACGACTAGAGAAAGCAAATGAGAAGTATAAACAATCTGCAGATTTGAAACGAAGGAATGTTGAATTTCATGAAGGTGATATGGTTTATGCGGTATTAACAAAAGATCGTTTTCCAGTGGGCGCATACAACAAGTTGAAAGCCAGGAAAATTGGTCCGGTGGAAGTTGTGAAACGAATCAATGAAAATGCTTATAAACTGAAGCTGCCAGATGATGTGTATACATCTGATGTATTCAATGTTAAGCATCTCGTACCATATCATGGGGATGAGTTTGTTGGGGATGAAGGGTGTGCAAATTCGAGGACGAATTTCTCTCAACCTGGGGAGGATGATGCAGCTAAACCCAGAGATGAAGTCCTGAGTCGTCCACGAGATAAAACTAACACGGCAGATATAAGTCGTCTATGACTTAAGGGCAATGCTATGAGTCGTCCACGACTCATAGAGACAGGCATGAATCGTATGAGACGTCTACGACTTAAGGAGGTGGTGATGAGTCGTCCACGACTCATCTGGAAAACCAAAGGGGAAGGCATAAGTCGACTACGACTTAAGGAGGCGGTGATGAGTCGTCCACGACTCATCTGGAAAACCAAAGGGGAAGGCATAAGTCGACACGACTTAAGGAGGCGGTGATGAGTCGTCCACGACTCATCTGGAAAACCAAAGGGGAAGGCATAAGTCGACTACGACTTAAGGAGGCGGTGATGAGTCGTCCACGACTCAAGGGCGAGGCTGGTATAAGTCGTCCACGACTTATCGAAACTGGGTTAAGTCGTAGAGGCCTGGAGCTGTATATTCTTATGCCGTTTTAATCCATGCCGTAGATTCTCCTGACGAGTTAATCTGAACCGTTGTTTTCTAAGTCGCTACTGGAGTATAAGTCATATGGCGTCTGTTTGTAAATATGATGAGTCGAATGGAGTTGATAAGTCGGCAACGACTTAAAAGATGTATTTTTATATGTTGTATTTTCTGTTTGCTAAGTCGATAAGCTTTCTTGTAATAAGTCGTGAGTCGTATGCTTTGTAAATAAGGAGTGTGGATTTGTTAAGTCGTTAAGTCGTGTACCTGGTTGTGACATTTGTATTGTAAGTTGATAAGTCGTATACGACTTATGATGAGTCGTAGAGCGTAGCTATGAGTCGGAAACGACTTAGGAGTTGGAGAAATTTCTGTTGTAAAATTGTTCGCCTATAAATAGGCCGTGAGTCTCATTTGTAAAAGGTTGTTGAATATTGAATAAAATTCTCTTTTGATTGCTTTGTGCTTTCATTTAAATTGGTAGTTGAGTGTAATCTCCTATCTCCTCTTTCGGATAATCGAGTGCGCTCGATTCAACGATTGTAGAAGCCGATTCGCGGAATCAAGTTAGCTAGAGTTCGGTATCTTCGGATCAACGAATTCGGGCATTTCAGCATTCATCAATCCACCTATTGCTACATTATACGATCTACATTGTTTTTGAAATATCTGCTGCGTCATGCATACACAAATGTTATAAACGCGCATATTGATATACGATATCGTTAAAATATTTAAACTGGGTTTAAATACATTAATTGCTAAGTGGTTTTGGGAATATTTTTTTAGAGGCCCACATGTATGATAAGAAAAGCGAGAGGTTTCAAATGTGTTTCGAAAATCCAAAGGAGCAATTGAAAGATGGAGTTAAATCTCCATTGTTTACTCCTCTTTATGACTCTCTTAATTCTCATTTATGAAATGGTTTTTTCCCTTTTCTCTTTAATTCTATTTCTTCTACCAAAAATATGAAGAGAAGCACGAGGATTTGATGAGATTTAATTAGGAATTAAATAAGAAAAGTTTTAAAGTAGGGAATTGAAAGGTTTTGATATTTATTTCAAAACATTTTCTCCCTTATTCAATCCATCATTCTTTTCCCGACAAAAAATTTATTTTCTTTCTCTTATTTTACTTCTCTCCCTTAATGGCCTCCACGATAAAAAAATTCCCGAAACAAATTCAAATAAAAATTAATAACATTAAAGGTGGTGTTTGCCTTTAGCTCCTTACAAAATCCAGAGGTTGATTTAATCGAATTAGAGTTTTATTCTTCATTCAAGGTGCAAATATTAGGCTTCATCTTTAGGTAATTCTAGTTTTTTATATTATATATTCACCATGTTAATGAACGCTAAGTCCTATACATGCTTCATCTAATCTCATTACTTGTTCATTATGTTGACCTAAAGTTCATATCTAATATATGCTAATTGATTGTATGTTCATCATGATTATATAATTGTATCCTACATATGATAAAACTTTTTCATCATATGTTCATATTATTGGTATAGTCTAGCTATAATTCATTTTACAATGAATTTATATATGCCTAATTCATCCAATTTAATTTTGTAGTTGTTTTAGAAATTATTATTTAATATAAAAAAGGCAAACGAACAAATAATTTGGATTGGAATCCGATTTTAATAAATTGATATATTTTGTACCTCATTATATACCCAAATAAAAATTAACCATATATATAAATTATTTAAAATTACTTTGGGGATTGAATAAATGTTTCGCATATTTGTTGTTTTGAATATAATTTTGGATGTTGTTGACATTTGTTTAAAAGTTGTTTCAGTTGAAAAAAAGGAAAGAAACATATGTGGACTTTTATGCAAAACATTATAAACCCTTTGGGTCCCTCTTATGTTAAAGCATATTTCAATTTGTTAATATAATTTTAAAACATATAATAGTTTACAAAGTTTATATATATATATATCTATGTGTGTGTTATTTTAATTTAAAACATAGTTTGTAGTTATTCATATTTGCATACTTATATGTGTTTGAGTGTTCAAATTGTTTTTAGTAGGGTTAAAGATAAGTAAATGAAAAGAGATAACTCCTCCACCTTTTCCTCTCCTTATTAATTGCTTACTTTAACATAATTGATTATCATTTTGAACACATGTAAACTTTTTATTAGGTAAAATAACTTTATACCATATTATATATAAGTAAATATAAGTAAATTGTATCTACATATATATTGTTATTTTATGTTATTTCAAAATAATCCATGGAAAACAAAGGCATAAATAAAGGGAAAATATGTCCATTGCGGTGTAAATCCCAACACATATATACGTACACATTAACTATGTATACTACTTATATGTTGCGCCTGCACTATACCCATATGAATGTATTTGATACATTCTTTAGTATATCTTTAGATTCAAATTAAATTTGAAACTCCTTTTAAATAATTTAAATAAAATAAGATTTTATTTAAAACCTTATTAGATCGGATCTAATAATCTTTTAGACTTCATATGCCCAATAGATCCAAAATAGGAATTTTTTGAAATTTACCATTTAACTCCGCCATGGGCTAGCCCGATCCCAATAGTTAAAACAATCACCACGAAGATTGTTGGTGGGTAGGAGAAGATGTCATGTCTTCAGCTATGTCAAGGAGGCAGAGACCAAACAAATGGACCCACAACCAATCAACTTTGCTTATCACAAAACCCATTACACCAGAATATGCCAAGCATGAATACAAAGAAAAAGCTAGTAGTAAGCCAAGATACAAGCCCAATACCAGCATCATAACTAATGTCGTGAAACTGCCCTACAAATTATGCTACATCTTACGCACTACTGAAGAAATCACTCAATGGATGAGTCCAAATATCAATTAAGTAGGTAGCATCAACAAAAAAAGGCCCAACTTTGCTAAGCATTTGGCATAGTGTAACACCCAGTATTTTGGAGCACTAAATTATGGGAATAAATCAATAAAAAGTATATTATTGTATGATAATTATTTGAGAAAATCACTTAAGGGAAATTTGACCAATTAGGCACGAGATACTTAAAATATTAATTGAATGGAAGAAGAGTGATTATGCAATAAAATTTCGCGATATAAGGTAGGAATAAATAAAAATTTGAATATTGAATGAAGGGGGTCTTGTATAAAAGGACATAATCTAATGAAATTAGGCAAGATGGAATTTAGTCCTAGCCAAATTCATTAATATATACTCTTAACCACATCCTTCTCTTTCTTTACATTCATTTAGTTTTGAAACAAAATAAAACTCCACAACAACACTAAGGCTGACCACCATTTTCTAAGAAGAGAAGGGGAAAATTAAATCAAAATGGGGAGCTTTCAATTCTAAAAGAAACGGGATGATTTAATAAAGCTTTTTTATAGCTTAGCTAAGTAACACTTTCTCTAATTACTTATAAACCCATTTTATTTCAAATTTAATGTGTTTTGGGTGTTTTGAATTTGGATAAACAAGTTTTAATGGTAATGAATGTTTTAGGTGATGATTTGGGACAGGTTTTAGGGTAAAAAATGATTTAGGCTTCTCCAAATAATTTTGAAATTTTAATATGACTATTTTAACAATAAAATAGAGGTCATTTTTATTTTTTATAATTTTTCAGATGGATAAATAATTTATTTTGCTTTATTAGGGAAAAAAATCATTTCCCATTTAATTATAGATTTACCATTGTGACTCACTGCATGTGATGGGTTAGGCTCGATAGGTTGACATGCAATACTTTTTATAAATGATATGCGATAACTTTATTTAATTATCCTTGATAGCTTTGGTTTGTGACCTATGGTTGCTTTAGAGTGTGACATGCGGTAACTTTAAGTTGAGATACTTGATGGCTCAAAAGTTAGGCGTGCGGTATCTTTGTTTCATTACCTTCGTTAGTTTTGGTTTGTTACCTATGATAGGCTTTAAAACTTAACCTTTGATAACTTTAGATAATGACATGTGATAGCTTGGCATACGATAGGTTGGCATGCGCTAGCTTGATCTTCGATACTGCTAGGTTGTGACATGTGATAGCTTGACCTTTTATTGCACTAAGTTGTGACATGCAATAGATTGGCATGCAATAGCTTGCATTTTGATAGCTTTAAATTGAGATAAACGATAGCTCCTAAAGCTTTACCTTTAATAGCATTAAGTTATGACATGCGATAGCTCTAAGTTATGACATGTGATTGTTCTTAGAGCTTGACTTTCGATAACTAGTAATGCTAATTTCCTTAAGTAAAACCAAAGGATATTTAGTAGCATTTTAGTACCAAATTATATTGGAACTTTATATATAACAATTGCTTAAAAATTTAAATTATATATATAATTGTTTTAAGGTTTTAAATTTAATAATAGGTAAACCTTTTTTGTTCTTGATTTAAGATAAAAAAAATATTTTTACCTTTGGATTTTAAATTAAACTTATGTGGTAAAATTATATATAATTGTTCCACAATTTAAATTTAAATAAAATACATTTTTATTCTCGATTTCAAAATAAAAAAATTATTTCTATTTTTAGATTTTAGTTAAAGTTGTATAAATATTTTGGCAAAGCCAGTGGGGTTAAAGGTCCCCTACCTATTATTTATAACATGTAATAAAGCATTACAAAGTTGTATAAATATGCATAAATTAATATTTGAAGTAATAAAACAATCTTTTTTCCCCTAGGCTTCTTATGATTTTTTTTGAAAAAGGTCAAATTAGTTTAAAATCTGAATGTTAGAAAACATATATTTATAATATTATGAAATACAGAAATATAAATAATTCAAATTATTTTAAAATGTAGTAAAATTATAATATATATATAGAATTTAAATAGTATTATGTTATATATATTACCATTATTAAGTTAATAGCTAAAAAAATATTATTATTAGTTTACATTAATGCGGATATATGTATAGATATATATGTGTATATGAGTATATGTAATCATCATTAACTTATGACATTAAAGCTATTCATTAACCATAAATCATAATGGTTAATTATGTATTTGTCTTTATCATTTTTACCCTAAGTTTGATCATCATATTTAATGTAATTATAATGTTTGTATTATAAATACGAACATGTTATAAAATTAAGTTAAAAATAAAATGAAATAAAATATTATAATTAAACCATAACAAATAATAAATAAAAATATAAAAATTAATTAAATTGAAACTATACCCTAAACTCTTTTATTTAACAACACTAAATATGACTTAATACAAAATGTTCATTTATGTAAATATAAAATATGATCTTGTGCAAACTAAAAAAAATATTTTTTTAGTTTCCCTTTTTAACCCTATTGTAAATGCACATGATCCAACAATGATATTAGAGCCCGCATTATGTTCACATGGATAATTAACCAACACTAGGGCAGTTGCTTGTAAAAAAAAACAATTAAATGGGAGTTTTTAGAAAATGTGATTAAATTACAGAGAAGTTACTCAAATTTAAGGGATGTTCTTTTGAACGAAATACTCCCGCCCTTATGGCCTTTACATGGCTCGTCAAAGTAGTCTGTTTCAAGGGCATACCCTCGTGGAAGGGTTAGAAGATTTTGAAGCTTTAAATTGATTTAATAAGCATACTTGCATATTATAAAATTAATTTTAAATTTGTTTTAAATTTAAATAAAGTATTACATATTTTTATAAAGAGTTATATAATGCAAAAATTAAAATTGTTTTAAATCTATATAATATAAATGCTATATTTATAATTAATTAAAATGTTTAATTGAATATATATATATATATATGCATGTATGTATGCATGTATGTAACTTGATGGATTATAAATGTTATAATAAATTTGTTTATCTATTTATATATGTATACAAACACACACACATTATATGTGTTGATACCAAAAGTGGCACAACACCCAAATTTCTATAGAATAATAGAGATTCAGCAGAGAATTTATGATAAACAGTAAGAACAACTAGATTTTTAAAGCAATTCGAAAATCTCTAGCCTACATCCGCTATGATTTTTATTGATTATAGATTTGAGAGTCATTAGTACAAGGGTTTTACTGATCTAAATGCCTAGAACAACAAATAGTAGCTTCCTTGGTGACTTTAATGGAGGAGAGATAGAAGGTGAAGAAGATAATGAGCTAAAAAGTCCTTCTCCAATTGCTATAGGGTATGTATTTATAAGGATGTCGTCCAACAGAATTGAAAGCCCGTGAAATACCAAGTCCATATCCTAATCCAAGAGTGTAAGAGAGAAAGATGGGGCCCACCGGGTCGTAAACTCTGTTCGGTACCGACCAGAAGTGGTCGGCACTGACATGAATTTTTTAGGGGGAACTCCCCCTTCTTCTCTCCTTTGGTCTTCTATCCCTGATCTATTGCATTTCGAGCACTTTGTCTTTGAGATTGAGTGGTTTCTTAGAGGTTCTAATATCGTTTGTACTTGTCTATTTTCTCCTAGAATTCCTTTGGATTTGTTTGTCCATTCCTTAAGAAAAGCACTCTAGGACGATCATACAAGTCATCACTCTACATATAGGAGGCTTTGGGGCCCATAGAGGATCAAAAAAGTGGTCGATATCGACTAGAAAGTACTCGGTACCGAGTTGTTTCCTTGGGTCCAATGGACCTCTAAATTCATGAGCTCACTCCTATTGCCCTTCTAAGCGTATTTCCAAGTTCGCGAATCATTTCGTCTTCATTATGATATCCAGATTCCAGTAAAAAGTTGCTTGGTCAAAAAGCTGGATAATACTTGCCCCTCAAAGTATACTTTCATTGAAAAAAAGCATGCTTTGAAATAAGCCAAGCATTCTATTATCCATGTATGTTTGTTGGTTATCCAAGAGTCGCATCAAAGCGTTATCTCCATTCCATGGGTGCCCATTCAACCACTTTAAGTAGTAAGAATCCCATTCTCCGTGCCAAGGATGAGATCTACACTCTGAAGATCATTCCACGCCTTAGCCAGGTATGCTTTTTCTTTCCTTGCCTTCTCTCAATTTTTGGTCAAAAAAATCAACTCAGTACCAAGTGGTTCTTCTCGGTACCGAGTACTTTTGTTTTCCTCGAGTACTATAAGTACTCGTGTACTTAGAAGAACTTCTCCCTTGTTTCATTTCCATCTTCTTATGCCCGACTCATCCGATTTCTTGACTTATGCTAACTTCTTGCAATCGCTTCCCACCACCTTAGATCGCTCAATGACGGTCATCCAAGGCCACTACCGATCACTTGAACTCGCCTCCTCCACCAGGTCGCCATCTCAACCATCGCCACTTAATGTAGAGCACTTGCCACTGTTACAACTAGTAAATCGTGTATGGCTAATAAAATGAGTATATATACTAATTTATACTACGAAATAATAAAGCAGTAAGTAAATGTTCACACCGAGATTTATACTAGTTCAGAGTACCTCTCCTACGTCCAGTCCCTAAGCACCTCTTAGGTATTTCCTTGGTAAATCCCTTGCTTGACCTGGAGGAATAGATTTACAGCTTAACCAATCCGAGCACCTCTCAGATTTATTCTTTCCTTTGAAAAATACGTTCTTGCTTGATAATCTTGTGTTCATCTAACACTAATTTTGACTTGATAGTACAACAGTTCCTATAATCTCCTTGATGATTCGTAGTGAATGCACAATGATTATTGGAACAGTAGCAAATGAAATAATAGAGTTGAAAGCACAAACGCTTATAAAGCACAAGAGAGTAAAATAGATAGAAATCAGAGTAGAAGGTATATCTTTAAATATGAGTTCTTGTGCTATTTATATATATTGAAGAGATACAATCGAGAGTTGTCAATATTCATGAAATCCTTTCAGAATTGTAGAACACTTTTCAAAAAGTCACAACTCTTGAAGCTGAATTTTCATAAAAAGTAGCTGTTACAGCATCTCAGTTTACCAAGCAAATACGTCAGTCTACTGAGTATGGACATTTTAATTTTCACATCAAGTATTTTAATTATTTAAAAAATAGTTCAACATAGTTTCAATCAACTGAAATTGGGCTTATTCGACTGAGCTTAGTCGACTAAAACCAATTTCAGTCGACTAAAACCAATTTCAGTCGACTGAACAGTGTAAGTTCAGTTTTTATATATAAACACTTGTCATTTTAAATTCAATCTCTATGCTATGTTGATATCTGCGTTTGTGGGTGTCATTGTGTGTGTATATGAACTATCAAGGAGATTTTACAATTCAATCTAAGACCATATACACACTATTGATATTGAAGCTCCATAGTTTTGACTTCTTTGACTTGTAGATGATTCTTCTTGCTCATTGCCTTGCTTTTTGTCTTCTCGAATGATAGACCGTCATCATTATATAGTATATATGTGCAGTATATAGTTGTCATCATTAAAATGGAGAGCTAACGTTCTAAAAATCTCTCCCTTTTTGATGATGACAACTATCAAAGTTTGAATTTTAAAAATATTGAATTTGCTTCCCTAAATTCATGCTCCTCCTATCTATATATTTCTCCCCCTTTGGCATCAACAAAAAGGTGATATAATGATAGTAAACACAATGAATATGCATATGATATGAAATAAACATAAATACTCACTATACTTAACATTCATATACATAACATCAAAGAGAAGTTTTCACATATATACCACATCATAGAAATAAATTTTTTTATAAATAAATTCATAGAACACCATAAATCAAGTCACAGACCAACACAACATAATACATCACAAAATATTCCAAACACCATAAAAGTTTTTGAACGAACACAAAACCAAACACCATGAAAGATTTTGAACGACCATAAATCCAAACACCGTGAAATCACAAAAGGAGATATGATAAACTTACCAAATATATAGGACGAGATGAAACATTCTAAGATTCAGGCTCGGAAGATGATGAGCTTGAGAACGAAGAAACTTTCTTCCAAAATTTTCGTAGCAAACTCCTAAATGTTTTTTCGACCCTTCATCATTTTTTGTTGTTGTTTAAAGAGAATTTCTTGGTTTCGGAGAATAGCTATTGCGGCATTGATGGTTCTGGAAGGTTGAGCCAGTGAAACTTGATTTTCATTATCCGAAGACCAATTGAATTCTTCAACAATTCCTTGACTTGATTGACCGCCAGGTTGAGCTTGGGAAGTTTGAGCTTGAGATGGTTGGGAAGATGATTGACCCAAGGTATTTTTTACCAAATTCGCTTATTTTGCTTTTCATCAATTAAAGAAAGGAACCCATATTGTCTTGCTAATTCTTCTATGCCAAAAGTGGTGAAATCTTCCATCTTGTAAAATGTTTCTTGGAAAATTATTTTGTCATTCAATTCATTGAAGATCCATAGATTTTTGGCACTACCATTTATCCACTCTAAGATTTGAGCGTCGGAAGCAAATTCGAGATAAGCCGGAGTGGATAAAGAAGAAGCCAAAGCTTTATTTTTGCTTGGTCTAGGGCAAAAAGCTTAGAGTTTCTTTCTTGAAGCCATTAAAATGAAGTTTGGAGGTAGGGTTTGTGAAGAGATAAAATGATTTGGTGAAAAGGCACGATGGAAAAGATAGTTATATTGGCAGTTTCTTGAATTTCAGTCAATTGAGATAGAAATTCAGTCGACTAAAAGTACACATTTTAGAGGCAGAGAATCATTGGCCAGCTTCCCAGGAATTTCTTGGTGGAGTGTTTTTGATAACAATTGGAGATTCGGTAATATGCAAACTACGTTGACGTATGCTCTTTTTGGTTAAGGAATGACCACAGATAGTAAGTACACATCTTTCCAAAAAATTCAGATGCGTACCTTGACGTTTTTGTTCGTAGTACATCTCCCTTTGTACATTCATTATTTCTTGTTGATAGTGATGTATTTCATCTATTTTAGTATGAGTGTCAAGTTTTAAAGCTCTTCTTATTTTCTTTCCCTTGAGCAAGAATCTGGTGTGGTCGGTCGGAGAAGGAACAATTTGGATAGATGGTGATTTTGTAGAAGGAGAAGTTAAAAGGTTCGGAGATGGATATCCACTGTAAGAGGAAGGAGAGCTAAAAATCGAGAGACGGATGAGTGGAATCGTAGTTGTCCGACATTGTTCAATTGATAGTATATAGATTTTAACTTATGGATGTATTCTTTTCTTTTAACAGAGACTCTTTATATATACTTTGGCTTTTACTATTTTTAAGCATTGTAATTTCTAGGTTGATTTCTTCCTTTAATTAAGTTTATTAATCCTTTTTGTTTCTTTCAAAATTTAGTTATATTTATAATTTAATTAATAACCATTGGTTTTCATTTTCTAATTTCGTATGTTGGTTTAATATAACATTGTGTGAATTATACCTTACATATCTAAATCTTTAACCGAGCATATTCTGAGATTACGACGCAAGTTTAAAAACGTAGTTTCATAAACAGGTTTAGTAAATATATTTGCTATTTGTTTGTCTGTAGTAACAAATTCTAATGATATTTTCTCTTTTTCTATGTTATCATGCAAGAAATAATGTTTGATGTCAATGTGTTCAGTTCTTGAGTGATTAATGGGGTTTTTTGATAAATTAATTGCACTAGTGTTATCATAAAAGACCGGAGATTTGTTTAGTTTTACTCCAAAATCCTGTAATATTTGTCGCTTATATATGACCTGAGTGCAAGCTAGTGCTGCAGATATATATTCTGCTTCACACGTAGACAATGAAACACAATTTCGTTTCTTACTAAACATGATATCAAAGATTGACCGATGTAGTGACAAGTTCCACTTGTACTTTTTTGATCCAATCTACAACTATCGAAATCGGCATCACTATATGATACGAGTTCGAATGGTCAGTCTTTCGGATAAAAACGTCTGTAATCTTTGGTATTTGATAAGTATTGCAAAATTCTTTTCACTGCTCGTAAGTGCGTTTCTTTGGACTAGCTTGAAAATGCACACAAGCAAACACTCATTGAAATGTCGAGTCTACTGGTAGTTAAATACAATAGCAATCCTATCATACTTCTATATGGTTTTTGTACGACATCTTTTCCATTTTCGTCTTTGTCTAAGTGAATACTAGTGCTCATAGGAGTAGCTTTACTACTAGCATTATCCATTCCAAAATGTGTAATTAAATCTTTACAATATTTTTCTTGATAAATAAAAATTTCTCCTTTTAATTGTTTAATTTGTAATCCTAAAAAGTAATTTAATTCTCCCATATGAGGCATTTCAAATTCATTTTTCATAATTTTAGAAAATTCATCACATAATTTTTTATTAGTTGATCCAAAGATAATATCATCTGCATATATTTGAACTACTAAAATATCGTTTTTATAAAAAGGGTAGAATCAGTTTTGCCAATTTAAAATCCAGATTCTAAAAGATATGTTTTTATTCTTTCAACCAAGCACGAGGAGCTTGTTTAAGACCATAAAGTGCTTTTCATAATTTAAAAACATGATTTGGAAATTGTTCATGTACAAACAATAGTGGTTGTTCAATATAGACATTTTCTTTAATGTATCCTTTTAAAAATGTGCTTTTAACGTCCATTTGATATAATATAAATTTATGATGACATACAAAGGCTAAGAGAATTCTTACAGATTCGAGACATGCTACAGGAGCGAATGTAACAACCCAATATTTTTGCAAATATTTTTAAATTAGTTTAAATTTAATTTTATTTCAATATTTTATTTTTAAAACATTTTAGAAGTAAAGTTATAATTTTCCAAAGTTAATTGTATTTTGTTTACAATTTTTAATCTAGTTTCAATATAATAAGCTATTCTTTATTTACTTTTATTTTCTTTTTATTTTTCCTATGAATAATTATTTATTTTCATTTTCCCTTTATTTTTGTTTGTCTTTTATTTTATTTATTGATTTTATTTTGTTTATATTGAATTAAAAAGAATTGGAAATTCAAAGAGGCAAAGTCCTTTCATTTGCTTGACTTTTCATTGCCTAGTCCTTTCATTTTCTTTGGCCGTTCAAAACTCTATTGTAGCCGTATATTCTTTACTTCATTTTCACGTGAAAACTCCTTCCCAACATCACAAATTTCGACCATAGAAATTTCTGAAATTTTGGTAAGCAATGGCCTCCTCTTTTCTCCATTTTTTTCCATTGATTTTTTGCTTGTTGTCTTGATTCCTCTACACATGTGCTCGGCCTAACCCTCCACCATCTCCTCCACCGACCACCACCACTTCCTTCCCCACATCATCCACGGCCTTACCATCTTCTCCTTTGCCCAATACTGGCCGTGACCTCCTCATGATCAAAACCCCACAAAACTTTGCATAAACTCCAAAAAATGTACATAGCCGAGCCAAATATTCATCATCCCCTTCATTTGTAGCCACGGCCACCCCCTTAGCCACCACCACCAGCTAGTTTACCACCTCTGGACATCACCTTCCCCTCTGTCCAAACCTGTAACTGACCTAGCTGAGCCCATAGACCCTATGGCCGAGCCTAAAAGATGCACCAAACTCCTCTCTACCCTTGCTTTTTGACCTTATTTCCATTTGTAACTCCAAACCCCTTTGCATTCTTGCCTAACCATGCCTATATGAGTCCAAACCAGACCCTTTTGCACCTTAAAACATGTCATGGCCGAGCCTAAAGCATGTATGGTCGAGCATATGTGAGTTTTGGTCAAGCAAAAAAAAATCGATTAAAAGCTTGGTGATGTTATTTGTCTAATTCTATTTCCATTTGTTTCAATTTAATCCTTGTATTATAAATATATATTTATATTGCTTTATTTTATTTTTTTATACAAGATTAACATCTTGGCTATCTCTCCACTCAAATCAAAGTCGTGCTATCGTGCTTTCTGGATTTTCATTTGTGTATTTTATTTGCAAACTCCAGCGTAAAAAGGTGAGTATTCACACATGACATTTATACTTATATAAATTGTGAAGTGACAACAAGTGAATGTGTATAAACTATTATATCATGTTATACCTGCCTGTGATGTAAATTATATGATGTTAAACTCTGTTATAAACTTATCACATCATCTGCTATGTTATATTTTATTATTATGTTATTTATTTCTGTTAATCACACTGCAAGTTCCTTGTAGAATAGAATCACTATGGGTTGAAATGACACATACCCGAACGGACTTTAGAATAGGGAAAATCATTATGGGCTGAAATGATAGGCTCGAGTGATTTTTATTTATTTTTACTTACTTGGGATTGCGGGTTTGAAATGATGAAACCCGAATTTTCTTTGTAAACTACGGATTGAAATGATATATTATCCGTATCACTTGACTTAGGCTAGAAAATATTATACAGACCCGTGGTTATTTTATATAGTTTTCTGGAAATTTTTTAAGTATTTTTAAAATGTAAATTATGATAATTTGATTTAAATTGAATTTAAAATGATTTAATAAAGTAATAATGATTTTTCTATGTATTAAAAATGTTAAATAAATGAATGGAAAATTGTGATTTGGAACATAACTTAATTTGGAAATTTGTGATGTGATTTTTTAATGGAAGTTTGAGTTAATTAAATAAATTGAAAATTAGGTTTTATTTATGAAATGGAAATTTAAATTTAAGTGTTAAAGTAAATTGTTAAAAATGAAAAGAATAAGAAAATTGTACACTTGAATTTAATAAGAGAAATTTTAGAAAATTTGATTTTTATTGAAAAATTTACTTTATAAAAATCATAAGTTAAAGGGTATTTAAATGACTATTTTGAAGTGGGAAAATGTGATTTTTATAAGTTAAATTGATTTAAATTGAAGTTTATTTATGGCTGGAATTCTTTTTAAAATCTGGAAATTCTTTTAGTAGCACTTCAGAAATGCTATCGTTTCTGAAAATGAACTAAAAACTGAACTAATAGAATCTGCAGCACTTTGTAAGTGCTGTAGTTGCTGAAGTGAACTAAAGGCAAAAATCAACCAAGGACTATGCCAGCACTTTGTAAGTGCTGAAGTTGCAGGAACTAAACTTGAAACGGAAACTAATGAAAGAGCTATTGTAGCACTTGTTAAGTGCTGCAGTTGGCTGAAATGAGATTTTTGAATATAATTGAACTACTGCAGCAGTTTTGTAAACGCTGTCTTTGCTGAATTGAATTAAAACCTTTAAATTAAACCCTGAACTATTACAGCAGTTTTCAAATGCTGTCTTTGTTGAAATGAATTGTTTTCAAATATAACTTACCGCAGCATTTTCTAAGTGCTGTGAAAGTTGGAATTTTAATGTTATAATGTATTTAAGTGAATAAATGAGCTTAGAAAAGGTTAAATTTTTGGGAATTGAATATTTGATTCAAAGGTATAATGAATTTATTTTTAAATGGTTTAAATGAAGTATTTTGATTTGAAATAGAAACTATTTTTGAAATTTATAACCACGGGTTATAATAACGATTGGTTGTTAAAGAGACCGGGATCGGATATGGACATACTCTCTGTCGATACCGAAAACCACTTTAACAACTATGTACGCGGTGGAGTTTCCAGAATGAAGTAGGATGGTGGTGACGGTCCTATTGTGGTATGAACTAAGACCTAACTCCCGTGAGTTGGCATAAGGTGGTTAAAACAGGAGCGATTGACGGGCCAATGAGGTAGCACCTCTGATCGGACACACTTCTTCGATACCATTCTATTACTTTTGTAATTGATTGGGTGCACCCCTTGATTTGAGAGTGTGGCTAGAGGTGGGCGGTAGTGGCTGCTATGCGTTTCCCCCAGCCCGGATGCGTAATTGGTATATCTACCATGGCATTATCTAGTTGTGTCGTGTCACCTACCATATCGAGCTTTACTACGAGTTTCTATTTGTGTCGTACCTATGGAGTATCTTCTCATAGCCTTTCAAGGTATGCAGGTACTGTATAGACTATTGGACTATTACGTGTTAAGGTGGAAAATGTAAAGCCTTAATGCTATTTAAAAGTATGTTTATTTTATAATTAGGCATTATTATAATAGCGAATATTACTACATAGTAGATAGTTTAACGGATCCTTAAAGAATGGGCGATCCCAAGCATTCTTTAAGTTACTTGTACCTTTTATTACAGTTCACTTGAGTTGGTTTACATTGTATAAGTATGTATGTCCTGACTCGAGTGTTTGTGTTTTATTTACGCTCGGGTCAGCCTGATTATTCACAGCTTTGGACTTCACATTCTGGAGCTAGGAATCGCTGGAGATTCTGCTTATCTAGTTATTTATCTATTTCAGTTTTAGTTGTTCTATTTCAGCTTTTGTATTATTGGACTTCTATATATTTGGGATTTCTACTGTACTTGTTTCAGAACTGTATTTGTTTCAGACTATGTATTTGTTTTTGAGACTTTGTATTGTGGTGGCTTCATGAACCACTATTTATTTTATTTTCCATTGTGAGTTATTTTGATATTCTGTGTCTGTGATTCTGTGATTGGTCCAAAATAGTGGGTCGTTACATTTGGTATTGGAGCCAGGTTTTTAGGCAAACCTTAGCCTATGGAGAAAAAACTCATTAGAGATAGGGTAGAAATACCCTAGAATGAGTGAAATCAACTTCAGAATCATTTCTTTGTGAGAGAACGTATTTTCAAAGTATAAAATGATTTTAAAATGATTTTTCAAAGGATTTTTCAAAGATTATTTTGATATAAAAAATTTCTTGTTTTAAAAGCAATTTTTTCTAAACTTCCTTCATTTCGTATCTACCTTGTTAGAAATTTCTTTAATTAGGTTATTCATCCAAGTGATTTTATATTGTCTTATCTTATCTTTGTCTTCTTTGTACCTTTGTCCTAAACTTCATTCTTGATATTTTCAGGATGAATCGTGGAAATGCCAGAGGTAGGGGTCGTGGTACTGCCCCAGCTCCTCAACCTGCTGCACCTGTTAGTTTTATTGTTCTCTGTAAGGAATTCTCTCAACTTGGTGGAACCAAGTTCACCGGTTCAGAGAGTATTATCGAAGCCCAGCAATGGTTACGGAGTTTAGAGAGGATCTTTACTGGTCTCGAGATTACTGATGCCTAGAAGCGTCAGTTAGCAGCTTGGCAGCTGCAAGAGTCAGCCTTGGATTGGTGGGAGTCTGTTACAGCTCACACTAATAAGGGTGATATTTCCTGGGAGCAGTTTAGGTATCCTTTGTGATATCTTGAATCTTGTTCCCATTTCCTTTCTTTTGAATCTATCTTAAGTTGTGTTTCTATATCTTCTTTCCAGGGAGGCTTTTGTGGCAAAATGGATGCCCGAAGCCGGGAAACCTCAGCTTTATCGTGAATTCATGGATCTCAAGTAGGGTACCATGTCCTTTTCTGAGTATGAGCGGAAGTTCAATGAACTTTCCAAGTTTGGTCCTGGTCTTATTGACACCCAGCTTAAGAAGAATGAGAAGTTCATAGCTGGAGCTCGCCCAGAGTTCTACGATCGTCTCATTTCACATGTTCATGGCACTTTCACTGAGCTTATGGATATGGCTATTCTTATGAGAACCCTACTTCCAAGGGTCCTGCTGTTGCTAGTGCTCCTGCATCTCAGTCTTCCTCTGCTAACTCTAAGAAGAGAAAGCCCAATTTCCACCAGCAGAAGAAGAATTGGCTCAAGAATCCGGATTTGGGATCTTCATCATCTTCTCCTTCTCAGAGGAAACCGATAGACCTATCTACCATTACCTTCTTCAAGTGTTATCAGAAGGGACACTATGCAAATAGTTGCCCTACTTTAGTTGGTGCTGCTGTTCCTCCACCTCAGGGTACCAGGAACAATCTCTGTCATGTGTGTCTTCAACCTGGTCATTTCAAGAATGATTGTCCATTGTATCAGAAGGGCAAGCCATCTGGTATTTTTGCTGTTACCTCTGCTTCTTCACCTGCTCCACCTGCACCTGCTCCAGCTTCTAGAGATGACCAAGGTACTCTTCAGGGCACCTTTTTTTTATTTAATCATCCTGTTCATGTTTTATTTGATACTGGAGCTTCGCATAGTTTTATTTTTGTTGATTTGTGTGATAAGTTTGAGCATCTTCTTTCTCCTGAGTATGCTATTGAATCTTTGTGTGTTAAAAATCCTATTGGTGGTCCCGCGAACCTTAATAGGATTTGTAAGCAAGTGAGACTCTTCTATTCTGGCCATAAATTTTCTAGTGATTTCTATGTTCTTGGTTTCGATGCTTTTGATTTGTTGCTCGGAGGTGATTGGCTTAATAGGCATGATACTCGTATCTCTTGTAAATCCCGAATTGTTTCTCTTGAGGATGATCGCGGTAATCCCTTGGTTATTCAGTGTCGTATGCCTCATGATTTTGCTGGCAATTTTATTTATTCTCTGGATTCTTCTCCTATTAATCTTCAGTCGACTCGTGTGGTCAAACGTTATCCCGATGTATTTGGTGAAGTCACTGTTTTACCTCCTAAGCGGGAAATTGATTTCCGTATTGATCTTATTCCTGGAGTTCGACCTGTAGTTCTTCCTCCTAGAAGAATGGCACCCCGCAAGAAGGTTGAGTTAAGGAAGCAAATTGAGGACTTGTCCTCCAAGGGTCTGATCAGACCTAGCTATTCAGAATGGGGAGCAGCGGTGGTTTTTGTCACTAAGTCCGATAGTTCTCTCCGGATGTGTGTTGATTATAGGGAGCTGAACAAGCTCACTATGAAGAACAGATATCCAATGCCTCGCATCGATGATATGTTTGATCAGCTTTATGGTGCCACTATTTTCTCTCAACTTGATCTTGCCACAGGTTTTCACCCGCTCAGAGTTGTTGAGTAAAGTATTCCCAAGACTGCTTTCCGAACTGAGAATGGGTTCTTTGAATGGTTAGTCATGCCTTTTGGTTTGACTAATGCTCCTGCTTTCTTTGTTTATTTGATGAATCGTGTTTTTCATGATGTGCTTAATAAATTTGTTCTAGTCTTTGTTAATGATATTCTCATTTTCTCTAAGTCCAAGAAAGAGCATGAGTAACATTTGAAATCTGTTCTTGAAACTCTTAGAAATCATCAGTTGAAGGCTAAATTTTCTAAATGCCATTTCTGGAAGGATGAAGTCTGATTCCTCGGGCATATTGTTTCTGGTAATGGAGTTTCTATTGATCCAGTCAAGATTGCTGCGATCAATGTAAGTCTTTCTTTCGTTCTCTTTCCTTGTTTCATTCAATTTATTCTATCTTTCCAGTTGTCCTTATTTATCCCTATTCTATGCAGGATTGGGAAATTCCTAAGACTCCAACTGATATCCGTATTTCTAGGCCTTGCCGGTTATTATCGGAGATTCATTGAGAATTTTGCTCGGATTGCTGCACCTCTCACTGCTTTGACTCGAAATAATGCTAAGTTTATTTGGTGTGATGAGTGTAAAGCTGCATTCAGTGAGTTAAAGCACAAGCTTACTTTCGCACCAGTTCTTACCGTTCCAAATGGAAAAGAGGGATTAACGGTATACACTGATGCTTGTCGTGAAGGTTTAGGAGCTTTTCTAATGCAGGATAAGGTCATTGCTTATGCTAGTCGTCAGTTGAAGACCCATGAAGCAAATTATGCTGCCCATGGTTTAGAGTTGTTTGCTATTGTCTTTGCTTTGAAGCTTTGGAGGCATCATCTTTTGGGTACTGTTTGCACAAAAAATGGACAAACACCTCAAAGTTGTATGATTTAGTAGATCTTATGTTATTCTTAGTGATTTGGGTGATTTATGCAAATATATGAAAAGCAGGGGCTAAACTGTGAAAAGACACGCAGATTTATAGTGGTTCAGCCAGAATGTGCCTACGTCCACTTTATATGTTATTTCTCTTCTCTTGTTTTGATTACAAGTACAAAGCTTTGATACAAGTAAAAGAAAGTTGTTTGAAAGTTCTCTCCGTGCTTGAGCTCTCAAACTTGTCCCCCATTGTTGTACCCCTGCCTCTCTATTTATAGAGTGAGGTTGGGGGCAGGGGTCTTGGATGTATACAGCTGCTGGTGGGCCTGGGCTGAAGTGATCTGGCCTGGCAGTCTGGTTCGGTATTCTCTTGGTTCGGTGAAGTATGGAGTTGGTCTGGTTGGGCTTCATCCGGTGAAGTGTGGAGTGGTGAGGTTGGACCGGTGGCAGTTGCCGGATGAAGGTCTACCGAATGGACACGAGGGAGGGCTGCCGAATGGGTTATGCCGAATGGACTCGGGGGAGAGCTGCCGAATGGGTCATGCCGAATGGACTCGGGGGAGAGCTGCCGAATGAATCACGTCTCTGGGTCTCGAGGTCTTCCGGGTAAGAATTCACCCAACATTTGCCCCCCAAAGTAGGGCATATGTCTAACATATGTCGTGCTTTGTCTTCCTTCGTTCGGTCTTGGTTGCGCCGAGCCAGTTGGTCCGGTCGATGTGCTTCGCTTATAAATAAGGGCGCCACTCTACTATTGTTTCTTCACTTTTCGAGATAGCCGAACCACTTGACTCCCATTTTTTCCGAACTAGACCCTTATCATTGCCGAATCAGGTGAGATTTTATTCTGCCGAATGAGATCTTATTCTCGTATTACCGGACGAGAACGGGAGACACCGAATGAACCCATACTTGAACCACCGAATGGACCTTGAGAGTTCGAGAATTTCCATTGTCTTTACCGAATGACGATGGGAGTTTGAGCACTTTGAACTTTCTTTGCTTACACTCGAGACACCGAATGAACCCATACTTGAACCACCGAATGAAAATGATACTGAATATGTTTTTACCGAATGAAGTCATATACTTGTTTATATCCTCTGTTCTAAATGTGTTTTTCCGGTATTGTAGATAATGTCTCGCAAAGTAGAAACTCGATCAGACAAGAAGCGATCCGTGGGTGAAGGAGAGTCATCGGCTGTGCCCCCAGCTCAATCAGGATCGGAGCGTCATGGGCCCGCCCCGAGGTCATTAGTGGATGGATATGGTCCCCAGGAGTTGCTGGATTCCCCGCCTGACTGCTTTCCTAGCCTTCTCAAAGAGGAGCAACTCGATGTTATATCTCGTTCTTTTGGGATTGATAGAGCCCTCATGCTGCTGCCGGGTCCAGGAGTCATGCCATACAGTCCTCCCGAAGGATACTTCGCTTATAGCAGGTACCATTGCATGTGTGGTGCTATCCCGCCTCTCAATGCTTGGATAGTTAGCTTCCTCACGTACCTGAAGGTGGCCCCATTTCAGCTTCAGCCCAACTCTTACGCCATACTGGTGAGCCTTTTCGTTATTTTTCGGAGGAAGTATGGTCGCGCTCCCTCCAACCGGGAGATCCGGTACTTGTACAACTTAAGGGGCTACAAGAAGGGGTCCCCATATATTAACTTGGAATCTGCTGTGACCTTCAAGCCGGTCCTGGACCTTTATTCCAAATTCAGCATGTTCAAGAAAGAATGGTTCTTTGTTAGGGACGACTCCGTCTCTATCCGGCGCTTTACCTCTGGATGTAAGTTGATGCTTTTACTTATAATTTCTATCCTGATTGTGATGCTTCTTCTCATACTTTCTCATTTTTGCTAGCGACAGGTGGCTTTCCTGTTGTGGAAACTGACCGCCTGGTTCAGACGGCGGCGGAGATAGAAGGCATTCTTGGGAAATACAGATCATCTGCTTACTTGATTAGAAATGCGATCCTTCTAGAATACAACTTGATCCTTCCGCAGCAGTCTGTAGTTAAGTTGAGGGAAACGGCGGAAGAGAGGGCGGCTGCTCAGGCCAAGGGAGGCGTTGCGGCAGAGGGTGGAAAGAGAAAACCATTCACGAAACCTCCAGCCGTTGGAGGTAAGAAACTTAAGAGGTCAGACGGTCCTTCTCCCAGCAATTGTCCACTTACTCAGGGGGAGATAGACGCGGAGGAGGAAAGAGGTGAGGCGGAGGGCGGGAGTGACGTTGAGCGTCTTGGTGACGAGGGTGGCGATGGACAGGGTGGTGATGGTTCCAGGGCTTTGTCTTCTGGGCAAGTAGGCGAGATGCAAGAGTGGACGGACGATGCTCTCCGTCAGGCTTTTGAGGAGTTGGGTGATGATCCGGCTTTGGTAGAGAAGACCGGGGAGGCGGACAAAACCGGGACTGGTGCAAGTGAGTCTTCTCCGACTATTCCGGCCAAGGTGGCTCTGACAACTCAAGGTGAACTCTTGACCCCTGCATGCTTCACTAATGATAGGGACTTAGGAATATTTTATGACCCGCTCCCGTCCTGGAATGAAATCCGGGACTTATTGCAGTATCCCACTCCTCCCCAGGGTTTGTACAACCACAGCTGTGTTTCTTTTCCTTTTCTAATCTTGCAATTTACCGCGTTCCTTGAATCATATTGTAATGTAAGATTATGACACTTGTTCTTTATATCAGGAGCAGGCAAGACGCCCAAAGCTTCAGACCTTCGACACAGGCTCGAGCAGTATAAACTTTCCAAAATTTCTGCTAAGCCGAAGCCCTCAGCCCAACGCTCCGGGGATGTAGTCGGGTACCGTCCTCTTCTTGGGGTCATCGAAGAGGGTATTCAGCAGAGGAAGAGGAGTCATCCTTTATCCGAAACTTCGCTCGGTTCTCAGCCTCCGGCTCAGCCTATTCATGATATTACTGAGGAGGGCAGCGAGTTTGTATCTTCTCCACACCCATCCGGAAACCCTTCTGTTGTTCATATCGACCGTCCCGATCTGGCCCGTAATCCATTTGCCGGTCATCCTGATCTGGATCCGGGTTCTCAGGATATTAATTTTGACGAAGTTACTGGTGAACACCTTCTCCCCCGTAACCCCATGGTACGAGTACTTGACGAAGCCAAGTCCTTAGACCTCGATCTACTCACCACTCGTATAGTCACTATGGGAGACGAGGCCAAGGCCAACATTGATCGGGTGGCGGAGGAGGCCAAGAAGCTGATGGGGCATCACGCTCGGCTGGTTAAGGCCGGAGAGGAGATAGGGAGCGCCAATATCCGACTTCGATTGGTGGTCTCGGATCAGGCCAAGCAGCTTGCGGATCAGGCTATCCAGATTTCTCAGCATGAGGCTGCCACTGGGCGATTAAGAAGAACCATGGAAGAGGCTAGTCGGGCCGAATTGCGGAAAATGGAAGCTGCTTGCAAAGAGCGGATTGATATGGCTATTACCACGGTGGATGAGGTTCGGAGAGCGGATCTCGAGCAGGTGGAGGAATTGTCCGAGAAGCTTGAGGCTGCCGAGCTTGCTCAAGCTAAGTTGAGGGAAGAGATGGCGGTGATGCGGAGGTCCCTTCAAGCTGATTGCTCGAGATACAGACTGGAGAGAGATGCTGCCGTGGAAAGGTTGTCGGCCTCCGATGCCCGGATGAGGGAGTTTGAGGAGAACGAAGGAATGATGGATGACATGCTCCAGGACATGTATTTCCGGACTTGGAAGCAGGGTAACCTCTCTTGGATGGATGATTATCCCAGAGTCATGGCCAAGATATATCTTCGGGCTTTGGAGGAGGCTAAGGCTGATGCAGATAAAGAGGGTGGAACGGTCTTCAGTATGGATGTGGTCACGGCCCAGTTCACCAAGGAGGAGAAAATGGCGGTAAAGGAGGGTATGCGGCTGCTTGCTGCTGAAGAGGCGGGTGTGCAGGTAGAAGATGACGACCAGGATGGTCAAGAAGCTAGTACTGGTAAGTCTTCCTTTCTAGTCTTTCTGTTAACTTGGTTACTCATCACTAATGAACCCTTTTTATGACCGGACAGGCGGGCAAAAGAACAAGGACAAGACTTCGACGCAACCAGCTCCATGACTGAACCTGAAAAATTCTTTTTGTAGGCTTGGCATTGTTGTATCTGTTAGTCTTAAGACAGTAGGGTAACTTCCAAGTTGTAATTCTTGCTACTTGTAATAACATTATTCTTGACGTGTAATTTTTTAGCTCAAGTTGATTTTGTCATTTCTTGAATATTTGTTGCTATTTCGACATATCGTATGAGAAATGTAGCTATGTGTATTCTTGTAATTAAATTGTGTTTGATGTCAGATTCTGGTTTTAAATCATAATCTCATGACTTGCAATGTTAGCGTGTGGTGTGGAAAAATCAAATTATAGTCATGCATTTGTACATAAAGGAAGAAAATACCGCCTTTCATGTTCTGTTTGTAAATGGCAGTTTCGAATATCTTATATGACCAAGCATGGAGAGCAGTTGACTGCCCCGCCATCTGATTGTGAATCTCTGCATCCATTGGCGGGTACCTCTTACCCTGCATCCTGTACTTTATGGTTCGTTATAGAGGATAGGAGGAAAGTTTTTTAAGTAAAATTGAAATATGTGAAATAGTAAAACTTCCAGTCACGGAAGGCCTTCGATGTGCTTAAGTTCGTGGCAAACGGGTTTTGTAGTCACTTTCCCTAGCTGTGGGTCTTGGAGACATTTGTCACCCATCTTACGCCTCCGCGGGGAGTTAATTCTTTTTTACCACAGCCGCACTTAAGACACACCGGAGCCGAGATCGCGCACAGTAACTACCCGGGCCATTATGGCCCGTACTCATGGGTATTATTCGACTTACTGTGGCCGGCTAGCGTGGGTGCCGATCGTCAACTGTGAACTGCCCCTGGCTGGCCACACCTTATGTTGGGGCTTATAATCGGTTCACAGTCGCCGGCGAGCCTAACGCCGTAATGAGCTGCCTCGGCTATAGTCGGCCTTCTCGGTGGCTTATAATCGGCTCATTACAGTTGGCTTTAAGGGCCGTCGCGAGCAATGAGTTAACCCGCAGCAGAGGGATGCTGGAGCAAAAGTGTCTCATTGGCGAGGGCATAGATTCGCATAGTACCTGTTGGGGCTTGTCCACGTGGAGTTGCATTGTGGAGTGCTTTGAATAGAAATGCTATATGCTCAGGATTTTGTTCAACAGAAAAGGATAAAGTTAACAAGCAGCCAAGATACAAAGGAACAAGTTAAAAAGAGACAAGGCTTTTTTAAAGTGGTTCGGCACGAAAAAATGCCTACGTCCACTGATTCTCTTCGTTAATTCACTTCATATGGGCAATACAAGTTAAGAAAAGTATCGACGGAGGTGTTGGATGTTCCATGCCCTCTGGAACACCTCCCCGTCCACTGTTGACAAAATATAGGCTCCGTTGTGGAGATCTTTATGAATTACATATGGTCCATCCCAGATTGGGTCTAGTGCTCCGGGGCGAGGGAAGATTCGCTTGAGGACAAGATCCCCTTCTCGTAAGGCACGATGCTTGACTTTGGAGTTGTATTGTGCTGCCACCTTTTGCTTGTGGGCTGCTGTTTTTAGGACTGCATCATTCCTTCTCTCCTCGACTAGATCCAAAGACATGTTGAGGAGCTCTTCGTTTTCTTCTGGGTTATAGTGGATCCTACGGTGGGAAGGCACAATGGTTTCAACTGGGAGCATAGCCTCCGATCCGTATGCCAAAGAGAAAGGAGTGTGCCCTGTTGATGTTCTGAAAGATGTGCGGTAGGCCCATAGTGCCGTAGGGAGTTCATCCACCCAAGCGCCCTTTGACTTTTCGAGCTTCTTTTTGATCAGAGTTTTCAGAATTTTGTTGACTGCTTCGACTTGTCCGTTTGCTTGGGGATATGCTACGGATGAGAAGCTTTTGCGAATTCCGTGTTCTTGGCACCAGTTGGCGAATTCCTCGCTGTCAAACTGAAGTCCATTGTCTGATATGATTTTTAGTGGGACTCCGTACCTGCACAGAACATTTTTGATTAAGAAGTTGATAACTTTCGCTGAAGATACTTTATTTAGAGGTTCTGCTTCCACCCATTTGGTGAAATAGTCGACTGCTACTATAGCATATTTGGCGCCGCCTCGACCCATTGGCAGTTCACCGATTAAGTCAATTCCCCATACTGCAAAGGGCCAAGGGCTGGTCATCTGGGTAATCTCGGTTGTTGGTAGCCGAGGGACCTTAGCAAACTTTTGGCATCTGTCACACTTCTTGACGAAATCTAAGGCGTCCTTGCTTAAGGTGGGCCAGAAATATCCGTATCGGAGTATCTTTTTTGCTAATGTTTGCCCTCCGGTGTGATCTCCGCAGCTTCCTTGATGAATGTTGGATAAGATTTCCTTGGCTTCCCTTCCGGCGACACACCTTAATAATGGGTTAGAGAACCCACGCCGATAGAGGATGTCTCCTTGTATTGTGTAGCGGGACGCTTTCCTCAAGATTTTCTTGACTTCGTTACGCCCGTCGGGTAGTGTGCCATTTTGTAGGTAGTCTCGGATGGGAGTTATCCAAGTTGCTTCTTCGGTTGCAGCTATCAGATTCACTTGTTCAAAACTCGGGATCATTTGCTTTGAGACAGTTACTGCCCCGAAGATGGCGACGTCTCTCATACTTGCTTGCTTTGCCAATTCGTCGGCCTCTTGGTTCTCTTCCCGAGGGATGTGTTTGACTAAGTAGTGGTCCAATCGGCTGAGAAGTAACTTGGTCTTCTTTAGATATGCTATGAGTCGTTCTTCTCGAGCTTGGAATTCCCCTAGTATTTGATTAACAATAAGCTGAGAATCGCTGTGAAGACACAAAGAATTGGCTCCGATCTCGATAGCAATTTCTAATCCGGCTATTACTGCTTCGTATTCTGCATCGTTGTTGGTGGCAGTGAACTCCAACCTTATAGCATAGTGCAGTTTATTTCCCCTGGGAGTGATGATTACCACACCTGCCCCCGAGCCTTGTTCGTTAGATGCACCGTCCACAAAGAGATTCCACTTGATATCTTCTGTTATTTCCAGTTGCTCCTTATCCTCGTTGGTAGTGAATTCTGCAATGAAATCAGCCATGGCTTGTCCCTTGATGGCGGTGCGAGGGTGATAGGTGATATCATATTGACTCAGCTCAATACACCATTTAAGTAGTCGCCCGGAAGTGTCGGGACGATGGAGTACCTGCCTCAGTGGTTGATTGGTTAGAACCTTGATGGAATGGGATTGGAAGTAATGACGTAGCTTTCGTGAAGTGATTAGTAAACAGTATGCTAACTTTTCGAGCTTAGGATATCTGACTTCTGCCCCAGTAAACCTTTTACTGACGAAGTAAACTGGTCGTTGCGTACGGTTATCTTCTCTTACCAAGGCAGCGCTTAGAGCGTGAGATGACACAGCAAGGTATAGGTATAATTCTTCGCCTTCGCTTGGGGTCGAGAGTACTGGTGGTTTCTGGAGGTGTTCGATTAGGTTAAGGAAAGCGGTCAAGCATTCGTCCGTCCATTCGAACTTTCCTTTATCTTTCTTTAGAGCTTCGAAAAAGGGGACGCACTTGTCCGTTGCTTTGGAGATGAATCGGCTTAGGGCAGCCACTTTTCCATTTAGGCTTTGCATTTCCTTTCGGGTGGAAGGTATCTTGATGTCTCTTAATGCTCGGACTTGTTCAGGGTTTGCTTCTATCCCTCGGGCATGGACGATGAATCCTAAGAATTTTCCTGATGACACTCCGAAGGAGCACTTTAGTGGATTCAACTTCATTCCATACTGTCGAAGTACCTGGAACATCTCGCCCAGGTGGCTTACGTGATCTTTGGCTTTCCGTGATTTTACCAGCATGTCGTCTACATATACTTCCATTGTTTGTCCTATTAGCCCTGCGAACATCTTGTTGACGAGGCGCTGGTAGGTGGCTCCTGCGTTTTTAAGTCCGAAGGGCATCACTTTGTAGCAGTACAAACCCCGGTCGGTGATGAAACTAGTGTGATCTTGGTCGGGAGCATGCATAGGAATTTGGTTATATCCTGAGTATGCATCCATAAAAGACAGGAGTTCGTGCCCGGCTGTGCTGTCTACAAGTTGGTCGATTCTGGGAAGCGGGAAGCAATCCTTTGGGCAGGCGTCATTTAGGTTGGAGAAGTCAATGCAGGTCCGCCACTTCCCATTAGCCTTCTTTACTAGTACCGGGTTGGCGATCCATTCTGGGTAAATAGCTTCTCGTATGAAGTCATTGGCGAGTAGATTCTTTACTTCTTCATCGAGGGCTGCTGATCGCTCTGCCCCCATACTTCTCTTCTTTTGTTTTACGGGTGCCTTGGTAGGATCAATTTTTAATACGTGGCACGCTATGTTGGGGGAGATTCCGGTCATGTCAGCGTGTGACCAAGCGAATACATCTAAGTTGTGGCGGAGAAAATCAACGAGTTGTTCCTTCAATTCGGTTTTCAATTGCGACCCAATTTTCAGTAGCCTACTTGAGTCGTGCTTGTCTACAGATATAAACTCCATAGCCTCTGCAGGCTCGGCGGTGGCCTCCTCCTCTTTGTCCCTCGGGTCTAATTCATTGAAAGGGTCGCTGGTGTATCGAAGAGGAGGGGCTTTCTTTAGTTGCTATGCTTCAAGGCTTTTTGTGCAGAGAGCAATCTCTACACCTTTCCCTTTATCTCTCCTGTGGTTGTTGCGAAGTTCGGTTACATAGCAGTCTCGTGCAATATCTTGGTCTCCTTCCACTTCCCCTACCCCACTGTCTGTTGGAAATTTCATTTTTAGGCACCACGGGGCTAGGACAATCTGGAAGTCAGATAGGGCTGGTCTTCCTAGGAAGGCGTTGTAGGCCGAATGGTTTTCTATCAGCACAAACGTCTGTTTCCTTACAACGGAGCGGGGATGGCTTCCGATTTCAACGAAGAGGTCCAGCTGCCCGATGGGCATTTTCGCATCTCCAGTGAAACCGTGTAGCGGTTTATCGCAGGGAGATACGTCCTTCATTGACAACCTCATTTTGTCGAATGCGTGTTTGAACAGGATATTTACAGAGCTTCCAGTGTCTACCAGGATTCGGTAAGCTTCGGCGGGACCGAGTCGGGCAGAGATAACCATGGGATCCATGTGAGGGTACTGTCTTCCTTCTAGGTCGCGTTTACTGAATGAGATGTCATCACTTTCTTTCCGCTTTGGGTGGCGCTCTTCTATAACCGTATTGACACAGTCTCTATTGTCTCTGAGCGACTTCCCATATCTTTCCATCTCTTTCCAACTTCTGTCTGCGATGTGTGGACCTCCTGAGATGGTATGGACCACTATCTTCTCTTGACTAGAGCTGCTAGCGTTGCGGTCGCCTCTGCCGGTCCCTGGTGAGGGTAGCCTTGGGTTTTCATTGGCAGGATCTGGAGTCCTGCCTTGACTTTTTACATAGCGTTCCAGTTTCTTTCTTCTGATGTGTTCCTCAATCAGATCTCGGAGATGATGGCATTCGTTGGTATCATGTCCGTGGGATTCGTGGAAGCGGCAGAATTTTCCAGATTTCTGTGCGCTATCTGATTCCTTCTTGTATGGTGGGCGTTTGTATCTAACTTCGCCTTGGGTGGCAAGGAAGATGTTTTCGACGGTCTCGTTCAAAGGGGTGTAAGAGTCGAATCTTGGTCCTGGCCGATATAGGCGTTTCTCTACTTTCTTGCCCCCAGCATTGTCTCTGGAATCATTTCTTCGAACGTCCCTTGCCACAGCAGGGGCATTGCCATGGGTCGTCTTACTTTGCTGTCCTGACTGCCCCTCAATGGCAGCATCCTCAAGCCTCATGTATTTCCCGGCTTCATGGAAGAAATCGGGTAAAGTAGCTGGTTTTTCTTTTGTCAATCTCCTAGCAAATTTGGTGTCCGGATGCACCCCACTGCAGAGGGCCATTAGGATAAGCTTCTCATCGGCATCTTGAACTGCGGCTGCTGCGGCGTTGAATCTGGTTAGGTATTGTTGCAGCTTTTCTCCAGGTTTCTGTTTGACGCTGGATAAGGAATAAGCGTCCTTAGGTTGCTCCACATGAATGCGGAACTGACTGATGAATTTTTCTTTCAACATTTCCCATGAGCTGATGGATCCTTGGGGTAGATGACAGAACCAGGAGGTAGCAAGATCTGCTAAGAAGAGCGGGAAGCATTTGCACAGCACTCCCTCTGTTGCTCCACTCATGAGCATATGCTGCGTGTACCTCTGTAAGTGTACAACGGGATCGGAGGTTCCTTTGTAGGGTTCCATTGTTGGCATCTTCCATTCTCGGGGGGTGATAGCAATTTCGATATTGCGGGCGAAAGGGCTGGTTACCCTAGCGCCTATCCCTCGATCTCTTTGCTCCCGTTGGACACACTCTCTGAATAAGCGTGCCATCCTTTCATCAGAATTTGGAGCGGACAGAAATGAGTTTGGTTCCGTTCTGTGGGGTTGACTCCGACCAGACAACCTGTAGGGATGGTATCGTCTATCATTCCTCATATTTTCCAGTGGCTGCCTTTGATCTTCTGGGAGCATGCTTGGGTCAGCTACAGTTGGCCCTTGCCTTGATCTTCCCCTGTTGGGTTCTGATCTAAGCACTTCCTCGGGTCCAACTTCGGGCTGAACTCTAGCTCGGCCCCGTTCATTGGTGTTCCTGTGGTTAGGCAGCATGACCGGCTCAGCTGCAGTTGACCTCCGCCCGGTACCTTCCGCGTTGGGTTCGGCACCAAACGCTTCCTCAGGCCTAACTTCGGGCTGAGCTCGGTCTCGGCTCCTACCATGGCTACCCCTGCCGTTAGCTCCTTCGAAGAAGGAAGATCTTTGCTGTCTCTGAGATCCTCCAGATTGGGACTCGCCCCATGATTCAGTGTTGCGGTTGGATTCTTCAGCGTCCCTCAAGCGTGACATGAGATGGTCTACCAAGGCTTCCTGCTGGGACGTGAAGCGGTTAGTTACTTCAACAACAACTCTGTCCAAATCTGCCCTAGTAATTGCTGCAGGCTGTTCTGTGGCAGGAGTGGCTGGGTTAGCCTGTCCTTCATTTGTTGCCGTTGCTGGAGGAGGACGGTTCACTTGATTTGTGGCAGCTGGATCAGGAAGGCTGCTGGATGCGATGTTTTTTCCTTTGTTAACATCTTTTCTCTGTTTGGGAGGCATGTTTTCCAAGCGGCGGACGATGGTGTTAGGAAAACTTGTTAAGCGGATGAAGCTGAAGCTTCGAGCTTCTAGCTCTCAGTGAAAGCACCAAAAATGTTTGCACAAAAAATGGACAAACACCTCAAAGTTGTATGATTTAGTAGATCTTATGTTATTCTTAGTGATTTGGGTGATTTATGCAAATATATGAAAAGCAGGGGCTAAACTGTGAAAAGACACGCAGATTTATAGTGGTTCAGCCAGAATGTGCCTACGTCCACTTTATATGTTATTTCTCTTCTCTTGTTTTGATTACAAGTACAAAGCTTTGATACAAGTAAAAGAAAGTTGTTTGAAAGTTCTCTCCGTGCTTGAGCTCTCAAACTTGTCCCCCATTGTTGTACCCCTGCCTCTCTATTTATAGAGTGAGGTTGGGGGCAGGGGTCTTGGATGTATACAGCTGCTGGTGGGCCTGGGCTGAAGTGATCTGGCCTGGCAGTCTGGTTCGGTATTCTCTTGGTTCGGTGAAGTATGGAGTTGGTCTGGTTGGGCTTCATCCGGTGAAGTGTGGAGTGGTGAGGTTGGACCGGTGGCAGTTGCCGGATGAAGGTCTACCGAATGGACACGAGGGAGGGCTGCCGAATGGGTTATGCCGAATGGACTCGGGGGAGAGCTGCCGAATGGGTCATGCCGAATGGACTCGGGGGAGAGCTGCCGAATGAATCACGTCTCTGGGTCTCGAGGTCTTCCGGGTAAGAATTCACCCAACAGGTACTAAGTTTGAGCTTTTCACTGATCATCAGTCTTTGAAGTATATTTTCACTCAAAAGGATTTGAACCAGAGGGAAGTTAGGTGGTCAGAGTTCCTTGCTTCTTATGACCTCGACATCAACTATACCCCTGGGAAAGCTAATGTTGTGGGAGATGCTTTGAGTCGGAAGAAGACGATGTTGTGTCAGCTTGTTGTTTCTTCTCCTCTTTTGGATCGTATCATGGCTAAGAAGGATGATGATCGGATGCTTAGGATTATTAAGTATAATGTTCGTAGCAGAGTTGGAGGAAGTAATCTTGATGGTAGTGGAGCCCAGATCGATGATAGAGGTGTGTTGAGGATTAATAATAGGATTTGTGTCACGAATGTTGATAGATTGAGACAGGAGTTACTTCGAGAGAATCAATAGTCCAAACTTTCTATTCATCCGGGAGTGACTAAGATGTATCAGGATATGAAGAAGTTGTATTGGTGGAGAGGTATGAGGCGAGATATCTCCATTTTTGTTAGTAGGTGTATGACTTGTCAGCAAGTCAAGGAAGATCATAAAAAGACCCCTGGTTTGTTGCAGCCTCTTGAGATCCCCAATTGGAAGTGGGAACAGGTTACTACGAATTTCATTGATGGATTACCGAGGACTAGGAAGGGTAATGAGAGTATCTGGGTTATTGTGGATAGATTGACCAAATCAGCTCATTTCATTCCGGTCAAGTCTACCCGTTCTGCTTCTAGTTTGTCCGAGATCTACATGAGGGAGATTGTTCATCTCCATGGTGTTCCTCTCAGTATTGTTTGTAATCGTGATCCTATCTTTACTAGTCAGTTTTGGAAAGCTTTTCAGAAATCTTTGGGTACTCATCTGAATCTGAGCACTGCTTACCATCCATAGACCGATGGTCAAACAGAAAGGGTGAATCAGATTCTAGAAAATCTTCTTCGTGCTTGTGTGCTTGATTATGGTGGATCTTGGGAAGATCATCTCCATCTTGTCGAATTTACCTATAACAATAGTTATCAGGTATAATTTCTATCTTCTGTTTTAAGTTTATCTTAATCTTTTATCTATCTCATTTCTATCTTTGAATTCGGGCTAGCATTAAGACGTCTCCGTTTGCTGCTCTTTACACACGACCTTGTAGATCTCCATCTTGCTAGATTGAATTCGGTAATCGTTTGGTTCTTGGTCCTGAGATGATTTTAGAGGCTTCTAAAAGAGAGTTGAGGAGATTAGGAGGAAGATGAGGATTGCTCGGGATAGGCAGAAGAAGTATGCTGATAGGCGTAGGCGGAGTTTAGAGTTTGCTGTTGGTGACTTGGTTTTCCTTAAGGTCTCTCCCTTAAGGAATGTCATTCGATTTGGTCATAGAGGGAAGCTTTCTCCTAGGTTCATTGGTCCTTTCAGCATTGTGGAAAGAGTTGGTTCTTTAGCTTATCGTCTGGATTTGCTCGAGAAGTTCTCTGGAGTGCATAATGTATTCCACGTTTCTCATCTTCGTCGCTATCTGCATGATCCATCTCTTATTGTTCAGCCTTCTCCTCTTGATAGTTTGGATATTGAGTCTAATCTGACTGTCGAGAGGAAGCCACTTCGTATTGTCGATAGAGGTACGAAGCAGCTAAGAAGGAAATCTGTTAATATGGTCAAAGTACAGTGGAGTACCGATGATCGAGATTGTACCTGGGAGACGGAGGAGAGCATTCGTACTTCGAATCCGGAATTGTTTATTTCAGGTACTATTTGCTTTCTATCTTGTTTTTCTTTGTTTTCCTTGTTTCGTTCTTTTCGAGGACGAAAAGATTTGAGTGGGGGAGAGTGTAACAACCCAATATTTTTGCAAATATTTTTAAATTATTTAAAATTTAATTTTATTTCAATATTTTATTTTTAAAACATTTTAGAAGTAAAGTTATAATTTTCCACAGTTAATTGTATTTTGTTTACAATTTTTAATTCTAGTTTCAATATAATAAGCTATTTTCTTTATTTACTTTTATTTTCTTTTTATTTTTCCTGTGAATAATTATTTATTTTCATTTTCACTTTATTTTTGTTTTTCTTTTATTTTATTTACTAATTTTATTTTGTTTATATTGAATTGAAAAGAATTGGAAAATCAGATAGGCAAATTCCTTTCATTTGCTTGACTTTTCATTGCCTAGTCCTTTCATTTTCTTTGGCCGTTCAAAACTCTATTGTAGCCATATATTCTTTACTTCATTTTAACGTGAAAAATCCTTCTCAACATCACAAATTTCGGCCATAGCAATTTCTGAAATTTTGGTAAGCAATGGCCTCCTCTTTTCTCCATTTTTTTCCATTGATTTTTTGCTTGTTGCCTTGATTCCTCTACACATGTGCTCGGCCTAACCCTCCACCATCTCCTCCACCGACCACCACCACTTCCTTCCCCACATCATCCACGGTCTGACCATCTTCTCCTCTGTCTAATACTGGCCGTGACCTCCTCATAATCAAAACCCCACAAAACTTTGCATAAACTCCAAAAAATGTACATAGCCGAGCCAAATATTCACCATCCCTTTCTTTTGTAGCCACGGCCACCCCCTTAGCCACCACCACTAGCTAGTTTACCACCTCTGGCCATCACCATGCCCTATGTCCAAACCTATACCTGACCTAGCCGAGCCCATAGACCCTATGGCCGAGCCTAAAAGATGCACCAAACTCTTCTCTACCCTTGCCTTTTGACCTTCTTTCCATTTGTAACTCCAAACCCCTTTGCATTCTTGCCTAACCATGCCTATATGAGTCCAAACCAGACCCTTTTGCACCTTAAAACATGTCATGCCGAGCCTAAAGCATGTATGGACGAGCATATGTGAGTTTTGGTCAAGCAAAAAAATCGATTAAAAGCTTGGTGATGTTATTTGTCTAATTCTATTTCCATTTGTTTCAATTTAATCCTTGTATTATAAATATATATTTATATTGCTTTATTTTATTTTTGTATACAAGATTAACATCTTGGCTATCTCTCCACTCAAATCAAAGTCATGCTATCGTGCTTTCTGGATTTTCATTTGTGTGTTTTATTTGCAAACTCCAGCGTTAAAAGGTGAGTATTCACACATGACATTTATACTTATATAAATTGTGAAGTGACAACAAGTGAATGTGTATAAATTATTATATCATGTTATACCTGCCTGTGATGTAAATTATATGATGTTAAACTCTGTTATAAACTTTTCACATCATCTGCTATGTTATATTTTATTATTCTGTTATTTATTTCTGTTAATCACATTGCAAGTCCCCTATAGAATAGAATCACTATGGGTTGAAATGACACATACCCGAACGGACTTTAGAATAGGGAAAATCATTATGGGCTGAAATGATAGGCTCGAGTGATTTTTATTTATTTTTATTTACTTGGGATTGCGGGTTTGAAATGATGAAACTCGGATTTTCTTTGTAACTACGGATTGAAATGATATATTATCCGTATCACTTGACTTAGGCTATAAAATATTATACAGACCCGTGGTTATTTTATATAGTTTTCTGGAAATTTTTAAGTATTTTTAAAATGTAAATTATGATAATTTGATTTATATTGAATTTAAAATGATTTAATAAAGTAACAATGATTTTTCTATGTATTAAAAATGTTAAATAAATGAATGGAAAATTGTGATTTGGAACATAACTTAATTTGGAAATTTGTGATGTGATTTTTTAATGGAAGTTTGAGTTAATTAAATAAATTGAAAATTAGGTTTTATTTATGAAATGGAAATTTAAATTTAAGTGTTAAAGTAAATTGTTAAAAATGAAAAGAATAAGAATACACTTGAATTTAATAAGAGAAATTTTAGAAAATTTGATTTTTATTGAAAATTTTACTTTATAAAAATCATAAGTTAAAGGGTATTTTAATGACTATTTTGAAGTGGGAAAATGTGATTTTTATAAGTTAAATTGATTTAAATTGAAGTTTATTTGTGGCTGGAATTCTATTTAAAATCTGGAAATTCTTTTAGTAGCACTTCAGAAATGCTATCGTTTCTGAAAATGAACTTAAAACTGAACTAATAGAATCTGCAGCACTTTGTAAGTGCTGTAGTTGCAAAATGAACTGAAGGCAAAAATCAACTAAGGGCTATGACAACACTTTGTAAGTGCTGTAGTTGCAGGAACTAAACTTGAAACTGAAACTAATGAAAGAGCTATTGTAGCACTTGTTAAGTGCTGCAGTTGGCTGAAATGAGATTTTTGAATATTATTGAACTACTGCAGCAGTTTTGTAAACGCTGTCTTTGCTGAATTGAATTAAAACCTTTAAATTAAACCCTAAACTATTACAGCAGTTTTCAAATGCTGCCTTTGCTGAAATGAATTATTTTCAAATATAACTTACCGCAGCATTTTCTAAGTGCTGTGAAAGCTGGAATTTTAATGTTATAATGTATTTAAGTGAATAAATGAGCTCAGAAAAGGTTAAATTTTTGGGAATTGAATATTTGATTCGAAGGTATAATGACTTTATTTTCAAATGGTTTAAATGAAGTATTCTGATTGAAATAGAAACTATTTTTGAAATTTATAACCACGGGTTATAATAACGATTGGTTGTTAAAGAGACCGGGATCGGATATGGACATACTCTCTATTGATACCGAAAACCACTTTAACAACTGTGTACCCGGTGGAGTTTCCAAAATGAAGTAGGATGGTGGCGACGATCCTGTTGTGGTATGAACGTGGACCTAACTCCCGTGAGTTGGCATAAGGTGGCTAAAACATGAGCGATTGACGGGCCAATGAGGTAGCACCTCTGATCAGACACACTTCTTCGATACCATTCTATTACTTTTGTGATTGATTGGTTGCACCCCTTGATTTGGGAGTGTGGCTCGAGGTGGGTGGTAGTGGCTGCTATGCATTTCCACCAGCCCGAATGCGTCATTGGTATATCTACCCTGGCATTGCCTAGTTGTGCCGTGTCACCTACCATATCGAGGTTTACTACGAGTTTCTATTTGTGTCGTACCTATGGAGTATCTTCTCATAACCTTTCAAGGTATGCAGGTACTGTATAGACTATTGGACTATTACGTGTTAAGGTGGAAAATGTAAAGCCTTAATGCTATTTAAAAGTATGTTTATTTTATAATTAGGCATTATTATAATAGCGAATATTACTACATAGTAGATAGTTTAACGGATCCTTAAAGAATGGACGATCCCAAGCATTCTTTAAGTTACTTGTACCTTTTATTACAGTTCACTTGAGTTAGTTTACATTGTATAAGTATGTATGTCCTGACTCGAGTGTTTGTGTTTTATTTACGCTCGGGTCAGCCTGAGTATTCACAGCTTTGGACTTCACATTCTGGAGCTAGGAATCGCTGGAGATTCTGCTTATCTAGTTTTTTATCTGTTTCAGTTTCAGTTGTTCTATTTCAGCTTTTGTATTAGTGGACTTCTATATATTTGGGATTTCTACTGTACTTGTTTTAGAACTGTATTTGTTTTAGACTATGTATCTGTTTTTGAGACTTTGTATTGTGGTCGCTTCATGAACCACTATTTATTTTATTTCCCGCTGCAAGTTATTCTGATATTCTATGCCTGTGATTTTTCATTATTAAAGTCTGACATGTGTGGATTATTGTCGATTTGAATGGTCCAAAATAGTGGGTCGTTATATTTGGTATCAGAGCAGGTTTTTAGGCAAACCTTAGCCTATGGAGAAAAAACTAATTAGAGATAGGGTAGAAATACCCTAGAATGAGTGAAATCAACTTCAGAATCATTTCTTTGTGAGAGAATGTATTTTCAAAGTATAAAATGATTTTAAAATGATTTTTCAAAGGACTTTTCAAAGATTATTTTGATATAAAAATTTTCTTGTTTTAAAAGCAATTTTTTCTAAACTTCCTTCTTTTCGTATCTACCTTGTTAGAAATTTCTTTAATTTGGTTATTCATCCAAGTGATTTTATCTTGTCTTATCTTATCTTTGTCTTCTTTGTACCTTTGTCCTAAAATTCATTCTTGGTATTTTCAGGATGAACCATGGAAATGCCAGAGGTAGGGGTCGTGGTACTGCCCCAGCTCCTCAACCCGCTGCACCTGTTAGGTTTACTGTTCTCTAAAAGGAATTCTCTCAACTTGGTGGAACCAAGTTCACCGGTTCAGAGAGTATTATCAAAGCCCAACAATGGTTAGGTAGTTTAGAGAGGATCTTTACTGGTCTCGAGATTACTGATGCCTAGAAGCGTCAGTTAGCAGCTTGGCAGCTGCAAGAGTCAGCCTTGGATTGGTGGGAGTCTATTACAGCTCACACTAATGAGGGTGATATTTCCTGGGAGCAGTTTAGGTATCCTTTGTGTTATCTTGAATCTTGTTCCCATTTCCTTTGTTTTGAATCTATCTTAAGTTGTGTTTCTGTATCTTCTTTCCAGGGAGGCTTTTGTGGCAAAATGGATGCCCGAAGCCGGGAAACCTCAGCTTTATCGTGAATTCATGGATCTCAAGCAGGGTACCATGTTCTTTTCTGAGTATGAGCGGAAGTTCAATGAACTTTCCAAGTTTGGTCCTGGTCTTATTGACACCCAGCTTAAGAAGAATGAGAAGTTCATAGCTGGAGCTCACCCAGAGTTCTACGATCGTCTCATTTCACATGTTCATGGCACTTTCACTGAACTTATGGATATGGCTATTCTTATGAAAACCCTACTTCCAAGGGTCCTGTTGTTGCTAGTGCTTCTGCATCTCAGTCTTCCTCTGCTAACTTTAAGAAGAGAAAGCCCAATTTCCACCAGCAGAAGAAGAATTGGCTCAAGAATCCGCGTTTGGAATCTTCATCATCTTCTCCTTCTCAGAGGCAACCGATCGACCTATCTACCATTACCTTCTTCAAGTGTGATCAGAAGGGACACTATGCAAATAGTTGCCCTACTTCAGTTGGTGTTGCTGTTCCTCCACCTTAGGGTACCAGGAACAATCTCTGTCATGTCTGTCTTTAGCCTAGTCATTTCAAGAATGATTGTCCGTTGTATCAGAAGGGCAAGCCATCTGGTATTTTTGCTGTTACCTCTGCTTCTTCGCCTGCTCCACCTGCACCTGCTCCTACTTCTAGTGATGACCAAGGTACTCTTCAAGGCACCTTTTCTTTATATAATCATCCTGTTCATGTTTCATTTGATACTGGAGCTTCGCATAGTTTTATTTCTGTTGATTTATGTGATAAGTTTGAGCATCTTCTTTCTCCTGAGTATGCTGTTGAATCTTTGTGTGTTAAAAATCCTATTGGTGGTCCCATGAACCTTAATAGGATTTGTTAGCAAGTGAGACTCTTCTATTCTAGCCATAAATTTTCTAGTGATTTCTATGTTCTTGGTTTCGATGCTTTGGATTTGTTGCTCGGAGGTGATTGGCTTAATAGGCATGATGCTCGTATCTCTTGTAAATCCCGAATTGTTTCTCTTGAGGATAATCGGGGTAATCCCTTGGTTATTCAGTGTCGTATGCCTCACGATTTTGCTGGCAATTTTATTTATTCTCTGGATTCTTCTCCTGTTGATCTTCAGTCGACTCCTGTGGTCAAACTTTATCCCGATGTATTTGGTGAAGTCACTGTTTTACCTCCTAAGCGCGAAATTGATTTTCGTATTAATCTTATTCCTGGAGCTCGACCTGTAGTTCTTCCTCCTAGAAGAATGGCATCCCGCGAGAAGGTTGAGTTAAGGAAGCAAATTGAGGACTTTTCCTCCAAGGGTCTGATCAGACCTAGCTATTCAAAATGGCGAGCAGCGGTGGTTTTTGTCACTAAGTTCGATGGTTCTCTCTGGATGTGTGTTAATTATAGAGAGCTGAACAAGCTCACTATGAAGAACAGATATCCAATGCCTCGCATCAATGATATGTCTGATCAGCTTTATGGTGCCACTGTTTTCTCTTAACTTGATCTAGCCACAGGTTTTCACTAGCTCAGAGTTGCTGAGGAAAGTATTCCCAAGACTGCTTTCCGTACTGAGAATGGGTTCTTTGAATGGTTAGTCATGCCTTTTGGTTTGATTAATGCTCCTGCTTTCTTTGTTGATTTGATGAATCGTGTTTTTCGTGATGTGCTTAATAAATTTGTTCTAGTCTTTGTTGATGATATTCTCATTTTCTTTAAGTCCAAGAAAGAGCATGAGTCACATTTGAAATCTATTCTTGAAACTCTTAGAAATCATTAGTTGAAGGCTAAATTTTCAAAATGCCATTTCTAGAAGGATGAAGTCCGATTCCTCGGGCATATTGTTTCTGGTAATGGAGTTTCTGTTGATCCAGTCAAGATTGCTGCGATCAATGTAAGTCTTTCCTTCTCTTTCCTTGTTTCATTCAATTTATTCTATCTTTCTAGTTGTCCTTATTTATCCCTATTTTGTGCAGGATTGGGAAACTCCTAAGACTCCAACTGATATCCGTAGTTTTCTAGGCCTTGCCGGTTATTATCGGAGATTCATTGAGAATTTTGCTCGGATTGCTGCACCTCTCACCGCTTTGACTCGAAAGAATGCTAAGTTTATTTGGTGTGATGAGTGTAAAGCCGCATTCAGTGAGTTAAAGCACAAGCTTACTTCCGCACCAGTTCTTACCATTCCAAATGGAAATGAGGGATTAACGGTATACACTGATGCTTGTCGTGAAGGTTTAGGAGCTGTTCTGATGCAGGATGGTAAGGTCATTGCTTATGCTAGTCGTCAGTTGAAGACCCATGAAGCAAATTATGCTGCCCATGGTTTAGAGTTGCTTGCTGTTGTCTTTTCTTTGAAGCTTTGGAGGCATCATCTTTTGGGTACTAAGTTTGAGCTTTTCACTGATCATCAGTCTTTGAAGTATATTTTCACTCAGAAGGATTTGAACCAAAGGGAAGTTAGGTGGTTAGAGTTCCTTGCTTCTTATGACCTCGACATCAACTATACCCCTGGGAAAGCTAATGTTGTGGCAGATGCTTTGAGTCGGAAGAAGGCGATGTTGTTTCAGCTTGTTGTTTCTTCTCCTCTTTTGGATCGTATCATGGCTAAGCAGGTTGAGGATCGGATGCTTAGGTTTATTAAGGATAATGTTCGTAGCAGAGTTGGAGGAAGTAATCTTGATGGTAGTGGAGCCCAGATCGATGATAGAGGTGTGTTGAGGATTAATAATAGGAGTTGTGTCCCGAATGTTGATGGATTGAGACAGGAGTTACTTCGGGAGAATCATCAGTCCAGACTTTCTATTCATCCGGGAGTGACCAAGATGTATCAGGATATGAAGAAGTTGTATTGGTGGAGAGGTATGAGGCAAGATATCTCCATTTTTGTTAGTAGGTTTATGACTTGTCAGCAAGTCAAGGCAGATCATCAGAAGACCCCTGGTTTGTTGCAGCCTCTTGAGATTCCCAATTGGAAGTGGGAACAGGTTTCTATGGATTTCATTGATGGATTACCGAGGACTAGGAAGGGTAATGAGAGTATCTGGGTTATTGTGGATAGATTGACCAAATCAGTTAATTTCATACCGGTCAAGTCTACCCGTTCTGCTTCTAGTTTGTCTGAGATCAACATGAGGGAGATTGTTCGTCTCCATGGTGTTCCTCTCAGTATTGTTTGCGATCGTGATCCTATCTTTACAAGTCAGTTTTGGAAAGCTTTTCAGAAATCTTTGGGTACTCATCTAAATTTGAGCACTGCTTACCATCCACAGCCGACTGTCAAATGGAAAGGGTGAATCAGATTCTAGAAGATCTTCTTCGTGCTTGTGTGCTTGATTATGGAGGATCTTGGGAAGATCATCTCCATCTTGTCGAATTTACCTATAACAATAGTTATCAGGTATAATTTCTATCTTCTGTTTTAAGTTTATCTTAATCTTTTATCTATCTCATTTCTATCTTTGAATTCAGGCTAGCATTAAGACGTCTCCGTTTGCTGCTCTTTACAGACGACCTTGTAGATCTCCATCTTGCTAGATTGAATCCGGTAATCGTTTAGTTCTTGGTCCTGAGATGATTTTAGAGGCTTCTGAAAGAGAGTTGAGGAGATTAGGAGGAAGATGAGGATTGCTCAGGATAGGCAGAAGAAGTATGCTGATAGGCATAGCCGGAGTTTAGAGTTTGCTGTTGGTGATTTGGTTTCCCTTAAGGTCTCTCCCTTAAGGAATGTCATTCGATTTGGTCGTAGAGGGAAGCTTTCTCCTAGGTTCATTGGTCCTTTCCGCATTTTGGAAAGAGTTGGTTCTTTGGCTTATCGTCTGGATTTGCTCGAGAAGTTCTCTGGAGTGCATAATGTATTCCACGTTTCTCATCTTCGTCGCAATCTGCATGATCCATCTCTTATTGTTCAGCCTTCTGCTCTTGATAGTTTGGATATTGAGTCTAATCTGACTGTCGAGAGGAAGCCACTTCGTATTGTCGATAGAGGTACGAAGCAGCTAAGAAGGAAATTTGTTAATCTGGTCAAAGTACAGTGGAGTACTGATGATCGAGATTGTACCTGGGAGACGGAGGAGAGCATTCGTGCTTCGAATCCGAAATTGTTTATTTCAGGTACTATTTGCTTTTCTATTTTGTTTTTCTTTGTTTTCCTTGTTTCGTTCTTTTCAAGGACGAAAAGATTTGAGTGGGGGAGAGTGTAACAACCCAATATTTTTGCATATATTTTTAAATTATTTTAAATTTAATTTTATTTCAATATTTTATTTTTAAAACATTTTAGAAGTAAAGTTATAATTTTCCAATGTTAATTGTATTTTGTTTACAATTTTTAATTCTAGTTTCAATATAATAAGCTATTTTCTTTATTTACTTTTATTTTCTATGTATTTTTCCTATAAATAATTATTTATTTTCATTTTCACTTTATTTTTGTTTGTCTTTTATTTTATTTACTGATTTTATTTTTTTATATTGAATTAAAAAGAATTGGAAATTCAAAGAGGCAAAGTCCTTTCATTTGCTTGACTTTTCATTGCCCAGTCCTTTCATTTTCTTTGGCCGTTCAAAACTCTATGGTAGCCGTATATTCTTTACTTCATTTTCACGTGAAAACTCCTTCTCAACATCAAAAATTTCGGCCATAGCAATTTCTGAAATTTTGGTAAGCAATGTCCTCCTCTTTTCTCCATTTTTTTCATTGATTTTTTGCTTGTTGCCTCGATTCCTCTACACATGTGCTCGGCCTAACCCTCCACCATCTCCTCCACCAACCACCACCACTTCCTTCCCCACATCATCCACGGCCTGACCATCTTCTCCTCTGTCCAATACTGGCCGTGACCTCCTCATGATCAAAACCCCACAAAACTTTGCATAAACTCCAAAAAATGTACATAGCCGAGCCAAATATTCATCATCCCCTTCATTTGTAGCCACGGCCACCCCCTTAGCCACCACCACCAGCTAGTTTACCACCTCTGGACATCACGTGTCGCTCTGTCCAAACCGGTACCTGACCTGGCCGAGCCCATAGACCCTATGGCCGAGCCTAAAAGATGCACCAAACTCCTCTCTACCCTTGCCTTTTGACCTTCTTTCCATTTTTAACTCCAAACTCCTTTGCATTCTTTCCTAACCATGCCTATATGAGTCCAAACCTGACTCTTTTGCACCTTAAAACATGTCATGGCCGAGCCTAAAGCATGTATGGCCGAGCATATGTGAGTTTTGGTCAAGCAAAAAAATCGATTAAAAACTTGGTGATGTTATTTGTCTAATTCTATTTCCATTTGCTTCAATTTAATCCTTGTATTATAAATATACATTTATATTGCTTTATTTTATTTTTGTATACAAGATTAACATCTTGGCTATCTCTCCACTCAAATCAAAGTCGTGCTATCATGCTTTCTGGATTTTCATTTGTGTGTTTTATTTGCAAACTCCAGCGTAAAAAGGTGAGTATTCACACATGACATTTATACTTATATAAATTGTGAAGTGACAACAAGTGAATGTGTATAAACTATTATATCATGTTATACCTGCCTGTGATGTAAATTATATAATGTTAAACTCTGTTATAAACTTGTCACATCATCTGCTATGTTATATTTTATTATTCTGTTATTTATTTCTGTTAATCACACTGCAAGTTCCCTGTAGATTAGAATCACTATGGGTTGAAATGACACATACCCGAATGGAATTTAGAATGGGGAAAATCATTATGGGCTGAAATAATAGGGTCGAGTGATTTTTATTTATTTTTATTTACTTGGGATTGCGGGTTTGAAATGATGGTACCCCGATTTTCTTTGTAAACTACGGATTGAAATGATATATTATCCGTATCACTTGACTTAGGCTAGAAAATATTATACAGACCCGTGGTTATTTTATATAGTTTTCTAGAAATTTTTAAAATGTAAATTATGATAATTTGATTTAAATTGAATTTAAAATGATTTAATAAAGTAATAATGATTTTTCTATGTAATAAAAATGTTAAGTAAATGAATGGAAAATTATGATTTGGAACATAACTTAATTTGGAAATTTGTGATGTGATTTTTTAATGGAAGTTTGAGTTAATTAAATAAATTGAAAATTAGGTTTTATTTATGAAATGGAAATTTACATTTAAGTGTTAAAGTAAATTGTTAAAAATGAAAAGAATAAGAAAATTGTACACTTGAATTTAATAAGAGAAATTTTAGAAAATTTGATTTTTATTGAAAAATTTACTTTATAAAAATCATAAGTTAAAGGGTATTTAAATGACTATTTTGAAGTGGGAAAATGTGTTTTTTATAAGTTAAATTGATTTAAATTGAAGTTTATTTGTGGCTGGAATTCTATTTAAAATCTAAAAATTCTTTTAGTAGCACTTCAGAAATGTTATCGTTTCTGAAAATGAACTAAAAACTGAACTAATAGAATCTGCAACACTTTGTAAGTGCTGTAGTTGCAGGAGTGAACTAAAGGCAAAAATCAACTAAGGGCTATGACAACACTTTGTAAGTGCTGTAGTTGCAGGAACTAAACTTGAAACTGAAACTAATGAAAGAGCTATTGTAGCACTTGTTAAGTGCTGCAGTTGGCTGAAATGAGATTTTTGAATATAATTGAACTACTGCAGCAGTTTTGTAAACACTGTCTTTGCTGAATTAAATTAAAACCTTCAAATTAAACCCTGAACTATTACGGTAGTTTTCAAATGCTGTCTTTGCTGAAATGAATTGTTTTCAAATATAACTTACCGCAGCATTTTCTAAGTGCTGTGAAAGCTGCAATTTTAATGTTATTATTTAAGTGAATAAATGAGCTCAGAAAAGGTTAAATTTTTGGGAATTGAATATTTGATTCAAAGGTATAATGACTTTATTTTTAAATGGTTTAAATGAAGTATTTTGATTTGAAATAGAAACTATTTTTGAAATTTATAACCACGGGTTATAATAACGATTGGTTGTTAAAGAGACCGAGATCGGATATGGACATACTCTCTGTCGATACCGAAAACCACTTTAACAACTATGTACGCGGTGGAGTTTCCAGAATGAAGTAGGATGGTGGCGACGATCCTATTGTGGTATGAACGTGGACCTAACTCCTGTGAGTTGGCATAAGGTGGCTAAAACAAGAACGATTGACGGGCCAATGAGGTAGCACCTCTGATAGGAAACACTTCTTCAATACCATTCTATTACTTTTGTGATTGATTGGGTGTACCCCTTGATTTGGGAGTGTGGCTCGAGGTGGGCGGTAGTGGCTGCTATGCGTTTCCACCAGCCCGGATGCGTAATTGGTATATCTACCCTGGCATTGCCTTGTTGTGCCGTGTCACCTACCATATCGAGCTTTACTACGAGTTTCTATTTGTGTCGTACCTATGGAGTATCTTCTCATAGCCTTTCGAGGTATGCAGGTACTGTATAGACTATTTGACTATTACGTGTTAAGGTGGAAAATGTAAAGCCTTAATGCTATTTAAAAGTATGTTTATTTTATAATTAGGCATTATTATAATAGCAAATATTACTACATAGTAGATAGTTTAACGGATCCTTAAAGAATGGGCGATCCCAAGCATTCTTTAAGTTACTTATACCTTTTATTACAGTTCACTTGAGTTGGTTTACATTGTATAAGTATGTATGTCCTGACTCGAGTGTTTGTGTTTTATTTACGCTCGGGTCAGCCTGAGTATTCTCAGCTTTGGACTTCATATTCTGGAGCTAGGAATCGCTGGAGATTCTGCTTATCTAGTTTTTTATCTGTTTCAGTTTCAGTTGTTCTATTTCAGCTTTTGTATTAGTGGACTTCTATATATTTGGGATTTCTACTATACTTGTTTCAGAACTGTATTTGTTTCAGACTATGTATCTGTTTTTGAGACTTTGTATTGTGGTGGCTTCATGAACCACTATTTATTTTATTTTCCGCTGCGAGTTATTCTGATATTCTGTGTCTGTGATTCTGTGATTGGTTTTATTTGCTCCAAATTTTATTACAATCTGTTATTTTGCATTATTCAAGTCTGACATGTGTGCATTATTGTCGATTTGAATGGTCCAAAATAGTGGGTTGTTACATTTGGTATCGGAGCCAGGTTTTTAGGCAAACCTTAGCCTATGGAGAAAAAATTAATTAGAGATAGGGTAGAAATACCCTAGAATGAGTGAAATCAACTTCAGAATCATTTCTTTGTCAGAGAACGTATTTTCAAAGTATAAAATGATTTTAAGATGATTTTTCAAAGGATTTTTCAAAGATTATTTTGATATAAAATTTTTCTTGTTTTAAAAGCAATTTTTTCTAAACTTCCTTCTTTTCGTATCTACCTTGTTAGAAATTTCTTTAATTAGGTTATTCATCCAAGTGATTTTATCTTGTCTTATCTTATCTTTGTCTTCTCTGTACCTTTGTCCTAAAATTCATTCTTGATATTTTCAGGATGAATCGTGGAAATGCCAGAGGTAGGGGTCGTGGTAGTGCCCCAGCTCCTCAACCTGCTGCACCTGTTAGGTTTACTGTTCTCTGTAAGGAATTCTCTCAACTTGGTGGAACCAAGTTCACCGGTTCAGAGAGTATTATCGAAGCCCAACAATGGTTATGGAGTTTAGAGAGGATCTTTACTGGTCTCGAGATTACAGATGCCCAGAAGCATCAGTTAGCAGCTGCAAGAGTCAGCCTTGGATTGGTGGGAGTCTGTTACAGCTCACACTAATGAGGGTGATATTTCCTGGGAGCAGTTTAGGTATCCTTTTTGTTACCTTGAATCTTGTTCCCATATCCTTTCTTTTGAATCTATCTTAAGTTGTGTTTTTGTATCTTCTTTCCAGGGAGGCTTTTGTGGCAAAATGGATGCCCAAAGCCGGGAAATCTCAGCTTTATCGTGAATTCATGGATCTCAAGCAGGGTACCATGTCCTTTTCTGAGTATTAGCGGAAGTTCAATGAACTTTCCAAGTTTGGTCCTAGTCTTATTGACACCCAGCTTAAGAAGAATGAGAAGTTCATAGCTGGAGCTCGCCCAGAGTTCTACGATCGTCTCATTTCACATGTTCATGGCACTTTCACCGAGCTTATGGATATGGCTATTCTTATGAGAACCCTACTTCCAAGGGTCCTGTTGTTGCTAGTGCTCCTGCATCTCTGTCTTCCTCTGCTAATTCTAAGAAGAGAAAGCCCAATTTCCACCAGTAGAAGAAGAATTGGCTCAAGAATCCGGGTTTGGGATCTTCATCATCTTCTCCTTCTCAGAGGCAACCGATCGACCTATCTACCATTACCTTCTTCAAGTGTGATCAGAAGGGACACTATGCAAATAGTTGCCCTACTTCAGTTGGTGCTGCTGTTCCTCCACCTCAGGGTACCAGGAACAATCTCTGTCATGTCTGTCTTCAGCCTGGTCATTTTAAGAATGATTGTACGTTGTATCAGAAGGGCAAGCCATCTGGTATTTTTGTTGTTGCCTCTGCTTCTTTACCTGCTCCACCTGCACCGACTCCTGCTTCTAGTGATGACCAAGGTACTCTTCAGGACACCTTTTCTTTATTTAATCATCATGTTCTTGTTTTATTTGATACTGGAGCTTCGCATAGTTTTATTTCTGTTGATTTGTGTGATAAGTTTGAGCATCTTCTTTCTCCTGAGTATGCTGTTGAGTCTTTGTGTGTTAAAAATCCTATTGGTGGCCCCGCGAACCTTAATAGGATTTGTAAGCAAGTGAGACTCTTCTATTCTGGCATAAATTTTCTGGTGATTTCTATGTTCTTGGTTTCGATGCTTTTGATTTGTTGCTCGGAGGTGATTGGCTTAATTGGCATGATGCTCGTATCTCTTGTAAACCCCTAATTGTTTCTCTTGAGGATGATTGGGTAATCCCTTGGTTATTCAGTGTCATATGCCTCATGATTTTGCTGGCAATTATATTTATTCTTTGGATTCTTCTCCTGTTGATCTTCAGTCGACTCGTGTGGTCAAACTTTATCCCGATGTATTAGGTGAAGTCACAGTTTTACCTCCTAAGCGGGAAATTGATTTCCGTATTTATCTTATTCCTGGAGCTAGACCTGTAGTTCTTCTCCTAGAAGAATGGCACCCCGCGAGAAGGTTGAGTTAAGGGAGCAAATTGAGGACTTTTCCTCCAAGGTTCTGATCAGACCTAGCTATTCAGAATGGGGCACAACGGTGGTTTTTGTCACTAAGTCTGATGGTTCTCTCCGAATGTGTGTTGATTATAGGGAGCTCAACAAGCTCACTATGAAGAACAGATATCCAATGCCTCGCATCAATGATATGTTTGATCAGCTTTATGGTGCCACTGTTTTCTCTCAGCTTGATTTTGCCACAGGTTTTCACCAACTCAGAGTTGTTGAGGAAAGTATTCCCAAGACTGCTTTTCGTATTGAGAATGGGTTCTTTGAATGGTTAGTCATGCCTTTTGATTTGACTAATGCTCCTGCTTTCTTTGTTGATTTGATGAATCGTGTTTTTCATGATGTGCTTAATAAATTTGTTCTAGTCTTTGTTGATGATATTCTCATTTTCCCTAAGTCCAATAAAGAGCATGAGTCACATTTGAAATCTATTATTGAAACTCTTAGAAATCATCAGTTGAAGGCTAAATTTTCGAAATGTCATTTCTGGAAGGATGAAGTCCGATTCCTCGGGCATATTGTTTCTGGTAATGGAGTTTCTGTTGATCCAGTCAAGATTGCTGCGATCAATGTAAGTCTTTCTTTCCTTCTCTTACCTTGTTTCATTCAATTTATTCTATCTTTCCAGTTGTCCTTATTTATCCCTATTCTGTGCAGGATTGGGAAACTCCTAAGACTCCAACTAATATCCGTAGTTTTCTAGGGCTTGCCGGTTATTATCGGAGATTCATTGAGAATTTTGCTTGGATTTCTGCACCTCTCACTGCTTTGACTCGAAAGAATGCTAAGTTTATTTGGAGTGATGAGTGTAAAGCCGCATTCAGTGAGTTAAAGCACAAGCTTACTTCCGCACCAGTTCTTACCGTTCCAAATGGAAATGAAGGATTAACGGTATACACTGATGCTTGTCGTGAAGGTTTAGGAGCTATTCTGATGCAGGATGGTAAGGTCATTGCTTATGCTAGTCGTCAGTTGAATACCCATGAAGCAAATTATGCTGCCCATGGTTTAGAGTTGCTTGCTGTTGTATTTACTTTGATGCTTTGGAGGCATCATCTTTTGGGTACTAAGTTTGAGCTTTTCACTGATCATCAGTCTTTGAAGTATATTTTCACTTAGAAGGATTTGAACCAGAGGGAAGTTAGGTGGTTAGAGTTCCTTGCTTCTTATGACCTCGACATCAACTATACCCCTGGGAAAGCTAATGTTGTGGCAGATGCTTTGAGTCAGAAGAAGGCGATGTTGTGTCAACTTGTTGTTTCTTCTCCTCTTTTGGATCGTATCATGGCTAAGAAGGATGAGGATCGGATGCTTAGGCTTATTAAGGATAATGTTCGTAGTAGAGTTGGAGGAAGTAATCTTGATGGTAGTGGAGCTCAGATCGATGATAGAGGTGTGTTGAGGATTAATAATAGGATTTGTGTCCCGAATGTTGATGGATTGAGACAGGAGTTACTTCGGGAGAATCATCAGTCCAGACTTTCTATTCATCCGGGAGTGACCAAGATGTATCAGGATATGAAGAAGTTGTATGGGTGGAGAGGTATGAGGCGAGATATCTCCATTTTTGTTAGTAGGTGTACGACTTGTCAGCAAGTCAAGGCAGATCATCAGAAGACCCCTGGTTTGTTGCAGCCTCTTGAGATTCCCAATTGGAAGTGGGAACAGGTTTCTATGGATTTCATTGATGGATTACCGAGGACTAGGAAGGGTAATGAGAGTATCTGGGTTATTGTGGATAGATTGACCAAATCAGCTTATTTCATTCCGGTCAAGTCTACCCGTTCTGCTTCTAGTTTGTCTGAGATCTACATGAGGGAGATTGTTCATCTCCATGGTGTTCCTCTCAGTATTGTTTGCGATCGTGATCCTATCTTTACTAGTCAGTTTTGGAAAGCTTTTCAGAAATCTTTGGGTACTCATCTGAATCTGAGCACTGCTTACCATCCACAGACCGACGATCAAACAGAAAGGGTGAATCGGATTCTAGAAGATCTTCTTCGTGCTTGTGTGCTTGATTATGGAGGATCTTGGGAAGATCATCTCCATCTTGTCGAATTTACCTATAACAATAGTTATCAGGTATAATTTCTATCTTCTGTTTTAAGTTTATCTTAATCTTTTATCTATCTCATTTCTATCTTTGAATTCAGGCTAGCATTAAGACGTCTCCGTTTGCTGCTCTTTACAGACAACCTTGTAGATCTCCATCTTGCTGGATTGAATCCGGTAATCGTTTGGTTCTTGGTCCTGAGATGATTTTAGAGGCTTCTGAAAGAGAGTTGAGGAGATTAGGAGGAAGATGAGGATTGCTCAGGATAGGCAGAAGAAGTATGCTGATAGGCGTAGGCGGAGTTTAGAGTTTGCTTTTGGTGATTTGGTTTTCCTTAAGGTCTCTCCCTTAAGGAATGTCATTCGATTTGGTCATAGAGGGAAGCTTTCTCCTAGGTTCATTGGTCCTTTCCGCATTGTGGAAAGAGTTGGTTCTTTGGCTTATCGTCTGGATTTGCTCGAGAAGTTCTCTAGAGTGCATAATGTATTCCACGTTTCTCATCTTCGTCGCAATCTGCATGATCCATCTCTTATTATTCAGCCTTCTGCTCTTGATAGTTTGGATATTGAGTCTAATCTGACTGTCGAGAGGAAGCCACTTCGTATTGTCGACAGAGGTACGAAGCAGCTAAGAAGGAAATCTGTTAATCTGGTCAAAGTACAGTGGAGTACTGATGATCGAGATTGTACCTGGGAGACGGAGGAGAGCATTCGTGCTTCGAATCCGGAATTGTTTCTTTCAGGTACTATTTGCTTTTCTATCTTGTTTTTCTTTGTTTTCCTTGTTTCGTTCTTTTCGAGGACGAAAAGATTTGAGTGGGGGAGAGTGTAACAATCCAATATTTTTGCATATATTTTTAAATTATTTTTAATTTAATTTTATTTCAATATTTTATTTTTAAACATTTTAGAAGTAAAGTTATAATTTTCCAAAGTTAATTGTATTTTGTTTACAATTTTTAATTCTAGATTCAATATAATAAGCTATTTTCTTTATTTACTTTTATTTTCTTTTTATTTTTCCTATGAAAAATTATTTATTTCATTTTCACTATATTTTTGTTTGTCTTTTATTTTATTTACTAATTTTATTTTTTTATATTGAATTAAAAAGAATTGGAAATTCAAAGAGGCAAAGTCCTTTCATTTGCTTGACTTTTCATTGCCTAGTCCTTTCATTTTCTTTGACCGTTCAAAACTCTATTGTAGCCATATATTCTTTACTTCATTTTCACGTGAAAACTCCTTCTCAACATCACAAATTTCGGCCATAGCCATTTCTGAAATTTTGGTAAGCAATGTCCTCCTCTTTTCTCCATTTTTTTCCATTGATTTTTTGCTTGTTGCCTTGATTCCTCTACACATGTGCTCGGCCTAACCCTCCACCATCTCCTCCACCGACCACCACCACTTCCTTCTCCACATCATCCACGGCCTGACTATCTTCTCCTCTGTCCAATACTGGCCGTGACCTCCTCATGATCAAAACCCCACAAAACTTTGCATAAACTCAGAAAAATGTACATAGCCGAGCCAAATATTCATCATCCCCTTCATTTGTAGCCACGGCCACCCCCTTAGCCATCACCAGCAGCTAGTTTACCACCTCTGGACATCACCTTCCCCTGTTTCCAAACCTGTACCTGACCTAGCTGAGCCCATAGACCCTATGGCCGAGCCTAAAAGATGCACCAAACTCCTCTCTAGCGTTGCCTTTTGACCTTCTTTCCATTTGTAACTCCAAACCCCTTTGCATTCTTGCCTAACCATGCCTATATGAGTCCAAACCAGACCCTTTTGCACCTTAAAACATGTCATGGCCGAGCCTAAAGCATGTATGGCTGAGCATATGTGATTTTTTGTCAAGCAAAAAAATCGATTAAAAGCTTGGTGATGTTATTTGTCTAATTCTATTTCCATTTGTTTCAATTTAATCCTTGTATTATAAATATATATTTATATTGCTTTATTTTATTTTTGTATACAAGATTAAAATCTTGGCTATCTCTCTACTCAAATCAAAGTCGTGCTATCATGCTTTCTGAATTTTCATTTGTGTGTTTTATTTGCAAACTCCAGCGTAAAAAGGTGAGTATTCACACATGACATTTATACTTATATAAATTGTGAAGTGACAACAAGTGAATGTGTATAAACTATTATATCATGTTATACCTGCCTATGATGTAAATTATATGATGTTAAACTCTGTTATAAACTTGTCACATCATCTACTATGTTATATTTTATTATTCTGCTATTTATTTTTGTTAATCACACTGCAAGTTCCCTGTAGAATAGAATCACTATGGGTTGAAATGACACATTCCCGAACGGACTTTAGAATAGGGAAAATCATTATGGGCTGAAATGATAGGCTCGAGTGATTTTTATTTATTTTTATTTACTTGGGATTGCGGGTTTGAAATGTTGAAACCCGGATTTTCTTTGTAAACTACGGATTGCAATGATATATTATCCGTATCACTTGCTTAGGCTAGAAAATATTATACAAACTCATGGTTATTTTATATAGTTTTCTGGAAATTTTTAAGTATTTTAAAATGTAAATTATGATAATTCGATTTAAATTGAATTTAAAATGATTTAATAATGTAATAATGATTTTTCTATGTATTAAAAATGTTAAATAAATGAATGGAAAATTGTGATTTGGAACATAACTTAATTTGGAATTTTGTGATGTGATTTTTTAATGGAAGTTTGAGTTAATTAAATAAATTGAAGATTAGGTTTTATTTATGAAATGGAAATTTAAATTTAAGTGTTAAAGTAAATTGTTAAAAATGAAAAGAATAAGAAATTTGTACACTTGAATTTAATAAGGGAAATTTTAGAAAATTTGATTTTTATTGAAAAATTTACTTTATAAAAATCATAAGTTAAAGGGTATTTAAATGACTATTTTGAAGTGGGAAAATGTGATTTTTATAAGTTAAATTGATTTAAATTGAAGTTTATTTGTGGCTGGAATTCTATTTAAAATCTGGAAATTCTTTTAGTAGCACTTCAGAAATGCTATCGTTTCTGAAAAAGAACTAAAAACTGAACTAATAGAATCTGCAGCACTTTGTAAGTGCTGTAGTTGCAGAGGTGATCTAAAGGAAAAAATCAACTAAGGGCTATGACAGCACTTTGTAAGTATTGTAGTTGCAGGAACTAAACTTGAAACTGAAACTAATGAAAGAGCTATTGTAGTACTTGTTAAGTGCTGCAGTTGGCTGAAATGAGATTTTTGAATATAATTGAACTACTGCAGCAGTTTTATAAATGCTGTCTTTGCTGAATTGAATTAAAACCTTTAAATTAAACCCTGAACTATTACGGTAGTTTTCAAATGCTGTCTTTGCTGAAATGAATTGTTTTCAAATATAACTTACCGCAACATTTTCTAAGTGCTGTGAAAGCTGGAATTTTAATGTTTTAATGTATTTAAGTGAATAAATGAGCTCAAAAAAGGTTAAATTTTTGGGAATTGAATATTTGATTCAAAGGTATAATGACTTTATTTTTAAATGGTTTAAATGAAGTATTTTGATTTGAAATAGAAACTATTTTTGAAATTTATAACAACGGGTTATAATAACGATTGGTTGTTAAAGAGACCGGGATCAGATATGGACATACTCTCTGTCGATACCGAAAACCACTTTAACAACTGTGTACGCGGTGGAGTTTCCAGAATGAAGTAGGATGGTGGCGACGAACCTATTATGGTATGAACGTGGACCTAACTCCCATGAGTTGTCATAAGGTGGCTAAAACAGGAGCGATTGACGTGCCAATGAGGTAGCACCTCTGATCGGACACACTTCTTCGATACCATTCTATTACTTTTGTGATTGATTGGGTGCACCCCTTGATTTGGGAGTGTGGCTCGAGGTGGGCGGTAGTGGCTGCTATGCGTTTCCACCAGCCCTGATGCGTAATTGGTATATCTACCCTGGCGTTGCCTAGTTGTGCCGTGTTACCTACCATATCGAGCTTTACTACGAGTTTCTATTTGTGTCGTACCTATGGAGTATCTTCTCATAGCCTTTCGAGGTATACAGGTAATGTATAGACTATTGGACTATTACGTGTTAAGGTGGAAAATGTAAAGCCTTAATGCTATTTAAAAGTATGTTTATTTTATAATTAGGCATTATTATAATAGCGAATATTACTACATAGTAGAAAGTTTAACGGATCCTTAAAGAATGAGCGATCCCAAGCATTCTTTAAGTTACTTGTGTTATCCCACTTTTTGGCAAAGCTGAGATACCCAAAAATTAGCTGAAAATCGATAATAACAAATCATTAATATCAACTATGCGTTACAGGATAACCATGGATATCGATGAATTTTGTCCGAGTCCGGATCCGGCCGCAATTGACAAGACATGACAGGCAAAACCGTGAAAGCCAACATTCCAATTTTCAGGTTAATCGGAGTTCGTACGGACGAGATATGATCGATTCGAATTAGAAAAAGTATGTCGTTCGTATCCATCAAGGGGTCGTCATATTGGTTTGTTCGAATCCATCGGGTTCGTATCCATCATAATGGCCATACATTCGTATCCATTAACCTCGCATCGATCCATCTCGTATCCACCAAGCGACCTCATTTCATCTCGATCACCTACCATCTACCTCATATCCATCGGCTGGAGAGCCCGTTGTCTCTAGTTCGTATCCATCAGGTGGCCATACCCGAATAATTGTTCGTATCCATCGAGCTAAGGCTAATACTGCTTGTTCGTATCCATCTACACTTGTCGATACGAACAAGGATCGGATTGATGGATGTGAACGAGGCTGCCTTTATCGATATGAATTAAGAGCATCTCCACCAAGTCAATATATACAATGGTCATCGAGGCAAACGAGGCGAAGTTTGTGGAAACGAATCGGTCAATACGCCACTGAAATGGGATTGATCCAGGAAACTCGGCACCCAAAGTGAATCAACCTAGGAATTACGCGCCACGTCACCACAAGTGCACGTGCCTCTATCGAGTCGAACATAATGGATTCGAACCAATGGACACGAACGCGACAACCCTCACGAGAATGAAATTCGTATCGATCATATCTCCCAAACCACTAATCCAAATGCAACGAAATTTTCACAGTAACTTACGTACAAGGTAAAGAGCAATCCTGCCAAGTTTAAACTCGATTGGATCAATTCTTGATCGATATGAAATTGATTCGTATCGATCACAGATCGAGTCGAAACTTGGTGGGGTCGGTCGCGTGGGCCCCCTCATGTGCCAGAACGAGTCTCCCGAAGTTTGAGCGCGATCTCAGCCTCCTACGCCTATAAATAGCCCCCTGAAGCCTATAGAGGAGGGATCTTTTGGCTGACCAACGTCCAGACTTTGCCGGATTCAATTCTACTTCTTTCCATTGCTGTTATACTCAAATTCATTCAGTGTATCTGCTGTAATCATCTGTAATCAGCAAAGAACATCAATAAAAGATAAAAATCATTGAAGTGGACGTAGGCCGGAGATAGCCGAACCACTATAAATCTCGTGTTCTTGTGATTTATTTCTGGATTGCTGTTAATTGCTAGCTTAGATCTAAGCTTTGTGTCTGAATATTGCTGATTTATATTCATACACTGGTGCTTTCACAATACTTGGGGTTTGTGACCATTTTTGGCGCAAACACTTTGGTGCTTTCACTGAGAAACAACTAGCGCCCGCTACGAAAGATTTGAAGTTCATATTTGAAAGCTTGAAGATTTGAAAGACAATGACTCGACAAACAAGACAAAGAGCTGAGAGAAGCCAACAAGGAGGAAGTCAAGAGGCATCCTCTGGTGCTGGAGAAGAACCAGCTTCGATCTACATCACTAGAGACGAAATGGAGACCATGACCAATCTGATGCACGAAAGAATGATGAAAAGTCAACAAGAGATGCTGTAGAATTTCTTTGAACAGATGAGAGGTGCGGGGATACAGAACCTAGGACCAGCTACAGCGGCTGTGAATGCAGAACCAGAAGGCAGTCAACAAGGACTTGGGGGCAGACCCTCAGGATCCGATACTAGAAGGCCTACAGATGGAGCTCAACAAGCTGGAGCCAACGCTGATGCTAACGGGCCACACGAAGAGTACGTACCAGAATACCCTTCAAGACCAAGAGGGCAACCTCAGGATGGAGATGAAAAGATGGCTGGATTAGTGCGATGAATCATAAGAGGAGGATTGTCTAACGGAGGGTTGGACGAAGTCAGTCGGAGTCCGTTCACTCCGAATATCAGGAATGCAAGGAACCCTCCAAAGTTCAAACTACCAACGCTGGATCCGTATGACGGGAAGTCGGATCCGACCATGCATATTACCAGATACATTAGACACATGGAAGTACTGGTAGCATCCGAGGAAGTGATGGCACGATGTTTCCCTTTATTTTTGTTAGACTTGGCTGCACTTTGGTTCAGGCAATTAAAGACTGGATCGATCAGGACATGGGGCGAGCTTGTAGATTGCTTCATGGAACAATTTAGGGTCCATGTGACAAGACCCAAGAGTGTGATGACTTTAGCTTCGATAAAGCAAAGGATCGGAGAGTCCATAAAAGGTTTTCTGCTGCGATTCAATGCAACGGTGGCTTCTGTAGATCGCCCGGATCTGTCGATGATTTTGATGGCGGCGGTGGCAGGAGTTGGAGAAGGCACCGAATTCAAAGATTCATTAACAAGAGATCCACCATAAGATCTTGAAGAGTTTTACCATGAAGTTGAGAAATTCATTCGATTAGAAGAATCACGAGCCGAGAGGCAGGAAGTAAATGCTGCACAAGGCGAAGGAACCGCCAGGGAATAGTCCAGGGCAGACAAAGGAAAAAGAAAGCAGGATGATGCACATGATGGTCCTGATAAACGGAAGAAATTCCGAGAGCCTAGATTCAGGCAATACACAGATTTGACGGCAAGCCTAGAAAGGATTTACACTGAAACTCGGGGGCAACTCCCCTATCGAAAACCACCCAGGAGGGATCCCCCGGAGCGGGAACGCAGGACTGGAAAATACTGCCTATTCCATGAGCTGGATGGGCACACTACCGATGAATGCCGCCACCTAAGGGATGAGGTGGAAGAGCATGCTAGGAGTGGTAGATTTCCACAATATACCAGGGAACGGGCAGCGACAGTAAGACCTGAACAAACAGCGCCTCCACCTAACAGGAATGATCCTGGATCAGGATTGCGGCTCGTCATCAACTGATTGTGATGGCAAGGGCCAAGTTCAAGATTTGGACTTTGGTCGATTTTTTTCTTAGATTTGATTTCCAAAATAAAACGGCTATCCCACTTACTCATGTATGGGAACCGGAGAGATCCCTAGGCATGCTCTAAGATGGAGATAGACCAATCTGCCCGGAGAGGCAATGTTTAGTTTTTTCCTAATGTTTGAGATTGAACGTCTAGGATCTAAATTTAATAAATTAACTTGCATTTCTTGAAATAAACCTTTGACCGGAGAGTTAAAGGATAAGTATTAAATGCCAATATAAAAATGATCGCTTTATGACCCTACCCGGAGAGACGGGGTCCGGAGTGCAAGAAGTGGGTTGCTTCGCCGGAGAGCGACAAGATCGACTCACTTAAGCATCGTTTCCTATTCATCGGAGAGTGATTAGATCGGGATTCGATAAGAGCCCAGAGAGGCTATGATCGGCCTAAAGATTTTGGCCAAGGCATCGCTTAATGTTCAGGTACACTGAACCGGAGTGCAAGAAGTGGGTTGCTTCGCCGGAGAGCGACAGGATCGACTCACTTAAGCATCGTTTCCTATTCACCGGAGAGTGATTGGATCGGGATTCAATAAGAGCCCAGAGAGGCTATGATCGGCCTAAAGATTTTGGCCAAGACATCGCTTAATGTTCAGAGATGCTGAACTGGAGTGCAGGGGGTGTAGCCGCTTTGCCGGAGAGCGACAGGATCGGCCCACTCAACGCTATTTCCCCTTCACCGAAGAGTGATAGGATGGGATCCAGCAGGAGCCCAGATAGGCTACGATCTGTCCAGAATGACCAAGACATCGCTATACGCCCTAGCTGGGGCCAGAGTGCAAGGGATAGAAAGCAGCGCCAGAGCGCAATAGGATCTTTCTATTCAATCGCTGAGTCTAGAATGGGCTTGGCAAGGGTCCAGAGTGACCATCGATAGTCCGGAGAGACTTTAGAATTCCATTCTTAACTTCCACTGGAAGAAATTGATAACGATTCGGCTTCGAACAGCCATGAACTTGATTGATAACACTATAGCTATGAATAACACATAAGCCCACAGCATTTGATCTGAAGTTATTCAAAACACGCCTTTTACAAAAAGGCGTGCTTTGGGGGGCAAAATGTTATCCCACTTTTTGGCAAAGCTGAGATACCCAAAAATTAGCTGAAAATCGATAATAACAAATCATTAATATCAACTATGCGTTACAGGATAACCATGGATATCGATGAATTTTGCCCGAGTCCGGATTGGGCCGCAATTGACAAGACATGACAGGCAAAACCGTGAAAGCCAACATTCCAATTTTCAGGTTAATCGGAGTTCGTACGGACGAGATATGATCGATTCGAATTAGAAAAAGTATGTCGTTCGTATCCATCAAGGGGTCGTCATATTGGTTTGTTCGAATCCATCGGGTTCGTATCCATCATAATGACCATACGTTCGTATCCATTAACCTCGCATCGATCCATCTCGTATCCACCAAGCGACCTCATTTCGTCTCGATCACCTACCATCTACCTCGTATCCATCGGCCGGAGAGCCCGTTGTTTCTAGTTCGTATCCATCAGGTGGCCATACCCGAATAATTGTTCGTATCCATCGAGCTAAGGCTGATACTGCTTGTTCGTATCCATGTACACTGGTCGATACGAACAAGGATCGGATTGATGGATGTGAACGAGGCTGCCTTTATCGATATGAATTAAGAGCATCTCCACCAAGTCAATATATACAACGGTCATCGAGGCAAACGAGGTGAAGTTTGTGGAAACGAATCGGTCAATACGCCACTGAAATGGGATCGATCCAGGAAACTCGGCACCCAAAGTGAATCAACCCAGGAATTACGCGCCACGTCACCACAAGTGCACGTACCTCTATCGAGTCGAACATAATGGATTCGAACCAATGGACACGAATGCGACATCCCTCACGAGAATGAAATTCGTATCGATCATATCACCCAAACCGCTGATCCAAATGCAACGAAATTTTCACAGTAACTTACGTACAAGGTAAAGAGCAATCCTGCCAAGTTTCAACTCGATTGGATCAATTCTTGATCGATACGAAATTGATTCGTATCGATCACAGATCGAGTCGAAACTTGGTGGGGTCGGTCGCGTGGGCCCCCTCATGTGCCAGAACGAGTCTACCGAAGTTTGAGCGCGATCTCAGCCTCCTGTGCCTATAAATAGCCCCCTGAAGCCTACAGAGGAGGGATCTTTTTGGCTGACCAACGTCCAGACTCTGCCGGATTCAATTCTACTTCTTTCCATTGCTGTTATACTCAAATTCATTCAGTGTATCTATTGTAATCATCTGTAATCAGCAAAGAACATCAATAAAAGATAAAAATCATTGAAGTGGACGTAGGCCGGAGATAGCCGAACCACTATAAATCTCGTGTTCTTGTGATTTATTTCTGGATTGCTGTTAATTGCTAGCTTAGATCTGAGCTTTGTGTCTGAATATTGCTGATTTGTATTCATACACTGGTGCTTTCACAATACTTGGGGTTTGTGACCATTTTTGGCGCAAACAACTTGTACCTTTTATTACAGTTCACTGTTCACTTGAGTTTGTTTACATTGTATAAGTATGTATGTCCTGACTCGAGTGTTTGTGTTTTATTTACGCTCGGTTCAGCCTGAGTATTCACAGCTTTGGACTTCACATTCTGGAGCGACGAATCGCTGGAGATTCTGCTTATCTTGTTATTTATCTATTTCAGTTTTAGTTGTTCTATTTCAGCTTTTGTATTAGTGGACTTCTATATATTTGGGATTTCTACTGTACTTGTTTCAGAACTGTATTTGTTTCAGACTATGTATCTGTTTTTGAGACTTTGTATTGTGGTGGCTTCATGAACCACAATTTATTTTATTTTCCGCTGTGAGTTATTCTGATATTCTGTATCTGTGATTCTGTGATTGGTTTTATTTTCTCCAAATTTTATTACAATCTGTTATTTTGCATTATTCAAGTCTGACATGTGTGGATTATTGTCGATTTGAATGGTCCAAAATAGTGGGTCGTTACAGCGAAGGTCTCTTCGTAATCAATTCCTTCTTCCTGTGAATATCCCTGAGCTACAAGTCTTGCTTTATTTCAAACTATGTCACCATTTTCATCCATTTTATTTTTGAAAATCCATTTAGTACCAATAACAAATTGATCATTGGGCCTTGGTACAAGTTCCCATACATTATTACATTCAAATTGATTTAGTTCTTCTTGCATTGCGATAATCCAATAATCATCTTTAGATGCTTCTTTAACATTCTTTGGTCCAATATTTGAAACAAAAGCTACATATCCCATTTGATTTAATTGATTGCGCATTGAAACTTTAGTATTAATGTCTCCTATGATATTATATATTGGATGATCTTTTAATATTCTAGGTGGTGATTTTAATTCAGCATTATCAGGATTAATTGATTCGATTTGTTCATTTTGAACATTAGATGATGTTGATTGATTCATGTTTTCATCATCTTCTTTAATAATGTTAAAATTTTCATCAAATGTAACGTCTCTTCAATTTTATTAGATTTTTTATTAAAAATTCTATATGCTTTACTTTGATATGAGTATCCTACGAATAATCCTTCATCGGCTTTCGGATCAAACTTTCCTAGAGCATCACTTGTGTTTAAAATATAACATTTAGATCCAAATATTTTAAAATAAGATTCTTTGGGTTTTCTTTCAAAAAGAAGTTCATAAGGAGTATTTTTGGTTAAAGGCCTTAGGGAGACACAATTTAGAACATAGCATGCAATAGCTACAGCTTCAGCCCAAAATTTTTATGGTAAATTACTACTACTAAGAAGAGTTCTTGCACATTCTTGGAGAGTTCTATTTTTCCTTTCTACAACACCATTTTGTTGTGTTGTTCTAGAAAATGAAAAATTATGACTTATCCCCTTTCTAATAATTTTTTTTGAAATGATTCGTTTTCAAATTGTCCACCATGATCACTTTTAATTTTTTTGATTTTTAAATCTTTTAGATTTTGAATACATTTTGAAAAGATTTTGAATGTTTCAAAAGTGTCACTTTTGTGTTTTAAAAAAGAATTTCCATGTATATCGTGAATAATCATCAACTATAACAAAAAAGTATTTATTATGAGTAATTGATCTAATTTGCATTGGTCCAAAAATATCCAAATGTAAAAGTTCTAAAGGTTGTTTTGTGGAAATCTCTTGGTTAGATTTAAAATAGGATTTTTGAAGTTTTCCTTTTTGACATGCATCGCATATAGATTATTGACTTTAAAATTTATTTTACATAAACCACGAACTAAATTATTTTTAGCTAACTTATTAATGTTTTCAAAGTTAACATGACAAAGGCGTTTATGCCAAATCCATGGATCAGAAATATCTGCTATTAAGCAAACATATTTATCATGCCTTATTTTCATATTTAAATATAAATATTGTGTTTTCTTGTTCCTTCAAAGATTAGATTTTTTATTTTTATCAAAGATATTGCATTTTCCTGTTTCAAATGTTATAGTAAATCCTTTATCACATAATTAACTAATACTAAGGAGGTTATGTTTTAAATTTTTAACTAGATAAACATTTGAATAAGAGGAGAGTTAGATATATAGATAGAAGCAACATCTCCTTGTCCTATAACATGCCTTTGGAATTATCTCCAAAGGTGACTGTTCCACCATCCTTGTAAGAGATATTCATTAGCATATCAGCATTTTCGGTCATATGCTTGGAGTATCCACTGTCGAAAATACATTTCTCCTGTTTGTGTCGGGGTACCTACATAGATAAAAATAATTTAACGGTACCCACTTCCTCCATTAGGGTCCTGGGGGTTAAACTGAAGGTAACCATACCCAAGAGGGTTTGGTAGAACCTTTGAATCTAAAATCTTTATTACAATGAACATCATTCAAAAATCTATCTATATGTTTTTGCCTAATCAAGTTATTATTTGTTTTTGGAATCCATATCTGAATAGTCTTTTTATCATAATTTGATTTGCTACTTACTGGTTTATGAAATTTAGAATAAAGTGTAGCATATTTGTGTTGAACTTTTGGTTTCTTTGATTTTATAAATCCTAAACCATTTTTATTGCTAGGGGTTTAGAAATACTAATTAAATGAGATAGATTCTCTTTTCCTTTGTTAAATTAGAAATGTTTCTAGATAGATCATTTACTTTCTTTTCTAATGACTGTTTATCTTCATTTAACACTTTTACCTAATTTTCCAAATCATCGACAATTTTTTTAATTTTACGTTATCATTCGATAGTGTTGAATTTTCCTTTTCTAAACCATGCACCTTCTGATTTTCTTCAAAAAATTTATAAATATTTTGTATGTTTAAAATTTCCACCTCTAATATAATTTTCTCATCTTTTAACATTTCATTTTCTAATTCTAGTCTAGTCATTTTTCCCAAACATTCCTTATGAGTCTTTCTAAGTTTTCTATATTTATTATCCAGTTCCGAAGCTATTTCTACGACATTATCAAAAGATAAATCTCAAAGTACCTCATCTTTAGTTGCCATGAAGCAAATATTGGCTTGTTCTTCATCGTTGTTACTATTATTGTCACTTGAGGAATCATCCCATGTTACTAGAAATGCACACTTCTTTTTCGAGAATTTCTCATATTTGCTATTCTTGTTGAAGCTTTTCTTATCTTTTTTTAATTCCGGATAATACTTTTTCATATGACCAAATCGATTGCATCCATAGCATTTAAATGACAAAGCATCATTGGAGTTGCTTGGTTTTTGTTTTTGCACCATTTTATTGAATTTATGAAATTTTTGTAGTTTTTAGCAAAGAAAACTACATCTTCTTCATCCAAGTCTGAGTCGCCATCGTTATTTACCTAAACAACAATACTTCATTTTTCTTAGGCTAGATCTTTTCTAGCTTGCAAATTTGCTTCATATGACATTAAATTTCCAATTTACTCTTCTACTTTAAGTGTAGAGAGGTCATTGGCTTCTTCTATAGCTAATACTTTTCTTTCCCATTCATCGGTTAATGCATTTAGAACATGTGTAACTAAATCAAAATCAGTAAATAAAACTCCTAATGCCATAAGATCATGTTGTATAATTTGGAATCTAGAGTACATTTCTATGATGCTTTTATTAGTTTTCATTTTAAATGATTGAAATTGATTTTTCAACAAACTTATCTTAGTTTGCTTTATTTTCACTACGCCATAAATGGCCTACTGCAACACAAAAAAAATGTTGGCTCAGGCCCGAAAAATGTTGCCATAGGTCTATGGCAACACTTTTAGGGTGATGCAATTTTTGCCGTTGCCTTAGACCTCAAAGGCAACATTTTGACTATCTAAGGCAACATAAGTAATATTGTTGCAATAGAACCCTATTTGGGTCTATGGCAACACCCATAGGTATCTGTAGCAACATTCCAAAATGTTGCTATAGATATGAACTTTTTGAATTTGTGGGGCCCACAATGTAGAGCATATTTGATTTTTTAATAAAAATAAATATTTATTTAATAAAATGCTATTACACAGAATTTGATATTTAAACAGTAATTTATTTAAATAAATATTTTATTTCAACATTTGAAATAGTACAAATTCCTGACTCCACTATTTTACAATTCAATGATATATAACACCGATATTCACATATACAGATATTCCTCACTACATCACTCAGTTCACTCATTACATATGCAGTTTCAATTTATACATACATCGACACTGACAAATATATGCCGAGCCGAAGGCGAGCCGAGTGCCGAGCCGAAGGTGAGCCGAGAAGCGGGTCCGGGCGCAGCGCCGGCGGGGGTCCGGGGCACCGCAGTCCCGGCGGGGATCGACCTTAATGACGTAAAATGGGCACCGCCCGATTCATCCGATTTCGGAAGATCGAGCCTTCTTTGAAATGACGTAAAATGATGCACAAATGAAGACTGAGCTTAATTCCTATCCTCCATCTCCTCGCCTAAATCTGCTTGAATCCCCTACGGCCAAACACCAAAACTCTACTGCAAACTCTTCAATTTCCAATCACCACATTAGCTTCTCTCCGTAACCAATACACAACAGCACTCTACCATTGTCAAACTCCAAACTCCGTCTACATCTCTCTGCCAACATTCAGGCATCACACTGCCAACTAAAACTCCTCTGCATCACCAACTTCCACCATCACTTCCATAACTTACCAAACCAACCAACCAACCTTCAACCAATACAACTACATCCAGATTCAATGGTGAACCAACCAACCAGATTATGAACTTGCGATGGAGGCACAGGGCATCCAGAAGCAGTACATACCCAGCCAGATTCTGAAACATTAACAAGTGTTAGAGGAGCATTTGCACAAACATATGGGGGGCATACTATCTTATTGAAATTACCAGTACCAAGTGAAGCAACCGCAATCATAGGGGAAAGTATGAAGAGATCAGCCTGGGATCTGCTCTGAACTTGCGATGGAAAGTACGAAGTGAACCAAAATCTCGAGGGCAGCAGTTCGGGTTTTGGGAGAAATTAAGGCGCTAGAAGGGTTTTCAGGTGAAGTGGTCTAAAGGAGAAAGGTAGAGGGGTTGGTGGCGAGCAGGTCTTCTGTTGGAGGCGAGAGCTGATGGCGACGACAGCGGTGGCAAAAGGGGTTTGAATGGAAAACTTTGTTTGGCTTCGGGTTTTGGTGTCGTGACAGGGCTCTAGTTGGAGCTAGATGGTCGCGATGGTTAGGGGGTAGCTGGGAGGAGGCGACTGGGAGGAGGCGAATGGGAGGAGGCGACTGGGAGGAGGCGACTGGGAGGAGGCGAATGGGAGGAGGCGAATGGGAGGAGGAGAATGGGAGGAGGCGACTGGGAGGAGGCGACTGGGAGGAGGCAACTGGGAGGAGGCGAATGGGAGGAGGCGACTGGGAGGAGGCGAATGGGAGGAGGCGACTGGGAGGAGGCGACTGGGAGGAGGCGAATGGGAGGAGGCGAATGGGAGCGACTGGGAGGAGGCGAATTGGAGGAGACGAATTGAAATGAAAACCAAAAGGGGATCTGAACTAGTTTAGGCGGGAAAACGAAATTTTGGGCCAAATTGCAGTGGTGATCCATTTTAACAACCAGATTAAATGTAGATCGTTGGATCGTATTCACGCGGATTGCTAATTTTATTAATTTTTTAATCTGAATACATCTATTGCAACACTATATAAAAATGTTGCATCGTGTTATACTTGTTTAGCTAGAGCAACACATTTTTATGGCTAAGGTAACACCAAAAATGCAACGTTGCAGTAGGACCAAAATTTTATAGCTGTCGCAACATTTTAGCTGGAAACACCTTGCAAAAGTGTTGCAGAAGGTCATTTATGGCGTAGTGTTTGGTGGTTCCTTCATGTGTGACTTGTAGCATGTGCCATATATAATAAGCCATTTTGCACATCATAACTCTAGAAAATTCGTTCTTATCTAATGCACAATATAAAACATTCATAGCTTTTGCATTATTTGAAGCAGCAATTTTCTAAGCATCTGTCCAGGTACTAATTTCAATAGTAGGAGCTACATATTGAGATTGAGTAGATAGCCAAATGTCAAGACCGCTTGATTCCATAAATACTTTCATACGTGTAGCCCAATACATATAATTAGAACCCGTGAAAAATGGTGGATGTGCAGTTGATTGTTCTTCTTGAATTGTGTTGTAACTCATATTGGCCATAGTATTCAAAATTGAGTTATGATTTTGAATAAATCGTGCTTTAATACCAAATGTTAGAACTAATAGATCGTGTATGGCTAATAAAATGAGTATACATACTAATTTATACCGCGAAATAATAAGGCAGTAAGTAAATGTACACACCAAGATTTATACTAGTTCAGAGCACTTGTCCTACGTCCAGTCCCTAAGCACCTCTTAGGTATTTCCTTGGTAAATCCCTCGCTTGACCCAGAGAAATAGGGTTACAACTTAACCAATTTGAGCACCTCTCAAATTTATTCTTTCCTTTGAAAAATACAATTCTTGCTTGACAATCTTGTGTTCATTTAACACTGATTTTGACTTGATAGTACAACGGTTTCTATAATCTCCTTGATAATTCATACTGAGTGCACAGTGATTATTGGAACAATAGCAAATGAAATAATAGAGTTGAAAGCACAAATGCTTAGAATAGCACAAGAGAGTAAAATAGGTAGAAACCAGAGTAGAAGGTATGTCTTTAAGTATGAGTTGTTGTGCTATTTTTATATATTGAAGAGAAGCAATCAAGGGTTATTGATCTTCAAGAAATCCTTTTAGGATTGCAGAAAACTGTTCAAAAAGTCGCAACTCTTGAAGATGACCTTTCATAAAAAGTAGCCATTACAGCATCTCAGTCTACCGAGCGAATACATTACTCTACTGAGTATGAACGTTTTAATTTTTGCGGCAAATATTTGAATTAGTTAAAAAAAATAGTTCAATACAGTCTTTGTCGACTGAAATTGGGCTTAGTCGACTGAGCTCAGTCGACTGAAACCAATTACAGTCGACTAAACAGTGTAAGTTTAGTTTTTATATATAAACACTTGTCATTTTAAATTCAATCTCTATGCTATGTTGATATCTGTGTTTGTGTGTGTATACGAACTATCAAGGAGATTTTACAATTCAATCTAAGACCATATACATACTATTGATCTTGAAGCTCCATAGTTTTGACTTCTTTGACTTGTAGATGATTCTTCTTGCTCATTGCCTTGCTTTTTGTCTTCTTGAATGATAGCCTATCGTCGTGATATAGTATATATATGCAGTATATAGTTGTCATCATTAAAACAGAGAACTAATATTCTAACAGCCACCAATTTTTTAAGCGCTCTACCTGATCACCTTCCCCAACTCCAATGGGTTATCGATGACTATTGGTGATTGCCTTGGGTTATCGATGACCAATGATTGCAATGGTGATGGGGATAGTCGAGCTAGGTTGGAGCAACTCTAGGATTCTTCCAAGAAAGTGCTCAGGCTAGACCCGGTATGTGCTTGGGAGAATTGACCAAATTCCTTCGCTCATGTTCTTGCTTTTTAAAGTCCTTTTATTTTCTCCAATCGATGCTTGATCGATTTTCTATCGCCGAATGAAAATGTCAATATGATGGTTAGTTTCTAAAGAATGGTTACATTGAATGCATTTCGATACTCAAGCAATCCTATTGCATAGCATATTTGACTATTGTACTTCCAATATTCCTGTAAAAGAAAAGCTTCCGCGTCGCTCTGTAAAGCGACTCTATTTTTGATTATTCGACGATAACGGGTAAGAACCGATGCACAGTTCTATCATGCTGTGTGGCTCGTTTATCAAGCACGAGCGTGCTTTTTATACATGATGGTCTGTTCGTTGTATACATGCCGCGACCCGGAATTTCACTGCTTTGATTAGTGAATTTTTAATTAATTTTAAATATTCAATATATAGGTTCTATAATGAAAATAAACTCATTTTAATTAATTAATAATGATGGTGAAATCATTTTCAAAATTTGTTTACCAAATCAAATAGTTCGTGGAAAAACAGAAGATGTAACCGAAGAACGTTTTTCGAAAATTTGACCATTCAACACCGAAAAGTTGTCGGGAACATTGTTCATCTTTATGCACTATATGTACATATATATAAGAGTTAATTAACTAGATAATAATACACTTAGAAATAAATTATCTTATATTAATTTGGATTAGTAAGTGATGTGACAAGACATAGTTTTAAAAATAATAAACATTATATATATATATATATATTAAGTATTGTCACATCTTAGATTTGTAATCATTAACCATAATTATCTCTTATCACATATTAGTTAATTAATAATTAAACTTATATATATATATATAAAGAAAGTTATGTGACTATACATAATAATTATATATATAAAAGAATGTGATGTGACTATACAAAATAATTATATATATATAAGAAAGTGATGTGATTAAACATAATTATATATATATAAAAGAGTGATGTGATTAAACATAATTATATATATATTATAAAAGATTTGTGATGTGACTAGATATAATGATGACATAGGAAATTTCCTATAAATAGCCATAAGTTTCTCCATTTTTCATCCTCTTTCCACCAATCTTTTCTTCCTCATTCCTAACTCAAATGGAGTTTTTCGATTTTTGAAACCGTGTGAAATTTTAATGGCTACAACATTCTAGTTTACCACTTTTTCAAATTTCTATCATAGCTATGTCAAAATACACAATCTTTGCAAAGCAATTTTTCACCATGAAATTCAAGTCCGAAAATTACCCTTCTTCTTTTGATCATAAATTCCCCTTCTTCTTTTGATCATAACTTCATCAAAAAAAAAAATCAAAAATGAGTGATTCATTTTTTGAAATGATAGAAAAAAGAAATTCCAATAACTTTCTATTTGAGTGCTTTTTGAAATTCCATGAGTAGTTACAATATGACCTACTTTCGGGTTTATTATTGAGAATTCGATGTTTATCCGAAGTTGCTCCACCTTACAAAACAAGTCTTGCGTCCTCTTTCCTTCAAGGTCGAGCCTACTTAGTGCATTTTGAGTTCAAGACTCCATCTTGTTGCTTAGGAATGGCTGTGCTATGTCATATATTGATTTAGCGAGAGTTTGAATAGCTTTTGGTGAGTAAACTCCTAATCTTTTGGAAAGAACTTTCCTTTATATGTTTTGTTGATCCTTTTCTATATGTATGTTATATATATGTTGGATCTTGGCCTAAAAATGTGATGATAAGTGTTAATGTATGGGTTAGTGTTAGCACTCGAATGGATGTGTTATTGCAAAGTTAGTAATTGTATATATATATATATATATTGGTATATGTATACAATTTGTTTTATGAATGTGATGTGTGAATATAAATGGTTGATGATGAACTTGACTATAGTCATGATGGGTTGAAAACAAAGTTGAAACTTTGTATGTTGTCGCCACGGATTTGAGATCGGATTTGAAATCAAACTCGTTTCAAGAGTTTAAAGTTTAGATTTCGGTTAAAGTTTGTGTAGTCGGCTTTTAAGTGTGAAAATTTACTAAGGTATGTTTCAATCATGAAATAGTATGGTTTTAGTAAAGTGGCTTCACTTAAAGGTGGGTTAGAATAAACTACACTCATAATGACAATCGCTATGGATGTAGTTCGGCAAATGTTTGAATTTCTATTTCAAATTTGTTTTATTTTGAAATTAGTTTACAAAGTTTTTCAAACTTAATTAGTAATATTTAAAAGTAATTAAGTTGTAATATAATTTATTAAAAGTAAATTAGCACCTAACTGGTAATTAAGAAGGTGATTAGAGGTTAATCATCACTTAAGTTAAGTTAATGATTGTTAATTAATTAATAAAGTTTTAATTAATGTTTTATATGGTTAAGAAGCAATTAAGTGATTAATAATTATTTAATTAAGATTAATGGTTAATTATTTATTTATTTAACTAACATATTATTTAATTAATATTGATAAATTAGGGTTTAACTTTTAACGATTTGTTTTAACATTAACCAAGTTGCATTAGGAAGTTAATTAGTACTTAATCAAGTTCATTAAGACTAGTTAGAATTTAGTTATGACTAAATCTTGATTTAATTAGGGTTAATTAAAATTTAGTTAGGGTTTAAGCTGATTTAATCTATTTAAATCTTTTCAAAGGTGATTTAAAACTGAAACGAATGTGTTTTAAATAAATTTTCTTTTTAAAAGCGAACTGATTTCAAATCAAAGGATCTCTTGTCTAGACCCTTAAGTAACCCATATGATTAGGAGAATTAAATGACATCTGCTTAGTGTAAGTGATTTGATTGTGTGGACATGCGTTAAGCAGAATAAATCCCCGTTCTGCTATAAATTGATTGAATTGTTTGGATATCTATTTAGCATGATAAATCACCATCCTGTTGTTATGTTATTTGGACTTATATATGTCAATTAGTTATATTGACGTGTTATTCCCTGATTGGATATGAACTGTATTTACATATTGAAAGTCTATAGTAGGGTGGATCGATTATGCAAATGACAAGTATGTGACTAATTTAAACTATATTGTAACAATATTAAAGTATGTAAACAAGAATAATCACACAAGAGATTTTATACTGGTTTGGACCTCCCATCCTACGTCCAGTCCCGAAGCTCCTCTTCGGAATTTCCTTTTACCGAATAACCCTCACTTCACCCGGAGGAATAGGTTTATAATAGCAGAGTTTCTTTGTCAACTGTGTGTTCTCTATTACACGGATTTTGACTATATAGTGCAAGTGCTTCCAATATATATATCTAGAGATTGTTTCCTATGAGGAACTGTATATTTGGAAGAGTAGAGTACAAGTATAGATTGCTATAGATCAAGAATATATCAGAGTATAAGAGTAGAAAGCGCAAGTAAGTCAGGTATTTTTTTCCCTTGAATTCCTGATGTTATTTATAGCGGTAGAGAGATCCTTTGTGTAGTTGCATCTGTTAGTAAGTGCTCTAAGGTCGCTTCTAATGGTGATGAAGAGTTGCAGTGAAGAGGAGCGATCATGTCTTTTCAATTGTGACAGTTGTACTTTGAATATACACAGCCGAGTTCAAAATCAGACGTCTGGAAAATGTTTCAGACTTATGGTTCTCATATATTTTTTGTATATGGTTACTTTTCAGACGTCTGAGTATAATAACCAGACGTTTGATTCTGTCTGATTTGCGAACCAGAGAATTCAATCAGATGTCTAGCCAGTGCACTCAGACGTCTGGATTTGTGCATGTTGCTTTTCTTGTGCCTGTATCAGTCCTCTTCAGATTCTATCGACTTGTAGCCTCTTGATACTTCTTTTGAGTCTTGTTCTTGTCTCTTTGATGATGTTACTTTATCAATTACCTGTAAATATAGATATATATAAATATTCGATTTCCATTGTACAGTTGTTATCATCAAAACCATAGAATTGATTTCCTAACATTAAAAATTCTATGGTTAGGAAATCAATTCTATGATTATACTTATATTTCTCCCCCTTTGGCATTATCAAAAAGAATTATAAAATTGAAGCCAATCGTCAACAAAAATTTCATTAAACTTGAAGTGTGATTACAAGCATAGATTTGTACAAAAATCGATATTCCAAAAACCTAAAGTCTATGATTCCCAAAATCTATGATTCCTTTGGAGAAGCTTTATTTTGATCATCTTCCTTTGGTTCTTCTCTTTCAAAAGTGCTAGCCTTTGTAGGAGATGTCAATGTTTCTTTGAGAGGTTCATCCTCAGAGAGTTTGGGATGTTTTGCGAGAGGAGAAGATACCGGGGTTGGCCAATCTTCAGACGGTGGTGTTGGACCGCGAACCCGTTGTAGTACTTCTTTAAGAACCGACAAGACAGTGGAAAGGGATTCTTCAACAGTGGCTAGGCGTGTAGCAAATGATATTTCGAAGTTATCAATTCGCTTAGCCAAAAGCTTTTGATTTTGAGATAGAATTTGTTGGTTTCGAAGAGTGAGATCTCGAACACTTTCGTTTGGATTTGTATCCGTTCGAGTCTCCATAATTTCATCTTGTCTTGGATAATCAAATGGTGCAGGAGGAGGAGGAGTGACTTCTCGATGTTGTTCCTCCTCTTGGGATGGATCAATGTGTGGTTGAGGAGGAGGCTCAACTCTTCTAGGTTGACGATTGTGCGTCCAATCTTCGAAGGACATGAATTCTGGAGGGATTTCAGGTAGGTGCATCAGAGAGAAGAATTTGGTGGAAGCATATTTAGGCGAGATTTCTTCGAATGTCGATAGGTAAGATGGAATGTTATGTGCACGAAGAAGTCTCATAATATAAGTTAGGTAAATAATTGACGGCCTTGATCGAGTCCAAAAATGCTTTAGCTCATCGAAGATGAATTTGGCCCAATTTACTCTTGTTCCACTAAATAGAGCATATAGGGATTTGTGCTCTAATTCGGTGATTTGCTCGTGACTTCCCATTCGTGGAATAATTGTGTTAATTATCATTCGAGTTAGGAGTCGAGCTTTTGGACGTAGAAATTTGGAGGCAAATATTGGCATTTCGTCCTCCCAAATTTGATGAGTTATATTGTTCCGTGGCTTGAAGCGCATATCCGGAATGTTGTATAAATCTTCCCCTATGTCAGAGCATCCTAGGGTTCGACCTATTATGCCTGGAGTTAATCTAATCGTGTTCCCATACACGCTAGACCAGAGCCAGTTATCCTCATTTTCAGTGTTCCACACTGAGGTACTGTCTAAATTCGCATAGAATAAAAATATGGCTAATTGGTCTATTTGGACATCATTAGGAGTAAAAGAAATTAGGGTTTCCAACCCGGCATTTTCACATAGTTCATCCAGATCATACATAGGGAATTTAAAGAGATTGTAGAATGGACCTATGTGGAGTTTTTTCTTTTGGATGTCTTCATACCTTTTGATGGAATGCGGCGCTTTATTCATCCACCTTTCGATCTGTTCATCGGAGCACACCTGAGGATTTGAAGATGAGGCCGGTTGGACTTGTTTTCTTTTTGACATCTTGGAATTCTTAGTGCGAGGAGGCATTATGATTAGATTTGCTTAAAGATGATGCTTTGGAAAGAAAATCGTCTCTGAGAAAATCGTAGGTTATAATAATTTTTGAGATAAAAGCAAAAATAACGTTATCTGGGCGAATTTAAATGGTCGGTTGGGAATCAGACGTCTGGTTTGCCCTATATTGAGTGCAGTAGATAAAATTAGACGTTTGGTTTTTGATGTAGACGTCTGGTTTGATCGAATTTTTAAAATTGGAGAGGCAGAGAACTAAGGCAGATGTTTGGATCTTATTCCAGACGTCTGAAATAATGATTTTTATTTGGAGAAGACAGAGCAAAATTTGAGATGTATGGGGGGTATATCAGACGTCTGACATATGCACAGTGCTTAAATTTTAGACATATATCATTGTGTCAGACGTCTGAAATAAGCAGTGTGGCTTAAAATAGTCTAAAATTTAATGGTTTTGCTTATTTGTTGATAGTCTAATTTATATATAAAAAGATGTAGTTTTATTTTGTATAAAATAACAACCAAACATAGATACACACAAATAAAAATAAAATAAAATAATAGGAGAGTTAAAAATACCATAATTGATGACATCTCCAGTGCCAACGACATATTCTTTTGAATTATCTCCAAAGGTTACCGTTCCACCATCGATGTATGTTATATTTGATAACATTTTTTAATTTCTGGTCATATGCTTGGAGCATCCGCTATCTAGTATCCATTTCTCCTTATGTTTTATTTTGGGTACCTGCAAAATAAAAGAAGTTTTAATTGGTACCCATATACTTTTGTTAGGGTCCTAATTGTTAGGAGAAGGTAGCCATACCCATGATGGTTTGGTACCTTTATAAATATAATTTTTATTATAGACTACATTCTCTAAGAAATTATTAATATGTTTTTGTTTAATCAAATTATTATTTGTCTTAGGAATCCAAATTTTCATAGTTTTGGTATTCATACTAGACATAGGCAAACCTTTAGTTTTTGTATACAATTTTTTTTTGCATAATTTCGTTTTTGTTTAGAAATGTTTTTAAATCCTATTCCATTTCTATTGCCTGATGGTTTTGAAGTTTTGATAAGATTTCCAAATCTTGTTTCCCTTTATTGAATTTTGACACATTATTTGTAATTTTATCTAATTTTTCTTTTAATTCTAAATTTTCAATTTTCAATATTTCAATATTGCTTTTCAAGTTGACTTTTTCTTTTAGTAAATCATCCTTTACTATTTTAGTGTTTTCAAAATCAATAGTAATAGCCTTACTTTCTATCAAATTATTTTTAATTTTTTCTTTAGATAATTCTAGTTCTTCCATTAAGATAATTTTTTCATCTTTTAACATTCCTACTTCAAGTTCTAATCTATTTATTTTAGCTATATATTCTTTGTTCAATTTTTTAATTTGTCTAAATTTATCATCTAATTCCATGCTAAGTTCTAATAATTCGTCATAGTTAAGTTCCGAACATACCTCATCAGTTTGTGCCATAAAACACACATTAGCTTGTTCTCCATCACTATCACTATCACTTTCAGATGATGAAGAATCCGAGTCTTCCCATGTTACTTTGAAAGCCTTCTTCTTCTTGAATTTTTCAAATTTGTTCTTCTTTTTATCATTATTGAGTTTATGGCAATCCTTCTTCATATATCTGTATTGATCACATTCATAGCACTTAATTTGAGATAAGTTTATTGTGTTGGACTTCCCTTCTTTTTGGAATTTTGTCATCTTTCTAAATTTCTTGAGTCTGTTATAATTCTTGGCAATGAAGACTATTTCTTCTTCATCTAAACCAGAGTCATCATTTTTTATTGCTGGAAATGCTATGTTCTTCTTTTTCGAATTTAGTTCTTTTCGTGCCTGTAAATTAGCTTCATATGACATTAAATTTCCTATCAACTCTTCAGTTTTAAGAGTAGAGAGATCATTAGCTTCTTCAATAGCTAATACTTTCCTTTCCCAATCCGATGTTAAAGAGTTGAGTATTCGAGAAACTAAATCAAAATCGGTAAATTTAACTCCTAATGCCATAAGTTCATGTTGGATAGTTTGAAATCTAGAATACATATCAACAATAGTTTCATTTTGCTTCATTTTTAATGACGAAAATTGGATTTGCAAAATTGAAATCTTAGTTTGTTTGACCTTTGTTGTACCTTCGTGTGTAATTTGTAAAGTACGCCAAATGTCAAATGCAGTAGTACATAACATGAAACATGAAAATTCATTTTTATCTAGAGAGCAAAATAAAACATTCATAGCTTTAGCATTGTTTGATGCTGAGGTCTTTTGTGCATCAGTCCATGTGTTCATAGCAGTAGTAGGTGCTTCATATTTATTTTGAGTGGCTGACCAAATTTCTAGACCATTAGCTTCCATAAAAATTCTCGTACATGTTGACCAATATGCATAGTTAGAGCCATTAAAAAGTGGTGGTCGTGCTGTGGATTGTCCTTCTTGAAAAATACTAGCCATATCAAAATGATTCAAAAACGTGTTACTGTAATTTGATTAAACCATGCTCTGATACCAAATGAAAGTCTATAGTAGGGTGGATCGATTATGCAAATGACAAGTATGTGACTAATTTAAACTATATTGTAACAATATTAAAGTATGTAAACAAGAATAATCACACCAGAGATTTTATACTGGTTCGGACCTCCCGTCCTACGTCCAGTCCCGACGCTCCTCTTCAGAATTTCTTTTTACTGAATGACCCTCACTTCACCCGGAGGAACATGTTTACAATAGCAGAGTTTCTTTGTCAACTGTGTGTTCTCTATTACACGAATTTTGACTATATAGTGCAAGTGCTTCCAATATATATATCTAGAGATTGTTGTCTATGAGGAACTATATATTTGGAAGAGTAGAGTGCAAGTATAGATTGCTAGAGATCAAGAATATATCAGAGTATAAGAGTAGAAAGCGCAAGTAAGCCTGGTATTTTTTTCTCTTGAATTCATGATGTTATTTATAGCAGTAGAGAGATCCTTTGTGTAGTTGCATCTGTTAGCAAGTGCTCTAAGGTCTCTTCTAATGGTGATGAAGAGTTGCAGTGAAGAGGAGCGATCGTGTCTTTTCAATTGTGATAGTTGTACTTTGAATATACACAGCCGAGTTCAAAATCAGACGTCTAGAAAATGTTTCAGATGTCTGGTTCTCATATATTTTTTGTATATGCTTACTTTTCAGACGCCTGAGTACACTAACCAGACATCTGATTCTGTCTGATTTGCGAACCAGAGAATTCAATCAGACGTCTGGCCAGTGCACTCAGACGTTTGGATTTGTGCATGTTGCTTTTCCTGTGCCTGTATCAGTCCTCTTCCGATTCTATCGACTTGTATCCTCTTGATACTTCTTTTGAGTCTTGTTCTTGTCTCTTTGTAATACCCCAAAATTTTGTGAAAAATCATTTTTGTAAAATGATTTAATTTTTCAAATATTTAGATTTAAATATGGTGAAATTTTTGGAATAAATAGTGTGCAAGCATATGTGTGCACGTGCACACTGAAATGGCACAAGGAAGAACTCCAGATTTCTTGGATTTAAAACAAGAATTAAAAAGCAATACAAACATGATTTTGCAACATGGATATTTGATTTCTGGAATTACATGGATCATCTTAGAAAATAAGAAAAATAAGTTTCACTTTAAATCAGTAAACAGATTTTATTTAAAACCCGGAAAAGAAAATTACACATATATATATATGTTATAAGGATTTGTAAACTTGTATACATATAGGTGCATATGTTTCTGAAATTAAAGAGGAATTAAATAAGCCTAGATAAGATATGTATACAAACATACATTTTTAAGTACTGAAAAGTATATATATATATATATATATATATATATATATATATATAAGCAAGTGAAACTATAACATTAAAATGACATGAAATGTGATACAAGTCAATATGCTTGTGTAGGCAAAAATAGCAAAGGGGATTCTCAGGAATAATTAAAATATAAAATAGGATAGTCACACTTTTAACATGACTAGGTGAGTGGCCATTTTCTGAAAAGTAAAAGAAAGAAAATGCAGCCTTTAAATTGGTTAATATGGCCGGGGTATTATGAATGAAAAATGCATGATGCTAGCCAGGACAGAAATGGAATTCTGTTTTAACAAAACCCTAGTGGAAAAAATGCATATAAATAGGCAGTTTTAGCCAGTAGAATTATTTTTACCCCGAGCTGCACAAAAATAAGAAAGGAAGAAAAATATTGGAAGGAAGGAGAAAACACTCATACAAGGATTTTCTGGATTAATAAGAAGAAATATTTAGGTGAGTAACCTCACTGAGTTCATGGCATTAAGACCTGAGATGAGGCAGCCACTTTTTATTGCCATTTATATATATTTCTGGTTTTGATGTATATGATTTCATCAATGCTTTTTGGATGTCTTATTTTAAATCTGATATGATTTAATATGGATGATTTTTTTTTTGGTGATCTTTGCTTTGTTGAGACATTTGTCTTTGGATGTGTACCATACTGTTTCATTTTTACTCAAAAATGTTAAAGTCCAGAATCTTAAAATTATATAGAGAATACCCTCAACTGTTATAGATCTATGGCATGGAAACTTTACAAAAAATGTTGGGAGCTGCATTATACTTGGTATAAGTGCTGAGGCTTGAGAAGAAAAAAATGTTAAGGGTGCAATAGAAATTTTCTAAGTGCTGAGCCCTTAATCAAATCAAAAAAAAAAAAGAAACTCACAAGCTAAAATTATGATTGAACCAGATCCTGAATCTGAATCAATCATAAAGGCTTGCAGATCAATATAATAAGAACATGCCATGCCTCTTTTACAGTTGAAAATATTCTTATATCTTACTGAGATCAAGACTTATTGACCCCATTTAGGAAATAACTGTCTGCTTATTTCTGAGGAGAATTATGCTAGGAAAGATTATGGATGTTTCCATGCTTGCAGTGACATGTTCACTTAGCATATTTGATGATAGGATTTAAGTCAATACACTAGTAAATAAACTAGGGAAGGGAAGGCCAAGAAGGCTGCTGGAATGCTTGTCATATTTGAAGTATGCAAGTTGGCACATGGTTTGTTTAAGCCCTGAGATCTTTGTGCAATGATGTGAATTAGTTCATTGTAATGTGTCCCTGTGATTCCTTAATAGCAGATGAGGCAGGAATTTAAATTGAATTATACAACCTGTAAATGAAGAAATAGGAACATGAATATTTCTTAGGATTGGTTGGTATGGAACCATGATGGTTCCAGTGAATGCAAATGTTGCAAATAGATAATTATGTTTGCATGATTATGTATGCAAGTGTAAGAATGATAAATGAATATATCATACCTGAATCAACTTAATTATACTATGTTAAAGTAATTGATTGCAGGAATTTGCTTAAATAACTAGTTGGTGCTCTTATATTCTCTATTGCTTAATATCATGAATGTATTGATGTTACTCATACCAGATCTTAGATCTGACCCTTGTTTGCTCATGGCATATGGGGTGTCTCATTTTAAAATGAGGCAGCCACTTATGCTCTTTCAGGGAACGCAGGCACTAAGTAAAAATGAAGTTATGGCTATTATGGAGGAGTGAATGAACATGCTAGCTAGTTTCAATAAGAGCTTAAATTGATTATATCTGCATGTATTCAGGAAAATTTTATGTTTCTAAGATTTCCAGTCATGTAATGAATTCTATTATGGTTAGATGGACTAGTTGTACCATGTTAAATATATTGTTATGCACTAAGGTTTAAAATCTAAAAGAAATATCTGAGTGGGAAACAAGGAAATGATCTTAAGTATTGATATGGATGCTTGGAAAAGAAATATGCATATGTAGGTGAGCTACTGTTTTGCATAATTTATATTATGTATTAGTTAATCTTGAGACATAACAGAGCACTGAGTTTTAGAATAAAATCTGGATTTAGCTAGAAGTAAACTTATAAGGATTTTAGTTTCCTTTTTATTGAAATGCTTTGTAAATAAGTTTGAATTCATTTCTGAATCGTATTGAGAAAAGTAAAATGTTTTTAAAAAGCTTCAGACAGAATGCAATGAATGGTATCTCCATTGCTTGAACTAGTGTGTAGCAGATACAGGATACATGAGTTAGCCAGCTTCAAATAAATGATGTATTGGTTGATCATGATAGATTGTATTTTTAAAATAAAAATGCATTTCAAAAGCTTAGTACATTTAGCAATTGTTTCACCACAATCATCTTTAAAAGATTAAGACAGATAAGCAATGTAAACTGGTTTGAACAAACAAAACCTGGCAACACTCCATATACTCTGAAGTTTAGGTAGATTCTGATTTGTAAAATGCAAATAAAAGAATGGTCAGATTAACCTCATGGTTAGACCATAGGTCAGGCAAATTGTTCACTTCAAATAAATGAAGCATGGAACCATTTGAACCCAGTTTTCTGGAAAATGAGTAAAGTTATTGACATGTACATGTATATCTGTGTACATGTTGATATTTGGGCAAAAATATAAACATAAATTCCTAGAACAATTGTAGGAATGGGTTTCAAAAATAATAAAGCAAGAAATATTGTTTTGTATGTTAGATTATAGGCAACTTTTAAATATATATGTGCAGATATAGGTAGATATCAGATTACAAACCATACAGGAGAAAAAAAAACAAAAATTGTGTTTGAACCGACCAGCATAGCACTCGAACTCGTGACCTCTCATGTATAAGTTAGGCGCGTTTCCATTACGCCTAGATGTTGCTTGTGTTCACTTAGGATCCACTTTCTTTTAGCCTGAGTTTGATACTATCCAGACTTTAACACAATCATCCATATTAAAAGCTTGCTTTCCACTGATTATTACTTGATCATTTCTTAATTAGAATAACAGACTAAAGTGCATGTTTCCAGTGGATTCTATGGACAAAAATCAGGATACAATAATTAATCTTTTAAAAGGGAATTATCACATTTTAATAGATTTAAAAGGAATTCTACTTACATATTATCATACTCTGATTCTAGTAGAATGTAACATAGATATCTTCATATATGTATGTTAGGAATGATTTAGATTTAAAACAATATTTTTATATTGTGAAAGATCCTGTATATATTTTGTTTATTGGAGAAAGAAAATGACCCTGGGAAATATATTTGTAATGAATGATATATCTATATATCATCTCTTAAAAAAAATCCTTATGAAATTAGGGTGGAAATAGGAGGGTCATTTCAGTTGGTATCAGAGCACTTGGTTGCATTGATTGTTAAGTATTATAGAAATGTATTATGTCTGTTTGTTTTGGATGAAATAATTTAGATAAGAAAATAGAAATTATAGAAGTACTCATAATATACTAATACCATTTACCCAGAATTTAGTTAGCAGACCATGGTAGGAAGAGGATCTCATCACAATGCAGGACCCAGTGCACCTCAAATGCTTGATATGCAAGAATTTGTGAGGGTTTTAAGAGATGGAATTGGGCATAGGCCTGAGAACCCACATGAAGAGCTTTCAAAACTACTGAAGACTTATTCCAATTTGGGAGGCAGGAGTTTTGAAGGAACTGAGAGTGTGATGGAAATTCAAGCATGGTTGAGAACACTTGATAGGATTTTCAATGACATGCAGTTGGATGACCAAAGGAAGAGGCAAGTAGCTTCAAGACAACTGAAAGGGGTAGCTTTAAGCTGGTGGGATGTGATCATAGCTGGAAGAAATGAAAATGAAATCACTTGGAATCAGTTCAAGGAGATGTTGGAGGCAAGATTTGTACCAGCATCAGCCAAGACCATTTTGCTTGAAGAATTTATCAAACTTAGGCAGGGAACTTTGAATGTCACTGAATACACTCAAAAGTTTGAGGGGCTATCTAATTATGGAGCAATGCTAGTGGCAGATGAAGCATCCAAAAATGATAGGTATATAAAAGGACTGAACCCAGGACTTAGCAGAGCTATGTTACCATATGCAGATAGAACATTTGATCAAGTAATTGATCTGGCCTTGAAACTGGAACAACATGACAAAGAAAGAGAGAAATATAGGAATTTTAAGAGCAACAACAAGAAGGATAAGGGAAGATATCACCCTTATGATAAAAAGAAGGAGGAGGCAGATAACAGGAAGAGTAAAGATACAAAAGCCAATGATACTAAGAAGAAATTGGTTTGCCATCATTGTGGAAAAGAAGGACACATCAAACCAAGGTGCCCAGAGTTAAAAGGAGGAGCCTTCAAATGCTACCTATGTGGGAAAGAGGGGCACATGAAGAGGAACTGTCCTGAGAATAAACAGCAAGGGAAATTGGCAACTTTGGAAGGTAAAGGCAAATCTGCAGTGAAAATTGATGTTGAAAATCATGGCCAAGTGGAAGGTACATTACTCATTTGTGCCATACCCATACCAGTAGTATATGATACTGGAGCAACACACTCTTTGATTTCCTATGAATTAGTTAAAGTGTTAAAATTAAACTGCATATTGGTTGAAACCCCATTGCTTGTACAAAGTCCCCTAGGGAGTTCTAGTGTTTTGAACATGAATTGTGTGGATGTGGAGTTAAACATAGGAGGAAATATTTTTATTTCCAATTTATATGTTTTAAATTACCCAAATATAGGAGTTATATTGGGGGTAGATTGGTTAAGGCAATTTAAAGCCATAATTAATTTAGACTCATCCACCATATCATTGCAAAATTCTAGAGGCCAGAGGATCACAGTTCTATGTGAAGTAGCTAAGGAAGGGAAATTGTATCATTTAGTTGACTTAGAAAAAGATCTGAGTGAACTAACCATTGAAGAAATTCCCATAGTTAATGAATACTTGGATGTGTTTGGGGAAGTTAAGGGTGTTCCACACCACAGACCAGTTGAGTTCCAAATTAATCTCATTCCAGGAGCAAGTCCAATAATCAAGAAACCTTATAGAATGGGGCCAAGTGAACTGAAAGAATTGAAAAATCAGTTGGAAGAATTAGAAGGCAAGGGATTTATAAGGCCAAGCAATTCCTGCTGGGGTTCTCCAGTAGTGTTTGTAAGAAAACATGATGGTACCTTGAGAATGTGCATAGATTACAGGGAACTAAATAAAGTAACCATCAAGAATAAATACCCATTGCCTAGAATAGATGATCTCTTTGACCAACTCAGTGAAGCTAAAATATTTTCTAGGCTAGACTTAGCATCAGGATTCCATCAAATGAAGGTTGAAGACTCAAGTGTTAAGTATACTGCATTTAACACAAGATATGGCTTATATGAATTTTTGGTTATGCCATTTGGTTTGACAAATGCTCCTTCATATTTTGTTGATTTAATGAATAGAATATTTAGAGATTATTTAGACAAGTTTGTACTGATTTTTATTGATGACATTTTGATTTATTCTAAGACAGTGGAAGAGCATAAAAATCATTTGCATTTAGTTTTGTCAAGACTAAGGGAAAATGATTTAAAGGCAAAATTTTCAAAATGTGCATTTTGGAAAGAAGAAGTGCATTTTCTTGGGCATGTTATCTCTGCCAAAGGAATATCAGTAAACCCTAATAAGGTAGTGGCAATCAAAGCATGGAAAAGGCCTAGCACCATCAATGAGATTAGATCATTTATGGGGATGGCAGGATATTATAGGAGATTTATAAAAGATTTCTCAAAAATATCATCACCACTTACCAATTTAACTAGAAAGAACCAAGCCTTTGTATGGACAGAAAAATGTGAGCAAGCTTTTATCAAAATAAAGGAAGCTCTGATTAATGCACCAGTATTGAGAGTGCCAGAAGGAAATGAAAATTTGGTTGTGTACACTGATGCAAGTGGCTCTGGGTTAGGGGCTGTGTTGATGCAGCAAGACCAGGTGGTAGCCTATGCATCTAGGCAATTAAAGCCACATGAAACCAGATATGCAACCCATGATCTTGAACTAGCAGCAGTTGTGTATGCTTTGAAACTTTGGAGACATTATTTGTTAGGTGCCAAATTCATTTTGTACACTGATCATAAGGCACTGAAATATTTATTCTCACAAAAAGATTTGAACATGAGGCAACATAGATGGGTAGAGTTCCTAGCTGCCTATGATCTAGATATACTGTATACACCAGGCAAGGCAAATAAAGTTGCAGATGCCTTGAGTAGACAACATGCCAAGGTAGCCATGTTGATGATGGAAGAATTTAAGGATTTGTCTATACTTACTGATTTGGAAATTGAGGAAAACAGTGGGGTACAAATGATGCCCATTGAAGAAGATGAAGGTAAAGGGAAATTAAGTATGATATCTCTGCAATCAGATTTACTTCTTAAGATTGGGAAAATGCAGGAACAAGACCTAAACATGGTGGAAAAGAAAATGCTCATATCAAAAGGGGAGGAAGTAATAAATTATCAAGTTGATAAAAATGGTTATTTAAGGAATAAAAATAGGATATGTGTTCCAGAAAATATAAAATTGAAGGAGGAAATATTAAATGAGTACCATAGGAGTAAGTACTCCATACACCCAGGTAGCACCAAGATGTATCAAAATTTGAAAAGAAATCTTTGGTGGAAGGGGATGAAGTCAGATGTGGCCAGATATGTTGCAAGGTGCATGACTTGCCAACAAGTCAAGGCAGAGACACAAAGGCCATCAGGACTATTGCAACCCCTTAGTATACCACAGTGGAAGTGGGAGGATATATCTATGGATTTCATAGATGGTCTTCCTAGATCTAAGAAGGGAAACACAAGTATATGGGTAATAGTGGATAGGCTAACTAAGGTAGCACATTTTATTCCAGTTAAAGCAGAAAGAAATGCTCCAAAATTGGCTCAAATATTCATGAAAGAGGTAGTAAGGTTGCATGGCATACCCAAAACCATTGTGAGTGATAGGGATACCATCTTCACCTCAAGATTTTGAAAAAGTTTTCAAGAGGCCATGGGGAGTGAATTGTGCTTAAGCACTGCCTACCATCCACAATCAGATGGTCAAACTGAGGTGGTGAACAAAGTCTTAGAGGATTTGTTGAGAGCATGTACACTGGACTTTGGAGGCAACTGGGAAGACCACCTCCATCTAGCTGAATTCACATACAATAACAGTTACCAAAGCACCATAGGGATGGCACCATTTGAAGCCTTATATGGCAAGCCATGTTTATCACCTATATGCTGGGTAGAGACTGGAGAAAGGGCTGTTCTTGGACCTGAATATGTTAAAGAAACTACAGAGAAAATTGGGTTAATAAGAAAAAGAATAGCAGCAGCTCAAGATAGGCAAAAGAAATTTGCAGATAGGAAGAGAAAGCAAGTGGAATATGAAGTGGGAGACTTTGTTTTCGTCAAGATTTCACCTATGAAGAAAGTCTTGAGATTTGGCAAGCAAGGTAAGCTCACACCAAGGTATGTTGGACCCTATAAAATTCTGGAAAGAATTGGTTCACTGGCTTACAAATTAGAACTACTAGAGGAAATGAAAGCAATGCATAATGTTTTTCATGTGTCCCAACTTAGAAGATGGGTACATGATAAAGAAGACATTTTGGAAGAGCCTACCAAAATTCAAATAAATCCTGACTTGGTTTATGAAAAAGAGCCAGTGGGGATTGTGGCCAAGGAAGAAAAGAAATTAAGGAGCAAAACCTTGAAACTAGTTAAGATCCAATGGAGTAGTGATCCTAATGACTGCACATGGGAGTTAGAGGATAAGATTAGAATGGATTATCCTAAGCTTTTTGCAAATTAAAAGGTAATTTTTTTTTTCTGGAAATTTTTTTTTTGTTATGCATGGTTGATATGGTTGAATTTGTTTGCTTATGCATATGTTTGATAAGTTTTCAGAAAAGAAAATGATGCTTGTTATAAATGTTAGAAAAATTGTGAGGACACAATTCCTAAAAGGAGGGGTGAATGTAATACCCCAAAATTTTGTGAAAAATCATTTTTGTAAAATGATTTAATTTTTGAAATATTTAGATTTAAATATGGTGAAATTTTTTGAATAAATAGTGTGCAAGTATATGTGTGCACGTGCACACTGAAATGGCACAAGGAAGAACTCCAGATTTCTTGGATTTAAAACAAGAATTAAAAAGCAATACAAACATGATTTTGCAACATGGATATTTGATTTCTGGAATTACATGGATCATCTTAGAAAATAAGAAAAATAAGTTTCACTTTAAATCAGTAAACAGATTTTATTTAAAACCCAGAAAAGAAAATTACACATATATATATGTTATAAGGATTTGTAAACTTGTATACATATAGGTGCATATGTTTCTGAAATTAAAGAGGAATTAAATAAGCCTAGATAAGATATGTATACAAACATACATTTTTAAGTACTGAAAAGTATATATATATATAAGCAAGTGAAACTATAACATTAAAATGACATGAAATGTGATACAAGTCAATATGCTTGTGTAGGCAAAAATAGCAAAGGGGATTCTCAGGAATAATTAAAATATAAAATAGGATAGTCACACTTTTAACATGACTAGGTGAGTGGCCATTTTCTGAAAAGTAAAAGAAAGAAAATGCAGCCTTTAAATTGGTTAATATGGCCGGGGTATTATGAATGAAAAATGCATGATGCTAGCCAGGACAGAAATGGAATTCTGTTTTAACAAAACCCTAGTGGAAAAAATGCATATAAATAGGCAGTTTTAGCCAGTAGAATTATTTTTACCCCGAGCTGCACAAAAATAAGAAAGGAAGAAAAATATTGGAAGGAAGGAGAAAACACTCATACAAGGATTTTCTGGATTAATAAGAAGAAATATTTAGGTGAGTAACCTCACTGAGTTCATGGCATTAAGACCTGAGATGAGGCAGCCACTTTTTATTGCCATTTATATATATTTCTGGTTTTGATGTATATGATTTCATCAATGCTTTTTGGATGTCTTATTTTAAATCTGATATGATTTAATATGGATGATTTTTTTTTGGTGATCTTTGCTTTGTTGAGACATTTGTCTTTGGATGTGTACCATACTGTTTCATTTTTACTCAAAAATGTTAAAGTCCAGAATCTTAAAATTATATAGAGAATACCCTCAACTGTTATAGATCTATGGCATGGAAACTTTACAAAAAATGTTGGGAGCTGCATTATACTTGGTATAAGTGCTGAGGCTTGAGAAGAAAAAAATGTTAAGGGTGCAATAGAAATTTTCTAAGTGCTGAGCCCTTAATCAAATCAAAAAAAAAAAAAGAAACTCACAAGCTAGCCATGTTGATGATGGAATAGAAATGTTAAGGGTGCAATAGAAATTTTAAGGGTGCAATAGAAATTTTCTAAGTGCCAAGGTAGCCATGTTGATGATGGAAGAATTTAAGGATTTGTCTATACTTACTGATTTGGAAATTGAGGAAAACAGTGGGGTACAAATGATGCCCATTGAAGAAGATGAAGGTAAAGGGAAATTAAGTATGATATCTCTGCAATCAGATTTACTTCTTAAGATTGGGAAAATGCAGGAACAAGACCTAAACATGGTGGAAAAGAAAATGCTCATATCAAAAGGGGAGGAAGTAATAAATTATCAAGTTGATAAAAATGGTTATTTAAGGAATAAAAATAGGATATGTGTTCCAGAAAATATAAAATTGAAGGAGGAAATATTAAATGAGTACCATAGGAGTAAGTACTCCATACACCCAGGTAGCACCAAGATGTATCAAAATTTGAAAAGAAATCTTTGGTGGAAGGGGATGAAGTCAGATGTGGCCAGATATGTTGCAAGGTGCATGACTTGCCAATAAGTCAAGGCAGAGACACAAAGGCCATCAGGACTATTGCAACCCCTTAGTATACCACAGTGGAAGTGGGAGGATATATCTATGGATTTCATAGATGGTCTTCCTAGATCTAAGAAGGGAAACACAAGTATATGGGTAATAGTGGATAGGCTAACTAAGGTAGCACATTTTATTCCAGTTAAAGCAGAAAGAAATGCTCCAAAATTGGCTCAAATATTCATGAAAGAGGTAGTAAGGTTGCATGGCATACCCAAAACCATTGTGAGTGATAGGGATACCATCTTCACCTCAAGATTTTGAAAAAGTTTTCAAGAGGCCATGGGGAGTGAATTGTGCTTAAGCACTGCCTACCATCCACAATCAGATGGTCAAACTGAGGTGGTGAACAAAGTCTTAGAGGATTTGTTGAGAGCATGTACACTGGACTTTGGAGGCAACTGGGAAGACCACCTCCATCTAGCTGAATTCACATACAATAACAGTTACCAAAGCACCATAGGGATGGCACCATTTGAAGCCTTATATGGCAAGCCATGTTTATCACCTATATGCTGGGTAGAGACTGGAGAAAGGGCTGTTCTTGGACCTGAATATGTTAAAGAAACTACAGAGAAAATTGGGTTAATAAGAAAAAGAATAGCAGCAGCTCAAGATAGGCAAAAGAAATTTGCAGATAGGAAGAGAAAGCAAGTGGAATATGAAGTGGGAGACTTTGTTTTCGTCAAGATTTCACCTATGAAGAAAGTCTTGAGATTTGGCAAGCAAGGTAAGCTCACACCAAGGTATGTTGGACCCTATAAAATTCTGGAAAGAATTGGTTCACTGGCTTACAAATTAGAACTACTAGAGGAAATGAAAGCAATGCATAATGTTTTTCATGTGTCCCAACTTAGAAGATGGGTACATGATAAAGAAGACATTTTGGAAGAGCCTACCAAAATTCAAATAAATCCTGACTTGGTTTATGAAAAAGAGCCAGTGGGGATTGTGGCCAAGGAAGAAAAGAAATTAAGGAGCAAAACCTTGAAACTAGTTAAGATCCAATGGAGTAGTGATCCTAATGACTGCACATGGGAGTTAGAGGATAAGATTAGAATGGATTATCCTAAGCTTTTTGCAAATTAAAAGGTAATTTTTTTTTTCTGGAAATTTTTTTTTGTTATGCATGGTTGATATGGTTGAATTTGTTTGCTTATGCATATGTTTGATAAGTTTTCAGAAAAGAAAATGATGCTTGTTATAAATGTTAGAAAAATTGTGAGGACACAATTCCTAAAAGGAGGGGTGAATGTAATACCCCAAAATTTTGTGAAAAATCATTTTTGTAAAATGATTTAATTTTTGAAATATTTAGATTTAAATATGGTGAAATTTTTTGAATAAATAGTGTGCAAGTATATGTGTGCACGTGCACACTGAAATGGCACAAGGAAGAACTCCAGATTTCTTGGATTTAAAACAAGAATTAAAAAGCAATACAAACATGATTTTGCAACATGGATATTTGATTTCTGGAATTACATGGATCATCTTAGAAAATAAGAAAAATAAGTTTCACTTTAAATCAGTAAACAGATTTTATTTAAAACCCAGAAAAGAAAATTACACATATATATATGTTATAAGGATTTGTAAACTTGTATACATATAGGTGCATATGTTTCTGAAATTAAAGAGGAATTAAATAAGCCTAGATAAGATATGTATACAAACATACATTTTTAAGTACTGAAAAGTATATATATATATAAGCAAGTGAAACTATAACATTAAAATGACATGAAATGTGATACAAGTCAATATGCTTGTGTAGGCAAAAATAGCAAAGGGGATTCTCAGGAATAATTAAAATATAAAATAGGATAGTCACACTTTTAACATGACTAGGTGAGTGGCCATTTTCTGAAAAGTAAAAGAAAGAAAATGCAGCCTTTAAATTGGTTAATATGGCCGGGGTATTATGAATGAAAAATGCATGATGCTAGCCAGGACAGAAATGGAATTCTGTTTTAACAAAACCCTAGTGGAAAAAATGCATATAAATAGGCAGTTTTAGCCAGTAGAATTATTTTTACCCCGAGCTGCACAAAAATAAGAAAGGAAGAAAAATATTGGAAGGAAGGAGAAAACACTCATACAAGGATTTTCTGGATTAATAAGAAGAAATATTTAGGTGAGTAACCTCACTGAGTTCATGGCATTAAGACCTGAGATGAGGCAGCCACTTTTTATTGCCATTTATATATATTTCTGGTTTTGATGTATATGATTTCATCAATGCTTTTTGGATGTCTTATTTTAAATCTGATATGATTTAATATGGATGATTTTTTTTTGGTGATCTTTGCTTTGTTGAGACATTTGTCTTTGGATGTGTACCATACTGTTTCATTTTTACTCAAAAATGTTAAAGTCCAGAATCTTAAAATTATATAGAGAATACCCTCAACTGTTATAGATCTATGGCATGGAAACTTTACAAAAAATGTTGGGAGCTGCATTATACTTGGTATAAGTGCTGAGGCTTGAGAAGAAAAAAATGTTAAGGGTGCAATAGAAATTTTCTAAGTGCTGAGCCCTTAATCAAATCAAAAAAAAAAAAAAAGAAACTCACAAGCTAAAATTATGATTGAACCAGATCCTGAATCTGAATCAATCATAAAGGCTTGCAGATCAATATAATAAGAACATGCCATGCCTCTTTTACAGTTGAAAATATTCTTATATCTTACTGAGATCAAGACTTATTGACCCCATTTAGGAAATAACTGTCTGCTTATTTCTGAGGAGAATTATGCTAGGAAAGATTATGGATGTTTCCATGCTTGCAGTGACATGTTCACTTAGCATATTTGATGATAGGATTTAAGTCAATACACTAGTAAATAAACTAGGGAAGGGAAGGCCAAGAAGGCTGCTGGAATGCTTGTCATATTTGAAGTATGCAAGTTGGCACATGGTTTGTTTAAGCCCTGAGATCTTTGTGCAATGATGTGAATTAGTTCATTGTAATGTGTCCCTGTGATTCCTTAATAGCAGATGAGGCAGGAATTTAAATTGAATTATACAACCTGTAAATGAAGAAATAGGAACATGAATATTTCTTAGGATTGGTTGGTATGGAACCATGATGGTTCCAGTGAATGCAAATGTTGCAAATAGATAATTATGTTTGCATGATTATGTATGCAAGTGTAAGAATGATAAATGAATATATCATACCTGAATCAACTTAATTATACTATGTTAAAGTAATTGATTGCAGGAATTTGCTTAAATAACTAGTTGGTGCTCTTATATTCTCTATTGCTTAATATCATGAATGTATTGATGTTACTCATACCAGATCTTAGATCTGACCCTTGTTTGCTCATGGCATATGGGGTGTCTCATTTTAAAATGAGGCAGCCACTTATGCTCTTTCAGGGAACGCAGGCACTAAGTAAAAATGAAGTTATGGCTATTATGGAGGAGTGAATGAACATGCTAGCTAGTTTCAATAAGAGCTTAAATTGATTATATCTGCATGTATTCAGGAAAATTTTATGTTTCTAAGATTTCCAGTCATGTAATGAATTCTATTATGGTTAGATGGACTAGTTGTACCATGTTAAATATATTGTTATGCACTAAGGTTTAAAATCTAAAAGAAATATCTGAGTGGGAAACAAGGAAATGATCTTAAGTATTGATATGGATGCTTGGAAAAGAAATATGCATATGTAGGTGAGCTACTGTTTTGCATAATTTATATTATGTATTAGTTAATCTTGAGACATAACAGAGCACTGAGTTTTAGAATAAAATCTGGATTTAGCTAGAAGTAAACTTATAAGGATTTTAGTTTCCTTTTTATTGAAATGCTTTGTAAATAAGTTTGAATTCATTTCTGAATCGTATTGAGAAAAGTAAAATGTTTTTAAAAAGCTTCAGACAGAATGCAATGAATGGTATCTCCATTGCTTGAACTAGTGTGTAGCAGATACAGGATACATGAGTTAGCCAGCTTCAAATAAATGATGTATTGGTTGATCATGATAGATTGTATTTTTAAAATAAAAATGCATTTCAAAAGCTTAGTACATTTAGCAATTGTTTCACCACAATCATCTTTAAAAGATTAAGACAGATAAGCAATGTAAACTGGTTTGAACAAACAAAACCTGGCAACACTCCATATACTCTGAAGTTTAGGTAGATTCTGATTTGTAAAATGCAAATAAAAGAATGGTCAGATTAACCTCATGGTTAGACCATAGGTCATGCAAATTGTTCACTTCAAATCAATGAAGCATGGAACCATTTGAACCCAGTTTTCTGGAAAATGAGTAAAGTTATTGACATGTACATGTATATCTGTGTACATGTTGATATTTGGGCAAAAATATAAACATAAATTCCTAGAACAATTGTAGGAATGGGTTTCAAAAATAATAAAGCAAGAAATATTGTTTTGTATGTTAGATTATAGGCAACTTTTAAATATATATGTGCAGATATAGGTAGATATCAGATTACAAACCATACAGGAGAAAAAAAACAAAAATTGTGTTTGAACCGACCAGCATAGCACTCGAACTCGTGACCTCTCATGTATAAGTTAGGCGCGTTTCCATTACGCCTAGATGTTGCTTGTGTTCACTTAGGATCCACTTTCTTTTAGCCTGAGTTTGATACTATCCAGACTTTAACACAATCATCCATATTAAAAGCTTGCTTTCCACTGATTATTACTTGATCATTTCTTAATTAGAATAACAGACTAAAGTGCATGTTTCCAGTGGATTCTATGGACAAAAATTAGGATACAATAATTAATCTTTTAAAAGGGAATTATCACATTTTAATAGATTTAAAAGGAATTCTACTTACATATTATCATACTCTGATTCTAGTAGAATGTAACATAGATATCTTCATATATGTATGTTAGGAATGATTTAGATTTAAAACAATATTTTTATATTGTGAAAGATCCTGTATATATTTTGTTTATTGGAGAAAGAAAATGACCCTGGGAAATATATTTGTAATGAATGATATATCTATATATCATCTCTTAAAAAAAAAATCCTTATGAAATTAGGGTGGAAATAGGAGGGTCATTTCACTCTTTGATGATGTTACTTTATCAATTACCTATAAATATAGATATATATGCATATTCGATTTCCATTGTATAGTTGTTATCATCGAAACCATAGAATTGATTTCCTAACACATATATGGTAGCTTATGTAAATAATTGTTATGTAATTTGGGAATCGAATTGAAATTAAATGGTAACTTAAATTAGTATCATTGGGACTGCTAAGCCTTATTTGGAATTTATAAAGTATGGTTTGAATTTACGTTAATTCTGTAATCAATTTGCGCTAAGGTTTTATAAATGGTTTTTCAAGTTATATCATAATTCTTATAAAGGTATTTATAAATGATAACTTGTTTATAGAAATGGGTTTTTCTAACGAAAAGGGTTATTAAGTTGTTTTACAAATGATGTTTTGTAAATGATATTTATAAAGGATATTTTATAAAGGAGTATAGAAAGGTTTATATAAAGAGTTTTAACAATAGGAAAAAGGTTTATAAATCATTTCAGAGATTTGGAAAGAGGTTTATAAATTAACTTAAGGGTTTATAAAAGTGGGTTATAACTTTATTTTGAAAGTTATAAGTTAATTGAAATATGAGATGAGCTTTTAAAAAGGAAATTTTTGATAAAGGATAAGCAGAATGTTTTATTTAGAAGAAATATAGGGTTATTTAATATGGGATTTAGAAAGAAGAAAACTTTGAAAAGTTTTTAAATATGCTTATACTGATAAGATAAGTATATGATTTTGTTTCAAGGCATGAAAAGTAAAATGTTTTAGTAATATACTCATAACATTGTGGTAAGTATATAAATGTTTCCCAAGTATAAAAGGAAATGTAAGGGGTTTGGGAATAGTGTTTTTAAAAGATCTTGTGATCAGATTTTATAAAGTGGTTTTATTAATTAAAGAGAATTAATAAAGGTTTAGTGAATTCCATATGGAAATTAAACCAAGATTGAATGTTTGTTATTTGATAGTTAAATAACCGACAATCAAAACCGGACCCAAAACGTAACTTTGGAAATATCTAGGAGAAACACGAGAATTATATGGTACAGTTACCGTCGACGGTGCTATACTGTGCGTATAAACTCGTTTCGTTCTTCTTGGACGAATGATAAATAAATCCATCCACTAACAGTTAGGAGGTGAACTCCGCTCTTGTCATTTGTCTGTTTATTTCCTAAAGAACTGAGATTGAGTTTACCGGAAATTATCGAAAGTTGTTTCGAAGAGACCGAGATCGGATATGTTATCTGAAAACCACTTCGATCCAACTCAAGCATTGCGAAATGAAGACATCATGAAGAGTATGGAATCGAAGGTAGAGAGGTGAAGTGCAAGGGCTAATCGCTACTAATCCTGAGGGTGATTCCAAAATGGATGTAGTAGGAATAGTGCCTTCGGTTTCGTTCAGACCCAGAAAGGACTTGTATGGATGAATGCTATCGGCATATTGTCATTAGAGGGCAATGAGCATTCTAAGTGTAAATGTTCTTGAAAGGTAATCGTAGCCTCAAGCCTCATCAACCGGGAATGACTAAAACAAGGGAGATGCAGCCAGGCTATATAAGTCGCACCCATTAGGGTATGTCATTGCCTTTCTAGATGACCATTCATATTTCCAGATTTAGTTGTGCATAAGAGCTTACTAAAACGGTTAGGAACAACCAGGGTGATGACATATTCTGTACTATCCAGCAAGGGGCAGGCCGGTCCTATGTTGGCAGGGGTCGTTAGGTACGATCTTGGTACATTGTTCTAGAGGTGTACTGTGACGTGCGGTACCCCATTAGCCTAGTCATTAGTTGGAATCCATTCTCCAATACGAGTTTTATGGTTTTAGTTGTATACCAAATATGTTGGAACTTGAGATGCAAGCCCCAGCTATTTTAATATTTTACTTTGAACCCTTAGACATTATTATAATATCACTGAATTTTTGGTAAAAGTGTTTTGGTTATCGTAAGGTAAGAACCCTTCCGTGTTTATGTGCGGCGAGGTCTTACGAGATACCTTTGATTTCAAAGGATTTTTCAAGTTAATAAATTAATAAAGTTTGTTTGTGATTTGAGTTTACTCACGCTGATATTCCAAACTGACCTGGGCGTTATTTCCTTATAATGGTTGGGTTAGACCGAGCATGTTTGCCAAGTTAGCTTTAGATGCTTTGGAGCTATGGAGTTGAGTTGGAGGCCTATGACGTACTCTCGTATTTTGGATATCTTCCGTTATGTATGGGTTATGTGTAGTTTGTCTACTATTGTAAGGATAGGTGTTATAACTATCCAACTCTGATATGTATATGTATAAAAAAAGGTCTTAGATTTTGTAAACACTTGATTATATTATATATTATTCCGTTGCGTTGTGAGATTCCATGTTTGTTCCTAGTTCTTCTATCTTTTATCTCCTTTCTTTCCACTAACAATCTGTCTTTCCGGCACTTAGTTGTTCGACATGTTAATACCATGGATGTATTAGTGTCGACTTCTGGGGTTCGGAAAAGTGGGTCGTTACAGTACATGACACGTGACTCATACTACATAGATTTACATTTCCACTTTCCCTGGTCAACATTCGTTGTTCGATCGGTCAACGAACATCACATCCATCGAACTCCGAGTGTCGATCGCACGGGTTTCAAATCGAAATAGAATTCCAAGATGATAAAATATACCAAACCATGTTGAACGCTGAGTTTTCCTATCCAGAATGACTCGTCAATCACCTTGCTTCAATGCTAGCGTTAGTTTACGCATTTCGAAGTCGGATCCACTACTGTTTAAGCTTAGACATCCATACCTTCTGGAACTAGGTGTTCGATTACCACTGAACTATAAGAAGTGATTGTTTCGATGGATCTAAATCAAGAACAACCTCCTCCACTAAGTGATCACATAGGTTTAAGGGTCCAATACGATCCGCTTGAGCAAGCAGTGCCGATAATACTTACCCTCGGGTCAGTTCAAACTATCCATCAACAACACAAAATCTGCTAAGGAGATGTCTTGCTTCTAAGGGCAACGAGCTCACAATCCTCCGGTTGGTCATACAACCTGCAATAAATACATGTGCCTAGGCGGCACAATACTGCCTTTCAACCCGTTCCTACGCATGATCCTCCAAGAGCTCGTGTAACAACCCGCCTCAAAACAGACCTAATTTTCGATCCAATAAAAGCCTATCGAACCTTAAGCCCATTCCAAAGCAGGCTGTTGGTTAGGGAAATTGACGCAACAAACAATATACAGAGCTATCTATCTATACTTTTAGAATCTCACAGCGAAGGGATAAAATATAATATCAGAAATAGTACCCATTTTATAAAATTTCAAATCTCATAACAAAATATAACATCCTAATATCTGAAATACAATATCTCAAAATACAACATCATGTCTGAGATGGGTACATTAATACATATATAAACATAAGTAGATAGCTAACTATCATAAGTCCTCGGCTCGCCTTCATCCTCTAAATCACCATCGTTTCACCTATGTATTATAACGAGGAGGGGGTCAGAACAACATAGTCCGGTGAATGAAAATCTCAAATCTTACCATATTAGTATTTGGGCAGTATTATTTAGATAAGTGATATGTCTCCACATTCTAACTATATCCTGACAAGAATACCTATTATTGTAAGCCTGAAAGCCTTTCTAGTCTAATACTATAACTTACACTCTCTTAATCCAACTCCATAACTTACCATCAAATGTAGGCCAAAGGCCCTTTCCAGTCCCATGCAACTACCATCAATCATGTTCTAACAATGTGAGAGAAAGTACCCAAACACTTAATAACTTTTCAATCGGAATTAAGCATGCTCTGACCATTTATTACCTATATTTTAGACAGGTCCCAATCATTTAATACCTAACCAAAGGAGGACCCCTTTCTGGTACTCTGTAGCGGACATTGTAGGAAATCTCATCCAGCTATTTAATAATTCTTTATGGGAGAGGCGGATCCTATAGTAGCCACTTAATAACTCAGCCACGAAGCGAACCCTTTTTGAGATTTCCCACTACCGTGCCTAAACGATAACTCAACCATTTAGTACTTCTTAAGTATGAAGGAGGTAGACCCTAAAACAACCACTTCATACCCCTAACCCTAAAGTAGGTCCTATGTATTATGACCCTTAACCTAAGATGTGACATCTTATATTAGTCCGACTATTCATAGGTACTGAAAGCCAGATTAGCTGGGCAGACTTACCCTACAGAATTAGGACTAACCTTGCATCCTCCGTGGGTACTTATTATAGGTGATGTCTCACATCAGTTCCAAAGTTATATTACTAGTAGCCATATTAGCTGGGCAAACATCTGTGTGTTTTTAACTGACTTCGCATCCCTATAATTTAGTCATAATTTCCACTCTCCTAACATACTACCATATTTATCTCACCACATTTCCCACTAAGGCTATATAAGAAAAACTCCTTATTTAACCCTTAACTTCCTTCTTAAGTGGGTTCAATACTATTTACTAACCTATTTATACTATGTACTTAATACGTTATTAAATATACATTTTTTACACGCTAATACACACACACGCACACATGCACACGCACGCGCACACGCACGTGTACGTAATTAAATATTCCTAAGCATGCAAAGATTTCACATCCTATACTAATCGTTTAAATGTCAAAAATTCAAAATTATGCAGGTCCAACTCCAAATAATAACTTACAAAATAGTTAATATCCTTAGCCAAACCAATAGACTTGCATAAAATAAAAAAAAGAATCTTATACCAAACTTATTCTATATTAAAATAGTAGAATCAATGCTTCTATTTTAAGGAATAACATTTACAATTTAAATCTTTTACACTATTCAAATTTTATGTAAATGAATCTGAAGTGAAAAGGAATTCATATTTAAATCACATAAATAAGTAGTGCAAACTACAAATAGGGAATTCGTACCTTATGCACCAATTCGTAACAAAATTTACCTTTTGAATCCTTTAACACATAAATAAAGGAGAATTGAAAGTGGAATAGAATATATAAAATACCCAAATTGTAGTATCCAAACAAACTCTACTATTTTAATATAAAACAATTGAGATTCTAATAAGTATTGACATTTCGCTTAGGGGAATTTTGGGGTTTTAATTTTAGTTTAACATTTTCATGAAAAAAAATTCTCCAAGATATAAAAAAAACCAAATTCAACTATACAAATACTAAAATGAGAAAAACTTAAGATTCTCACTCATAGATGATTCCTAGCTTTCTCTTGGATTTGATTGTGCTTGCTTTTAATCTCTTTTTAGATTCTACCTTTTTAAATATACAAAAATTGGATTGTATATGGATTAGATTTAGAATTTCAGGGATTGGAGAAGAATAAAATTATAAATTGAACATTGAATATCTGAAATCCCTAACCTAAAAATCCTAACAAATTCTGAATCATATAGAAGAAACCGATAGAGCTCCGCTTGCGCTCCCAAATAATTCATGAATAAAAATATAGGAGCTAGCCTCTTATTTATAGTGGCTAGAAGTTATCAAACCATCAGATTTAAGTCAGTTAAAAATAATAAAATCCAGGTAATTCCTGGCTTAAAATAACCCTAGTCGCCTCAACTACACTAGTCGACCGCCCTTCGTCAAGCGGTTGACCGCTAGCGGTGGACCAGCCTAAGGAAGGCGGTCGACTGGTAGCTTATATTTGGAACGTTTTTATTGTTGTCATTATTTTTTATTTAATTCCTTATTTATTTCTGTTACCCTCAACGTTTATTTTAACGTTTACGTAACCTCCAAGTTTCTAATTGACGTTAACATATTTATTAATATTTTAAATTTCAAATGTATTTTGTAAACCAGTTATTTCTGAGTTTTTGACTTAAATAAAAAACAAAAGACAAACTAAAATAAAAACCCTAATTACACAATATACAGCCTAATTAAAAATAAGCAATGCGGCCCTATTAAGAAAAGGTATACGATGTTCCCCTTTTTATTTTGCGGCCGCTTGTTTCTTATGCAATCTGAATTAGGGTTTTAGAATTTGAGGCGCCACTTGGAAATTGATCGATTGAAGTATGATTTCACTTTGGTTTGCTTCATCACTCGATTTGCAGTGCTTGATTGCTCATGGTCGCTTCTATGTCGAGTTCGAATGGATGTTGCTTTGAATTGGTACGTGATTTGCCCCTTTTCAATTTTTAATTATGCTCGACTTTAGTTTGAGTTTTGGATTTGTTTTTGGTTTGTTCTAAGTAAGCTCTTCAGAGTTTTTTCTCGAACTCGAATGATGTTTCCGATAATGACTTGGATTTAATTTATACGGATCAAAACCCTATTATTTCGTTCGTATATTTTGGTTTGAATTTTTCGTGATGCTCTATTTCCTGCGTTGATTTGTAATCGAATGGTTGTGTGATTTTTTGACTTGTTCATCTCTGACTATCGGTTGATATATTTGAATTTTCTTGAATCTGTTCCGTTCTTTATTGCTAACGACCTTTTCAATTCCCTTTCAACTTGCATTTGAATTTGAGATATATCTTGATTTGATGAAGTTTGACTTGTTACCCATGATTTGTTGTTCCATTTTCTTTGCTAGCAGTATTCGAATTTTTGAGCAATTCAATGATGTTGTTCATTTGGTCATTTCCTTTTGAAACCATTCCTTGACTGATTCATGATACGATATGTTTCTAACTTATTCATTTTCTGTCCACCCGAATGCTTGCTGGTATGTTGCCGTATCCATTTATGCTTGAACATTTTTCTTTGTACTTGGTTGCATATGTCACTGTGCGAGTTGTGTCTTGTGCACTTCAGTTTTCTATGGCATCAATTCTGGTTGTCACTATATATATATATATATATGTGTGTGTGTATGTGTACAAATGTGTACTTGTATTCTCTGGAGTCTTGTTTTCCATTGCGTTATTCTTTGTACATGTGCTTTGTTCTGGTCTGGTTGCAGCCCTTATGTTCACCAGTGCTTATGCATTTGAAGTCTGGTTTGGTTCAAGTTGTTTTGCTTTGCATTTTGATCTTGTTCCACTTGAAGTCTGGTGCACTTTGTACATTTGGTGGTCTGGTTCCATATGAACTTGTGTTCACCACTTCTTATGCCCATATGTTATTGAATCTGGTCTATGGGTCTTGTTTCTAGGTTGACCTGCTTGCTTTGTATTGCTGTGTTATTGCACTTCGGTGTACTGACCATTGCACTTGTTGTTGTTTTGAGCATTCATGTTAACTTTTGGTTGATACTTTATGTGTACATTGTGTTGAGGCTGTTTTGTTGTTATTTGCATTTGCACTTGAGTTGAATCCAGTCTTGGCTTGGGTTTGACCTTGTACTCACTTGTCCCTGCTATTTTAACAAGCAAGTGTATATTGGTGTGCCCGGCCTTGTGGCATGTACAGTGATATGCTGTGCATGTCACAAGTTGTTTGTGTAAGATGAATTAAAAAAAATGATGACGAACAACCAAAATAACCGAGGCAGACAATATTTTCAAAACACACTTTATAGTGCACTACAAAATATTTCCTTTTCAATTTTACTGCGTCAGTGTTTATTTTGCAGATAGTTCAGATGCTGGATACAGGCTGGAAAAAAATTGAAGATCAAATACAAGTGATGAGTGAAAATGTAGTGAGGTGAAACTTGTATATAAATTGTAAAGTGAAAATTGTGTTGTAATTGACGTTGTATTGTAATTGAAAATATATAAATGTGGTGAGAGCTCAAATTTGTACTTTTTGAATTTGTAATAAAATATTTGTATGAATAAAATATTTGTTTAAATAAGAATTTCAAGTTATTTATTTTATTCAACAAATACTTATTTAATTATGTGGAAAAATAAAATAGTACAATAACAAATACATTAAACGAATATATATATATATATGTTTATTATCATCAAACAAAAATCATACACTAGTATATTCTACAATCTCTCCCTTTTGATGATAACAAACATATATTAAGATTTTGACTCTATTAAATGTATTTGGTATTGATGAATTCTATTAGCTCCCCCTATTTGAATACTCCCCCTATTCATTTAAATATGAATTCCGATTAATTTATTTTATTCAACAAATATTTATTTAATTATGTGGAAAAATAAAATAGTACAATAACAAATACATTTAAATGAATATATATGTTTATTGTCATCAAACAAAAATCGTACACTAGTAAACTAGCATATTCTACAATCTCCCCCTTTTGATGATAACAAACATATATTAAGATTTTGACTTTATTAAATGTATTTGGTCCTGCTGAATTCTATTAGCTCCCCCTATTTGAATGCTCCCCCTACAACAAAGCTCCTCCTTCACATATGCATGAAAAGAAGTTAAAAAATATGCAAATAAACACAATAACCAATGCAATGAACCTAGAGAGAATTTGCAGATAAAAAAATTTGAACTTATTTGCCAAAATCTTAACTTCTCTCCCCCTTTTGTTATTAGCAAAAAAGTAATAGTGTTAGATAAGAGTGATAAAGTGATAAACATTAATACAACATTAATACCTAATCGAGTGTAAATAGGAATTTTTTTAAAAAAAAAATCAAACAAAAATCATAAATACTCTGTTAGGCGCATATTCCACTTTAGAGAGATAGGGGTGATGTCGGAATAGAAAACCATATAGTCGTGTCCTTTTGTGGTATATTTATGATAGGAAATTTTTTAAATACTTACTAACCATGCATAACCATTAGGACTTTTAAATGAGATTAGTAGTATTCCTTAATTTTATTAAAAAATGAATTCCAAGCATCTTCTAACCATGCATAACCGTGAGGACTTTTAAATGGGTTAGAATCAACTCGCCTATTTCAACCAATTTTGATATGTGTTCCATACATGCATAATCGTGAGGAATTTTAAATGAGCATGAAAGTACATAATCAAAAATTCCAAGTAGTTCACCCATGCATAACCGTGAGGACTTTTATATGAGAGTGAGTACTTTTGGATGATTTTATTGCTAATTAAAAAAATGAATAATTTCTTGTTTAAATACCACATTTTGACATACTATATTGGATTTTGATGAGTGATTGTTGTAGAAATATGATAAGAATAGAGATGGTCATTGAATTTTTACCAGCTAAAGTTATTAGAAATTTTGTTTAAATTCTTAAAGAAATTTTCTAAATACTATCTCAAGTCATAATGTATGATTAATATCAACACTCATCACTTTTTTCAGTCACTATTTATCTTTTCGATAATCAATAGGGAATCAGATTAGTTAACTTGGGAATTTAAGATCAAATCCAAAATAAATGTAAAATCACATTTCTAAAATGCCTAAACTGAGACGAAGTCGACAAAAACTATTTTCTGGAAGGGGTTTTGTAAAAATGTCTGCCAATTGAAAATCAGTTGGAATGAAGTTTATTCGGACATTTTCTTTGGAAATGTGATCTCTAATGTAATGATGTTTAACATCTATACGCTTGATGCGAGAATGAAGTACAAGATTATTTGTGAGGTCGATTGCACTTTTGCTATCACATATAAGTGGAACTCGTTTAAAATTTAGGCCATAGTCTTGCAACGTTTGTATCATCCATAAGATTTGAGCAGAGCAACTGCTTAGAGCAATATACTCTGCCTCAGTGTAATGCAATTTTGTTTTCGACTTGACCATGCATCTAACGAATGTCCCAACATAAAACACGTTCCACTAGTACTTTTTCTATCAACTAGACTACCAGCATAGTCTGCATCTGATCCCCTTTTAAGTCAAAGTTATCATTAGTTGGATACCATAGACCAAACCGTATGGTATGCAACAGATACCTTATAATCCTTTTTACAGCTTTTAAATGAGATTCTTTTGGATTTGATTGAAACCGTGCACATAAACAAACAAAGAACATAATGTCTGGTCTAGAAGTAGTAAGATAAAGATGTGATCCAATCATACCATGATATTACTTTTGATCAACTACCTTACCTTTTTCATCCTTGTTAAGTTTAATTGTTGTGCTCATGGGAGTTTCTGCAGGTTTAGTATCTTTCAATCCAAATTTGTTGACAAGCTCTCTAATATATTTTGTTTGAGAGATGAATGTACCTTTTTGCTTTGAATTTAAATCTCTCCGATTCCAGATTTCTTTGGACTTCTTCCGCGGTTGTAGATTCTTTTGGATTTTCACTTTCATCTTTTTCGTTCTCCTCTTGGACATTGCTTTTGATTGTTTCTTTGGTTTGATCATTAATGCCTTCATCAAATTTTACATTGATTGACTCCATGATTGTTCTTGTCTATTTGTTGTATACTCTTTGCTTCTGGCTTTAGGAAAATTTTACATTTATCTTTGTTGCCCATTGTGACTCTACCACCTTTGTACTTCTCTAGGCTAAGGAAATTTGATTTGTTGCCCGTCATGTGCCTGGAATAGCTATAATCCAGGTACCACTCTTGTTGTTCCTTAGCCTGCCAATACACCTACATAAGAAAAGAGTTTTGTGACCTATTTGTTTTCATAGGTCCATGATTGTTAGTGACAAAATTTTTGGAAAAACAAGTTTGCGTAGAACCAAGACAGTCTATGTTAGTTCCTTTTGGCACCCAGATTTGTTTGATTTTAAGGGATTTTACATTCGTACCTTTAGGAACCTAAATTGGTATGGTTTTTGTGTGTTTGGGTCTATACCAGCAATCGTTGTGATTGTATCCAATTTTTCCACAAATCGTGCACTTGGAGTTGACATGATTAGTTTCACTTCTACCCTTTTCTGATTGAGTATACCCATGTCCTTGTCTAATAGTATTAACAGTTTGTTTCCCTAATAGCATATTTAGTGATCTTTCTCCTTTGAAGAATTTTCCTAAAGTTGTAGACAATTGTTGGACTTGTGACTTGAGAGATTCATTTTGATTCAATAACAAAGTGCACTTTTTAATAGACTTTTCTCTCCTAGTATTTTCACTTTCTTTCAGAATTAGGATTTCATTTTCAAGTGATTTAGTTTTAGTTTCTGATTTTTTTATTTCCTCTTCTAATGGTGGACACTTATCAAACTTAGGGCTCTTATTTATATGGTTTTGAACCATTTGATCAAGCTGCTTATTTAGTTATATCAAACTATCCCTTTGTGATTCAATTTTAGTGTACTTCTCCCTAAGTCTTTCAAAACAGCAATTTACTTCCTGAAAATATATAAGTAATTGCGAGTAAGTTTTGATACCTCGCTTGGCTCGTCATCATCGTTGTCACCTGTTTCTCCTAAAAAGCATATATTTGCTTTTTCATTCTCACTGCTAGTGCTCTCATCATTATCTTCATCACTTTCATCCCAAGTTGCTGCAAAACTTCTCCTTTTCCGTTTCTTTCCTTTGTTGAATAGATTTTGAGGACAATTTTGCTTGATATGACCAGGTTTATTGCACTTGTGACAAATGACCTCCTACTTTTCTGAGTTGTCTAGAACTTTGATGATTCTGCTCTTCAGTTGTTGATTTTGGGCTGGATTTCTATATTTGTGGTTCCACCTTTTGAATCTCTTTATTATTAGTGCCAATTCAGCCGCTCCTTCATCATCACCATCATTTTCACTTTCCATCGTTCCTGTGAGAGCTATTGATTTCTTTCGCGTATCTCCTTCTTTATGTTCTTCCTTGAATTTGATTTCTACCTCATAGGTGGTGAGGTTTCTGATGAGTTCTTCAACTTTAACCTGTTTCAGATCCTTTGATTCTTGAATGGCAGTCACCTTTGCTTCAAAATTTCATGGAAGAATTTTGAGGATTATTCGGACTATTTCCAGATCTGTGTATGGACTTCCTAAGGATTTTGATTTGTATACAAGATTAGAAAGTCGTCCATACATTTCTTTGACACTTTCATCCTTTGCCGTTGTGAAGTTCTCGTACTCTCTACTAAGCATGGCAAGGCGAGATTCTTTAACCTGGGAGGTTCCTTCATGAGTCACTTCAAGCGTGTGCCAGATTTCCTGCGCAATTAAACATTGTGAGACACGATTAAATTCAATTTGATCTAATGAGTAGATAATAGAATTCATAGCCTTAGCATTAGCACTTTGCAGTTTATTTTCAAGATATGTCCATTGATCCATAGGTTTTTCAAATTCTTGATTATCTACCATTACTGTTGGTGTACTATATCCCGTTTCAACAATATTCCATGCATCTATGGTTTTTTTAAAAATTTCATTCTAGTTTTCCAATATGCATATTCACCATTGAACATGGGTGGTCTTGCTATGGACCGACTTTCAGCAAAAGCATTATTAAAAGAAGCCATTTTAAAAAAAATCAAAAAAAATTTAACAACAAAATGGTTTTCGCTACTAGCTCCAATACCACTTGTAGGATCTTTTTCACCCTAGAGGAGGGTGAATAGGGTGATACCAAAAATTAATGCGGAAATAAAAAACAGAAAGCAATGTAGAAAAGACCACACACAGTTTTACCCAGCTTAGGCAAAACTGCATACGTGTTGCCCCATAGGTTTCTACAGAAATTAAGTAATCAGACGCTTACAAAAACAAATAAACTTGCGATACCCGCTAACTTGATTAACCTAACTCTAAGCTCAAAACCTTGCCATAACTCAGCCACTGAGTTGCGAATTCTCAAACTACAAAACCATAGTTCGTAAACCAGTTATTCTTGAGTTTTTGACTTAAATAAAAAACAAAAGACAAACTAAAATAAAAACCCTAATTACATAATATACGGCCCAATTAAAAATAAACAATGCGGCCCTATTAAGAAAAGATAAACGACATTCCTTCTTTTATTTTTCGGCTGCTTGTCTCTTCTGTAATCTGAATTAGGTTTTTTGAATTTGAGGCGTCGCTTGGAAATTGATCGATTGAAGTATGCTTTCACTTTGGTTTGCTTCGTCGCTTGATTAGTAGTGCTTGATTGCCCATGGTCGCTTCTATGTCGAGTCCGAATAGATGTTGCTTTGAATTAGTACATGATTTGCCCTTTTTCGATTTTTAATTATGCTCGACTTTGGTTCGAGTTTTGGATTTGTTTTTAGTTTGTTCTAAATAAGCTTTTCAGAATTTTTTCTCGAACTCAAATGATGTTGCCGATGATGATTTGGGTTTAATTTATAGGGATCAAAACCCTATTATTTTGTTCGTATGTTTTGGTTTGTTTCGTGATGTTCTAGTTCTTGCGTTGATTTGTAATCGAATGGTTGTGTGATTTTTTGACTTGTTCATCTCTGACTATCGGTTGATATATTCGAATTTGCTTGAATCTGTTCCGTTCTTTACTACTAACGACTTGTTCAATTCGCTTTTAGCTTGCATTTGAATTTGAGATATCTTGACTTGATGAAGATTGACTTGTTACCCATGATTTGCTGTTCCATTTTCTTTGCTAGCAGTATTCGAATTTTTGAGCAATTCAATGATGTTGTTCATTTGGTCATTTCCTTTTGAAACCATTCCTTGACTGATTCATGATACGATATGTTTCTAACTTATTCATTGGTATAACCCATGGCTATTTTCTGTCCACCCGAATGCTTGCTGGTATGTTGCTGTATCCATTTATGCTTGAACATTTTTTGTACTTGGTTCCATATGTCACTGTGGTAGTTGTGTCTGGTGCACTTCAGTTTTCTATGGCATCAATTCTAGTTGTCACTATATATATATATATATATATATGTGTGTGTGTGTGTGTGTGTGTGCAAATGTGTACTTGTATTCTCTGGAGTCTTGTTTGCCATTGCTTTATTCTTTGTACATGTGCTTTGTTCTGGTCTGGTTGCAGCCCTTGTGTTCACCAGTGCTTATGCATTTGAAGTCTGGTTCGGTTTCAAGCTGTTTTGCTTTGCATTTTGATCTTGTTCCACTTGAAGTCTGGTGCACTTTGTACATTTGGTGGTCTGGTTCCATATGAACTTGTGTTCACTACTGCTTATGCCCATGTGTTATTGAATCTGGCATGTGGGTCTTGTTTCACTGGCTTGTTGAGTTGCCATTGGTGTTTGGTCTCATTGCTGATTTAGAGAACTGCCTTCTATTTTGTTTTCATGTGAAGTCTTGCTGCACTTGAAGTCTGGTCTGGTTCCATGTTGACCTGCTTGCTTTGTATTGCTATGTTATTACACTTCAGTGTACTGACCATTGCACTTGTTGTTGTTTTGAGCATTCATGTTAACTTTTGGTTGAGACTTCATGTGTACATTGTGTTGAGGCTGTTTTGTTGTTATTTGCATTTGCACTTGAGTTGAATCCGGTCTTGGCTTGGTTTGACCTTGTGCTCACCTGTCCCTGCTATTTTAAAAAGCAAATGTATATTGGTGTGCATGACCTTGTGGCATGTACATTGATACACTGTGCATGTCACAAGTTGTTCGTGTAAGATGAATTAAAAAAAATGATGACGAACAACCCAAATAACTGAGGCAAACAATATTTTCACACACACTTCATAGGGCACTGCAAATATTTCCTTTTCAATTATACTGGGTCAGTGTTTATTTTGCAGATAGTTCAGATGCTGGATATAGGCTGGAACAAAGTTGAAGATCAAATATGAGTGTTGAGTGAAAATGTAGTGAGTTGAAACTTGTATGTAAATTGTAAAGTGAAAATTGTGTTGTAATTGAAGTTGTATTGTAATTGAAAATGTATAAATGTAGTGAGAACTCAAATTTGTAATAAAATATTTGTTTGAATAAAAATTTGTTTAAATAAGAATTCCGAGTTATTTATTTTATTCAACAAATATTTATCTAATTATGTGGAAAAATAAAATAGTACAATAACAAGTACATTTAAAAGAATATATATATATATATATATGTATGTATGTGTGTGTGTGTGTTTATTATCATCAAACAAAAATTACACTAGTATATTCTACACCTTTTAGTCATGGTACTACTCTGATCAGTAGCGTCATGCAACTTTCAAAGTCATGCTTTTGCTTCTAGCCAAGTAAATAATTGCACCTCACATCAATTACTTAGTTTTGGCAAGTAAATAATTTCACCTCATGGCAATTACAAAGTCTAGCTAAGTAGATGATTTTGCCTCATGGAAACTACTTGGTTTTACCAAGTAAATAATTTCATCTCATGACGATTACTCAGTTTTGGCAAGTAAATGATTTTGCCTAAGGGCCACTACTTAGTTTCACTAAGTAAATGATTTCCCCTCATGGCCATAACTTGGTTTTTCCAAGAAAATTATTTCGTCTCATTGAAATTACTTAGTTTCGTAATTGGGTAGATTCCCAAAAAGATTAATAAGTTGGGTAGATTCCCAAAGAGATTAGAAAATTGGGTAGATTCCCAAAGAGATTAATAAGTTGGGTAGATTCCCAAAAGAGTAGTAAGTTGGGTAGGTTCCCAAAGTGATTAGAAATTTGGGTAGATTCCCAAAAAGATTAATAGGTTTGGTAGATTCCCTAAGAGATTAGTAAGTTGGGTAGAGTCCTAAAAAGATTAGAAAATTAGGTAGATTCCTAATATAGTTAGCCATGGTCCAGAAAAACCATGCATTGGGTAGATCCCCAATAATAGTGAGCCAGGGCGATCATGTCGTGCAAAGAGTGAGTCATAGGAAGTCAACCATGCCAAATGCATCGAGTGAGCCACAACCAAAGTGTTGTGCAAAAGAATGAGCCACAGCCGAATTGTGTCATGCAAAGAGTGATCGATGGTCAAAAGTACCATGCATGGGGTTGTATAGTGAGTCACATCAGCCATGTGTAAAATATAGGAAGTATACCGCCATTAGTAGTTGTCTAAAAGTCGATACCCATGTGAGAGCAAGTCTAGATGACTGGAGCATAGTATCGGTATTTTTACCTCTAGGTACTCATTTCAAATTATTTTCCGAAATCCTCTAGATGTGGTTAGATTTCAAGTTATTTTCTGAAATCCTTTAGATGAGGTTGGATTTCAAGTTATTTTCTGAAATCCTCTACATGAGGTTAGAATTCAATTCATTTTTAGAATTCCACTAGATGAGGTTAAATTTCAAGTCGTTTTAAGTTATTTTCCAAAATCCTCTAGATAAGGTTAGATTTTAACTCGTTTTCCGAAATCCTCTAGATGAGGTTTGTAACGACCCGTATTTTTACGGATCGAAACATCATAAAAACAGTTGTTATTAGACTGTTGGTATTGTTGAGTCATCCAGAGTTTAGGTCGACTAGAGCTTAAGTCGTTTGGAAGTTAGGTCGTGTGGTAGCTTAGGTCGTGGGGTAGGTTAGGTCGAGTGAACGACCTAAGGGATTGGAGCAACCTACAGAATTTGACGACTTAAGTGGAGTTGGCGACCTAAGGAGTTTGGCCGTATTGGGATTTAGGTCGTGAAGAAGGATAGGTCGTGGACGACCTAAGAAATAGGCGACTTAAGGAAGAACGGCGACTTGAGAGTTAGCGGCATAGGAAACTGGGTGAGTTAGCGACTTAAGAAATGGACGACCTAAGGAGTTGGCGACATAAGGGATAGGTCGGTTGAGCGACTTAAGGAGTTGTTGTAGTTAGGTCGTGAGCGACCTAAGTGGTGCTGTGTTTAGTTAGGTCGTGAGCGACCTAAGTTTAGCAGTTACGAGTAGTTAGGTCGTTTGGTGTTAAGTCGCATATGTGTTAAATCGTTGAGTCGCTATAGTATGATTAGTTAGGTCGTAGAGGACCTATGATAGTACTGGGTATAGTTAGGTCGTGAGGTGTTAAGTCGTAACTCAGCTAAGTCGCGAAGATCGTTAGGTCGTATTCCAGTTAGGTCGCGACTTATGTTAGGTCGCGTGGATGCTTAAGGGGTTAGGTCATGTAGCGTTAAGTCGCTAGGTCGTGCGCGCGTGTGTGTGGTTAAGTCGCGTGAAGGCTTAAGGGGTTAGGTCGCTGAGTGTTAGGTCATGAGCGACCTAGGAGCGAGCTAAAGTTAGGTCGTGACTTCTGTTAAGACGAGTGTGCGCTAAGTCACTAAGTCGCGCCTAAATGTTAGATCGCGTGTGTGTGTTAGGTCGCGACCCTTGTTAGGTCGCTAAGCCGCATTTGTGTGTTAGGTCGTTGGGTCTGTAGGTCGCGCAGAGCTGTTAGGTCGTTAGGTGTTAGGTCGGAGGATTTGTTAGGTCGTGGACGACCTAAGGGGGTGGACGACCTAAGGGAATTTCTGCCTATAAATACACGGGTTCTTCTTCATTTTTGGGATCCGGATTTTGAAGCAACGAAGTGCTGCTATTTTGAGAGCTCGAGTTCTACACTTCTTCACTTCTTTTCTCCACTCTAATCTTCTGATTCCTTCCATCCAAATCGAAGATCAAATCGAAGATCCAAGAGCTTAGATTGAAGATCTTCATCCATCGAAGAGAGATTTCATCGTTTGAAGTGGAGTTTTTATAGATCGAGTTAGATTCTTCGATGTCCAGATCTGAAGTGTGTTGCTTTTGAGGTGTTTAGGTGATTTGGTGAGTGGTGGTTATCTCTCACACGGATCCAAAGGAGTATATCGGATTGATGGCTTGATTTGGTGTTAAAATAGTGATTTCCATACATTTTCATAAACTTAAGTATAGATCTATTATTCATGATGATTTGGCATTCATTTTACTACATGTTAACCTATGCAAGTTCATTCATCAAGTTGTAGAGATATTTGCTCATAATTCATGCTTGTTAGATTTGGACTCTTTATTTACAAAATTGCCATTATTGTTATAATTGTTAATTAGATCATATTTGAATGCTTGATTACTTGGATTAATGGTTGACTTGATTGATTACTATGTATTAGTTGATTGATGATTTGATTTAGACAAGATGGTCGAAGATGATTCAAAAGCTATGGGAAAGGCTCTTGAATTGGAAAAGCTGCTCGTGGCATATGTGGCGGATGATGAAGCTCGTATGGATAGATTTGATGATGATGATATTGAGATGAGGCTTTGCTATGATGAGATGAAGCGAGGCATGATATGAGATAGCCTTTGTTTAATCCAGACGGGATCACTCCAAGCATGTTGATAACTCGGTGAAATGGTTCGAGTTGAGGATAATGGTTTGCTCGAGAGGCGCTTGGGCTAGTATGGAAATAGTCGTCGAGGAGGATGACTAGAAGGCTGAGATTTCATCGTTGTTGAAGGTTCTAGCAGGCTCAAAGCAAGAGTACGCTGGGCAGATTCGATAGTCCCTAAAGACTATGATTGTAGTCGAGTACTCTGGGCAGATTCGATAGTCCTAGGCACGGGCTACGACAACGTGCGGAGTTCTGTCTAGAACCGGGGTTGCCATTAACCCTTGACGGACGGCTGAAAGAATGTGCTAGTCATTCAATTAACGGTGGTATCGAAGAAATGATAACAGTGATAGCCAGAGTCATGGATGTTTGGTTGTATCGTCATTCGGTTTCAAGAGCGATGTTTTCGGGGTGCTTATCTGATCTTGGTTTAGGCCTTGGGGGTTTGTACTTGGAAAACACCGACCTTGACTCGAGTGATAATTGCTTTACTTTAAATGTCTGCTTTGCTATGTTTATTTCTGCTTAGTGTGTCTGGGGGCTATCACTGTAGAAAGAGGTGGAGTGGGAGGGTTGGATTCCTATTCCTTTTTCCTTTATGCTCTTTTGGTATGTTGTTAGTTAATTTACCACTCACTAAGACTGTTGTCTGACTCAAGGCTTTATGTTTAACTCTTATTGCCTTGGGCTGTTCATCCGCTTTGGGATGGGCAGACTAGGTAGTAAGTGACAAGTGCTGTTCTTAGTTTCCGACGATGCTGATGACGAAGACGAGCTGGAGGCTTGCATATTATTTTCTTACTATATGTACTGGATGTTCCGCTACTTGTATATTCTCCGAGTGATATGTAGTGAGGCTTGATGTATTGACTATTCAGATGTTGTACCAAACTATTATGAAGTTTAATAGAGATTCTGTTATGTAAAGCTTCACTATATATACTTTCTATTGTATTTTATCCATGCGCTGTGAGTTATACGATAGATTCTGCTGTTTTAACTTAACCTTGGCAATCGTCCATGTCTACCTGGCACACTTTACAACGCACTATTTCTATGTTCAGTGCAGGGGTCATGGGCGGTCATCACATTTGGTATCAGAGCTTTGGTTAATCGATTTTACCCAACGCTCGCTGACGTAACTACGTATGAGAGACGTAATTGTATTTTGATGGATGATTACTATATAATATAGTAGCTTAGAAGTGTGTGAGTCCTTTATGCAGTTGTTCTCAAGGTGCATTAATCATTTCTTTTATAGATATTAGGAATGAGTCGAAGAAGGAGACCAGCTGCTAGGGAAGGCCGTGCTACTGAGGGGGCTGCTGATTATGTTGCTATGTTCGAAGCTATGATGACTTCGATCATGAGAAGGATGCCAGCTCTAGGGCCATCAGTAGATGTTGGAGTTCAAGTTCAAACTCCAAAATCGGTGGATTTTGCTAAGCTGTGTAAAGACTATACTGCTCTTGGAGGAAAGGTTTTCTTGGGAACAGAGTCAACCATTGAAGTTCAGAGATGGATAGATGCTTGTAGGAGGATCTTTGGTGACTTGGGAATCGAGGATGCAACCAAAAGGAAGCTAGCATCAAGACAGCTTCAAGGGAGAGCTTCTGACTGGTGGAACTCTATCACCATTGATACTCCGGAGGAAGAAATTACTTGGGAGCAATTCCAAGCCAGATTTGAAGCTAAGTTCATTTCTACGGCTCAGAAGTCTTTTCTGTTCAAGAAGTTTGTGGAGCTCAAGCAGGGTGGGAGACCAGTTCTTGAGTATGTTTCTGAGTTTGAAGCTTTGTCCAAGTATGCCATGTCGTATATTGAATCTTCGTACCAGAAGAATGAGAAGTTTGTGACAGGCTTGGACAGTTATCTTGGGAGGCAGTTGGTGGATCATTTGGATGATCCATTTGAGAAGCTTGTGGAGAAAGCTCTCAGGCATGAGAATCTGTTTCCTAAGGAAGGATCTGTTGTTGCTGTGACCAAGGAAGAGTCTAAACCACAGCAGGGTGGAAACAAGAAGAGGAAGCAGCAGCAGCAGAAGGGTAAGGATGGCCAGAAGAAGCCGAAGGGCGAAGTAACCTGCTACAATTGTCAGCAGAAGGGTCATTTCTCTAGAGATTGCAAGAATCTGAAGGTGCCAGTTAAGTGCCACAACTGTGACAAGCCGGGGCATATCAGGAAGAATTGTCCGGAACCGCGGAAGGACAAGCAGATTGTGCAAGCTTATGCTTTGGGGGCTGTTCCATCATCTTCGAAAGCTTCTACCGTTGAAGAGAAAGGAAAGAGTGTGGTGGTTCAAGGTACTCTTTCCATATGTGGTGTTCCAGTTAGAGTGTTATTTGATACTGGGGTGTTGCATTCTTTTGATTGTAATGAACTTGTAGGCCGGTTGGGTTTAGAACCGGATATTGTTGATATGCCATTGGTTGTGACTAATCCAGTTGGGGGTTCATCTTGTTTGTGTATGCTATGCCGTGGTCTGATTGTATCGAGTCATGATTGCTCTTTTGTTTGTGATTGTTTTGTTCTGAACTTTGCGGGGATCAGAATTATTTTGGGTATGGACTGGCTTAGGAAGTATGCGGCAAAGGTTGATTGTGAAAGGTTGGAGGTGACAGTCGAGAATGTGGAAGGGCGAAAGGTTGTGATACGATGTAAGCATGAGGAAGGCGTCTTCATGAGCTTCATGTATTCGCTGGTTGTTCCACGGGATGGACTGTCATCGGTGCCAATCGCTAATGGATTTGAGGATGTCTTTGATGAGGTCAAAGGGTTACCGCCGCATAGGGAGATCGAGTTTCGTATCGATTTAGTTGAAGGAGCCAGACCTGTTGTGATGCCTCTTAGGCGGATGGCACCTAGGGAACAGCAAGAGTTGAGGGTGCAAGTTGATGATCTTTTATAGAAGGGATGCATTCGGCGTAGTGTGTCCGAATGGGGTGCACCAGTTGTGTTTGTAACCAAAGCGGATGGATCGTTGAGGTTGTGTGTGGATTATCGTGAGCTGAATAAAGTGACTAAGAAGAAAAAGTATCCATTGCCGAGAATAGATGACTTGTTTGATCAGCTTCACGAAGCTAAGGTGTTTTCTCAGATGGATTTGGCAACGAGATTTCACCAGTTAAGAGTGGCTAAGGATAGTGTGCCGAAGACTGCTTTTAGGACACCGTCCGGTTTCTTTGAGTGGCCGGTAATGTCGTTTGGATTGACCAATGCACCAGCATATTTTGTGGATCTTATGAATAGAGTGTTCAGAGATCAGTTCAACAAGTTCGTACTAGTGTTCGTGGATGATATTTTGATTTATTCCAGAACTAAAGAAGAGCACAAGACGCACTTGCGTATTGTTTTGGAAATCTTATGGAAACATCAGCTGAAGGCTAAGTTTTCGAAGTGTCACTTCTGGAAGAATGAAGTGAGGTTCTTAGGCCATATTATCTCTGGAAGCGGAATAGCGGTTGATCCCGCCAAGGTGGCAGCAATCCAGGATTGGGTTAGACCTAAGAATGCAACTGATGTGAGAAGTTTTCTTGGATTAGCAGGATATTATCGTCGATTTATCAAAGACTTTTCCAAGGTGGCTGCACCATTAACAGGATTGACAAAGAAGAACCAAGTGTTCAGATGGGATGCTAAGTGTGAGCAAGCTTTCTGAATCCTGAAAGAGCGACTGACAAGTGCTCCTGTTTTGACTATTCCAAGTGGAAATGATGAGATGGTGGTATACACCGATGCATGTGATACCGGACTTGGAGCAGTGCTGATGTAGAAGGGTAAAGTTGTTGCGTATGCAAGTCGACAACTGAAGCCGCATGAAAGGAATTATCCGACTCATGATTTGGAGTTAGCGGCGATTGTTTTTGCTCTGAAGATATGGAGACATTATGTATTGGGAGTTCGATTCGAGTTGTTTACAGATCATAAGTCGTTGAAGTATCTTTTCTCCCAAAAGGATTTGAATCTTAGGCAGCAACGATGGCTAGAGTTTTTAGCATCATATGATTTTGGTATAGCCTATACTCCGGGAAAGGGTAACGCAGTGGCAGATGCGTTGAGTCGAAGACATGCAGGATTGGGAGCCATGTTTTCAGAATGGAAGAATCTCGAGTATTTGGCTGGATTTGACTTCAGGCCCAGATGTGAATTGGAACCTGAGATGTTGGCAAACTTATCTATAAGACCTACTCTTGTGGAAAGGATTGGCGAGAGCCAAAAGCGAGACGATAAGCTTGTCAAGATTATCCGTGATTTGGAATCTGGATTGGACCCAGAAAAGGATAAAGGATTCGAGGTCGATCGAGAGGGTTGGCTTCGGAAGCAAGGACGACTAGTTGTTCCCGATATAGATGAATTGAGAAATGAAGTTCTGAGGGAAAGTCATCACTCGAAGTTGACAATTCATCCAGGTGGAAATAAGATGTATCGGGATATGAAGAGAACCTATTACTGGGAAGGAATGAAGAAGGATGTTGGAAATTTTATTTCCAAGTGCATGAACTGCCAGTTGGTAAAAGCCGAACAGAAGAAGCCAAGTGGATTGCTTCAGCCATTAGAAGTTCCTACATGGAAGTGGGAGAAAGTATCGATGGATTTTATTGATGGACTACCTAGAACAAGAACGGGAAATGAAGGGATTTGGGTCATCGTAGATCGTCTGACTAAGAGTGCAAGATTCATTCCTGTTCGATCAACTAGGACTGCATCAAAGTTGGCTAAGCTGTATGTTAAGTGGATAGTTCGATTCCATGGTATTCCGAAGAGTGTAGTGAGCGATCGAGACCCATTGTTCACTAGTGGATTTTGGAAGAGCTTCCAAGAAGTTTTGGGAACCGAGTTGTGTTTGAGTACAGCTTATCATCCCCAAACAGATGGTCAGACCGAGAGAGTCAATCGAGTTTTGGAAGATCTCCTTAGAGCTTATGTTTTGGATTTCGGAGGATCATGGGAAGATCATCTTCATTTGGTGGAATTTTCGTATAATAATAGTTACCAGTCAAGCATTGGTATAGCACCGTATGAGGCATTGTATGGAAGACCGTGTAACTCTCCGACATGTTGGTTAGAAACAGGAGAAAAGCTAGTACTTGGGCCAGAAATGATTCGACAGACTTCGGATTGCATAGAGATCATTTGGCAACGAATGAAGGCAGTCCAAGACCGTCAGAAAAGTTATGCCGATAAGCGTCATAAGGATTTGGAATTCGGCATAGGTGATATGGTTTTTGTGAAGATTTCTCCACTGAAGAATGTTATTCGATTCGAGAAGAAAGGAAAATTGACTCCGAGATTTGTTGGACCATTCCCGATCATTGAGCGAATTGGAAAGCTCGCCTACTGATTGGAGTTACCAGAGAAGATGTTGGGTGTGCACAATGTTTTCCATGTATTGTATCTACGGAAGTATGTACTGTGAAGATTTAGAGGTTGATCCAGTCGATAAGAGACCTCGTAAGCCGCTTCGTGTTGTGGAAACCGACACGAAACAGCTTAGGAAGAAGGTAGTTAGGTTGCTCAAGATACAATGGAGTGAAGATGATAACGACTGTACATGGGAGGTGGAAGAGAGGATGAAGGCAACTCATCCCGAACTCTTCAAGGTATGGCCATAAGGTGTCGTGTCATCTCACGATATTGTAACTTGTTCTAGTTTTAGAATTCTGCATGCTAGGCTAGAATTGGATGCATGGTCTGTTGATTGCTATAGATGGTAGGCATGCAGAATAGTCTTTGATTTCTCTTGTTTGTTTGGAATTTCGGGGGCGAAATTCCTAAGGGGGAGAGAATGTAACGACCCGTATTTTTATGGATCGAAACATCGTAAAAACAGTTGTTATTAGACTGTTGGTATTGTTGAGTCATCCAGAGTTTAGGTCGATTAGAGCTTAAGTTGTTTGGAAGTTAGGTCGTGTGGTAGCTTAGGTCGTGGGGTAGGTTAGGTCGAGTGAACGACCTAAGGGATTGGAGCAACCTACAGAATTTGACGACTTAAGGGGAGTTGGCGACCTAAGGAGTTTGGCCGTATTGGGATTTAGGTCGTGAAGAAGGATAGGTCGTGGACGACCTAAGAAATAGGCGACTTAAGGAAGAACGGCGACTTAAGAGTTAGCGGCATTGGAAACTGGGTGAGTTAGCGACTTAAGAAATGGATGACCTAAGGAGTTGGCGACTTAAGGGATAGGTCGGTTGAGCGACTTAAGGAGTTGTTATAGTTAGGTCGCGAGCGACCTAAGTGGTGCTGTGTTTATTTAGGTCGTGAGCGACCTAAGTTTAGCAGTTACGAGTAGTTAGGTCGTTTGGTGTTAAGTCGCATATGTGTTAAGTCGTTGAGTCGTTATAGTATGATTAGTTAGGTCGTAGACGACCTATGATAGTACTGGGTATAGTTAGGTCATGAGGTGTTAAGTCGTAACTCAGCTAAGTCGCGAAGATCGTTAGGTCGTATTCCAGTTAGGTCGCGACTTATGTTAGGTCGCATGGATGCTTAAGGGGTTAGGTCGTGTAGCGTTAAGTCGCTAGGTCGTGCGCATGTGTGTGTGGTTAAGTCGCGTGAAGGCTTAAGGGGTTAGGTCGCTGAGTGTTAGGTCGTGAGCGACCTAGGAGCGAGCTAAAGTTAGGTCGTGACTTCTGTTAAGACGAGTGTGCGCTAAGTCACTAAGTCACGCCTAAATGTTAGATCGCGTGTGTGTGTTAGGTCGCGACCCTTGTTAGGTCGCTAAGCCGCATTTGTGTGTTAGGTCGTTGGGTCTGTAGGTCGCGCAGAGCTGTTAGGTCGTTAGGTGTTAGGTCGGAGGATTTGTTAGGTCGTGGACGACCTAAGGGGGCGGACGACCTAAGGGAATTTCTGCCTATAAATACACGGGTTCTTCTTCATTTTTGGGATCCGGATTTTGAAGCGACGAAGTGCTGCTATTTTGAGAGCTCGAGTTCTACACTTCTTCACTTCTTTTCTCCACTCTAATCTTCTGATTCCTTCCATCCAAATCGAAGATCAAATCGAAGATCCAAGAGCTTAGATTGAAGATCTTCATCCATCGAAGAGAGATTTCATCGTTTGAAGCGGAGTTTTTATATATCGAGTTAGATTCTTCGCTGTCCAGATCTGAAGTGTGTTGCTTTTGAGGTGTTTAGGTGATTTGGTGAGTGGTGGTTATCTATCACACAGATCCAAAGGAGTATATCGGATTGATGGCTTGATTTGGTGTTAAAATAGTGATTTCCATACATTTTCATAAACTTAAGTATAGATCTATTGTTCATGATGATTTGGCATTCATTTTACTACATGTTAACTTATGCAAGTTCATTCATCAAGTTGTAGAGATATTTGCTCATAATTCATGCTTGTTAGATTTGGACTCTTTATTTACAGAATTGCCATTATTGTTATAATTGTTAATTAGATCATATTTGAATGCTTGATTACTTGGATTAATGGTTGACTTGATTGATTACTATGTATTAGTTGATTGATGATTTGATTTAGACAAGATGGTCGAAGATGATTCAAAAGCTAAGGGAAAGGCTTTTGAATTGGAAAAGCTGCTCGTGGCATATGTGGCGGATGATGAAGCACGTATGGATAGATTTGATGATGATGATGTTGAGATGAGGCTTTGCTATGATGAGATGAAGCGAGGCATGATATGAGATAGCCTTGGTTTAATCCAGACGGGATCACTCCAAGCATGTTGATAACTCGGTGAAATGGTTCGAGTTGAGGATAATGGTTTGCTCGAGAGGCGCTTGGGCTAGTATGGAAATAGTCGTCGAGGAGGATGACTAGAAGGCTGAGATTTCATCGTTGTTGAAGGTTCTAGCAGGCTCAAAGCAAGAGTACGCTGGGCAGATTCGATAGTCCCTAAAGACTATGATTGTAGTCGAGTACTCTGGGCAGATTCGATCGTCCTAGGCACGGGCTGCAACGACGTGCGGAGTTCTGTCTAGAACCGGGGTTGCCATTAACCCTTGACGGACGGCTGAAAGAATGTGCCAGTCATTCAATTAACGGTGGTATCAAAGCAATGATAACAGTGATAGCCAGAGTCATGGATGTTTGGTTGTATCGTCATTCGGTCTCAAGAGCGATGTTTTCGGGGTGCTTATCTGATCTTGGTTTAGGCCTTGGGGGTTTGTACTTAGAAAACACCGACCTTGACTCGAGTGATAATTGCTTTACTTTAAATGTCTGCTTTGCTATGTTTATTTCTGCTTAGTGTGTCTGGGGGCTATCACTGTAGAAAGAGGTGGAGTGGGAGGGTTGGATTCCTATTCCTTTTTCCTTTATGCTCTTTTGGTATGTTGTTAGTTAATTTACCGCTCACTAAGACTGTTGTCTGACTCAAGGCTTTATGTTTAACTCTTATTGCCTTGGGCTGTTCATCCGCTTTGGGATGGGCAGACTAGGTAGCAGGTGACAGGTGCTGTTCTTAGTTTCCGACGATGCTGATGAAGAAGACGAGCTGGAGGCTTGCATATTATTTTCTTACTATATGTATTGGATGTTCCGCTGCTTGTATATTCTCTGAGTGATATGTAGTGAGGCTTGATGTATTAACTATTCAGATGTTGTACCAAACTATTATGAAGTTTAATAGAGATTCTGTTCTGTAAAGCTTCACTATATATACTTTCTATTGTATTTTATCCATGCGCTATGAGTTATACGATAGATTCTGCTGTTTTAACTTAACCTTGGCAATCGTCCATGGCTGCCTGGCACACTTTACAGCGCACTATTTCTATGTTCAGTGCAGGGGTCATGGGCGGTCGTCACAAGGTTAGATTTCAAGTTTATTTTCGAAATCCTCTATATGAGGTTAGATTTCAAGTCATTTTCCAAAATCCCCTATATGAGGTTAGATTTCAAGTTGTTTTCTAAAATCCTCTAGATGAGGTTGAACTTTAAAATTATTTTAAAAATCCTTTAGATGGGGTTGGATTTTAAAATGTTTTCAAAACAAGATCAGATATTTATAAGTTGTCTTAGTAAAGTAATATTATAGAGAATTCTTAGGATAACTACCTTGCACAAAGCCTCAGGTCAGCTTTATGATGGGAACGGAACTCACAAGCCAAGTACTAAGCATGATATGACACCCTTCTTTCCAAAGTCTACCTCATACCCACCATATGAGGTGAACTTTAGGGGAATGTGTTACATCATAATTTATACCTAGTACAAATTATGAATATTCGAAAGGAAAGCTCCTTGGCTTGAAATTCTGAGATCCATTATTTATTTTCCACCGAGAGCTTAAGCACCAGGATCAATATTCGAGAACCCGAGATCTGGAAGCAAGAGCAAAGACGTCGATTAAGATCAAGACCATTGTCCAATTAAGACAACAAGCTCAGCCGAGAGTGACAACTAACGAGACCAAAGACATTTTGATAAATATCAACAATCAACGGTTCAGATTGCCCTGGACCGAGTTCAATGGTCAAGATAAACGAAAGGAATCAACGGAACTATATATAAAAGCAACACGTCACTAATTCGCATCAAAGTACTCCCAACAAGATGATGACAAGTGTTTGAATCCAAGCCGCCTATGGAAAGCCAGGTCATCAATCCACATGAATGCACATGCACTAATGGGAGAGCTTTAAATTTACTATAAATAAAGGACCCTGTGCTACTAAAAAGAGGATGACTAGAGATTTTCTTGCATTCTACAATCATTCCATATTCCTTACTCTATTTAGAAAGCTTTAATCAAAAGATTATTAGTGGCGGACTTTGTAATAGAAGTAGTTATACATCAAATTGAGGAATAAAAGCTCACGGTAGAACCTTCAAAGTGGACTTAGGGATCTCGGTCCGAACCACTATAAATTCCTTGTCTCTTTACCTTTCGGCACTTATTATCTGCATAGTTTTGGTGTTCATTCAATTTATCTGCATTATTTTGGAATAAGATTCTGATAGCTTTGGAGTGTTATTTAAATGAAAATCTATCTAACAGTGCCCATGGTTGCCGATCTGAAAGTAGTGATCGGAAATACAAGTAGCCTCGTTAACTACAATGGCCCCATAGCTAAGCCTAGCAAAACTTAGAGGAATCCCCCCTGGGTGGAAAACTGGATAGTTTCCATCATGGCGTGTTAGGTCCGGATACACCATGTAGGCTAGCTTATGACTTAAACTACTCTTAAGCTAAGTTACAGGCTGAATGGCCTATGTTCACTCTATTCTTTTGGCTTAAAGCCTAAGGCAACAAGTTTGAGCCTAAAGCCATGACCTAAGGCACTAATACGTTTGTTGAGTTCATAAGTCACCCGAAAGATAGCCAACAATGATTGATCGCTAATGATAAGGCAGCAATGGTTGATCGACATGCAAAAGATTGTCTGGAAAGAAAAGCTTTTAACCAAGTAACAATGTGGAAACACGACGAAAACAAAACTTTAAAGGCAGTGGACCAAAACAAAACTCGAGAGCTCAAAAATTGCATTTTCAGTGGCCAAAGCGAACATGTTCAACCAAAAATTAATACGAATCAAACAAAAGAGTAGTCATACTGCTATTATTGAACCAAAGTACTATGGTCAACCGTAATCATGGCCAACTGTAGTCAACTCAAAGTTAAAATCTCTGGGCAGAGCAGTGCGGTTAATAAAAAATGATATTATTGAATCAGAAATTTTGTAATTGGACTAACCAAGTTGAATGTGGACAATATTGGAATTTTGGCCAAAACCAAGTTCCATAAGTCCTAAAGTTATACAGTTTGATGAAGAGAAATGGTATAAATAATCATTACTACCGGGTACCACTTAAAATAGTATAATTGGATTTTCAATGACCAATTCAACCAAACTGTCATCTACAAGCTAAGATGATGTGTGAACATTAATATTCAATTTTTTTCAATATTAGTTGCTAATTAATTTACACCTTTGAGCCGCACAGCCATAATAATGAATTCTCCCAAAACCATGCAATTTAATTAATTTATAATATGTTGTAAATTAATTAAATTAACTAACATTTGAGAAGTATTAAATGTTATTTAATTTAATTTATATTTCATAGTTGTTTATAGTTGTTTGGATGCATTTATAAAAATTAAAATTGCATACATCAATATACAATATTAGTGTAATTTTAAATGGTTTAAATAAAAGATAATTGCATGAAGGGATTTATGAATTTTTTTTATAATTTGATGACAAGTAATTTCAGCCACATTATGCCAAGGGGGAGGAGCAGAGAGAGAGATAGAAAATAAAGGTAATTGATTATTGAAATTTTAAAAAAGAATGGGAGATGTTTCATTCTTTCAATCAAAACAAATCCATTAATTCATTTTCTATACACATTCATATTTCACTCACCTTTTCTCTTCTCTCCTCCTTACCTTCCATGGCCAAGAAAACAACACCACAAATGTTTTTTATTTTTCTTACAAGTAAAATAATTGCCAGCTAGCACACCTAGCCTGCTCGATTTTAGTCAATCCACATGACAACAGCATATAAGCACTCTAAAGACACAAGCACCCGATCTACTCAACCGATCGGCATGGTTCAAGGCGACCCTAACAGCTAACTCATTTGACTAGACCTTGCCCGAAAATGACTAGCCCTTAGCCTGGCTCAATCTTAGCCCACCTATGACCGGTCCTGTGTAGCCCGTTTCTCACAACATGAATGGCTTATCTCATACTTTTTAGCGTTATCTTTACTCTACAGGCTTCTGCTACTAGCCATCGACCATTATTGTGCAAACGATGCTTCTTTTCATGCCTTCTTTCCTGGAAAAGTTTACTATTCGACACCATTCATCTGACAAAAGTGCAACTGTGCATACCAACCACTTTTCCACTATGGCATATCCGAGAAAAACGCACCCACTCCTATGCCATGCTACCCTACTCTACACAAAGCATGCCTCTAGTATGGAATGCCAACTGGCGTGCATCTTAGACCCATGATCATACCACCTTTCCAGCTATCCTCCATCGACCTCAAAGATCGGATCATTGGCCCGGAGTAATTCATGCCCTTTAGATGTGCAATCTCAACCATTTAAAGCCCAACCTCGGAAGCTATAAATTGCCCTTGATGTGCAACTTCATATGGGTTCAGAATATTATTTCCAGCATAGAAAAATACAAGGGTTCTTAAGCTTAGTAAAGTTGTAATCTTAAGTGCTCTTAATTTCTTATTATTCACTTGTAATTCCTTGTAATTTTAAGAGATTGATATAGTAAGAAATCTTCACACTGGACGTAGGCAAGCTTAACCAAACCAATATGCATCTTGTGTCACTTTACTTTAATTGCTTACTTACTCCTCCTTTTCCATTTTAAGCCTAGTGTTAGTAAGTAACCTTTGTTAATACAAACACATCTCCATAATTTCGAGGTTGGCTAAATATTTAGTCAACAATGAAGATTTCCAAAATTTTATCAACTACAAATCAGATGCAAACATTAAATAAAAATGAAACATAAGTTTTTCATCCATCTATTACAAGGATTGGGTGCGGGTCTTTGAGATCCGAGAAGAATTCTTCATTCGAAGTGTGAATTTTAGGCTACATCATAAGTTAATTACCCAATTTCGTTTTGATTATATGTTACATCATGGTTATAATAGTTTAGATCCCATATTTTATACATCTCATTTGACTATATGTTATACCTTGTTTATATAGTTTAGATTCGATACAATGAATTTAAATATGCCTTCATTGTCCAATATATTGTTTACTAATATTTTTAAGTTAATGTTCAATAATAAAAGGAAATTCATATTTAAAACAAACTCTAATTAGTTGAAATATTTTGTAACATATTACATATACAAATATAAGTGAACTACATATATTAGTTACTTGAAATCATTTTATGAAATTGAATGTTAGTTTCATTTATGTATGTTATTTTCAAAATATAAAATACATTTGGTTATAATTTACATATGTTTATATATATATATATATATTATTTCACTCAAAACTTATAAGTGGACTTATGTATAAAATTATAACTCTAATTTTGGATTCTTCCTAAATCAAAGCTAGTTTTCAAATGTTAATTTTAAATTTCAAAACATATAAATTCATAAGTTATATATATATGTGTATACGTATATATACGTATATATATGTATATATGTTTTGTGCATGTGTGTGTGTTATTTTGAATTTAAAATATAGTTTGTTATTATACACACACACACACATACACATATACAATAAATATATATGTGTGAGTATTGTTTCAATTCAAAAAATTTAAAGGACTTTTGCTTAAAATCGTAAATCTAATATTGAATCCTTCCTAAGTCAAAACAAAATTTCTGATGTTAAGTTTAAATTTGAAATCATATAAAAGTTATCACTAATTAATTTTAATATGTATAAAGGTTTAAGTGTTCAAATGTTGATTTAAAGTGGCATTGAATGAACGAGTAAAGGAAGGAGAAAAGTCCTCCATGCTACCTAAACTCATTAATTGTCATACTATACATATAAGTAAACTATTGTCAATTAGTTAAAAATATATTTTCTAACTAATTATGTATAAGTAACTATGTATCTATGTATGTTTTCAAAATAAAACTATAAACAATAAAGACATATATAAATGGTGAATGTGTCTGTTATGGTGTAAATTCAAGACCTATAAACGTACACGTTGAACATGTACATTGTTTATATATTGCACTTGCACTATACACATATGAGTGTATTTGATACACTCATTATAATATACATCGAATATAAATTAAATTAAAACTCCATTTTAAATAATTAAATGAAACAAGATTTTATTTTAAATATTTTAGATTGAATCTAACAAGCCCTTTAGACTTCATAGGACAAATAGATTCAAGATGGAATTCTTTTTTAAACTCACCCATTTAACCCGCTTTTGACTGACCAGATTCCTTCAATCCCTAACTATAAGAAATATTTAAAACTCGTTTCTTCTGTATGGAAACAGCGAACTCCTTCTAAAAGGGACCTGGACTCTTTTTTCAGAGGGATGTCGACAACAATAAATCAATCTTAAATTTCATGTTTACCCATAACGAAGGGGCCAATAGGTAGAATATTTCCAAACAAGAAGTTATGGTCGACTCTACCATGGAGGCTGAATACATCGCTTTTAAAGATGCCTCAAAAGAAGTAGCATGGATGCGTGAATTCATTAGGGAGCTAGGAGAGATTCCAAGCATTGAAGGTCTGACGCTCATGTATTATGATAATAATACAGCAATGTAGATTGCTAAGGAATAACGAGTTCACAAGAAGTCAATACACATCCTCCATAAGTTCCAAATGATAAGGCAGATTTCAATGATAGGGAGATCGTAATTGAGAGAGTAGACTTTAAGGATAACGTAGTAGATCTTCACTAAGGCGCTTCCTCGGTTTAATTTAGGTAGACTAATCGAAGGCATGGAGATGAGACTCTATAATTGGCTCCAAGTGCAAATGAGAGACTGAGAGATTTAAGGATGTACCATATAGATAATTATGCAAATAGCTATATAAATTAACTCTATAAATAATCTTGTACGAAATAAAGTATGCATTTGGTTCTATTTTTTGTTATATATGTTGTTACATTAAGATATAAATAATGAAATAAATATATTTAAACATCTATAAGTAGGAATACTTAATTGAAGTATTTTATCAATTGCAATTACAAATTTGTGAATGACTATGAGGATTGAACTGGTATTTAAATACTTAGTCCTTGGATGTTCCTGGTCAAGATGTATAGAGAAAAGGATATCAACACATCCATTAAGACTAGTATAGTATTGCTCTCCATACGATGGATGCTGAATTGCTCATGACCATTGGGGGCATCAAGGGTTAAGTACTTTTGGTTGTTTGGATCAATCACAAAACGACTCGACACGAGTTTTATATAAATTAATACAGCTAATTCGAAACAAAAGTTCTCATGGTAACGATATTCAGTAGTCTTCAGACTTGAGGGAGCTTTCGATCTTAAGTAGTTAGGTTGTATTTTGATTATGGTGAGCACACGACATATCGACCATGTTACAGCCATAGTTGGGCACATGTTGAACCACCTGAAGTGAAACACTACTCGAGAAAGGATTCATCTCCTGGTTGTAGAACGTTAGTACCACTGTAATTGGTAGTCAAATTAAAGTCAAAATTTCTGAGTAGAACAAATAAGCTAATCGATAAATGTTATCGGATTGAACCAAGGACTTAATGTAGTCTAAGAATTAACTATGAATATTAATGGAGATTTTGACCTTAGCTAAAATCTGGATATCTTAGTGATACAATGATGATGAAAAGAAAACACACATAACATGTCTTTACTAGGTGCATGTTGACGCCAAAAATGGGCATCAACATCCGTAGAATCTCATGGAGATTAAACAATGAATGAAACTGAAAACAAAGCCAAAGAAATAAATAAACACAAAGATTTTTATAGTGGTTCGGCAATTTTGGCCTACAACCACTTCACAATTTTATTAATCTTTCATTGGATTACAATTACAAGAATATTTGGATTAGCTAGGATCCATTAATACAAGATTCAGGAATAAAAACGGCAGAGCCTCCGGAGCCAGACGAAGAAGGAGAAGCCCCCTTTTCTAAAGCTTTGCTTGCTGTATTTATAGCAGGAGACGTGCGTGGATTAGGTTGAAACTTTGCAAGAAGGCTCCCTAGGTCCAGTAGAGCCCACCATATCGATCGGCCATAATGACTTGATGATCAAGAATGATTGGCATGTATATAGATGATCCTTTTTACTTGCACCAACCAACTCGCGATCGATGTTGGAGGGTCCCACGTGCTTTCAGATGTTGCTCCTAAAATATGGGATCATTCTGAATTATAGGTTGTGAAATATGGATCAATTCTGGCCGAAGCTAGAAGGTAAACTGAAGTTTGCCAATCGTTATGTTGAACCATCCAATAACGATCGGTGAATATCAAATGTCTTGTGAATAACACGACGTGCTTTGAATCGAAAAAAGTCTGAATTGCCATGAAGAAATCCATTCAACTTCCTGATTGATTACTATTCCTCTATTGTCTATTGATAGTATAAATCTGGAGTCGTACTTTGTTTGCATATACAAATTTGGTTACGCGGGACCTACAAGCCCTCCTTTATTTGATCCAATCTCAAACTTGACAGTTCCAAGTTTGATTGCAGTATTTTATTGATTTTAAGAAGTTGAACTTTTAAAATATTTCCACGCATATCCATACACATGTTCATGTTGTTGGTTCCAGGTCATGTTCGAATGTTCAAAAGTCGTTTCCAACTTTTATGATATACTGAATGTTTGCGTATGTAATCGAACTCCATCGATCATTCACCATTCCTCTTCTCATTCACCACATCTTTCATTCACTTCATCATTTTTTCATTTTTTTTATAGATATCTAGATTTCTAACCATTTTCGATCATGGAATTGAGTATCGTAGCTTAGGTAGTGAGACGGTCATTTTAAGGCATAAATGGGTGACAAAAAAGGATCAGTTGGCATACAGGTTGGGATGGATCAGCACGTGATGATATTATCGACATATGGCTGAGAAATGGATCGGTCTAACCCTTTGAAGTAAAATAGATTGGGATAACGGCTGGGATGGGTCGGCTTGCAATGGAATGGTTAAATTGTTAATAAATGGATCGGTGAACATACTTTTCAAAGTTGGATCAGCGTAGTCCCTAAGTGTTAAACGATCGGTCAAACTCTTCAAAGTGAAAACAAATCGGCCAAACCTATTCCCTATATAAAACACGACACTTAGTCATTTTCTTTATCTTACTTTCCACACTTTTGTCCTGAAGTAAGGAAACGAAACGAGCGCCTTCCTCTTTCCTCTGTCGATCCTCACAACAATATCATTTTCCTCCACACTTGGACTTTGAATCGACTTCGAATCTTTCCTCTTTCAGATCTCGAATATAGGAAAAACTTTGCAGCATAATCTCTTAGAACAATCTCGAACTCATGGCAGTGGACATGGATCATAAATTTTTCTCTCTCTTAATTTTTGTGATCGTGCACAATGGAGGCGAGGCGGCTCGCTGGAAGAGGTGAGCGAACTGTGAGGAATGCGGAATATGGATCTTAAGGCTAGAATGAACACTAGAGGGGGGGGGTGAATAGTGTTTATAAGAAATTACTAAATCCTTTTGAATTATTGTTGATTTGTACACAAATGTATGCAATATTCAGACACATATATAATCACAGAATCAAGCACAGAAGCAGAAATAAAGTAAATGCAGTAAAGGAAAGAACACACCGGATTTTATACTGGTTTGGAGTTACCCTACATCCAGTCCCGCACAACTAAGTATGGATTTCCTTTCAAAATCAATTCAACAATTACAACCCTCGGTTTCAAGGCTACGAGGTACACCCTCCAGAATCACAATCCTCTGGGTAGAGGTACATGATTTCCGGGGCAACAAGTTCACCCAATTGATTTCCAAGGCTACAATCACACCTTTTCTCGCTTGATTGATTTCCAAGGCTACAATCACACCTTTTCTCGCTAGATAGATTACAAAGAAGCCTATAACTCTGAATAGCACTTGGATCTTGTTGAGATAGTGATAGAGAATCAAACCAAAGATAATCTAGTTAGATTCAATGTTGATTTCGACAGAGTAATGATAGAATTTTGAATAAGAAAATGTGGAAGAAAAAGAGAAGTGAAAAACCAGAAAATATGATGTAAAATTCGTTGAAACTAACCTCTATTTATAGAAGAACAACAACCATGTCCATTCGTGAAAGGTTATGGCGAATAGACACTGCTTTTGAAATTCAAATTTTTGAATCTAACTGTCACTATGTCGACATGGGGTACTAGGGCATGTCGACATCCCAAAGCATTTTCTGAAGATTTGATTTTCTTTGAAAATAACCTTTATCTTATATTAAAAACCATTTAAACTTTATAAATATACTTGACTATAGATAAAATACATAGATAAATATAGAGAATAATATATATAAAATTTTATTATAATTTTATATTTAAATCTAAGTATAAATATATTATAATTAAAAGATAGTTTAAAACAAACGAAGTTTAAAACAAGAGTTTATTAAAAACAAAAACAAAGAATATTTTAAGGCTAAAACATCTTTTTGAAAATCATTTGAAAAGATAATTTTTAAGGCTAAAACATTTTGAAAAGTAGTTTTGAAAATCATTCTGAAGTAGTTTTGAAAATCATTTTGAAGTAGTTTTGCAAGCTTCTTCCTGCAGAATATCTCATCATATCAGGACTCGAGAACTTGTACAAAACCAGGATGTTCGTGGGTTTGTAAGCCACTTGTCGTAGGTTTGTAAGCTACTTGTCGTTGGTTTGTAAGCCACTAAAAAGGTAGAAATGGGTTCCATCCCAAAAGAAAAATGGAGTGAATATTTCAGTGCTATTATGAAGTTTTAACATAATTCTAGACTCAATAATTATCTTGAAATCTTGAACTCTTGATAATCTTGATATTTTTGATACTCATGAGTCTTCAATCTTGATATCTTGAATCTCTATACTGTACAGTCTTCATTCTTGGTACCTGCATGGTTAAATCCTGCATATACATATATATCTAAACTATAATGTTAGTATTTATATTTTATAATCTTATTCTAAGGTTGTTGTCATCAAAACCATCATCTCAAGGACTAACAATCTCCCCCTTTTTGATGATGACAACCTTTGTTTATAAAATATTACTTCTATCCTAATAACTCCCCCTAAATCTAATAACTCCACCTTAATCTATGTCTCACTCTTCTATTTTATATTTCTCCCCTTTGTCATCAACAAAAACAAACTAACTCTAAACTATATAAATCTTAGTCTAATATCCTATATGATGATAGTGTTATCATCAATACTTACTTGTAAACCTAAAACTTAGTCCTAAACTACTAACATTCCTAACCAAGTACCTATATAATACTTATATATATTATATATAGGAATCATATATAAAAACACTCAATATTTATTTTTATATATATTGTTTATATTTACATTTTCGTAAATCGTGTCAAATATTCACATAACGATGAAAAAACGAAAAAGAGGAAACTACTGAGTATCTTTGACAATTGGAGATCTATGGATCGAACAATTTGGATAATGGAAATAGAAATTTCCACGTTGTTCAACCAAGTTTCCGTCCTTGTCAAAACATACTTCGCCAACGTAAATGACTTTGTCGTTGTCTTCCGCATGCTCTTCTTCCATTGGTTCTTCTTCTTCTTCTTAACATTCCTCTTGTTCATGATCTCCTGAAGAATCCTCGTCAATCAAGATTAGATTAGCATGATTGTCCATTAGAAATTTTTGTAAATTTCTAAGGATTTTTCCTTGCCTCTCTTGTTCTTGGCCATTCGAAGTTGCATCACTTGGATCTCAGTCATTAACTGAAGTGTATCCTTCAGAGAATCCTCCATTTTCGTCATACGAGCGAGCGTTGTTTGTTGAAACGGACCAAAAGTAGGAGATGGGAACGAAAAAGTTGATTTTATGTTGGATTTGGAAGAGGAGGCCATTGATAAATTGATTTCAGAAGATCGAACAGAAAGAGAACAGAGAGAATGAAGAAAATTACGAAATAGGAGAAATTTATAACCACTTATTTGAATTTTGGTGGGAAAAAAAATTTAGAATTTAAAAAACGTTATATGTCGACATGGGTATAGGGGGGATGTCGACATGGTTCTCAATATTTTTACTATTTGATTTATTTTGATTTAATTTTTAATTATACTTTGTTATTTATATTTTATATTTCAGTTAATGAACAAATACCTAATTCTCTTCTTAATTTAGTGAATGTAGATTTATTTAAGGGTTTTGTTAAGATATCAGCAATTTGATTTTCAGAATTGATATAGTCGAGAGTAATTACTTCTCTACTTGTATTATCTATGAGAAAATGGTGTCTGATATCAATATGTTTAGTTCGAGCATGTTGAGTAGTATTTTGGGATAAATTTATTGCACTAGTATTAACACAATAAATTGGTGATTTTGAGATATTTAAATAAAATCTTTTAAAGTTTGTTGCATATATATTACTTGAGAACAAGCCAAAGCAGCAGAAATATACTCTGCTTCAGTTGTTGATAGAGAAACTGTGTTTTGCTTTTTACTAAACCAGGAAATCAGAGAATGCCCTAAAAAGTGACAAGTTCCACTTGTACTTTTTCGGTCTGATTTACAACCAACATAATCAGCATGACAGTAAGATATTAAGTCAAACGAATCATTTTTAGGATAAAATAAGCCATAATCAAAGGTGTGTTTAACATATCTTATAATACGTTTTACAGCTTTTAAGTGAGTTTCTTTAGGTTGGGATTGATACCTTATACAGAGACAGACACTATGCATGATATCAGGTCTACTCGCAGTGATATAGAGTAGTGATCCAATCATTCCTCTATATAATTTTTGATTTACATATTTCGAGAGATCTTCTTTACTAAGGTACTCATTGGTTGCCATGGGAGTGGGTTTCCACTCGCAGTAGTCAAACCAAATTTACTAACTAGGTCTTTAGCATATTTTTCTTGACTAATAAAGATACCATTATCTAATTGTTTTATTTGTAATCCTAAAAAGAAGTTTAATTCACCCATATGACTCATCTCAAACTCTTTAGTCATTATTTCAGAAAATTCTTTATTCATTTCAAAATTAGTTGATCCAAAAATGATATCATCTACGTAGACTTGTACTAGTTGAATATCATTTTTATTTATTTTAATAAAAAGAGTATTATCTACTTTACCTATTTCAAAATTTGATTGTAACAAGTAAGATCTTAGTCTATCATACCAGGCTCTAGGAGCTTGCTTTAGACCATATAGAGCTTTCTTAAGTTTGTAAACATGATTTGGAAATTTATCATTTTCAAAAAGTGGTGGTTGTTTAACAAATACTTCTTCTTTTACAAAACCATTTAAAAATGCACTTTTAACATCCATTTGAAATAATTTGAAATTATTATGATTTGCGAAAGCAAGTAGAATCCTAATGGCTTCTATCTTGCTACGGGGGCAAAGGTTTCATCAAAATCTATTCCTTCTTCTTGACAATAACCTTGAGCGACTAACCGGGCTTTATTTATAACAACCTCTCCTTGTTCATTCATTTTATTTTTATAAACCCATTTAGTTCCAATTATTGTTTTATTTTCAGATCTAGGAACAAGTTCCCAAACAACATTTCTAGTGAATTGATTTAATTCTTCTTGCATAGCCAAAATCCATGAATCATCAGTTGATGCTTCTTCTGGATTTTTGGGTTCTTTAGTTGATATAAAGCTACATTACTCATTTGACTTAGTTGGTTTCTAGTTTTAACAACAGATTGCATATCTCCAAGTATATTTTCTATAGGGCGATCTTTTAAAAGTTTAATCCTTTTATTAGGATGATTTAATTCATTATTAGTTTCAGTTGACTCTTGGTTTTGAGTGATTAAATCCTCTTCATCATTTATTTATTAAAATTTTTTGAAATTTTCATCAAATGAAACATGTATTGTTTCTTCGATGGTATTAGTTCTTAAATTAAATACTCTGTATGCTTTACTTCTATTAGAGTATCCGATAAAGATACCTTTGTCGGATTTAGGATCAAATTTATCTAAGTTATCTTTTGTATTTAAAATAAAACATTTACTTCCAAAAATTCTAAAATAAGATACCTTAGGTTTCTTTGAGTAAATAAGTTCATAAGATGTCTTATCAGTTAAAGGTCTAATTAAAATTCTATTTAAAATATAACAGGCGGTAGCAACTGCTTCTGCCCAAAAGTACTTTGGTATGCCCAAAAGTACTTTGGTAAATTACTATCAGAAAGCATAGTTCTCGCACACTCTTGAATCGTCCTATTTTTACGTTCTACTACTCCGTTTTGTTGTGGAGTTCTTGGAAATGAAAAATTGTGAATTATTCCCTTTTTATTGCAGAATTCTTCAAACTTTTCATTTTCAAATTCACCACCGTGATCACTACGGATGGTTATAATTTTTTTGAGAAAATTGATTTTGAACCCTTTTTGAAAAATTCTTAAAATATTCAAAAGTATCACTTTTATGTTTTAAAAATATTGTCCATGTAAATCTAGAATAATCATCTACAATTACAAAAACGTATTTACTATTATTTATTGACATAATTTGAGATGGACCAAATAAATCAAGATGAAGTAATTCAAGAGGTTTTGAAGTTGAAATCATATCTTTTAATTTAAAAGAGGTTTTTATAAGTTTTCCTAGTTGACATGCATCACATAGACTATCTACTTTAAAATTCATTTTAGGGAGGCCTCTTACTAGATCATGTTTTGACAGTCTAGATAAGAGTTTGAAATTCAAATGCCCAAATCTCTTATGCCAAATCCAAGGGTCACTTGCATTTGCCAAAAGACACAAGTTATCAATTGAATTTTTCATACTAAGAATACAAATATTATTTTTCCTAATTCCCTCAAATATTATGGTTGAATTATTATTTTCAATGTGACACTTATATTTTTCAAATTTAATTTTATATCCTTTATCGCATAGTTAACTTATACTTAGCAGATTGTGTTTCAGATTCTTAACTAGTAAAACATTAGTAATAATAGGAGTTTCAGAGTTACCGACTTTGCCGATGCCGATCACATAACCTTTTGAATTGTCTCCAAAGTTAACCAGTCCTCCGTCTTTGTATATTATATCATTCAGCATATCTGGATTCCCAGTCATGTGTCTAGAGCATCCACTATCAAGTATCCATTTGTTCTTTTTGATCTCCACAGTTTGTTTGTTCTGGATTGATTCCTCAACTCCCAAAAAGCATGATTCCTACACATCAAACAATCTTAGTAGACAACTTTTATTTGAATATTGATTATATGCAGACTCAAGAGACAATGATGATCTGAATATTTCTAAACATGCATTAACAGATTTCTTAAACATAGCCATTTTAAAAAAAAAATTCAAAAATCAGATTATGAAACTTTTGAAAACCTTGCTCCGATACCAAATGTGAGGAATACGGAATATGGATCTTAAGGCTAGAATGAACACTAGAGGGGGGTGAATAGTGTTTATAAGAAATTACTAAATCTTTTTGAATTATTGTTGATTTGTACACAAATGTATGCAATATTCAGACACAGATATAATCATATAATCAAACACAGATGCAGAAATAAAGTAAATGCAGTAAAGGAAAGAACACACCGGATTTTATACTATTTCGGAGTTACCCTACATCCAGTCCCGCACAACTAAGTATGGATTTCCTTTCAAAAGCAATTCAACAATTACAACCCTCGGTTTCAAGGCTACGAGGTACACCCTCCAAAATCACAATCCTCTGGGTAGAGATACTTGATTTCCGGGGCAACAAGTTCACCCAATTGATTTCCAAGACTACAATCACACCTTTTCTCGCTTGATTGATTTCCAAGGCTACAATCACACCTTTTCTCGCTAGATAGATTACAAAGAAGCCTATAACTTTGAATAACACTTGGATCTTGTTGAGATAGTGATAGAAAATCAAACCAGAGATAATCTAGTTAGATTCAATGTTGATTTTGATAGAGTAATGATAGAAGTTTGAATAAGAAAATGTGGAAGAAGAAGAGAAGTGAAAAACTAGAAAATATGATGTAAAATTCATTGAAACTAACCCCTATTTATAGAAGAACAACAGCCATGTCCATTCGTGAAAGGTTATGGCGAATAGACACTTCTTTTGAAATTCAAATTTTTGAATCTAACTGTCACTATGTCGACATGGGGTACTAGGGCATGTCGACATCCTAAAGCATTTTTTGAAGATTTGATTTTCTTTGAAAATAACCTTTATCTTATATTAAAAACTATTTAAACTTTATAAATATACTTGACTATAGATAAAATACATAGATAAATATAGAGAATAATATATATAAAATTTTACTATAATTTTATATTTAAATCTAAGTATAAATATATTATAATTAAAAGATAGTTTAAAACAAACGAAGTTTAAAACAAGAGTTTATTAAAAACAAAATCAAAGAATATTTTAAGGCTAAAACATCTTTTTGAAAATCATTTGAAAAGATAATTTTTAAGGCTAAAACATTTTGAAAAGCAGTTTTGAAAATCATTCTGAAGTAGTTTTGAAAATCATTTTGAAGTAGTTTTGCAAGCTTCTTCCTGCAGAATATCTCATCATATCAAGACTCGAGAACTTGTACAAAACCAGGATGTTCGTGGGTTTGTAAGCCACTTGTCGTAGCTTTGTAAGCTACTTGTCGTGGGTTTGTAAGCCACTAAAAAGGTAGAAATGGGTTCCATCCCAAAAGAAAAATGGAGTGAAGATTTCAGTGCTATTATGAAGTTTTAACATAATTCTAGACTCAATACTTTTCTTGAAATCTTGAACTCTTGATAATCTTGATATTCTTGATACTCATGAGTCTTCAATCTTGATATCTTGAATCTCTATACTGTACAGTCTTCATTCTTGGTACCTGCATGGTTAAATCCTGCATATACATATATATCTAAACTATAATGTTATTATTTATATTTTATAATCTTATTCTAAGGTTGTTGTCATCAAAACCATCATCTCAAGGACTAACACGAACTACAATCATCAAGTCGATCGTACTTTGAGGGAGATGAAGACGTAAAGATGAAATGGTTGTACATTCGTCCATGCTTGGTCGTTCGTGGATGGTTAGTGAAACTCCGAGTCATTAGAGTTCAGGAATTGCTTGAAAACGATCGGATATGATAGCTTGGGAAGCGTTCGGTAGGTTGGATGATTGGTCGAGGTTGCTTTATGGAACGTTCGGCATATAATACGATTCCATAATGTTCGCTGGGTTGGACTAACTTAAACTAACCCACGAGTTCTAGTTTCTTGCATTCCAACAAACATTCGGGCTTGTAAATGACTTGCATATGATATGAACCTCTTGACCAATAGCGAACTACCTTAGAACAAATGTAACGAACGAAAACCTTTTACTATCATGTCAAAACACACCTGTAACTTAGACAACAATCAAATTTATGTTGGCCAACAATTGTCCATGAAACTCAAACTGTGTCTTTTTGAACAAATTTTTAAGTCTTGTTTCCTTTTTTGTCTTCAGTTTTGCATAACTCATTGTTATACCAATCAGCACTTTTTCACACTACACTTACTCACTATGCAATGGGAGGTATAAATTGTTTTTTCTAATTATGATTTTTACTAAGTTTGATAGCAAGGGAACTAGGTGTTTTTGGTACTCTACAATCATGCCAATTGGATCTTCTTCTCATAGGACTAATTCGGACGTAGAATCTAGTTCAGCGACTGAGTCTGACAACCCACCGCCTAGTCATAATTTGGGACAGCCTGAAGGCTCAGGTTCCCAGCTTGATCTTCTCGAGATTGTTCCCGTCTTTCCGCCGGAAGTTATCGAACCGGCGCCCGATACTTAAGAAGACGCCATCATCCTCGAAAATCCTCCTAATTCAATAGCTTCAAAGATTAAAGAAGATGCTCTCCAGGGGATTTGCATAAGGCACGGGATTCCTTTTGGTGATGTGTTAGTTCTGTCATGAAACGACAGGGCACATAGATCTTATGAAGGGTACACAACATGTAACAAAATTAAGTGCTGGGCGGGATGCATCCCGCCATTCAATTCATATATCCGAGGGGTCTTACACTATCTAAGGATTGCTCATGCACAACTCCATCCAAACAGCTATGCTCTCCTCAACTGTACTTATATGGTATTTATGGATTTTATACACCGTCCGCCCACTATCGAAGACATCCGATTTATTTTTACTTTTAAACGGTGGACAGGGAGTCTATCATTCACTTTTCTTGAGTCGGTGAAGAGATGCCAGATTTTGATCGGCACTTGGAACAAATCAAGTGCTTTCAAGAGCGAATGGTTATTCGTTCGCTGCCCGCCCGGCTTTGCTCGGCTATGGATAGAGAGGCGCATGCGTTTCCATCAATTTCATAATAGGATAGGAAAACAATATCCAAGTTGCATTCAAACGATGTTAATCATTTTTAGGTGTCGTTACTTGGCCCAACGACGATGTTTATGAAGAGGCCGTCTCTATTTTAAAGAATGCTTCATCCGAGGATAAAAATATTTAATTATTGCTCAAGGATGAACGTCTCGTTGCTTTGGGCTTGATAGAGGAGGGCCTCACCGTGCGGCTTACCAAAACTACCAAGATAGCTGGGATCAGATCATGGGTCGCAACCGGTCAAAGCGATAGTCAATCCATCCCCATGGTGCCCCCAGTCACGAGCACCCGAGAGTTTGTTGATATCGGCATTGGAGGACATAGTGAAAATGCTCTTGGCCGCGATGATGATAGACCTGATTCCGGGGTTGGTGTCGGACCCTCACAAGTTTCTCAATCCCCGACCGCGGTTAAAAGGAAAAGGAAAACATTCGCATAAAAGCCCCTAAGAAGTCATCTTTCCGACCCAACTAAGTCATCGACGAATCTACCACTAGATCCTCTATCCGATCTACCAATTCCACATGATCTCAATGCTTATCATTTCACTGATGTGAGCATTGGAGGATCAGAGTCTCCCGTCAGAATTGGCTCAAAGATCCCTGCTTCTGGAGGGGATGTTACACTGATGAGCAAAGCTCATGCACCTGGTCTTTCGGAGGGTTGCACTAGGACACTTACACACACTCGCATGTTCAACACTGCACGATACTTAACTAGTACTTGCTAACATTCACAGTTGATTGATATTCTCTTTTCTTTGCTAAAATAATGGTGAGGAAGTGGAGCATGTATGATTCCCTATGAGATGTACAACATCAATCATCTGGATCGCGATCCGGCTCCTACCGAGGCAGTCGTGAATATTACGACTCTAGCTATTGCCCTAGCCACGATCGGGGTTATCAAGAGAGATACGACAGGGATAGGCCTGCTCAGGATATCCATAGATCGAGATAACGATCCCCTCCTTAAAAAGGTCACGAAAGACCAGCTGAACGCAGAGACCTCCCCACTAATCCCCCTTGCGGCCCTTCTACAATTCCAATGCCACCAAGATCCGTGGTCCCATCTCGGTCTCAATGGTCGAGCGATCGCCACCGCCATGGCGAAAACATTGCAGTTCAGAGGCTTGGAAAAGAAAGTACTGCTGTTGAAACTATTTCTAAAGATCTCCCAATTGATCCAAATGTTTGTATGGCTCAACTTCGAGATGAATTCCCAAACTTAAGCTTTGATCGATTCTACTTTCCTCCTAATCTGAAGAGGGTTCCAGATGACGTTCAGAAAATGACCATTGATTGTGTCACCGACGTCCACATGCAATATCGAGAATGGATGAAGGCTGTGGAAAAAATGTCAAAAGTTTCCTTCGAGTGCGCGACAGAAATTGAGAAACTAAAACGACAACAGGTCCAGGACAAGAGAATTATCGAAGCTCTAACAAATGAACTGGAGGCCTCTAGAACCGCCTTAACCAAAGCTGATGCCGCCTTAATATCTATGGAGGAGATGAAAGTTAGCAATCTCGATATGGTTCAAGTACTACATTATCGGAACCAGGAGATAGCGCTTGAGCGAGACATGGCTTGGAACAACGAGTCTGTAGCCTTAAAGGGAATAGTCGAACTCAAGGCCAGGCTCGAAGACGCCATCAAAGAAAAAGATGATGCTTAAAAGATCGCTTAAGATTCCTGTGAAGAGCTGGTTCGTGCCAGGCTTGAGAGAGATGCGGCTATTGAAAAAGCTAAAGATGTCGACACGCTCATTCAACGCGGGACAGAAACGACCAAAAACAAGGTGAGAGAAGACGTTATGAATGAGCTTGACCCGCTTCTCATTCTCTACAACGCCAATGTTCTCAAACATTGGAATTTAGCATGGCTTGGCGAAGACTACCCCTACCAGCTTCATCGTGCCTGGGAATTTCTTGTCGTGAAATAGAAAAGACTTCATGGCTTAGAGAATGTCGATGTAACCAAACTCGAAAGTGATGTGCTATTGGGCAATGAACCCAAAATATTACATGACATTCAGATTTCTCTTCAGAAAGATTTTGTGACTACTCCTTCACATAAGGTGGGTGAAGGATCCGGACTAGCACATTCTGACATTGCAACTGAATTGCTCTCGGCATTCCAAGTCATGTCCAGCTCTGCGACGAGCTCCTCAATTATTCCTGGGTATGATCCAGACAGACCGCGCCTATCTCGTATTTTTTAGCACAGTTCTGAAGATGCTCCAACTCAACCTGGAGTTCACACCGAAGAAGGTATTTCATTGACTTTTTCCTTCTCTCATAATGTTGGGGTGCTGACGATTGATATTTCTAGTCTTTTCGCCTATTTTGTCTTAGCTTTAGATTCTTCAGGCATTGCTCCTCTCCCTCCTCGAGAGCCTCAGTCGGAGTCGCAGGCGGTCGCGATAGAGTCTGTTACAATTACAACTTCGGCTGCCTCTTAATGTGCTCATGATGAAGCCTTTGACTTTGACGACCAACTTATGGAGGCGCTATTCAAGGAGGGAGGCGATCTGCACCATGAAATCCCTTTCGACGCAGAAGTGGTTATCATAGGCTCCTCCGGTCCCATTGGTGGGCCCAGTATGAAAGAGAGGATTGAGCGAGAGGAGCTCAAAAGAAGAAAGGTGAAGGACGAGCCATTTGAACCGGTCCTAGATGAACCGATACCTTCCCCTCTTCAGATGTTCGCTCATGAAGGGATGATTCCTTTGGGGAACGTTCATCATACTTCTGGTGCTTAAGATGCCCCCATCCCTCCTACTTCCAAAGATGATACCGCCTCGGTCCATACAGCTAGGGAAACTACTTCGAAGAAAAGCCGAGGTAGCAAAGGATCGAAGAGGGGAGCGAGTAGTAGTTCGGAGGGAGCCACTCCGAAGAAGCAAAAGAGGGACAATAAATCTAAGGATCGATCTTTGGACATGCAAATAATTCAAATAACTATTTCTCTTTTTGTTGGTTGTATTCGTTTGGGCATGGCCCTCCAGTTTTGTCTTATATTTTGTACAACCGGTTTCATGTGAATAAAAATTCTTTTGTTCTTGCATATAATTTCTACATCTACTTGTTTAAATGTCCAAACTGTAACATTCCTCGTTTGATGTACTTGTGACTTGTTGCTTGTTGAATCGAATACTGATTTGATTGATTCATCTCAAGGTTTCTCTATAGTCGTGGCCTCAAGTCGATGTAAACATTGGATATGAGTCGTAGTGTTAAGCTATCACAGTCATTTCTTGGACAATGACACTTCTATCCCCAATATTCGAGTCAATATACGTACTACGTGGACGGTCGAGTCTCGCCCCAATCGTGTTTATACTCCCACATAATTTCAAAAAGATTTAGAGTTGATCAATGAATGGTCGATTCGCATCCATCATGTTTTTCTCTCATGCTCCTAAGTATGGGGGTGTATATTAATAAGTAAGAAGGTAGGTTATGCTTGCTTTGGCTTTAGAGTCTTTCCCGTCGAATCGTATGATTGAGCCAGTGGATAGAGAACTGAGTCGTGCGTATTCTGATCTTTAGTAGTTTGTATTCCTCCAGTCGATTTTAGGTTGGAATTACTGGGATAGATGTAACATCCCCTATCTAGAGGCCCAAAGCTTAGCGCTACAGATGATGCCATCATCTATAATATTAACTTCCAACGACTAAATACGGCTATGTTAATGGTATCTATAATATCAGAAGCACTTGAATATGAAACAAATCACAAATTTCAAAACAGATGTTCCATATTCAAATTACATAATCCAAAACATTTCCAAGGCAAAGATCAAATATAATTATTACAAAATATGCCAAGATCGACATATGAATATGCCCCCTTGGTTGATCAGAGTCATAACTAACTTAATACATAGCAGAAATATATGCAAAACAAAGAAATGCAACTCTTAAATAGCTATCCGTTAGCCTCTTGTTCGCCTCCGATAGCTTTATTCGTCATCCTACTAAAAACCTGAAAAGCCTCAACCCTGTACCTACTGAAATCAATTTTGAGCACCGAGAGTTTAAGGGGAAAACATAAACTTCGAATCAGACATAAAGCCTAGTGTGAATAATACTATACATCTCGGATATACAATATTAAGTGAGACCACACCGCTTAGCGGAATGGGTTTCCCCTCACCAATATCCTTTTAAAACATATCTTTTGCAAATCTTAGACCAGCAACCAAAACCGGTTAAAACTGTAAAGCATTATATGTAAACTTATATATCAGGTAACAAACAGACTATCTGTCCGAACACTATAGTTTTGTTTTGCTTACTATTAACCTTTGGCTGCCTCGGGCCTACCAGACAATATAACAAAATAATCTAAAATCTGTTAGACACACCTCTTCTGGACGGTCTGTCCTTAACTATCTGTTAAATTCTTCTCTTTTGGACGGTCTGTCCCTAACTTAACATCTCCCAAGAACACCAGATCATAATGGTTTTACGGGCTTACCAATAACCTATCTATATACAAATATATATTCCGTTCTATGTGTAATTATAATTTTAGTCTTACCTGTGACAAAGTCCTACACACTAAAATTTTGGACTAAATTAGCTGGGAAAATAGCTAATGTATAGGGCATGACCATATATCAGTCCAATTTGATATTCTAATATCTGAGTCATTTTATTAGGGATACCTTCCCATAATTTTCGTTGAAAACCTTTTCATCTAAAATTGGTTTAAAACCTTTTAAACCAAACTTAAACAAGGAAAACATTTATACTTTATGATTACTCAAAATCACCTTGCCATGTTATATATAAACTTTATTCACACCTTTTGTTGATGAAAACATTTAACTTTTGAAAGTGCCCCTTTCGAATCCATTGAAAGTATCTCTTTCAAAACCATTGAAACCACCTCTTTCGAAACTAAATAAAACCCGTTTTTCTAACTTAGGCCGAAAGGCCAAAACCTTCCTTTCAAAACCATACTCAAATCTTTCGAAACCCTTGAAACACCTTTCTTTCGAAAGCTATAACACCTTAGACATCATATCTTACAACACTTCAAAACATAGCCTTTAGAAACCCTTGGAAAAACCTATCCCTTCAACCCTTTCGACACAATCAGAAAAACATAACCTTTCGACTACTTCGAAACCATTGGGGAATCACCCCTTCAAAACCTTTCTTTAAAACCTTTCGAAGCATCAAACCTTTATAAACACAAACCTTTCGAAAATATTTGGGTTCAATTTAAAACATGTGGAAAAACACCTTTCGAATCAATTTAAACCTTCTCTTTCAAAACCTTTGGGTTATACCTCAACAGATCAAAAGGGCCTATAAAACCATTTAGGTCGAAAGCCAACCTTTTAAAAGTTTTCTAAAGTAAAGAACTTATTGTGTTGAAACCACCCTTTCGAAAGCATTTGAGAATTCGCTATTTTAAAAGCTAAGTATACCTTTCGAAACCATTAACTTCGAAATGTAGAAAGGCGGCAGCTAGAAGTTTCGACCCCTTCGAAAGAATTACTTAAAACAAAAGAGCGCAACCCATTCGAAACCTTTTCTTTAAAAACATTTGACATAGTCGCAAGACAAATGTGTCGAAAGCCATCCCTTCGAAAGCAAAGCAGGCTCTATTTTAATTTAAAACAAAGGCATACTCCAACCTCTTCGGAACCCAATGTTTCGACTATGTACCTTTCGCCTTTATCTAATACACTACGTACCAAGTAACTTGATGCCATGCACATTGGTTTTGAAAGCATGGTGGCGAAACGTCCTAGTCGGAACTTCTGATGCCAAAAGTAGCGGAACATACTGAAAACATGTTATTTTGTTTTTAACTTAAAAGAGAAGCACTTTTCAACTACCCTGCTATTAATTGTCAAATTTCCATTGGTTGTTAAACCTTTTTCAAAAGTGCTGCCAATATTTTTAGAAATAAACAATAATTTTATTTTACAAAATACCCTTCTCCTTAATTAAATATATAAAACATTTAAGTCCCATACCTTAAATAATTTTTATATTCATCAACACATTTAGGAAAATCCTATAAAAATTCCAAAAAAATCCTACTTAATATGTTTTCTAACATATATAAATTTCAGACCCAAATAATTAATTATTTAGCCGTAAATAATTTATAACCCAATAAATCATTTTCTTCGCTAGAAAATTAATATAAAATCTACATTAATTCAGAAAATTATGAAAATTGAAACTCATCTCTAAAGTATCATTTCTGATCTAAATCTAAACTCACAAGGCATTTGGATGTCATTTATTAAGGCTTTCACATCAAAATATATCATAAAGTCTATATGAATAAGCATAAATCATCAACAAACATATATAATCATTTAATCATTTAAAAACATGACATAATCATGCGAATAATTCGGATTTAGACTTAAAACCAAAAATCAATAAGAAAAATGTGATGTAGTCATTATTCACCTTAGCTTTGTGATTAAAGATGTGAGATTTGATCTTGATTAATTGATTTGATTCTTCTCTTGAATCCTAGCTTTATCTTCTCTTGAGATTGCTAATGGTGGCCGACCTTTGAGGTGTTTTTGTTTGAGAAAATATGAAATGAACGTGTGTTTTGGTTTCCTAAGGGTTTAGGGTATAAGTTTAATCATTTTTCCATTTTGCCCTCCCTTATTTCCTAACACCTTAATTCTTTGATTCATTATTTACTCATTAACATGGCACGGCTACCCCTTAATTAATTCATAAATCTCAATCCATTAATCAATCCCGCATTATTTAATCTAATTTAGCTAATTAAATTTCCTAAATAATGTCACTAAAAATATGGGGTGCTACAATCTCCCCTCCTTAAAGAATTTTGTCCTCGAAATTAAGATAACATACACATCAAACAATCAAAGGTAAAACATACCATCAAACAAATCAGGATAAGTGTCTCTAATCCTACTCTTAGTCTCCCAAGTACAGTCTCTAGCATCATCACTCCACTGGATTTTTACTAATCTAACTGTCTCGTTCCTCGACTTCTTCTCATCTCTCGCAACTATCCGGATAGGCTTCCTAACTATAGTCATGTCTGGTTCCACTACTAAATCTTCTAACACGGTTGGTGTTATAATAGTGTCTGGATTCCTAACACATTTCCTCAGATGAGATACATGGAAAACATCGTGGAATCCTGCTAAATTACTCGGTAACTCTACTTTATACGCGAGTTTCCCAATCCTTTCTAAAATAGAAAATGGTCTTATGAACCTCGGTGATAACTTCCCAGTCTTCCCGAACCTGATAACACCTTTCATCGGTGATACTTTGACGAAAACATGATCTCCAACAGAGAATTCCAAATCTTTCTGTCTTTTATTTACATAACTTTTCTTCCTAGTCTGAGCTTCCTTTATCCTCGCCCTTATCAGCTCAATCTTTTCTACTGCTTCTTTTACCAAATCAGGACCAAGGACTAATCTATCTCCGGTATCTAACCAACATGCAAGGGATTTTTATGGTCTTCAATACAAAGCCTCAAACGGTGCCATCCCTATACTATCCTAATAAATATTGTCATACGAAACTCAACTAGGTGTAGGTGGTCTTCCCATGATCCCCCGAAATCTAATACACAAGCTCGTAACAAGTCCTCCAAGATTTTGTTAACCCTTTCCTTTTGCCCATCTGTCTGCAGATGGTAAGCGGTACTCATCTTGAGCTTGATTCCTAAACTTTCCTGTAGACTTTTCCAGAACTCGCTAGTGAATAAGGAATCTCTATCTCTAACAATACTACTAGGAATTTCATGCAGCCTAACCACATTCTTCATAAATAACTTAGCCAATATAGGTGCCGTCCTATTTGACTTAACTGGAATGAAATGGGCACTCTTGGTCTACCTATCCACTATGACCCATATACTTTCATTTCCTCTATTAGATCTGGGCAACCAGTCTATGAAATCCATAAATATAGAATCTCATTTTCAAACTGGAATATCCAATGGCTGAAGCAACCCACTTGGCTTCTGATGCTCGGCTTTCACTTGTTGACAGTTCAAACACCGTTTCATCCATAAGCCAGCATTCCTCTTGATGCCTTCCTAGAAGAAACTTCTTTTCATATCCTAATACATCTTTGTTCCTCCTGGATGAATAGTGAACTTTGAACGATGGCATTCCTCCAAAACTTCCTTCGTTATGTATCCCACATCTGGAACACATAATCTACCCTTTTTCTCAACCACCCACTTTGGTCAAGAATGAAGTCTTTCAATTCATCGCTCTCCTTTCCATCTCTGAATTTCCTGATCCTTTCAGCTAACACTGAATCCTCTTCCTGTTTTGAAGCAATCTTCTCAATCAATACCGGTCGAACTTCTAAACAAGACAATATAGCAGATCCTCCACTAGACCTAGCCTCTGATCTCCATTGCACTCTGCCAGCTATCAAGGCTTCCAAGTCTTTCCATTCTTCTATCATAGCCAACACTACATTCTGATGCTTCCTACTAAGTGCATCCGCAACCTTGTTTCCTTTCCCTGGTGTTTACTCTATTCCAAAATTATAAGTGGCTAAAAACTCTAACCATCTCCGCCGCCTCATGTTCAACTCCTTCTGAGAGAACAAGTACTTCAATGACTTATGGTTGGTATAAAGCTTGAACCTCTCTCCCAAAAGGTAATGCCTCCATACCTTCAATGAAAATATAACTGCAGTTAATTCCAAGTCATGTGTTGGATATCTAACCTCATGCGGTCTAAGATGTCTAGAAGTGAAGGCAATCACTTTACCCCTCTGCATTAATACAGCTCCTAACCCAATACCACACACATCTGTATAAACTACCAAGCCCTTATTCCCCTCCTGAACCACTAACACAGGTGCATGGTTCAACAAGCGCTTCAAGCTCTAGAATGCTTCCTCACACTTATCGGTCCATACAAACTTCACATCCTTTCGCGTTAGCTTGGTCATTGGTGCTGCTATCCATGAAAAATCTTTAATGAACCTCTGATAATATCCAGCCAATCCAAGGAAGCTTCTTATCTTAGTTACCATTTCTGGTCTCTTCCAATTATCAATAGCTTTGATCTTATCTGGATCGACTGATAATCCTTTCTCCGAAACCACATGACCAAGAAATTTCACTTCCTTCTTCCAGAAATAGCACTTCAAAAATTTAGCCTTTAGCTGATGCTGCCTTAGCATCTCAAGCACAACTCTAAGATGAACTCCATGCTCCTTCTCATCCTTAGAGTATATCATAAAATCATATATGAAAACCAACACAAACCTATCCAAGTGCTCTTGAAAAATCCGGTTCATCAAATCTACAAAGAATGCTGGCGCATTAGTCAGTCCGAATAGCATAACTAACCATTAGTACGACCCAAATCCAGTTCTAATTGCCGTCAAAGATATACTATCTTCTGCTACTCTAAGCTGATGAAAACATATAGCCAAATCAAACTAAGAAAATATCTTGGCTCTACTCATCTGATCGAACAAATCATCAATCCTAGGCAATGGATATCGATTCTTTATCATTTTCTCATTCAACTTACAATAAATGATACATAGCCTTAACGATCCGTCCGGCTTTGTAGTAAATACTGCGGCTACTCCCCAAGGTGAACTACTTGGTCTAATAAAACTCTTGCCTTCCAAATCTAGCAACTGAGCCTTCAACTCCTTCGTTTATGTAGGCATCATTCTTCTTGGTGGTCTACTCACCGATTCTGCTCCAGGCACCAAATCTATATGAAACTCAATGGCTCGTTTTGGTGGTAATCCAACTATCGGCTCGAAGACATCTGCGAATTCTCTAACCATAAAAACACGATTCAACTCATTCTCCAACTCCATAACTCCCAACAAAGCATTCACCTCACAGCTAGGATTTTCTACTGTATAAACTATCCGATCACTACAATTTGGATGTCTAAGTGATATTTTCCTATCCTTGCAAAATATCCTAGCATCATACTCACTTAACAATCCATACCCAATATAATTCTGAACCCTACAAAGTCAAATACATGTAAACTGCAAACAAAGGTGTAACCTAGCAAGTCAAACTCTAAGTGGTCATACTTCATCTCAAGTGTTGCATACCCTCCTATCGGATTTGCAACTCTTAATGAAGCAACTAAATATGTGGGTTCTAGTTTAAGCTTACCTACCAAACATCGAGATATAAAAGAATGCGATGAACCAATATCAAATAAAATGCTAAAAGACATATCATGAATCTGAAGCGTACCTCCCAATACTGCCTTTCCTTTCTCCTGCACTGTCGGCTTTGAAGTAGCAGGTTCCAATGCAAATACTTGGCCTTTTTCTCCTTTAGCTGGCTCTTTGCACGGGTTCTTGTAGTGCATAATTTGATCACAGTTGAAACACCCAACTCCTTTCTTCTCAGCAGTCTTCTTTCCCTTGGCTGTCTGGCACTCATGAGCATAATGGCCTTTCTTATCACACTTGTAACAGACCACTTCAGACTTCCCCTTCTTAGCTGCTCCACCTTTCTGAGCACCTTTCTTATGAAAGCACTTTCTCTTTTAACGATGCCCAACTTGAACCTTCTTCTCCTTCTTCTTCTCCAAACAAGAAAGCATCTCTTCATGTCTTAACGCCATCTCCACTACCACATCATAGGGTTCTCTGATATGCAGTAAGGTAGCCCTAGCCAATTCAGGCTTCAATCCTCAGATGAACTTTTCATTCCTCTTTATTACTACATCAACAATGGCATACCCATATCTAGCCAACTCTTCAAACCTGCTAACATACTTCAGAACTGACATCTCTCCTTGTTCAAGCTCGGCAAACTTTCTGATCAGAATAGACTGCGCCATTACTGACATGAACCACTCCTGAAACCTTCTCCTAAACTTTGTCCATGTCATCTCCTCTTCGTTTACTCCAGCTGTCACACTATTCCACCAAAACAAAGCTGCCCCTTGAAGCTGTCTCGAGGAAAGTCTCCTCTTCTACTCATCATTGAGCCCTAAATCAGCAAAAATCCTTTCACAATGTAGTAGCCAGATTTCCACCTCGATAGCATCCTCAGTCCCAATGAACGGCTTTCCTCCAAGCCTAGCATAATCTTTGCTCAGTTTAGCATAATGATTGACAACCAGAGCTTCTTGAACTCCTCCTGCAGCATTTCCTCCAACAACCCCATCAGCGATCCGAAGTTGGATCATGCTTATGAAAAACTAATACATAGCCCCTATATCTACTTATGGGACTCCAGCACCAACATTCTCAGCTTGAGCCTGACCCTGAGTTCTCCTCGTATTCGGTCAGCCATTTACATTTATGGTGGTGCTGTCTCCTCCTAGATTAACTCTGCCTCTTCTTTCGCCCGTATTTGTATTCAAGCCTAGTGAGATACTAAAGAATAGCCTAACAAAGATAGGAGTTTAAAGATAAAGCGTATACTTATATATATAACAAATACAAGTACGTTACTATAGCGTTATCCCATATCTTGATCTTAACTCTAATTCCTAAGGATTATGTTTTCCTAAAATCATTTTTAGTTAAAGTATTTCATAAACTTGTGCTTTGATACCAAGTTGCAACATCCCCTATATAGAGGCCCAATGCTAAGCTCTACAGATGCTACAATCATCTATAGTATTAACTTTCGGTGACTAAATACGGCTATGTTAATGGTATCTATAATATCAGAAGCACTTGAATATGAAACAAATCATAGATTTCAAAGCAACATTTTCCATTACATTTCAAAACAGATGTTCCATATTTAAATTACATAATCCTAAAACGTTTCCCAGGCAAAGATCAAAAATAATTATTACAAAATACGCCGAGAGCGATATATGAAGTGCCCCCTTGGTTGATCAGAGTCATAACTAACTTAATACATAGCGGAAATTAACACAAAACAAAGAAATACAACTCTTAAATAGCCATCCATTAGCCTCCTGCTAGCCTCCGGTAGCTTTATTCGTCATCCTACTAAAAACCTGAAAAGCCTCAACCCTCTGCCTACTCAAATCAATTTTGAGCACCCGAGAGTTTAAGAGAAAAACATAAACTTCGAGTCAGACATAAAGCCTGGTGTGAAGAATACTATACATATCGGATATATGATATTATGCGAGACTACGCCGCTTAGCGAAATGGGTTTCCCTTCACCAATATCCTTTTGAAACATATCTTTTGCAAATCTTAGACCTGCAACTAAAACTGGTAAAAACTATAAAGCGTTATATCTAAACTTACATATTAGGTAACAAATGGACTATCTGTCCGAATATTATAGTTTTATTTGGTTTACTATTAACCTTTGGCTGACTCGGGCCTACCAAACAATATAACTAAATAATCTAACATCTGTTAGACACACCTCTTCTAGACAGTCTGTCCTTAACTATTTGTTTAATTCTTCTCTTTTGGATGGTCTGTCCCTAACTTAACATCTCCCAATATCACCTGATCCTAATGGTTTTGCAGGCTCACCAATAACTTATCTTTATACAAATATATATTCCCTTCTGTGTATAATCATAATTTTAGTCTTACCTGTGACAAAGCCCTACACACTGGAATTTTGGACTAAATTAGCTGGGATCAATAGCTAATGTATAGGCCGCGACCCTATACCCGTCCCATCTGGTATTCTAATATATGAGTCATTTTACTTAGGGATACCTTCCCATAATTTTGCTTGAAAACCTTTTCATCTAAAATTGATTTAAAACCTTTTAAACCAAACTAAAACAAGGAAAACATTTGTACTTTATGCTTTACTCAAAGTCGCCTTGTCATGTTATATATATACTTTATTCAGACCTTTTGTTGAAGAAAACATTTAACTTTTGAAAGTACCCCTTTCGAATCCATTGAAAGTATCCCTTTCAAAACCATTGAAAGCACCTCTTTCGAAACTAAGTAAAACCCTTTTTTCTAACTTAGGCCAAAAGGCCAAAACCTTACTTTCGAAACCATACTCAAACCTTTCGAAACCCTTGGAACATCTTTCTTTCGAAAGCTATAAAACCTTAGACATCATATCATAGAACACTTCAAAACATAGCCTTTAAAAACCCTTGGAAAAACCTATCCCTTCAACCCTTTCAAAGCAATCATAAAAACATAACCTTTCGACTCCTTCGAAACCATTGGGAACCACCCTTCAAAACCTTTCTTTTAAACCTTTTGAAAGCATTAAACCTTTATAAACACAACCTTTCAAAAACATTTGGGTTCAATTTAAAACATGTGGAAAAACACCTTTTGAATCCATTTAAACCTTCTCTTTTGATACCTTTAGGTTATATCTCAACAGAACAAAAGGGCCTATAAAACCATTTAGGTCAAAATCTAACCTTTTAAAAGTATTTCTAAGTAAAGAAGTGATGGGGTTGAAACCAGCCTTTCGAAAGCATTGGAGAAGTGGCTAATTTTAAAAACTAAGTATACCTTTCGAAACCATTGACTTCGAAAGGTAAAAAGGCGGTAGCTAGGGGTTTCGAAACCTTCGAAAGCATTACTTAAAACAAAAGAGAGCAACCCATTCGAAACCTTTTCTTTAAAAACATTTTACACAGTCACAAGCCAACCATGTCGAAAGCTATCCCTTCGAAAGCATAGCAGGTGCTATTTTCATTCAAAACAAAGGCATACTCCAACGCCTTCAGAACCCAATGTTTCAACTATGCACCTTCCACCTTTATCCAATATGCTATGTACCAAGTAACTTGGTACCATGCACATTGGTTTCGAAAGCATGGTGGCGAAACGTTCTAAGCGAAACCTCTGATGCCGAAAGTAGCGGGACATACTGAAAACATGTTATTTTGTTTTTAATTTATAAGAGAAGCACTTTTCAACTAACCTGCTATTAATTGTCAAATTTTGGTTGGTTTCTAAATACCTTTTTCAAAAGTTCTGCCAATATTTTCAGAAATAAACAATAATTTTATTTTACAAAATACCGATCTCTTTAATTAAATATATAAAACATTTAAGTCCCATGCATTAAATAATTTTATATATTCATGAAAACACTTAAGAAAATCCTAGAAAAATTCCAGAAAATCCTATTTAATATGTTTTTAACATATATAAATTTCAGACCCAAATAATTAATTATTTATCCATAAATAATTTATAACTCAATAACATGGCACGTCTACCCCTTGAGTCCTAGCTTTATCTTCTCTTGAGATTGCAAATGGTGGCCGACCTTAGAGGTGTTTTTGTTTGAGAAAATATGAAATGAACGTGTGTTTTGGTTTCCTAAGGGTTTAGAGTATAAGTTTAATCATTTTCCCATTTTTCCTTCCCTTATTTCCTAACACCTTAATTCTTTGATTCATTGTTTACTCATTAACATGGCACGTCTACCCCTTAATTAATTAACCAACATTATTTAATTTAATTTTGCTAATTAAATTTCCTAAATAATGTCACTAAAAATATGGGGTGTAACAATCTCCCCTCCTTAAAGAAATTTGTCCTCAAAATTAATATAAGGTACACATCAAACAATCAAAGGTAAAACATACCTCAAAAAAATCCTGATAAGTGTCTCTAATCCTGCTCTCAGTCTTCCAAGTACAGTCTTTAGCATTGTCACTCCACTGGATTTTTACTAATCTGGCTGTCTTGTTCCTCAACTTCTTCTCATCTCTCGCGACAATATGGATATGCTTACTAACTATAGTCATGTCTGGTTCCACTCCTAAATCTTCTAACACAGTTGGTGTTATAGTAGTGTCTGGATTCCTAACACGTTTCCTCAGGTAAAATACATGGAAAACATCGTGGACTTCTGCTAAATTACTCGGTAACTCTACTCTATATGCGATTTTTCCAATCCTTTCTAAAATAGAAAATGGTCCTATGAACCTCGATGCTAACTTCCCAGTCTTCCCGAACCTGATAACACCTTTCATCAGTGATACTTTGACGAAAACGTGATCTCCAACAGAGATTTCCAAATCTTTCTATCTTCTATCTGCATAGCTTTTCTGCCTAGACTGAGCATCCTTTATCCTCGCACTTATCAGCTCAATCTTTTCTGCTGCTTCTCTTACCAAATCAAGACCAAGGACTAATCTATCTCCGGTCTCTAAGCAACATGCAGGGCTTTTGCATGGTCTTCCATACAAAGCCTCAAACGGTGCTATCCCTATTCTATCCTAATAAATATTGTTATATGAAACTCGACTAGGTGTAGGTGGTCTTCCCATGATCCCCCGAAGTCTAATGCACAAGCTCGTAACCAATCCTCCAAGATCTTATTAACCATTTCCATTTACCCATCTGTCTGCGGATTTTAAACGGTACTCATCTTGAGCTTGGTTCCTAAACTTTCATGTAGACTGTTCCAGAACTCTCTAGTGAATAAGGAATCTCTATCTCTAACAATACTACTAGGAATTTCGTGCAGTCTAACCACATTCTTCATAAATAACTTTGCCAATATAGGTGTCATCCTATTTGAATTAGCTGGAATGAAATGGGCACTCTTGGTCAACATATCCACTATGACCCATATACTTTCATTTCCTATATTAGATCTCGGCGATCCGTCTATGAAATCTGTAACATCCCGTATCTGGAGGCGAAAAACTAAGTGTTATGGATGCTGCAGTCATCCATAGTATTAACTTCTGGTGATAAAATATGGCAGTGTTAATGGTATCAATAATATCAGAAGCACTTGAATATGAACAAAATCACATATTTCCAAAAAACAATAATTTCAGTGATTACATTTCAAATAAATCTTATCCAAGTTACAAAATTCCCAAACGTTGATCAAATATAATTTTACAACAATACGGCAAGAGCGGCATATAAAGATTCTACCTTGGATGATCAAAGCAATATAGACATAACTGTCTTAATACACAGCGGAAACAATTTTAAAATAGAATTCCTTAATTAGCTATCCGTCTGCCACCTACTCGTCTTCGGATGCTTTATTCGCCAAAATCTGCTAAAACCTAAACCCTCGGCCTACTCAAATCAAATTTTGAGCACCCGAGAGTTTAAGGGAAAACAAAAACTTCGAGTCAGACTTAAAGCCTGGTATGAATAATATCAGTTACATCTCAGTTTACTGATAACTAGTGAGACAACGCCGCTTAGCGGAACGGGTTTCCTCTCACTAATATCTCTTTTCAAAATATATATTTTGCAAACCTTATCCTACAACCAAACTGGTTAATAAACAGATTTTAATAATATAGCAATATCCAGTATGCTAAAAACAGGAAATAAAATCGACTATCTGTCTAAATCTGAACTATCTGTTCTTTACTGGACTATCTGTCCTAAATTCTGAGCTAATTGCTCTTTTCTGGACTATCTGTCCTAAAACTGGTTATACCAAAATAGTAGTATCTTTTATGCTAGATAAGGAGCTATCTGCCAAAAATAAGTAAAAGGGGTGGACTAACTGTCCTAAATTTTTTAGCAAAATCCGTTATGCTAATAAATGAACTATATGTTCATATCAGAGTTGACTGCTCTTTCTGGACTAACTGTCCTTTGGGCTGACTGCCTCAAAATGGACAAACTGTCCGAATTTAAAATGTGTTGACTGCCCAAATTTTATTTTGGGTTAACTACCCTTCAAAATATCTAAGCTAACTGCTCTATAATATCTGAGCTAACTGCTCTTTAAATTTTCCTTGAAACCTTTTCAAAATGATTTAGTCTGTCAAATCATATATATACAAGAAAATATATCTTTAGCTTTACTCTAAGCTATTTTTGCCATGTTATATATACTTTACTCAAAATAATGTTGATGATGTTCAATAAGGATTATCTATCCTTTTAAAATAAGTTTAATTCCTTTATAACTTAAAACACATAGGCTATCTGCCTAGTCATTATATTTGAAACCTTTGTTTAAAATATTTAAACAACCTTTCAAAAACATATAAGGTAACTCCTTCTAAAGTATTAATAAAACCCTTCGAAAGCATTGAAGGTAATTCCTTCATTTCCTTTAATAAACCTTTCGAAATCATTGAAGGTAACTCCTTCAAAACCTTTTAAAAGCCCTCCTTTTACAAGCTTTAAAACATATGACATCCGCCTTTTAAATCCTTTAAACCTTAGCCTTTTGAAAACATAGCAAAACTATACCTTTCAACCTTGTCGGAAGGTCTTACATTTTGACCTTGTCGAAAAGTCTTACCTTTCGACCATTTCGGAAGGTTTCTTTTCGACCTAGTCGAAAGCCTGAGGTACTTCCCCTATATAATAAACCTTTCGAAAGCAATGTTCCTCAAAACCTTTTGAAGATACTGGGTTCAATTTAAAACAGGTGGAAAAACTTTCGAAGCCAATCAAAGTTAACTACTTTGAAACCTTTAAAACGTTTCAACTTAAAACATTTAGATTATGCAAAGGGATCAGAAAAACATTGGAGTTGAAGGCAATTGCTTCGAAACCTTTGTAAAACCTTTTTAAACCTTTCGAAAACAATGAAGTGTTGGTGTTGGAACCAACCCTTCGAAATCAATGGAGAGAGGCGGCAAGTTTTAGAAAGCAAAGATAACCTTTGACTCCATCTATGTCGAAAGGTTAGGAAGCGGCAACTATGATTTCGACCTTGTCGAAAGCTATACCTTTCGACCTTGTCGAAAGGTTTCGTTTAAAACAAGAAAGAAAACCAATCGAAAAAAAATTATTTTAAACTTTTTGACAATTTCGAAAGCTCTTTGTCAAAAGTTAGCAGGCGTATTTTCTTTAAACCAAAACAAAACTTCATCTCTTTCGAAAACTATAACCTTTCGTCCCTAAACCATTCGACCTCTTTCAATTCACTACGTAATAGTTGCCTGATACCTTGTGCCTTGGTATTTGACCTAGCCGAAGTGTTTGATACCTTTCGACCTTATCGAAAGGTCTAGAAAGAAGGCAGAAGCTCTGCTGAAAGGGTTGAAATAGAAGAAAAACTATTTATTTGTACTTTAAAACAGTTCTTTTGTACCCCACCTGCCTTGTTTGTCCAAATTTGATTGGTTGCCAGAATTTTATATTCAAAAGTGCAGCTGACTTTCCTTATTTGGAAACTTTAATAATTTTGAGAAAGCACCTTTCTCTTTATAATTATATAAAACATTTAATTCTCATACCTTAAATATTTTTATATAACTATTAAAACTCTTCAGAAACTCTAGAAAAATTCCAGAAAATTAAATAATATGTTCTTTTCAACTTATAAATTTTTTGAATCCAAACTATAATAATTTTTCCCGTAAATAATTTTATAATCCAAATAAACCTTTTCTTCCTTAGAAAATTCATAACAATTCCGCAAAAATTCAGAAAATTCTAAAATTCGAAACCCATCTCTAAAATAACTTTTTAGATCATCGTAAAAATTCGCAAGGCTAATGGATGTCATTTAATAGGATTTTCCTCTTAAAACATATCATAAATTCTATATGAACATACATAAATCATCAACGTGTGTGTGTATATCATTTTATCTGTCAAAATCATGGAAACCCTTTGCAAAATCATTCAGAATTAACCTTAGAACCGAAACCATAAAAATTTAGAGATGTAAACATTATTCACCTTTTGCTTTAATGATTAAGGAGCTTGAGATTTGAATGAGTTTGATTTGAATTTGCTTTCCTTAAGCTTCTCTTTTGCTTCCTCTTATTCTTCCTTCTATAATGGTGGCTGGCAAAGCTTTTAATTTTTTTTTGAAAATGAGAGTGAACGTGCATTATGAAATATACAGCCTAAGGAAGTCAATATTGGAATGGCCTCTTTCCCATAATACCCCTCTTCTAATTCATTTTAAACCCTTCATTTAATTTATTAGTTAAAAGGAACGGCTGCCTTAATAATATCAAATCTCAATCTCCTAATCAACACATTATTTTATTTAGTTTATCTAACTAAATCTCCTAAATAATGTTATCAAAAATCTGGGGTGTTACAGACTCCCCTCCTTAAAGAATTTCGTCCTCGAAATTACAATAAGGCTCAAAACAAACAAGAAGGTAAAACATACCACCAAAACAAGTCAAGATAAGTATCTCTAATCCTGCTCTCAACCTCCCAAGTACAGTCTCTGTCATCGTCGCTCCACTGGACTTTGACTAATCTAACCGTTTTGGTTATAAGCCTCTTCTCATCTCTCGCAACAATGAGAACTGGCTTCCTCACTATGGTCAAGTCTGGTTCTACCACTATATCATATAACACTGTCGATGAAGTAGCAGTCTCCGGGTCTCTAACACACTTTTTGAGATGAGAAATATGAAAAACATTATGGACACCTACCAAACTTCTCGGTAACTCAGGTCTATAAGCGAGCTTCCCGTTCCTCTCAAGAATAGAAAAGGTCCTATGAACCTAGGAGATAACTTCCCGACTTCCCAAATCTAAGCACACCCTTTATCGATGATACTTTGACGAAAACCTGGTCCCCAACTGGGAACTCCAAATCCTTTCGTCTCTTATCTGCATAACTTTTCTACCTAGACTGAGCCTCCTTCATTATATCTCGAATTACCTCAATCTTTTCGGCTGCTTCTCTAACCAAATCTGGTCCAAGAGTCAACCTATCCCCGGTCTCCAACCAACAAACAGGAGATTTGCATGGCCTTCCATACAAAGCTTCAAATGGTGCCATCCTAATACTAGTCTGATAACTGTTATTATACGAAAACTCACTAGATGCATATGGTCCTCCCATGATCCCCCAAAGTCTAGAACACAAGCTCTCAATAGATCTTCCAAGGTCTTGTTAACTCTTTCTGTTTGCCCATCTATCTGTGGATGGGAAGCGGTACTCATCATAAACATGGTCCTCAAAACTTCCTGTAGACTCTTCCAAAACTCGCTAGTGAACAAGGAATCTCTATCACTAACTATGCTGCTAGGAACTCCATGCAGTCTAATCACATTCTTCATGAAGAACCTTGCTAAAACAGGTGTCGTCCTGGTTGACTTAACTGGAATGAAATGGGCACTCTTGGTCAATATGTCCACTATAACCCATATACTTTCATTTCCCCTATTCGACCTCGACAACCCGTCTATGAATTCCATAGAAATAGAATCCCACTTCCATATTGGAATATCTAATGGCTGAAGCGAACCACTCGGTTTCTGGTGTTCGGCCTACGCCTGCTGGTAATTCAAGCACTGCCTTATACACAAACCAATATCTCGCTTCATTCCTTCCTAAAAAAAACTCTTCTTCATATCATGGTACATCATGGTACCTCTGGGATGTATAGTGAACTTCGAACGATGGCATTCATCTAAGACTTCCTTTCTTATGTTTCCTACACTCGGAACACATAATCTTCTTTTCTTTCTCAACCACCCATTCTGGTCAGGACTGAAATCTTTCAAGTCATCACTCTTGATTCCTTCCTTTAGCTTACTGATCCATTCAACTAACACTAGATCCTCTATCTTCTTAGAAGCAATATGTTCGATCAAAACCGGTCGAACTTCCAAACAAGACAATACAACTGTATCACCATTAGACCCTGCCACAGATCTCCACTACACTCTGCAAATGCTTCTAAATCTTTCCACTCGGCCATCATTGCCAACATTGCATTCTGATGCTTCCTACTAAGTGCATCTGTAACCCGGTTGCCTTTCCCTGGTGTGCACTAAATCCCAAAATCATAAGCAGCTATGAATTCTAACCATCTCTTCTGTCTCATGTTCAGCTCCTTCTGAGAGAACAAATACTTCAGCGACTTATGATCTGTAAACAGCTCAAACCTTTCTCCCAAAAGGTAATGTCTCTACACCTTCAAAGCAAAAATCAAAGCAGCCAACTCCAAATTATGCGTTGGATATCTGATCTCATGCGGTCTAAGCTGTCTAGAAGCATAGGTAATCACTTTACCTCTTTGCATCAACACAGCTCCTAATCCTGTTCCACACGCATCGGTATAAACTACTAAGTCCTGATTCCCCTCTGGAACTACCAACACAAGTGCATGGGTCAATAAGTGTTCAAACTCTAGAATGCTTCCTCACACTTATCGGTCCACACAAACTTCATATCCTTCCTCGTCAGCTTGGTCATCTTTGCAGCTATCCGAGAGAAATCCTTAATGAATCTCCGATAATAACCAGCAAACCCAAGGAAACTCTTAGTCTCGGTTACTGTCTCGGATCTCTTCCAACTATTCACTGGCTCGATCTTAGTCGGATCTACTGATAACCCTTCCTCTGAGACGACATGACCAATAAACTTGACCTCCTTCTTCTAGAAGCGACACTTCAAAAACTTCACTTTCAGCTGATGCTGCCACAACGTCTCAAGCACTACTCTAAGGTGAACTTCATGCTCTCTTTCATCCTTAGAGTAAATCAAGATATCATCTGTGAAAACCCGCACGAACCTATCCAAGTGTTCTCAGAAAATCCAGTTCATTAAATCCATAAAGAAAGCTGGAGCATTCGTCAGCCCGAACGGCATAACTAACCATTCGTACGATCCATATCTGGTCCTGAATGCTGTCAAAGGTATACTATCCTCTGCTACTCTGAGCTGATGGAAACCCATTGCCAAATCCAACTGAGAAAATACCTTTTCTCCACTTAGCTGTTCAAACAAATCATCAATCCTGGGAAATGGATATCGACTCTTTATTGTCCTCTCATTCAACTTACGGTAATCTATACATAGCCTCAATGATCCGTCTGGCTTCTTAGCAAACATTGCCACTGCACCCCATGGCGAACTGCTCGGCCCGACAAAACTCTTACCCTCTAATTCACCAACTGCACCTTCAACTCACTCATATGAAGGGGCCATCCCGCTTGGTGGTCTACTCACTGGTTCTGCTCCTGGAACCAAATCTATCCAAAACTCAGTGGCTCGTTTCAGCGGCAATCCAACTACAGGCTCAAACACATCTGCGAATTCTCTAACCACGAAAACTCGGCTCAACTCATCATCTGAATCCAATGCACCCAACAAAGCAAACACTGCACCACTAGAACCTCCTATGGTGAAAACAATCTGATCGCTACAATCTGGGTGACTCGGAGAAATCTTCCTTCCCAGGAAAAATATCTTAGCATCGTGCTCACTTAACCAATCCATACCTAGGATGATCCCAAACCCCACAAAATCAAACACATGCAAACTGCACTCAAAAGTATGACCTAACAGGTCAAACTCAAACTGGTCACACCTCAACCCTAGAGTTGCATACCCTCCTATTGGATTCACAACCCGTAAGGAAGTAACTAAATATGTGGGTTCAAGGTTAAGCTTATCTATCAAACATCTAAATATAAAAGAATGTGATGCACCATTATTAAATAAAACGCTAACAGACATACCATGAATCTAATGCGTTCCCCCAAGAACTGACTTTCCCTTCTCTTGGGCTGTTGGCTTGGAAGCGGCAGGCTCCAATGCATACACCTTGCCCTTACCATCTCTAATGGGCTCCTTGCACTGGTTCTTATAAGGGCCTATCTGGTCACTGTTAAAACACCTGACATTCTTCCCCTTAGCAACATCCTTCGCTTTCCCTGAGCGACACTCATTAGCAAAGTTCCCTTTCTTTTCACATTTATAGCAGAAAACTTCAGACTTCGCTTTCTTGGCTGCTCCACCCTTCTAAGCACCTTTCCTAGGAAAGAACTTCCTCTTCTGGCCTTGCCCAACCTGGACCACTTTTTCCCTGCTCTTCTCCAGAGACTCAAGGACTTCTTCCTGCCTCAAAGCCATCTCCATAATGATATTAGAAGGATCTTTAAGATGAGACAAAGTAGCACTAGCCAATTCTAGCTTCAATCCTCTGATAAACTTCTCATTCCGTTTCAACATGGTATCTACAGAAGCATACCCATACTGGGCCAACTCTTCGAACTTCTTGGCATACTCAGCAACAAACATCTCTCCCTGCACCAGCTCAACAAGCTGCCTAATCAAAGCTGACTATGCCATTACTGACGTAAACCTTTCCTGAAATATCCTCTTGAAATCCTCCCAGGTTACTGTCTCCTCATCAACTGTCGCTGTTACACTGTTCCACCAGAACGATGCGGTCCCTTGAAGCTGCCTGGATGCCAACCTCCTCTTCCGCTCATCATTTAGCCCTAAATCTGCAAAAATCTTTCGTAGTGCAACAACCAATTCTCCACTTCAATGGAATCCTTTGTTCCCATAAATGGCTTCCCTCCTAGCTTCACATAATCGCCGCTCATCTTAGTGAAATGATTAACTACCGGACCTATGGAACCCTTGCTCCTGCGGCATTTCCTCCAACCACTACGGCAGCAACTCCTACCTGCATCATATTCCTGAAAAACTGATACATGGCTTCTATTCCGACCTGCGGGACTTCATCAGCAACATTCTCTACTTGACCTTGGCCTCTCCCTGCATTAGGTCTGACGTTCCTTTCGGTGCTTCCCTCTACTTGGTTAACTCTACTTCTTCTACCATGCATATCTGCATTCAAACCTCATGAGATAAAGAAAGATAACCTAATCAAATATAGATGAATGGAGATAAAGTGCATACTTATATATAGCAAATACAAGTACGTTACTATAGAGTTAACCCAACCCCAAATCTTACTCTAATTCCTTTGGATTTTTTATTTCAAAACCAATTTTTAGTTATATTTTTCATAAACCTATGCTCTGATACCAAGCTTAACATCCCGTATCTGGAGGCCAAAAGCTCAGCGCTATGGATGCTGCAGTCATCCACAGTATTAACTTCTGGTGACGAAATAGGGCAGTGTTAATGGTATCAACAATATCAGAAGCCCTTGAATATGGAAAAAATCATAGATTTCCAGAAAACAATAATTTCAGTGATTGCATTTCAAATAAATCATATCCAAGTTACAAAAATCCTAAACGTAATCCCAAGCACTGATCAAATATAATTTTACAACAATACGCAAAGAGCGACATATGAAGATGCACCCTTGGATGATCAAAGCAATATAGACAGAACCGTCTTAATACACAGCGGAAACAATTTTAAAACAGAATTCCTTAATTAGCTATTCGTCAGCCACCTTCTCGTCTTCGGATGCTTTATTCGCCAAAATCTGCTAAAACCTGAAAACCTAAACCCTCAGCCTACTCAAATCAAATTTTGAGCAACTGAGAGTTTAAAGAGAAACAAAAACTTCGAGTCAGACTTAAAGCCTGGTATGAATAATATCAATTACATCTCAGTTTACTGATAACTGGTGAGACCATGCCGCTTAGTGGAACGAGTTTCCTCTCACCAATATCTCTTTTCAAAACATATATTTTGCAAATCCTTTCCTGCAATATCCATTATGCTAAAAACAGGAAATAAAATAGACCATCTTTCTAAATCTAAACTATCTGTTCTTTACTGGACTATCTATCCTAAATTCTGAGCTAACTGCTCTTTTCTGGACTATCTGTCCTAAAACTGGTTATACCAAAATAGCAGTATCTTTTATGCTAGATAATGGGCTATCTGCCCAAAATAGGTAAAAAGGGTGGACTAACTGTCCTTAAAAATTTAACAAAATCCGTTATGCTAATAAATGAACTATCTATTCATATTAGAGCTGACTCCTCTTTCTAGACTAACTGACATGGACTAACTGTCCTCTAGGCTGACTGCCTCAAAATGGACTAACTGTCCGAATTTAAAATGAGCCGACGCCCAAATTTTATTTTGGGTTAACTACCCTTCAAAATATCTGAGCTAACTGCTCTATAATATCTGAGTTAACTGCTTTTTAAATTTTCCTTGAAACCTTTTCAAAATGATTTAGTCTGTCAAATCATATATATACAAGGAAAATGTATCTTTAGCTTTACTCTAAACTATTTTTGCCATGTTATATATACTTTACTCAAAATAATGTTGATGATGTTCAATAAGGATTATCTATCCTTTTAAAATAAGTTTAAGTCCTTTATAACTTAAAACACTTATGCTATCTGCCTAGTCATTATATTTGAAACCTTTATTTAAAATATTTAAACAACCTTTCGAAAACATAGAAGGTAACTCCTTCTAAACTATTAATAAACCCTTTAAAAGCATTGAAGGTAACTCCTTCATATCCTTTAATAAACCTTTCGAAATCATTGAAGGTAACTCCTTCAAAACCTTTTCAAAGCCTTCCTTTTACAAGCTTTAAAACATACGACATCTGCCTTTTAAATCCTTTAAACCTTAGCCTTTTGAAAACATAGCAAAACTATACCTTTCGACCTTGTCGAAAGGTCTTACCTTTCGACCTTGTCGGAAGGTTTCTTTTCGACCTAGTCGAAAGGTTTCACCTTTCGACTTTGTCGAAAGCCTTGGGTACCTCTCCTATATAATAAACCTTTCGAAAGCAATGTACCTCAAAACCTTTCGAAGACATTGGGTTTAATTTAAAACAGGTGGAAAATCTTTCGAAGCCAAACAAAGTTAACTACTTTGAAACCTTTAAAACTTTACGACTTAAAACATTTGGATTATGCAAAGGGACCAGATAAACATTAGAGTCGAAGGCAACTGCTTTGAAACCTTTGTAAAACCTTTGGAAACCATTCGAAAACAATGAAGTGTTGGTGTTGGAACCAACCCTTCGAAATCAATGGAGAGAGGTAACAAGTTTTAGAAAACAAAAGATAACCTTTGACTCCATCTGTGTTGAAAGGTTAGGAAGCGACAACTATGGTTTCGGCCTTGTCGAAAGCTATACCTTTTGACCGTGTCAGAAGGTTTCATTTAAAACAAGAAAGCAAACCAATCGAAACCTTTTTCTTTTAAACCTTTTGACAATTTTGAAAGCTCTTTGTCAAAAGCTAGCAGGCGTATTTTCTTTAAAACAAAACAAAACTTCATCTTTTTCGAAAGTTATAACCTTTCATCCCTAAACCTTTCGACCTCTTTCAATTCACTACGTACCACTTGCCTGATACCCTGTGCCTTGGTATTTGACCTAGCCAAAGGGTTTGAAACCTTTCGATCTTGTTGGAAGGTCTGGAAAGAAGACGGAAGCTCTGTTGAAAAGGTTGAAATAGAAGAAAAACTATTTATTTGTACATTAAAACAGTTCTTTTGTTCCCCACCTGCCCTGTTTGTCCAAATTTGATTGGTTGCCAGAATTATATATTCAAAAGTGCTGCCGACTTTCCTAATTTGGAAATTTGGATAATTTTGAGAGAGCCCCTTTCTCCTTATAATTATACAAAACATTTAAGTCCCATGCCTTAAATATTATTATATAACTATTAAAACATCTTTAGAAATTCTAGAAAAACTCCAGAAAATCAAATAACATGTTCTCTTCAACATATAAAATTTTTGAATCCAAACTATAATTATTTTTCCCGTTATAATCCAAATAAACCTTTTCTTCCTTAGAAAATTCATAAAAATTCCACAAAAATTCAGAAAATTTGAAACCCATCTCTGAAATAACTTTTTAGATCATCGTAAAAATTCGCAAGGCTAATGGATGTCATTTAATAGGATTTTCCTCTTAAAACATGTCATAAATTCTATATGAACATACATAAATCATCAACGCGCGCGCGCGCCTGTGTGTATATATATATATCATTTTATCTGTCAAAATCATGGCAAACCTTTGCAAAATCATTTGGAATTGACCTTAAAACCGAAACCATAAAAATTCAGAGATGTAAACATTATTCACCTTTTGCTGTAATGATTAAGGAGCTTGAGATTTGAATGAGTTTGATTGAATTTGCTTTCCTTAAGCTTCTCTTTTGCTTTCTCTTATTCTTCCTTCGTTAATGGTGGTTGACCAAGCTTTTTTTTTTGAAAATGAGAGTGAACGCGCGTTATGAAATACACGACCTAATGAAGTCTATATAGGAATGGCCTCTTTCCCATAATACCCCACTTCTAATTCATTTTAAACCCTTCATTTAATTTTTTAGTTAAAAGGCACGGCTACCTTAATTAAATCAAATCTCAATCTCCTAATCAACACATTATTTTATTTAGTTTATCTAACTAAATCTCCTAAATAATGTTATCAAAAATCCAGGGTGTTACAGACTCCCCTCCTTAAAGAATTTCGTCCTTGAAATTACAATAAGCCTCAAAACAAACAAAAAGGTAAAACATACCATCAAAACAAGTCCATTTCTCCTTAGAATTATATAAAACATTTAAGTCTCATACCTTAAATAATTTTATATAACTATTTAAACATCATCAAAAATTCTAGAAAAATTCTAGAAATCAAGTAATATGTTCTCTTCAACATATAAAATTTTCGAATCCAAACTATAATTATTTTTCTCATAAATAATTTTATAATCCAAATAAACCTTTTCTTCCTTAGAAAATTTATAACAATTCCCCAAAAATTCAGCAAATTCTAAAAATCGAAACCCATCTCTAAAATAACTTTTTAGATCATCATAAAAATTCGCAAGGCTAACGGATGTCATTTAATAGGGTTTTCCTCTTAAAACATGTCATAATAGCTATATGAACATACATAAATCATCAACGTGTATATATATCGTTTTATCTTTCAAATCATGTCAAACCTTTGCAAAATCATTCAGAATTAACCTTAAAACCGAAACCATAAAAATTTAGAGATGTAAACATTATTAAACTTTTGCTTTAATGATTAAGGAGCTTGATATTTGAATGAGTTTGATTTGAATTTGCTTTCCTTAAGCTTCTCTTTTGGTTCCTCTTCTTCTTCCTTCGTTAATGGTGGCCGACCAAGCTTTTAATTTATTTTTTTTGAAAATGAGAGTGAACTTGTGTTATAAAATACACGGCCTAAGCAAGTCAATATAGGAATGGCTTCTTTCCTATAATACCCCTCCTCTAATTCATTTTGAACCCTTCATTTAATTTATTAGTTAAAAGGCACGGCTACCATAATTAAATTAAATCTCAATCTCCTAATCAACACTTTATTTTATTTAGTTTATCTAACTAAATCTCCTAAATAATGTTATCAAAAATTTGGGGTGTTACAAAATCCATAAAAATAGAATCCCATTTCCAAACCGGAATATCCAATGGCTGAAGCAACCCACTTAGCTTCTGATGCTCGGCTTTCACTTATTGACAGTTCAAACACCGATTCACCCATAAGCCAACATTCCTCTTGATGCCTTCCTAGAAGAAACTTCTTTTCATATCCTAATACATCTTCTTTCCTCCTGGATGAATAGTGAACTTTGAACGATGGCATTCCTCCAAAACTTCCTTCGTTATGTATCCCACATCTGGAACACATAATCTACCCTTCTTTCTCAACCACCCACTTTGGTCAAGAATGAAGTCTTTCAAGTCATCGCTCTCCGTTCCATCTCTTAATTTCCTAATCCTTTCAGCTAACACTGAATCCTCTTCTTATTTAGAAGCAATCTTCTCAATCAATACCGGCCGGACTTCTGAATAAGACAATATAGCAGATCCTCCACTAGACCCAGCCTCAGATCTCTACTGCACTCTGCAAGTTATCGATTAGGCTTCCAATTCTTTCCATTCTGCTATCATAGCCAACACTACATTCTATGCTTCCTACTAAGCGCATATGCAACCTTGTTGCCTTTCCCTGGTGTGTATTCTATTCCAAAATCATAAGTGGCTAAAAACTCTAACCATCTCTGTTGTCTCATGTTCAGCTCCTTCTGAGAGAAGAAGTACTTCAACTACTTATGGTCAGTATAAAGCTCGAACCTCTCACCTAAAAGGTAATGCCTCCATACATTCAATGCAAATATAACTGCAGTTAATTCCAAGTCAGGTGTTGGATATCTAACCTCATGCGGTCTAAGCTGTCTAGAAGTGAAGGCAATCACTTTACCCATCTGCACTAGTACGGCTCCTAACCCAATGCCACACACATCTATATAAACTACCAAGTCCGGATTCCCCTCCTGAACCACTAACACAGGTGCATGGTTCAACAAGTGTTTCAAGCTCTGGAACGCTTCCTCACACTTATCGGTCTGTACAAACTTCACATCCTTTCGCGTTAGCTTGGTTATAGGTGCTGCTATCCATGAAAAATCTTTAATGAACCTCCGATTATATTCAGCCAATCCAAGGAAGCTTCTTATCTCAGTTATCGTTTTTGGTCTCTTCTAATTACTAACAGCTTTGATCTTACCTGGAACGACTGACAATCCATTCTCCGAAACCACGTGACCAAGAAACTTCACTTCCTTCTTCCAGAAATGGCACTTCGAAAATTTAGCTTTTAGCTGATGCTGCCTTAGCATCTCAAGCACAACTCTAAGATGAACTCCATGCTCCTTCTCATCCTTAGAGTATATCAGAATATCATCTATGAAAACCAACACAAACCTATCTAAATGCTCTCGGAAAATCCGGTTCATCAAATCTACAAATAATGCTACCGCATTAGTCAATCCTAACGGCATAACTAACCATTCATACGACCCATATCTGGTTCTCAATGCCATCAAAGGTATATTATCTTCTGCCACTCAAAGCTGATGAAAACCTGTAGCCAAATCCAACTGATAAAATATATTGGCTCCACTCAACTGATCAAACAAATCATCAATCCTAGGCAAGGGATATCGATTCATTATCGTTTTCTCATTCAACTTACGATACTCGATACATAGCCTTAACGATCCGTCCGGCTTCTTAGCAAATACTGCGGATGCTCCCCAAGGTGAACTACTTAGTCTAATAAAATTCTTGCCTTCTAAATCTACCAACTAAGCCTTCAACTCCTTCGTTTTTGTAGGCATCATTCTGAATGGTGGTCTACTCACCAATTCTGCTCCAGGCACCAAATCTATCCAAAACTCAATGGCTCGTTTAGGTGATAATCCAACTATCGGCTCGAAGACATCTGCGAATTCTCTAACCACAAAAACGCGATTCAACTCATCCTCCAACTCCATAACTCCCAACAAAGCATTCACCTCACAGCTACGGTTTTCTACAGAATAAACTATTCGATCACTACAATCTGGATGTCTAAGTGATATTTTCCTATGCTAGAAAAATATCCTAGCATCATACTCACTTAACCATCCATACCCAATATAATTCCGAACCCTACAAAGTGAAATACATGCAAACTGCAAACAAAGGTGTAACCTAGGAAGTCAAACTCTAAGTGGTCACACTTCATCCCAAGTGTCACATACCCTCTTATTGGAGTTGCAACTCTTAAGGAAGCAACTAAATATGTGGGTTTTAGTTTAAGCTTATCTACTAAACATCGAGATATAAAAGAATGCGATGCACCAGTATTAAATAAAACGCTAGCAGACATATCATGAATATGAAGCATACCTCCCAATACTGCCTTTCCTTTCTCCTGCACTGTCGGTTTTGAAGTAGCAAGTTCCAATGCAAATACTTGGCCTTTTTCTCCTTTAGCTGGCTATTTCACTGGTTCTTGTAGTGCCTAATTGGATCATAGTTGCAACACCTAACTCCTTTCTTCTCAGCAGTCTTCTTTCCTTTGCATGTCCGACACTCAAGAGCAAAATAGCCTTTCATATCACACTTGTAACAAACCACTTTAGACTTCCTGATGCCGCGCAGAATGTTAAAGGCATAGGTCGTTCACGACCTAAGGAGTTTGTAGGTCGTTCACGACCTAACAAGGTAGAAGTAATGAACGAGTCACAACCTAACGAGCTCCGATCTGATGAAATACGACCTAGTGAGAAGTCTTAGGTCGCTCACGACCTAACAAGGGGAAGCCTAAAGCATCCAAGCGACCTATCAAGTTAACTCATGTACGACCTAAGGAGTTAAAGGATAGCTCGCTGAAACAACCTAATTTGTTTTTTGGTCGCATACGACCTAACAAACCAAAACTGGAAAATAAGTTGTTAAAAGTTGAAGTCTTAGGTCGCTCACGACCTAATGGGTTCTTAGGTCGCTCACGACCTATGGAAGGTTGGCTACGAGCTAACGGAATCAACCCTCAGGAATGCAAACGACCTAACGAATCCCTTAAGTCGATCCAATGACTTAGTAAAGGCGTACGATCTAACAAAGGATGCGCGTGGAGTTGTTCAGAGGAAGGAGATTTAGGTCGCTCATGACCCAAGTTAAGTCGTTCTACGACCTAGTTAGGTCGCGTGAAGATGTTCTGTCCTTAGGTCACGAGGGTGAGTTACAACCTGCTTTGTGTTGCGAAGATATAAGTCGACCTATGTTAGGTCGCTGGAAGATGAGACGTGTGAAGTTAGGTCGCGAGAACGACCTACGACCTAAGATAGGTCGCGAGAAAATTTAAGTCGCGAAGACTTTCTGAAGCCGCTTCTGTTAGGTCGCTAATGAAGGGATGCCGTTCATTCTTAGGTCGCGGAGCTCCAGATGCCGTTGTTTGTTGAGTCGTAAGGTGTATGGGTCTTAGGTCGTGAATAGTTAGGTCGTCTACGACCTAAGTGATGTAATCTATTTGTATTTTCTGTTTGTTAACTCGTAGTTCTTACTTGTTTGTAAGTCGTAAGTCGTCTGAAATTTTAGGTCGTGACTGTTAGGTCGGCGACGACTTAGGAGTTGTAATTTTTGTCTGTTTTGCATGTTGTAGCCTATAAATAGGCAAGTTGTTTCATTTGTAACGTTGTTGATTTTTGAATAAAATTCTCTTTTGTTAGCTTTGTGCTTTCATTCAAATTGGTAGTTGAGTGTAATCTCCTATCTCCTCTTTCGGTTAATCGAGTGCGCTCGATTCAACGATTGCAGAAGCCGATTCGTGGAATCAAGTGCGCTTGATCAACGCTTGAAGAATTGAAGATCTTTGAACCCGGTATCGTGCGTGATCAACGAGTTCGGGATAGCTAGAATTCGGTATCTTCGGATCAACGAATTCGGGCATTTCAGTATTCATCAATCCATCGATTGCTACTTTCACCGATTGAAGATTGTTTTGTTTAATCCGCTGCGTCAGTTTTTTGGTATCAGAGCTTGTTTTAGCCAATCATAGCTAAATCGAGTCTTGGAGCCAATCATCTCAAAGAAGTTTGAATCGAAGTGAAGATTTGAGTTTTGTTTACCACGGCCGAGAGCAAGTTGAAGTTGTTCGACTTTGTATTGGAGTTTAGAGATCGGATCTATATCATTTGGAGAAGTTGTGTTCATCGTGTTCATCGCGAAGTAGCAACAAAGTGGGAGTTGTCGATCCATTTCATTTTGGATCAAAGTTCGAATTGTGTTTGAATTTGAAGTGTTTGTAAAGTTTTCAAGTATGCCGCCGAGGAGAGCTAATCGTCACCAAAACGTAGAAGCTTTGTATCGAAGAGAATAAGCTGATGAGATGGAGTAGAGAATTAATGAGAACTTTAGTGAGAAGCTTAATGAAGGGATTGGACGATTAGAGAAGATGATGTTAGAAATGAATCAAAATCGGAGAAGGGTTTCACCTGAATCTAACCATGGGGGAAGTAGAGTCTCACCACAATCCAATCGAGACAGAAGTGTGGATGATGATCAAAGGCGTGGGAGGAACGTGAATGATCATGAACGGAGGAATGTAGATAGAAGGGATGAGGGTGGTAGACGTGATGGGAGTAGAGATGTGGGTGGACGAGATAGACAACGATATACATCTGATTTTGAAGAGGAGTATGATGGTGGTAGTGTTCGAGGACAAGGACGAGGACAAGGAAGAAATCACTCTGAGTATGATCACAAATGGGAGTCGGGGATGAAGACTAAAATTCCTGAATTCAAAGGTGGTATGCAAGCAGAGGAGTTTCTAGATTGGGTAGCTAATGTTGAAGAGATTTTTGACTTCAAGGAAGTTCCAGAGCATCGTAGAGTGAAGTTGGTTGCTACAAGGTTGAGGGGTAGAGCTTTGGCATGGTGGCAGCAAACCAAACTTACACGTGAATGAATGGGAAAGTCAAAAGTTGAATCTTGGGAGAAGATGAAGAAATTGATGAAAGCAACGTTCTTACCTTACAATTATCAATCTTTGATGTATCAACGTTTGCAGAATTTGAGGAAGGGCACAAAGAATGTTAATGATTACGCAGATGAGTTTTATCAGCTTATTGCAAGGAATGATATTATGGAAACGGAAGAACAGCTGACATCTAGATTCATTGGGGGATTGCGAATGCAGATTCAGGATATGGTTAACATGTTTGATCCCAGATCTGTAGCGGAAGCACATCAGAAGGCGTTGGCTTGGGAGAAACAGGGACGACGAGGAGGTGGTGTGTTTACAAATTCCAATAATCAAGTGAAGGGTGTTAGTGGAAGTTCTAATATTTCAAAAGTTGTTGCTAAACCAGTTGTGAATGAGGTTGGGAAGGCGAAAGTCAATAATGGTTTCAAATGTTATAATTGCCAAGAAATGGGCCACAAAAGTAGCGAATGTCCGAAGCCGAAGAAGAGAGCTATGATAGCGGAGGTTGAGGATGAGGATGAAGAAGCTGAATGTTCCAATTCACCACCTGATGAGGAGGAAGAAGAAGTGACGGGAGACGAAGGTTATAATCTAATGATGAAGAGGTCATGTTTAACACCAAAGCAAGAGGAGGATTGTAGTTGGTTAAGAGCAATATTTTTCAGTCAACATGTACCATTCTAGGGAAGGTTTGCAAATTTGTTATTGATGCTGGAAGCTGTGATAATATAATTTCGTCAGAAGCTGTGAGGAAATTGGCGTTGAAGACTGAGAAACATCCGAAACCGTACAAGCTAGCTTGGTTGAGGAAAGGCGGGGAGGTGAAGGTTGGACGAAGGGCTTGTGTGAAGTTTTCAATTGGGAAGAAATATAAAGATGAAATCTGGTGCGATGTGGTAGATATGGACGTTTGTCATTTGTTGCTGGGGAGACCGTGGCAGTATGATAGGGCGGTGCAACATGATGGGCGTACCAACAGTTACAGTTTCATGTTTGAAGGCACAAAGATTACTCTAGTTCCAAAGAAGCGACAACAGGAGGAAAACAAGTTGGAGGAGATTGAAGAGCTCAAAACTTTGTTATCTTTGAAGGAGTTTGTGAAGGAAGTAGAGGAGGAGCCTGAAGTGTTTTTGTTGATTGGGCGAGAAAGCAGTGAAGTGGTTGAAATACCAGAAGAAGTAAAACCGGTATTGAAAGAGTTTGACGATGTATTTCCAGAGGAGTTACCAACGGAGTTGCCACCGTTGAGGGATATACAACATCAGATAGATCTTGTTCCAGGTGCTGTGTTGCCACACAGACCACATTATCGAATGAGTCTGAAGGAACATGAAGAGTTGCGGAGGCAGGTAGAGGAATTTCTTGAACAGGGGCGTGTGCAGGAGAGTTTAAGTCCTTGTGCTGTACCAGCTTTATTGGTACCCAAAAAGGATGGAACGTGGAGGATGTGCACAGACAGTCGAGCATTGAATAAGATCACAGTCAGATACAGATTTCCGATGCCGAGGCTTGATGATTTATTGGATCAGATCAGTGGGTCCGTAATCTTTTCTAAGATTGACTTGAAGAGCGGTTATCATCAGATTCGCATTAGACCAGGGGATGAATGGAAGACATCATTCAAGACGAGGGAAGGCTTGTATGAATGGCTGGTAATGCCGTTTGGTCTATCGAATGCACCAAGTACATTCATGAGGGTGATGAACCAGATTTTTAGGCCATACATTGGGAAATTCGTTGTGGTTTACTTTGATGATATTCTAATCTACAGTGCTAGTACAAAAAAGCATGTTCAACACCTGAAGAAAGTGCTAATTATTCTTCGTGAAGAACAATTCTATGCTGCTACAAAGAAGTGTGTTTTTATGGCGAAGAGTGTTTTATTTTTGGGATATGTTGTGTCGGAAGAAGTAATACAGGTTGACCAAAGTAAAATCGAAGCTATCGGAGATTGGCCGCAGCCCAAGACGATAACGGAAGTTCGTAGTTTTCACGGGTTGGCTTCATTTTATCGAAGGTTTATTCCACACTTTAGTAGTGTGATGGCACCTGTTACTGATTGCATGAAGGGTAAACAGTTTGCATGGACGGAGGAAGCCGGGGTTGCTTTTGAGCGAATCAAAGAACTCTTGACGTCTGCACCAATTCTAATATTACCAGATTTTCAGTTAGTGTTTGAACTACATACTGATGCATCCAAGGTTGGAATTGGAGGAGTATTGAGTCAGAGGGGACGTCCGATTGCATACTTTAGCGAGAAGTTATCAGGAGCAAAGATGAGATACAGTACATATGATGTTGAATTTTATGCTGTTGTGCAATCTATTAAACACTGGAGACACTATCTATTTCAGAAGGAGTTTGTTCTTTACACTGATCATGAGGCGTTGAAGCATTTACAAGGGCAAGGCAAGATTTCAGCGAGACATGCATCGTGGATTGCATATCTGCAGCAATTTACTTTTTTTGTTAAACACAAGTCAGGGGTGACGAATCGTGTGGCTGATGCTTTGAGTAGGAGGAGTCATTTGTTGACTACACTAAAGGTTGAAGTGACGGGGTTTGAAATGTTACCAGAATTATTTGACAATGATCCTTACTTTGCAAAGTTTTTTGATAAAGTCAAGGATGGGGAGACGGATGAGTTTATAATGATAGATGGTTTTCTGTTCAAAGGAAATCGATTGTGCATACCGGAGGGTAGTTTGAGAATGAAGATCGTAAAAGAGCTACATGAAGAAGGACACGTGGGTAGAGACCGTACATTACAGTTGATTTCACAATTTTACTTTTGGCCATCGATGAGGAAAGAGGTGGAGAGGTTTGTGGAGCGATGTCATATCTGTCAGATTTAGAAAGGAACTGCAACTAATGCTGGGTTATATATGCCGTTACTTGTACCAATTAAACCATGGGTTGATGTGAGTATGGACTTCGTGTTGGAATTACCGAGGACACAGCGTGGTAACGATTCCATTTATGTGGTGGTTGATCGATTTTCGAAAATGGCACATTTTATTGCTTGTAAGAAGACGGCGGATGTTGTTCATGTTGCTCAATTGTTTTTCAAGGAGATCTATCGACTTCATGGATTGCCAGAATCTATTGTGTCGGATAGAGATACTCGATTTCTGAGTCACTTTTGGTTGAGTTTGTGGAAAATGTTGGGAACGAAGCTGAAGTTTAGTAGTGCTTATCATCCGCAAACGGATGGACAGACCGAGGTTGTGAACAGATCATTGGGGAATTTGCTGAGGTGTCTTGTACAAGATAATCTGAAGAGTTGGGATGTGAAGTTATGCCAGGCAGAATTTGCTCATAATCATGCGGTAAATCGTAGCACAGGGTTCAGTCCATTTCAGATAGTATTTTCAAGCTTACTGAAGGGTCCGTTGGATTTAACGGTAGTGCCACAATCAAAGAAGACAGTTAAGAAAGCTGCTAATTTTGTTGAAGGATTAGCAGAATGTCACAAAATCGTTCAGGAACGATTGGAGAAAGCAAATGAGAAGTATAAGCGTTCTGCAGATCTGAAGCAAAGGAGTGTTGAATTTCAAGAAGGTGATTTGGTTTATGCAGTGTTAACAAAGGATCGTTTTCCAGTAGGCGCTTATAACAAGTTGAAAGCCAGAAAAATTGGTCCGGTGGAAGTCGTGAAACGAATTAATGAAAATGCTTATAAATTGAAGCTGCCAGATGATGTGTATACGTCTGACGTATTCAATGTTAAGCATCTCGTACCATATCATGGGGATGAATTTGTTGTGGATGTAGAAAGTACAAATTCGAGGTCGAATTTTTCTCAACCTAGGGAGGATGATGCCGCGCAGAATGTTAAAGGCATAGGTCGTTCACGACCTAAGGAGTTTGTAGGTCGTTCACGACCTAACAAGGTAGAAGTAATGAACGAGTCACAACCTAACGAGCTCTGATCTGATGAAATACGACCTAGTGAAGAAGTCTTAGGTCGCTCACGACCTAACAAGGGGAAGCCTAAAGCATCCAAGCGACCTATCAAGTTAACTCGTGTACGACCTAAGGAGTTAAAGGATAGCTCGCTGAAACAACCTAATTTGTTTTTAGGTCGCATACGACCTAACAAACCAAAACTGGAAAATAAGTTGTTAAAAGTTGAAGTCTTAGGTCGCTCACGACCTAATGGGTTCTTAGGTCGCTCACGACCTATGGAAGGTTGGCTACGAGCTAACGGAATCAACCCTCAGGAATGCAAACGACCTAACGAATCCCTTAAGTCGATCCAACGACTTAGTAAAGGCGTACGATCTAACAAAGGATGCGCGCGGAGTTGTTCAGAGGAAGGATATTTAGGTCGCTCACGACCTAAGTTAAGTCGTTCTACGACCTACGACCTAGTTAGGTCGCGTGAAGATGTTCTGTCCTTAGGTCGCGAGGGTGAGTTACAACCTGCTTTGTGTTGCGAAGATATAAGTCGACCTATGTTAGGTCGCTGGAAGATGAGACGTGTGAAGTTAGGTCGCGAGAACGACCTACGACCTAAGATAGGTCGCGAGAAACTTTAAGTCACGAAGACTTTCTGAAGCCGCTTCTGTTAGGTCACTAATGAAGGGATGCAGTTTATTCTTAGGTCGCGGAGCTCCAGATGTCGTTGTTTGTTGAGTTGTAAGGTGTATGGGTCTTAGGTCGTGAATAGTTAGGTCATCTACGACCTAAGTGATGTAATCTGTTTGTATTTTCTGTTTGTTAACTCGTATTTCTTACTTGTTTGTAAGTCGTAAGTCGTCTGAAATTTTAGGTCGTGACTGTTAGGTCGGCGACGACTTAGGAGTTGTAATTTTTGTCTGTTTTGCGTGTTGTAGCCTATAAATAGGCAAGTTGTTTCATTTTTAACGTTGTTGATTTTTGAATAAAATTCTCTTTTCTTAGCTTTGTGCTTTTATTCAAATTGGTAGTTGAGTGTAATCTCCTATCTCCTCTTTCGGTTAATCGAGTGCGCTCGATTCAACGATTGCAGAAGCCGATTCGCGGAATCAAGTGCGCTTGATCAACGCTTGAAGAATTGAAGATCTTTGAACCCGGTATCGTGCGCGATCAACGAGTTCGGGATAGCTAGAATTCGGTATCTTCGGATCAACGAATTCGGGCATTTCAGTATTCATCAATCCATCGATTGCTACTTTCACCGATTGAAGATTGTTTTGTTTAATCCGCTGCGTCACTTCCCCTTCTTAGTTGATCCACCTTTTTGAGCACATTTCTTATGAAAGAACTTTCTCTTTTGACCTTGCCCAACTTGGACCTCCTTCTCTTTCTTCTTCTTCTCCAAACAAGCAAGCATCTCTTCATGTCTTAACGCCCTCTCCACTACTATATCACAGGGATCTATGATATGCAGTAAGGTAGCCCTAGCCAATTCAGGCTTCAATCCTCTAATGAACTTTTCATTCCTCTTCATTACTGTATCAACAATGGCATACCCATATCTAGCCAACTCTTCAAACCTGCTAGCATACTCCAGAACTGACATCTCTCCTTGTTCTAGCTCGGCTAACTTTCTGATCAGAACAGACAATGCCATTACTAACATGAACCTCTCCTGAAACCTTCTCCTAAACTCCATCCATGTCATCTCCTCTTCGTTTACTCTAGCTATCACACTATTCCACCAATACAAAGCAGCCGCTTGAAGCTGTCTTGAGACAAGTCTCCTCTTATGCTCGTCATTGAGCCTTAAATCAGCAAAAATCCTTTCACAATGTAGCAGCCAGTTTTCCACCTCGATAACATCCTCAGTCCAAATGAACGGATTTCCTCCAAGCCGAGCATAATCTCTGCTCAATTTAGCATAGTGATTGACAACCGGAGCTTCCTGTACTCCTCCTACAGCATTTCCTCCAACAACCCCAACAACGATCCTAGCTTGCATCATGTTTACAAAAAATTGATACATATCCCCCATATCTACTTGTGGGACTCCAGCACCAACATTCTCAGCTTGAGCCTGACCTTGAGTTCTCCTCGTATTCGGTCGGGCATTTCCATTTGTGGTGGTGCTGTCTCCTCCTAGATTAACTCTGCCTCTTCTTTCGTCTATATTTGTATTCAAGCCTAGTGATATACAGAAGAATAGCCTAACAAAAATAGGAGTCTAGAGATAAAGCGTATACTTATATATAGCAAATACAAGTACGTTACTATAGCCCGATCTTAACTCTAATCCCTAAGGATTATGTTTTCAAAAAATCATTTTTAGTTAAAGTATTTCATAAACCTATGATCTGATACCAAGTTGTAACATCCCTTATCTATACGCCCAAAGCTAAGAGCTACAGTTGTTGTAGTCATCTATAGTATTAACTTTCGGCGACTAAATACAGCTATGTTAATGGTATCTATAATATTAGAAGCACTTGAATATGGAACAAATCGCGGATTTCAAAGCAGCATTTCCATTACATTTCTAAACAGATCCTCCATATTCAAATTACATAATCCCCAAACGTTTCCCAAGCAAAGATCAGATATAATTATTTCAAAATACGCTAAGAGCGACAAATGAAGGTGCCCCCTTGGTTGATCAGAGTCATAACTAACTTAATACACAGTGGAAATAAACACAAAATAAAGAAATACAACTGTTAAATAGCTATCTGTTAGCCTCCTTCTCGCCTCCGGTAGCTTTTTCCATCATCCTACTAAAAACCTGAAAAGCCACAGCCCTCAGCCTACAAAAATCAATTTTGAGCACCCGAGAGTTTAAGGGGAAAAACATAAACTTGTCAGACATAGAGCCTGGAGTGAATAATACTATACATCTCGAATATACGATATTAAGTGAGACTACGCCGCTTAGCGGAACGGATTTCCTTTCACCAATATCCTTTTAAAACATATCTTTTGCAAATCTTAGACCTGCAACCAAAACTGGTTAAAACTGTAAAGCATTATATCCAAACTTACATATTAGGTAACAAATGGACTATCTGTCCAAACATTATAGTTTTGTTTGGCTTACTATTAACCTTTAACTGACTCAGACCTACCAGACAATATAACAAAATAATCTAACATCTGTTAGACACACCTCTTTGGACGGTCTATCCTTAACTATCTGTTAAATCCTTCTCTTCTGGACGGTCAGTCCCTAACTCACATCTCCCAATATCACCCGATCCTAATGGTTTTATGGGCTCACTAATAACCTATCTATATACAAATATATATTCCCTTCTATGTATAATCATAATTTTAGTCTTACCTGTGACAAAACTCTACACACTGGAATTTTGGACTAAATTAGCTGGGACCAATAGTTAATGTATAGGCCGCGACCCTATACTAGTCACGTCTGGTATTCTAATAAACAGTCATTTTACTTAGGGATACCTTCCTATAATTTTCCTTGAAATCCTTTTCATCTGAAATTGATTTAAAACCTTTTTATAGCAAACTTAAACAAGGAAAACATTTATACTTATATGCTTTACTCAAAGTCACCTTGTCATGTTATATATATACTTTATTCAAACCTTTTGTTGATGAAAACATTTAACTTTTGAAAGTACCCCTTTCGAATCCATTGAAAGTATCCCTTTCAAAACCATTGAAAGCACCTCTTTCGAAACTAAGTAAAACCCTTTTTCCTAACTTAGGCCAAAAGGCAACAACCTTCCTTTCGAAACCATACTCAAACCTTTCGAAACCCTTGAAACATCTTTCTTTCGAAAGCTATAAAACCTTAGACATCATATCTTAGAACACTTCAAAACATAGCCTCTAGAAACCCTTGCAAAAACCTATCTCTTCAACCCTTTCGAAACAATCATAAAAACATAACCTTTCGACTCCTTCGAAACCATTGGGGAACCACCCTTCAAAACCTTTCTTTAAAACCTTTTGAAAGCATCAAACCTTTATAAACACAACCTTTCAAAAACATTTGGGTTCAATTTAAAACATGTGGAAAAACACCATTCGAATCCATTTAAACCTTCTCTTTTGAAACCTTTGGGTTATATCTCAATAGAACAAAAGGGCCTATAAAACCATTTAGGTCAAAAGCCAACCTTTTAAAAGTATTTCTAAGTAAAGAAGTGATGGTGTCGAAACCACCCTTCCGAAAGCATTGGAGAAGTGGCTAATTTTAAAAGCTAAGCTTACCTTTCGAAACCATTGACTTCGAAAGGTAGAAAGGCGGCAGCTAGGGGTTTCGACCTCTTTAAAAGCATTACTTAAAACAAAAGAGCACAACCCATTTGAAACCTTTTCTTTAAAAACATTTGACACAGTCGCAAGCCAACCATGTCGAAAGCCATCCCTTCGAAAGAAAAGCGGGCGCTATTTTAATTCAAATCAAAGGCATACTCCAACCCCTTCGGAACCCAATATTTCAACTATGAACCTTCCGCCTTTATCCAATACGGTATGTACCAAGTAACTTGGTACCATGCGCATTGGTTTCGAAAGCATGGGGGAGAAATGTCCTAGTCGAAACCTCTGATGCCGAAAGTAGCGGAACATACTAAAAACATGTTATTTTGTTTTTAACTTAAATGAGAAGAACTTTTCAATTCACCTGCTATTAATTGTCAAAAATTTTTTGGTTGCTAAATACCTTTTTCAAAAGTGCTGCCAATATTTTCAGAAATAAGCAATAATTTTATTTTACAAAACACCCATATCCTTAATTAAATATATAAAACACTTAAGTCTCATACCTTAAACAATTTTATATATTCATCAAAACACTTAAGAAAATCCCATAAAAATTCCAAAAAAAGCCTACTTAATATGTTTTCTAACATATAAAAATTTCAGACCCAAATAATTAATCATTTATCCGTAAATAATTTATAACTCAATAAATCATTTTCCTCACTTGAAAATTAATATAAAATCCACATTAATTCAGAAAATTATGAAAATTGAATCCCATCTCTAAAGTATCATTTCTGAACTAAATCTAAATTCGCAAGGCATTTGGATGTCATTTATTAGAGTTTTCACATCAAAACATATCATAAAATCTGTATGAATAAGCATAAATCATCAACAAGCATATATAATCTTTCAAAAACATGGCATAATCATGCAAATAATTCAGATTTTACCTTAAAACCGAAAATCATTAAGAAAAATGAGATGTAGTCATTATTCACCTTAGCTTTGTGATTAAGGATGTGAGATTTGATCTTGATTAATTGATTTGATTCTTCCCTTGAGTCCTAGCTTTATCTTCTCTTGAGATTGCTAATGGTGGCTGGCCTTAGAGGTGTTTTTGTTTGAGAAAATATGAAATGAACGTGTGTTTTGGTTTCCTAAGGGTTTAGGGTATAAGTTTCCATTTTCCTATTTTGCCCTCACTTATTTCCTAACACCTTAACTCTTTGATTCATTGTTTATTCATTAACATGGCACGGCTACTCCGTAATTAATTCACAAATCTCAATCCATTAATCAATCCCACATTATTTGATTTAATTTAGCTAATTAAATTTTCTAAATAATGTCACTAAAAATATAGGGTGTTATAATAGAGAACGGTCGAAATCCACTCATCTATTCATGGACTTTGAATTCTAGTCCTCACTTTGGGGACTTAGCTATTCTGCGAGCGGTCGATTCACGTTCGATTTGTGTTCATATTTTAGTTTGCACTCTCGGGACTTAGAGTTCTTCCATGGGCAGTCGCGTTTCTATCAAATTGTTATACTTTAATCCGCACTCTAGGGACTTAGAGTTTTCTCTTGGGCGGTCGCATTTCCGTCGAATTGTTTATACTTTAATCCGCACTCTGGGGACTTAGAGTTTTTTCATAGGCAGTCGTGTTTCTGCCAGTGGCGGCCTTTTTTTCCGCCGAATGGTTTATACTCTAGTCCGCAGTCCGAAACTTAGAGTTTTTGTCGTGGGCAGTCGTTTTTCCACCGAATGGTCTATACTCTAGTCTGTAGTGGGGGACTGAGAATTTTTTTTGTGGGCAGTTGTGTTCTACTCGTGGTAGTCTTTTTTCCACCGAATGGTTTGTACTCTAGTTCACGGTTGTGGACTTAGAGTTTTTGTCGTGGGCAGTCGTGTTTTCACCCGTGATAGTCGTTTTTCCACCCAATGGTTTATACTCTAGTCCACAGTTAGGGACTTAGAGTTTTTGTTATGGGCAGTTGTGTTTCTTCCCATGGCAGTCGTTTTTCCACCGAATGGTTTATACTCTAGTCCATAGTCGGGGACATAGTGTTTTTGTCGTGGGCAGTCGTGTTTCCGCCCATGGTAGTCGTTTTTCCACCAAATGGTTTATACTCTTGTCCGTAGTCGAGGACTTAGAGTTTTTGTCATGGGCAGTTGTGTTTCCGCCCGTGGCAGTCATTTTTCCGCCGAACGGTTTATACTCTAGTCCGCAGTTGGGGTCTTAGAGTTTTCATCGTGTGCAGTCGTGTTTCCACCTGTAGCAGTCTTTTTTCCCCCGAATGGTTTATACTCTAGTCCGCAGTCGAGGACTTAGAGTTTTTGTCATGGGCAGTCGTGTTTCCACCCGTGGCAGTCGTTTTTCCGTCAAATGGTTTATACTCTTGTCCGTAGTCGGGGACTTAGAGTTTTTGTCATTAGGTGGTCAATCACACCCGTTTTATTTGTACTTCATTTACCGCATCGAGGTAAAAGTTGTCGAATGAGCGGTCGAACCACGTTTATTCATGGGATGGAATTCTGCCCCCAGCATTCAGGATGAAACTTGGCAAATGGACGGTCGATTCTCGTCCACTTTGTAATTGTCGCTCTTCGAATCGAGTTGAGGAAGGAGGTAAGTGGTGGATAATTGGATCACATTCGTGCTGGGGTAGGATAATCAAGCCTTGCACAATTTGCTTCGCATTCTTTCTAGCAAACGAAAATTGTGAGTTATTGAGCGGACAATTAAGTTGCATCCATTTTAGGCTGCAATCATTCCATTCATTGAGATATGCGATTGATAAGTAGGCAGTCAACCGCAGCTACTTCAAGTCTAATATGAAGGTTGCTGAATGGACAGTTAGTCGTGTCTACGTTCTATTAGATTCCGAACTTGTCAGTTTTCGTTCTATGCCTCGGTGTCCCAAATTAGGGGCATATGGTAGCTGATGAATGGCCGAATCATGCTCGTATAGACAAAAGCTCCACAGGTTCTGTCTTGATCTGCGAAGATTGGTCAGCGCCTAACTCTAAGCACTTGGTTACCTGCATCGTATGCATGTAGTTTAATTCAAGTTGGTCGTAGTTCACAACATAATTAAAATTGAAATAAATTAATTAAAAGAAGATCAGGATAAATTTCATTAATAAGTTAGGCAGCATTGTGCGCTCGCTATTCCACTTGGCCCCTAGCTCCTTTCAGTGGGATATCGACCGTCAGTGGTCCAATTGATAACAGAGCTCTTTATTGATAGGGCTAGGATGTTTCTATCATCGTCAGTCAGGTACGTTCTTAGGCCCCAACAACTTGCTATGCTTGCGAATAACATATACATGTCCAAGACAGATGCAAAGCGAAATGGATCGGAATTGACGGGTAGCGGTAAATCAGTTGGGGTCAGACCGAAGGAAATTTGATAATCGCTTGGAGTCAATTATTGGATCGCTTGGGGTCAGCCTTTGGGTCACTCAGGGTCAGTAAATTCGAAGGCCTACTAATTGGCGCTTAGGTTTTCTTTGGAGTTTGCTTTGGGTCAACGCAGGGGTTCTGAAGTCATGCCCGGTTTTGTACTTGTCAAAATTTATGTGGAACACCAAACTTGAATGAATCTTGTATCTCATTTTTTTACACATCTCCATAGGAACATAGGATATTAGCTTCGAGGAACTTCTATCCCAATCACTTCTGGACTTTGGGCTGAAGCAAAAATGGAAGGTTTGGAAGGTTGATTATTTGTTGATGGATATGTACATAAAAATGGCCGGCTGTGCTTCGCGACCATGGAACGACTGTACTAAGTCAATCGTAAGTTACAATAATTAAATCGTTGGTTGGACGATAGGCTAATGGGAAATGATCGGTTATAAGGATGGAAGTGGAATGATCGGTTGGAAAGAAAATCTAGAACGATCGTAGAAGAAACCATCGTATGCAACCAATTGGTGGGGGGACTAGTTGGAACAGTCATATTAAAATGATCGTTTAGGGATGATCGGTCATCTTTAGCAAGCAGAAGTGTAGTTATGGTACGGCCGGTCACACACGAGTCAAAACGATCATTCCCAAAGATGGAGCTGGACAATCGTATGAGGAACAATTATATACGAACGATCGGAGATAAACGATCATGCAGGGACGCGAGTAGCCACATTCATGTTGGTGCAATGAACAATGTAGCCCATCGTAAAGAACGATCGGGTATGCTAATGGAGCACATGATTTCATGGTTAAGGGTGGTCCACCTAGTGTGCATGGGTCATAGCAATTGCCGATCGTTCCTCCTTGCTCTAAAACTTGAAAATGTATGGACATTCAAGAATCATATGGCTACTTTGTCACTGATCTCATCATTTTCTTCCTCTACAAGGGTAGTAGACATGGTTTCATGAACTTGTGAAATAGTTTCCATCTAGATTTCTCTCAAATCTGAGTTGAATATGAAACTTATCAATCAAAAGCTGGATCTATCTCGTGAACATGGACATTCACCAGTAGAAAATGAGATCCAATCGAGCTGAGAATTCATCTCTCAATGAAAGCACCAAAATGTTAACGCCAAAAATAGGCATCAACATTCGTAGAATCTCATGGAGATTATACAATGAATGAAATGGAAAACAAAGCCGAAGAAATAAATAAACACGTAGATTTTTATAGTGGTTCGACAATATTGGCCTACATCCACTTCACACTTTTATTAATCTTTCACTGGATTGCAATTACAAGAATATTTGGATCAGCTAGGATCCATTAATACAAGATTCAGGAATAAAAATGGAAGAGCCTCCGAAGCCAGAAGAAGAAGGAGAAGCCCCCTTTTCTAAAGCTATGCTTGCTGTATTTATCACAGGAGACGTGCATGGATAAGGTTGAAACTTTGGAAAAAGGCTCCCTAGGTCCAGTAGAGCCCACTATATCGATCGGCCATAATGACTTAATGATCAAGAACAATTGGCATGTATATAGCCGATCCTTCTTACTTTCTCCAGTCAACTCGTGATCGATGTTGGAGGGTCCCACGTGCTTCTAGATGTTGCTCCTAATATGGGATCATTCCGAATTATAGGTTGCGAAATATGGATCGATTCTGGTCGGAGCTAGAAGGTAAACTAAAGTTCGCCGATCGTTATGTTGAACCATCCAATAACGATCGGTGAATATAGATCGGCCTTCCTTCACCTACCACTTTGGGATGCGCGTTCATCATGGTATGCTTTACTTGCCACTCTGCTGATGTCCTGTAAGTCTCACATGGATTGGCTTTATGGCTGTCAAGATATTGAGTGTTCTCTGATGACTTGAACTGTTTCCCTGATCGTTCTCTGGTCGATCCAAGCAAATCACTGTCCCGTCCGTAGCTTGGGAATATGAACTTCAATTAACTCCAAACTCGAGATATAACTTCACGAAGCTAGGCTAGATACTTCATGCTATCCACATTTTGATTTGGCCCTGGTTCAAATCTGTCTGACTATCGTCTATAGTACTGTATGTTACTGACTCTTCAAGCTATTGACCATCCGCTCCTAGTCTAATCGATGATATCACGGCTTCGCCAAATGGCGGGATAACAGTGCATCTATAAAAAAGATTATAAATTGTATTTCCCCAAAATAATCTATAATTGATTGAACTTTTTCCTAATATGTATTTTAGCAAAGTTCGTACATGCTTCAATATTTTAATTGTTTAAATATTATTGAGGATTGAGTTCACACCAAAGAGTCAACATAACCATATCGTTGGATAATTTCAAGATCGACTGATTTAAAATTAATTTATAGAAGTTATATTAATAATAGATTTATAACAAATGCTATATTAAATTTTAATGGAATTTTAATTATTCATTTGAAGCCTAAAATCTAATGAAATGCATAAAAGTTAAATACTGATTTAACTAAGGAATTGGCTTAAATAAATTAATTAAATGATCAATTTAATTTTAAATCAATTAGGAATGAAGTCTGAAAGCCCAAACATTGGGGGGACGGATTGAAGGGAAGGATGTAGAAGACTTAGTCTTTGGATCTTGAGAGAAGGGGGCTAGATATTTGCGATCTAGTTGGTTAGAAATAACCACCCCATTAATTGTCTATCGACACTGAAACAAACCCTAACCCTAGCCTCCATTGTTGAACACTGATGACACTTTGTAGGTGAGTTGCATCCCACAGCTAAGGAGAAAGAATAAGAAGTTAATAGAAGGAAATAAATAGAAACCAAGATGTTCAACAATCAGCGCAATCTCGATATGTTAAAATTCTATATTTAGTAATTAATCATATAAATGTATTCATGCTTATTAACTTGAATTTATTAAGCCATAAATTATAGAAAAATAAAATAAAATCAAATATTACTATAATAAATAAATAATACTTGAATTAGTTTATTATATTATATATAACATATATTAATTTTATAAAATATATGCAAAAAAGTTTTTTCCAGAACTATGTACATAAATAAAACCACTGTTTTTTACATTAAATTATATATAATTGTTTTATGATTATAAATTTAATAAAAAAAACATTTTTTATTCTCCATTTTGGAAATTTTTTAATTAAACTTATATTATATATAGTTGTGTTACGATTTTATTGTTTTAATTAAAAAAACATACCCACATACAGTATATGTTTGTATATATGTCTTCTATAGAAAGTCATGCTAAGAGATTTATTGTTTTAAGGTCTTGGAGGTGAGATTGATTATCAATTTAAGGTTTTGGAGGTGAGCTTGAATAATTAGGGTTTGGAGGAATTCAATTGTATTTTATATTTTCTTCACTTCTTATCTTTTCTAAAATATAATTATGTACGGATCATTAGGGTAACACTAATAATTGGTATCACAATAAACTACATAAGTTATTTAAAGAGAGGCATTGACTAGATTCCTAGCCAATCCTAAAGTGATAACTATTGGTGGTTTTAAAGAAGGTTATTCACTAATACATGATTATAAATGTAAAAAAGAGGAGTAAATATAGTGCGAGTAAAGTAAATGACACTAGGCGTAGGGTGGTTCAATCTAGAAGAGATCTGCGTTCAATATGGTTTCTTCTTTTATTATTTGAAGCTTTGCCATAAGATAAGATTTAACGGCTATTACATGAGCATAAACTATAATATATGGCTCTAATGCTGGGAATTCGATCCCTGTACAAGTGCACGGGGACCTCTATTTATAGCTTTGGAGAACATGCTTGAGGGTTGAGATTGATGAGTTGAATGTTAAGTTTTGAGAGAACTATTAACTGTGATCGACAGTCCTAATGTGGTCAGTTCAGATTCCACATATAAGGAGTGGTCCAAGTACATACCAACCGATGAGCCGTATTTCGATGTACTTTTGTTAGAAGGGCATTATGGCATAGGGAATAGTTGTTGTACAGTGGTGCTTTGGCCAAGTAGGTAGTGAAGTACAAAGAGTAGTTGTGGCATAGTGACACTTTTGTCATATGAACAATATTATCTTAGTGCTTTTGTTAAGGGAACAATATCGAGTTGCCGCCACATTTCTCAAGTCAACCAGAAGCTTGCAATTATCCTCAAAAAGTACAACTTCACCCTTATTCAACTCATCAACTTGGTTTGTGATTATCACCTAAAAGTACAACTTTAATCCTTTTCCAACTTAGAGCACTCGTGTGGAAACACTTATATTAGGTTTTGATACTATTTGAACACTAATCAATATGGACTTCAACACTAAAACCTTTAAAAAAATTACGGTCGACCACCGTATACACATTGAAGAGTCCAAGTATCAAGGAGTTTAAGCATTTAAGAACATCATGTTATCGGTATTGCTTCATGTAAGGATTTTTTAAGAATCCAAGAATTCAATAATTCAAGAACTTCATCTTATTACTATCGCTTTATGTAGTGATGTATAGAGAATGTAAGAGCCCAAGAGTATAAGAGTCTAATACTCTACTATAGAAGTTCAGTACTAATATAGGACAAAGCATTGTTCGATTTGTTTACACATGCACGAGATAACTTTACACCTCAAAGCATGCTATGAGCACAATCATCTATCATTTAACATTATTTGACTAGCGTACACATGTATGAGATTACTTTACATCTCAAAAAATGCTCCAAACTTTATCACAATCTTTTTGGCATTATTTGGTTGACTTACATTGTACAAGATTATCTTACATCTCTAGCATGTTTTGAGCTCTGTCATAATAATTTTTGATGACTTAACCGCCGAACTTCAACCACATTCCTTACAACTATGCAAAGGAATCAAAAGATGAAGATTTCATAGATTGAAGTCCAAAATACAGTCAAATCAAATAAGAATCGAAGACTTACTCTTAAAAGGTCCATTTCATTCAGCATAAAACTGGCTTTTTGGGGCAAGTGTTACACCCATATTTTGGCAATTCCCGAAAGACTTATTTTCAAAAGCGATATTCAACAAAAGAAAAAATATAGTAAAGGCAATTGGGAATTTATTAGGAATGATGAGAGTAAAAATAGAAAACACAACAGACAAACCCAAATCAACCCCAGATCAAAATTCAAAATAATGTTCGGTTTGAGAAAATGATTACAGTAGAAAATGAACTCGAATATGTGAATAAAAGCTAGAAAATAGATTAGAAAATGCACAAAATTTAATCAAACGTTCATGAAAAAATCAAAAAAGGACAACAACTCAAAAGTGCTAAAACGATGCTCAAGCGCTCCAATATTGGGGCACAACGATCCGATTGGAAAGCAGACACTGCGATCGAAAGTGAAAGCTCCAAAATTAGAGCATCAACACTCCTAATTAGAGTGCTATGTTTCATTGGAACACAATGCTTCGGTTGAGTGCTTGTGCTCCACCTAAAAATAAGAAAGGAAGAGAAAAAAATAAAGAAGTGAAAGGAACTATAATGTCCTCTATATTATACCACTCCATTAAGAAACCAGGCCAGTCCGAAGCGCGTTAAATGGGTATATTTTAATTTTATTTTTCCATTTTTAGATTATTATTAGGCCTATAAAGTTTAAATTGATTTTAGATCCAATCTAAAATATATCACGCAAAATCTTTATTTTATTTTATTAATTTATAAAATGTTTTTTTTATAAGTTTTGATTTATAGGTGTATCAAATACATTGATATATGTGTCATGCACAAGCTACAAATATGAAGTGTAGATGGCTAATGTGATCGTATACAGGCGTTGGGATTTACACCGCAAAAGACACATTTGTCCCTTTATGTATGCTTTTGTTTTCTATGGTTTTTTTAATTAAAATTAACAATTACAAATATATATAATAACAGTTACATATGTACATGTACATACGTATGTACGTACCTACATACATACATGCATACGTACGTACGGACACACACATATACATAAATACATACATACATACATATATATGTACTTATATATAGATACATACATACATCAATATATATACATACCTATACACAAACACACATACATACACATACATACATACATACATACATACATACAAACATACATACATACATACATACATACATACATACATACATACATACATATATATCTGTATGTGTGTGTTAATGGTACTTTGACAATTTTATATGTTTTGAATTCTATAATCAACAATTTCAAATCTAGTTTTAACTTAGGAATGTTTTAAAATTAATTTATGATTTTACACAAAATTACCATTTATAAATTTTATATTGAAATAACATACATATATGAACACTTGTATAAATAATAGCAAAAAATATTTTAAATTTAAAACAACATAAATTTATAAGATTTATAGTTTTATATGTTTTGAAACTTAAAGTTAGCAAATAGAAAACAAGTCATAACTTATAAATGATTCAAGATTGGTTTATGATACTTTGCATAAAAGTCTACGCATGAAATTTTGATTTGAAATAACATTAAAATTTTGTAAACAACAACGAAATGAATTTACATACAAAACCAACAAACGTACAAAACGTGTATTTAATTTTTTAAATTATTTTAAGTAATCAACATATGTAGCTAACTTATGTTTGTGTATATAACAAGTTAAAATATTGCATCAATTAGTAAAAACTAGTTTCTAAATAAAAAAAAATTAAACATTAATATCCAAATCTATAATAAAATTAAATCGGACAACCTAGGCATACATATATTAATTGTTTAATGTTTGGAATCTAAACTATACATAGGAGATGAGCATGAAATAAAAAAGGAAGTATATATGTTGATTTAAACTGTATTAACATTATGTACTACTTAATTGTTATACCCAAAATTTCAAGCTATCGTAAGTTGATGATAACCGCTATCACAAGTTAGAGAAATTGAAATCTATCACATATTGAAGAAAATAGAGCTATTGTAGGTCGATGTTATAAACCTTGCAAGTTGATGTCAAATAGTTATCGCAAGGTGATGTTGTGATGCTATCACAAGTTCATGCTATAATACTGTCGAAAGTTGATGCTGTGAAGCTATCGCAAGTTGATGTGGAAGCTATAACAAGTTGATGTTATAGAGCTATCATAAAGTTATGTTATGAAGCTATCAAAAGATGGTGTCATAAAGCTATCACAAGTTGACACAATAAAGCTATTGAAAGGTGGACTATGAAGCTATAACAGATTGATGAAAACAAGCCATCGTAGGTTGAAGAAATGTAGCTACTACAGATTAGTGAAGATGGGTTATTGCAAGTTGGGCAAATGTGCCATCGCATATTGAGAAATTTACAAAAAGATATTATGCTCTAGTCATCCACATGGAAAACTATGGTTGGTTTAATGAGGCCATGTGATCAAAAAAATATTGAGAAGAATAATGCCATATGCCAAAGTGACAATGTGCCACAACAGAAAAATCTTGACCATCCATTTCCTATGAATACCACTTGTCAAAGATCAAAGGGTCTGAATTCTCTATAAATAGGCATACATCCCAACTAAGAGGGGGAGAATTCTAGATTGTACTTCCTTTTCATTTTCGTTTTTCTTTGGCATAAGTAAAATTTTTGACTTTGGGACTATAATGACTGAATAGGTCAAATTCAGATTATGACTTTGTGATTTAGCTCTTGAACAACTTCTTACTTGCAAACTTGACTATTTTTGGACATGACGAACAAGCATACTTACGTAAGAGCCCGAAGTCTTGCCCAAGTATCACTAACTTTCCTTGACTAAATATATACATTGGCACCAAATTCTGGCCTAACATATTGTGGTGCTTTCACTAAGAATTGAACTCAAGGAATGAATCTCCCTTACGGACATTCACCATGACTATTTCCCAACAAGGGTCCTCAAAGCCACAATTACCTTGCTCAACTTCTTATCATATTAACCCATAATTCACCGAAGAATAGGAGTTGAGTTTAGCACTTTGGACTTTGGCATAAAAAAGATAAACTGCCGATACGATGTGGGAAAATGGTGTATAAATCCCTTTCACATAGAACAGAAGCCTATTTTTGCATTAATGACTGAACTGAGTAAGGGAGAAAAATTCAAAAGCATAAGAAAGACGACCCATTTTCTCAAATAAGAAATTATATACAAACCCAAGCTAGGTGAAATTTGTTCGGAGCGGAAATGAATCTAGATTTTGACTTATATGCTCAAAAGCGGAAAACATGATTAACATATCTTCAGAAAGGAAATATGAAATTTTGTAACAAGCTGACACCTACGACACCCTGATTTACGCATAAAATGATGTGGACATGGTGGACCTCACAGACGGCAGATCGTTTTAAGGTAAAATATAAAAAAAAACACAGAGCTATCTACAGTATCCTACACATTCTGAAAATCACAGCGGAAGGAATAAAATATCTTAATCGATAATATAGTAATTCCAAATGAACAAAACAATACCGTACCAAATAAACTTCACTTCCAACATTTCTCTATACTAGTAACAAAATTAGCCTAATATTTTGGAATAGCTGAGATAAAATAGTCGATAGCTAATAGACAAATAAATGTGCATCTTCGTCGAACCATCACGCTTACAAGTCACCACAAGTCCTCTCTATCGATCTATCATAGTATAACTAAAGAGAAAAAAATGATAGAGGGGGTCAGACATATGTCTAGGGAGTTAAACGTATCATATAAGTGTATAATACTAATAAGCTAGTAAAACAACACTTATGCTCGAAAAACCATAACTTAACCAGTGTCACCTACACCCAAAAAATCAGCCAAACATAATATAATACCATAGTGACATCATATGCTAAGGTCATCACTAAAACCAATCTTATGCCTAATCATATGCACACGATTGGGCCTAAAGTCCCAACACGCATGACAAAATCATATGTGCCTCACTAGTAAGGAACTATATGTCTAAGCCCACTATCGCTAAATCATATACCAACGAATCAAGTACTCTAAATGTATTGTATTGTATTGTATTGTCAAATCATATATGACGCACTACTAAAGCTCTACATATCTCAACCCACAATCGTTAGATGTCATTGGTCACACCAAAGAACTCATTTCCTTTGAAAAGTGTACCTTAACGCCTACACTATTAAAATCGTCTTAGAGGTTATAGATCACATCGTAGAATATACCGTGCCTGTCATCCTAAAACTATGCATTGAAGAACTCATTTCCTCTGAATAATGCACCGCAACGCTATCGTTAAACGTTGAGCATTACATTGAAGAACTCATTTCTTTTGAAAAATGTATTGACATGCCTATACTAGTAATCTCCAGCTCTAGATATCACCGATTACATCAGAGAACTCATTTCCTCTAAAAATGTATCGTAACGCCTACCCTCGAAATCGTCAGTTGAGCAGTGTGTAACGAACCTACCCAACTAGGACACTTATCTAAAGTATCTCAAAATATAGCGAATAACATACTTAAGCATTCCTCGTCTCGCCACATTTGCAATGCCATGAAGCGCGCATGAAATACATATCGTATGCGAGAGTTATAAACATTTGAACTTCAGGGACAATATCTTAGTTATTAAACTTATTATTATTATTATTTCCCTTTCTTCGTTTATCCCATATGCCGGGAATCCTATCGAACTAACCTAAATTGTCTTCCTTTTCACCATCGTCAGCGCCACCTTAGCCCAAACCATGTCGATCGAACAACACCACTGCCTCCACCATCACCAATCGCTCATCTTCCGACCACCGCGAGAACGACCATTGCCTCCTACAAATAATTACTGCTTATGCTTGGGATGCCAGATCTGGCAAACTCCAACATCATATGGTTGATGAGACCACACCGCAGTCCTCAACTCGATGTCCTCTTCATGCTTATGCACCCGACTGTTGTATTGTCGCCATTTCACCATTGGATCGAAACAGACGGTTGACGTTCATCGAACTTCCGATAAGTTTTCTGGTAAATCTGTATACCCAATCAACGAACAAACATCACTATTGGATTAATGTCATTGAGAACAACAATTTTGATATATATAATATGTCTGGGTTGGACCACTTGTATATTTCACACTTTTTTAATTAGAAGAAGATTAAATTTCACTATTTACAATTGATAAAAATTAATTTTTAATTATCTAGTCATTGCACACCACATCCTAATCGGGTGTATATAAAAAGTCAGTTCTAATTATTAATTATATCATTTATTAATTTGGTTTAGGATCATATAGGGTGAATTACCATGTCTTATCAGTATATATGCAAATATGATAAATCCCACTCATCGATTAGTTGTGCATCTACTCCACTCTGAGGTGAATCCTCCTCCTTCTTCGCTGTCTAGAAATTCCTTACCTGAAAACACCAAATTTCTTGATAGTTTCAAGTCTATTTTACGTAGCTCTCTTCATGGCGATCGGTTCCATATATTTATTCGTTTAATTTGGATTTGATTTGGCTGATTTGGAATTGATTTCTTTAGAGATAGATGAGAAGAAATGGAGATTAGAGGTAATATGTTTAGGCTAAAGTGTGATTAGTGAATATGTTTCGTTTCTATTTATAGGCTATAATAATTCAAATTTAGGCTAAAATCTCGAAATTAATATATTATGAAAATGCCACTGAGTTTGACTTCTTCTGATTTCTAGTCTGTTTAACCAAATTCAGCAAGTTATATATGTTTTCTAAATGTAAACGACACTCTAAATGTGATGGAATAGGTCCCAAAACCTAATTCCAAATCCTTTATATATTTACTATTTTACCCTTTATGTAAAATTACAATTTTGGCCTTTTCAATTTAATTATTTAATTCCATAAAATTACAGGGTGTTACACTCTCCCCTCCTTAAAAGTATTTCGACCCTTAAATTCCATGAGATGGACAATGCAACTCCCTTTACATCGTACAAAAATACAAAAAAGACATAGCTACATCCATCTAACATCCATTATACAACACAAGCAAAAACATTACCAATAATATATAACACATGAGTGTGGTATAAGATGAGTGCAGATGCAACTAAATCGGCTTCCTATATGAATGCATATGCAGTGCAACCAATATGTATGCAATCATCCTAGTATATAAATATATATATATATACACCTCTGTAGTGTATGTGTATATATCAATATGCATCCATACATCCATATGAAATATCCATATCAAAGTGCAAGTAAACAACCATGTTCATAAACACAATCAGTAAACCATATATAAAGAAATATCATATATAAAATTATCTAATAAAAATTAGAACACCTGACTATAGGTTTCATCCTAGGTTGGAATGTATATACATAAAAGCCAACATGGTATAAACTAAACTGGTATAGTCCAATCAAAGCAACCCTTGCAACTGAAACATGTCATAAGGACATTGTTATCCCGCCTTTTGGCAAGGCCGTGACATCAAGGAATTGACTAGTAAACCAGTGACGGCCCGTCCTAGAGATCAGTTATACATAGGCTCCCCATGGATATCGATGAATTTTGTTCGAGTCCGGATCGAGCCAAAATTGGTATGACATGACAAGCTAAGCTATGAGAGTCAACGTTCCAAATCTCAAGTCAATCCGAGTTCGTATGCCCAAGTTATGAACGATACAAAATTGGATGAAAACCAATCACCGGTCGACTCTCTTCACAATCATCAGCAGTGATTACTTCGACTCACTTCGCAACCATCAGAAGTGACAACTTCGACTCGCTTGATCTTCGCCTCCATCAGATGCTTTCTTCGACTCGCTCGATCAGCGCATACTTCGACTCGCTCCGCCTCGAGCAATACTTCGACTCGCTCCGCCTCGAGCTATACTTCGACTCGCTCCGCCTCGGCGACTTTGCATCCATCCGAAGACGTCTACTTCATGTCCATCAATGTGGAGCAAAACACAGCAGTCAATACAAGTTAACGCCACGTCACCGAGTCAATCAGAACCGAGTCGAATGAGAAGCGAGTCGAAACAAAAGCGAGTCGAACCAAACAGCCTACCGAGAATCCCAATTTGTATCGATCATATGTCCTAATCTACAAGTCCAAATGCTATGAAATTTTCACAGAAGACTACGTGCATGCAAAAGAATGTCCATGCCAATTTTTGACTCCAGTGGACGAAATCTTGATCGATACGAAATCTGTTCGTATCGCTCTCGGATCGGACCGAAACTTCACGGGCTTGGGCGCACGGGCTTGGTCACATGCCAGAGAGGGTCTCCCGAGATTTGAGTGAAATACCAGCCTCCTACACCTATAAATAGACCCCCAAAGCCAACAGAAAAGGGGTTCTTCTTCTTTTTTGAGATCTCCAACGCTTAGACTCCGTCGGATCCAGATCTGAACTCCATTGCTGCTGCTACCAACGAATTTCACTGCTGCAAATCACTATTATTTGCTGTAATTTGCTGAAATCAATTGTAAACATCAAAGAAAGATCAATAAAGCAAACTACTTCATAGTGGACGTAGGCAATACGCCGAACCACTCTAAATTCTTGTGTCCCCTTGCATTTTAATTATTTTCATTTCTGAGATTTGGAGTTTTTGTTAGATAATTCCTCTTTTTCCATTTAATTTCTTCACTTTATCTCTTCAAAAACTTCCGAAGAGTTTTGTGCCCAATTTTGGTACAAACACTTTGGTGCTTTCACTGAGAAAACCAATTTTTCTCCTGCTCTTTGGATCTCCTATCTATATTGGATTGCATAAATCTAAGAAGAAGATCCAGATCTAGAACTTTGAAGCCCTTCCATTCTATTCAGATTTGCATCAGATCTAGGAAAGGACTTCATCAATTCATTATGGTGAGCACACGTACTACTTCTACAACTGTTGATCAAGGAGCACGGGATCGACAGAATCCCGTGCAATCACCTCCATCCAACCAAAATGCTACAGGACCTTCAGATCCATCAGGTCCAGTCACCAGACAAGAATTCCAGACATTGTTTCAAGAGTTGACCCAGAGTCGACAACAGCTAACTGAACAACTGCGCGCCAACACAGAGTTGTCCAACCAGTTGAATTGCCAAAGGCGCAGAAGATCTAGAAGAGACCAAAGTTCATATTCTTCCATAGAGAGTCCAGCCTCCTCTGATGGCCAAACCAGATCCACACGCCCACAGCTAGGTGTAAGCTACACCCAAGCCACGGGACACCAACCCGCTTCGAATCTTGGGCAACCTAGAACTGGACCTTCCTCCAGTCTCCGTACAGAACCTTCATCTCGAGGAGGTGCTGCTCCTTACCATGTTACCGGCAACATTGCTACCACCACCACTACTGAACGAGGAGGTGATGCTAGAAACCAAGCTGATCCTCAACGTAACCAGCGAGAGCAGACTCCAAAGCCTTATGTCCCAGAGAATGTTGAACCAAGGAGACGAGGCACAGACCATCGACCGCGTCCGGTCCAGACTCGCGCTGTGGTACCCGACCACACCTTGGCGTAGCATGCTCCTAGTATCCATATGCCGGATATACCAGTGATGATTTGTCAAATGATTCGTGAAAGTCAGGGTCTTAGTAATGACGACTGGGGAATCTCCCGGAGTCATACCCCTTTCACCGATGATGTATTATATGCTGAACCACCTCGGCGCTTCAGGATGCCAGCTTTGCCAGTTTATAAAGGAAGTTCTGATCCCAATCAACACATCTTGAAATACGAATGGCTGATGAACGCTGCGAGAGCTGATGACGCAGTAAAGTGCCGTAGTTTCCCCATTTCCCTAGGGAGCATCGCTACCATGTGGTTCACCTGTTTACCACCCCGATCCATCTCTAACTTTGACCAGATGGCCACTAAGTTTGTTGAACAATTCTGTATGCACGTGGCGAGGCCTAAAGACGTTAACACTCTGTCCAGTGTTACACAAGCTCCCGGAGAAACACTTAGACGTTACTTGGAGCGATTCCATGCTGCATGTGTAGAAATAAGCAATCCCAATGATAACTCTATCCTGATGGCATTGACTAAGGGGATTGATGCTGATTCCGAGTTCGGAAATTGGTTAGCTGGAAAACCACCTGCGTCATTGGACCGTTTCTATTCCAAGGCAGCCCAATTCTTGAGAAGGGAGGATGTGAAACAGTCTAGGAAGCAGGATGACGCAGGGCCCAACATCGAAGGAATCCAAAGTAACATCGCTATTAAGCAATCCGGATATAGTTCTGGAAAAGTTCAGTTGAACGTGCAAAATAAACAGAATCAGCAGAGGGACAATGGAAATCAAAACAAGAAACGCGATCAGAATCGTGGTCCACGGCGTAGAGCTTCCATGTACGATAATTACACTCCATTGAACAGGTTGTTGGAAAATGTGTATTTGCAAACCTGCAATACCATGCAATACAAGAAACCTGCCCCTAAACCACCGACTGAAAGACAAATCCAAACAGGAAAGTTTTGCAGGTTCCACGAAAGCTATGGCCACAACACCAATGAGTGTCGTCACTTACAAGACCTCATCGAAAAACTGATACGCGAAAGGAAGTTGGATCAGTATGTGCGGGCGCCGCAGTCTGGTGGTGCGGGCCCATCGAATCAGAATCGTGCGCCAAATCAGGAAAGACAGGAGGAACCCGCTCGTACAGGCGGGAGGTTGGTCATCAATACAATAAGTGGTGGTCCTTACCCATCAAATAGAAGCTGGAAGGAAATGGAGTCGTATGCCAGTTCTATCAGGCATGCAGACTTCGAGTGTTGCAGTTGCTTTGATGAAGGTGCCCCGGCCAAGCAACATAAAACAATGACATATGACATCGTGTTCAGAAACAAAGACGCTGATAAGGTCGAAGCCCCCACTATCGATCCACTGGTCATCTCAGCACAAGTAGGTCCCGCTTGGATGAAGAGGATCTTAGTTGACAGTGGAAGCTCTGTGAATATTTTGTTCAAGCGAGCTTATGATCAAATGAAAATGGAAGCCACGGACTTGAAGCCTTGTCAATCCCGAGTCCATGGTTTCAACGGAAGTGCTACTATACCCACCGGAATGGTGGAACTGCCGGTAGAGTTGGGAGTTGGAGAACGTCGGAGAGTACGAATGTTGCAGTTCATTGTTTTGGACATAGACTCCCCTTACAATGCTTTCTTGGGCCGACCGGCCCTTGCTGAATTCAGGGCAGCCATCGCCCCGTGGTTTTGACTTTAAAGTTTCCCACTAATCATGGAATAGGAATCATTTAGGGAGATCAGGCTGCTGCCAGAGCCTGCTATGTTGCGGAACTGCGGGAGGCACAACGAAAGGAGAAAGGAAAGGGAGTGGAGGATTCTCTCTGCGTTTGCTTTGCCGATAATTGACAATTAACGCCCGGGCCCAGGCCCGGGCACCCCAGCCAATTCCTCAAGGATCTTGACCCGAGAGAAACTGAAGACGAAGGAGAATCTAAAGAAAGTCAAGCATCCCCGGCCGAACTGACGATTGATGTCCCAGTTGACAATAACGCTGATTCGAAAATAATAAAGATTGGATCTCAGCCGAGCCAGCAAACTCAAGAGGAATTGGTTGAATTTCTACGGGCAAATCTTGACGTATTTGCCTGGACACATTCCGATATGTGTGGGATCTCGCCAGACATCGCGAGCCACACCCTGAACATTGACCCACGGTATGTCCCGGTCAAACAGAAAAGGCATGGTATGGATCCAGAGAGATCTGCCGCCCTTAAAGAAGAAGTAGAAAAGCTTGAAGCAAACGGATTCATTCGAGATGCGCTATATCCTGAATGGGTGTCGAATCCCGTGCTCGTCCGAAAGCCGAATGGAAAGTGGAGAACATGTGTCGATTATTTCGATCTAAATAAAGCATGTCCCAAAGATAGCTTCCCCCTCCCCAGAATTGATCAGCTAGTAGATTCGACAACTGGGCATGAACTCCTATCCTTCATGGACGCGTACTCTAGCTACAATCAGATACCGATGCATTTACCCGATCAACAACATACCAGCTTCGTAACCAATCTGGGACTTTATTGCTACAAAGTTATGCCATTCGGACTCAAGAATGCTGGGGCTACTTATCAACGATTCGTCAATCGAATGTTTGCCAATCAAATCGGGAAAACAATGGAAGTATATGTAGACGACATGCTTGTGAAGTCACGACTCTCCACCAACCATGTTAGAGACCTGGATACTATGTTCAACATACTTCGGGAATACAAGATGAAGCTAAATCCACTAAAATGTCACTTTGGAGTTGCATCCGGAAAATTCCTTGGGTTCATCGTCAACGCTCGAGGGATCGAAGCAAATCCTGAAAAGATCTGGGCTATCAGAAATCTTGAAACTCCAAAGACTATAAAGCAAGTCCAAAGTCTCAATGGAAAACTAGCAGCATTGAGCAGGTTCATTTCAAGGTCCACTGACAAATGCATTCCCTTCTTCGACCTGATCCGAAAAGGAAAACGCAACTTTGAGTGGGCCACGGAGTGCGAGGGCGCTTTCCAAGCACTAGTTCAACATCTATCCACACCACCTATCCAGTCGAAGCCTATCGACCATGAGAAGTTGTTCGTATATTTGGCGATATCGGAGAACGCTATCAGCGTTGCATTAATCCAAGAAGAAGACAAGATACAAAAGCCGGTATACTACGTCAGCAAATGATTGACTGGGGCTGAAAGAAATTATCTGAAGCTAGAAAAGTTGGCTTATTGCCTTGTTATTGCATCAAGAAAACTCCGACCATACTTCCAGGCACATTCCATTATGGTTTACATCGAACAACCGTTACGACAGGTCCTCTCGCGGCCTGAGACGTCTGGTAGGTTACTCAAGTGGAACATCGAACTGAGCCAGTTTGACATTACTTACGCCCCAAGGCGGGCCATACAAGGACAAGTCCTAGCCGATTTCATAGCTGAATTTACCATTCCAGAGGACTTGCCCGAAACCAGCGAATCCCCCGAATACGTATGGAAACTTTATACCGACGGCGCATCAAACGACCGGTGTTCGGGCGCCAATGTTGTACTTGAAACTCCCGAAGGCCGATCTATATGCTATGCTTTGAAGTTCGATTTTCATGCGACTAATAATGAAGCTGAATATGAAGCCCTCCTAGCCGGCTTAAAACTTGCTAGAGATTTGAGAATTATCGCTGTGGAAATCTATTGTGATTCATAGTTAGTTGTGTGTCAAGTACGGGGAGAGTATCAAGCAAGAGATCGAAGGCTGGCTACTTACTTAGCTCGAGTTTGGGAAGTACTGAATCAGTTCGATTATTACGCCATCTACTGTATACCTCGAGAACGCAACCAAAAGGCCGATTCATTGGCAAAGCTAGCCAGCACAGGCAAAGCTCAGCAAATGGGACTCGTTCCTGTAGAGACGTTATCCTCTCCGAGCATTGACCGGGCAGAAATAAACTGGGTATGCGAAACCGTCCCCAAAAAAGATTCATGGATGACTCCACTCAAAAACTACATTGAGCACGGAACCCTGTCGGAGCGCAGGAGTGAAAAGAGACAAGTTCTTAGAAAGGCCTCACGATTCACCATTCAGAACGGAGTCATGTATAGAAGAGGGTACTCTGTTCCTTTACTTCGGTGTATCGCTAACGATGAAATTAAGCGAGTAATGCACGATGTGCACGAGGGAGAATGTGGCGATCACACCGGGGGGCAAGCACTTGCCAAGAAAATACTCTGATACGGATATTACTGGCCGACCGTGATTCGCGACGCGTCGGATTATGCAAAGAAATGTGATAGGTGCCAGAAACATGCCCAGATTCCTAGAGCTCCTCCTACCGAGATAACGCAAATGGTCAGCCCATGGCCGTTTGCGATGTGGGGCATCGACATCATTGGTGCTCTAACTTTGGCAAAAGGTGGTGCGAAATACGCCATCGTCGCAGTTGATTATTTTACGAAGTGGGCTGAAGCCGAAGCTCTTGCTACCATAACAACGAAGAAAGTAATCAACTTCGTAGTTCGCAACATCATCTGTCAATTCGGTCTCCCACACACCATTATTACGGACAACGAAACCCAATTCGACAGTGCTGAATTTAAAGATTTCTGCAAACAATTTCACATCCAAAAGAAATTCTCTACAGTTGCACACCCTCAGGCAAACGGACAGGTCGAAGCAGTTAATAAGGTTATAAATTCCATTCTGAAGAAACGACTGGAAAAGGTCGGTGGCAAGTGGGTCGATGAACTTCCTATGGCTTTATGGGCTTACCGAACAACCCACAAGACCACGACCGGTCACACTCCGTTCTCTCTTTCTTACGGTTCATAAGCCATTATTCCAATCGAGCTAGAAGTACCTTCTCATCGTGTGACATACTATGATCCAAAGACGAATGCTATATTACTTGCTGAATCTCTTGATCTATTAGATGAGAAGCGTGAAGAAGCTGATTTAAGGGCAGTTGCACATCGAAGTCGAGTTGCCCGATTGTACAACGCCAAGGTCCATCTGCGAACTTTCGAGCTAGGCGACCTCTTCTTGAAAAGAGTTTATCCGGTTCCTTCGCATATGAAGCCAACATGGGAAGGACCGTATGTTATTGAACGAAGGCTCGGAGATGGCACATTCAAATTATCGACCGTCGACGATCTTACTCTGCCAAGAGCCTGGAATAGCGAGAGCCTTTGCCGCTATTACACATGATAGGCTATCTTTATCCACTTAGATTACTTTCCATTTTGCAATTTGTTTCTGCATTTCGAAATTAGAATTTGTAATAAGGAAACTGACTTTGGAATATTTTCTTATTTCAGCAATAAAATGCAACCTCTTCTAGCCAGAGCTGTGATTTACTTGAAATGCTTCATATGACCATCACTATGCACGGAGAGCTAAGTTTCGCCATACGGTGGAATTTATTCAAATAGGGAGTGACTGCGATGCAACCGGTCACTCGCTAAGTGAAAACCCAAGCTCGGGGACCAACCATCACATCAGAGTCAATAAAGGATTGATACACGACAATCCTTCATTCAACTCCGAGTTCCCAGAGTGCGAACCGGAATATAAACATCAAATCCGAACTCCCAGAGCGCGAGTTGGAGTATACACATCAACTCCGAGTTCCCAGAGTGCGAACCGGAGTATAAACATCAACTCCGAACTCCTAGAGCGCGAGTCGGAGTATAAACATCAACTTCGAGTTCCCAAAGTGTGAACCGGGGTATAAACCTCAACTCCGTATTCCCAGAGTGCGAAGCGGAGTATAAATATCAACTCCGAGTTCCCAGAGTGCGAACCGGAGTATAAACATCAACTCCGCATTCCCAGAGTGCGAAGCGGAGTATAAATATCAACTCCGAGTTCCCAAAGCGCGAACCGGAGTATAAACATCAACTCTGTATTCCCAGAGTGCGAAGCGGAGTATAATCATCAACTCTGAGTTCCCAGAGTGCGAACCGGAGTATAAACATCAACTCCGTATTCCCAGAGTGCGAAGCGGAGTATAAATATCAACTCCGAGTTCCCAGAGCACAAACCGGAGTATAAACATCAACTCCGTATTCCCAGAGTGCGAAGCGGATTATAAACATCAACTCCGAGTTCCCAGAGCGAGAACCGGAGTATAAACATCAACTCCGTATTCCGAGAGTGCGAAGCGGAGTATAAATATCAACTCCGAGTTCCCAGAGCACGAACCGGAGTATAAACATCAACTCTGTATTCCCAGAGTGTGAAGTAGAGTATAAACATCAACTCTAGGTTCCCAAAGCGTGAACTGGAGTATAAACATCAACTCTGTATTCCCAGAGTGCAAAGCGGAGTATAAACATCAACTTCGGGTTCCCAAAGTGTGAACCGGAGTATAAACACCAACTCTGTATTCCCAAAGTGCGAAGCGGAGTACAAACATCAACTCCGAACTCCCAGAGTGCGAGTCGGATCGTAAACATCAACTCCGAATTACCAGAGCGCGAATTGGAGCACAAACATCAACTCCGGATTCCCAGAGTGCGAAACGGAGTGCAAACACCAACTTCAAGTTCCCGAAGCATGAATCGAAGTATAAGTATCAAATCCAAACTCCCAGAGCGCGAGTCAGAGTACGAATGTTAGTTCCAAATCCCCAGATCGCGGACATATGACTAAAACTTACGCTGGCGTGACCAACCACCAGTAAACAAATGGGACTCCCCGGAGTGCGGACATTATCATCGACAATCAGACAAGCATGGATGCATTACTCAATCTCCGCTTGCCTTAGACATCCGTTCGATGGCACTAGACTCAACATGTTATAAGTAAGAAGCGATCGTCGACTGATGATTTACAACTCATCCCCAAGACTGGGGGGCAGGACTTAAGCATCAATCATTGATTAAAGCGATGCAACGTCGGAATTCAACTCGCTTCTCGGTCGCAAACCATGTCCACTATTTCCGAACTTGACAAACAAAAACAAACTTGATTCGGAATCTAAAACTTCACAAGTGCACTCCGGATATTGAAACACTTAGAAAAATACACAATGACAGAAAAGAAACCAAAAAAGAGAAGTTTCATTTCTATTGTTTGTAAAAGAAGTTCGTATACAAGTTTGTTCCAAAAATTCCTACTAGCAGGGGTCGAACCCGCATCTATACACGGCTAGCAAAATGAAAGATAGAAATTACATCAAAGGAAAATGCCTAATCTTTCTTCTTCCGTGGCTTCCTTTTCGGTGCAGGCCCATTGGAGCCACCATTGTCCTTCCTCTTTGAGCCTTTACCGGTCGGTGGACGGTCTCCGCACACGGGCATAATTTCAACGTCCTCCTCCGAACTTGAATGGACGGGGATGCTTCCTGTCGGAGGAGTCGGGGGGATAGGATCAAACGTGGAAGATGGAATAGCCGCACTAGTATCGGAGAATGTACCGTCGGGCGATATCGTTCTGAGCGGAGCTGGACCAAGTGTCGCCATCCCACCTCCAAAACTGCCACCATGTGTTGCAGCATCCATTTCAGCAGCGATTTGTGCCACGATTTCCTCTTCAGCGGCCGACCGAGCCTCGCTGGGAGCTTCAGTAGTCGGCATCGAAAAGCTTGTGGCAGGAACGCCTCCGCCCATGGCGAATGGTAAATCAGCTAAAGGGTCGCCATGACGGCGAAAGAGTTCGTCTATCATCTGCTCATCGAACACAAGTGTACTCCCCTGTATATCGTCTAGAGACGCAGCAGTTGTAGTCACGGTGATCGCTTCGGTAACGACGACCTCTTGTGTCTGATGTAATTCTTGAGTAATAGGAGACTCGACATGGGCAGCATCAATCACTGGACAAAGAATAAGAAGACTGTTATAACTTAACTCGATCGAAGATTTCAACTTAAGAAAGACATGTGGAATGTTCAGAATACCTTCCTCAGTTTGACTCTTAGACGGCAGGGCGGCATCAATAACTTGCGCTGCAGCCAGTGACATCTGGGGCTGATCCGGATTATAAGCAGGAATAGCTCGGGGATCAACCGCAGACGAGGATTCGGGCTGGGTTGACATGGGAACTTCAAGACTTGATTCACGGTGGTCAACCCCTGAACCCTCTCCAACTTCAAAGTGCTGGGCGCCAAGTCTTTCCTTCTCACGCAGAATCATTGACTCGTGCAGAATCTTCTTTTCATCATCATTCAAAATGCGATTCTCGAGCTCAAATTCCACTATGGACTCGCCCTGATGCGCCTTCTTCTCTTCCTCAACCAGTCGGCCCCAAGCGTTATAAAGATGCATTAGGTAATCATCGAGCCAGGCTAGACCCCTGTGCCTTAGCACATTAGCGTTGTAAACAACGAGTAGGTCTTCGATGTCAGCCTCTAGCCTGGACTCCGCCGACTTCACCTTCTCCTCAACCTCAGCCTCCACCTTGCGGACCTTAGCCACAACTGCATCCCGCTCACCCCTAAGCAGAACAGCTTGATCGCACGCCTTTTGGGCTGCACTGTTTGCATCATCCCTTTCCTTGGCCATGTCAGCGAATTTGGCCTTCAGCTCGGTGAGTTCCTTGACTACCGTGTCCCGCTCGACGGTTACAGTAGTGTTCCGGTGGCCCATCTCCTCCACCAGGGCAACATGTGTCTGCTCCAACTTCACCATCGCCGCCTTCGCCTCGTCCGCTTTTTTGGTGGCCTCAATCTCCGATTTCCGAGAAGACTCGACCTCAGCAGTAAGCACTTGTATAATCCGGTCTCTTTGAGCGAGTTCGGTCTCCAGTTTCTCAAGTGCTTTAGCTCGCTCAAAGGCCACCTTAGAAGCTTTCTCCGCTACCTTTACCCACTCCCTGTACTGGGTGTAGATGTCATGAACGTAATCATGCATCGGGCCTTCCACCCCTAACGGAATTCTTTTTAAGTGTGGTGGGAAGACATAGCCGTCGAAGCAGATATTTGGAAAATCCTTCCTCATCTGAGCTAATTTAAGGGCCCCTTCTCCTGTGGGCTCAGCTGGGACCTGCTCTGTAATCATGGAGGCCGTAGTCTCAATTCTCTGAAGATGATTCTTGGACCTGGAGGCATGAGAAGACGGCCTATGACGAGGAGGCTCTGGTGGATTTGAAGTTTGAATAGGAGGAGGAGAGCGTGATCTAGACCGATGTCTATATCCCCTGTCCCTATCACGCCCATACCTATCCTGATTAGAATAATAGCGATCGCGATCTCTGTCCGAATCCCTCCTGCGGGAACCGTAATAAGAAGAAGCTTTTCGGAATGAGCGAAGATTTCAAAGCATCGATCCTTTTCCAAACATAGTACTTGAAAATGAGAAGCAAAGAAAGAGTTAGCAATTTCCTAAGTTGGACGATTTACAGTTGTGAATCATGTAGTGTAGTGAAGTGTATGCATGTGCAACCCCCCAACCAACCGGAAATGTCGGCCGCACTCACAGCAAGTGACCCGCTCAGTTCAAAAGCTCTATCAAGCCCCTCCATCCCGGCATCGTGTTGAGACGACACAAAATCCGAAATCGGAACATCGGCAAGCCCTTTAAAAAGATTCTCTACCGGCGGGGGAGGAGCCTCCAAAATTCTGATACCCGGAACGGGTAAAGACACGACCACAGATTTAAATCTCTCATATTTAGAGCGTTTGTGAGCAGCAACCTTGCCTTTTCTTCTTCCTCCTGAATCATGGACATCGGCAGAAGGCCCAGCTGGGAGATCAGTGTCGGTAGGCGTTCTTTCTGGATCAACTTCTTTGGCTATCACGACTACGGGTACTTTGCGCTTCACCCGTCTCTTTGGGACCACTCTATGTGTCCCTTCCAACTGTATGCTCTACCTCCATTCTATCAGCCTAACAGTCCTCAAATTTCTATCAGACAGAACCAAGTCAATATGCCTCTCTTCGCCCGGAAACGCTTGGAGAATCCGGACAAGCTCTCTGAAGTATGCACCGTCAGGTCGGGAGATTGGGGCTGTAAAAGAAGAGAAGTGTATCAGTTGTGAAATCGATTATTATTATCTCAATAACTCAAGAGAAAGATTGCAGCGCTTACGTCTATCCAACCATCGCCTGGAAAATCCCGGGGGGCACCGAACATAGAACCATTCGGTCTTGAAGTAACTTAGTCTCCCCCAGGAGCCCATTACGATGTGACAGTTTCTGACTGCTTCCAAGAAGGTGAAAGAGGGGCTGTCTCCACGACTCTTGACGTTGAATAAATATCTGATTTCGATCGGCTTCGGCGGTCGAAAAAGGATCTCCATAAATAGAATGAAGGTGTTATTCAGCAGAGCATACCTATTGGGGTGCAGTTTAGATGGAGCTATTCCAAGAAATGATAACATCTCCCTTATATATCGATTGAAGGGAGGGAGCGTCCCCGCCGTATAGGCGTGACGGTTGAAAGCAGTAAATCCCTCCGGGGGATCATGTGGCCTGTCATTTGGCCCAGGTAATAACACGTCGTCAAGCGACAGTCCGCGCCTTAAACAAATCCATCCTAGCATATCTTCGGGATACCCGACGACACGGAATCGTTTGGATTACAAATAAACCGAGCCCCTAGACGCTCGTCCAGAGCTAGCTCTATAACTTCGGCTTCAATAACCGGTATCTCTATGGTCGGAGGAATAGAACTTGGGAGTTCCGGCTGCTGTGAACTTGAGGGTGAAAGTGTGTACGCTTGTGCACACTAATTACGGATCGTGTAATATGGACTAATATATGCGGAATGTTATTTACAATTGCTATACAAGTAAATATTCAATAAACTAACTATATAGCAGTTCACAGATATAGAATAGTAAATGCAGTAAACTGTAAAAAATCACACCAGGGATTTTTATACTGGTTCGGACCTCCCGTCCTACGTCCAGTCCCAGACTCCTATCTGGATTTTCACAACCAACTACCTCGCTTCACCCGGAGGAACAGGTTTACAACACCCGAACAGCCGAACGGGATTTCGTGCCTCTTACAACACCGAGGACTTCAACAAAAACAAATACAATTGTCGTTGACAACTTGTGCTCTTGATAACACGGATTTGTCACTTGTAGTACACCCTTCCTATAATCTTATCCTCAAAATATGTGAATGATGTTTGTGAAGATTGAAGGAAGTATATTACTTATTTGAATCAAAAGATATGAAATAATTTCAATGATTCAATAAGCAATTTGAAGTAGAGAGCTTTTAGAATGCAAGAGTATTTAGAATTTAAGATCAGAATTTTAAAGCAAAGAATTGTTGTATTTCAATAAATGATTTAGATATGTTTATATAGAGAATAAATGGTTGTAACTCTTTGTGAAGAGTAGCCATTAACAGATGTGATCATTGATGAAAGGAAAGAGAAGCAACCATTGAAGAAAGAAGTGTCTTTTGGGAAAGGTTGCTTTCTGTTTAAAAACGGTCGACAGGTCAAAAATGACCAGTAGACAAAATTTCAAATATATAGACGTTATGTGCATGTGTGCACGTTCATTGTGCAATTTACACAGGAACGGTCGACCGCCTGGTTTTGGACCGGTCGACCGGTCCCTGTTAAATTGCACAGTGAATGTGCAATGTCATTCAAAACGCTTATTCATCGATTCTTTTGAGATGCATGATTATTTTGAGGATAGATTTTAACATAACTAATACTACTAACATACCAAAATAATCAACCTCTAACGTATGAAGCTCGTTGTGTCTCAATGAATGACTTCTTTTTGTCGATCACGGTTTATCCCTTTGTCAGAAATCAAAACTATATAAAAATCTTGACTCAACAGAGGGTTCCATGAATAGCTAGCTCATGAAAAATCATTGTTAAATAGGCAATAACGCTCGTGCATCCCCTAGTGTAAAGTGTGTGAGTGTGTGCTGTGCAGTGCAGTGCTGTATATCATTTGAGAAGATCTACAGGATTTAAGGAAGCATGTAAACGACGAGACTTCGGAATTCAGTCGGAAGGACCGTCATCGCTGACCGTCACAACCGTACCATCCAGCTATTAACTATCATTCCAAGTTAAAGTTTGTTGTCATTTTGATAAGTTCCAGTTTCATCGACGAGCTTCGATAGGCAATCAGGTATGCGGTGAAATGGTTAAGTCCAGTTATGAAAGTTTGAAGCTCGTTGGAGTCAATTGTTCAAATGTGCGAGAAGTTTCAAATTATTTAATGATCAAATTCGTATCGCTCACGAGAGCCGTGTTCGCATCAATAAGTCATGGTCATCTGCGTATGAGTTAGACTCGGTCAGAAGGTTGGCATGCAAGTTCGACTCGAACTAGAGGCTGGGGATTTTGAATCGATCAGAGCACAACACTTCAAATCGATTAAAAGCCTCCAGTTCGACTCGCTCCCCAAGACCATCGAGTTTGACTCGGTCCCAAGAACACGAAGTTCGACTCGCTCCTAAGACCATCGAGTTCTACTCGATCCCAAGAGTACATAGTTCGACTCGATCCCAAACATCTACTTCGACTCGATCGAAGGCCATCACTTCGAATAGATTAAAAGCTTCAAGTTCGAGTCGATCCCAAGACTACGTAGTTCGTCCCGAAGCCCCTACTCCAAATCAACGCGAAGCTGAGGCAAAGGGATCTCGATCGATCACAAAGGAATTTTCGATCGATCACAACTCTGATTGATTTGGTGTTGAAAACCCAAGTCTCATCGTTTACGCGTGGATTCGCTTAATGGATTACCTAGATCTGTTAGTTAGGTCGAGTAATTGAAGGTATGAATCGGTTCGAAGGCAAGCTTGTTTTTTCTTCTTTGTTGTCTCGAGTTTCAGAGTGACACAAAAGTAAGGCAGGAAAACGGAAAGTGAAAAGTGAAAAAACGGCTAAGTATAAAGTATTTATATGGACTCGAAAACAAAAGGAATAGACGATTCGCATCCCGATGGATTCGAACACGCGTTTCAACTCCATCTCCAGTGCATCGATGCGAAGCTCCCCTTCGTATCGCTTGTCTTCGACTCCGTCCCCTGTCCAGTTCAACTCCATCGACACGAGACCACACTTCGTATCGACCACCTTCGACTCGGTCTCCTATGCACTCTGACTCACTCCATTCGAATCCATCTGGGAGGTCCACTACTACTCGCTCCATTTCGACTCGCTCAGCTCGCATCCCTTAGAGAAGTCCACTTAGACTCGCTCACTTCGACTCGTTCAGTTCAAATCCAACAAATCATGGCTTCCGGAGGCCAACTCCATCGACTCGAAATACTTACTTCGCGTCCATAAATTCAATAAAAGATCATCTTCGATGTTTCAACCCTTCACATCGATTTAGGAGAGGATCATTACGAAGAAACATTCAAAAGCAACCATCGAGCGTTGTTACAACAAATTTCACATCGGTTCAGGAGAGGATCGATACGGAATTCAAAAATAAAATAAACTGACAACGACTCATGAACGTACAAACGTCAACGAGAGTCAGGTTAACATATATGCATGCATGTCGGACTAATATTCAATATTCCAGATTTACAGGAATCATAAACTCATTTGATAACGATCACAGCAGCAAATGACTAATCACTAACATACATCAATCTGTTGCAACAATACAGATTACAACAGTGGACAATCAACGGTTTTCATTATAGAGAAAAATCAGCCGAAGATTACAGCGTTCATCGAAAAGACAATAACTATTCAAAGTAAAGATGGCAGCATTTCAAAGCACATCATGTTTTCACAAGATGTACTTTAGGGGGCAAATGTTATCCTGCCTTTTGGCAAGGCCGTGACATCAAGGAATTGACTAGTAAACCAGTGACGACCCGTCCTAGAGATCAGTTATACACAGGCTCACCATGGATATCGACGAATTTTGTCCGAGCCCGGATCGAGCCAAAATTGGTATGACATGACAAGCTAAGCTATGAGAGTCAACGTTCCAAATCTCAAGTCAATCCAATTTCGTATGCTCAAGTTATGAACGATACAAAATTGGATGAAAACCAATCACCGGTCGACTCGCTCCCTTCGACTCGCTCCCTTCGACTCGCTTCACAACCATCAATAGTGATTACTTCGACTCGCTTCGCAGCCATCAGAAGTGACAACTTCGACTCGCTTGATCTTCGCCTCCATCAGATTCTTTCTTCGACTCGCTCGATCTTCGCCTCCATCAGATTCTTTCTTCGACTCGCTCGATCAGCGCATACTTCGACTCGCTCCGCCTCGAGCCATACTTCGACTCGCTCCGCCTCGGCGACTTCGCATCCATCCGAAGATGTCTACTTCGTGTCCATCGATGTGGAGCAAAACACAGCAGTCAATACAAGTTAACGCCATGTCACCGAGTCAAACAGAACCGAGTCGAATGAGAAGCGAGTCGAAACAAAAGCGAGTCGAACCAAACAGCCTAGCGAGAATCCCAATTTGTATCGATCATATCTCCTAATCTACAAGTCCAAATGCTATGAAATTTTCACAGAAGACTACGTGCATGCAAAAGAATGTCCATGCCAATTTTCGACTCCATTGGACGAAATCTTAACCGATACGAAATCTGTTCGTATCGCTCTCGGATCGGACCGAAACTTCACGGGCTTGGGCGCGCGGGCTTGGTCACGTGCCAGAGAGGGTCTCCCGAGATCTGAGCGAAATGCCAGCCTTCTACACCTATAAATAGACCCCCAAAGCCAACAGAAAAGGGGTTCTTCTTCTCTTTTGAGATCTCCAACGCTTAGACTCCGCCGGGTCCAGATCTGAACTCCATTGCTGCTGCTACCAACGAATTTCACTGCTGCAAATCATTGTTATTCGTTGTAATTTGCTGAAATCAATTGTAAACATCAAAGAAAGATCAATAAAGCAAACTACTTCATAGTGGATGTAGGCAATACGCCGAACCACTCTAAATTCTTGTGTCCCCTTGCATTTTAATTATTTTCATTTATAAGATTTGGAGTTTTTGTTAGATAATTCCTATTTTTCCATTTCATTTCTTCACTTTATCTCTTCAAAAACTTCCGAAGAGTGTTGTGCCCAATTTTGGTACAAACAGACATGCATACAACCAATGCTAACGTCCATACATCCATAGATATGTTAACTAGCTAGCTAAAAAAACCATGCAAACAAACAACAACCTAACTAGCAAACTAACCTACAAACTAACCAAAAGAGTAACTTATTAGAAGAGAGCTCATGATGGGAAACTAGGATTCTCTCCATGGACTCCCACATACGCTCGTCCAAACCTTTCATTCGCCGTACTTAGAACAACTTCATTTCCTCATTTTTATGGCGCATCACATCAAGTCCTAAGATGTGAATACACCTAAAGAGATTCTAGACTCCCTCTCTACATTTACCTCATAAGCTGACTTGGGACAACACAACACATGAGTCGTTCAGGACCACACCCTCTCGAGAGCAGGATGCCGGCCAAGATGAAGCTGGCCCTTCGAGAATCGAACAGCGTCCCGGTCTAAGAATAGTTTGGATCGGTCCCCCCTATAAGTATACTGGCCGTCGCCTCCCGCTCACTTCGCTCGCCTTGGGCTTGCCTTTCCCCAACATCTAAATGTTGGCTCTACTATAACTGTTAAATCATCAACATACGTTCGCAGATGGGACAAACATAAAACATGTGTACACCCACCAATATTTTATTAAAGCCACCAAATGTGTTGACTTCCCCACGCTCTATAAGTTGGGAAAGGCCCAATAACATATCGTGCTAGCTTACCCACATAACTTATCTTAATAGCGAGTCCTTCACCTACCGAGCTACCCACTGCAAACTCTTTATGTATGCTTAGTCCATTACTTTGCGTATCACTGAGGTGTCTCGAATAATAAATTGTCCAAGCATAACTTAAATTTCAATAGATTGCATTACTGGCATATCTCCATCGTCATATACCTTGCAACATGCTCCTTCACTTGCTTCTCGTCCTTGACTAATGTAAACCCTTTTTGTATCATTTGACATACCTCACTAAACTCCTCCTTTAAGTCCATTGGCATGACAATCCGATAATGGATAGTGTCTTACCTTTAAACGAACTAACATTTAGGAATCATAGGTGAACCATATTCTCTATCACCATTTAATTTATAGATATCACAAATGGATGATGCTTTAATTTCGGTGGACACTATTACTATAACAAACTCATAGACTAGGCCGTGCAATTTCCACTTATTTTCACGCATATCGGGCACTGAAAATAAGTGATGCAAAATGGTTACTATTTTGGAAAATTGACTTTATACGATAGTTTTTTCAATACAAAAGATTACCGAAGGGAACTAATCTTGTCTCTTATTCAATTGTATTCAAAATAGCCAAATCTCGTCTTCCTTAAAATCGCCTTTGTACATTAGCACATGTAAGTCAAGGCATTTACTTCATGTCTTGAAATCATAGAAAACCAGATACTTCAAAAATAATATTAACTATACATGCTTATGAACTCCTATAAACTAACATATTGCTATAGTACCCTTATGTACATCGCCATATTACTAATACACTTTATATAAACAAGGGTAGTCATCTTCTATCAGCGACTATCTCATATAATGAATCTTTAATTATTCAACCATTTAGTAAACTTTTCACTCAACTGCTCTCTCATGCTTCACAATGTCTTATGTAAGTGTACCTCATCCCTTAACCTTTAACATAAACATATATGTTAATTTCAAACAACATCTAATCACATTTGTCTCAACAGTTCAAAAATACAAATTTAAAATTGTTATTTCCTCTTAAGTATAAACCATCTTTTTTTCTATTGTAAGAATACTTTTCTCTATTGTCTAACAATAGTATATTTTTTCTTCAAATCAATAATATACTTTAGAAAAATTCCTTTGTTTTCAATATATTACTTTAAATATTTCAAACATCATTATTTAATCCAAAACCAATATTTTTCCATAAAATTTCCTTCTAAATAATATCATTACCATTTTTCATCAACCGTTTTATTATTTGATAATTCAAAAATAACAACATTTTGCATTAAATCCAAAAATCCTTTTTAGAGTTATTTACATCAAATAGTAATAATTTATTCCAAAATATATATATGGAAAATATCTCTTCATTATTCTCAAAATACCTCTTGTTTTTATTATCTAAATAATAATAGTAATTTTTATAAAACCCATAAAACAGCTATATTATTATTTGGTCAAAATTTAGATAATCTTCCAAAAGTCATATTACTATTTATTTAAATTCCACCATATTTATAAATAATAGTAAATTCCCGATTTAAAATGGATATTTCATTATTGTTTCAAAAAATTTCAAAATTCATAAATAATACCCTTATTAATTTCCATTTCAAATCCCTATGTCTCAAATTCATAACGTTCATTTCTATCTATTCCTAAGCACACCGACATATTGATTATCCTAGCTAATTCACTCAATCAATTCAAATTCTATAGGATGCGTAGTTATTTTCCAGCTCCAGTTAAATTTCAAAAAAATATCAGCAACTTTCAGTTTAGTTTGTAATCAGAATCGTTGATCTCAAATCCTATTCTTGGCATAACCTGTAAGATTTGAGAATCATAAATTTTCTGTTAATTTTAATAAATATTTAATAAAATCACAACACATTTTTTCAAATCAAATTCTTTAAATTGCACTTAAATAAATTTTCAAATACATTTTACCTTAAACGTTTCTTATTTAATCATTTCATAAGGAATCTTAAATAAAATTTATCTCAAGTAAGTCACTTCATATCAATTCCTAGATCTCTGTATAAAAAAAATAACATAATTTTAATTTCCAAAGCTAATTCATTTTCAATAATTCTTAAAAATAAAATTATCTCAAGACGTTTAAATTTCTAAACTCAATTTTTTATAGTTTAACCAAATCAATATTAATTACAAAAAATTAATTTTGGAATAACTTTGGATATTTTTCTAAAATACTCATACTTCGCATTTATAACCTTATTTCATATAATTAAACACTTTCTCATATTTATAAGGATATATCAATTTATTCTATAATTAGCCAATTTCCAATAACTCTTAATAACATGTTATGTATATAAATAAAAATATTTTTGAAATTCACTTCCAACACAAACTATTTTTATATCAAATTTGAAAATAATTTCCAAAATCTATTAATCATTATTAATGCATGTTTCGAAAGTTTATATAACAAACCCTGCAATTTCCATTAAAAAATACATACATGTTACAATTGAAAAATCCAACGTCTACAATGTAACAATCTGATACCAAATGTAACAATCCAACGTCTACAATGCCTCGATTCATGCATAAAATGACGCAGACACCGCAAACTTCGTAGAAGGTAGATCGTTTTAAGGTAAAATATAAAACAAAACACAGAGCTATCTAAAACATTCTACACTTTCTGAGAATCATAGCAGAAGGAATAAAATATAATATTCAATAATATAACAATCAATAATAATAATCCTAGACAAACAAAAGAATACAGTATCAAATAAACTTCACTTACGAGATTTCTCTATAATAGTAACAAAATCAGCCTAATGTCTGGCAATAACTAAGGTAAAATAATAAATGGCTAATAGACAAATAAATATGTGTTTCCATCATACTATCATGCCTCAAGTGACCATCAGTCCTCTCTATCGATCTATTAGAGTATTACTAAAATAAAGAAAATGATAGAAGGTGTCAGACATAGGTCTGGTGAGCGAAACGCATCATATAAGTGTATAATACTAATAAGCTAGTAAAATAACACTTATGCTTAAAAAACATGCCTTAACCCATGTCACATGCACCCAACAAGTCAATGAAACATAATATGATACTATAGTGACATCATATGCTACGATCGTTATTAAAACCTGTCATGTACCTAATTATATGCACACGATTGGGCACAAAGTCCCAATTCGCATGTCGAAATCATATGCGACTTGTAATAGAGGAACTATATGTCTCATCCCACTACCGCTAAATCGTACACCAAGGACTCAAATACTCTAAACGCACCGTACTATCAAATCATATGCAACTCACTACTAAAGAACTACATGTCTCAGCCCACTACCGCTAGATGTCCTTGGCCACACCAAAGAACTCATTTCCTCTTAAAAGAATATCGTAACGCATATACTATCGAAATTGTCATCATTAGAGGCCACCGTCATATCAAAGAACATGTTTCCTCTAAGTAGTATACCGTACCCATCATCATCAAATGTGCATTGAAGAACTTATTTCCTTTGAAAAATGTACCACCATGCCTATACTCATAATCGCCATCGCTAAACGTAATCGATCAAAACAAAGAACTCAATTCCTCTATAAAATATACTGTAACACCTACCAACGAAATCGTTATTCGAACAGTGCGTAATGAACCTATCCAACTAGGACACTTTACTGAAGTATCTCAAAACATAGCAGACAACATAGTAAAGCTTCCTCATCTCGCCATGAACTTAATGCCGTAAAGCATGCATGAAACGATTATCATATGTGAGAGTTATAAACGTTTGAAGTTCAAGGGCTATATTGTAATTATTCAATTTATATATATTATTATTATTATTATTTCCCTTCCTTCATTCGTCCCGTTTGCTGGCAACCCTATCAAACTTGTCCAAACATCCATCCCTTTTCATCGTCGTTGCCACCGCCTTAGGCTAAACCACGTCGATCAAGTAGCACCACTTTCCCTACCATCACCAGTCGCCCATCTTTCGACCACCGTGACCACGATCGTCGCCTCCTATCGATAATTGCCATCGATGCTTAGGATGCCAGATCTGGCAAACTCCAACCTCATATTATCGATCAAACACATCGATGACATCTACTCAATGTCCTTTTCATGACCATGGCCCTTGATCGACCTATCGTTGCCATTTCACCATTGGATCAGAACGGATGGTCCACGTTCGTCGAATTTCTAATGTGTTTTCTGGTCAATTTGTACCCCCAATCAACGAACGAACATCGCTAGTGGATTCATGTCATCTTAAAATTTTAAAATATAATATGTGTGGTTTGAAACACTTGTATATTTCGCACTTTGTTAATTAGAAGGAGATTAACTTTCGCTAATTAAAATTAACAAAAATTAAATTTTTAATTATATAGCCATGACATACCACATTCTAACAGGGTGTATATAAAAAAAATTAGTTTTTAATTATTAATTACATCATTTATAAATTTGATTTAAGATCATCAGGTGTGATTTTGATTTAAAATTCAAGCTTTTGGTCAACAAAGCCTTTGGTCCTGCTTCTACGTTCGACCAAAGCGCTCATTCAAAGAGCAATGGTCAAATCACGCTTTTGGTCTTGCCTTCACGCCCGACCAAAGCAGCCATCCAAGGGATATGGTTAATAAATCCTTTGGTCCCTTTTCTACGCCCAGCTAAAGGACCTATTCAAAGAGTAATAGTCAAATTAAGCCTTTGGTTCTGCCTCCAGGCCTGTCCAAATTAGCCATCAAGGGAAATGGTCAAGGAAGCCTTTGGTCCTACCTCTATGCTAGCCAAAACACTCATTCAAAGAGTAATAGTCAAATCAAGCCTTTCGTCCTTCCTTTGGGCCTATCCAAAGCAACCATCCAAGGGAGATGTTCAATAAATCCTTTGGTCTCACCTCTACGCCTTATCAAAGCCCTCATTGAAAGACTAATTATCAAATCAAGACTATGGTCTCACCTTCGAGTATGGCCAAAGCAGCCATCCAAAGGAGATAGTTATAAAGTCTTTGATCCTACTTCCAAGATCTGCTAAAGCAACCACCCAAACCATGAAGAGTGGCTAGCCAAAGATAAAAATGGAGTAACACAAAGAAGAATTCAAACAATCATGTCAAGAAGAATAAGAAGTAAGCAATTTACCATCAAATTAGTATCAAAATTAATAATTTACAAAATATCATTACAAAGAAAGTTTTATAATTTCAAGTTATAATTCCTTTACAAATAATTAAGCTGGTAATTAAAAAAAACTCATGGGTCTGGAAGATGCGAAAGAGGATGATGTTGATACACTAACTCTTTTCCTTTTCCTTAAACTTTCAAAATGCAAGAATGGCTTTTGCTAGTTGAACCCGCATTTTTATGCATAATGGGAGGTCCACCTATATCCTTGAAAACATTTGAGCATCTGTATAAAAAGAAGTGTTGATATCTATAGTAATTCGAGGCAACTACCTTCCTTAGTTAGCAATATGTTTTTGGGCTTAAAAATAAGAAATCAAATTTTAAATCAGAAGCGAGGAAAACTTCAATCAAGTATTCTACTAAATGGTCAAGTTGAGACACCCTAAAGGTAAGAAATTACATCAGTTCTAGTTGGTTTTTAAGTTCTTTTACCTATTTCAGTAAAGTTTCTATCACCGAAGGAGGATCGGTAATGTGCTGAATTGCCACAAGAAGATATTTCTTTAATTTTTTCTCCTTGTCACGGATGACATAGAAGGCCTCGTTGATTCAATTTGAGAAGGTATGCCCTTTTCAAAAGTTTTTTTGGCATCTTTCAGTCGAGAAATTTGATGAGATAAATTTTTATGATCACTTTCTTTTCGAACTTTTAAAGTAAACTCATTCCTTTTATGTTCCAAAGTTCCTACCTCAAATCTAAGATTAGGAAACACTTTAGTATATTTCTTATTCCAATATTCTTTAATCTTCCAATTACATTAAAGCCTAAATGATCTTCATATACCAGAGTTACCCAGGGAAGATGGAGATATTGAGGAAGGAATGGCAATATTGCCATTACATGTCAAACGACTTTGAGACAAGGAGGAGGACCACAATGTAGCTTTATTAGTAGACCGAACTAGAATAGGGGTAGGAAGTCCTTTTTCTTCTTCAGTCGGTATAAGTTCATAATTGACACTCATTCCTTAACCATAACATTTCAATTTCCAAATCAAGTATGTGTTGGTTAAGTTGCACAATTTTGACATCATACACTAATGTTACAGATGCAATTTTGAATTAAGCTTCCCCGTTAACTCTTTGATTTCATTATCTTTAAAAGAAATTTTCTTTTTAAGTTCAGAAACCACATCTTGAGAGGTTTTCAAAATTGACTTCAATCGTACATATTTTTCATACCACTTATTCACCTCAGAATTATCGATAAATGGTAATCCCAAAGTGGAATGAGCAGAACGATTTTCCATGTATGAGATTAACCTGGATTGGATACTATGGCATTAAGTGAGATTAGGATCGTAAAGTGACAAAGTAAAATTTTAATCCTAAATCAAAACATAAATAAAGACAAGCACTTTGTAAATGGAAATAATGCAAATTAAGTACTTTGTGGATGACTTGGAATACAAACATCACCATTACATCTAGTTAAAACTAATGGAAAAATACTTCCCAATTAATTCTTTAATTAGGAAAGAACGTCTCTAATTTTCTAAAAAGACGAAGGAGAGGTAGAAAATGTAGCAGTAAAAGGATTTCAACACTGGAAAAATTATTAACACATGGGAAACCCTGATACTCCCACTCTTTATGAGGAGGTTAACTTCATCACATAGTAATTTAGTGTAATTAGTCCACATCTCATTAAAATATTGATCTTTTCAATCCCCTAGGAAACTAAAATCCAAATTAGGGAATCGTGTATATATATAATGGAGTCGCAGGAAAAACATTATTTCGATAAGTGAGACTTTTTAATTGAGGAAGAACTTTCCTTAAAGTTCTGTTTTAGCCTAACTAATTTACTTAAAACATCTTTAGGGTAGGAGATAAAGAAGAAATAGATACAAACTTAAAAAAACTGCACACCATTGGTATAATAAAACCAAGAGTCAAAACATAGACTTTATACATGAAAATTTATTTGTACAATTAATAAAGCATAAATTCATTTTATACAACAAATATAATGAAGATTCTCAAAAAATGGATTCCTTGTAATATTCAAAGATAAACCTATCATTATTTAACTTGACTTTATTTGGGGGAAGTGAATTAGTAGTCAAAGGTGCGACACTAACTTTGAGTAAGTTCCAGCACTCTCCAAGCCGCGGGTTCGATCCTCGTTCATCAAGGTACATGTTCTAAACCCTCGGTCATCGCTTAGAAAAGAAAAATCGGTCATGGGAAATCTGTGTGACGACCCGAAATTTCGAATATTTGAAATTGGAATATTTAATTGATTTTAAATATTTAAAATTTAATTTTTAACTTGAATTTCAAATATCACTATTTATTGGATAATTTAATTATTGGATTAAATAATTTGAAGATGGGTAAAATATGAAATATGGAGTTTTAAGCCGTTAAAAATAATTTGATGGCTTGTAAAATTTATATTGATGATATTGAAGATAAAAAAAGTTCTAAAATTAAATTTAAAAGTGTTTTGTTCAGTTTTAAAAATATATCGTTTAAATCGATATTTAAGAATAGCCTTCCGAGGTGCAGTCTTAGAATTTGACGAAACCAGTTCCATTGGATCCATAGTAGTGTATTATTATCGAATTTCAATTTTTGTAGTGATTGGAGTTGTTATGTGAGCGTACGATATATAAACGCGTTGAAATTTATATCGAATTCAATATTATAACTGGGTCCAAAAAGTTATCTTTTCCATACGATCGAATTAGGACTCGAAACCTTTTCCGTTACGTTCGGAATAGGGGTATAACGTTATAAACGCCTAGCGGCATGCCTCGTTAGGGATTTGAAAATTTTGGGTTGCGGTTATCGAGGACATTTAAAATTTAAATTTGAAATATATATTTGTAAATTCTGGTCAACCTTTAGCTGTATTCCTTTCACAGCGATATTTTTTTTTCTCCTTTCAAATCAATGCAGCCTTCCTCTTCATGCCAACATCCCCTCTTGTCTTCTACATTCTTCTTTTTATAAGAACGCAACAGAATTTTATAAAAAAAATTGAACCAGAAATAAAAGCTCGTTCTCACCGAAAGGAAATTTATTTATCTGATACACTCGCGACGTTTCTTCCTTTCCGCAGTTCAAAATCAAAATCCAATTTCCCTCTTTCTAATCAAAAACGAATTCCTTCGTTTAAGTCAAAAAAAAAATAATAACAACAGAACAATCGAAGGCGCGAGGGAGGTCATGGCATTCGCGAGCAAATCGCAGGCCGTCTAGGCTATCGCGGCATCAAATCGAGCTAGGGATTCGCGTGTTCACGTAGTTGGAGTATTCGACCTCGTGGCAATCGCGTCGTTCGCGATGATCATCAGCAGATGTGGGCTCGTACGAGTTAGGGCTTGTGGCATAGGGTGGTTGGAGGATTCGTCGAGGTCACGGCTGCAGTCAAATCAAAGGCGTGTAAGGCTCGGTGGCGCTGGATGGCTTGCGATGGGAAGATGTGTCGCGATGGTCTCTTTTCGTGTGCGCGTGAAGCAAGGTCTGGAGTCGGGTCGAGATCGATTTGAGCTAATTGCAGAGGTATATATTTACAAATTTATTTCAAGTATAAATCTAATATATATAGAAATTTTAAAACCAGATTTTTTTACTAATATATAAATGTTCAAATTTTTAAACAGTAAAGAAATTACTGTTTGTTTATATACAGTAGAGGAAGAAGTAAAAGTACACACACACCCGCATATCTATTTTAGTTTTAAAAGTATATAGATAAGTAGAAAAATAATATATACTGACAGGATTTAGAAAATGGAAATTTTAATGGTAATATAGATTATTATTTTGGTATCTATATAGACTATATTTATAAGGATATGTGTTTTCAAAAAAATAATATACATATACACATATTTAATTTACTAGATTTATTTTAAAATAATGTATTATGGAGAATAATTTGTTTAATAAACTTATTAAATTATTTTAGTTACTAAAAATTAATTATCATAGGAAGATTAGTTTAAAATTTAATTATTGGTTCAGGATTAAATCGTTAGTTAATTAAAATTATCAAATGGAAAATTAACTGTTTGATTTGTTCAAATATTAATAAATCATATAAATTGTTCATTCAAGGTCAAAATAGGAAAACCAAGGCAATAATGAAGTGGATTGCAAATAAAAGCAAAGGTGAGTTAATATCACTCTTTTGGATTATTATTTAAATTTAAATGGTTAAATTTAAATAACTGATTGAATGATTGAATTGATTGGATGTGCTATATTATATATATAGTATATATTGGAGTGATTGATAATCCCGCATTATATAGCGGATGAGACCCTATGCGCCGCATAATAGCGGATGATATTATATTAAACCCATATACCGCGATATTCCACCTCGAAGTGGAATTGGTATTGTGCTAACATCTGTGGATGCAGGGAAAACAGGTTGGAGGGATCCAACTGGATTCCTCAAAATATTTAGATTGTTTAATATTCTGTGATATAATTTATTTGATGATCTGTGATAGATTACATTGATAATTGGAAATGTTGGGTGCTGGGTTTGGTTGAATATATTTGGGAATACTGAGATACCAAAAATATATAGATGAGATTTTTGATGAGAAAATAAAAGAGGGAAATTTGAAGCAGAATAAGTATAGAGAATTTAAATAATTTAAAGAATGAATTGGGAAAGGAAAAGTGATTTTAAATTCTATTAAATAAATTCCGAGTATGGGAAAGCAGATTTTGAATAAAAGGGAAAAATAATGAATTTTAAAACTTAGGTGATATTTTTTAAAGGAATAAAGAATTTATTCTAAAATTTAAGGTTTAAATTTATTGAAAGGATAAAGAAGAAATTTGAAAGAAATAAAAGAAAATCTTATTTCAGTTTAAATAAGATTTTAAATCATAATAAGAAGTCAAATATGGAATTAATGGAATTAATGGGGTTTTTTAAAATAAATTTGGTAAATAAAGAATTTATTTTAAAAATGGAGTCGATTTGGAAATCGATTAGAAATTTGATAAAGTGTTTGAACTGTGTTTAAAAGATGGATGAGACCATCAAATTTATAAATTGGGTTTATAAAGTGAAGTAATATATCAGTGGATATTTGGAAGAATAAATTCACGGTGGGAATTTATTAAAGGAATGGGTAAATTTGTTTAAAAATAAATAGTGATTTATTTTTAAAAAAGGTGTGAAAGAGAAGCGTATTTCTCTGGATGGCCAAGTACGTTTCCAAAGCAAATTTTAAAATATAAGTTAAAAGTTTTAATGTTGTTTAAAAAGCATGTTTTAGAAAAATTATTATAAATGTTTAGATTTTAAAGTAAGTATTTCTCAAATTTTATTATAGTAGTAATTATTTAAAGGTGCCTTGAAATTTTGTTTAAAAAGGATAAAAATTTAGTTTTATATTTTGTAAAGTAGTTTTATTTTAAATATTCTTAAAGTATATATTTTTAAATAAAGTATTAAAGTAGTTTTAATTTAACTGTTTTAAAGTGTATTTTATAATAAAGTGTTTTTAAATTATTTTAGAAATCGAAAGTATTTGTACTTGGTGTTTCAATGGAAATAAGTATTTGGGAATTTATTCCATGAGAAGAGTGTGCTTTGAAAACTGTTTTCAAAAAGGGTTTGAAAATGGAAATTATCTTGCGAAGATATTTGTGAGGTAAATAAATAATTTGGAAAATTATTTATTGTTTGATGGATGTTTGTGAATGTTAATTGATAGTTAAATAACCGACTATCAATATTGGCCAATGCGCTGATCGTTTCGAAGAGACCGGGATCGGGATTTATTTTCCGAAAACCACTTCGATTCAGTTTGTACGTTTTCATGGGGAAAACGAGTTTGGAATCGAAGATGGAGCAGTGAAGTGCAAGGGCTAGTCGCTACTAATCCTGAGGATGATTCCAAAATGGATGTAGTAGGAGTAGTGCCTTCGGTTCCGTTCGGACCCGGAACGGACTTGTAGGGATGAATGCTTTCGGAACATCGTCAGGTGGACAGTGGGCATTCTAAGGGATGTGTTCTATAAAGGTAACGCTTAGCCTCGAGCCTCATCAACCGGGAATGACTGAAAATCAGGGGTTATGCAGCAAGGCTATGTGGGTCGCACCCATTAGGGTGAGATCATCCCTATCTAGATGTCCCTTTTATTTCGGCTTAGTGGTGCGGTTGCTGATCCCAACCGTGGGGTGATCTTACTTGGAATTATCCAGTAAGGGGTAGTTCCGGTCTTGTGTTGCAGGGGATCGGGCGTGGTCCTCAGTACACTGATCTAGACCAGGTACTGTGACAGGTGGTACCCCAGTGCCTAGTCATTAGTTGGAAATCCATTCTCCCTACGTGCCTTTTACGGTTTTTGTTTGTAGAACCCACTTTGTGGCTAGTATGCTGGAATTTAATCATGTAACAATTTAAGCTATTTGAATAAGTTTTTGTATATAAACACTACTATAATATCAGAGAATTTTGATAAGAAAGTGTTTTAGCTATCGTAAGGTAAAAACCCGACATGTTTATTTGTGGCGTGGTCTTACGAGATGCTTTTGATTTCAAAGGGTTTGGAAAACTTTAATAACCCAATTGAGTTCGTTTTCTCACGCTGGTTTTCCAGACTGACTCGGGTGTTATTTTATTTATAATGCTCGGGTCAGACCGAGTATTACAGATACATGATAGAATGCTGTGGAGCTCAGGAGACGAGCTGGATGGTGAAGCATATTTCCGTAGATTTGTATATACCGCTGTGTAAGGACAGGTTACTATAACTGTCCAGATTTGGTTGTGATGATTGTGTACTTTGATGATTATAAGTATTATACAGTTACAGATTCTTTTGTATAAAAATCTGTTGTTATATATTATATTTTGTTCCGCTGCGATTGTGAGATTCTGATGTTGTTTTCTATTTCTTCTTCTACCTCTTTCTTCTTTAACCCAAATGGTTCGTATTTCCGTTCTTCTTGAGTTGATTTGATGGAGATTAATGTCAATTCAAGGGGTACGGATTGACGGGCTATTACAGTGGTATCAGAGCCAGGTTGGTGATAACCTTGGCTCTGGTGGGGATTACTCATTGAAATAGAGTCCATAGTACTCTAAAATGAGTTTGAGTGTATTAATAGATATGAGCGCGTATTTGTTAGTGAATATAAAATGGTTTTATATTGTGTTGGTTGATTTATTGAGTGGCATATGAACCTTCGTCGGCACAGTCTGGACAGCTGTATCGAAGGGGTTTCTAAACACTTGAATAGGACAATTCGACACAATATTGTTTTGGAAGCGGGTAAATGAAATAATTTTACCCAAAAAAATGTATTTTGATATAAAAGAAATAATTTCTTAAATTATTATATAACTTGGATGTTTGGATGATAATATTTTAAACAAATAAGATTATAAAAATTGGAATGACTTGTATAATCAAATGGAAATTTGTATGAGCATAAATTATACAAATGAATTATAGTTAAAATTTGAGTTGAATCAAAATCTATAACTTTAAAATCCCGGAGATTTTGGAAGTGTTTTTCGAAGTGTTTTAAAGATAAATAATAGCATTATTAATTTTGGAAGTATTTCTGAAAAGAAATTGTTTCAAATAAATTTTGGGAAGGGATATAACATTGAGCTCACATCAGTCGCTGGAAAATAACTTCGGTGATGACTGCAGCATCATCGATGCTCATTTTCAAGTTTCTAAGTGACAGATTGCTGCCAAATTGATTTGTTCAGAAAAATTAGTTTTGATTTTGAAATTTCAAAGGAAATTTGTCGGGAATAAAGCCAGGATTGGTTTAAAAATCTGAGAAGTGTGATTTTGAGATATTGGTGATTTCGAAATAATTTGAAACAATAGCTGGGTGTTTAAAAATCCTGAAATCCTTATTTAAATAATTTAAAGATCATCAGGAGATAAGTTATAAATTTATAAATGGTGAATGATTTTGATGAGGAATATGGGGATTGGATTTTGGAATTGAAATTAAGGGTGAAAGTAGAAATGAGAGTTTAACTTGGATTAAGATTAAACTTTGGAATAAATTGAAACGTAGATGACATTAAGTAAAAGTAAGCCTTACTTAATTAAAAATCAAGTGATTGGGTGAATTAAAGAGAATAGTATGATGCTAGATTAAACTGAAGTTAAGTTAAATAAAATTGAATTGAATTAAAATTCAGTGAGATATAGAGAATATTAAATAGAATTGAATTCCTATTCAAATGAACTTAAAAGAATGATAAGAAGTTAGATTTAACTGGAAACGAGTTAAATAAAAATTAGAACTGGAATAAATAAATTCTGATGGCTTATAAAAGTTGGAATTTATGAAAAGAATATAAGTGTGTCTTATAAAGATTGGAAAGTGAATATATTTGAGCTAAAATGAAAGGAAGTATGTGAATATAAGTGTATGACTTATAAGTGAGAAAAAGAGAGAAATAAAGTCCAAAATAGAATTGTTTGACATTTTGGTGAATAAAATAAATATTCAATCTTGAATTATAAAATAGAATTGAATTCAAGTAAAGTAATAAAGTGATTTTTGGAAGATAAAAATCAAATATTGAATTAAAAGTGGGAAATAAACTAAATTTGGAATAAATTAGTTAATGAAATATGGAAATGGAACTCGAAATTGTTAATTTAAAGTTGAATTGTGAATAAATAATAGAGTTTGGAAATGAAGCTTGAGTTATAAATATAAATTCAACTTGGAATTGTAAGTGAAGTAAATATGAATTGAAGTTGTATGGAATTGGATTAAAATAAAAATGATTTGAGATGAAAATAAATCCAATTCGAGTATGAATAAATTAAATATGGCTTTGGATATTATTTTAATGAATGTGAATTAAAATTTAAAATGGATTAAGTGAATGGCTAATTGGATTTAACGGGATTTGATTAAATGACAATCTAATTAAGATGAGAATGAACTTAAGTTATGAAATGGGAGTGAATTGGAGTAAATTGACTTAAGTTTAAAGTTAATAGAAGCATGGGCTTATGTAAATTTTGAAAATGGTTATTGATATATAAGCATGGATGATGTCGATCATAATAAAGTGGTTTTGAACAAAACCAATGTGAAACGGGATGGAATGCAACTTTATGGTTTGTAAATAAGTTAGATTGGAATGGAATTTATATAAATTGAGTTGGAATCAATTTAAAATGGCTATGAACTAAAGTAATGGTTTATTTGAATGAATATTGTCGAATTGTGTAAGAAATTAAGCTGGAAACTATTCGAATTGAATGGAATGGTATGTGATTTGGGTGCAAACAATTTAAAACTAGTGTCGAAACCTTGCATATATGCTTATGAATGTATACCACATGCATTACTTATGAAATCTATGTGTTAGATATTTGAATATAAGTGAAATGCTAGTAAATTGCATATATTTGTCACTTGCGTATTTAAATTGAGTAAGTACAGGTTCAGGAAAGCCGTTTGGCTGGATTGGGTCATGCAAAATGCTAAAATAATAAGCTGCTTGCTTAAAATTCTAAATAAAGGTACGCCTACGCAATAAAAATAGGAAATATGAACTATTTTTGTTTTTCTGACCGTGTGGGTTTTATATCTCTTATCAAATTGCAAAATCTCCTCCATACAAAGGAGACTTTGCCAAAATTTTCCTAAATTTTGGGAGTTAGTAATTTTTTTGGAATTTTTGAAAATTTTCAGTGACGACAAATGATTTCAAATTTGAAATTGAGATAAGGTGAATAGAATTCAATATCTAAAATGAAGCAAATTGAACTCATATGAAATTGGAAATCCAGTTTTAAAATAAGTGGATATAAAGACCAAAATGGTAAAGTAATAATATGAGTATATGAAATGCTTATATTAAAATTAAGTAATGAATGGTGGAATTCTTAGGTAAATTTGGTATTGGGAATACACTAAGTAAATTTGGACATTGTTGTTAAGTAAAGTATACAGGGATTATAAAGGCTATCGGAAAATGGAATTGGATTTTGATTTCGAAGATAAATTTGAATTTGCTCGACAATAAGGTATGCATTTAAAATTTCTGTATTAAATTTGATTGGGGTTTTGATCTAGCCACTTGGCTTTTGTTTTCTTTTGGAAATCTGGGGGCCTGTTGAGGCATTTTGTAGTTGTACCGAGCTAGCCGCGCAAAGGAGACGCTGGCAAAAAATTTCAAAAATTTAAGGAGTTAGGAAAATTTTTGAGAAAATTTTGTTAATTCAAAATTTGATTTCAAATTTAAATTTGAATTGTTAAGTAAGTAATATTGTTTGGGACTCATGGATAAGTTTGGAAAGTTAGTAAGAGGGATAGTGTGTCTTCAATAAAAAGATGGTTTTGAGAATTGTTTGAGATTGTTTGGTTTTGGGAATGTAGTGAACGGGTTATGGACCATTCTTCCTAACTAGTAATTTCAGGGACGAAATTCATTTAAGGGGGAAGGAATGTGACGACCCGGAATTTTGGATGTTTGAAATTGGAATATTTAATTGATTTTAAATATTGAAAAGTTAATTTTTACTTGAATTTCAAATATCACTATTTATTGGATAATTTAATTATTGGATTAAATAATTTGAAGATGGGTAAAATATGAAATCTGGAGTTTTAAGCTCGTTAAAAATAATTTGATGGCTTGTAAAATTTATATTGATGATATTGAAGATAAAAAAAGTTCTAAAATTAAATTTAAAAGTGTTTTGTTCAGTTTTAAAAATATATCGTTTAAATCGATATTTAAGAATAGCCTTCCGAGGTGCAGTCTCGGAATTTGACGAAACCAGTTCCATTGGATCCGCAGTAGTGTATTATTATCGGATTTCAATTTTCGTTGTGATTAGAGTTGTTGTGTGAGCGTACGATATATAAACGCGTTGAAATTTATATCGAATTCAATATTATAACTGGGTCCAAAAAGCTATCTTTTCCATACGATCGAATTAGGACTCGAAACCTTTTCCGTTACGTTCGGAATAGGGGTATAACATTATAAACGCCTAGCAGCATGCCTCATTAGGGATTCGAAAATTTTGAGTTGCGGTTATCGAGGACATTTAAAATTTAAATTTGAAATATATATTTGTAAATTCTTGTCAACCTTCAGCTGTATTCCTTTCACAACGATATTTATTTTTCTCCTTTCAAATGACTGCAGCCTTCCTCTTCACGCCAACATCCCGCCAACATCCCCTCTTGTCTTCTACATTCTTCTTTTTATAAGAACGCAGCAGAATTTTATAAAAAAATGTGAACCAGAATTAAAGCTCGTTCTCACTGAAAGGAAATTTATTTATCTGATACACTCGCGATGTTTCTTCCTTTCCGCAGTTCAAAATCAAAATCCAATTTCCCTCTTTCTAATCAAAAATGAATTCCTTCGTTGAAGTCAAAAATAATAATAATAACAACAGAACAATTGAAGGCGCGAGGGAGGTTATGGCATTCGCGAGCGAATCGCAGGCCGTCTAGGCTATCGCGGCATCAAATCGAGCTAGGGATTCGCGTGTTTGAGTAGTTGGAGGATTCGACCTCGTGGAAATCACGTCGTTCGCGATGATCTTCAACAGATGTAGGCTCGTACGAGTTAGGGCTTGTGGCATAGGGTGGCTGGAGGATTCGTCGAGGTCATGGCTGCAGTCAAATCAAAGGCGCGTGAGGCTTTGTGGCGCTGGGTGGCTTGCGATGGGAAGATGTGTCGTGATGGTCTCTTTTCGTGTGCGCCTGAAGCAAGGTCTGGAGTCGGGTCGAGATCGATTTGGGCTAATTGCAGAGGTATATATTTACAAATTTATTTCAAGTATAAATCTAATATATGTATAGAAATTTTAAATCCAGATTTTTTCTACAAATATATAAATGTTAAAAAATTTAAACAGTAAAGAAATTACTGTTTGTTTATATACAGTAGAGGAAGAAGTAAAAGTACACACACACCCGCATATCTATTTTAGTTTTAAAAGTATATAGATAAGCAGAAAAATAATATATATTGACAGGATTTAGAAAATGGAAATTTTAATGGTAATATAGATTATTATTTGGTATATATTTATATAGATTTTGGTATCTATATAGACTATATTTATAAGGATATGTGTTTTCAAAAAAATAATATACATATACACATATTTAATTTACTAGATTTATTTTAAAATAATGTATTATGGAGAATAATTTGTTTAATAAACTTATTAAATTATTTTAGTTACTAAAAATTAATTATTATAGGAAGATTAGTTTAAAATTTAATTATTGGTTCAGGATTAAATCGTTAGTTAATTAAAATTATCAAATGGAAAATTAACTGTTCGATTTGTTCAAATATTAATAAATCATATAAATTGTTCATTCAAGGTCAAAATCGGAAAACCAAGGCAATAATGAAGTGGATTGCAAATAAAAGTGTTGGATCATAGGTTTTGATTGCTGACATGAAACAAAAATTCACGAATCTACGACTACGATAACATCTAGACTCATCGGCTCAATATATGGTTTGTATAGTTAACAAGAGTCATCAAATGAGTATATAAATTCTAGTTTAGTGCTTTGTTAAAATCTTTCCTCAAGAATCATCATTCACATAAACTTTCATGCATATTTTAATCAAAATCAAGTTTTCAAAAAATGCATGGAGTGAGGCTCGAACCCTGGTCACTAGTTTGGAAGGCAAGTACTCTAACCAAATGAGCTACTATAGTTTTTGCTTAACATCAGAATTCAGTCGACTGAATAACCTGAGTCAGTCGACTGAATCTGTGCAGTTTAACATATAAATGCATGTTTTTAAATTCAGTCGACTGAATAATCTGAGTCAGTCGACTGAATCTGAACCTGAGAGTTTACACTCTGTAATCAGTCGACTGACTCAGACTGTTCAGTCGACTGAATTCTGCAACAGTCATTTTTTTGTGAAAAGTCACTTCCTCTTTTGAATAGCCTTCTTCCTCCCCAAGGGTTGGAACCATTGCTATTCGCAGAGAACTCTTCACCAGCAGTTGCAACTCCTTAACTACTATATATATGCATGAATTTCAAGATCAAATCACTTCACTTACTTGCTTATACTTGACTCATATTTTCTGAATTAACTACTCTCTTGAATTCATACATTCATGGCTTACGTAAGCATTTTCATATTCTTCAAGCAATTTGAAACTTCCTAATCTTCATATACACACAACTACACATATCATACTTGAGGAAAAGATTATTGGAAGGGTGTACTACAAGTGACAAATTCGTGTTATTAAGAACACACAAAGTCAAAAGTATTTTTGTATTTTTTGAAGTCCTGTTCTGCTGCTCAGGCGTGTGAAGTCCTCTTCGGCTGCTGAGGTGAAATCCTATTCTGCTGCTCAGGTCCTTGTTCGACTGCTCAAGGGTTGTATATACCTATTCCTCCGAGTTAAGTGAGGGTTATTAGTGAAATTCCAGAAGGAGTCTGGGACTGGACGTAGGACGGTGCTCCGAACCAATATAAAAATCTATGGTGTCATTTTACTATACTGCTTTTATATTCCACACTATTTACCTTGTAATTATCATCACTACACTTTGTATTATCATATATCCATATTACACGATCCATAGCGCACTTTCAATTGGTATCAGAGCCGTAGCTACTGCATGTTATGTATTTTTGATCATATTTCCTAGAACTCCTCAACAAAATGGAGTAGTGGAAAGAAAGAATAGAACATTACAAGAATGTGCAAGAACATTATTAAATGGAAGCTTTCTACCAAAACATTTTTGGGTAGAAGTCGTAGCTACTGCATGTTATGTATTAAATCGTATTTCTATTCGACCATTAACTAAAAATACTTCATATGAACTCTTTAACAATAGAAAGCAAAATATCTCTTATTTTAAAATATTTGGATCAAAATGTTTTATTTTAAATACAAAAGACCAACTATGAAAATTCGATCCAAAAGCTGATGAAGGAATTTTCGTAGGATACTCAGAATAGTAAGGCATATCGAGTTTTTAATAAATGAACAAATATAATCGAAGAAACTTTACATGTATCTTTTGACGAAAACTTTAATAAAAACTTGAGTATAAAAGATGATGATGAACTTATAATAAATACAGACAATACAAATCTTGAAAATATAAATAATACCGAACTTAGATCTCCACCTAAAATCTTACGAGATCATCCTGTACAAAACATAATCGGTGAAATTGATTCTCAAGTCAAAACTAGAAGTCAACTAAACCAAATGGGACATGTTGCTTTTATTTCTACAATAGAACCTAAAAATCCTAAAGAAGCATCAACAGATGACTACTGGATTGTTGCTATGCAAGAAGAATTAAATCAATTCGAACGTAATGATGTTTGGGATTTAGTTCCTCGTCCTAATAATCAATCTGTTATAGGAACAAAATGGGTTTACAAAAATAAAATAGACGAACAAGGAAATATAACTAGGAATAAAGCTAGACTAGTAGCACAAGGATATACTCAAGAAGAAGGTATCGACTTTGAAGAAACATTTGCTCCCGTTGCATGACTTGAAGCAATACGTATTTTATTAGCCTTCGCGTGTTTTCATAATTTTAAACTTTATCAAATGGATGTTAAAAGTGCTTTTCTAAATGGTTTTATAAAATAAAATGTGTACGTAGAACAACCTCCTTTATTCATACACGAAAAGTATCCGGATCATGTATATAAGTTAAAGAAAGCCCTATATGGTCTTAAACAAGCACCTCGTGCTTGGTATGAGAGACTTAAAAGCTATCTACTAGATTCTGGATTTCAAATCGGAAAAGTAGATCAAACTCTATTCATTAAAAACACTACTAATGACATTCTAGTAATTCAAATATATGTAGATGACATTATATTTGGATCAACTAATGAAAACTTATGTAAAGAATTTTCAAATATAATGACTAAAGAATTCGAAATGTCACACATGGGTGAATTATCTTATTTTCTTGGGTTACAAATTAAACAATTAAAAAATGGAATTTTCTTAAATCAAGAAAAATATTGTGCTAATCTAATTAAACGTTTTGGAATGGAAAACACTTCTGGAAAGCCTACTCCTATGAGTACTACAACTCATCTCGATCGAGATGAAAATGGTAAAAGTATAGATCAAAAATTGTTTAGAAGTATGATAGGTTCCTTACTTTATTTAACCGCTAGTAGACCAGACATAATGATGAGTGTATGTTTATGTGCACAATTTCAATCTAATCCTAAAGAATCACATTTAAGAGCGGTAAAACGAATTATACGATATCTTAACAATACTAAAGACTTTGGTCTTTTCTATCCAAAAGAGTGTTCATTTGAGTTAGTATCATTCAGTGATGCTGGTTTTGGTGGATCTCGAACAGATAGAAAAAGTACAAGTGGTACGTGCCATTTCATTGGAAAATCACTTGTATCTTGGTTTAGTAAGAAACAAAATTGTGTCTCGCTTTCAACCTGTGAAGCAGAGTATATATCAGCCGCTTTAGCTTGTACTCAAGTTATCTACATGCAACAAACACTCAAAGATTTTAATATAAATTTAACAAACTCTACGATATACTGTGATAATACAAGTACAATAAACTTATCTAAAAATCCGGTTAATCACTCTCGAACAAAACATATAGATATTCGTCACCATTTTCTACGTGACAATATCGAAAAAGGAATAATTAATTTAGAACATATCTCTACTGAAAATCAAATTGCCGATATATTTACTAAACCTCTATTAGAAAATTCCTTTATAAAATTAAGACGAGAATTAGGAATATTATCTCTTAAAGATATCATATAAAGAAAATTAAAAAATATATATATATACACTTCTACCAACTAACATTATATGGAAAATTCAAATAAATATTTACCATATATTTTTAACAAACTTATATTAACCATTAAATCATTAAGTGGTTGAAAAACATTTAAAGATCATAACCACTATATTTTTAGACAAATTCCTACTATAAATATACCCTTAAACACAATTCTTTTCAACAAATCATTGCAAAAGAATTAAAATTTTAATTTCCATATAAAATGTCTTACGATAGCTCAGATTCTCATTTCAACATCACTTCCTCGGTTGATAATTCTCCAAAGACTCCAAAACTTCCAACTCCAACACCGACGCATGAACCAGTTTACAAATGGGAAAACTATCGCACTGGTTACACACCGGAATCAAAGAAGGCAAAACGTAGCCTTTTTACCTCCCCTGATACAAAGAGAAAGATTGACGAAATTCATCATTTTCAACAACAACAAATTAATCTCCAACGAGAATTATATTTTGAACAGAACGTAATGGCAAGGCGACTAAGTTTTCTTGAGAAGATTGGATTACATTTTTGCAGTTCAAAGAAAAATGAGGTAAGCGAACCCCTACCTCGACCAAGTAATGTGTTCGATCCATCTTCATCTTACCGTACACCGGCTGATCCCTTGAATCCTTGGACGTCCCCAAAGACTCCTCAGTATACTCCAAATTCATGGGAAATAAATTATGGGAAGCACGAAGGAAAAACTCCAAGTCCATCCCCAAAGAAATAGTCATTTTTAATGTATTTTCATAATGTTACATCTATATAATTGTAATGTTTTATATATATATATAAATTATTTACTTTTATATTAGGAGAAACAACAAAAAAAAAATTCATTGTCAGTCGACTGAAACCCACTGTTTAGTCGACTGAACTACAGACAGAAAACAAAATATACATAGCTCAGTCGACTGGAATCATCTGCACAGTCGACTGATAATTAATAGAAAATTTCAGCACAAAATTCAGTCGACTGAACAGACTATTCAGTCGACTGAATGTGAATTCCCAGACTGCCTTTAACCTTTTTATCCACCAGTTTTTAACTATCTATTCACTTTTACCTTAAATACATCTTCTTCCCCAAATTTACTTCAAAACCCTAGCTCTCAAATTGCTCAAATCTCAATCAAATTATATTCAAATGGCTCTAAAAAGATCTAGAGCTTCTTCTTCTTCATCCTCCGAGCCAATTGACGCTCAAATAGCACAATGGCTTTATGATGGAGTAGCCGTCACTAGATGGAATAAGATGAAGAATTCCCGTATCTTCGAGCATTCTTTTGTTGATTTCCAAAGTCTTCAAGCATACAACATCCAAGCGTTGATGGATAGAGCAGGTCTAACTTCTCTCTTAGATTTAAAAAGGAACGATCATGCAATAAATCACATTATGGTTAAATTATTTTATGCTAACCTTAATCTTGGACACCAAACTCCAAGAAATCCGAATGACAGTGTTTGGAGTATGGTATGTGGAAAGGAAGTTTGGTTTTCTCTCGACCGCATTTCACACATTTTAGGCTCTCCAAACTTTGGTAGCAAACTTGAAGAAATTGACTTTAACCCTCATTTTCGTGACAACATCAATCATCAATTTTTGGATGATAACATCAACATTGCGGATCTTAAATCCACTTCCTTACGTCCTAGAGTAAGAATTCTCCACAAAGCTCTTATGAGAACAATCACCCCAAGAACGGGTTCATATGAACTTTTATACCCTAACAACTATCGCTCACTCTATGCAATTTGGGGTAATTACCAAGTTAATTGGGTTCAATTGATTCTTGACGAATTTCTTACATTTAATAATGGCAAAATGAGGACAATCTATTTTGGTGAGTATATCATGCGATTACTTCTCAATGTTGATACGCCATTAACTGAGTCCGAGAATACAATGGTGCACCAAATAAACCATCGAACCATAAGTCTAATGTAACTTCCGGCAAGACCTCCTCGCATTATATCTCTTGCCGAATGGGAAGCTAGACATCAAGAACAACATCAACCTCCTCCACCTCAACAAGAAGAACCTTTAGACCAAGATGATGAGATTCGTATCATTGAGCCCGGTTATACTTCCACCAATCAATCATTGGGGATCTTATCAAGGAATCAAAAAATTCTTGATAATCGTCTCAAGAAGGTAGATCACAAGCTTGATAAAATTAAAGGATTCTTCAACAAATTATGGAATGCCATCTCATGCTCAAGCTCCACTACCGCTTCAACATCACTTGGCAAACGTCCAGCACTAACTTTCACTTGGACATCATCCGAAGAGCATACAAGCAGCAATACAAGCGGAACAAGTGGTGGCCAAGGAGGAAGAGCTTATAGGCCACCAACAGGAGGACCAGTCATTCGAGAACCTAGAGAGAGAGAAGGTTCTTACGATTGGGATAAAGATGAGTAATTTTTAATGGTTTATTGATCTATGTTCTTAACTTGTTAAAATCATGTCTCCATTCTACTTATGCAACCTTGTTTTATTATTTGAACTATGCTATTCTCTGGTAATCTTAGAACTCTATTGTTCAGTGGTTGTCTTTTATTCTATATATCTATGATTATTACTTCCTTTTTGTCGATGACAAAGGGGGAGAAATCTATGTAGCTAACTTTATTTTGTAGGAAAGATAAGTGCATACATTCAGGGGGAGAAAATTAGTAAATACATCTCTATAACACATTAGTGTTGTCATCAATCAAAAAGGGGGAGAATGTTGATACACGAAGATTTTTGATCAATGACAATGTGCTTCAACAAAAAGGAAGAGATATATGCAAAATCAGAGGAAGATCGATGAAGACCAAAGTGTAAACATGAGTATGATTTTTATAGGTCTAAAGTCTAGATTATTTGTTAAAATCTATCCTCAAGAGATTTGCACGAACATTAAAACACATCCGTAAAACTTCATTTTTATGCACACATTCATTGTGCAGATTTTTATAGTTCAGTCGACTGAACAAGCATGGCCAATCGACTGAAACTGGCACAGAATTACAAATATGCACAGTTTCAGTCGACTGAATTTCCTGCTAAGTCGACTGAATTCATTCCTGAAAATTTCTCTGTATATTTTCAGTCGACTGAATTTCCTGCTCAGTCGACTGAATCTGTAACTGCGAATTTTCTTTGAAAGGACACCTTCTTCCTCCCAAGAGTTGCAACCATTCTCCAATAGAAATGGAAGCATCTCTTGCCTGCACCTCTTGCAAACAAATGCACCTCTTCTACAAGTATAAATACATGGTTTTAACATTTGCAAATTACCAATTCTAATTGCTTTAATCTTTCTATTTACTTGGACATACTTTCAAATTTCTTAAGTTTTCAAAAGCAATCACAAACCAATTGCTTGAATCTCTGTTTTAACTATAACACCTTTTGATTCATAGCAATTCACATTTCCTAAATCTTCAAAAACACTTTGCATACTCTCGAGGATAAGATTATAGGAAAGTTGTACTCAATTGTGACTCATTAGTGTTATCAAGAACACAACAAGTCAGAAATACCTTTTGTATCCAGTTTGAAGTCCTCTTCGGTAGCTGAGGCAAGAAATCCCGTTCGGTTGTTCGGGTAAGTTGTAAACCTATTCCTTCGGGTTAAGTGAGGGTTGTTGGTTAGTTGAATTCCTAAGAGGAGCTTAGGGACTGGACGTAGGACAAGAGGTCCGAACCAGTATAAAGTCTTGGTGTCTACTTTACTTACTGCTTATTACTATCTACCTAGACCATTTTACTATTCCATATTATACGATCCTATCGCATAGACTCTTTCAAAAAGCAAAGGTGAGTTAATCTCACTCTTCTGGATTATTATTTAAATTTAAATGGTTAAATTTAAATAACTGATTGAATGATTGAATTGATTGGATGTGCTATATTATATATATATAGTATATATTGGAGTGATTAATATTCCCGCATTATATAGCGGATGAGACCCTATGCGCCACATAATAGCGGATGATATTATATTAAACCCATATACCGCAATATTCGACCTCGAAATGGAATTGGTATTGTGCTAACGTCTGTGGATGCAGGGAAAACAGGTTGGAGGGATCCAACTGGATTCCTCAAAATATTTATATTGTTTAATATTCTGTGATATGATTTATTTGATGATCTGTGATAGATTACATTGATAATTGGAAATGTTGGGTGCTGGGTTTGGTTGAATATATTTGGGTATACTGAGATAACAAAAATATACAGATGAGAAAATAAAAGAGGGAAATTTGAAGCAGAATAAGTATAGAGAATTTAAATAATTTAAAGAATGAATTGGGAAAGGAAAAGTGATTTTAAATTCTATTAAATAAATTCCGAGTATGGGAAAGCAGATTTTGAATAAAAGGGAAAAATAATGAATTTTAAAACTTAGGTGATATTATTTAAAGGAATAAAGAATTTATTATAAAATTTAAGGTTTAAATTTATTGAAAGGATAAAGAAGAAATTTGAAAGAAATAAAAGAAAATCTTATTTCAGTTTAAATAAGATTTTAAATCATAATAAGAAGTCAAATCTGGAATTAATGGGGTTTTTTAAAATAAATTTGGTAAATAAAGAATTTATTTTAAAAATGGAGTCGATTTGGAAATCGATTTGAAATTTGATAAAGTGTTTGAACTGTGTTTAAAAGATGGATGAGACCATCAAATTTATAAACTGGGTTTATAAAATGAAGTAATATATCAGTGGATATTTGGAAGAATAAATTCACGGTGGGAATTTATTAAAGGAATGGGTAAATTTGTTTAAAAATAAATAGTGATTTATTTTTAGAAAAGGTGTAAAAGAGAAGCGTATTTCTCTGGATGGCCAAGTACGTTTCCAAAGCAAATTTTAAAATATAAGTTAAAAGTTTTAATGTGGTTTAAAAAGAATGTTTTAGAAAAATTATTATTAAATGTTTAGATTTTAAAGTAAGTATTTATCAAATTTTATTATAGTAGCAATTATTTAAAGGTGCCTTGAAATTTTGTTTAAAAAGGATAAAATTTTAGTTTTCTATTTTATAAAGTAGCTTTATTTTAAATATTCTTAAAGTATATATTTTTGAATAAAGTATTAAAGTAGTTTTAATTTAACTGTTTTAAAGTGTATTTTATAATAAAGTGTTTTTAAATTATTTTAGAAATCGAAAGTATTTGTACTTGGTGTTTCAATGGAAATAAGTAATTGGGAATTTATTCCATGAGAAGAGTGTGCTTTGAAAACTGTTTTCAAAAAGGGTTTGAAAATGGAAATATATCTTGCGAAGATATTTGTGAGGTAAATAAATAATTTGGAAAATTATTTATTGTTTGATGGATGTTTGTGAATGTTAATTGATAGTTAAATAACCGACTATCAATATTGGCCAATGCGCTGATCGTTTCGAAGAGACCGGGATCGGGATTTATTTTCCGAAAACCACTTCGATTCGATTTGTACGTTTTCGTGGGGAAAATGAGTTTGGAATCAAAGATGGAGCAGTGAAGTGCAAGGGATAGTCGTTACTAATCCTGAGGATGATTCCAAAATGGATGTAGTAGGAGTAGTACCTTCGGTTCCGTTCGGACCCGGAACGGACTTGTATGGATGAATGCTTTCGGAACATCGTCAGGTGGACGGTGGGCATTATAAGGGATGTGTTCTATAAAGGTAACGCTTAGCCTCGAGCCTCATCAACCGGGAATGACTTAAAATCAGGGGTTATGCAGTGTAATTTTATGATATTTTTAAAGGCTGTTTTAGAAGTGTAATTATTATATTTTCAAATCAAGTATTCAATTTCCAAAGTTTCAAACCATTCTGAGTTCGTTTACTAAGTCAGAAACTCTAATTATTAAAATTTCTGCATTTCACAGCATTTAAAAACAACTGCTATAAGTTATATTTGAAAACATTTTTAATTCAGCAAAGACAGCACTTAAAACTACTATTAAAACTCAGTTTTAGTTGAATTATAGTTCAAAAACAGAAAAGACAGCATTTCAGAAGTGCTGCGGTAGTTCAGAATTCAAAACAAGGGTTAAATTTGGTTTCAGCAAAGACTGCAGACCATTATAGCATTTCCAGAGAATGCTATAATAGGACTGAGTTCAATATTAGCCTATAAGTTCAATTACAGCAACTACAGCATTTCAGAAATGCTGTAATAGCTCTTTTTACACAATTTTAGTTCAAAACAGAATCTATAGCATTTCTGAATGCTATTAAAAGTAGATTTCAGGTGTTAGTGTATTTCCAGCAATTAAATAAATTCAATTTAAAGCACATAAACATTTTAAAAATCATATTTTAACATTTAAAATGTTCATTTACATATCATTTAACATATATCTTTTTCACAATAAATTTCTTATAATTAAATCCAATTTTCAACAATTTACTTAATAAATTTAAGTGTAAAAGTTTCCAATTCTTCACATTTCAGCAAATAAATTTAACACTTCAAATTTAAATTTCCATTTCACAAATTTAACTAAATTTCCAATTTTATTTAATTAACTTAAACCTTTAATTAAAACCAAATTTCACATTTCCAAGTCAAGTTATATTTTAAAAGATCACTTTTAAACATTCATTTATTTAACCACTTAAATTCATAGAAAAATCAATAATACTTTAATAAATCACTTAAATTCAAATTTAATCAAATTATCATATTTTACCATTTTCCAAATATAATTAAATTTCCATTTTATTCATATAACTTAAATATCATTTTTAACCAAAATTTCAAATTCCAAACTTAAGTTATATTTCAATAATCCAATTTAACCATTCATTAATTACAGTTTTACTCATAGAAAAATCATAATTTCTTTATTTTAAAACATTTCAAAATCTATTTAAATCAAATTTCATAAATTTATATTTTTAAAAAAATACTTAAAATCATCCAAAACACTTTATAAAATAACCACGAGCCTGTATATAGTTTTCTAACTAGGTCAAGTGATACGGATATGTATCATTTCAACCCGCAGTTTAAAAAAAGAAAAATCCGGGTTATATCCTTTCAAACCCGCAATCCCAAGTTAAATGAATGACTTTGAAAACCGCTCAGGCCTATCATTTCAGTCCATAACGATATTCCCTTATTCTAAAGTCCGTTCGGGTATGTATCATTTCAACCCATAGTGATTCTAGTCTACAGGGAACTTGCAATGTGATAAACTGATATAAATAAACAGAATAACATAAAACAACAGTAACATCTGATATAACAGATGTAATGACAGGTGTGAACATCATATGATAATAATATAAGCATATATAACATGATAATATACATTACAGATTCAAATGGTGTCGGTTTATCACTTATATAGGTACATATTGTCTGGTGAGAATAACTCACCTGTTAAAGCTGGAGATTAGCGATCAAAACACACAGAATGGATTCCAGAAAGCACAACAAGCACGATATAGTATGACTTTTGATTTGAATGAATGGAGAGCCTTGATATTTATCTTGTAAACAATAACCAAACAAGACAATATACACATAAATATTCAACGCAAACAATGTTGAAACAATGAAGATAAGAAGCAACAACGGAATAGATTACTTGACTATGCTTTAACCATTCAAAAGCTCGAACAAGGGGTTCATTTTATCAGCCATGATGATGATGAGTGTGGGAGAGACAAGGTTAACTTCCTCGAATACATAAGACAAAACAATACAAACAATATAAGTTTTCAAATGCACAATACGATAGAATAATATAGAATCAACTGCACGAATCAAAGTAGAATTGCTTTGCACTTGCTTCCAACAACCTTCAGGTTCAGCCATATGGTGTACTACAGGTCTAAGGCAAGATTTGGATCAGGTTTTGGTTGCCTAAGGGTCGGCCAAACATGTTTAGAGGATAGCAAAAGGTGAGTATGCATGAAACAACACAACAAGGCAAAACAATGTCACTTTAACATGGATTCAAGGCAATTCAAGGCTCGGCCAAAGCTCATGGGGCACGGCCAGAGGAGTGGGGTCCAAGGTGATGATGTGGCAGAGGGTCCAGGTGGTGCTGGAGGTGGTGTTGGTGGCGGCCATGGGTGGTGGAAGGTGATGGTACCAAAACTAGGTCAGCTTGAGTGCATAGGTGATGGCTAGTGCTAGTTTAGCTGGATTTTTGTGATGATATTCATCATGGCTTGGCTTGGCCTGAGGAGGAGAGGTGTTAGGCTGTGTGATGGTCAGATAAAAGTGGTGGTGGTGGTCAGCCACAGCTTGGAGGAAGGGGAATACAGCTATGAAGGTGGAGAGCATGTGCAAATTCAAGTAGAAAATCATAAAAAGACAAGAAGAAGATTGAATTTTTTACCTAAGCTTCACAAGGAGAATAGCCATGAATTTTTTGTGAGAGGAGGAGAAATGAATTTCGTGAAAGTGAAAAAAAAATGCAGCTGAAATGAGTAGATTACACGCCCAAACAATTAAGAGAAGAGTTGAGAAAATGAAAGGTCGGGAGATGGAAAGCCTTAGGAGTTTCAAGAGTTTAAAACTTTTCAAATTTCCTCTATTTCTTTTTAATAAGTTTAAATATCTGAAAATACATATAATTTCAGTTAAAATTAGAAATTGTAACAAAAAAAAAATATAAATAAATAAATATTAATTATAAATAATTAAATCAAGAAAATAGCAAAAATTGTCAACTAGGCTAGAAAAATTGAAAATAAATGGTATAAACTTTAGAAAATTCATATGAGCTTGTAATATATTTTTAAACATAAATAATAACATAAAATAAAAATACATTCACAAAATAAATATATAAAATTTAATTTAAATATAATTTTAATGAAGAAAATAGCAGAAAATAAGAAAACAACCTTTAAAAATAGGAAATCAACACAGTAAACATTGGAAAAATTCTATTATCAATTTAAAAATATTTAAAAGTCAAAATATACATAATATAACATATTAAACATATTAAAATAAAATATGACAAAGAAAATATAATTGATACAATTTAAAATAACAAAATTGCAAAATAAACAATTTATACTCAAAATTGAAATGTACATATCTTTTGCAGTTTAACTCTGTTTTCAACGAAACAAAAAGCAGTGTTCAAGTTATTTCATCTATTTTCATAATAAAAGATAAAATTTAAGATTTTAAATAATTTGAATTTGAAGTTTAAAAGTCAAAGTTTGAACAGTTTGACCAGAAGTTCACTTCACATCAAAATATTCAAATTATACTAGTTTGAACTATAAATCACTTAATAATCAACATTTATATTTAAAAATGAAATGTTTGAAATAAAATAAGTCTAAAATAATTTAAAAAAAAAACAAAGTCAAATTTAAATAATATACAAAAATCTAGGGTTGTTACATGCAGCAAGGCTATGTGGGTCGCACCCATTAGGGTGAGATCATCCCTGTCTAGATGTCCCTTTTATTTCGGCTTAGTGGTGCGGTTGCTGATCCCAACCGTGGGGTGATCTTACTCGGAATTATCCAGTAAGGGGTAGTTCCGGTCTTATGTTGCAGGGGATCGGCCGTGGTCCTCGGTACACTGATCTAGACCAGGTACTGTGACGGGTGGTACCCCAGTGCCTAGTCGTTAGTTGGAAATCCATTCTCCTTACGTGCCTTTTACGGTTTTTGTTTGTAGAACCCACTTTGTGGCTAGTATGCTGGAATTTAATCATGTAACAATTTCAGCTATTTGAATAAGTATTTGTATATAGACACTACTATAATATCAGAGGATTTTGATAAGAAAGGGTTTTGGCCATCGTAAGGTAAAAACCCGACATGTTTATTTGTGGCATGGTCTTACGAGATGCTTTTGATTTCAAAGGGTTTGGAAAACTTTAATAACCCAATTGAGTGTGTTTTCTTACGCTGGTTTTCCAGACTGACTCGGGTGTTATTTTATTTATAATGCTCGGGTCAGACCGAGTATTATAGATACATGATAGGATGTTGTGGAGCTCAGGAGACGAGCTGGATGAAGAAGCGTATTTCCGTAGATTTGTATATTCCGCTGTGTAAGGACAGGTTACTATAACTGTCCAGATTTGGTTGTGATGATTGTGTACTCTGATGATTGTAAGTATTATACAGTTACAGATTCTTTTGTTTAAAAATCTGTTGTTATATATTATATTTTGTTCCACTGCGATTGTGAGATTCTAATGTTGTTTTCTATTTCTTCTTCTACCTCTTTCTTCTTTAACCCAAATGGTTCGTATTTCCGTTCTTCTTGAGTTGATTTAATGGAGATTAATGTCAATTCAAGGGGTACGGATTGACGGGCTATTACAATCTCACATAAACTAAGTAAAGGCACTCCATGTGCTTAGTTCTATCTTCAACAAACAACCAAAAGAGGGTAGCAGGCTTTTCATTTTCTTTATGAAAATTTGATTGATGAAAACGAGATTTTCAAAGCAGGGGTGTGAACCATTTATTCTTAAAGTCTTCTAACTTGAGACATTTTAGATGTCTCATATATTTATTGTTGGACTCGTTTAAGTCCTTGCACAACTTTTCTCCTTCTCTGTTGAGTCTTAAAATTTCATATCTATTTTTATCTAGTAAATTCTCAATGTAATTTTTATTTTTCTTTCTACACTGCTAATTAAAATAAAAAAAAATATGACTTTATAAGGATAATTTTGAAAAAGTAAACATAGTTCAAAGAGTAGATTACCTGAGGAGGAGTTGATGAGGATCTTGGCTTGAAGGGTAGAGCCTTCTTGATGCAAGATGATTGTGAAGACCCAAATTATTGAGATGAGAATAATTAGATTAAAATAAAAAAAGAGAAAACTTTCAAAACCAAATATATATATATGTAGTCTGAAGATAAATATTGAGAATGAGTTAAAAGTAATAATAGCTAAATTGAGTAAGTCTTATATTCACATGTATATATATATATATATCTTGAATATAAATAGCAAGAAGAAATGGTATTTCAGAGGGAAGAGGATATATAACTGAGTGTATATATGGACATATATTACCATATGTTGTATTTATATATATATATACCCAGAAAGAATAAACATAAAGTAAATAAGGAAAGAACACCAGGGTAATTAAGAATATGAATACATTTACATATCAAGAGAAAACAGATGGTTTGAAATATTAACCAGAGGTTAATTGATAAAGAGGATATACATATATATATTACAGTTTAACATAAAGAAAATAAAAATAATTCAGTAAAGAGAAAATTGTTTTCAACAATTAAGTAAGGAGAAAATGATATATTCTTTGATAAATTAAAATGCTTAAAAACCAGTTTTATATTAGTTATAAATAAGTACAATTTTGAAAGAAGTCAAGAGTAAACAAATAGGCTGAGATAATAGCTAGGAATGGAAAATAACTCGGTCATAATAAATGGTATTAACAAAAAAAAGCCACATGAAAATAATATACAAGTGAAACATGCAAATTGCATGTACACAGGGAAAAGCAGTGGATAACTGCTTTTACCAGAAATAGAAACCAGGGGAAAATGGCACATTTAGCCATAACAGCACACACATAATTCTTTGAGTGATGTGAGGATAAAAGGGGTTTTTCCCTTCAGTAAAACCCTAGTAAAAATGATTTAAATCAAGATAAGAAGCAGAGGTTTTTTTTTCTCTGAGGGAAAACAGAAACACATTGAAAAAAAGAGAGAAGAACATACACTGTTTGCAAGCTTAGGCAATCTCGGGAAAAAGAAGGGAAAGGTGAGTGATTAATCAATCTCATGAGGCTAAGGCATTAAGACCCAAGTTAAGGGCAGCCATTTTATTTTCTTTTGTGCTTAATCAACTTGTTTTTCTCTGAATTAATGAATGCTGAGCATGGATGGTGGATTGATAAATCTTTGGTTGATGCTTTGAATTGTTTTGTTTGATTGTTAAATAATAATAATGCCATGATCTTTGATATGGATCCAGTACCATGAACCATCAATTTGTAGTTAAGTTAGTAAGATAAATACAATTTTATTATGAAGTAGGGTAATATGGAAAGATAAGCTAGGCAGTGTGAACAAAGGAGGTTCATGCTTATGTCTAGTTTGTTTTAAATTAAAGATGAACAATGCAATAAATTATTTATGTGCTGATTTGTTCAGATCTAAGGCTAAAAATGTTTAAGGGGTTTTTTTTGTAAAAACCTTACCCTATGTTCACAATAGAATTAAGCATAAGAATTTTTAATAGAACTCTACTGGATTTGTTAAGAGATCATGACATTCTGGAATAACAGGAGTATACAAGTGATAAAACAAATTTCGAATGAGATAACTGGAAAATGAAATAAAAACATAATTTTCATGAGTGAATGTATGGTCAGTTGAGATCCCTAAGTAAGATTAACTCTCTCTGATTCATAGAGAAAGAAAGAAAGTAAAAGCAATTCAAGAGTTAATAATTCTTTCTGAAATAAGAAATGAGACTGGTCACTAGATTATAAAACTAATCTAGGAGAAAAGCCTTGGTCTATTCATCATAAGGAGTATGATGGGTATGTGCATGACTTGTTTAAGTCCTATAGGCCTTTGTGCAGGGGTTAACAGAATTGAGTCCCTTGCAATGCACACATGGTGTTCAATGGCAAAGAGACATGACCAAATTAAATTGATAAATCAAGTTTTAAAGCTGAACTATGGAAATTAAAATGAGTTAATTCCATAAGAGTATGTGTACATGTATACTGTATTGAATGATTGAATGGTTGCTTGTGTGCATGAGTGTAGAAGGAGCTTAGATACATACATATATATATATACCCAGTTACATCATGAATCCAAATTGCTTCAAGCATATTAATACTCTGCACTACAATTTAAAAATGACAAGATATTACATTTTGATTTCACTCATACCAGAATTATATTCTGACCCTATTTGTTGCTTTGTAACATCTGGGGTGTCTCATTTTTATGGAGGCAGCTCTAGATGTTGCTGCAGGAAAGGAAGCATAGGAAACTTGTATGCATGGACAATTGAAGACTTACTTGCATTTAGAATGTTTAAGGAGTTTGGCAGATATGTTGTAATAATTAGGCCGGGCCAAAAATATCATTATGGTTTAAGTATTTTCTGGATTGTTATGTGTTTGTTTTTCTAAGAAGAGAACTTGTAGGAATTTTTAAGTATTATATATATGCATATGTGGGTTTCTGTTTTAAGGAATTGATCTACATAGTCTCTGGTGAAGTAAGATATAGGAGATCATGCCATGTAATTTGATATGTGCTCATGTCTCCTTTAGTAAGGTCAGATGAACTTTTAAAATGGTAGAGTTGAAACAATCATAGGGAGAAAGGAATATAGCACAATCAATGAATCTTGTAAAGGTTGAGTTGAACCTAAACTGGCTAACCAGTAAGGCTTAACCATGACTTATAATTGATATAAGCCTATGCTAAGGCTGGAAGGCATATCCTGTAATCTGGTTTGGGCATTTGATTTTCCCAGTGAAAACTTGTATTGCTTGGTGCAATAAGCTCATATGCATGCTTGGTACTTGTAGACTTCACTGCAATTATACTTAACAAATTCCTGTTATCTAGATACTTAATTCAAATCTGGTAGTATTGGGTCATGATCAAAACCTGTGGTAAATGGTAGATGCATATGGTCTTGTTTGTAATGAGCATTTCCATCATTCAATAGAATAGTGACTACTATCATTGTTCTCTTTCCTAGAAAACATCAGATGTCTTCATCATAAGTTCACCTGGAAGTCTTGCATTTTGTCTGATCCTTTTTGTTTACTTTGCCTTAAGCATACTGACTGCACACATGATCTTAGTCTCTATTTAGCATTATAGTTTGAGTTAGCACTCTGATTTGACTGTATTGTTTTCCTCTTCTTAGCCTTTAAATTAGTTTATCATTTCAATATTCACATGATTATTGCAACTTTATAAATCAAAGCATGGATATTTCACCTGATATAAAAGTTGTTAGAAATTAAAATGAGTAACACAAGCCAAACTAATAAGCATGAGTTAGGTTGAACACCTTTTACTTAATATAGAACAATAAGTATCAGATTACAAAATCCCAGGATTAAAATGTATGGCTTGTAAATTCAGGAATCAATTAATTTGTGAGGTAGAACAAGAAAATAAGAGAACTAGTGATATTTAATCCTAAAGTTAATCAAGCTTGAGTTCTAAAAAGAAATGTATATATAATAAATAGAAATGGCTATGTGACACCAAATCTCTGAAATATGAGAAATAAGGTGGGAATGAGTTTCTTTGCTGTTTTAATCACTCTGATAAGCAAAGAACCATTTATATATCTTCATATATATATATATATGATAGAATTTATTTAAATACTGATATATTTATATTAGTAAAATTCAGGATCTTGGGAAATCAAATTAAGAGAAGTGATCCATTGAAATGTATATATATATATATACATTGTAAAAAAAATCTAACAAAAAATTCACTATAAAATAAATAAATAGAGAAGTGGGTCACTTCAGTTGGTATCAGAGCTATGTTGTTAAAACATAGCATAAATATATTATCCAATTTTCTTGTAGGGATAAAATTCTAAAATAAAAATAAATATATATACAATAATGATGGAAATGAACATCCACAGTAGAAATAAATTGCATAAAATAATTAAATTAGAAATATGACTAACTAGCTATGCAATTGAATAGTGAATCATGGTAGGAAGACCACCAAGTCATGGAGCAGGACCCTCCAATACAACACCAATGGTCAATTTGCAAGATTTGGTGAGGGCATTTAGAGAGGGAGCAGTGCACAGGGAAGAGAATCCTCATGAGGAATTAGCCAAACTATTGAAGACATTTTCAAATTTAGGAGGCAAGGATTTTGAAGGCACTGAGGGAGTTATGGGAGTGCAGACATGGTTGAGAACCTTGGAAAGGATATTTGCAGATATGCAAATTAATGACCAAAGAAAGAGGCAGATAGCTTCAAGGAGACTCAAAGGAGCAGCCTTAGATTGGTGGGAGGTGATCATCACAGGAAGGCCAGAAAATGAGATAACATGGGATCAATTAAAGGAGATGCTTGAGGCAAGGTTTGTTCCAGCAACAGCTAAGGCAACATTGCTTGAGGAATTTATAAGGCTAAGGCAAGGACCAATGAGTGTGACTGAATACACTCAAAAATTTGAGAGCTTGTCCAAGTATGGAACTATGCTCATAGGAGATGAAGAATCAAAGAATTCAAGATTTATCCAAGGACTAAATGCAGGTCTGAGTAGAGAAATGTTACCATACAAGGATAAAACATTTGATCAAGTCATAGACCTTGCTCTTTCTTTTGAACAACATGACAATGCAAGGGAAAAATTTAGGAGCATGAGGGCTAACAATCAAAAGAAAGGGAAAAATAGGACACATCCCTATGACAAAAAGAATGTGGAAAAGAAAATGGAGGGAGCAGCCACTAGGGAAGCTAAGAAGAAAGTTACTTGTTATAATTGTGGCAAAGAAGGACACATGAGTAATAGGTGTCATGCAGCCAAGAAGGCACCGTTTAGCTGCTATAACTGTGGGAAAGAAGGACATATTAAAAGAAACTGCCCAGAATTCAAAAAGGGAGCAAAGGTAGGAGCACTTGAGGGCAAAGAAAAAGCAACTGCAGTGGAAAGTTCTGGACAATTGGAAGGTATACTTCTAATTATAGATCACCCCATCTCAGTTATATATGACACTGGAGCAACACATTCATTAATATCCCAAGACATAGTGAATAAATTGATTCTCACATGCTATTTAGTTGATAATCCCTTGTTTATTCAAAGCCCACTAGGTAGCTCTTGTTTGCTAGGATTAAAATGTCTGGGGGTAGAATTAAACATAGGAGGAAATTTGTTTAAATCTGATTTGTTTGTATTGAAATACCCTGGAATAGGAATTATTTTAGGGGTAGATTGGTTGAGCAAATCCAAAGCAATTTTGAATTTGGAAAATTTCACTATTTCTCTGAAAACAGAAAATGGTAAAAGTATTATAATCATGAGTGAAATTGCTAAAATCAATTACCTTAACCAAATATGTAGCATGACTGAGAAAGAATCAACACTGGAAGACATAAAAATTATAAATGAATACCCAGATGTCTTTGGTGAAGTCATAGGTGTTCCAGAAAATAGGCAAGTAGAATTTCAAATAAGACTAATCCCAGGAGCAAGTCCAATCATCAAGAAACCTACTAGGATGGGTCCTAAAGAACTAGTGGAGTTGAAACATCAGTTGGAATAACTGGAGCAGAAAGGCTTTATAAGGCCTAGTAGTTCAAACTGGGGTTCTCCAGTTGTATTCGTGAAGAAACATGATGGTACTTTGAGGATGTGCATTGATTATAGGGAATTAAACAAAGTCACCATTAAAAACAAATACCCACTCCCCAGAATTGATGATCTATTTGATCAATTGAATGGAGCAAGAATCTTTTCAAGGCTAGATTTAGCCTCTGGGTTTCATCAGATGAAGGTGGAGGAAGAAAGTATTAAGTATACTGCCTTCAACACAAGGTATGGACTATATGAATTTTTGGTGATGCCTTTTGGATTGACAAATGCACCATCATATTTTGTAGATTTAATGAATAGAACATTTAGAGATTTTCTAGACAAATTTGTGGTTGTCTTTATTGATGACATATTAGTGTATTCAAAATCAGAAGGAGAGCATGCAAAACACTTGCATCTAGTTTTATCTAGACTGAGGGCACATGATTTAAAAATCAAATTCTCTAAATGTACATTTTGGCAGACTGAAGTAAAATTTTTAGGGCACATTGTATCACAACAAGGGGTTAGTGTAGACCCAAATAAGGTGATGGCAGTGCAATCTTGGAGTAGACCCAAATCAGTGACTGATGTAAGATCATTTTTGGGAATGGCAGGCTATTATAGGATATTTATAAAAGATTTTGCAAGGATAGCTATCCCATTGACCAAGTTAACTAAAAAGGAGCAACCCTATGTGTGGACAGAGAAGTGTGAACAAGCTTTCTTATCACTAAAGAAGGCACTAGTAGAAGCTCCAGTTTTGCAAGTGCCAGAGGGTAATGAAGAATTAGTAGTTTACACAGATGCTAGTGGATCTGGATTGGGGGCAGTGCTTATGCAACATGGTAGATTCATAGCATATGCATCAAGGCAACTCAAGCCAAATGAAACTAGGTATGCTACACATGACTTAGAACTAGCTGCTGTGGTTTATGCATTAAAACTATGGAGACATTATTTATTAGGTGCTAAGTTTGAATTGTTTACTGATCACAAGTCACTTAAATATTTGTTTTCCCAAAAAGACTTGAACATGAGGCAACATAGGTGGGTAGAATTTCTAGCTGCCTATGATCTTGATATATTGTATACCCCTGGAAAAGCTAATAAAGTAGCAGATGCATTAAGCAGACATCAAGCTAAATTGGCAAGCTTAATGATGGCAGAGTTCAAGGATTTGACAATTCTTAGTGAGGTGGAAGTGAAAGAAGAAACTAGTGTATCAGATAAGACACACAGTAAGATGATTGAATATGGTAAATTAAGCCTCATATCCTTAAAATCAACACTGGTTGATAAAATAGGACAAATGCAGAATCAAGATATAAATTTGAAGGAGAAAAAGAACATGATATCACAAGGCATGACAGTGGAAAACTATGAGGTAGATGATAAAGAATACTTAAGGAAAAAGGGGAAACTCTGCATACCAAATGTAGAGGAACTGAAGCAAGAAGTTATGGATGAGCATCACAAAACAAAATATACTATCCATCCAGGTGGTACAAAAATGTACCATGATCTCAAGAGAAATTACTGGTGGTCAGGGATGAAAGGAGCAGTAGCAAAATATGTGGCCAATTGCTTGACATGTCAACAAGTAAAGGCAGATTATCAAAGACCCTCGGGTTTACTACAACCTTTGGAAGTGCCTACTTGGAAATGGGAAATTATATCAATGGATTTTGTGGATGGTTTGCCAAGAACAAGAAGGGGCAATGATAGTATTTGGGTAGTGGTGGATAGGATCACAAAAACAGCACACTTCATCCCAATAAGTTCAAACAGAAATGCTCACAAGCTAGCTCAATTGTATGTGAAGGAGATAGTGAGATTGCATGGCATCCCCAAGACTATCATTAGTGATAGAGATACTTTGTTTACTTCAAGGTTTTGGAGTAGCTTTCAAGAAGCTATGGGGACAGAACTAAGCTTAAGCACATCCTACCACCCACAAACAGATGGGCAAACTGAGATTGTTAATAAGGTTTTAGAGGATTTGCTGAGAGCATGCATACTTGATTTTGGAGGCAACTGGGAGGATCATATTTATTTAGCTGAGTTTGCTTATAATAATAGCTACCAGTCCACTATAGGAATGGCTCCATTTGAGGCTTTGTATGGGAAGCCTTGTTTATCTCCTGCATGTTGGATGGAGGCTGGTGAAAGGGTGTTGCTTGGACCAGACCATGTAAAAGAAACTTCTGCAAAAATTGAACTAGTGAGGCAAAGAATGAGAGTAGCTCAAGAGAGACAGAAAGCATATGCAGATAAAAGAAGAAGGCCAGTAGAATTTGAGGTGGGAGACTATGTGTTTCTCAAAGTATCACCAATGAGGAAAATATTGAGGTTTGGCAAAGCAGGGAAACTGTCACCAAGGTATATAGGACCCTATGAAATTGTTCAAAGAATAGGGGCTTTAGCTTATAGGTTGAGGTTACCAGAGGAATTAAGCAAAATACATGATGTATTTCATGTATCCTAATTGAGAAAATGGGTGCATGATAAAGAGTCCATTCTTGAATCTCCCACACATGTTGAAATTCAAGAAAATCTGGTTTATAAAAAGGAACCAGTGGGCATTGTGGCTAGAGAAGAAAAGAAACTGAGAAATAAAATAATTAAACTAGTTAAAATCCAATGGAGTTTGGATGGGAATGATTGCACTTGGGAGGCTGAAGAGAGGATAAAGGATAAATATCCTAAGCTATTTTCTGCTTGAGGTATGTTTAAAAATTATTATTAGACCTTAAAATTATTTATGTATGTTTGATTGATTGAGAATGAATGAGTTCCTGAATATTCATTTAATAGAAATTAAGCTTTGTATACATTTGGATGGAAATGTATGAGAGAATAATTGTAGGACACAATTCCTTTTAGGAGGAGAGTATGTGAAGACCCAAATTATTGAGATGAGAATAATTAGATTAAAATCAAAAAAAAGAGAGAAAACTTTCAAAACCAAATATATATATATATATATATATGTAGTCTGAAGATAAATATTGAGAATGAGTTAAAAGTAATAATAGCTAAATTGAGTAAGTCTTATATTCACATGTATATATATATATATATATATCTTGAATATAAATAGCAAGAAGAAATGGTATTTCAGAGGGAAGAGGATATATAACTGAGTGTATATATGGACATATATTACCATATGTTGTATTTATATATATATACCAAGAAAGAATAAACATAAAGTAAATAAGGAAAGAACACCAGGGTAATTAAGAATATGAATACATTTACATATCAAGAGAAAACAGATGGTTTGAAATATTAACCAGAGGTTAATTGATAAAGAGGATATATATATATATATTACAGTTTAACATAAAGAAAATAAAAATAATTCAGTAAAGAGAAAATTGTTTTCAACAATTAAGTAAGGAGAAAATGATATATTCTTTGATAAATTAAAATGCTTAAAAACCAGTTTTATATTAGTTATACATAAGTACAATTTTGAAAGAAGTCAAGAGTAAACAAATAGGCTGAGATAATAGCTAGGAATGGAAAATAACTTGGGCATAATAAAAGGTATTAACAAAAAAAAATAAGCCACATGAAAAAAATATACAAGTGAAACATGCAAATTGCATGTACACAGGGAAAAGCAGTGGATAACTGCTTTTACCAGAAATAGAAACCAGGAGAAAATGGCACATTTAGCCATAACCGCACACACATAATTCTTTGAGTGATGTGAGGATAAAAGGGGTTTTTCCCTTCAGTAAAACCCTAGTAAAAATGATTTAAATCAAGAGAAGAAGCAGAGGTTTTTTTTTTCTCTGAGGGAAAACAGAAACACATTGAAAAAAAAGAGAAGAACATACACTGTTTGCAAGCTTAGGCAATCTCGGGAAAAAGAAGGGAAAGGTGAGTGATTAATCAATCTCATGAGGCTAAGGCATTAAGACCCAAGTTAAGGGCAGCCATTTTATTTTCTTTTGTGCTTGATCAACTTGTTTTTCTCTGAATTAATGAATGCTGAGCATGGATGGTGGATTGATAAATCTTTGGTTGATGCTTTGAATTGTTTTGTTTGATTGTTAAATAATAATAATGCCATGATCTCTGATATGGATCCAGTACCATGAACCATCAGTTTGTAGTTATGTTAGTAAGATAAATACAATTTTATTATGAAGTAGGGTAATATGGAAAGATAAGCTAGGCAGTGTGAACAAAGGAGGTTCATGCTTATGTCTAGTTTGTTTTAAATTAAAGATGAACAATGCAATAAATTATTTATGTGCTGATTTGTTCAGATCTAAGGCTAAAAATGTTTAAGGGGTTTTTTTTGTAAAAACCTTACCCTATGTTCACAATAGAATTAAGCATAAGAATTTTTAATAGAACTCTACTGGATTTGTTAAGAGATCATGACATTCTGGAATAACAGGAGTATACAAGTGATAAAACAAATTTCGAATGAGATAACTGGAAAATGAAATAAAAACATAATTTTCATGAGTGAATGTATGGTCAGTTGAGATCCCTGAGTAAGATTAACTCTCTCTGATTCATAGAGAAAGAAAGAAAGTAAAAGCAATTCAAGAGTTAATAATTCTTTCTGAAATAAGAAATGAGACTGGTCACTAGATTATAAAACTAATCTAGGAGAAAAGCCTTGATCTATTCATCATAAGGAGTATGATGGGTATGTGCATGACTTGTTTAAGTCCTATAGGCCTTTGTGCAGGGATTAACAGAATTGAGTCCCTTGCAATGCACACATGGTGTTCAATGGCAAAGAGACATGACCAAATTAAATTGATAAATCAAGTTTTAAAGCTGAACTATGGAAATTAAAATGAGTTAATTCCATAAGAGTATGTGTACATGTATACTGTATTGAATGATTGAATGGTTGCTTGTGTGCATGAGTGTAGAAGGAGCTTAGATACATACATATATATATATACCCAGTTACATCATGAATCCAAATTGCTTCAAGCATATTAATACTCTGCACTACAATTTAAAAATGACAAGATATTACATTTTGATTTCACTCATACCAGAATTATATTCTGACCCTATTTGTTGCTTTGTAACATCTGGGGTGTCTCATTTTTATGGAGGCAGCTCTAGATGTTGCTGCAGGAAAGGAAGCATAGGAAACTTGTATGCATGGACAATTGAAGACTTACTTGCATTTAGAATGTTTAAGGAGTTTGGCAGATATGTTGTAATAATTAGGCCGGGCCAAAAATATCATTATGGTTTAAGTATTTTCTGGATTGTTATGTGTTTGTTTTTCTGAGAAGAGAACTTGTAGGAATTTTTAAGTATTATATATATGCATATGTGGGTTTCTGTTTTATGGAATTGATCTACATAGTCTCTGGTGAAGTAAGATATAGGATATCATGCCATGTAATTTGATATGTGCTCATGTCTCCTTTAGTAAGGTCAGATGAACTTTTAAAATGGTAGAGTTGAAACAATCATAGGGAGAAAGGAATATAGCACAATCAATGAATCTTGTAAAGGTTGAGTTGAACCTAAACTGGCTAACCAGTAAGGCTTAACCATGACTTATAATTGATATAAGCCTATGCTAAGGCTGGAAGGCATAGCCTGTAATCTGGTTAGGGCATTTGATTTTCCCAGTGAAAACTTGTATTGCTTGGTGTAATAAGCTCATATGCATGCTTGGTACTTGTAGACTTCACTGCAATTATACTTAACTAATTCCTGTTATCTAGATACTTAATTCAAGTCTGGTAGTATTGGGTCATGATCAAAACCTGTGGTAAATGGTAGATGCATATGGTCTTGTTTGTAATGAGCATTTCCATCATTCAATAGAATAGTGACTACTATCATTGTTCTCTTTCCTAGAAAACATCAGATGTCTTCATCATAAGTTCACCTGGAAGTCTTGCATTTTGTCTGATCCTTTTTGTTTACTTTGCCTTAAGCATACTGACTGCACACATGATCTTAGTCTCTGTTTAGCATTATAGTTTGAGTTAGCACTCTGATCTGACTGTATTGTTTTCCTCTGCTTAGCCTTTAAATTAGTTTATCATTTCAATATTCACATGATTATTGCAACTTTATAAATCAAAGCATGGATATTTCACCTGATATAAAAGTTGTTAGAAATTAAAATGAGTAACACAAGCCAAATTAATAAGCATGAGTTAGGCTGAACACCTTTTACTTAATATAGAACAATAAGTATCAGATTACAAAATCCCAGGATTAAAATGTATGGCTTGTAAATTCAGGAATCAATTAATTTGTGAGGTAGAACAAGAAAATAAGAGAACTAGTGATATTTAATCCTAAAGTTAATCAAGCTTGAGTTCTAAAAAGAAATGTATATATAATAAATAGAAATGGCTATGTGACACCAAATCTCTGAAATATGAGAAATAAGGTGGGAATGAGTTGCTTTGCTGTTTTAATCACTCTGATAAGCAAAGAACCATTTATATATCTTCATATATATAAATGATAGAATTTATTTAAATACTGATATATTTATATTAGTAAAATTCAGGATCTTGGGAAATCAAATTAAGAGAAGTGATCCATTGAAATGTATATATATATACACATTGTAAAAAAAATCTAACAGAAAATTCACTATAAAATAAATAAATAGAGAAGTGGGTCACTTCAATGATGACTGACCAAACTTATCTAAACCGGATGGAGTTTTAGAGGGAGGAGTATCTATGGCTAGGTGATCTGTATTGGGCGAATGGAAGTCAGCATCATGATGTAACTCGTGGGAGGCATCTTGTCCATCTAAACATTTATTCCTCAAATGATCGCGTTATCTTTTCTTAGCAAGTCATCCCTAGCAGTATCATCGTCATCGTTGAAACAACCCGACTTCCTATGCCCAGAAAGTCGCATCATTATGAAGAAAGAAAGGGGTAGAAAATAGAAAAGAAGAGAAGAAAGAAAGAAACAACAACAACGATCTCACAGCGGAACGAATAAATTATATTAATAACATAAACAATTACATAGTATACAACAATTTACAGAGTTACACAGCATATACATCACTTACTAGACAGTTATAAACATCTGTCTAGACATTACAACTCAAATACAAGACAAGACACTATCACAGATATCAACACAGCGGAATACTATATCTACGAACGCCGAAGCCGCCTGCTCCATTGCTCCTCCAGAATATTCGTCAAAGCTAAACCTGAATCCCTTGGCTACTCGTAAAAAATTTGAGTACCCAAGAGTTTATAAAACAGAAATAAACACTTGGGTCAGACATGGGTCTGGTGTGAGTAACAGGTTAAACTTGCTTAACTTCAAAACCTTTAGAAAGAAAAAGTATCACGTAAGACTCCCCACAAATAAACATGGGTAAGTTTTTACCTTACGCTAACCAAAACATTTGATAGGAAATTTGATTTTATTATAATAGGGTCTAGGGTTTTCAAGTAAAATATAGAAATAGCTGAAATGCTTACATCTCACATTCCAACATAGTTGGGCACAATTAATACGTACGGCACTTATTGGAGTTTGGATTCCATACAATGGCAGGGCTACTGGGGTACCGCCCGTCACAGTACGTGGCCTAGATCACCGTACAAAGGAGTACGCCCGCTCCCCTGCAACACAAAGCCGGAACCATCCCTTACTGGATAATTCCGAACAAGATAACCCCGTAGTTGGCGCGACCAACCACACACTAAGCCGAATAAAAAGAAAAGGGACCTCTAGACAGGGATCTATCTTGCTCTCAATGGGTGCTACCCACGAAGCCTTGCCGCACCTCCCCTGTTTTAGCCATTCCCGGTTGATGAGGCTTGAGGTTACGATTACCTTTAATCAGAACATATCACTTAGAATGCTCATTGTCCGCCTAACGATGTGCTGAAAGCATTCAATCCATACAAGTTCGTTCCGGGTTCGAACGAAACCGAAGGCATTATCTCGTTACACTCGTTTTGGAATCACCCTCAGAGTTAACGACAATAACCCTTGCACTCTGAATCTTCATCTTCACTTGAGATTCACGACCTATCGTTAATTTGGATCGATGTGGTATTCGGGTCTCCAGACCTGGAATCCCGGTATACGGAAACCCGATCCCGGTCTCATCGAAATCCAAAACGTATCTTTTAAGGGCCAAGTTGTTTTAAGGTTAAAACAATTCAATTCTTATCTATATACACAAAGATAGATAATTCAATAGATAATCTACATTATCATCCCAAACAGATAATTCACATTATCATTATAATTCAACCAAACATCCATATCATATATCAATCATATCTCATCAGAGATATCAAACAATGAAATACATTCAATCTCATTCATCCATCCTTAAGCAATGATTTATATCATCTAATTAATTTAAAGTGAATTAAACTAATTACTTCATTCTATAAATCCTGCTTACTTAATTATTAATTAAACCAATTAATTAATCATTACTCTAAATATCCATCTTAATTAATCATTCCTGATTAATTATACTTTAATTACTTTAAGTAATTAATCCCTAATTAATTTCACAAATTAATTATCTTAAACCATTTCAGTAATTAATCTTAAATTACTTCATTAATTAATTAACCATACTTAATTACATTAATCCTTAATTAATTACAATTAGTTAATTACTTTAATCACTTATTATTTATTAATTAATCTTAATTAATCAATTCTTAATTACATCATTAATTATATTAATTAATGATCCTTAATTATTCTTAATTAATTATCTTATTTAAATTAATAATTAATTAGTCACATTTATTAATCACCTTTGATTAATCTCATTTAGTAATTAACTACTCTTAATTACTACACTTCATAAATTAATTACTCCTTAATTAATTATCCTTTAATTAATCCCCTGATTAATTATACAAAGTAATTAAACTAAAATTACTTTTATTATTAAAATCTTCTTTAGTTAATTACATCCACTAATTAACTTTAATTACTTTCCTAAGTAATTACACTTCACTAATTACATTTAAGTAATTACTTATCAATCACCAAGTGATTATCTTAATTTAATTAATAAATTAAACTTATCAAATTTATCTAATTAATTACCTTAAGTAATTAATTACTTTCATTAAGTAATTATACTTAACCAATTCACAAATGATTATCATTAGTTAATTAATCTAATTGATTATCAAAATTAATCATATTAATTAATTATTTAATAATCCCTAATTAATGAACCCTCATTAAATATTAATCAATTCTTTAATTACTTCCCTTAAGTAATTAAGCTTTAATCAATTATTATTAATTACAAATTAATTCACTTCTAATTACTTAATTAATTGCTTAAATAAATCTTTAATCACTTGATTAATAAATTTCTAATCATTTATAAAAACTCTATACTTATTTAAATAAATGATCCTTAATTTCAAATTAATTAATTTATTAAATTATTCCTTAATTACCTTATTAATTTAATGAATCCTACATCATTAAATCTTAATTACTTCTAAATTAAAGTATTAACCTTTTAACTACTTTAATTATCATTAACAAAGACTTTAAAACATTTTACTTTAAAAGTTTCTTTTTAATTCATTTTAAATTAAAGATTTAAAATAAATTACAAATTTAACTTTAACCAAATTTAAATCTAATTTACAAAACCCTTTTTAAATCAAATGTTAAAGAAACATTTAACATTTAAAAGATTTTTAAACCAATTTATTTAAATTCAAAACCTTTTTAAAATATACTTTTAACAATTTAAATTTGATAAAACATTTAAATTGTTATAAACTTATTTATCTCAAACTAGTGATACAAATTAACTTGAATCCATACTTTATATTTGATTTAAAACTGTGTTTTAAAAACCTGCTTTACATTTTAAACTTAATTTAAATTTAAAAAAAAACCCTGTCAGGTTTCAAAACTGAAGCACTAAAATCTACCCGAGTCCATCACAAATTCCCCCGAGCAAAACCCCTACACGCTTCGAGTCGCTTACGCTACAAACTCGAGAAATACTCGAGTTCTTCCTCTGTTAAATCCCCAAACCAAAACACTGACACGCTGATACTAGTTCACGTGCACACACGAGATGATCGCCTCCGACCATCGCTTCCAACGCCGACATCCGTCCACGACCATCTCTCACGATCTCGATCACCAGAAACTCGAACAACCTCATCAATCGAAATCGAGCAATCTCGATCACAAAACTGGAAACAGCCCAAACCTGGAAAACTCTCGAATCCAACTTTCTGACCACCGGAGCGCCTGACCTTCTAGCCGTACCTTCGTCAACGTTCCTGCTTCCAATCTCCAGAGTGTGGTGGAACTCGGTCCACCAGAGACAACGTGATGACCATTTTTCCGACCAAGTTAAAAACTAGGTCTACAGACTTAAATCTATCACTGTCACCACCACAACACCATGATCACCATCCTGGCAATTTTCCCGAACTCTACGATCGTTCTACTACCCCCAGAGAAGCTCACGATCCCTCCGCTCAACTAGATTATTAGAATTTACTCAAAATGTCAAATCTGTTCAAATTCGAACTGCTCTTCTAATTCGATGCTAAAAATTATAATTTCACTTCTAAAATTCATGTTTTCAAACAATGATTCAGATCATATATCTGAATCAATAATTTAAGGAATTCGAATTTTAACAAAACTTGAGTTTTCCAGTTCTATTCTATTTTCCAGAGAAATCCTTATTTTATTTTAACTTAAACAAAAATTTAAACTCTAATATATGATAAAACAATCAATTTTTGTTTATAACTTGCATCATAATATTTACTAGATCTAGAGATACAGAGTTTTTAAATCAAAACTTAAATTTGAAAACTGAAAACAGAGATACACATAAGTATCAGACATGCACCCCAATTTACATCCATATATACAAAATATACATTCATACCAAACATATTAAACAATCATGCAGGCATATTACATCATAGATTCAAGGATTTATAACATGCAAACAGATATACTTAAGTTTTTAAAAATGTAAGTTACTCACCAGATTAAAATGAAGAACAGAGCTACTTTGAAACTGCTTTAAACTTCTGGTTTTTGATTTAAAACTTGAGTTTGCTTCTTTGAAAACTTTTAAACTGAGATGTCTTTTTGATCTTTAAAACTTTTTAAACTTGAATGCTGGCTTTGGAAACTTGCATGCATGCTAAAATCTTGCTTAATTGAGATGTTGCTGTAGATCAGGTTGCTTAGATTCCAGGATTGCTTGCATTCAGATTTGAAGAGAAAACAGGCCTGTGCTTTGATTTTAAATATGAATTACAGGATATTCGAGAAAGATGATTATGGTTTTGAAGAAGGTGTTTTACAGGTTAATGGTTTGAAAGTGAATTACTGATTTGAAGAAGTTTGAAAATGGGTTACAGGCTTATGATTTTCTTTGAAATGAATTACAGGGATTTGAAGAATTTATTTCAGATTTTGGTTGAGAGGAATGTTTGATTGCTAATTTGTTTTTGGAGAAATTTTGTTTGCAGGCTGAAGTCTTTCTTAATGTTTGAAAATGTGAAGATAAAAAGGGAATGAAGATAAAGAAAAATGTTTATATAGGCTGAAAATAATTTCTTAAAAATAAAAGAAAATGGAAATTTAAAAGATGGACACTTGTCTTTATATGTGTTAATTTGTTAACACTTGTTTTAAACAATCCTTTATAGGTTTACACATGTCCTTTAGTTAATTAGTTTGTATTTATTTTAAATGTAAATAAAAGACTTTTCTTTATTTATAAAACACTTATTACTTATTTATATATATATAGATAACTTTTAAAGAAATAAACCAATTATATATATATATATAAAAGCTTATACATTTATTTATAAAATTCAAAACTATTTAAAATCTTACCTCTTTTGAATTCTAAATTCGAATTCAAATGCAAATTATATTTAAAAATCCAATTTAAAGTTAATTTTAAACAATACATTCAATTTGAAATAACAAATCCTATTTTACATTAAAATCTATTTATGTAAACACAATACACTATTAATATTGTTTGAAAATAACTCATTTATCAATTTTAAAATAATTTATAAAAGAGATTATAAATTATCACTATTACTAATTGAATTAACATATCATATGCAAATTATATTTTAAACATATATACATTCTTCAATCATATTTATTAAGCAATATTTAAAAAGAAATAAAATAATCTTATTATAATTCTTATTTTAAACCATATAGTTATTTTGTTTAAATAGCTTTGAAAATCTAATATTAAATAAATCATAATTTCCAAACTATAAGAATATACATTAGAAATTTAAAACAAGATTTCATTTATTAACTTTCAAATCAAAGGCAATCTATTTACAATATATACTTATCTATAATAATCATTTTATTAACTTATAAAAGATAAAATTCACCAATTAAATATTTATTTAATTAGATTATTAAATCAATTCAAATATTTATTATCAAAAATTATCAATCAATTTAATTATTTAAACAGATTATTAAATTGATATTGCCCATAAATTCCGGGATATCACATTCCTCCCCCCTTAAAATAATTTCGTCCCCGAAATTTAAAACAAAGGTAATTTAATAATCTATTTAAATCACAAACAAATATTATCATCCATATGCTAACAACCATAGCTACCAATTCATCCAATCAAACAATTCTAATTATCCAGACAAAATTCTGGATATAATTTCTTCGAGTTTCCCCAAGTATATATACCGGGATACTCGCACTACAGAATCCAAACAATCAATACTACTAAGCTATAGAGCTTCTACTCATCTAGATCTACAGAACTAAACAAGATATCAGACTACAGACGAGTCTGACTCAACAACCAAATCCTCCAGAACTGCTGGTTCCAAAACCAAAGATAGATCAAACACGTACTCCCTCAGAGATACGTAAAATACATTGAATTCCAGTTATCCAAACTGACAATTCAACCTTGTATATCAAAGTACTTATCCAAATTAGAATATAGAAAAGATCTAATATTTCTCGGAGCTGACTTCCCAGACTTACCCGATCTTATAGCTCCCTTTACCAGAGAAAACTTCAACAACAACGAAGTCTCCAACTTCGAATTCCAAATTCCTCCGTTTCTTATCCACAAAATCTTTCTGTTAATCCTGGGTTGTCTACAGATCCTTCCTGATCAGATCAACCATCGCTGATGCTTCTTGAAACAAACAGGACCAAAAATAACTCCATAAATGATCCTTTCAAGATCTATCCAATCCAAAACACAACTCTACTTCACAAACATCAGTAGATTCCAAACTTACTTCTCCTATCTGGAAAAGACAAACACAAACAGGAGCACTCGCCAAACTGCTTCCGTTGCACCATTCTGATCTGGAGTAGAATGAAAATGCTGATGAAGAACACAAGCACAAACTGGACAACACATCCCAGAAAATCTCAGATAACTCAAGTGAATACTCAAACTATCGCAAGTCACTTTTGCGATCAACCCAGCCAAAATGCAAAGAAACTGTTCTCTCTTTACCAACCAGAACAGCTTACACTTATCTATCCTATCTATCGAAGAAATGGATCCACTCTGCTGCTTCTGAACTTCACCTTTAGAAAACTGCTCAGCCAGAAAACTTCCTGCCAATACAGAACACTCCGAGCTGCACTGCTGCCACAGATGCCAAAGGTCTCCTAACCAAAGCTCTTCGAGAAACTCGGACCCAAACCAACACAAACACCATGCTGAACTCAGCCACAACACCGAAGCAGACACACTTCCTTATACTCATTCCAAAGAAAACATCTTCGGGAACATCCATAGTCACTGCATCTCATCACGCAGCTACTACCCCTTGAGGTTGCCAAGCTACCATCACTTGCTTCAGCACATCTGACAGATCCAAATTCAACTCATCCAAACTTCAAAGATAAACTCCGAACCTTAACAGGTTTCCTTCAGAGATTGTGAAATCCTTACACAACTGTAAAGTTCACTCGAGACGGTATTAGGTCTACAGTCTCGACAAATACACTTCTAACCTCAACACTCAGACTCCTAATCCTAGATGATAAATTATTATCATCTCAACCAATCATTACAAATACCATATACATTTAAAATGATACTTTTTATATATAGAAAATATATCTAGTAAAATTATTTCACCTTCCCCTTTTTAAAACAATATTGTGTCCGTTGGTCTGGTCCAAGTGTTTAGAGATCCCTATCAATAACGTTAGCTACTCGTATTGACCAGAATCCATATACCACTCAACCGATCAATTAACACAATATAAAACCATTTTATATAACTAACAAATACGCGCTCTCGTATATATATATACTCAGACTCAAACAGGTTGCTACAGATCCTGTCTCTAATGAACAATCCTTCCGAACCTAGGTATTCACTCAACCTAGTGTTCTGATATTCACTTAACCAAAAGCTTAGGCATTCGCTCAACCTATGCTCTGATACCAAATGAAACAACCCGACTTCCTATGCCCAGAAAGTCGCATCATTATGAAGAAAGAAAGGGGTAGAAAATAGAAAAGAAGAGAAGAAAGAAAGAAACAACAACGATCTCACAGCGGAACGAATAAATTATATTAATAACATAACTATTACATAGTATACAACAATTTACAGAGTTACACAGCATATACATCACTTACTAGACAGTTATAAACATCTGTATAGACATTACAACTCAAATACAAGACAAGACACTATCACAGATATCAACACAGCGGAATACTATATCTACGAACGCCGAAGCCTCCTGCTCCATTGCTCCTCCAGAATATTCGTCAAAGCTAAACCTGAATCCCTTGGCTACTCGTAAAAAATTTGAGTACCCAAGAGTTTATAAAACAGAAATAAACACTTGGGTCAGACATGGGTCTGGTGTGAGTAACAGGTTAAACTTGCTTAACTTCAAAACCTTTAGAAAGAAAAAGTATCACGTAAGACTCCCCACAAATAAACATGGGTAAGTTTTTACCTTACGCTAACCAAAACATTTGATAGGAAATTTGATTTTATTATAATAGGGTCTAGGGTTTTCAAGTAAAATATAGAAATAGCTGAAATGCTTACATCTCACATTCCAACATAGTTGGGCACAATTAATACGTACGGCACTTATTGGAGTTTGGATTCCATACAATGGCAGAGCTACTGGGGTACCGCCCGTCACAGTACGTGGCCTAGATCACCGTACCGAGGAGTACGCCCGCTTCCCTGCAACACAAAGCCGGAACCATCCCTTACTGGATAATTCCGAACAAGATAACCCCGTAGTTGGCGCGACCAACCACACACTAAGCCGAATAAAAAGAAAAGGGACCTCTAGACAGGGATCTATCTTGCTCTCAGTGGGTGCTACCCACGAAGCCTTGCTGCACCTCCCCTGTTTTAGCCATTCCCGGTTGATGAGGCTTGAGGTTACGATTACCTTTAATCAGAACATATCACTTAGAATGCTCATCGTCCGCCTAACGATGTGCTGAAAGCATTCAATCCATACAAGTTCGTTCCGGGTTCGAACGAAACCGAAGGCATTATCTCGTTACACTCGTTTTGGAATCACCCTCAGAGTTAACGACAATAACCCTTGCACTCTGAATCTTCATCTTCACTTGAGATTCACGACCTATCGTTAATTTGGATCGATGTGGTATTCGGGTCTCCAGACCTGGAATCCCGGTATACGGAAACCCGATCCCGATCTCATCGAAATCCAAAACGTATCTTTTAAGGGCCAAGTTGTTTTAAGGTTAAAACAATTCAATTCTTATCTATATACACAAAGTTAGATAATTCAATAGATAATCTACATTATCATCCCAAACAGATAATTCACATTATCATTATAATTCAACCAAACATCCATATCATATATCAATCATATCTCATCAGAGATATCAAACAATGAAATACATTCAATCTCATTCATCCATCCTTAAGCAATGATTTATATCATCTAATTAATTTAAAGTGAATTAAACTAATTACTTCATTCTATAAATCCTGCTTACTTAATTATTAATTAAACCAATTAATTAATCATTACTCTAAATATCCATCTTAATTAATCATTCCTGATTAATTATACTTTAATTACTTTAATTAATTAATCCCTAATTAATTTCACAAATTAATTATCTTAAACCATTTCAGTAATTAATCTTAAATTACTTCATTAATTAATTAACCATACTTAATTACATTAATCCTTAATTAATTACAATTAATTAATTAATTTAATCACTTATTATTTATTAATTAATCTTAATTAATCAATTCTTAATTACATCATTAATTATATTAATTAATGATCCTTAATTATTCTTAATTAATTATCTTATTTAAATTAATAATTAATTAGTCATATTTATTAATCACCTTTGATTAATCTCATTTAGTAATTAACTACTCTTAATTACTACACTTCATAAATTAATTACTCCTTAATTAATTATCCTTTAATTAATCCCCTGATTAATTATACAAAGTAACTAAACTAAAATTACTTTTATTATTAAAATCTTCTTTAGTTAATTACATCCACTAATTAACTTTAATTACTTTCCTAAGTAATTACACTTCACTAATTACATTTAAGTAATTACTTATCAATCACCAAGTGATTATCTTAAGTTAATTAATAAATTAAACTTATCAAATTTATCTAATTAATTACCTTAAGTAATTAATTACTTTAATTACTTTCATTAAGTAATTATACTTAACCAATTCACAAATGATTATCATTAGTTAATTAATCTAATTGATTATCAAAATTAATCATAATTAATTATTTAATAATCCCTAATTAATGAACCCTCATTAATTATTAATCAATTCTTTAATTACTTCCCTTAAGTAATTAAGCTTTAATCAATTATTATTAATTACAAATTAATTCACTTCTAATTACTTAATTAATTGCTTAAATAAATCTTTAATCACTTGATTAATAAATTTCTAATCATTTATAAAAACTCTATACTTATTTAAATAAATGATCCTTAATTTCAAATTAATTAATTTATTAAATTATTCCTTAATTACCTTATTAATTTAATGAATCCTACATCATTAAATCTTAATTACTTCTAAATTAAAGTATTAACCTTTTAACTACTTTAATTATCATTAACAAAGACTTTAAAACATTTTACTTTAAAAGTTTCTTTTTAATTCATTTTAAATTAAAGATTTAAAATAAATTACAAATTTAACTTTAACCAAATTTAAATCTAATTTACAAAACCCTTTTTAAATCAAATGTTAAAGAAACATTTAACATTTAAAAGATTTTTAAACCAATTTATTTAAATTCAAAACCTTTTTAAAATATACTTTTAACAATTTAAATTTGATAAAACATTTAAATTGTTATAAACTTATTTATCTCAAACTAGTGATACAAATTAACTTGAATCCATACTTTATATTTGATTTAAAACTGTGTTTTAAAAACCTGCTTTACATTTTAAACTTAATTTAAATTTAAAAAAAAACCCTGTCAGGTTTCAAAACTGAAGCACTAAAATCTACCCGAGTCCATCACAAATTCCCCCGAGCAAAACCCCTACACGCTTCGAGTCGCTTACGCTACAAACTCGAGAAATACTCGAGTTCTTCCTCTGTTAAATCCCCAAACCAAAACACTGACACACTGATACTAGTTCACGTGCACACACGAGATGATCGCCTCCGACCATCGCTTCCAACGCTGACATCTCGTCCACGACCATCTCTCACGATCTCGATCACCAGAAACTCGAACAACCTCATCAATCGAAATCGAGCAATCTCGATCACAAAACTGGAAACAGCCCAAACCTGGAAAACTCTCGAATCCAACTTTCTGACCACCGGAGCGCCTGACCTTCTAGCCGTACCTTCGTCAACGTTCCTGCTTCCAATCTCCAGAGTGTGGTGGAACTCGGTCCACCAGAGACAACGTGATGACCATTTTTCCGACCAAGTTAAAAACTAGGTCTACAGACTTAAATCTATCACTGTCACCACCACAACACCATGATCACCATCCTGGCAATTTTCCCGAACTCTACGATCGTTCTACTACCCCCAGAGAAGCTCACGATCCCTCCGATCAACTAGATTATTAGAATTTACTCAAAATGTCAAATCTGTTCAAATTCGAACTGCTCTTCTAATTCGATGCTAAAAATTATAATTTCACTTCTAAAATTCATGTTTTCAAACAATGATTCAGATCATATATCTGAATCAATAATTTAAGGAATTCGAATTTTAACAAAACTTGAGTTTTCCAGTTCTATTCTATTTTCCAGAGAAATCCTTATTTTATTTTAACTTAAACAAAAATTTAAACTCTAATATATGATAAAACAATCAATTTTTGTTTATAACTTGCATCATAATATTTACTAGATCTAGAGATACAGGGTTTTTAAATCAAAACTTAAATTTGAAAACTGAAAACAGAGATACACATAAGTATCAGACATGCACCCCAATTTACATCCATATATACAAAATATACATTCATACCAAACATATTAAACAATCATGCAGGCATATTACATCATAGATTCAAGGATTTATAACATGCAAACAGATATACTTAAGTTTTTAAAAATGTAAGTTACTCACCAGATTAAAATGAAGAACAGAGCTACTTTGAAACTGCTTTAAACTTCTGGTTTTTGATTTAAAACTTGAGTTTGCTTCTTTGAAAACTTTTAAACTGAGATGTCTTTTTGATCTTTAAAACTTTTTAAACTTGAATGCTGGCTTTGGAAACTTGCATGCATGCTAAAATCTTGCTTAATTGAGATGTTGCTGTAGATCAGGTTGCTTAGATTCCAGGATTGCTTGCATTCAGATTTGAAGAGAAAACAGGCCTTTGCTTTGATTTTAAATATGAATTACAGGATATTCGAGAAAGATGATTATGGTTTTGAAGAAGGTGTTTTACAGGTTAATGGTTTGTGTAACGACCCGTTATTTTCAACCATTCGCATCCATTATAAGTGTATAGGTAGACACTCATGCCGGAGTTGAATTGCTCAAAATACCGCGTTGTAAATAAAATTTGGCAAATCTCAGAATATACAGTAAATAAATATAATCACATATCACAGACACAGAGTAAAATAATGCAGCGGAAGTAAAAGAAATAGTAGTTCATGAAGCTACTATGAAAATATATCAGAGTTAAATAAGATACAATAGAAGAAACAAAGTACAGCAGAAGTCTCAATACAATAACCAAGTACAAGCTGAGTAGAACAACGGAACAGAAATAGATAGGACCGGACAAGCAGACAATCTCCAGCGATTCAAATCTCCGAGAGAGTGGAAATCCAAATCTGTGAATAACTCAGGCTGACCCGAGCGTAAAGCAAAACACAAAACACTTGAGTCAGGACAATATATACTTATATAATGTAAACCAACTCAAGTGAATTGTAATAAAGGTACAAGTAACTTAAAGAATGCTTGGGATCGCCCATTCTTTAAGGATCCGTTAAAATATCTACTATGTAGTAATATTCGCTATTATAATAGTGTCTACATAAGTAAAGTATAATCATATCGGAAAATAGCGTTAAGGGGATGGAGAACCTTAACGCGGTCGGATCTTAAAATCATAATCGTAGTAAAGCTCGATATGGTAGGTGACACGGCACAACTAGGCAATGCCAGGGTAGATATACCAATTACGCATCCGGACTAGTGGTGACGCATAGCAGCCACTACCGCCCACCTCGAACAACACTCCCAATCAAGGGTGGCCACCAAATCAATCACAAGTAATAGAATGGTATCGAAGAAGTGTGTCCGATAAGAGGTGCTACCTCCTTGGTCCGTCAATCGCTCCTGTTTTCGCCACCTTATGCCAACTCACGGGAGTTGGGTCCACGTAACATACCTTAAGAACGTCGCCACCATCCTACTTCATTCTGGAAACTCCACCGCGTACACAGTTGTCAAAGTGGTTTTCGGTATCGACAGAGAGTATGTCCATATCCGATCCCGGTCTCTTTGCCAACCAATCGTTATTATAACCCGTGGTTATAACTTTTAAAAACAATACTTTACTTCAAAATAAGATATCATTTCAAAATCATGTCTTTATCAAAATAAAGATTTATCATTTCCAAATCATTTGAATATTCCAAAATATCGTATCCTTTCAAACTTCTTTTCAAATCATTTCAATATACCAAAATATCATATCTTTTCAACTTCATTTCAAATCATTTTAATATATCAAAATATCATATCTTTGATAGTTATACTTCGAAATCAAAATCATTTTTATTTCAAAACTATGTTCATTTCAAAACAACATCATTTCCATGTCAAACATATATTCACCTTTCAAATAGTCTATACTTTCAAAGTTATAATTCTTTTGAAACTAAAACATTTGAAATCATTATACTTTGAAAATCACAACATTTCGAAAACATATATTTGAAATCATCTTTTAATTCTACATATTTACAAATTTATTAAATTAAACCCAAATTCCAAATTTTAATTTTAATTTAATTCAAACCATCATTTTCAACTCACATTCAGTTTACTAACAAACCATTTCAAATATAGGTTTAATTCACAAATACAATATTCAATCTTTAGTATATTTCAAAGCTTAAATATCCCACATTTCATAAATTAAAAATCATTTATATACATTTCAAAATATCAAAATATTATTCAAAGCATCATTCATTTATATTTCATTTAAATACCATTTGAATCCATTCATTTTATTAAATTTAAATACCATTTTAAACTCACATTAAAATCAAATTCTTTCATTTAAAACCATTTAAATGTCTCTTCATTATCTTTAGAAATTTAACATTTAATTTCCAAAATTTATCATTTTCCAAAGATTATTTTTCATTAAAATTTATTAAAACAACAAAAATACAGTTTCCGTAGCACTTACAAATGCTACGTAAAGTTATAGTTTAAAATAGTTCATTTAACAAAACGACAGCACTTAAATGCTGTAATATATTTCCATTAAATTTAAAATAAACTTAAATGTTAAGTTTAACCACTACCGCACTTACAAAGTGCTATAATAGCCTTTATTTCAAATTAACTTTTTTTAGTTCATTTAAACAACTACAGCATTTGCAAAATGCTATAATATCTTTTACATACATTTCAAAAATGCTGTCAAATCAAATTCAGAGTTTAATTACCTTTTCACAAATTTAACTAAATTTCAAATTTTATTTAATTAACTTAAACCTTTAATTAAAACTAAATTTCACATTTCCAAGTCAAGTTATATTTTAAAAGATCACTTTTAAACATTCATTTATTTAACCACTTAAATTCATAGAAAAATCAATAATACTTTAATAAATCATTTAAATTCAAATTAAATCAAATTATCATAATTACCATTTTCCAAATATAATTAAATTTCCATTTTATTTATATAACTTAAATATCATTTTTTAACCAAAATTCCAAATTTCCAAACTTGAGTTATATTTCAAAAATCCAGTTAAACCATTCATTTATTACATTTTTAACACATAGAAAAATCATAATTTCTTTAATTCAAAATATTTCAAAATATTTTTAAATCAAATTTCATAAATTTATATTTTTTAAAATACTTAAAAATATCCAAAACACCTTATAAAATAACCACGGGCCTGTATATAGTTTTCTAGCCTAGGTCAGGTGATACAGATATGTATCATTTCAATCCGTAGTTTAAAAAGAAAAATCCGGGTTCTATCATTTCAAACCCGCAATCCCAAGTTAAAATAAATTAAATAAAAACCATTCAGGCCTATCATTTCAGCCCATAACGATTTTTCCCTATTCTAAAGTCCGTTCGGGTATGTATCATTTCAACCCATAGTGATTCTAGTCTACAGGGAACTTGCAATGGTGATAACTGATATAAATAACATAATAACATTAAATAACAGTAAAATGGGATATAACAGGTGTAATAACAGGTGTGAACATCATATGATAATAATATAGGCATATATAACATGATAATATATTTCTACAGATTCACAGGGTGTCAATTTACTAGTTATATAGGTACATATTGTCTGGTGAGAATAACTCACTTGTTCAAGCTGGAGATGACAACCACAAACGCACAACAAAGATTTCCAGAGGCACGAGAGCACGATAATTATTTGAGTGTGGGAGAGCCAAAGCTAATTGCCTTGTCACATTCAAACCAAACAATTACAAACAACATAAGATTTCAACCCAAAAATTCAATAAACAATGCTAGAAATGGATGCATAAACAAAGTCAAAGTGTTTGCACTTGCTTCCTACCACCTATGCTTCAGCTCCAGATCTGAAATGGCACGGCTAAAGGCATGGTTTGGATCAGGTATGGTCTGGAAAAGGTGCGGCTACAAGGTGATGAAGGTGAGTGGAAGTTACAAGGTGTTGAAGGCAATGGAATACCAAAGGGTTTCAAGGCAAAGTGTGGATTTTGTTGCACCATAGGGTTCGGCCCCTTGCTGATGTGGCTTGGCCATGGTATGTGGTGGTCAGGTGGTGACTGGAGTGTGGGCCAGAGGTGGTGGAAGGTCAGGTCAGAGGTGGTGGTGGTGGAGGTAGTGGTGGCAAAAGGTGGTAGAAGGAGGAGATGACAATTCTAGGTCATAAGTGATAGTTTGTGATGGTTTTTGGTGGATTTTGTGTAGATCTTGGACTTGGATTGGTTAGGCCTGAGGAGGAGGGTTGCTAGGATGGGTGATGGTCAGAGGAAGGGGGTCGTGGTGGTCGGCCAAAGCCTGGAGGAGGAGGAACCAAACTATGAAGGTAGAGAGCATATGCAGTTTCAATAGAAAAAACATAGAAAACAAGGAAGAAAGAAGGAATTTTTACCCAAAATTTTGAAGCCATGGCCGTGATTTTTTTGGAGGAGAAAGAGAAGTGTTTGCGTGAAAAAAAAATAAAAGAAGTCCGCTGAAAAGAATAGGGTATGCATGGCCAAAAACATTGAAGAGAGGAGTTGAGAAAGTGAAAGGTCGGGAGGTGAAAAGCCATAGGAATTTCAATAGTTTAAAACTTTTCATATTTCCTCTAATTTCCTTTTAAGTTTTATATAACTGAAATATATATATAAACTCAGATAAAATACGAAAATTTAGTAAATAAACAAAAATAAATAAATTAATTATTAATTATATAAAATTTAATTAAGTAAAACAGCAAAAATTGCAACTAGTCTTGAAAATATGAAAAATAAATGCAATGAACTTTGGAAAAAGTTTATGGAATTGTAAAAAATTTATAAACAAAGATAATAACATAAAATAAAAATGCATTCACAAAATGAATAAATAAATTTTAATTAAATATAATTTAATTGAAGAAAATAGTAGAAAAATAGAAACTAGCCTTTAAAAATAGAAAATAAATTCAATACGCTTTGGAAAAATTATAAAATCACTTTAAATTATTTAAAAGACAAAATTATACATAAAATAAAATACTAACACATATTAGAACAAAATATGACAAATAAAATATAATTTAAAATAGACAATATTGCTAAATACATCAGTTTACACAAAATATTGAAATATACATAACTTTCACAATTTAACTCCGTTTCCAACGAAACGAAAAGCTGTATCCATGGAATTAAATCTATTTTCATAATAAAAGATAAAATTTAAGAATTTGAAATATTTAAATTTAAAGTTCAAAAGTCAAAGTTTGACCAGTTTCAATAGAAATTCACTTTTCAGTGAAATATCCAATTTATACTAGTTTGAACTATAAATCACTTAATAGTCAACATTTATATTTAAAATGAAATGTTTGAAATAGAACAAGTTTAAAATAATTTAAAATAAAATAAAGTCAAAATTTAAAATATAGGCCAAAATCTAGGGTTGTTACACTCTCCCCCACTCAAAACTTTTCGTCCCCGAAAAGGAATGAAGTACGGGAAAACATAGGAAAGAAAAAATTGAAATGAAATTAAGACAAGATGACAAAAGATTGAAATTATACCTGATAACTGTGGTTATAGGTAAGTTTAACAAGGTGGAGATGGTCTTCCCAAGATTCTCTAGAATCAGGAACACAAGTACGAAAAGATCCTCTAGAATCTGATTCACTCTTTCCGCTTGACCGACAGTCTGTGGGTGGAAAGCAGTGCTCAGATTTAAAATGAGTACCAAAGATTATAAAGATTATAGAAAGATTTCTAAGCAAAAAGATTATAGATAGATGCCTATACCAGTTTGTAGCAAGATAAGGAAAAATAAGGACAACTAACAGACAGTTTGAAAAACAAAATTAGGTAATAAGTTTGAAAAACAAAATAAGATAATAGGTTTGAAATTTCCATGGTTTCAGCTTAACTGATAATTAATTTTACACAAGTTAAATAAATCTTAACTATCTCTAATTTCATTATCTTATCATCAAATTTTCTTAAACAAACAATCTCTAAAATCATGATTTGATTAAAATTAAGTGTATAACATTCAATAAATTTAATTCTTCTTTATTCCTAATTATAATTAAATTTATCCCTCTCAAATATTTTATCACATATGTTAAATATGCTTACACTTATTATAACTGTTTTAATTTATTCCTAATTCCCTTAACATCATTTGTATTGTAAATTATTCAATTAACCTTTTAGTCTATTTACCTGTATTAATCTTTTTATAACTAAAATTTAAGTGTATAATATTTATTATAACCACTCAAATTTTATTTATAAAAATCTTTTTATATTGTATATTATCCAATTACATTGTTAACTTCTAAAAATTAAGGTAAGTTATATTGGAATGCAATTGAGAATTATACAAATAAAACTTTCTAAAATTAATATACACTATAAACATCCTAATTCAATCATTTCAAGCTTGAATCATCTATTCAAAAATTTTGATTTTCTTTTTATACTTGAAGTTATTATTTAAGATAGAATTTAAGAATAAAATCTCCGATTCCTTTCAAACCATTTAGAGATAGATAAATGTATGTACATAATTTGTCAAATCAAATTTAAATCATATATCTATATATTTTATAAATCAATCATATTTTAGAAATTTATATCAATCAAGTTTCCCAAAACAAAGCTGTAGCAAGACTACAGAATGGTTTCTTCACTTCGAAACTCGAAAATGAACGTCGATGATGCTGCAGTCATCACCGAAATTATTTTCCAGCGACAAAGAGAAGAGCACTTAATTTTTAAACTTTAAAATCCTTTAGAGACAATTTTTTTTTATTCAAAAATACTTTAAATAATATCCTTTTGAAAATTTTAAACACAAGGTTTGAAACCATCGAAAATTAAATTCTTTAACTTTCTTGTTTTAAATTCATTTCAGTTTCCAAAATCAATTTATAAACATTTATTTATAAATTCATTTATAGAATGATAAATCAAGTATTATCATTTCAAATAATCAATTTAAATCAATTTATTAAGTTCCATAATATTTACTTATATATTAAAATTTATTTAATTAACCAAATTTTAAAATAATATAGTATCGGTTTGTTCTGTCAAAGTGTTTTAGAAATCCTATCGATAGCGTTGATCAGACGAATCGATCGGAAACCCAAATCGACATCAACAACTAAAACAACACAATATATAATAAAATATAGATTTAAAAGTACAATTCAAAATGTTGGAGATAGTTTAGAAACAAAGACAAGATGATTAATTAACAAAATATGAAGATGGATAAGCTTAGATAAATCGCGGGCAACCTTAACCGGGTCAACCGTGACTTAATGAATAAGAGCAAATGTGGATTTTCCTGGGGTAAATCTACATCCGATCTCAAGAGATAGAGTTTGGAATAACAAAAGATATTAGCATCTAAACCAAGGATAAATATAAATCTCTGGTGAATCGATGCAAATTTGTAAAGGAGTTTTCCCCCTTTTACAAGTCATTAGAATATTGGCGAGACCACCAATTCACTATAAAGCTCATTCGAAGCGGAGTTATGGGATACTCCAGAATCAAAAGAAGATGAATAGTGAGGGACAAGAATGAATTTTGGAACCGCAGGGAACGTTCCAAAAATTAAAAGGAAATTCGAATCAAGAGGAAAAGATTCAAACGCGAACGAAAGTGATTCTGTAAATAAATCTACACTATATGCTGAGTTTTGCCTCAATGCCAAAGCTCTGATACCAACTGTAACGACCCGTTATTTTCAACCATTCGCATCCATTATAAGTGTATAGGTAGACACTCATGCCGGAGTTGAATTGCTCAAAATACCGCGTTGTAAATAAAATTTGGCAAATCTCAGAATATACAGTAAATAAATATAATCACATATCACAGACACAGAGTAAAATAATGCAGCGGAAGTAAAAGAAATAGTAGTTCATGAAGCTACTATGAAAATATATCAGAGTTAAATAAGATACAATAGAAGAAACAAAGTACAGCAGAAGTCTCAATACAATAACCAAGTACAAGCTGAGTAGAACAACGGAACAGAAATAGATAGGACCGGACAAGCAGACAATCTCCAGCGATTCAAATCTCCGAGAGAGTGGAAATCCAAATCTGTGAATAACTCAGGCTGACCCGAGCGTAAAGCAAAACACAAAACACTTGAGTCAGGACAATATATACTTATATAATGTAAACCAACTCAAGTGAATTGTAATAAAGGTACAAGTAACTTAAAGAATGCTTGGGATCGCCCATTCTTTAAGGATCCGTTAAAATATCTACTATGTAGTAATATTCGCTATTATAATAGTGTCTACATAAGTAAAGTATAATCATATCGGAAAATAGCGTTAAGGGGATGGAGAACCTTAACGCGGTCGGATCTTAAAATCATAATCGTAGTAAAGCTCGATATGGTAGGTGACACGGCACAACTAGGCAATGCCAGGGTAGATATACCAATTACGCATCCGGACTAGTGGTGACGCATAGCAGCCACTACCGCCCACCTCGAACAACACTCCCAATCAAGGGTGGCCACCAAATCAATCACAAGTAATAGAATGGTATCGAAGAAGTGTGTCCGATAAGAGGTGCTACCTCCTTGGTCCGTCAATCGCTCCTGTTTTCGCCACCTTATGCCAACTCACGGGAGTTGGGTCCACGTAACATACCTTAAGAACGTCGCCACCATCCTACTTCATTCTGGAAACTCCACCGCGTACACAGTTGTCAAAGTGGTTTTCGGTATCGACAGAGAGTATGTCCATATCCGATCCCGGTCTCTTTGCCAACCAATCGTTATTATAACCCGTGGTTATAACTTTTAAAAACAATACTTTACTTCAAAATAAGATATCATTTCAAAATCATGTCTTTATCAAAATAAAGATTTATCATTTCCAAATCATTTGAATATTCCAAAATATCGTATCCTTTCAAACTTCTTTTCAAATCATTTCAATATACCAAAATATCATATCTTTTCAACTTCATTTCAAATCATTTTAATATATCAAAATATCATATCTTTGATAGTTATACTTCGAAATCAAAATCATTTTTATTTCAAAACTATGTTCATTTCAAAACAACATCATTTCCATGTCAAACATATATTCACCTTTCAAATAGTCTATACTTTCAAAGTTATAATTCTTTTGAAACTAAAACATTTGAAATCATTATACTTTGAAAATCACAACATTTCGAAAACATATATTTGAAATCATCTTTTAATTCTACATATTTACAAATTTATTAAATTAAACCCAAATTCCAAATTTTAATTTTAATTTAATTCAAACCATCATTTTCAACTCACATTCAGTTTACTAACAAACCATTTCAAATATAGGTTTAATTCACAAATACAATATTCAATCTTTAGTATATTTCAAAGCTTAAATATCCCACATTTCATAAATTAAAAATCATTTATATACATTTCAAAATATCAAAATATTATTCAAAGCATCATTCATTTATATTTCATTTAAATACCATTTGAATCCATTCATTTTATTAAATTTAAATACCATTTTAAACTCACATTAAAATCAAATTCTTTCATTTAAAACCATTTAAATGTCTCTTCATTATCTTTAGAAATTTAACATTTAATTTCCAAAATTTATCATTTTCCAAAGATTATTTTTCATTAAAATTTATTAAAACAACAAAAATACAGTTTCCGTAGCACTTACAAATGCTACGTAAAGTTATAGTTTAAAATAGTTCATTTAACAAAACGACAGCACTTAAATGCTGTAATATATTTCCATTAAATTTAAAATAAACTTAAATGTTAAGTTTAACCACTACCGCACTTACAAAGTGCTATAATAGCCTTTATTTCAAATTAACTTTTTTTAGTTCATTTAAACAACTACAGCATTTGCAAAATGCTATAATATCTTTTACATACATTTCAAAAATGCTGTCAAATCAAATTCAGAGTTTAATTACCTTTTCACAAATTTAACTAAATTTCAAATTTTATTTAATTAACTTAAACCTTTAATTAAAACTAAATTTCACATTTCCAAGTCAAGTTATATTTTAAAAGATCACTTTTAAACATTCATTTATTTAACCACTTAAATTCATAGAAAAATCAATAATACTTTAATAAATCATTTAAATTCAAATTAAATCAAATTATCATAATTACCATTTTCCAAATATAATTAAATTTCCATTTTATTTATATAACTTAAATATCATTTTTTAACCAAAATTCCAAATTTCCAAACTTGAGTTATATTTCAAAAATCCAGTTAAACCATTCATTTATTACATTTTTAACACATAGAAAAATCATAATTTCTTTAATTCAAAATATTTCAAAATATTTTTAAATCAAATTTCATAAATTTATATTTTTTAAAATACTTAAAAATATCCAAAACACCTTATAAAATAACCACGGGCCTGTATATAGTTTTCTAGCCTAGGTCAGGTGATACAGATATGTATCATTTCAATCCGTAGTTTAAAAAGAAAAATCCGGGTTCTATCATTTCAAACCCGCAATCCCAAGTTAAAATAAATTAAATAAAAACCATTCAGGCCTATCATTTCAGCCCATAACGATTTTTCCCTATTCTAAAGTCCGTTCGGGTATGTATCATTTCAACCCATAGTGATTCTAGTCTACAGGGAACTTGCAATGGTGATAACTGATATAAATAACATAATAACATTAAATAACAGTAAAATGGGATATAACAGGTGTAATAACAGGTGTGAACATCATATGATAATAATATAGGCATATATAACATGATAATATATTTCTACAGATTCACAGGGTGTCAATTTACTAGTTATATAGGTACATATTGTCTGGTGAGAATAACTCACTTGTTCAAGCTGGAGATGACAACCACAAACGCACAACAAAGATTTCCAGAGGCACGAGAGCACGATAATTATTTGAGTGTGGGAGAGCCAAAGCTAATTGCCTTGTCACATTCAAACCAAACAATTACAAACAACATAAGATTTCAACCCAAAAATTCAATAAACAATGCTAGAAATGGATGCATAAACAAAGTCAAAGTGTTTGCACTTGCTTCCTACCACCTATGCTTCAGCTCCAGATCTGAAATGGCACGGCTAAAGGCATGGTTTGGATCAGGTATGGTCTGGAAAAGGTGCGGCTACAAGGTGATGAAGGTGAGTGGAAGTTACAAGGTGTTGAAGGCAATGGAATACCAAAGGGTTTCAAGGCAAAGTGTGGATTTTGTTGCACCATAGGGTTCGGCCCCTTGCTGATGTGGCTTGGCCATGGTATGTGGTGGTCAGGTGGTGACTGGAGTGTGGGCCAGAGGTGGTGGAAGGTCAGGTCAGAGGTGGTGGTGGTGGAGGTAGTGGTGGCAAAAGGTGGTAGAAGGAGGAGATGACAATTCTAGGTCATAAGTGATAGTTTGTGATGGTTTTTGGTGGATTTTGTGTAGATCTTGGACTTGGATTGGTTAGGCCTGAGGAGGAGGGTTGCTAGGATGGGTGATGGTCAGAGGAAGGGGGTCGTGGTGGTCGGCCAAAGCCTGGAGGAGGAGGAACCAAACTATGAAGGTAGAGAGCATATGCAGTTTCAATAGAAAAAACATAGAAAACAAGGAAGAAAGAAGGAATTTTTACCCAAAATTTTGAAGCCATGGCCGTGATTTTTTTGGAGGAGAAAGAGAAGTGTTTGCGTGAAAAAAAAATAAAAGAAGTCCGCTGAAAAGAATAGGGTATGCATGGCCAAAAACATTGAAGAGAGGAGTTGAGAAAGTGAAAGGTCGGGAGGTGAAAAGCCATAGGAATTTCAATAGTTTAAAACTTTTCATATTTCCTCTAATTTCCTTTTAAGTTTTATATAACTGAAATATATATATAAACTCAGATAAAATACGAAAATTTAGTAAATAAACAAAAATAAATAAATTAATTATTAATTATATAAAATTTAATTAAGTAAAACAGCAAAAATTGCAACTAGTCTTGAAAATATGAAAAATAAATGCAATGAACTTTGGAAAAAGTTTATGGAATTGTAAAAAATTTATAAACAAAGATAATAACATAAAATAAAAATGCATTCACAAAATGAATAAATAAATTTTAATTAAATATAATTTAATTGAAGAAAATAGTAGAAAAATAGAAACTAGCCTTTAAAAATAGAAAATAAATTCAATACGCTTTGGAAAAATTATAAAATCACTTTAAGTTATTTAAAAGACAAAATTATACATAAAATAAAATACTAACACATATTAGAACAAAATATGACAAATAAAATATAATTTAAAATAGACAATATTGCTAAATACATCAGTTTACACAAAATATTGAAATATACATAACTTTCACAATTTAACTCCGTTTCCAACGAAACGAAAAGCTGTATCCATGGAATTAAATCTATTTTCATAATAAAAGATAAAATTTAAGAATTTGAAATATTTAAATTTAAAGTTCAAAAGTCAAAGTTTGACCAGTTTCAATAGAAATTCACTTTTCAGTGAAATATCCAATTTATACTAGTTTGAACTATAAATCACTTAATAGTCAACATTTATATTTAAAATGAAATGTTTGAAATAGAACAAGTTTAAAATAATTTAAAATAAAATAAAGTCAAAATTTAAAATATAGGCCAAAATCTAGGGTTGTTACAGTTTGAAAGTGAATTACTGATTTGAAGAAGTTTGAAAATGGGTTACAGGCTTATGATTTTCTTTGAAATGAATTACAGGGATTTGAAGAATTTGTTTCAGATTTTGGTTGAGAGGAATGTTTGATTGCTAATTTGTTTTTGGAGAAATTTTGTTTGCAGGCTGAAGTCTTTCTTAATGTTTGAAAATGTGAAGATAAAAAGGGAATGAAGATAAAGAAAAATGTTTATATAGGCTGAAAATAATTTCTTAAAAATAAAAGAAAATGGAAATTTAAAAGATGGACACTTGTCTTTATATGTGTTAATTTGTTAACACTTGTTTTAAACAATCCTTTATAGGTTTACACATGTCCTTTAGTTAATTAGTTTGTATTTATTTTAAATGTAAATAAAAGACTTTTCTTTATTTATAAAACACTTATTACTTATTTATATATATATAGATAACTTTTAAAGAAATAAACCAATTATATATATATATATATAAAAGCTTATATATTTATTTATAAAATTCAAAACTATTTAAAATCTTACCTCTTTTGAATTCTAAATTCGAATTCAAATGCAAATTATATTTAAAAATCCAATTTAAAGTTAATTTTAAACAATACATTCAATTTGAAATAACAAATCCTATTTTACATTAAAATCTATTTATTTAAAAACAATACACTATTAATATTGTTTGAAAATAACTCATTTATCAATTTTAAAATAATTTATAAAAGAGATTATAAATTATCACTATTACTAATTGAATTAACATATCATATGCAAATTATATTTTAAACATATATACATTCTTCAATCATATTTATTAAGCAATATTTAAAAAGAAATAAAATAAATCTTATTATAATTCTTATTTTAAACCATATAGTTATTTTGTTTAAATAGCTTTGAAAAGCTAATATTAAATAAATCATAATTTCCAAACTATAAGAATATACATTAGAAATTTAAAACAAGATTTCATTTATTAACTTTCAAATCAAAGGCAATCTATTTACAATATATACTTATCTATAATAATCATTTTATTAACTTATAAAAGATAAAATTCACCAATTAAATATTTATTTAATTAGATTATTAAATCAATTCAAATATTTATTATCAAAAATTATCAATCAATTTAATTATTTAAACAGATTATTAAATTGATATTGCCCATAAATTCCGGGATATCACAATCGTCATCGCCATCGGATTCTTCTTCCTCCTTATTTTTTGACTCGCCATCCTCAGATGAAAGGTCATCAAAAGTTAAGTGTTTTTTACGAATAATGGGCTCTTCATCACCAACTCGGATAAGTCAGTGGGTTACAGAATTATGGATATTAAGGCTAATTTAACACTAGAGAGGGTGAATAGTGTTTTCTAACTTATGCATATATTTTTAGTTCACTTTTTAGACTAATATTAAATCATAGATTAACAACAAAGAATTAGATTATTAGTCACAGATAAATAATAAAAGCAATAAAGTAAAGTAAGAGTTAGAGAGATGACACTAGGGATTTTATACTGGTTCAAATTTCTCCTACATCCATTCCCGTACAATTTCTTGTACATATTTATTTTAAAATGCCAATCTTTAACCGGTTAGAAGGAAAACCCAAATACAATCTTGATTTTAAGGCTACGAGACATACCCTACTGTATTCTAAGTCCAGGGTGAACTCACTTGATTTGGCCGGGCTAGAGGCATACTCACTTGGTTTGACTGGGCTACTAAGCACACCCACTTGATTTAAACGGGCTACAAGCACACCTACTTGATTTGAATGGGCTATGAGCACACCCACTTGATTTGAATGGGCTACAAGCATATCTAAACAAACACGAGTGGATTGATAGTTTTTCTAAAGATAAATTCTTGTACTTTGGATACAATGGATCCTATAGCCTCTTGGATAACACTTTGATCTTTGAAATGAAAGAGAGATGTTTCCAAAATAGTAAGGTAGTAGCATTGAATAATACAATGAAGCTGTGCAGTTAAAGCGATCGGCGGATTCAATGCGGCGGAGGTGCAAAAAGTCATAGCGGGGATACAGTGAGGATATAGCGGGATATAGCGGATGACTCTAAAATAGCATATAAAACTCGTACTTAACGCTTTTACAAATATATAAATGGTAATTAAATGAAAAATTAACATTCAATTGAATTATAATTAATACATAAATAATTTTAAATAAAAACATGTGCGAACATACTGTAAATAAACAAAAACTGTTATATAACATAATTGAATTTACTAGAGTATTAGAGTATTTTGATTTGTAAAAATAGATTAAAAATTCAATTAAATCAATTAATTTCATAAATTTTATAATGTATAAATGTCATTTTTCAATTCATTTCTTTTAAAGAAGATATTGCAGAAATAGCGGAATATAGCGGGAATAACGGGATATAGCGGAAATAGCGGGGCTTAAAGCGGAAAGGCTATATTTGGGGCTATATGGAAAAATCGTAGCAGTAGAAATCCACTACGGGATATATCAGGGTTATAGTGGGGTAATAGTGGGGCATTAATTGCACAACAATGAAGTATGAATTGATTCTATATGATTTTGAAAGAGAATAGAGTATATTTTTCAAGAGAATTTTCAAGAGAGTAAGAAGTAGGAAGAAAGTAAGTAATTAGTTATCTAAAAATTGGTTTGCACTCCACTTTATATAGTAAATTAACAGATGTGTCCATTCGTGAAGAGTTATGTCAAATAAACTCTTCTATCCAAAATTTGAAAACCATTTAGCAGCATGTATGTCGACATATCCTAGATATATGTTGCAACATATGTTAGTGAAAAATGAAAAATATTTTCTTTAGAATGATTTGTAAGTTCTATACTTTTGTAAAATAATTTAAACATTGTTTTTAAATATTTTTGGACTTTTAAACAACTTTTTTAAAATATTTTAAATATATATTTTGTAATTAAAATAATCTATTTTTGTTTAAAATATCAAAGATCAAAAATTGGAGATAGAGATCAGAAATTGCTATCGAGGACTTTAGCAATATAAACTAATGACTCTATACTAAATTATAACCTTGAGTTCTTCATTTCATTATCATTGAACTTATGAGACTTCATATCTTTATTTTGAATCTTGATATTATACAATCTTTGATTCAGCACTTGTGTAATATTCTACACTATATACTCCATAACTTGGCTAAATATTAGTATCTATATTTTATATGGTTGTTGTCATAGAAATTATAACTAAGGTATTAACAAAGTCTCCATGAAATCGATTAAGAATGATGTCGAATTTTCTCTTATGGTCAATCCCCATAAAGCGGAGAGAAGGAAAATTCAAATTTGGACATCAATCAACATTGTTTATGTATGCCATAAATAAAATTACTTTTGAATTTTGGTCTTTTCAAAAGGCATGGACTTCTTGCATGAAGGAAGAAACTTTAGTCATAGTATCATGCAAAGAAACCTTTAATTTTTAAGTAGAAGGTTCTTCCTGGCTAACTTCTTTTTCGGGAAAGGCACCTTAGATAAATTCTCTTTAAGATTATAGTCCTCAAGCTAAGCTTGCTTCATTTTCTCATGAGATGATGAGAGTTCATTTTCAAGAGCTTTTAGCTTCTCCTCTAAATCACGGGTCATTTTTTCCCAAATCCAACAAGATATTATAAATGTGTCGCTTTCTACGGTTAAAGATTTGTTGTCAGATTGGACATTATTGATCTCATCTTCCAAGGTCTTTATCTTCTCATATAAGGAAGAATTTAACCCCTGCAATGTGGACATGTCCTGAGAGGAAGATTAAGAGGATTGATGGAAAGGAAACAAATGGTTTCTAACTTAATGAACCGAAATGTTAGAATCAAATTAGACATTAATCTGATATGTAAAGAAAAAGAATAATACATACCAAAATAAGCTATTGTAAAAGGTACGGTAAACGAGTATATCGTTTGAAAAAGAAAGAAGGGGTCCTATTGTCCCCAAGGAAGAAATAACCGGGGAGTGAAAGATAGGCGCTGTTGATAAGATTTTTTGACTTACAACACTCAAACTGATGATGAAGTAATTATCGTACTAATTACCCCAATGGATTTGAATTGGTAAATTTAAGTGGTATTAAATTTTCCGTTAATTCGTAATTATGTCGTTGGATGCTTACAAAATTAGGTTGTTGCACTTTAATTGTTTGTTAAATTGCCAAATTGAACTAGCAAAAAATTCAAATAAAGACAGGACAAAATCTAACATAGTAATCTTGTCAAAATAAGGAAAAATGTAAAAAAAGAGAGTAAAAGACGTATATAATTTACATGGTTCGGATATTAAGGAATTCTATGTCCACGTGGATACGTACTTTTCTTCTTTTACTATGGGAAAAACGCATCAGACGACAGGTATGCTCCGTTGTCTGATTGCATACCTATTTGCCATTAAATCTTGTGTCGTCTCATTGCACATTAGACCACAAATATGCACCATCGTCTGATATGCACTAACACAACAAAAAAACCATATGTTGTTTGATGTTATAGTATCATTTCTAGAATTTCCTATTAGACAACATATACATGTTCACTGATATGAATAATTGTTCACAGAATGAAATAAATGAATCACAATTTTATTTAAATAAATATTGTATTTCAAATCAAATTCAAATACAATACAACTTTCACTATCACTCTACTTACATTTTCAAATACAATACAACTTAAATTTACTCACACACACTTGAGTTTATTTTTGATTTTGATGTTGATCTTGATTTGCTTGCTCCAGCTTGTGTCCAGCCATCTCCAATACCTATTAAATAAATAATAACATAGAAAACTTGAAAAAGAAACAAACTTAAATTGCAAAACTAAAATTGAATTTGAATATTAAATATTGCCTCAGTTTATGGGTTTTTTCTTCGTTTCATTTTTAGACAGGGATAAATATATATATGTGCATGGACAACTTATGATATGCATAGTGTATCATTGTGAATATCACAAGGCTGATCCTTGGTTCAATCACACGGACAGTTGCAAAAGTCAAGACCGAATGCTCAACTCAGTGCAAACACACAATTTCAAGCCCAAGCAAGCTCGGGCTCAACACAAGTAGTTTAATTCAGCTCAAAACAGATCAGGCAACTCAGCAAAGCCAAAGTGCATATGGAGATGCACAAAGTCAAGCAACAACTAACCGGATTCATGGCAGTATCAAGCATGGTACATAATGATACAGAATCCGTGCACAAATATCCCAAACAAAGAACAGTAGGTATGAATTCACAAAAACACTGCCACTTGCATCTCCTATAGTGAGCAACACGCATATACACATATGTATATACATGTATACATGTATATATGAAACACATGTCAAATGCAGCCAGGAAGTGCCACAAACAAATGAACAACATGTAGTACCAAAAACAAATGCAGCCAGGATGTAACGACCCGCCATTCATTCCACAGAATGACGCATCGTTAATAAGAAAGAAAGGGATAGAAAAGATAGAGAAAGAACTAAACAATATCAGAATCTCACAGCGGAAACGAAACAAAATATATCACATACCTATTACATAGTCTTTACATAATCAGAGTTACACAGCTTATACAACACAATACATTAGACAGTTATAAAACCTGTCTATCATACAACACAAGATACAACACAGAGATCAACACAGCGGAACACTATATATCTACGAATGCTGAAGCCTCCTGCTCCATATCTCCTCCATAAATTCATCAAAGCTAACCTGAATCCCTTGGCTACTCGTAAAAATTTGAGTACCCAAGAGTTTAATAAAACAGAAAATAAACACTTGGGTCAGACATGGGTCTGATGTGAGTAAACGGGTTAAAGTTGCTTAACTTTAAAAACCTTTGAAAACAAAAGGTATCATGTAAGACTCCCCACAAATAAACATGGGTAAGTTTTTACCTTACGCTAACCAAAACATTTGATAGGAAATCGAGTTATATTATAATAGGGTCTGGGATTTTCAAATAAATATTCACATAGCCGAAATTGTTACATTCATTAAATTCCAGCATACATAGGTATATAATCAAGTCCGTTATCACTTATTGGAGATTGGATTCCATACAATGGTAGGGCTACTGGGGTACCGCCCATCACAGTACGTGGCCTAGATCACCATACCGAGGATTACTCCCAATCCCCTGCAACACAAAGCCGGAACCATCCCTTTCTGGATAATTCCGAATAAAATCACCCCACGGTTGTGATCAGCAACCGTACCACTAAGCTGAAAATAAAAAGGGACATCTAGACAGGGATGACCTTACTCTCAATGGGTGCTACCCATGAAGCCTTGCTGCACCTCCCCTGTTTTAGCCATTCCAAGTTGATGAGGCTTGAGGCTACGATTACCTTTAATCAGAACACATCACTTAGAATGCTCATCGTCCACCTGACGATGTGCTGAAAGCATTCAATCCATACAAGTTCGTTCTGGGTTCGAACGAAACCGAAGGCATTATCTCGTTACACTCATTTTGGAATCACCCTCAGATTTATCGACAATAACCCTTGCACTCTGAATCTTCATCTTCACTTGAGATTCACGACCTATCGTTAATTTGGATCGATGTGGTATTCAGATATCCAAATTTGGAAACCCGATCCCGGTCTCATCGAAATCCAAAACGTATCTTTTAAGGCCAAGTTGTTTTAAAGTTAAAACAATTCAATTTGTTATCTATATACTCACAGATAGATAATTCACAATATCACAATATATAATCTATATTATTATCATAAATAGATAATTCACATTATCATCACAATTCAACCACAACATCCATATCACACAACATCACATATCTCATATCTGAGATCTCAAACCATGCAAAGTGTCCAATATCAAACAACATCCATAAGCAATGATTTATTAATCATCATTCTATAATTAATTTAAAATAAATTAAATTAATTACTTCATCTCTAATTAATTTAAAATAAATTAAATTAATTACTTCATTCTATAAATCCTGCTTATAATCATTAATTAATTACAAATTAATTAATTATCCTCTAATTATTCATCTTAATTAATCATCCTTGATTAATTATCCTTTAATTTCATTCAAGTAATTTATCCTTTGATTAATTATTCCAATTAATTATCCTTAACCATTTATAGTAATTAACCTTTAATTACTTCATTAATTAATTACATTAATCCTTAATTAATTACATTAATTAATTACTCTTTAATCATTTATTATTGATTAATTAGTTTTAAATTAATCAACCCTTAATTACATCATTAATTATATTAATTAATGTTCCCTAATTTCCCTTAATTAATTATCCTATTTAAATTAATTACATTAAGTAATTAACCACATTTATTAATCACCTTTGATTAATCTCATCCAGTAATTAACTTCCCTTAATTACTTCATTAAATAAATTAATTACATCTTAATTAATTATCTTAACTAATCTTCAATTAATTACATCCTGTAATTACCATTACTAATTACTTCACTAAGTAATTTCACTACATTAATTACGTTAAGTAATTACTTATCAAATCATCTAGTGATTATCTTAAATTAATTAAACTTAATTAATTAACTTAAACTAATCATATTAAACTCAATTAATTACAATGAGTAATTAATTCCTTTAATTACCTTCATTAAGTAATTATACTTAAACAAATTTCACAATTGATTATCTCTAATTAATTAATCTAATTAATTATTAAAATTAATCACATTAATTAATTAGTAAATAATCTTAAGTTAATGACCTTCATTAACTATTAACAATTCTTTAATTACTTTTCTTAAGAAATCAAGCTTACAGTAATCATTATTAATTACAAATTGATTAATCTTAATTACCAATTTATTAATCTCTAATTATTTAATTAATTAAGTTTTTTTACTGTAACTTAATTAATTAATCCTTAATTACTTCATTTATTAATTCTTAATCATTAATTAAAGATGTAATCTTATTTAATTAATGATTCTTAATTACAAATTTATTAATCCTTAATCTTTAATTAACTAAATAAATTAGTGACTTTTTAATTACCTCATTAATTATCAAACCTTGATTAAGTTTAAGATAAAACATTTCCTTTATAATTACTTAATCACAATATTTTAAAACATTTATCTCTAATTAACATTTAAAAAAAAATTAAGTTTAAAATAACTTAAAGATTAACTTAACAAACTTAAGTTAAACCAACATAATTTCTTAATCCAAGGTTTAAGTAAACATTTATTATGGAAAAGAAATTTATTTAAGAAAAGTTTTTAAAACAAATCCCTTTAGATTTTCAAAACTTTGCTTTTCAAAAACTTTTAAATCATGTTTGAAAACTGCTTCGGGTTCAACCCGATCTCTACTCGAGACTGGCCTCGAGTTCATCTTCATCTTCTTCTATATTTTTTTTATATAAAAAAAAACTTAGCTTAAAATTTTAAACTGTTCTGATATTTTAAAATCACTCTCGAACACGAAGACGACCCGAGAAAAATTTGAATTCTCCCGAGTGCTCCTTCGAGAAAAACTTCCTCGTTCCAAACCCAACTCAAATGCACAGGAAAATATTTGTGCACGTGCACCGTTCCACGGCGGCGCTCCAGCGACCCTCACCACCTCCGGCAAGACAGCCATTGACACGACAATCGATTCCGATCATCAATTCATCACCCCAAAGCCCAAATCGAATTCGAGCTTCTTCAAAACTAAACCTGGAACAAAAGTCTCGAACCACCACAAAACCTGGAAATGCCTCGTCAACACATCTCCGACCACCAGAGTTGCTGAAACTCTGGCCACGACTTCGACAACACTCCAGCTTCCATCCACCTGAGTCTTGTTGCACTCGATCAACTAGAGAAGACGTGTCGATCCACAAACTCAACCTAGTTAAAAACTAGGGTTCTAAACAAAAATTGGTTGCCACAGCCACCACAACCCCTAGATCACCATCCTAACATTTTTGCTGACCCCTCCGATCGCTCCTCTACCACCAACGAGAATTCCGACCATGCCGAGCCACTAGATCACCAGAGGCAACCCAGAACTCCTAAATTGATCAAACAGGAACTGCTCTTTCATCCCTTAACTAAAAATCATAATTTCATTCTTAAAATTCATGTCTGGGGTTAACGATTTAATTTATGTTCCTGAATTGATGAATTGAAGTGTTTGAATTTTCACCTATATCAATCTTGCTCTGTTGTACTGAGTTTTCCAGAGACATGCAAGTTTATTTTAACTTGATTACAAATTTTAAGCCTATTCTATGATCTAACAAACATGTTCTGTTTAATACTTAAATCCAAAAATAGATTGGATCAAGAGGAAAAGGATTTGACCAAAACTTGCTTAAACTTGAACATATATGTCTTAAGAGAAACAGACTTGCACACATATTCATACATTCAATACATATATGCAGAACTACCTATAAATATTCACATGCAACCATCTTTCATTCAGAACTTAACATGAAATCCAGAATCAACTTAAGTTATTTTTTAAAAAATGTTACTCACCTGAAAACAAATGATAAACAGAGCACTTTATTTTTGCAATAGCTTTTGATACTGTAAATTTGAATGTTGAAAATGTTTCTGATTTAAGATCTTGAATTGTTGAAGTATGTGCTTCTTTGATTTGAAAACTTGAATGTTAGGATCTGAAAACTTGTTGAGACTGCTTTGATTTTTGAGTTTGCTTTTTAAAACAGAGTTGAAGAATGATGTTCAGACTTTATTTCCAGGTTTAAGAAATGAGTTCAGGCTTTTGTTGTTTTGATTTTTGAAAATGATTTACAGGATTGTTGAATTTGATTTCTGGTTTTGAGGAGTGTTTTGATTACAGATTTTTTTTGAGAAAGGGTTTGAGTTTCTTGCTTTTGGAAAATGAGAAAAAGAATGAGAAGGGAAAAGAGATGTATATATAGATTAAATTTGGATTTATTAAAAATTAAAGAAAATAAAATAAATAAGGGACACTTGTCATTAGTATTTCTAATTACTTAACACTTGTTATTATGAGGCCTTAGTATAATTACACTTGTCTTTGTATTATATTATTTAATTTAAATGTTGATAATAAAGCTTTTTAACTTAATTTATTAAATTTAGAAATACTTATTTAAATGCATATGAATTTCCTTTAAGATAAAAGCTTTTATATATATGTTTTAAAATCCAAAACATTTTAAATATATATCTTTTGAATTTTAAAACTTATAAATTCAAATTCAAATTAAAGAAAATCAATCAACTTATATATATACATATATAACTACACATTAAATTTTGAAAATAATAAATTCTATTTCCTTTAAAATCTATTTATTTTTATATATAAAACAATATATTATTAATATTGTTTGCTAATAACACATTTGTAAATTTTAAATAATTTATAAAAGACATTATCACATTATCAAGCAATATTTAAAAAGAAATAAAACAAACCTTTTTGTAAATCTTATTTAAATTTAAAACTTAAGTTATAATATAATTTAAACCATTATACATTTACCTTAAGTATTTTAAAACTATATAGTTAACTATTTGAATAATCTTTGAAAATCTTTATATTAAATTTAATCATAATTCCCAAATTACAAAATATATTAGAATTTGAAAATTATGTTTTATTTGTTAAATTCAATCCAAAGCTTTTCTATTTACAATATATACAATTATATATATACATTATAAATAGAAAACATTTTATTAGTTTTAAAAGATAAATTTACCAATTAAATATTTATTAAAGAAGATTGTTAAACCAATTTAAACATTTTTAATAAAGATTATCAAATCAATTTAATTATTTAAACAGATTATTAAATTGATATTGCCCAAAAATTCTGGGATATCACACAGGAAGTACATTAGTTCAAGGCAGGAAGTACAAACAAATGAATAGGAATCAAAAGAACATTCATACAGGAATCAAATGAGCCAGCGAGTACATGGAGTTCAAGGAAATACACACTGCCTTATTCAAAACAATAAATTCAAGAATCTGGAAGGTAATCAAGCTATGGACAAGAAACCAAAACACATGAAAGAGATTCAACCAATGTCAAGGTAGTGCACTGCCTTGTTCAAAGAAGCGCACTGGCACCGCCTTGACAAGACAGTGCACTGCCTTGAACAAGGCAGTGTGCAAGTACATGGACAAGGCCACAATGCAATGATGCAACATGTGAACAAGACCAACAACATGGACCAGGGCAAAACAAAAACAAGATTGCAACACACAGGAGACACATATATGGAATTTCAAAGCAAAAACATGGTAATATTTCACACATATATACATATATATATATATGTATGTATATACATGGAAGATATTTCATAAATCAGACTCAAAGGCCAACAACATGTTGGTAATGGTACACATGCATACAACTGAAACCGCTGCAGGGATTTCACAAACCAGTTCATGAAATGGTACAACACGTGCATATAGTAAATGAAGACAAGCACATTTAAAAGGCAGTTGAATAGAACAAGGCAAAGTTCAAGCCATTCAAGGTTCAGGCAAGGCAAGGCACACTCATAAGTCCATTAGAAAATTAAAACCATTCAGAGTTCAAGCACACTAACATACATATATACATATATGTATATGCATGTAGATATATATATATATATATACACACACACATATATGTGAAAGTACATGGACAAGGCCAACAATGCAACAAGGCAGTGCCACATATTAAAACAAGGCTATGGTACAAATAGCAAGTGCCATAAATTAAAACAAGGCAGCACCAAAACATTCACACATATATACATACATATATATGTATGTATATATATTGAAGTTCCCAAAATCAAACAATTAAGTTAAAAAAATCACAAGTGCAAGGGGGCAACAAAACAAGCAAGGGCAAGCAACGAAACAATGAACTTAACAAAGTCGAACAATGAAATGAACAAAGAAAGCAACTCAAAATCGAACAATGAAGTGAATAATGGTTCAAATTCAAGTTCTTAGGCCACAAATAAGTGCACAAATAAATGCACAAATAAGTTCAGTGTGCATTGCCTTGAACAACCAATTCAACAACCAAATAAGTGCTAGTGCATTGCATAACTCTCATATTGTTTGCACAAAAAATGGACAAACACCTCAAAGTCGTATGATTTAGTAGGTTTTATGTTATTCTTAGAGATTTGGGTGATTTATGCAAATATATGAGAAACAGGGGCTAAATTGTAAAAAGACACGCAGATTTATAGTGGTTCAGCCAGAATGTGCCTACGTCCACTTTATATGTTATTTCTCTTCTCTTATTCTGATTACAAGTACAAAGCTTTGATACAAGTAAAAGAAAGTTGTTTGAAAGTTCCTTCCGTGCTTGAGCTCTCAAACTTGTCCCCATTGCTGTACCCCTGCCCCTCTATTTTTAGAGTGAGGCTAGGGGTAGAGGTCCAGGATGTGTATAGTCGCTGATGGGCCTGGGCTGATGTGATCTGGCCTGGTACGTCTTGGTTCGGCATCGTTTGGTTCGGAGGTGGTTGGAGTGTAGTGTGGACCGGTAGTTGCTTGGACCGGTGGTGGGATGGAAGTAGGTTGGTTCGGTGGCAGTAGGTTGGTTCGGTGGCAGTAGGTTGGTCCGGTGTGGAGATGGAAGTAGGTTGGTTCGGTGGCAGTAGGTTGGTTCGGTGGCAATAGGTTGGTTCGGTGGCAATAGGTTGGTTCAGAGTTGCATGAGACTGCCGAATGGGCTCTGTGAGACATGGATGCCGGACGAGCTCCTGCCGAATGGGCTCTGGAGAACGAGAATGCTGGATGAGTTAAGCTCCTTGGTCTCGAGGTCTTCTGGGTGAGAACACGCCCAACATTTGCCCCCCAAAGTAGGGCATATATCTGTATATGGCGTGCTTTGTTTTAAGTTGGGTATGATGGATAGCTTCGTTCGGCCCCTAGGTGCCGATCCAATTGGTCCGGTGTCCAACATTTGTTTATAAATAGGGGCCATACACCCTCGTCATTTTTTATCAGCCGAACCATTTCCTAGCCTTTGCCGAATCAAAGTCCCTGCCGAATTAGGTGAGGAGCCGAATGTACTTGTGCTTGTATTGCCGAACGAGCTTTCTGAAAATTGCCGAATGAACCTTGTGGCTAAGCCACCGAACGGGATAGGGAGTTCGAATACCGAATGTGCTAAAGCACTTGAACTACCGGACGAAACCGGGGGGGTTTTAAGTACCGAATGGCACTTATTACTGGATGAACTCAGGGAGTGTAGTGCCGAACGAACTCCCGCCTTGCTTTACCGAACGATCTTTTATACTTGAATTATCAGTGAAGTTATAGGTTACATAATTCATGTGTTTTAATGATGTACTTTCTGTGTTTGCAGATAATGTCTCGTAAAGCGGAAACTCGGTCAGACAAGAAGAAATCTGGGGGCGAAGGAGGTTCCTCTGCCGTGCCCCCAGCTCAGCCGAATCAAGAATGCCACGGACCAATCCCGAGATCGCTAGTGGACGGGTACGGCCCTTAGGAACTTCTAAACTCCCCGCCCGATTGCTTTCCTAGCTCCCTCAAGGAAGAGCAGCTTGACGTCATTTCCCGATCCTTTGGAATCGATAGGGCGCACTTGCTATTGCCTGGGAGAGACGTTATGCCGTATGATCCTCCTGAAGGGTACTTCGCCTACAGCAGATACCACTGCATGTGTGGTGCCATTTCTCCTCTTAACGCTTGGATAGCCAGCTTCCTCACATATATTAAGGTGGCCCCATTCCAGCTTCAACCCAACTCCTATGCTATATTGGTGAGCCTCTTCGTCACTTTCCAGAGGAAGTATGGTCGTGCTCCTTCCAACCGAGAGATCAGGTATCTATATAATCTGAGGGGCTATAAGAAGGGGTCCCCATACATTAGCTTGGAGTCAGCTGTGACCTTCAAGCCGGTCTTGGATTTGTATTCTAAATTCAGCATGTTCAAGAAGGAGTGGTTCTTTGTCAGGGACGACTCCGTTTCAATTCGGCGCTTTACTTATGGATGTAAGTTGATGCTTTTACTTATAATTTCCATTCTGGTTGCGATGCTTCTTCTCATACTTTCTCATTTTTTGCTAGCGACAAGTGGCTTTGCGATTGTGGAGACTGACCGCCTGGTTCAGACGGTGGCTGAGATAGAAGCTATTCTCGGGAAGTATAGATCATCTGCCTTCCTGATCAGAAATGCGACCCTCCTGGAGTATCACTTAATCCTTCCACAGCAGTCAGTAGTCAAGCTGAGGGAAACAGCGGAGGAGAGGGTGGCTGCTCAGACTAAGGGAGGTGTTACGGTAGAGAGTAGCAAGAGGAAACCTTTCGCAAAACCTCCAGCCGTCGGAGGTAAGAAACTCAAGAAGTCGGACGGTCCCTCCCACAGCAATTGTCCACTTACCCAGGAGGAGGAAGACATAGAGGAGGAAAGAGGTGAGGGTGGAGATGATCTGGAAGGTGATAAAGGTGGCGACGACATCGGGGCTTTGCTCCCTGGGCAAGCGGGCGAGATTCAGGAGTGGACGGACGATGCGTTCCACCAGGCTTTCGAGGGGCTGGATGAAGATCCGGCTTTGGTAGAGAAAACTGGGAAAGCGGACAAGGCCAGGACCGGTGCAAGTGAGTCTTCTCAGACCATCCCAGCCAAGGTGGCTCCGACGACTCAAGGTGAACTTTTGATTCCTGCGGGCTCCATTTATGATAGGGACTTAGGAATATTTTATGACCCGCTCCCGTCCTGGAATGAAATCCAGGACTTATTGCAGTATCCTACTCCTCCCCAGGGTTTGTACAACCACAGATGTGTTTCCTTTCTTATTACCCTTTAATTTGCCGTGTTTTCTCGAATTATAGATCAATATATGCTTGTGACACTTTTTCTTCACATCAGGAGCAGGTAAAACGGCCAAGGCCTCAGATCTTCGGCACAGGCTTGAACAATACAAGCTTTCCAAAACTTCTGTCAAGCCGAAGCCTTCGACCCACCGCTCCGGGGATGTAGTCGGCTACCGTCCTCTTCTCGGGGTTATCGAAGAGGGTATTCAGCAGAGAAAGAGGAGTCGTCCTTTATTCGAACCTTCGCCCGGTCCTCAGCTCCCGGCTCAGCCTCTTCATGATATCATGGAGGAGGACAGCGAGTTCGCACCTTCTCCGCACCCGTCCGGAAACCCTTCTGTTACTCATATCGACCGTCCTGACTTGGCTCGTAACCCATTTGCGGGTCATCCTGATCTGGATCCAAGTTCCCACGACATTACCTTTGAAGAGGTTACTGGTGAGCACCTTCTTCCCCGCAATCCCATGGTACGGGTGCTTGATGAGGCTAAGTCCTTAGATCTTGATCTGCTTACCACTCGGATAGTTACCATGGGAGACGAGGCCAAGGCTAGTATTGATCGGGTGGCGGAGGAGACTAGGAAGCTGATGGGGCATCATGCCCGGCTGGTTAAGGCTGGAGAGGAGATTGGGAGTGCCAACATCCGACTAAGATTGATGGTTTCGGACCAGGCCATTCAGATTTCTCAGCATGAGGCTGCCTCCGGGCGATTGAGGAAGGCTATGGAGGAGGCTAGTAAGGCGGAACTACGGAAGATGGAGGCCGCCTGCAAGGAACAGATAAGTATGGCCATCTCGACAGTGGATGAGGTTCGGAGGGCGGATCTTGAGCGGGTAGAGGAGCTGTCGGGGAAGCTTGAAGCCACAGAGCTCGCTCAGGTTAGGCTGAAGGAGGAGATGGAGGCGATGCGGAAATCCCTTCAGGCTGACTGCTCGAGATACCGTTTGGAGAGAGAAGCTGCTGTGGGAAGGTTGTCGGCTTCCGAGGCCCGGATGAGGGAGTTTGAGGAGAATGAGGGGATAATGGATGAAATGCTTCAGGACATGTACTTCCGAACTTGGAAGCAGGGCAACCTATCTTGGATGGATGATTATCCTAGGGTCATGGCTAAGATCTATCTTCGGGCTTTGGAGGAGGCTAAGGCCGAAGCGGATAAAGATGGTGGCGTGGTCTTCAGCATGGATGCGGTCACTGCTCAGTTTGCCAAGGAGGAGAAGGTGGCGGTGAAGGAAGGTATGCGGTTGCTTGCCGCTGAGGAGGTAGGCGTGCAGGTAGAGGATGACGATCAGGATAGTCAGGAAGCAGGCGCTGGTAAGTCTCCCTTTTTAGTTTCTCCATCAACTTGGTTGCTTATTGCTAATGAATCCTTTTTCTGACTGGATAGGGAGTCAACAGGACAAGGATAAAGCTCCATTGCAGCCGGCCCCTTGATTATACCTGGAAAAACTCTTTTTGTGGATTTGACAGTGTTGTATATGTTAGTCGAAAAATAGTAAAGTAGCCTTTAGGTTGTAATATTTTGCCACTTGTAATAAATAGTCTTATTTTTGACGTGTAATTCTTTAACTTAAGCTGATTTTGTCGTCTTTTGAATGTTTGATGTTATTTTGGCATGTCGTATGAGAAATATAACTATGTATATTCTTGTAATTAAATTGTGTTTGATGTCGGGTTCTGGTTTAAGACATAATTTCATGACTTGCAATGTTAGTGTGTGGTGTGAACAAATTATAGTCATGTATTTGTACATAAAGGAAGAAAATACCGCCTTTCATGTTCTGTTTGTAGATGGCAGTTTCGAATATCTTGTATGACCGAGCATGGAATGCAGTCGAGTGCCTTGCCATCCAATCGTGAGTCCCTACACCCGTTGGCTAGTATCTCCTACTCTGCATCCTGTACTTTAGGGACCGTTATAGAGGATAGGCGAAAAGCTTTTTAAGTAAAATTGAAATATGTGAAAAAGTAAAACTTCCAATCACGGAAGGCCTTCGATGTGCTTAAGTTCGTGGCAAACGGGTTTTGTAGTCACTTTCCCTAGCTGTGGGTCTTGGAGACATTTGTCACCCATCTTATGCCTCCGCGGGGAGTTAATTCTTTTTTACCACAGCCGCACTTAAGACACATCGGAGCCGAGATCGCGCACAGTAACTACCCGGGCCATTATGGCCCGTAATCATGGGCATTATTCGATTTACTGTGGCCGGCTAGCGTGGGTGCCGATCGTCAACTGTGAACTGCCCCTGGCTGGCCACACCTTATGTTGGGGCTTATAGTCGGTTCACAGTTGCCGGCGAGCCTAACGCCGTAATGAGCTGCCTCGGCTATAGTCGGCCTTCTCGGTGGCTTATAATCGGCTCATTACAGTTGGCTTTAAGGGCCGTCGCGAGCAATGAGTTAACCCGCAGCAGAGGGATGCTGGAGCAAAAGTGTCTCATTGGCGAGGGCATAGATTCGCATAGTACCTGTTGGGTTTTGCCCGGGTGAAGTTGCGCTGTGGGGTGCTTTGAGTGGAGATGCTATACGCGTAGGATTTTGTTCAACAGAAAAGGGTAAAGTTAACAAGTAGCCAAGATATAAAGGAACAAGTTAAAAAAGAGACAAAGTTTTTTAAAGTGGTTCAGCACGAAAAGGCCTACGTCCACTGATTCTCTTTGTTAGTTCACTTCATATGGGCAATACAAGTTAAGAAAAGTATCGACGGAGGTGTTGGATGTTCCATGCCCTCTGGAACACCTCTTCGTCCACTGTTGACAAAATATAGGCTCCGTTGTGGAGATCTTTATGAATTACATATGGTCCATCCCAGATTGGGTCTAGTGCTCCGGGGCGAGGGAAGATTCGCTTGAGGACAAGATCCCCTTCTCGTAAGGTACGATGCTTGACTTTGGAGTTGTACTGTGCTGCCACTTTTTGCTTGTGGGCTGCTGTTTTGAGGACTGCATCGTTTCTTCTCTCCTCGATTAGATCCAAAGACATGTGAAGGAGTTCTTCGTTCTCTTCTGGGTTATAGTGGATCCTACGGTGAGAAGGCACAATGGTTTCAACTGGGAGCATAGCCTCCGATCCGTATGCCAAAGAGAAAGGAGTGTGCCCCGTCGATGTTCTAAAAGATGTGTGATAAGCCCATAGTGCCGTAGGAAGTTCATCCACCCAAGCGCCTTTTGACTTTTCGAGCTTCTTTTTTATTAGAGTTTTCAGAATTTTGTTGACGGCTTCGACTTGTCCGTTTGCTTGGGGATATGCTACGGATGAGAAGCTCTTGTGAATTCCGTGCTCTTGGCACCAGTTGGCGAACTCCTCGCTGTCAAACTGAAGTCCATTGTCTGATATGATTTTGAATGGTACTCCGTACCTGCACAGAACATTTTTGATCAAGAAATTGATAACTTTTGCAGAAGATACTTTATTCAGGGGTTCTGCTTCCACCCATTTGGTGAAATAGTCGACTGCTACTATAGCATATTTGGCTCCGCCTCGGCCCATTGGCAGTTCGCCGATTAAGTCAATTCCCCACACTGCAAAGGGCCAAGGGCTGGTCATTTGAGTGATCTCAGTTGTTGGTAGCCGCAGAATCTTAGCAAATTTTTGGCATCTATCACATTTTTTGACGAAATCTAAGGCGTCCTTGCTTAAGGTGGGCCAGAAATATCCGTATCAGAGTATCTTTTTTGCTAATGTTTGCCCTCCGGTGTGATCTCTGCAGCTTCCCTGATGGATGTTGGATAAGATTTCCTTGGCTTCCCTCCCAGCGACACACCTTAATAACGGGTTAGAGAATCCGCGTCGATAGAGGATGTCTTCTTGTATTGTGTAGCGGGATGCTTTCCTCAATATTTTCTTGACTTCGTTACGCCCGTTGGGTAGTGTGCCACTCTGTAGGTAGTCTCGGATGGGAGTCATCCAAGTTGCTTCCTCAGTTGCAGCTATCAGATTCACTTGCTCAAAACTTGGGGCTAGTTGCTTTGAGACGGTTACTGCCCCGAAGATGGTGATGTCTCTCACACTTGCTTGCTTTTCTAATTCGTCGGCTTCTCGGTTCTCCTCCCGAGGGATGTGTTTGACTAAGTAGTGGTCCAATCGGCTGAGAAGTAACTTGGTCTTCTTTAGGTATGCTATGAGTCGTTCTTCTCGAGCTTGGAATCCTCCTAGTATTTGATTAACAATAAGTTGAGAATCGCTATGAAGACACAAAGAATTGGCTCCGATTTCGATGGCAATTTCTAGTCCGGCTATCACTGTTTCATATTCTGCATCGTTATTGGTGGCAGCGAACTCCAACCTTATAGCATAGTGCAGTTTGTTTCCCCTGGGAGTGATTATTACCACACCTGCCCCCGAGCCTTGTTCGTTTGATGCCCCATCCACAAAGAGATTCCACTTGACATCTTCTGTAATTTCCAGTCGCCCCTGATCTTCGTTGGTAGTGAACTCTGCAATGAAATCAGCCATGGCCTGTCCCTTGATGGCGGTGCGAGGGTGATAGGTGATATCATACTGACTCAGTTCAATGCACCACTTATGTAATCGCCCAGAAGTGTCGGGACGATGGAGTACCTGCCTCAGCGGTTGATCGGTCAGAACTTTGACGGAATGGGACTGGAAGTAGTGACGCAATTTCCGTGATGTGATTAGTAAACAGTATGCTAACTTCTCAAGTTTAGGATATCTGACTTCTGCCCCAGTAAACCTTTTGTTGACGAAGTAAACTGGTCGTTGCATGCGGTTGTCTTCTCTTACCAAGGCAGCGCTTAGAGCGTGAGATGACACAGCAAGGTATAGGTATAATTCTTCGCCTTCGCTTGGAGTCGAGAGTACCAGTGGTTTCTGGAGGTGTTCGATTAGGTTAAGGAAAGCGGTTAAGCATTCGTCCGTCCATTCGAACTTTCCTTTATCTTACTTTAGAGCTTCGAAAAAGGGGACGCACTTGTCCGTCGCCTTGGAGATGAATCAGCTTAGAGCGGCCACTTTTCCATTCAAACTTTGCATTTCCTTCCGAGTGGAAGGTATCTTGATGTCCCTTAGTGCTCGGACTTGTTCAGGGTTTGCTTTAATCCCTCGGGCATGGACGATGAACCCTAAGAATTTTCCCGATGATACTCCGAAGGAGCACTTTAGTGGATTCAACTTCATTCCATACTATCGAAGTACCTGGAACATTTCGCCTAGGTGGCTTACGTGATCTTTGGCTTTCCGTGATTTCACCAGCATGTCGTCCACATATACTTCCATAGTTTGTCCTATTAGCCCCGCAAACATCTTGTTGACGAGGCGCTGGTAGGTGGCTCCTGCATTTTTAAGTCCGAAAGGCATTACCTTATAGCAGTACAAACCCCGGTCGGTGATGAAACTAGTGTGGTCTTGGTCGGGAGCATGCATAGGAATTTGGTTATATCCTGAGTATGCGTCCATAAAAGATAGGAGCTTGTGCCCGGCTGTGCTGTCTACAAGTTGGTCGATTCTGGGAAGCGGGAAGCAATCCTTTGGGCAGGCGTCGTTTAGGTTGGAGAAGTCGATGCAGGTCCGCCACTTCCCATTAGCCTTCTTTACTAGTACCGGGTTGGCGATCCATTCCGGGTAAACATCTTCTCGTATGAAGTCATTGGCGAGTAGATTCTTTACTTCTTCATCGAGGGCTGCTGATCGCTCTGCCCCCATACTTCTCTTTTTTTGTTTTACAGGCGCCTTGGTAGGATCAATGTTTAATACATGGCATGCTATGTCGGGGGAGATTCCGGTCATGTCAACGTGTGACCAAGCGAATACATCCAAGTTGTGGCGGAGAAAATCGATGAGTTGTTCCTTCAATTCGGCTTTTAGTTGGGACCCAATTTTCAATAGTCTACTTGAGTCGTGCTTGTCTACAGATATAAACTCCATGGCCTCTGCAGGCTCGGCGGTGGCCTCCTCCTCTTGGTCCCTAGGGTCTAATTCATTGAAAGGGTCGCTGGTATATCGAAGAGGAGGGGCTTTCTTTAGTTGCTATGCTTCCAGACTTTTTGTGCAGAGGGCAATCTCTACACCCTTCCCTTTATCCTTCCTGTGGTTGTTGCGAAGTTCAGTCACATAGCAGTCTCGAGCAACGTCCTGGTATCCTTCTACTTCCCCTATTCCATTGTCCTTTGGAAATTTCATCTTTAGGCACCATGGGGCTAGGACAATTTGGAAATCAGACAAAGCTGGCCTTCCTAAGAAGGCGTTGTAGGCCGAACGGTTTTCTATTAGCACAAATGTCTGTTTCCGTACAACGGAGCGGGGATGGCTTCCAATCTCAACAAAGAGGTCCAGTTGTCCGAGAGGCATCTTCGCATCTCCAGTGAAACCGTGTAGTGGTTTATCGCAGGGAGATACATCCTTCATTGATAGCTTCATTTTGTCGAATGCGTGTTTGAACAGGATGATTACTGAGCTTCCAGTATCTACCAGGATTCGGTAAACTTCGGCGGGACCGAGTCGGGCAGAGATAACCATGGGATCTATGTGAGGGTACTGCCTTCCTTCTAGGTCATGCTTACCGAATGTGATGTCATCACTTTCTTTCCGCTTTGGGTGGCGTTCTTCTATAACCGAATTGACATAGTCTTTATTGTCTCTAAGCGACTTTCCGTACCTTTCCATCTCTTTCCAGCTTCTGTCAGCGATGTGTGGCCCTCCTGAGATGGTATGGACCACTATCTTTTCTTGACTAGAGCTGCTAGCGTTGCGGTTTCCTCTGTCGGCCCCTGGTGAGGGTAGCCTTGGGTTTTCATTGGCAGGAGCTGGGGTCCTGTCCTGACCTTTTACATAACGTTCCAGTTTCTTTCTTCTGATGTGTTCCTCAATCAGATCTCGTAGATGATGGCATTCGTTGGTATCATGCCCGTGAGATTCGTGGAAGCGGCAGAACTTTCCAGACTTCTGTGCGTTATCTGATTCCTTCTTGTATGGTGGGCGTTTGTATCTAACTTCGCCTTGGGTGGCAAGGAAGATATTTTCGACGGTCTCGTTCAAAGGGGTGTAAGTGTCGAATCTTGGTCCTGGCCGATATAGGCGCTTTTCTCCCTTCTTTCCCCCAGCATTGTCTCTGGAATCATTTCTTCGAACGTCCCTTGCCACAGCAGGGGCGTTGCCATGGGTTGTCTTATTTTGCTGTCCTGACTGCCCCTCAACGGTAGCATCCTCAAGCCTGATGTATTTCCCGGCTTCATGGAGGAAATCGGGTAAAGTCGCTGGTTTTTCTTTTGTCAACCTTCTAGCAAATTTAGTGTCCGGATGCACACCACTGCAGAGGGCCATTAGGATAAGCTTCTCATCGGCATCTTGGACTGCGGCTGCTGCGGCGTTGAATCTGGTTAGGTATTGCTGCAGCTTTTCTCCAGGTTTCTGTTTGACGCTGGATAAGGAATAAGCGTCCTTAGGTTGCTCCACATGAATGCGGAACTGACTGATAAATTTTTCTTTCAACATTTCCCACGAGCTGATGGATCCTTGGGGTAGATGACAGAACCAGGAGGTAGCAAGATCTGCTAAGAAGAGCGGAAAGCATTTGCACAGCACTCCCTCTGTCGCTCCACTCATGAGCATATGCTGCGTGTACCTCTGTAAGTGTACAACGGGATCGGAGGTTCCTTTGTAGGGTTCCATTGTTGGCATCTTCCATTCTCGGGGGGTGATAGCAATTTCGATATTGCGGGCGAAAGGGCTGGTTACCCTAGCGCCTATCCCTCGATCTCTTTGCTCCCGTTGGACACACTCTCTGAATAAGCGTGCCATTCTTTCATCAGAATTTGGAGCAGATAGAAATGAATTTGGTTCTGCTCTGTGGGATTGATTCCGTCCAGATGTCCTGTAGGGATGGTATCGTCTATCATTCCTCATATTTTCCAGTGGCTGCCTTTGATCTTCTGGGAGCATGCTTGGGTCAGCTACAGTTGGCCCTTGCCTCGATCTCCCCCTGCTGGGTTCTGATCTAAGCCTTTTGACGCAGCGGATATTACAAAAACAATGTAGATCGTTGAATGTAGCAATCGGTGGAATGGAAGATACTGAAATGCCCAAATTCGTTGATCCGAAGATACCGAATTCTAGCTATCCCGAACTCGTTGATCGCGCACGATACCGTGTTCAAAGATCTTCAATTCTTCAAGCGTTGATCAAGCGCACTTGATTCCGCGAATCGGCTTCTACAATCGTTGAATCGAGCGCACTCGATTAACCGAAAGAGGAGATAGGAGATTACACTCAACTACCAATTTGGAATGAAAGCACAAAGCAATCAAAAGAGAATTTTATTCAATATTCAACAACCTTTACAAATGACTCACACTTGCTATTTATAGCTTTACAACTCAACACGCAAAAACTTCAAAAATACAAATACTTAGGTCGTGAGCGACCTACGACATATAATGGACGACCTAGAACAGACGCGATTTAGCATAGGTCGGCAGCGACCTAACAACAAACAGTTACAACTCGTTACAACCCTTCAGCGACTTAACAAACTTAGACAAAATACAAACAGACGACATACGACTTAGTATAGGTCGACAGCGACCTAAAATATTACGACATAAGAAAATACAACACAATGACTTGACGACTTAACAACATGTACAAAAGACACAAGCTTCCATCAGCGGTTGAGATTAACTCGGTAGAAGAATCAACGTCCACAAGCTTCAGCGACTTAAAAATATGCGGCATTCCAGATCAACGACTTAAGGAAATCAATGGCATCCAGAGCTTTGCGACCTAAGAATGAACGGCATCCCTTCGTTTGCGACCTAACAGAAGCGGCTCCAGAAATTCTTCGCGACCTAAGTCTCCACGACCTAAGACTTTGCGACCTAAGCCTTCGCGACCTAACTTAGCTTGTTCCGTTTCCTTGCGACCTAACATAGGTCGTAACTCGTTAGGTCGTATCACCTTTCTCTCCAGACTGTTAGGTCGTTGGTGTGACTTAAAGGATTCGTTAGGTCGCTCGCGACCTAATACTTCAGCTCCCCGCCAATCTTCACACACTGCTAACTCGTTAGTCTCTTTGTTAGCTCGTAGTACCTCGCTAGGTCGTTGCCGGTCTTCAGTAGGTCGTTGATACGACCTAAAGGTCTTGTTAGGTCGTTCGCGACCTAGCCCTTTACCAGTTTGTGCTTCAACAACCAGTAACGACTTAGAGGTTTCGTTAGGTCGTATGCGACCTAACTCTTCATCCTTCTGAGCATCCTTCTGGGCTGCATCATCCTTTCCAGGTTGAGAAAAATTCGACCTCGAATTTGTACTCTCTTCCTCCATAACAAATTCATTCCCGTGGAACGGTACGAGATGTTTGACATTGAACACGTCGGATGTATACACATCATCTGGCAGCTTCAGTTTATAAGCATTTTCATTGATTCGTTTCACAACTTTCACCGGACCAATTTTCCTGGCTTTCAACTTGTTGTACGCGCCTACTGGAAAACGATCTTTTGTTAACACTGCATAAACCATATCTCCTTCATTAAACTCAACATTTCGTCGTTTCAAATCTGCAGACTGTTTATACTTCTCATTTGCTTTCTCTAATCGTTCTTGAATGATTTTATGACATTCCGTCAGCCCTTCAACAAAATCAGCAGCTTTTTTAACTGTCTTCTTTGATTGTGGTACTACCGTTAGATCCAACGGTCCCTTCGGTAAACTTGAATAAACAATCTGGAATGGACTGAACCCAGTACTTCGATTCACAGCATGATTATGAGCAAATTCTGCCTGGCATAACTTCACATCCCAACTCTTCAGATTGTCTTGCACGAGACACCTCAACAAGTTTCCCAATGATCTGTTAACCACCTCAGTTTGTCCATCCGTTTGTGGATGATAAGCACTACTAAATTTCAGCTTCGTTCCCACCATTTTCCACAAACTCAACCAAAAGTGACTCAGAAATCGAGTATCTCTATCCGACACAATAGATTCTGGCAATCCATGAAGTCGATAGATCTCTTTGAAAAACAATTGAGCAACATGAACAGCATCCGCTGTTTTCTTACAAGCAATAAAATGTACCATTTTCGAGAATCGGTCAACTACCACATAAATGGAATCATTACCACGCTGTGTCCTCGGTAATCCCAACACGAAGTCCATACTCACATCAACCCATGGTTTAATTGGTACAGGTAATGGCATATATAAACCAGCATTAGTCGCAGTTCCTTTCGAAACCTGACAAATATGACAACGCTCCACAAACCTTTCCACCTCTTTCCTCATTGATGGCCAAAAGTAGGACTGTGAAATCAATTGTAAGGTACGGTCTCTCCCAACATGTCCCTCTTCGTGTAACTCCTTGATAATCTTCATTCTCAGACTACCCTCTGGTATGCACAATCGATTTCCTTTGAACAGAAAACCATCTACCATCACGAAATCATCCGTCTCTCTCTCCTTGACTTTATCAACAAATTTTGCAAAGTAAGGATCATCAGTAAATAAATCTGGCAATATTTCAAACCCCGTCACTTCAACCTTTAGTGTAGTCAACAAATGACTCCTCCTACTCAAAGCATCAGCCACACGATTTGTCACCCCTGACTTGTGTTTAACAACAAAAGTAAACTGTTGCAGATATGCAATCCACGATGCATGTCTCGCTGAAATCTTGTCTTGCCCTTGCAAATGCTTCAATGCTTCATGATCAGTATACAGAACAAACTCCTTCTGAAATAGATAGTGTCTCCAGTGTTTAATAGATTGTACAACAGCATAGAATTCCACATCATACGTACTGTACCTCATCTTCGCTCCTGACAATTTCTCACTGAAATATGCAATAGGACGTCCCATCTGACTCAACACCCCTCCAATCCCAACCTTGGATGCATCAGTATGTAATTCAAACACCAACCGAAAATCTGGTAACACTAGAATAGGTGCAGATGTTAGCAACTCCTTGATCTTATCAAAAGCACTCCCTGCTTCCTCTGTCCATGCAAATTGTTTACCCTTCATGCAATCTGTAACAGGCGCCATCACACTACTAAAGTGTGGAATAAACCTCCGATAAAATGAAGCCAACCCGTGAAAACTACGAACTTTCGTGATCGTCTTGGGCTGTGGCCAATCTCTAATTGCTTCAACTTTACTTTGGTCAACCTGTATTCCTTTCTCTGAAACAACATACCCCAAAAATAATACACTATGCGTCATGAACACGCATTTCTTTGTTGCAGCATAAAATTGTTCTTGTCGTAATACCATCAACACTTCTCTAAGATGATTCAAATGTTCCTCTGAACTCCCACTGTAAATCAGAATATCATCAAAATACACCACCACAAATTTCCCAATGAACGGTCGAAAAATCTGATTCATCACCCTCATAAAAGACTCGGTGCATTGGATAAACCAAATGGCATGACCAACCATTCGTATAGACCCTCCCTGGTTTTAAAAGCAGTCTTCCACTCATCTCCTGGTCTGATACGAATTTGATGATATCCGCTCTTCAAATCAATCTTCGAAAATATAGTAGCTCCACTTATTTGATCCAATAAGTCATCAAGCCTCGGCATCGGAAATCTATATCTCACAGTAATCTTATTCAATGCTCGACTGTCAGTGCACATCCTCCACGTTCCATCCTTTTTGGGTACCAATAAAGCTGGTACAGCACAAGGACTTAAACTCTCCTGCACACGCCCCTGCTCAAGCAATTCCTCTACTTTCCTCCGCAACTCTTCATGTTCCTTCGGACTCATTCGATAATGTGGTCTGTGTGGCAACACAGCACCTGGAACAAGATCTATCTGATGTTGTATATCCCTCAACGGCGGTAACTCCGTTGGTAACTCCTCTGGAAATACATCGTCAAATTCTTTCAAAACTGGTTTAACTTCTTCTGGAATCTCAACCTCTTCACTGCTCTCTCGCCCAATTAATAAAAACACTTCAGGTTCCTCCTCAACCTCCTTAACAAACTCTTTCAAAGATAATAAAGTTTTCAGCTCTTCAATCTCCTCCAATTTGTTTTCTTCCTATTGGCGTTTCTTCGGAACCAGAGTAATCTTTGTACCTTCGAACATGAAACTGTAACTGTTGGCCCGTCCGTCATGCTGCACAGCTCGATCATACTGCCACGGTCTCCCCAGCAACAAATGACAAACGTCCATATCTACGACATCACACCAGATTTCATCTTTGTATTTCTTCCCAATTGAAAACTTCACACAAGCTCTACGTCCAACTTTCACTTCACCACCCTTCCTCAACCAAGCTAACTTGTACGGTTTAGGATGTTTCTCGGTTTTCAACTCCAACTTCTTCACCGCTTCTGTAGAGATAATGTTATCACAACTCCCAGCATCAATAACAAATTTACAAACTCTTCCCAAAATAGTGCATGTAGATTGAAAGATATTGTTCCTTAACCAACTACTTTCCTCCTCTTGCTTCGGTGTTAAACAACTTCTCCTCATCATCAATGCGTACCCGTCATCTCCCGACAGTAAGTCTTCCTCCTCAACTGGTAAAGAATTAGAGCATTCAGCTTCTTCATCCTCATCCTCAACTTCTGCAATCATGGTTCTCTTCTTTGGTTTTGGACACTCACTGCTTTTATGACCCAATTCCTGACAATTGTAACATTTGAAACCATTGTTAACTTTTGCTTTCTCAACCTCCTTCACCACTGGTCTACTGATAGGTTTAGAAATGTTAGAACTCCCACTAACACCCTTCATTTGATTGCTGGAATTAGTAAACACACCACCCCCTCGTCTACCTTGTTTCTCCCAAGCCAACGCTTTCTGATGTGCTTCTGCTACAGATCTTGGATCGAACATATTAACCATATCCTGGATCTGCTTTCGTAGTACCCCAACAAATCTAGTTGTCAGTTGTTCTTCCTTCTCCATAATATCATTTCGAGCAATCAGTTGGTAAAATTCATCATCATAGTCATTAACTGTCTTTGTGCCCTGCCTCAAGTTCTGCAAACGTTGATACATCAAAGATTGATAATTGTATGGTAAGAATGTTGCTTTCATCAATCTCTTCATCTTTTCCCAAGATTCAACTTTTGACTTTCCCATTCGATCACGTGTAAGCTTGGTTTGCTGCCACCATGCCAAAGCTCTACCCCTCAGCCTCGTAGCAACCAACTTCACTCTACGATGTTCTGGAACTTCTTTGAAGTCAAAAATCTCCTCAACATTAGCTACCCAATCTAGAAACTCTTCTGCTTGCATACCACCTTTGAATTCAGGAATTTCAGTCTTCATCCCCGACTCCCACTTGTGATCATACTCAGAGTAATTTCTTCCTTGTCCTCGTCCTTGTCCTCGAACACTACCACCATCATACTCCTCTTCAAAATCAGATGTATATTGTTGTCTATCTCGTCCACCCACATCTCTACTACCTTCTCGTCTACCACCATCCCTTCTATCTACATTCCTCCGTTCATGATCATTCACGTTCCTCCCACGCCCTTGATCATTTTCAACACTTCGGTCTCGATTTGAATGTGGTGAGACTCTACTACCTCCATGATTAGATTCGGGTGAAACCCTCCTCCGATTTTGATTCATTTCTAACATCATCTTCTCTAATCGTCTAATCCCTTCGTTAAGCTTTTCACTAAAGTTCTCATTGATTCTTTGCTCCATCTCATCAGCCTCTTCTCTTCGATACAAAGCTTCTACGTTTTGGTGGCGATTAGCTCTTCTTGGTGGCATACTTGAAATCTTCCAACACTTCAAAATTCAAACACAATTCGGACTTTGATCCAAAATGAAATGGATCGAAAACTTCCACTTTGTAGCAAATTGCGATGAACACGATGGACAAAGTTTCGTTCTTCAAGACTAATCCGATCTTCCAACTTCAAACAAATGCGAACAACTCCTTCCTCTCGGCCGTGATAAACAACCTCCAATCTTCAAACTCCAAAGATGATTAGGCTCCAAGTCTCGATCCAGCTATGATTGGCTAGAACAGGCTCCGATACCAAAACTGACGCAGCGGATATTACAAAAACAATGTAGATCGTTGAATGTAGCAATCGGTGGAATGGAAGATACTGAAATGCCCAAATTCGTTGATCCGAAGATAACGAATTCTAGCTATCCCGAACTCGTTGATCGCGCACGATACCGTGTTCAAAGATCTTCAATTCTTCAAGCGTTGATCAAGCGCACTTGATTCCACGAATCGGCTTCTACAATCGTTGAATCGAGCGCACTCGATTAACCGAAAGAGGAGATAGGAGATTACACTCAACTACCAATTTGGAATGAAAGCACAAAGCAATCAAAAGAGAATTTTATTCAATATTCAACAACCTTTACAAATGACTCACACTTGCTATTTATAGCTTTACAACTCAACACGCAAAAACTTCAAAAATACAAGTACTTAGGTCGTGAGCGACCTACGACCTATAATGGACGACCTAGAACAGACGCGATTTAGCATAGGTCGGCAGCGACCTAACAACAAACAGTTACAACTCGTTACAACCCTTCAGCGACTTAACAAACTTAGACAAAATACAAACAAACGACATACGACTTAGTATAGGTCGACAGCGACCTAAAATATTACGACATAAGAAAATACAACACAATGACTTGACGACTTAACAACATGTACAAAAGACACAAGCTTCCATCAGCGGATGAGATTAACTCGGTAGAAGAATCAACGTCCACAAGCTTCAACGACTTAAAAATATGCGGCATTCCAGATCAACGACTTAAGGAAATCAATGGCATCCAGAGCTTTGCGACCTAAGAATGAACGGCATCCCTTCGTTTGCGACCTAACAGAAGCGGCTCCAGAAATTCTTCGCGACCTAAGTCTCCACGACCTAAGACTTTGCGACCTAAGCCTTCGCGACCTAACTTAGCTTGTTCCGTTTCCTTGCGACCTAACATAGGTCGTAACTCGTTAGGTCGTATCACCTTTCTCTCCAGACTGTTAGGTCGTTGGTGTGACTTAAAGGATTCGTTAGGTCGCTCGCGACCTAATACTTCAGCTCCCCGCCAATCTTCACACACTACTAACTCGTTAGTCTCTTTGTTAGCTCGTAGTACTTCGCTAGGTCGTTGCCGGTCTTCAGTAGGTCGTTGATACGACCTAAAGGTCTTGTTAGGTCGTTCGCGACCTAGCCCTTTACCAGTTTGTGCTTCAACAACCAGTAACGACTTAGAGGTTTCGTTAGGTCGTATGCGACCTAACTCTTCATCCTTCTGAGCATCCTTCTGGGCTGCATCACCTTTCCTCGGGTCCAACTTCGGGATGGACTCCAGCTCGGCCCCGTTCACTGGCGTTTCTGTGGTTAGGCGGCATGACAGGCTCAGCTACAGTTGACCTTCGCCCGGTACCTCCCCCGTTGGGTTCGGTACCAAACGTTTCCTCAGGCCTAACTTCGGGCTGTGCTCGGTCTCGGCTCCTACCATGGCTACTTCTGCCGTTAGCTCCTTCGAAGAAGGAAGATCTTTGTTGTCTCTGAGACCCTCCAGACTGGGACTCGCCCCATGATTTAGTGTTGCGGTTGGATTCTTCAACGTCCCTTAAGCGTGACATAAGATGGTACACCAAGGCTTCCTGCTGGGACGTGAAGCGGTTAGTTACTTCAACCACAACTCTATCCAAATCTGCCCTAGTAATTGCTGCAGGCTGTTCTGTGGCAGGAGCGGTCGGGTTAGCCTGTTCTTCATTTGTTACTGTTGCTGGAGGAGGACGATTTACTTGACTCGTGACTGCTGGATCTGGAAGACTGCTGGATGCGATGTTTTTTCCTTTGTTAACATCTTTTCTCTGTTTGGGAGGCATGTTTTCCAAGTGGCGGACGATGCTGTTAGGAAAACTTGTTAAGCGGATGAAGCTGAAGCTTCGAGCTTCTTGTTCTCAGTGAAAGCACCAAAAATGTTTGCACAAAAAATGGACAAACACCTCAAAGTCGTATGATTTAGTAGGTTTTATGTTATTCTTAGAGATTTGGGTGATTTATGCAAATATATGAGAAACAGGGGCTAAATTGTAAAAAGACACGCAGATTTATAGTGGTTCAGCCAGAATGTGCCTACGTCCACTTTATATGTTATTTCTCTTCTCTTATTCTGATTACAAGTACAAAGCTTTGATATAAGTAAAAGAAAGTTGTTTGAAAGTTCCTTCCGTGCTTGAGCTCTCAAACTTGTCCCCATTGCTGTACCCCTGCCCCTCTATTTATAGAGTGAGGCTAGGGGTAGGGGTCCAGGATGTGTATAGTCGCTGATGGGCCTGGGCTGATGTGATCTGGCCTGGTACGTCTTGGTTCGGCATCGTTTGGTTCAGAGGTGGTTGGAGTGTAGTGTGGACCGGTAGTTGCTTGGACCGGTGGTGGGATGGAAGTAGGTTGGTTCAGTGGCAGTAGGTTGGTTCGGTGGCAGTAGGTTGGTCCGGTGTGGAGATGGAAGTAGGTTGGTTCGGTGGCAGTAGGTTGGTTCGGTGGCAATAGGTTGGTTCGGTGGCAATAGGTTGGTTCAGAGTTGCATGAGACTGCCGAATGGGCTCTGTGAGACATGGATGCCGGACGAGCTCCTGCCGAATGGGCTCTGGAGAACGAGAATGCCAGATGAGTTAAGCTCCTTGGTCTCGAGGTCTTCTGGGTGAGAACACGCCCAACATATATCACCAGCCAATTCAACAAATTCAAGTCATATATAAAAATTCAAGTGAACAAGGCAGAAAGCTTGAAATTAATATATTCAATCAAGTAAAAATATACTCGAGTATATGAGAGAACTCAACAATTAGACGAGTCAAGGCCATAAAGCAGAAAATCAAAAAAACAAACCGGCCAAAAATATATGCAGCAATACAAAATCAACATCCAAGTTTAAAATCCAAAGTCATGTCTAAATCGAAAATATAGGAAATAAATCATATAGAAACCCATCTCGTCATTGGCTCTTAAAATCGAAGTTGAAATCGAAAGGGGCAGAAATCATACCATATATCAATTGAAGAATACTCGATAAATTGAAGCAAGGTTAAACAAAGGTGGCTATAAAATGGAAACCAATTTCTTTATCAATTGTTGTTTGTGAGTGAGAGAGTATCGGTAGAGTGATTTCATTATCGAAACCCTCATTCCAGAAGACGGATCTAAGATGGGTCGATGTAACGACCCGTAAATTTTAACTGTTTTAATAACGTAATTAGTTGAAATTTTGTGAAATTTTAAATAATAAAATTTTGAAATAAAAATTTGATATTTGAAATGCGTCTAATTAAACATAGCAAACTGAAAATTTTCATCCAAAAATATGGAAGTTTATTTCGTGTGTAATTTTATTTCAATTTAATCAGTTAGGAATTGATGAAAATAAAATGTTTTCGAAACCTGAATATTTTTACATAGAAAAATTCTAAATCATCTTCTGAGCAAGACGTCATTTTTAGTTTTTCCAAATTCGGACTTCTTTAGGTCCGTCGATCTTATTTTTCCGCGTATTTGCTGCATTTTTCCACTAGTAGAAAATTCAAATTTTTATAATTCGATCGTACCACCAATATCTGTATACCGTTTTGATCGTCTCGTCGTGCTGATCTCAGCGGTATATTTATTTCTGTATTTTGAGATTCAGTACCTAACGGAAACTATAAACTGTGCACTGTAACGGTACCACTTTGTGACTTTACACTTTTCTTGGTTCTCAAATCTTTGACGTGCAGCCCAAACAAATTAAATAGCTTTTCAACGGAAATCAAGGGAATTTGACCGTTCCCATTCCCTACCACTTCGAAATCTGAACGTCTAATGAAAACTTGTATACGTTTTGATTTATTAACCGTGTACAGTTTTTATTTATTTATTTATTCTTCCTCTAACTTCGTTCACTTTCTTCTTTGCAAACTTCATTTCCACTGCCCCTCCTCTGTCACATTTTTCTATTCATGGCCGAAAGATTTAAAACCCATCACAACACGCTTCCTTTACACGCCGACCTTCGTCTCTCCGCCTCACCACTCCTCCTTCCGACGCGGCCAGTCACCCACTGCCGAACCCGCTCCTCCTCTTCCTCTTCCATTTTCTTTTGCTCGGCCTCTCTCCCCGAGACCCCATCAACCTTTCAGCCGAGAGCAACCTCGGCCTCCGCGTCATCACTTCGAGCAACCACCCGATCTAAACGTCGCCTTTCATCGCCAACCCGGCTGAGTGCCTCCGACATCTTGCCGAACTCCCCAAGTTTGGACCTGCCTCTTCTCTTTGGGAAAAGGTGAGTGATAATGGGTTGATACACTTATAGTTTAATATGTGTTCTGTAAGCAAGAAAAAAATATATATAGAATTATGAAGTTGGTTTGTTGTTCTGTAGTGTATACAAGGTTTACATGCTATGTTAGTTTTCCATTTCATAAATCTCTGTTTATATATAAAAGCTTATTAAGGTTTGTATATAATGTTGGGTATATATATGTGTAAAGCTATACACATTTACCTGCATATAGTTTTACATTATTTGTTGTTTAGATATGAATATATATAAGGTTGATATATATTGTATATTTTGTTTACTGTACATAACCTAGTGTCAGATTAGTTGTTGTGTAATGTACAAATTCTATAAAAATGCTATAAAGTATAAGATCCATTTGTCAAAAATATATATTTGTAAGTTTAGTTGTAATTGATCTTTAAATTCTAAGTTATACAACCTGCTCGTACCTATTACTATTTATTTAATATATATGTTGTAAACCATTTTTTTACAAAGCATTTTTCTGTTGGTAATTAGACGTTGATTTTTTTTAAAGAGTTTGTATAAATGTAAGTTATGTTAAGTGTTGCGTTTGTTTTATTGTATAAAGATTTCAAAGTAAAATTTGCATATGTTAGTATTTATATATTATGTATACATCTTATTTTCTTTGTATATATGTACTTTATTTTTCTGGAATTCATGTTTGCTGTTTGCCGGAGAATGTAATGATAAGCTTTGTTTTCCATTTGATAATATATTAAGTTGTATACTTGTTACAGTAGTATATATAAGTACATCATTCTATTATATAAGTGTACAGTGTTTTATTTTATATCAGATTTGTTGTTTAAAATATATAGGTTATATTATTATTTTGGAAAATAGGTATCTTTATATATAATATGTTATACTTACATTAATGTTAATAGTTGGAAGGTAGATATATTTTATTTCAAATTTATATTATGTAGATATATGTTGTTTTATTTATGTGTTTTATTCAAACCAATGATTTTGAATATATACATATAATTTAATATGTGTTTAAATTAATATTGATTTGAAAATAAATATAAAATATATATTTTCCATTTCTATCAACCCGATCTGATCTGTTTCCATCAATTCCTGTTATCAGCTCAGTTGTTCGTCGAATTCGTGCCAATTTCGACTTGCTTTGAAAATCGCCATTTGGATCGGTCATTTCGCAATTCAATTCATAACATGTTATGTTGACTATCTCCCTTCTAGCCTCGGAAGGTGAGCAATCACTTACGATTAACGTTCTTTTATTTATTAAATTTGATGTCAATTGAAATGACAAATTGAAATATGCTGCTGTTAGTTAATCACATTGTTATATATGCTATTACCTGTATCTGTTCACCCATGACATCTAACACCATTATCTGTTAATTATTTATGCGATGATAATACAGTTTGGATGATAATTGATTGATTGTTGATGTTAATTAGACGTTAATTGTAAATGTTTAAGTGATAAATAGTATGCAATTGAATTTGATATAAGATAGTTAACAATTTAAAATGGATTTATATGTTGAATTTGATTAAGTTAAATATGACCCCTTTAAATGTTGAATTAATTGACACGTAGAAATTTGGTAAAATACCTTGAACCATTTAAATGTTTGTTGCTTAAATTTATGTAGTATGAAATTGAATAATTGATATCAAATGAAGAACCGTATTAATATTAGTGTAGTAATCTTTAATCTACATGAAATGATAGTGTAGATTCTAGAAATAATTATATTAATTTGCACAAATAACAATGTGAATTAATACGATTATTTCGGGATTATTTGAATTAATTATTGGATTGTTATTGATGTCTGCTATTGCTTGTTTATTTACTTTGACACCATCCCAGTTATCACACTGCAAGTTCCCCTTTGCTATGCTTGATTTTTGAATTGAAATAGAATCAGGTTGAAATGATAAATACCCAAATTAAACTTTGACCTAGGATAGAGAATTAAATAAAAATCGATTGGTTAATAATTTGATTTAAAAATAAAATGAAGATTTTATTTGGATAAACAATAAGTTTTGAAATGAAGTTGAAATTTGAATTTTCAATGAAAGGAAAATGTTAATATTTAATAATCTGAAACAAAATATTAACAATGTAATTGATGAAAGAACGTTGTTAAATTTGAGAAATGATTGAATTAAGTTTGAAATTATTTAATAATGAAATAAATTGAATTCTTTGATAAGTGAAATTGAACTTCTTTGATAAGTAAAATTGAACTTCTTTAATAAATGAAATCAAGTTTCTTTATAAATTGATTTTTTTGAGATTTGTAACTAAGTAAATAAATCAGTGAAATTGAATTTCTTTAACAAGAAATAAAAATGTGATTTGTGTTGAAATGAATATAAGACTTGTAAATTAAAGAATTCGATTCGACAAATTTAATTTAATTCAATTTGAAGTTTTTGATATAATAAAGTTGAACTTAAGTAATTGAATTGGAAGTTAAAAAGAATTGTTTTGAATGATAAATTAACTTAACGAATATTGAATGAAGTCGATCAATGATTTTAAATTGTTTTGAATGTTAAATTAAATTAATTTAAATGTTTTCAAAATGAAACTTATATACGAACTTGAATCAATATTTGAATTGTTTTAAATAAAATTTGAAATTGTATTATAAGATTTTGAAATGGTAATTTGGATGTTTTGAAACGTAAATTTTGGGAAATTGGTTTAGAAAGACAAATGAAATGTTGGTTTACAAATTCTAATTGAGATTGAAATTGATTTGGTTTTGAAATAAATAAACGACCAATCGGTGTAATAATCACGAAAGTTATTAAAGAGACCGGAATCGGTTAGGGACATACTCACTGTCTAAACCGAAAACCACTTTAATAACTATACGCGGAGTGTGATCCAGAATGAAGTGGTTGGAATGATGTACGTGATGACTGAAGAAAGAGAATGATAATGGATAGCCTTGACACTTGTGTCAAATTGGAAATGACTAAAACAGGAGCCGTGCCGGGCCAAATGGGGTCAGCTACCTCGAGCGAACACACTTCTTCGAAAACTTGTTATCGATTGGTGCACCCTTGATTTGGGAGTGTTGTTTCACGGTGTTGCGATCGCTGCGGCAATGCGTTCTCACCAGTCCGGATCAGGCAAACGGTAGTTTCACTACCTTGGGTATTGCCTCATGTGCCTTGTCATACTTGTATCCCTATATACGCGACCACTACGATTTGTTTTGTGTTATACCTATGGAGTACTCCCTGATAGCCCACTAGTTTACGGTGGAGTTTACAGTGCTGTATAGACTATAACGCTTATTTAAAATGTGTTAAGGGGGATAATGGTAACGCCTTAACACTATTTTGATATTTTATATTACTGATAGGCATTATCTATTTACCATACACTACTACATAGTAGATAGTTTAACGGATCCTTAAAGGATGGTTATTCCAAACATCCTTTGAGTTACTTGTATTTCAGTTGCTATTTCACTTGAGTTGGATTTAATGATATAAGAATGTTAATCCTGACTCGAGTGTTTTGTGTTTTGCTTTACGCTCGGGTCAGACTGAGTGTACCAGTATTCGAGACTCGCCTTTGGAGTTGGAGCTTCGCTTGGAGATCTAGCTATCTATCTAGCTTTCAGATATCCAGTTGCTTCTAGTGATGTATTCTGATATTGTATTTGATTATTGTATCCGAGACATCTGTTGTACCTTATTTAACTCTGATATGTATATAGTAGCTTCATGAACTACTATCTTTTGTTTCCGCTGCATTTATTACTCTGTGTCTGTGATCCGTGTTCTATTTATTTACTGTATATGCTCAGTTTTGCCAAATTTAAATTAACAATTCGGTATTTTGAATTATTCAAGTCCGACATGTGCGGATGCGAATAGTCCAAAATAGCGGGTCGTTACAGTCGAAGACGAGTGTAAGTTTAGGTTTTTGACGATTTGATATTGAGAAGAGGGAAATAGGTTTTAAGAAGGGGAAATTTTTTGAAATGGGGGAAATATATTTTGAGAAGACGGAATGGAAAGAAAGTGAAGAGAGAATAATTAAGGAACGCGGCCATGAAAATATTGAGAGGGAAAATATGGAGCCAAAACTAAATTTTTTGATAACTTCAATCAGACAACATATAAAATGTTATCTGAAGGACAAGCATGAACATAGAGATTTCAGGTATATTCAAACAACAGATTATTATATCCATATATTGTGTGAAATAATGGTAAATAGCAGGATAACGGAAAATCTACCTTATGTTATTTGATCATTGTTGTTTGATTCACTTTGTAGCATAGTGTTTATATATCTTGGTTTAGATTTTAATGATAGAGAGTACAATGCTTTTTCCTTTTAACCTTAAAAATCACAAATCAGAAAAAAGGTCCCTTTCTTACTACAGTGCTTTTTTTATTTATTGTATAGAGGTGAGCATGGATTGCCATCATCTTTCTTCCATTTTCTTGTCTTTGCCATTGGATCATGCCATGTGTCACCCATCTACATTACCTATTTGATGCATGTGGATTGTTGGCATGTCTTTAGCGAAAAACTATGATTTGACCAGTTAAATTTCCAAGTTTAGCAGAAGATCTAAATTTGAAGTGTGAATGTTTGAATTTGAGGCGGGAGGTTCCAAATTTGAATGGGCTCTAAATTCCTACTCTTCGAAAGGGTGAATGACGCTGACATTGCTTCTTTTTTGTAGGTATGAATATTGCAAGCCGTTGTCCTTTTTCTCTTTAAGGTTAACTTTGGCACTTTTATTACTTTTTCCCCAAAGGATGGTTGCTACTTTGATATATCCTGAACCTTAATGATGTTTACCTTGCTGGTTAGGGTGATCGGGTCGCCATTTGTGAGGGAATTACTTTATGCGATTCTACACTGAGTTGCTCTGAGCGATGGACTACGTGGGTTATTGACGAGGCAAACTTATATCTTTGCCGTTTGTTTATGGCCTTGGTGCACTTTTTGGGAAGCATTATGTGATCCCTTTGGAGTGCTTTTTTGACTCCGCATGGTGCTGCTTAGATAGCCACCGGTGAGTGCAGTGTTGATTCATTTTTGGAGGTATGACCAATGTATAAACTTTGGGAATAATATTACAACATACTCAGTCCTTTGAGGGTAGCACAATCCTTCTATTTATGCTCGTGCTTTGATGGCGTTGCGCTAAGACATCATGTTCAAAAAAAGGGTGGCGCATCCCTATTTTCCTTAATACATGATTGTTATTGCAGTTCTACTATCCGCATATTATAGTCGCAAGATGTTGGTTGCACCGTATGATCATGCCCATTCTTGGGCTCAGTATCATACTATAACAATGGGATTGGTCGATTGGCATGGTTTGAATCTTTGTTGTTGCCATAAAGCTTCTGGACGTAGTATTTTCTTAACTACGTTTCATTATTTGCCTTTCCTCTTTATAGCCCGTCTTTTATTGCGAGGGCATCCCGTTTTGATCTTGGTGCTTACATCATATTTCCTGCAATAGGACTTGGGAAATACGGGTGTAACACTTGGTTCCAAGTCTGTTGCGATCGCAGATCGATGTAGACTTGTCTTTATTGATCTTCGCACCCCATCATTTCCCGTACCTCCCCTCCTTTCCTTTTTTTTGAAATGCATGATGATGTATAGAACATATAATCATGCACAGATCTTTTGTAAGTATGAGCGAATATTGAGGTAAATCTTAGTTTCTGATGTTTACTTGGCGAGCTTTAAGCTGCTTCTAGAGTCATATCTGATTTGTAAGTTGCAGTACATTCGACGTGCGGTTTTTTCCATATCATTTTTTCTGAATCAACCTCTTGTGCAGTTCATGAATGTTGAACTGAGCTTTTGACATGCATATTCTGCTACATGTAGGGCGTGATCTGCCCCATGTTCAGAGGTAGGGTCATGTTCGTGCATTAGGCATGGTCTGCCCTGCTATTTGGGGACAAACTGATATTCGACTGTGAAGTTAGGTCGCATGTTTACAACCTTTTCAAATCATGCGCATGGTATTTATAACTGGTTCAAGCTATCTAATATCCTTATGTCCAGTGTGGTTATGTTAACAATATCAATGTAAAGGGATTTTTATGCTGGTTAGGGCCGTCCAATATCCCTACGACCAGTTTGGCTGATAAAGCTAGGCTGCAGTTTATGCAGCTTCATTTTGATAGCTGGTTCGGGCTGTCCAATTTCCCTACATCCAGCACGACTATGCTAGCTAAATTAGCATAGAAAGGTTTTTTATACTAGTCCATGCCATCTAATATCCCTACGTCCAGTTGCCATGTCAAAGAGATTAATACAGAGAAATTTTTATATTGGTTCGGGCTATATAATATCCCTACGACCGGTTGCCATGTCAAAGAGATTACCACAGAGAGATTTTATACTAGTTCGGGTCATCTAATGTCCCTATGTTTAGTTCATTTTATTATTACTTTTCATAACTATTACAATGTTTATTACAGCAGCAATGTATATCATACAAAATAATCCCTAAGGTGCTCTGAGTTCCATGTTCTTGGAACTAGGTTGCCATCAGGTTTTGATAGTCGATACGCTCTATTTTCCTAAACTTATACTATTACTAACGGGCTTTCCCAGTTTGGGCCCAACAGTCCATCTACTAGGTCTTTGTGTTAGCCATTACCCTTCGTAGTATAAGATCTACCTTGTAGAAGTATCTCTCTTTGAGCCCGACATTGTAGTTCTTTCCCATCCTTTGTCGACATGTGGCAATTACTACTACTGCCTCATCCCTTCTTTCCTGAATGAGATCTAAGGCAACTTCCTTCGTCCTTTTGCTTTTCTCTACCGTGTACGATAATATTCTATGTAATGTGACTTCTACTTCGATAGGGAGCGTGGCTTCATATCTGTAGTTAGTGAAAAAGGAGTATGGCCCGTCTATACATTTTCTTATGTAACCTTTTTATGGTATTATTGGCGGCTTAAGAAAAGACTGTAGTATGGCCTTGATGTGAAATTGGGCGGAAGAGCCAATAATACCATAAAAAGGTTTCTTTTGGCCTTGATGTAACATGGTTGTGCCTAGGTGGTGGTGGAAGGAGGTATCCGTGCCTAGGGTGATGATGGAAGGAGGTGGAGCATGTGGGTGATGGTGGAGGTGAAGTAAGAAACATAAAATATCTAAAGTAATTATTAACTTAAAAAGAAAACATCACCTTACAAAAAATCATCTTACACCACATCACATCACCACCACCACCATCATTACCACCATACGTGAAGGAGGGGATAATGTGTTAGGTGACATATGGAGGCGTGATGCGTGCATGATGTGGGGGGTGGCGGATATGGAGAAGGCTTTACTTGATGAAAATCCTAAAAATACCCATGCATACCTTCTCATTTCCACACACCTTTCACTTCTTCTTCTTCTTCTTCTTCTTCTTTATTCTTGAGCTTACTAATTGCACTTTAATGGCGTCCATGGAAGTCTCTCTTCTTCCTTAAAACTTGAGAAAAAGTACGAGGGTTTCAAAATAGTGGAAGTGCTTAAGCACTAATCCATTTATTACTCTCTAACTTTTTGAAAAGTTCACCAAATCTTCTCTAATCTCTTCTAAACTCTAGTATTGAGCCTAATTCATCATTGGAAGCATGATATGCAAGTGGAAGGAGGCAGGGCCATAAGCTTTGGGTTTTTAGGAGATGTTTAGTGATGCATTAATTGGTTTGAATGTTAGTAGGAAGTATTGGTTTGGATTAAGGTGAGAACTCTATGTATATATACTATATATACATGATGATATATATGTTTTGCTATGGTTGTTTATAATGATTATTAATCTTGTTTGGTTGTTTGTTTATGCTTTGATCATCAAGTATTGATTGTTTAATATAGTTGTTTTAAAAAGTCACGTTAAATACATGTCGAAAATCACAAAGGAAATCACTTTCCTTCTATTAATGAAATGGTGAAATGCTAAACCTCTTTAAAATGGTTTAAATATTTTTTATAAACACTAGAAACAAATTTGGTAAAGTTTATTTCACGCTGTAGAATACAAATGAGTATATAAAGTGGAATAAGCTCAGAATTATTTGTAATAAAAATTTATCGGACTATTATATCCATAGTTTTCAATCAAAGAAAGAAAATCAAGTTTTCATCTTGTTGATTTTCAAATAAGTCAAAAACAACTTTTCAAAAATATCACGGTTTTGCAATTTAATGACCAAAGGTTAAAAATGATTTAAAATTGATATTTTAAATGTTTAAAAATATTAAAAAATCATTATAAATCTTCTAAAGGAAATTTGAGTTGTATAAATGAATTTTTAAACAATTGATCAATAAAACTTTAAAAACACTGTTCGCACCATTATTTGCAGTGGTTTTCAATAACTTTAGAAATACAACTTTAAACTTAACAATTCTTTCTCAAATCTTTTATAAATATTTTTAAAAGAATAACTAAGTGTTTTAAAATATGATTTGAAGATTTATGATTTATTTAAAAGGATTTAAATAAAAGAATTAAAGAAAAGTTGTTATTAGAAATTGTTTTAATACTGGCTCTAATAAGCCGACGGGTACACGCATGAGATCTGGGTGAGATGCTTAAACCAAGGAGTTGTTCAGGAGCAACAAGTACCCTGGCTCACCTAGTCTTCCCTAGGCAAGAGATAGATAAGGTCGAAATGTCGGAAACAAGTTAAGTATAGAAGATTTAATTTTCTAAATTTAAACAATTCGGATTATCATCTTAGATTGGATGATCTCAACTTATTAAAAAGTTACATTTTAAAAATAAGAAATCTTTGTTAAGATTTAAGTAAAATGATTTGGGATTATCTAATTAAACCAATGATTTTAATAAAGAGAGGTCTAGTGATTCCATATAGACAAGCAAGAATGATTTTAAAAAAAATGTATCTCTCGAAGATATTTTTTGATAAAAAGAAATGAATAAATCAAATTAGTTTGAAGGAACCAGGGTCAGAGTTGGGTAATTCCTATCCGAAAACTACTTTGAACCAATTTACGTTTCGAAAGTGAAGAAAATATATACTGAAGACCTTGATTTTGAAGGCAGGGATCTACATAACGGAAGGACTGCTTGTTGATAATATTTGGATTTTCTTCCGAGATAAATAAATAGCAGTGGTCCCTTCTTTCTGTGATCTTTGTATCCAAGGACTAACTCACTACTAACCCTAGGGGTAAGGTCTGACGGGATGTGGTAGGGCAGTGCCTTCGGTTTATCCTATTCTTAGACAACTTGTATGGACAAATGTCTGATGTTGAATTCCTAGATCATATTGATTGATCTCTATGAACGTATCATCTATTTGATGGCATAAAAGGCAACTTATCTTAGCTTAATACCTTTTCTTGAGACGTACGAGCTTAGGAGTTATACGTTTGTAGAAATTAGTTTTGTGATTTTGAAATGGCAAAGTGGCATTCAAAGTGGAAGATGTTCAAAAAAGGCAATCGTTACCTCAACAGGTTTATACCCCGGGAATAGTGAAACAGGGGATGCTTTAGGGCTAAAGTGGGTCGCAACTAATCAGGGTATGTAATCACCTTCTAGACGGATAAAATTTCTATCCGCTATAAATCGGGTTTAAATTATGTGGTGTATGCTATGAGACGTCTTAGATAGGATGGGAACAATCGGGTGATGTAATACTCGGTGTTATTCGTGTAATTTGTGGATAGGTCGGTCTTATTTTGCATGAGGACCAACATAAGGACCTCGTGTGCATTCCTCTAGGAATGCACTATACGGGAGGTAGTCTTTTACCTCGCTACTCAGTTGGAAATCCAATCTCCAATAAGTGCCTTCGTTTTTGTTTATAGAATTAGATGATTAGGTCCGGAATTTAATATGGTGATAATTTCGTTTAAGACTTATAATTTTCCTTGCAAATGTTCAAAAGAATGTCATTAAAAATAATATTACCAAATTTCCACTTAATAATGTTTTGGTTATCATAAGGTAAAAATTTGTTCCGTGTTTATGTATAGCGTGGACTTATGAGATACCCTTTTGTTTCCAAAACCCGTATTTTGAGTTCTCACACCAAACCCATGACTGACCCGGAGTTTAATTCTTGTCCTTAAACTTTGGGTGCCCTATTTTTCCAAGCAGCCTCGTAGTAAGGTTTAGTTAGAAGAATCTGGAAGAGCTTGGAGCATGGAGCTAGAAGATTCTTTAATAGACCATTACCTCGTTTTCCACCATACTTGTGTACTATTGTATTCTACATTTATACAAACAGAGATTTATAATTGTCCATGTTTAACTCTGATAAATGTATTTATAATTTCCGCTATAAAGATTTTATATGTTGAAATAATATATATTACTCCATTTGTGTAAGATTCTGTTATGTCTTCTTTTCTTTCTACCCTTAAGGAACCGGGTCTCCGGCACTCGAATTTGCTGTACGTTAATATCGAAGATGCATTAGTGTTGATTTCCAAGGGTCAAAGAAACGGGCCCTCACATTTGGTATCAGAGCTTTGGTTTAGGGAATACCAAAGCTAACCAGGGTAAGAACTCATCAGAGATAGGATTAGTAATATTCTAGGATGAGTAAATCATTAAAGATAGGGTTAGTAACATCCTAGAATGAGTTGAGAGTATTATATATATACGAGTAGTTATTTGTTAATAATATATAAAAATGATTTTTGAAAAATATGGTAAATGAAATAATTTTACCTAAAATTATATTTTATATATGAATAATATATTTTAAAAAGGATATATAGTCAGATATATTATAACTTAGATGATTTTTATCAAGATTTGTAAAATCTAAGTATAAGCATCTTATGATTAGAATTTCACAGTTTGGCTATAAGATATTTAACAAATAATGCTAAGAATATTAAGGGATATAAATAATAAATAAAACCTGAAGTGTTGAAAAATAGTTATGAAATAAGGATTTTAATCTAAAAAGTTTTTAAGAAGAAGTTTTCAAAGAATTTTGAAAGTTGATAATAATAAATATTCAGTTATTATCATTGATAAATAAATCATTTGGTTAAAAGTTTAAATACAAACACCTTGTGAATTTAGTTTAACAATTTGACTATGTAGTGTATGATAACTAACATTAGATTAAGGAATTTGATTAAGATAAATAAAATATATGAATGTATTTTGTAACTTGTACGAATGTGTTTTATAAAAACAAAGTAATTTTGAAATAACAATAAAATTAGTTCACTTTAATCTAATGAATTGTTTGATTTAAAAGTTTAAGTACGAACATCTCATGAATTTAGTTTAACAATTTGACCGTGGGGTGTTCGATAAATAGTAAGTTAAAAACAAATTTGTAATTCGTTAATTTAGGTTAAGTAAAGTAAATTGGAAATTTTATACTGAAAAGAGTGTGAAATAAATATGAACTTAAGTTGTAAAGTGATTATATAACCATAAGTTGTAATTATATAATGTGAATAAACTTAAGTAAGGATTTATAAAATTTTAAATAAATAAGTTTGTATAACTTATGAATTTGAGAAAATGGAGATAAAACAAAATTTTAAAAATGGTTAAACATTTTGGTTAAGAAAAAACAAAATTTGGAATTGCACTTTGAAATGAAAATTTAAATTACGTGAAGTTAAACGGAATAATATTTTTAATGTAAACTTAAGTTTTGAAGTGATAATTGAACACAAGTTTATAATAAACTTAAGTGATGATTTTATAGAGCGGTTCATAAAGTATTATTAGTATTTCAAAAAATATACTAAGTAATAAATGAATATGAATAAAAAGAATCTAAAGATTAACTATTTTGAGTGACTCAAAAGTAACTAAAAATGGGTAGGAGTTGTGTTCGGATGGCAAACACTTCTTTAAGTATTACCCCTCCCGTTAAGAGGATATGTGATACTATTGGTTGTACTATGTTCCTTAGTATTATTTTAGAGTTACTCGATCTATTTCTAAAGTTTAAAAAAGGAATATATATTATAATAAGAGAAGTTTATAGTAAATTTGGAAAATAATGATAAATTACCTTTTAAATTTAAATGGTTTCTTTTGGAAAAGAGATAGAAATATTTGTAAGTAATAAATTTATAAACAATTTTTTATAAATAAAGAGATATATTTATAAATGACATTCTTATAAATAAAAGTAATAAGTGCTATAAAGGAGACTTGATAAAGATGTAGATTTTTGAGTGAAACTTAATAAATGAAAGGTTTTAATAAGGATTTTGGGAAGTTAATAAGTATATTGTGCATAGATCATTTTGTTGAAATTTTTTGATCTAAATTCAAGTACGGAACTTTGAGGTGTTTACTGAAAGGAAGCTTCACACTCATGCTCCTATCCGTGTAGTTCCTGAGAGTAACCAGGATCTTGTTGTTTACACCGACGCTTGTGGTAGCGGCCTCGGTGCTGTGCTTATGCAGAAAGATCGGGTAGTTGCTTAGGCTTCTAGGCAGCTACGTCTGAATGAGGTTCGCTATCCTACTCATGATCTTGAGTTAGCAGCTATCGTCTTTGCCTTGAAGACGTGGCGTCATTGACTATTGGGCGAACATTTCATTCTCTACACCGATCACAAGTCGCTGAAGTATTCATTTAGTCAGAAGGATCTCAATATGAGGCAGCAGCGATGGCTCGAGTTTCTCACCTCATATGACTTAGATTTTCAGTATACCCCTGGCAAGGGGAATCGTGTTGTAGATGCGCTCAGTCGTAAACACTCGGCAGTTGTTTCTATGATGATTGCCGAGTGGGTTATTCTTGAGACTCTTTCTATGTGTGATATTCAAAATCGAGCTCCGTCTTCTGATTCTCAGATCTTGTTATTCAGCTTGGAAGCTCGACCTATTCTATTGGATCGCATTGCCCATGCTCAGCGGCAGGATCCAGACTTGTTGCGATATATTCATCTCCTTGAGTCGGGATCCAGTGATGAGACATTGTTGGATTATTCTATTGATTCTCATCGGTGTCTTCGCAGGAAGAACCGTATTTTGGTACCATCTGATTTATCACTTAGACATGACATTCTGGACGAGTGTCATCGCACTAAGTACACTATACATCCCGGGTCGAGCAAGATGTATGCTGATATGTGTCGGGTATATTATTGGGAAGGGATGAAGAGTGATGTTGCAAGTTATGTAAGCCGTTGCATGACTTGTCAACAGATCTAAGCTGAGCACCAGCGTCCATCCGGTCTTCTTCAGCCGCTAGAGATTCCATTGTGGAAATGGGATCAGATATCCATGGATTTTATTGACGGTCTGCCTCGATCGAGGTCAGGCCATACTTCTATTTGGATCATCGTCGATCGCTTGACCAAATCAGCTCATTTCATTCCTATTAAGTCCACTCGAACTGCTCCTCAGCTTGCCAAATGTGAAGGAAGTCGTTCGACTTCATGGCATTCCTAGCTCTATCGTCTACGATCGAGACACTATCTATACTAGTCACTTTTGGAAGTGCCCATAGTCAGCTTTGGGCTCAAAGCTAAATCTCTCGACTGCGTATCATCCTCAGACCGACGGTCAGACGGAGAGGGTGAATTGTGTTTTGGAGGATCTTTTGCGCTGTTGTATTCTGGATTTCGGAGGTAGTTGGGAGGATCACTTACCGCTTGTAGAGTTCTCCTACAACAACAGCTTTCAGTCTAGTATCGGCATGGCACCTTTCGAGGCTCTCTACGGAAGGCCATGTCGCTCTCCTGCTTGTTGGTTAGAATATGGCGAGAAGCTCCTTCTTGGTCCAGATTCAGTTCGGAAATCTTCTGAGAAGATTATTCTTATTCGTTAGAGAATGAAAGAGGCGCAGAACCATCAGAAATCCTACGCGGACAACCGTAGGAAGCCTCTTGAGTTCTCCATTGGTGATCATGTCTTTATTCGGATATCTCCTATGAAAGGGGTTGTGCATTTCAGCTCTACAGGGAAGTTGGCTCCTCGCTATGTTGGACCATTTCCTATTACGGAATGCATTGGCCTCGTGGCTTATCGTGTGGCTCTACCTGCTCACTTCTCTGGAATGCACGACGTGTTCCATATTTCCCAGCTTCGCATGTGTGTCCGCGATCCATATTCTATCTTTGAGCCGCATGCTGTGCCTGATTTGGAGATCTTACCTGATTTATCTTTGGAGCAGCAACCTCTTCGTGTGCTTGATTCGGAGGTTAGACGCCTTCGCAACAAAGAGGTTCCACTCATGAAGATTCAATGGTCACCGAATCCTAAGGACTGCATTTGGGAGACCAGAGAATCTATCGAACGCTCTTATCCTGGCTTTCTCCCATCTTCTTCTATGGGTGAGAATTCTCTATTTTATCTCTATCACTTCTTTTGTGGATTTGACGTTATAGACGACATCTATCTTAAGGAATTGCGGGGACGCAATTTTCTTAAGGAGGGAGTCTGTAACAACCCGGGATTTGCATTACCAACTAATAAATAAAAGTTAGGATTTTTATTTATTTTAATGAAGCATAAAAGAATTTGGAATAACAAAATTTATGTGAAAAAGGCTATTTTAATTAAATGGGAAATATGGGATTTTAAAATGAGGATAAAATGTTATTTTTGGAAAGTTAAATATTTTAGGAGAGATTTTAAAACGGGTTTGGATAAGAAAAATGAGTTTTATAAATATACATGAACACTTAGACTAATTTTTGGAAAACATATAAATAACTCTCTTCTTATTGGGTTTCTAAACCTAGCCCAATAACCCACCCTAAACCTCCTCTATAAATTATCTCATACTCTCCAAACCTCATTCATTCCAACCCTAATCAAATTCCTAAAACCCTAAACCTAAAAATGGCCTCCATGCTTAGGAAAGCTCCATCCTCTCTTATATTGGCTTAAGCTAGTTAAAGTAAGGGAAGGTAATGCAAAAACCCTCTTGTAATCCATTTCTAACTCTCTTTAATTTCTGGAAATCATGTTGTAACTCTTGGTTTTATGTGTTTTGGTATTTTTCTAGCTCCTTGATCATCATCTCTTAGCTTTGGTTAGTGCCATATAGGTGTTTGTTCTTTTGCTTGAGAGGAATACTAGGTAAACCCTCTCCTAATCTATATATAAGCATCTCTTAATTTCTGAAATTATTTTGTAATCCTCTTTTTTTTGTGCATTTAGATTGTGAAACTCTTTGATCTTCTTTTCATTGCTTGGAAAGAGGTAATATATGCTAGCTGAAATTATAATTAGTTTATTATTGTTAGTAAATTAGGAATATCTCATTCATCTTAAATCGGAATTAATATTTTCTTGATGTTCTGGAAAGCTTATTCTGTAGGCTATAACTTTTATGTTTTGAACTTTGCCTAATTTTGTGGTTTGAATGGTCAAAATCACGTTTGTTTGTCGCTGACCTGACAACAAACTACAGGGTTGAGAAACTAAAAACCTGAAATTGATTTGGACATAAGTTACTCGTTTCTTTTCCAAATCTAATAATTTTGGATGTTATGGAAAGCTTAGATTTAGAGCTAAAACTTTCATGTTTTGAGTTTCATGAAATTTCGAAGTTAATTTGGTCAAAACTGTGCGTTCTTACCACTGTCCCGAGAGCACAACGACAGTGATATAAAATTTAGATCTGAGAATTGTTTTAGTCATAGAATTTTCATCTCTGGTCGGAATTTGACGATTCTGGTCATTCCGGAAAGCTTAGAAACTAAGCTACAACTTTCATTTTATTCATTTTGCCAGAATTTGAAGTTTACTATGCCAAAATTGTGGTTTTTCATCTCTGGCCAGTTAGTGCATAGCTATAGGCCTTAGTCTCTTTTCTCCCGTTGTTTTCAGCGTAGAACCCCGACTTTGCGACGCCATCCCGGGCTCGTCCTTTGTCGGATTTCATCGTTTTTAGTCTCGTTAAAATGATGAGATCGAGATCTTTAACCATGCAAAGTTTGGTTTAGATCTGGGTGCATTAGATACTTCGTTTCTATTGCCGAAGTAGCACCCAGAAACTGTTTTACAATAGTGATCATTTTCAGTTATCGTCGGACCAACTTTGAAACATTGTCGTTTCTTCGTTTCAAGTCGAAACCGAACGATTCTTGTTGCATATCAAAGTAGGAGTAATTTACTACGCTCCTGCAAATTTTCATCAAGATCTGAGTTCATGTGACCCTTCGACCATGTCATCGAAGTGGGACCTTTACACTGTTTTGACACAGTAAAGTTTTATGATTTTTGTCCGACTTTGAGACGACGCCGTTTCTTTGTTTCAAGTCGGAATTTCCCGATTCTTTTTGCAGTTTGGAGCAGAGATGTTGGACTATACGTCTACCAATTTTCATGCCATTCGGATTCAGTTTGCTAGTCCGAATAATTTTCCGAACTTGGGTTCGCGTCATTTTTGGACTATTTTCCAACACTTTGAATATTTTCAGTGATTTTCTGGTTTTATTGATTTCTTTGAGATTTGTCTCTAGATTTCGTACACGGGTTTTATGAATTATTTTCAAAGGATTTTTCACTCCTAAATGGCTTTAGAAATTATTATATAATATTATTTTTAATTATTAAATTAATTACTCCATAATAGGAGAGTTTTCAAAAGCATTTTTAAAGTGATTTCAAAATCAATTATAAATCCGTTTCGCACCATTATTTTCTATAATAAAAATCTCACACTCACTTTTTAGCACGTCGAGCGAAGTGGAAAGGTGCTTAAACGGTTAGGAAATCTCCGGCCTATGGAACCGTGTGTATTTCCTTTCCGGTTAATCTCCGGCCTATGGAACCGTGTGTATTTCCTTTCCGGTTAATCCCCGACCTATTCGATTGGTCGTTTTGACCTTTGGGTATAGTTTACCGATGATACGAGGTGGACTTTTTAGTGTTTGGAGTGTGAGCTTGCTATTGGTTAGTAAACCGTTTAGTGCGAACGTGGGGTATGGGACTCATTGTTAACACTTTACGGGTTCCTCTCCAAGAAGTTAGTGACACATTAACCTCTGGGCGGCCAGTACTGGACCTCTGGGTCACCACACCTCTGGGCAACCGTCTTTGGACACTTGCTCTATGGAGCAGTTTATTTTTCGGCATGCGCCTCTGGGCCTTTATCCTTCTGGGAAGGATCTTGCCGTCTCGCGCGTTCCGCATCTGTGCGAGTGATCGATCACAACTCTACAGTACTTGGCAACAACGACTCTGGTCGGTGCACGTGCAATATTGGTATTATTTGATGATTTTTATATCCATTCGAGTACCGCCATTCGGTGTTGATTCTATGGAACCATACGATGTAAGTGCGATTACCTTGTGGATTCACAGTGTCTCTGGACACTGCTTTTCAGTGTTGGATTTCATTGACTTTTCAGTATATCCCCATTGCTCTTTGGAGCATCGATCTTTGCTTGGGCATTGATTACAGACTCTGGTCACTCTTGGGATTATTGCCTATGGGCATCTTTTTATAGCTTTGGCTACGCCGATGATATGAGGCGATTTTATTTATTCTACACTTTGGTGTTGATTTCTCTTTGGAGATTTTTATTGTTTATTGATGATTAGGGATCGTCATTATATTCATGTGGTTCATAATATACTTCTCTTTGGATAAGTACTGTTTTATTTATGTACCGCATTATGATATATCTCAGTTATTACTGATTGTTTAGCTAGCCTGACCCGAGTGTTTTCGCTCGGGTCAGACCGAGTTGTTTCAGGTTAGGTCTCTGGACTTAGCTTCTGTGCTTCCGCTTTGGACTTATCTGCTATGCTTTTGAGATAGCTTATCTTTGTGTCCGCTTATGTTATTATTCAGACTTTGATATGTACATATTTTTGACTCACATGTGTGAGCAGTGGCTTTGTACCCACTTATGATATTTGGATCTGTATTGACGATGTATTGTCCTGGGATTTTATATCTGTTATGTGATTCTGTTCTGTGATGTTTTATCATTTTATTACTATGCTTATTCTGATAGATCTTTAGCCATTGTAATTTTGTTATAAATATTTATTGAATATGTCGAACCACTTGAAAAAAAATAGATACCACCCTTTCGATGTATTCAGTAGATAGTTATAGCTTGATTACAAATGGTCGCTTCCACTATACTCTATTCTCCGCTTTAACAGACGGTATAACTACCGTAATACTCTTTGTTACAGTGGGTCTCAGAGTGGGGCGTTACAACACCGGTCCGAAAAAGGGTTTATCACTCGATTCTTGATGATTAACATTTATGAGGGTTTATGATTGGGTACTTGAATTTTCTATCATAGTCGAGTGCTATACAAGAAAGACTAAAGTTCTGATCGGAAAGCCTGATCAGGGTCCGAACTCAAGCATCAGAGGATCAATACTAGTTTCGAAGTAAAGTCATGTATTCGAATAGTAGATCATATCAGATAATGGTACGAATGATCTATATACATCGTACAAGAGTAAGTTTAAAAATAAATATTTTGGGCAAACACCTTCGGGTTTTTGTTCTAGTGTAATTTCGAGGATGAAATTCTTTTAAGGGGGAAAGCCTGTAAGGACCCGCAAATTTATCACTTTAACAAATTTGATTTATTTTTAAAATATTCAAATATAATATTTTTTTAACATAAAATATGTTGCTTGGAAAAATAAACAATAATGGTAATCTTATTTTGAATAGATATTTAAAAAATATCTTTCTCGTGATTTAAATCGATAAAATAGCTGAAATCGTTTTATCAATAAACGGCTCTATAATTATCCGAAGTCGCGAAAGGGACTGGATACATACACTTATTTTTATAATTAAACAAGAATATGAAATATATTTTTTGGGAAAATAAATATATTTATAACATCACCAATAAGGTCGTTATATTTAATAATTAATTAATGATTTCAAATTGAGAATAAATGATTTAATAATTATTGTAATTATCCAAGTAATAGTTTTAAAATGATAATAATTCATTTGTAATAGTAATAAAGTGATAAGAAATCATTTATAATAGTTTTATCAAGATATATAAATGATTTGAAAATATAAGGAAAATCGATATCGGTTTATCGATATAATAACACTTTTAGTAAACAATCATTTAATATTGATTTATACGGTTTTATAATTCAAATTGGATCATTATAATTAATTAATAATAATAAGAAATTATTTTTTAGAATTTTTTTACAAATATATATGTGTGTGTGTGTGAATATATATATATATATATATATATATATATATATTAACTAAGAAATGAAAATGTGACCGGAAATTAAAATCGGAATTCGTAACAATTCAACATGTAGAAGTTGTGCAATGTTGCAGATTAAATTTAAAATACATATGTACATATCCTTGTATACATCAATAGACATGTACATATGCACATGAACATGCATATATACATATACATCTTAATGTACAATAACAAAAGAAATATATAAGATATTTTAATAACTCTGTCTCACTTAAGCAACCCTAAATACAAGCACATTTCCTTGATGTGACATGGTTGTGCCTAGGTGGTGGTGGAAGGAGGTATCCGTGCCTAGGGTGATGATGGAAGGAGGTGGAGCATGTGGGTGATGGTGGAGGTGGAGTAAGAAAAACATAAAATATCTAAAGTAATTATTAACTTAAAAAGAAAACATCACCTCACATCAAATCATCTTACACCACATCACATCACAACCACCACCATCATCACCACCATATGGAAAAGAGGGGCTAACTTTTATGGTGACATGGGGGGAAGGTGTGATGCGTGCATGATGTGGGGGGAGGTGGATGTAGAGAAGGCTTTATTTGATGAACATCCTATAAATACCCATGCATAACTTATCATTTCCACACAACTTTCACTTCTTTTTCTTCCTCATTCTTGAGCTTTCTAAATGCTCTTTAATGACTTCCATGAAAGTCTCTCTTCTTTCTCAAAACTTGAGAAAAAGTAGGAGGGTTAAAAATAGTGGAAGTGCTTAAGCACTAATCCACTGATTACTCTCTAGCTTTTTCAAAAGTTAACCAAATCTTCTCTAATCACTTCTAAACTCTAGTATTAAGCCTAAGTCATCATGGCAAGCATGATTAGCAAGTGGAAAGAGGCATAGCTGTGAGCTTTGGGTGTTTAGGAGATGTTTAGTGAAGTGTTGATTTGTTTGAATGTTAGTAGGAAGTATCGGTTTGGATTAAGGTGAGAACTCTATTTATATATATACTATATATATTGGATGATATATATGTTTTGCTATTGTTGTTTATTGTAACAACCCGTAAATTTTTATTAATTTTATTAACGTAATTAACTGAAATTTTGTGAAATTTTAAATAATTGAATTTGGCAATAAAAATTTAATATTTGGAATACGTCTATTTAAACATAGCAAATGGTAAATTTTCATCAAATAATATGGAAGTTTATTTTATTGTGTAATTCTATTTCAATTTAAATCAATTAATATTTGATGATAATAAAATACTTTTTCAAACCTGAATATTTTTATGTAATAAATTTGTAAATCATCTTCTGAGTGAGACGTCATATTTTGTTTCGTCAAATTTGGACTGCTATTGCTCCGTTTATCTTATTTTCGGCGTTTTAGCAGCATTTTTCGGTACCGATTATCAACTTTTGATTGGATGATCGTACCACTGATATTTGTATACCGTTTTGATCGTCTCGTCGTGCTGATCTCTACGGTATATTGAATTGCTAATTTCGAAATCCGGTGTGCAGATAAATCTGCGAAACGCCTAATGTATCGGTTCCGTATTTGGACCTGTGCTTTTTCATTGCTCCTTATGATAACGAATAGCCATCAGCAATTGTCATTTCAACTTTTGACCCTTTCTATTCCCAACGTTGAGTGTAATATGCTAGTTCCCATATTTCTCATTCGTTTCTTCCTCTACCATTTTATTCTTTTCGTTTAGAAAAAGAAAGGAAAATATATGCGATCTGCATATAACAAAGAAAAAATTTGTTGTCTCCTTCACATTCGAGCCTACCAATCTTCCCCCGCCTCTCCCATAGGCCACCGCCCTTTCCGCTGCCGCCTGACACCCCACATCCGCCACTACATCTCAGCCACTAGCCAAAACTCCTTCCACCCTCTCATTGGCATAGCAACCTTCCACCACTCACTGGACCAACGCCAACAGCAGACCTCACCTCCACCGTTCCACTTCACCCGAGCACTCCACCGACGATCTCCTTCGCCCCGACCTCTGACCGCCACCAGCCTTGAACTGCCCGTCCCATCTTCACGGCACAGCCCCACCCTCTACCGAGACCTCTTCTTCTTTTGTCCACCGTGGTATATATATAAGGTATTACATATATATATATATATTATGTTAGTTTGTGTATATATATAGGTTATGTAAGTGTATATATTTGAAAAAGAAGAAGAAGATAGGATATGCATTACTAGCTTGTAATACGGTAAGTACATCTGTGGTAATTTTATAATTTTAGTGTTTGTATATATATAACATGAGTAAGTACATCTAGTTGTAGTATTATAATTTTAGTGTCTGCATTATCTATGTTTGCAGCACATATATACATAAGTAATAGTGATATTTTAATATATATATATATATATATTGATTTTAAGAATATATCTGTTAGTTTATATTTTACAGTTTGTATATATGTTCATAAATGTTAGTTTATATATTAGTATATATATATATATTATTATGATCTATTATATATATAGTATAATAACTATGATATGTTAGATTTTATAAAGTATACACATGTTAGTTTATAATATTTATACATAAGTATATATTCTATGTATTCAAGTTAGGCGTATATGTGCTCTAATTCTATATATATGTAAGTACTTACAATATATTATTATTGCATAAAGGAAGTATATATATTAGTCTATATATGTTACTTTATGTAAGTATATATAAGTTTTGTAAAATGTATATGTTTCGCCTGCTTGGCTTGCTTTTGAGAAATATATGATCTAACTGTTTGTTTACCGTTTTTACGTGTGTGTGTATATATATATTGAATTTTTGTTTATACTTTAAATAAGCTTTAATTATATTAAGTGTACATAAATTATTTGCATTATATTAAAAAAATTAAAATTATTATATAAAGTTTTATTATTATAAAAATATGTATAAACTATGCTCAAATGATTTTACAAAGTATCAAACTATTTTACAAAACAACGAGTTTTCAAAATAATGTTTTAACGTTTTTTTAAATTTTAAAAAGAGTATGTCGATATACTCTATGTATGTATGTCGACATGATGGCTGATTTTTTCTAAATTTAAATTTCAAAAGACATGTCTTTTCGTCGTATCTCTTTACGAATGGATAAGACCGTTGTTCGTCATATTAAATTCAATCATCACTAATTTGATTCTCCTTCATCTACTCTCTGATTTCTCTCATCTCTCTCACTCAAACCAAGATCAAAGTGCAATTCAAGAGTTATAGGGTCAATTTTAATCTAGATCAAAGATATGAGTCTGTAAAACTCTATCAAATCATACTACTATACTTATGGGTAAGATTGTAGCCCGTAAAATCAATTGGGTGTGCTTAGTAGCCCGTAAATCTGGTGGGTGCGCTTGTAGCCCAAAAATAAGGTGACGCTACCTAGAGGTCGGGATTTTGGAGGGTGTGTGTCGTAGCCTTGAAATCAAGATTGTATTTGCATTTACTAGTTGAAAAGAAACCCATACAAGGAATTGTGCGAGACTAGAAGTATAAAATCCTAGTATGTTCTTTTCTTTTTACTTTTACTGCATTTAATTTTATCTACATCTTGATTCTGTGGTTATTTCTGTGATCGTTAATTATATCATTCTAAGTATAATTTTAAAGAATATGAAAAATATTCATATAATCCATTAAACACTATTCATCCCCTATCTAATGTTGATTTAGTCTTAAGATCCATATTCCGTTGACTCACATTTTGTATCAAAGCATTGGTTTTTAAAGTATTCATAATCTGATTTATGAAATGTTTCAATGACAATTTTTTAACAATTTTGAAATGATAATTTGCAAAATCATCATAATATTGTTTCATAAATTTGCATCTATTCATTATAAATAATCACGTGATCTTTTGAAAAGGTATGAATTGCAGGAACAGATGTGTTATATGGCTTTTTATGAACAGACCATGATGATCAAACACTATAGATCAAAAAAGACAAATGGATATTGGATAGTGGATGCTCAAGGTACATGACTAGAAATTCGAAGATTTCGAAAGATATAGTTTACAAAGATGGTGGATCAGTAAATTTTGAAGACAACTCTAAAAAATATGTGATTGGCATCGACAATGTCGGTAATTCTAAAACTCCTATTATTTCTAACGTTTTGTTAGTTAAGAATTTAAAACATAATCTATTGAGTATTAGTCAATTATGTGATCAGAGTTCTAAAATTAAATTCGTTAAAGATAAATGTTGCATTGAAGATAATGAGCCAAACTTTATATTTGAAAGTATTAGGAAACATATATTAAGTATGAAAATCTCAAATGATAATTTATATCATTTGGCTGAATCAAGTGATCCTTGGATTTGGCATAAAAGATTTGGTTATTTAAATTTCAAACTAATATCTAAAATTGCTAAAAATGGTCTATTTAGTGGTCTTCACAAAATTAAATTTAAAGTTAATAATTTATGCGATGTATATCAATTAGGAAAACTTAGAAAAATTTCTTTTAAACCAAAGGATACGATTTCTACCTCTCAACCCCTTGAACTTCTTCACTTAGATCTTTTCAATCTCTCACAGATACAATCCATAAATCACAGTAGATATGTATTTGTAATTGTAGATGATTATTCTAGGTTTACCCAGACGATTTTCTTAAAACATAAAAGTGATGCTTTTGAAATGTTTAAAATCCTTGTTAAACTAATTCAAAATCAAATGACTAGTAAAATTAAAACTATTCGGAGTGATCATAGTGGAGAATTCAAAAATGAAAATTTTAAGAATTTCTATAATAACAAAGGTATAACTCATAAATTTTCATTTACAAGAACACCACAAAAAAAGGGAGTGGTAGAACATAAAAATAGAATGATTCAAGAGTGTGCTAGAACTATGCTAAATGATAGTAATTTACCTAAAAAAATTTGGGCAGAAGCAGTTGATACTGCATGTTATATATTAAATTGAATTTTAGTAAGACCATAAACTAAGAAAACACCATATGAATTATTCTATAATAAAAATCCTTAAGTATCATACTTTACAGTTTTTGGTAGTAAATGTTTTATTTTAAATACTCAAGATAATTTGGATAAATTTGATGCTAAATCAGATAAAAGAATCTTTATTGGATATTCAAATAGAAGTAAATTTTATATAATTTTCAATACTAGAACTAATACTATAGAAGAGACATTATATGTCTCATTTGATGAGAATTTTAAAGTTTACAATCCATATATTGACTAAGAAGAAAATATTTGATAACCCAAAAGAAATTAGTAATAATGAGATTACCGAAAAGGAAAATAATAATAATCCAAAAAATTTACATCCAAATAAAAGAAAAAGATACTTAAAAATCATCCTATAGGGAATATATTTAGAAATATTGAATCTATTGTTAAAACTAAAAATCAACTAAACAAAATGAGTAACGTTACTTTTATTTCAACCATTGAACCTAAAAATCCAAAGGAAGAACAACCGATGGTTTATGGATTCTTGCTATATAAGAGGAATTGAATAAATTTACAAGAAATGATGTATGGAAATTAGTCCCAAGACTCAAAGATAAATCCATAATAGGAACTAAATGGGTATATAGAAACAAAATGAATAGACAAGGAGAGGTTGTGAGAAATAAAGCCCGATTAGTTGCACAAGGTTACTGCAAAGAAGAAGGAATATATTTTGATGAAACCTTTGCATCCGTAGCAAGATTAGAAGCTATACGAATTTTACTTTCTTTCGCTGATCATACTAATTTTAAGTTATATCAAATGTTGTTAAAAGTGCATTTTTAAATGGTTTTATTAAAGAAGATGTACATGTAGAACAACCTCCACTTTTTGGAGATGCAAAACTACCTAATCATGTTTAAAAATTAAAGAAGGATTTGTATTGTCTGAAACAGGCTCCAAGAGCTTGGTATGACATCTTAAATCCTATTTATTACAATCAAATTTTGAAGTAGGCAAAAAAAGGTAGTACACTTTTTATTAAAAGAGATAAAAATGATATTCAGTTAATACAAATATATGTAGATGATATCATTTTTGGATCTACCAACGATAAACTAAATAAGGAATTCTCAGAAATAATGACTAATGAATTTGAAATGAGTCATATAGGAGAACTAAATTATTTTCTAGGATTACAAATAAAACTACTTAGTAATGGAATTTTTTATCAGTCAAGAAAAATATGCTAAATATTTAGTTAATAAATTTGGTATGTAAAATACCATTAGTAAACCAACTCCCATGGAAACTACTGAAAAATTAAATAAAGAAGAAAATTCAAAAGATGTAGATCAAAAATTATATAGAGCAATGATTGGATCACTACTCTATATAACTGCCATTTGACCTGATCTAATGCATAATGTTTGTCTCTATACAAGATATCAATCTTAACCTAAAGAAACTCATTTGAAATCCATAAAACGAATTTTGAGATACGTAAACAACACATTAGACTATGGACTCTTTTACACAAAATAAGACTCCTTTGAATTAATTTCATATAGTGATGTTGACTATGCTGGTTTCAAATTGGACCAAAAAAGTACAAACGGAACATGTCACTTTTTGGGACACTCTAATTTCGTAGTTTAGTAAGAAGCAAAACTCTATATCTTTATCTATGATAGAAGCAGAATATATTTCAGCAGCATTAGCCTATTCACAGGTTATCCATATGTAACAAACTTTAAAAGATTTTGGTTTAAATTTTACAAAATCACCAATATACTATGATGATACAAGTACGATCAATCTATCTAAAAATCCAACTCATCATGCTAGAAGTAAACATATTGATATAAGATACCATTTTCTAAGAGATAATATAAACAAAGAAATAATATCACTTGGATTTATAAACACTAAAAATAAAATAGCTGATATATTAACCAAACCATTGAATCAAACATCTTTTACTAAGTTAAGAAGGGAGTTTGGAATTTCTTCTCTATCATAAATATATAAATAATGAAGTAAAAATTACAAAACATAAAGGAAAACAAAATAATCAAAATTATAACATATATGTTGACATATCCTATCTCCCTATGTCAACATATAACGGTAATTTTTATTTTTTAAATTTCCCTCTAAAATTCAAATTGGTAGTTATCTAATAACCAAACTCCAACATTCTTCTTCATTTCTCTGTATTCTCTCTATTTTAAACTTATGAAACAAATAAACCATGGCCCTCTAATCCCAAACGTTCTAGAGAAGAGAATACATCGTTTTCCTTCCTTTCTCCTACCCAAGGATCCTTCTAGAGCACTGCTATGGCCAGTGTTATTAAATTGGAAGAAGAAATGAAGAATGTTCTGAAGATGTTGACTGAAATACAAGTTGTACAACTTCGTATGTCCAAAGAACATGAGTAATAAAGTAGAATTCTTCGCAATTTGCAAAAAAATCTATTGGATAATCCTACGAATCTAATAGTTATTAAAGATGACTCTGCAAATTTGGCCATTCATAACCCAATTCGAGGCAGCAATGACGAGGAAGAAGAAGAGGAGGAATAACATATGGAGGAAGATGATGAAGTCCGATGCATCGGAGAAGTTTGTTTCGATCGAGATGGAAATCTGTCGAACAAAAGGTAAACTATTTCCTTTATTATCCTTATTATAATATCCATAAATCCCCAATCATTATGAAATCACGTTAGGATGGTACTTGTCTTTGTTAATTTGATTATGTGGTGTGTATATTTAATTTAATTTATCATTTGTTTTACTTACTTATATGCACATTTTAACATGTGATTTGATTATGATGTGGTATTGAATGAATATATAAATTGGTTTGGTTACTCTTAATGATTTGTGTTATTACTTATCATTTATTACATATCATTCTTATCATTATTTCCATTTCATGATTATCTCATTTTAAATTTCACTTATTGTTGTTATATAAATCATTCTCATCATTATTATATGTCAATAGGCTATAATATAGCCTTTATTGTTTGAAATATAATTAATTAGTACCACATGATTCATAATCTTATAATAAAATTATTTCTCAAAACTATGTGTTAGTACCTTAGGTATTGGTTTTGATGATAACAACTATCGACGTTATATAAAATATAAATACTAATGTTTTATCAAGTTATATATAGTACATAGTGCAGGATATTAGATAGGTGTTGATTAAGAAGATTGTAAAGTATCAAGAGTAGATTCAAGATGCTGATATACAGTTTCAAGAGTTGGAGAATGAAGACTCTTGAGTATTGAAGAGTTTAAGATTTCAAGGTATTCCAGCTAAATTATGGAGTCGTAGAATTTATGTTAAAACCCCGATAGCACTTTCCTAATCTCTCTCTCCTTCTCTAATTTTGATTTAAATTGTCTTTCAAATATCCTGGTTTTAAAATAATCTTTTCGAAATATTTCTAAAAATTATTTTCAAACTCTTATACTTATAAACATATTATTTTACTGTTTTTTCGTGTGTATATATATATTGAATTTTTGTTTATACTTTAAATAAGCTTTAATTATATTAAGTGTATATATATTATTTGCATTATATTAAAAAAATTAAAATTATTATATAAAGTTTTATTATGATAAAATATGTATAAACTATGCTCAAATGATTTTACAAAGTATCAAACTATTTTACAAAACAACGAGTTTTCAAAATAATGTTTTAAAGTATTTTTAAATTTTAAAAAGAGTATGTCGACATACTCTATGTATGTATGTCGACATAGTGGCCAATTTTTTCAAAATTTAAATTTCAAAAGAAGTGTCTTTTCGTCGTATCTCTCATGAATAGATATGACGGTTGTTCCTCTATAAATACTATACTTCCAAACGAATTTTTAATCATCATTCTCTTATTCATCTCTCCTCCTTCCACTCTCTCATTTTCTAAATCTAAATATACCCAAACTCTACCGTAATTCAATCATCACTAGTTTGATTCTTCTTCATCTACTCTCTGATTTTTCTCATATCTCTCACTCAAACCAAGATCAAAGTGTTATTCAAGTGTTATAGGATAAATTGTAATCAAGATCGAAGGTTTGAGTCTGTAAAACTCTATCAAATCATACTACTATACTAATGGGTGTGATTGTAACATATAAAATCAATTGGCGTGCTTGGTAGCCCGTAAATCTATTAGGTTTGCTTGTAGCTCGGAAATCAAGTAACTCTACCTAGAGGTCTGGATTCTGGAGGGTGTGTCTCATAGCCTTGAAATCAAGATTGTATCTGCATTTACTAGTTGAAAAGAAATCCATACAAGGAATTGTGTGGACTAAATGTAGGGTACTTCGAACTAGTATAAAATTCTAGTGTGTTCTTTCCTTTTTTACTTTTACTGCATTTACTTTTATCTGCACTTTAATTCTATGATTATTTCTGTGATTGTTGATTATATCAATTCGAGTAGAATCTTAAAGAATTTGAAAAATACTCATATAATCCATTAAACACTATTCACCCCCTCTAGTTTTAATTTAGCCTTAAGATATATATTCCGTTGGCTCATACTACGTTTAGTCTGTAATTCCAAAATAACTGTAAATAATTATAGATACTTTAGCATTTTCTAATACATCACTTTTGTTGTGATAACAAATACCACATCATACTTTTATTTTATAATGAATATTCATAACATTCACATTGAAATATAACCTTGTCTATTTTTCAGTTGAAACCAAAAACTAGTCAATATTTCAAAAGAATGTTCGGTATGTTTTACAAATTTTTTTTACTATAATAGCATACTAAATTCGAAGGTCCATCATCCACTTAATGTAGATTATTTATTTCATATACTATAATCAATTTACTATAGAGAGTTCCTTGATCAATTATCTTAAACTCAAAGAAATAAATATAATAGAAAACAATTTTCTATATGAAAATACATTTCGCAATGGAAATTGTATTTCTTATTCCAATGTTAAGTATCAATTATTATTAACACAATGCTCATATCCGATGATTCTTTATGAAGCAAAAGTGACTATTCACTCTCTTCATCCAACTGTACCTTAAATCAAGTCTACTCTTGTACACTCATTTTTCTTTCTAAATGGTCGAACCATTCAATAGAATACCATTACTACAACATTATAACGAACTCTTTAAAAAAAATTACTCGATCAACCTTATCATTTAAGGGCATCCAATATGTTGCACTTAGCGTAAAATGATCAAACTGATATTTAAACGATCGAGTTCTTAGACCTATATTGTATTTTTGGTCTTATGCTACATTTAACACAATATGATCTTTATTGGAATCAATCAAATTAAATACTCAATCAATCTCGTACTATGGTTTATTTGCTTATTTCTGAACTAATTTCATAAAATATTGTACACAACGAACTGTGACCATTCACTATATAACACTTATATGTGACAGTACATGGATCAAATATCCATAGTCTTGTATTGCTTTTAAGTTCGAAACTCGTAGAATGCGATATACGGTCTTGACCAAATAAACATGTCAACGATCAAATTTACGAATGTGTTAAGTAGTTGTAAAATTAGGCACTTGCATGGGTATAGAAAACTTTAACATGCAATAATTATTTAATGGTAAGAATATATTATATTTCTATTTGTTAATCTTCAATTCAGAATATTTGTATATCTTAATTGATAAACGTTTTATCAGTTGTATTAAATGCACAATTAGTCAAGTGGATTATTATAACATTATATAGCATATGTTCTTAAAATATTAGAAAGGTTAAATGTTATTATTTCATTTTTCTAATAAGGCTCGCACTAGTCTTTTATGCTTCACCAAACCTTAAGCGAAACATAGAAGTCTTTTGACTTCACTAGTGGGCATTAGGACATGCCTTGGGATTTTGACCTTGAGGAATTCAATAAATCATATGTCCGTATACGATGGATAACTTCTTATCGATTGTATCACATACCACCCCTAACCCATGGTTCTTGTCATAATCCCACCTTTACCTTAAGGAAAGCTTAATAATTAAATTGAGACTATTCATTCGGACCTATCCTTTTGCGAAGACCGAAGTATAATGCACATACCTTGAGGAAAGCTCAACAATTACATGTAGTTATCTTACTTCGTCTATTCAATATATTAATAGTACCACACATAACATCCCTAGCTTGAGGAAAGCTCAACAGCTAAAGAGTATTCACGTAATATGTTCATATATAAATGATAGAAGACAACTTTATACTAAAGTTCTATAATCTTCAATATATTATATCGAGTGATATCAACTTATGGAAAATGTCTTTCTTATGAAATACCCTCGTGATTCAAATGTCAGACACGTCAGAAATCACGATCTAAGTATATATACGTATGTATTTATTCTTTTAGTCTATTTGGGTTTCTTTGATGTTCCACCTTTAATTTATACATTCATATTATATAAGTTTATTATTATATAACTTTTATATTTCATATTACTTATATAATAGTCTTATGTATAATATTAGATTAACTAAATCATATTTAACTAATTTTAATCAACTAACATTTTAATTAATTTTATATTCTTAATATAACTTTTATACTAAATATTTATTTTATACTGTAACCTTTATAGTATAACATATATATGTTTTTTTATTTAATTAATTGACCGTTAATTAATTTATTCAGTAAATTAATTTAATTAATTAACCTTTAATTAATTTATTTAATTAAACAATTTTAATTAAATTATATTAATTTCAAAAAATCATATTATATACATACATGTACACTTATGATATATTAAACATTTTAAAATACCATGACATATATGAAACATATATAATATATATTTTTTATTAATTAACTTATTTATTTTATTAATAAATTAAAATTTTGAAATTAATTTATATTATTTTTCAAACATTTTGAAATTTTTTATTATATTATAACTTTTATGATATATGTATATCTTATTTTAAATTTAACTTTTAAATTTAAAATATTGTATTTTAAATTTTCAAATAATTTTGAAAATTAGCCCAAGGCCCATTTCAAATATGGGCCTTTTCTATTATGGACAACCTTTAGGTTGTGAGCTTAATAGTTAACCCTAATATGACTATTTTAGATAGAATTGACTATTAGTCTTTGATACCATTATTAGAACTGGACCAACCCACAAAGAAAGTTATGTGTGAATTTCAAAAAAAAATCCTTATTGGATCTTTATTGGACCTATGAAGTCTAATTTATTTAGAACATTTCTTAATTTTATTTAAATAAAATCTTTTACTTTATTTAAATTTATACATTTGATAGTTTAATTTAATTTATGTTATGATTTATGTATGTGTATCATATACATAAGTATATGTATGTGCATGAGTAACATATCAATCCATGCAAGGTATAACAGGCTTGTGTATAAATGTTGGGATTTACATCGCAATAGACAAATTAGCTCATCCAATTTGCAAGCATATATCGTCCAAATATAAATATACACCAAATATATACACTATTATTTATGTATAAATATATATATGTATTGAGTTTTGTTTAATAATTTTGTATAAGCATATAAGTATATATATGTATTGAGTTTTTTTTCTTTTTAAAATATATATATATATATGTATTTATATATGCAATCATATGAATAAAATATTTATATTATTTATACATATTATATAATAAATTTAATTAAATATAAATAAATTATTTGTAAATAATAAAAATAATTTTTTTTATTTTATAAATCTATAAGTTATACACACTCACAAATATATATAAACAATTTTAAATATACACACACATATAAATATATGCATAATGAAATATATATATATATATAAATTAATAAAATACTTAAAATAATATTTGTAATAAAAAATTCTATGTCTTAAGTATAACTTAGTAAAATAGTTATTCTTAAGTTTAAAATACATTCTAACTAAATATCCATTCAAAAATTAATATAATATTAATTAAAAATAATTTCAAAATTTTATTTTCAAATCTTAAATTTTCAGGAAATCATAAATGATATTTTATGCTTTGAAAATTTTTTCCATAATTATTTTGGTTTAACATAATTTTAAAACGATTTTTCCTTTTTTGGGCGAAAATTGAATTTTAATTTAAAAATTAAAAATGTTTTTATTTTTATTTTTTTGAGACCTTCTTTACATTAAATATTATTTTATAAAAAATAAAATATAATGTTCATAATATATTTGAATTAAAATGATTTATTTATGTATTAGTTTGATTTAAATAATAATAAAATATTTATACATTTTTTTACCACTACCAAAAATTATGATAGCTTTAATTCTTTACATATAAAATTATACTACTTTTTTTATTAAAGCATGATGTTGTAATTTATTATAAGCTATATATATGTAATTAAATAATATATATTAATTTACTAAAATTAAAAAATTCTATTTTTATTCAAAGCCCTACTAATTTAATATATATTTGATTAAATTTTTAAAAAATATATATATACATGCATACAACTAAACAACTTTGTGAAAATGTTACTTGCATATTAGAATCATCACCCGATAACAATATATATAATATATACATATATAATAAAAATCAAAATTGGAAATTAATAATTATATTTTGATTAGAAGCGTACCTTAATTCTAATGGCTAGAAGTACACTTTGAAAAGATGACTCTTTTTCCCCTTGAAACTGTTTCCAATTCAATGAGAGCCAGTCTCTGAACCGTTGACTATCAACTATCCGATAGCAACTCAGTTAACTTGATTCGAATTTGATGAGACAAAGAGAGACCGGAAGGAATTTCTACCAGCAAGCACAGACGAGGAGGCTCTAAAATTTCTAAATCAAATTAGATTATAGATGCTTACATAGTGGATAGAAAGGAGGGAAGTGTGGATCTCATCTTATACTCATTCTCCTTTAATCTTATCCATCCAAAACTAGGCTCCTCTTTACCAAAATTTTGAGCGGTCTATACCCTTATTGCTGCCAAAAATTCTAGCCCCATGATAGACCTTAAACCCATTTTAAGCCTAAATAGAATTTTATTCAATTAAATCAAATTTAATCATTTATCGATATCGTATATCGATTGATATATTTATACTATTATAAATATATTTAATAATATTTATTCATCAAATCATCATTAAATTTTATAATTGACATTTCATAAATATTAATTAATTTAATTATGTTATAAGAATTATAAATCAGTTAAATCGTTTGGTCAAAGGACAATTCATCATTTCGGTTGTGTGACTCGTCACGTGTAAGTTTGGTCAATATTAACGTTCACACGACACTTAACAGTATTCTCAAGTTGAGAGAACTGTGTAAATCAGTCACAACGATATTTTCTATTTGACCTTAGTTATATTAACTAGCAGAAAATTTATTGAGTGAGTCGTTCCATGGTTATCCAATAATTATCAGTACATAACCCCTAGGTGGCCCCAACAGCCTTGAGTAATACACCGCCCAACATTTGGAGAGCGTTATGTACTCTAGTCTCAACGAATACACCGATATCCAGTCTCGATGCATCTTGACTAGGAAAATTTAAAATGGTATATTGGTTTTCATTGTGATAAATTACTCATGGTTACAACACTTTGTAAATATTACACATTATATCAAGTATATAATTGAAAGAAAACACCTTTTATTTTAAACAAGATTGGTTATCGAGTTAGATATATGTTAGAAATTACATAATTGCCTTTAGGGCATACCTTTAACTATATCAATTATGTTCCCTCGACACCTTACAAAAAGTTAAACACCAGCCAGAAGGTTCCATCATTTTCCTCTACTCTACCGATTGTGGATTGATTTCTGATTCCATTAATAAGACCAAAGACTGGAGTTACCGGTTCTTTTTTTATGAGATACTTCTCTCTCAAGATTTCCGAAAACTTTTCTCTTTCTAGTACATTGCTAACTGTCATGATTTATTCATTGTATTATTGTGACATTATGTTGACCTTTTATCTTACACATCCCATTTCCAAAGAGATTGATCCAAGTGTATTGGCGAAGATTGACAAATTGGGGGATGCTGCTAAATATTCTATGAATCGATTGAGACTCCTTATTGAAGAATAGCAAGGAAATATTCTTTGATCCAACCATTCAATTGGGTTTTGGGCGAGTCTCCCATCATAAAGAGGAATAAATATGGCTCTTCAACACTTGTTGCTACGAAGACTGATACCTTTTCGACCAATACTCTGATCCAACATTCGTCTTCGTGCAACCCTAGGTACTCATAAGGTTTTATGATACTCCTACTAATTTCGTTCTTCAAAATAATGATCGTATTTTACTGTCTCGTTAACTATTAACGTTAGTATTAATTAAGATGTTAGTCTAATTAACCCAACTTTATTTTTATCGAGAAAGGACCCTTCAAACCTTCGCACTTCCCCAAGAGCCCCTGGTAAGCCGCATCTGCCCCCTTCTTCCAAAGCGGGCCCTTCATTACGTACTACTACGATGGTTGGCACTTTTTTAATAGCCATGTCTTGAAAGCGTAAGGATCCTAGTAGCCGATAGATCTCTTCTAAGCCACTTTTTAAATAGACTAGAGAAGACATCCTTGCTTCAACAACGGTTGTTGTTTCTAATGCCATTACAACTATTGCTCCTACCACTCTTCACTCTCAATGTTTAGTTATCGATGTTATTAGTTCACCCTTGATGGATTCTTTGGCTTTCTAGCACCAACAGTAGGGCTTACGTTCTCTACTTCTTTGTGATGTTCCCTTCCGGATCCTAGTATAAAAATTTGCATCCCTCTAAATTTTGAAGAATTATTGGCGCTTGTTACACCCATATTTCCCAAGTCTTGTCGAGGGTAATCTGACGTAAGCACCGAGATCAAAATGGGATGGCCTCACAATAAAAGACGGACTATAAAGAGGAAAAGCAGAATGAAACAAAGTTAAGAATATGCTGGGCCCAGAAGCTGTAAGGCAATAATAAAGATTCAAATTGTGCTAATCCCCTTAGTCCCAGTGTTACAATATGATATAGAGTTCAAGATCGTGCATGATCATACGGTGGAGCCAACCGCTTGTGATTGTAATACGTGGATAATAGAACTGCACTAACAATCCTGCATTAGAGGAAAATAGAGAAGCACCACCTCCTTTTTTGAACATCAGTGAAGTGTCTCAACGTGTCGCCATCAAAGCATGAGCATAAAGAGAAGGACTGCGCTGCTTTCAAAGGACTGAATAAAGCGCAATATCATTCCCAGAGTCTGTACATTGCTCATACCTCTAAAAGCAAATCTACACTGCACTCCCAGTGGCTATCTAAGCCGCACCACATGGAGTCAAAAAATACTCTAAGGGTGGCACATAGGGCTACCCAAACAGTACACAATGGCAGATCCATGCTCACAAACAAACAACAAAGATATAAGTTTCCCTCATCAATAACCCGCATAATCCATCGCTCAGAGCAGTCAGCGCAGAATTGCATTAAGAAATTCCCTTCACAAATGGCGACCCGATCACCCTAACCAGCTTGGTAAACATCATCAAGGTTCAGGATAGATCAAAGTTGCAACCATCCTTTGGGGCAAAAGTAATAAAAGCAATGAAGTTCACCTTAAAGAAAAAAGGGACAACGACTTGCCATACTCATACCACAAAAAAGAAGCAACACTAGGGTCATTCACCCTTTCGAAGAGCAAGAATTCAGAGCCCATTCAAATTTGGAACCTCCCACCTCAAATTCAAACATTCCCGCTTCAATTTTTGATCTCTAGCCAAACACTAAAATCAGAGTGTCCTTCCGAAGACATGCCAACGATCCACATGCATCAAATAGCCAATGCGGATGGATGGCACATGGCATGATCCAAAGACAAAAGTATGACGACAAAAGAAAGATGATGGCGATCCACACGCACTTCTATCTATAAATAGAAAACGACTGTAGTAAGAAATGAGCTTTTTCCCTGATTTGTGATTTTTAAGGTCAAAAAGGAAAAAGCATTATACTCTTTACCATTAAAATCTGTACCAAGAAATATAAAAAAGAAAGGGATATTTCTCCATGGACATAGGATTCCTTAATATCCTTGTGAATTCTCTGTCTTTTACTTTTCTGCATTTTTATTTGTTTCGCCTAGATTTCTATGTTAGATTTGTCCCGTCTCTATTTGATTTTTTTTGCTAGTTCAATTTGACACTTTAACAAACAGTTAAATTGCAATAAACTAATTGTGTAAGCATTCGATGACATAATTACTACTTAATGGAAAATTTAATGCCACTTAATTTTGCTAATTCAAATCCATTAGGGTAATTAGTATGATAATTTGTTCATCATCAGTTTGAGTGTTCTAAGATGAAAAATCATTTAAACATTTTTGGCTCTAGAAGGAGGGCCCAAACCTCCACATATTTCATACATCTAGTATGATTTTACCCACATTGATAACTTATGCCATGAATCCCATCGATTCACTGTCCCTCGTGTTCAAGAACATTAACACTTAGCTTTGAATACTACAAACAAGTCACTTATAACTTTGAAAGCCCAAAGTGAAGCAGCAGATCCGATTGAAGCCCTTGTAGACCCCCTCTTGAACGGCCTCCAATCCTTCACAAGCCAAATAAACCAACGCACTAAGGGGTTAGGGAAAATAATACCCCAACATGTTACTCGTAGATCATACCGACCTCCACAGTCCATAGGTCACCGCCATCGTTCATTTACTGCACTGGCTATTTAGCGAGAGAACGAAAATGGTACTCTCAGAGAAGGGAATGCTGATGCTTACCCAGTATTTGATACCAAACTGAAAAGCAGGATCCAGGCCAGTACATAAATCAAATCTAAACAAGCCAATATTAATCCTCTACGGCTGAAGAAACAAACTCAATCCGCTCTCGAAGATGATGATGCCACCTTGTTATATGAAGATGGTTCATCCTAGTTAGATCTTGTGAAAATGAAGTTTACCAGCTAAAAGCACGAGTGGAGCAGTTGGCTAAACTCTGCTAATGAAGTACCGGGGAAAAGTTAGAGAAGAAGGACCCTCCCCATTCAGTGAAACTATAATCAAGACAGATTTCCTTGATAACTTCAAGGCCCCTTCAATTGATAAGTTTGACGGGACTACCAACCCCGATGACCACCTCTATACTTTTGAATACTATATGGACATCTTGAAGGTAGAAAGGATGGCTCGATGTAAGTTGTTCCCTGTGTACTTAGTTGCTGCAGCCTCCCGATGGTTCATGAGGTATGGATCTGGGGAGGCCCGATCTTGGAGATAAATATCAGCCGATTTTATGAGGCAATTCAATTCGGGAAGGGAAGCTTTCCTAGACATCAACACCATGTCATGTGTAAAGCAGGGTGAAAATGATAGCCTGCGCAACTTCATTAAACGATTCAAAGCCGGGGCACTCCAAATTGGGGTGACCATTGAAGAAGCATTGCTAATGGCGACGCATGCCAGCATTAGAAGATGAATTGTTATGTGGGATAAAAATGACAGAAAGTCATGCCACAGTATGAAGGCTATCTACGAAAGGGCAGCTGGCTATATTACAATGGAGGAGCTGAATCCACAGTGCAACCTCAGAAAATTTCCTCCCTTATTTATGATAAGAAAAGAGGGGCAAAAGGATACCACCCGCCTACGATGTAACAAGAGGAATTGAACCTTACCACCAAAAATCCCTTCACCCATACTCCCGAAGAGATATATGAGTTGACAAAGGCTGAGCTCGCATACAACATACCAAATAAAGGGAAGAAATCAGAGTAGAATCGAGGTAAATCATGTTGTCGCTTCCATAGAGCCAACAGTCATCACAGTGATAGCTGTAGGCACTTAAAGAATGAGATAGAAAGACTAATCCAGAAAGGGTATTTGGGTAGCTTTTGGAAGGTTAACAACAAAAAAAGAAGCGGAAACCTTACTTTCACCCAAACGAAAACCAAGCAGGAAACCCCTCCAACCTCATAGCCTCGATCCATGAAGGACCACACCTTGCTAGGGTAAGTAAAAAAGTACAAGATAGATATGTGCAAGGAGCCAAGATACAGCAAAGGATGATTTTCCATGTCAAATAAAGGCCATCTCAAGAGATAGTTTCCACAGCTGCAAATGCGACAGAAGTGGTATTCCCATATCAGGACCCACTTACTCTTACGGTGTAGATCTCAAACTGCATCATGAAGAAAGTATTTGTCGATTCTGGAAGCTTAATCAACGTCATTTCAAGTCTTCATATGATCAAATGGAACTACCATCAGAGATCCTAAAACCAAGCCTAGAACCGATATTTGGTTTCAATAATACTACCACCATCCCAGTGGGAATAATAGTTTTCTTGTTACAGCTGGTACCTATCCTCTACATAATTCATTCTATGCAAGATTTCTAATCATTGATCAAACATCACCATACAATGCTTTCTTGGGAAGACCCGCTCTGATTGACTTAGGGGCAATCATCTCTCAAAAGGACCTACTTATGAAATTCAATGCTCCTATTGAGATAAGGTCAGTGAGAGGGGAACGATTTTTAGCTAGGGAACTATACAATGTAACTCTTAAGTTTAGCAATAAAATTATTCCAAACTATTCTCCTGTCTCTTCTGATATTTATGATAATAGTAATAAACAAGAAACTAAACCAATTCAATGAACTGCATCGATACAAAGCACAAAAACTGATGTTGACGCTAACCATTCTACGACACCAAAACCCAAAAAAAAGAGAAAAGAACACATATGCACATGATCGGCACCAATGAGTGTAATTTAGTTTATGAGTGGTATTTCTACGAAGAAGCCTAAAACAAGCATCCTCAGTGAACTCACCACCAGAAGAGGAAACAGAAAGTGAGATAGACCCGATATTAAAGGCATTAAAGAAAGAGCTAGAGCCTCTAGATGACCTTAAAGACATACAAATAGATACAAAGGACCCTACAAAGGTACTCAAGATAGGAAAGAACCTCGGTGCAGAAGCCCAAGATGAGCTGATAGACTTTCTGAAGAGATCAACAGATGTATTTGCCTGGACTCATTCAGATATGTTAGGGATCGACCCAACCATTACCTATCATGCGCTAAACATCAATCCGCTGCCCGTTCGGTTAGACAAAAGCATATAACCTTAGATTAAGAAAGATATAATGCCATGTACGAAGAAGTTAAAAAGTTGAAGGAAAATGGATCCACGAGAGAGGTATATTACCCAAAATGGATCACTAATCCAATGCTAGTAAAGAAAACCAATGGAAAATGGAGAACCTGCATTAATTATACCGACCTCAACAAGGCTTTCCTGAAAGATAGCTTCGCCTTACCCGAAATTGATCGATTAGTAGATGCAACCAAGAGACATGAACTTCTCACGTTTACGGATGCATACTCGGGATACGATCAGATAGTTATGTTCGAACTAGACCAAGAATATACCAGCTTCATAGGGGACAAAAATTGTACTGCTACAAGGTTATGTTGTTTGACTCAAAAACATCGGAGCAACCTACCAAAGGTCGGTCAATATGATGTGCTCAGAGTAGATTGAAAATAATGTCAAAGAATATATGAATGATATGTTGTTCAATTCAGAGGTAGCATCAAGACATGTTCAAGACCTAGAGCAAACATTTGAAGTCCTACGATAGTACAATATGACGCTGAACCCTCTAAAATGTACCTTCGCTATTTAATCAGGGAAGTTCTTGTGGTATATAGTAAGTGTGCGTGGCATGGAAGAAAACCCCAAAAAATAGAAGCCATAAGGCAAATAGCGATCCTTGAAAAACTAAAGAATCTGATTAGCTTAAAGGCAGAGTGGTAGCACTAAGCAGATTCATCTCAAAGGCAATGGATAAGTGCATCCCATTCTTCAACCAAGTAAAGAAATGGTGAAATTTTGAATGGATGGAGGAATTCAAAGCCGCATTCCAAAACCTAAAGGATCATCTAGTCAACACTCACATACTATCTAAATTGGTAACATGTGAGGACTTTTATGTTTACTTAGCTGTAACTGATAAAGCTATTAGTTCTTCAGTAATACGACAGAGCGAAGGGACCCAAAGGCCCATCTACTTCACAAGCAAGCAGCTATCGGGAGCAAAGTTTAAATGCTCAGTCATTGAAAAGCTAGTTTACAACCTGCTCCTCACAGTAAGGAAGTTGCAGCGCTATTTCCAAGCACATCCCATCGAAGTCCTCACAAACAAACCCCTAAGGTAGATACTACAAAAGCCAAAAACATTAGGCCACTTACAAAATGGTCGATGGAGCTCAGTCAATATGACATCACTTATTCTCCTCGAAAGGCAATCAAAGGATAAGTACTAGCAGACTTCACTGTAGAATGTATGTTGTCGGCCAAACCTCAATCAAAGGAAGAGGCCTTAACCCCTCAGTTCTGGCAACTGTTTATGGACAGAGCATCAAATGAGTAGGGGTAGCAATTGAGTATGTACTGCCCACTCCAGATAAGCAAAAGTTATATGGAGTAGTGCAGCTTGGTTTCAAAGCAATCAACAATGTTGCAGAATACAAAGCTGTCCTCATAGGTCTGTGAATGGCCCAAGCAATGAAGGTGACCCACATTATAATTCATAGGATTCTCAATTAATTATGAACCAAGTGCAGGGAAATTACCAAGTGAAAGAACCAATATTGTCCAAATATGTGGGACTTTCTAAGAAATTACTAGAGCAGTTCGAACAGTTTAGCATAGAACAAATCCCATGCGAAAACAACTCGTTTGCCGACTCATTAGCCAAACTTGCATGCACTAAAGCAGTAGATGAAATAAAGACAGTACCAATAAGGCATCAGGAAGAGCAAAGTATAACAGAATCAAATCAAGTACAGGTCTTCATTCGAGCCTAGAAGGCAGTAATTCAAGGGGCATAAGATCAGGAAACAATGGGAAATTAGGAGCGGTCCATAGTTGAATCCACATTCCAGTAAACCGAGGAAGACGACTAGATGACTCCCATCAAAAAATTCCTACAAAGCGTGACCCTACACCAAAACTGAAACGAAGCCCAAAAAATAAAATACCAGGCTCCGTACTACTACTTTTTTAATGGCACGTTATACAAAATAGGGTACTCAACCCCTTATCTTACGTGCATTTCCAAAGAAGAGAGGGTACAAGTCATGAGGGAAGTACATGAGGGACAATGCGTGGATCTGTGAAAAACCGTTTCTTCAACCCTTGGAAATCCACATAATACATCCTTGGTATTTACGTGCCGCAAATCCGAGTGCCGAAGACCCGGTTCCTTAAGGGAAAAAACAAAAGAAGATATAATAGAATCTTACACGAATGGAATAACATATATTATTTCAACATACAAAATCTTTACAGCGGAAATTGTAAATACATTTATCATAGTTAAACATGGAGAGTTATAAATCTTTGTCTGTACAAATGCGGAATATAATAGTACACAAGTGTGGTGGAAAAAGAGGTAATATTCTACTGAAGAATCTTCTAACTCCATGCTCTGAGCTCTTCCAGATTTCTTCTAACTAAACCTGACTACTAGGCTGACCAGAAAAATAGGGCACTCGGAGTTTAAGGAAAAGAAAATAAACTCCGGGTCAGTCATGGGACTGGTGTGAGAACTTAAAACATGGGTTTTGGAAATAAAAGGGTATCTCATAAGGCCACGCCGCACATAAACAGGGAATGAGTTTTTACCTTATGATAACCAAAACAATTTTACGTGAAAATTTGGTAATTTTATTTTTAAGGACATTCTTTTGAAAACATTTGCAAGCAAACTTATAAATCTTAGCCGAAATTGTTACCATATTAAATTACGGACCTAATCATTTAAGGTTCTACAAACAAAACCGAAGGCACTTATTGGAGATTGAATTTTCAAATGAATAGCGAGGTAAGGGACTACCTCCCGAATAGTGCATTTCTAGAGAAATGCACCCGAGGCCCTTATGTTGGTCCTCATGCAAATTAAGATCGGCCTATCCGTGACTAGCACTGAGTATTAAATCACCCGGCCGTTCTTAACCTATCTGAGACGTCTCATAACATACACCACATAATTCAAACCCGACGTTATAGCAAGTAGAAATTTTATCCATCTAGAAGGTGATTTCATACCCTGATTGGTTGCGACCCACTTTGGCCCTGAAGCATCCCTTGTTTCAGTATTGTTAGGCGTGAGTCTTTGAGGTAACGATTACCTTTTTTGAACATCTTTCACTTTGAATGCCACTTTTCCATTTCAAAATCACACAATTGATTTCTACAAACGTATAACTCCTAAGCTCATACGTCTTAGGAAAGGGTGTTAAGCTAAGAGAAGTTGCTTTCCCCGCCACCAAATAAATGATACGTTCATAGAGATCAATCTGATCTAGGAATGCAACGTCAGAAATTCATCCATACAAGTTGTGCAGGAATAGGAAAAATCGAAGGAACTCTCCTACCACATCCTATGGGGCAATACCTCTAGGATTAGTAGCGGGTTAGTCCTTGCATATGAAGATCCTATAATGAAGGAACCACTACTATTTAATTATCTCGGAATCGAATTTGAATATTTTTAATAAGAAGTCTTTCCGTTATGAAGATCCCTGCCTTCAATATCATGGTCTCCAATATATATTTTCTTGACAAACGAAACGTAAATTGGTTCGAAGTGGTATTTGGATAGGAATTACCCAAATCCGACCCGGTTCCTTCAAACCAATCATCGATAAAAAGATGGTTTATAAATAGGTGGTTTATCACTTTGATTTATTCATTTCTTCTTATCAAAAAATATCTTTGAGAGATATATATCTTTTAAAAAACATTATTATTGGTATATACAGAATCATTAAACCTCTCTTAATTAAATTCTTTAGTTTAGTTAGATAATTCCGAATCAATTTACCTAAATATTAACCAATATTTCTTATTTTTAAAACGTAACTTTTTAATAAGTTGAAACAATGTCATATAAGATGGTAAATTCGAATTGTTTAAATTTGGAAAAATAAATCTTTTATACTTAACTCGTTTCCGACATTTTGACCATTTATATCCCTCGCCTAGGGAAGGCCATGTGAGCTAGGGCACTGATTGCTCCTGAATATCTCCTTACCTAGATCTCATGAATACAAAAATCAGGTGTACTCGTCGGCAAATTAGAGCCAATATTAAAACAATTGCTTATAACAGCTTTTCTTTAATTCTTTTATTTAAATCCTTTTAAATAAATCAGTAAATCTTTAAATCATCTTTTAAAACGCTTAGTTATTCTTTTAAAAATATTTATAAAAGATTTTTGAAAGAATTTTTAAGTTTAAAGTTATATTTCAAAAGTTATTGAAAACCGCTGTAAATAATGTTGTAAATAGTATTTTTAAAGTTATATTGATCAAAACGACTTTTCTATTATTTGAAAATTCATTTATACAACTCAATCTCTTTAAAACATTTCAAAAGATTTATAATTTTTTTTCATATTTTTTTAAACATTTAAAAATATCAATTTTAAATCATTATTAATCTTTTGTCATTAAAGTGCAAAACCGCGATATTTTTGAAAAATTGTTTTGGACTTATTTGAAAATCGACAAGATAAAAAGTTGATTTTCTTTCCTTGATTGAAATCTATGGATATACCCGTCTGGAAAAAAATTATTACAAATAATTCCGAGCTATATTCCACTTTATGTACTCATTTGAATTCTACGGCATGAAATCGCGAACCACTATTACGCAACGTGCCTAGTTTTGACTTGCTTTTCATTTCTTATTCAAACTTCACCAAAATAAATTCTAGTGTTTATAAAACATTTTAAACTATTTTTAAAAGGTTTAACATTTTGTATATACCATTTCACTAGTAAAAGGATAGTGATTTTCTTTGTAATTTTCGATGTGTGTTTAACGTGACTTGTTAAAACAGCCATATTAAACAATCAATACTTGATGATCAAAAGCATAAACAAACACCAAACGTGATTAATAATCATTCTAAACAACCATAGAAAAACATATACATCATTCAATATATATAGTATATATAAATAGAGTTCTCACCTTAATCTAAACCGATACTTCCTACTAACATTCAAACAAATCAACATTTCACTAAACATCTCCTAAACACCCAAAGCTCATGGTCATGCCTCCTTCCACTTTCTAATCATGCTTGCCATGATGACTTAGGCTTAATACTAGAGATTAGAAGAGATTAGAGAAGATTTGGTTAACATTTAAAAAAGTTAGAGAGTAATCAGTGGATTAGTGCTTAAGCACTTCCACTATTTTTAACTCTCCTACTTTTTCTCAAGTTTTGAGAAAGAAGAGAGAGTTCCATGGAAGCCATTAAAGAGCATTTAAAAGCTCAAGAATGAGGAGGAAGAAGAAGTGAAAGGTGTGTGAAAATGAGAAGTTATGCATGGTTATTTATAGGTTTTCATCAAGTAAAGCCTTCTACACATCCACCTTCCCCCACATCATGCATGCATCACCCCCCACCCTATGTCACCATACACGTTAGCCCCTCCCTTGCATGTGGTTGCGATGATGGCGGTGGTGATGTGATGGTAGAAGATGATTTTACGAAAGGTGATGTTTGCTTTTTAAGTTAATATTTACTTTAGAAATTTTATGTTTTCTTACTTCACCCCCACCGTCACCCACATGCTCCATCTCCTTCCATCATCACCCTAGGCATGGCTACCTCCTTCCACCACCACCTAGGCACGACCTTGTCACATCAAGGCTATGTGCTTGTATTTAGGGTTGCTTAAGTGAGAAGGAGTAATTAAAATATCTTATATATTTCTTTTGTTATTTTATATTAAGATGTACATGGATATATGTGTGTTCATGTGCATGTGTACATGTCTATTGATGTGTACATGGATATGTACATATGTATTTTATATTTAATACACAACGTTGTATAACTTCAACACATTGAATTATTACGAATTTCGATTTCCGATCACATTTTCATTTCTTAGTTAATATATATATATATATATTTGTAAACCACGTTTGAAAACTAATTTATTATTATTATTAATTAATTAAAATGATACAATTTGAAGTATAAGACCATATAAATCATTATTAAACGATTGTTTACTAAAGTGTTATTATATCGATAAACTGATATCGATTTTCCTTATATTTTCAAATCAGTTATATATCTTTATAATACTATGATAAATGATTTATTATTAGTTTATTACTATTACAAATGAATTACTATCATTTTAAAACTATTATCGGGTAATTATAATAATTATTAAATCATTTAATCTCAATTTAAAATCATTAATTAATTATTAAATATAACAACCTTACTAATGATGTTATAAATATATTTATTTTCGCAAAAACAAAATAATAATTTTAATTCCATATTCTTGTTTAATTATAAAAATAAGTGTACGTATCCAGTCCCATTTGCGACTTTGGATAATTATAGAGCCGTTTATTGATAAAACGATTTTCGACTATTTTACCGATTTAAATCTCGAGGAAGATACTTTTGTAATTATTTATTCAAACTAAGATTACCATTACTATTTATTGTTCCATCATCATATTTATGTTAAAAAATCTTATATTTGAATATTTTAAAAATAAACCAAATTTATCAAAGCGATAAATTTGCGGGTCGTTACAGACTTCTCCCCCAAAAGAATTTCGTCCCCGAAATTACACTAGAACAAAAACCCTAAGGTGTTTGCTCAAAATATTTATTTTTAAACTTACTCTTGTACGATGTGTATAGATCATTCATATGCATTATCTGATTCAGTCCACTATTCGAATCCACAACTTTACTTCGAAGTTAGTATTGATCCCCTGATCTTCTAGTTCGGACCCTGATTATGCTTTCCGATCTGAACTTTAGTCTTCCTTGCATAGAACTCAACTATGATTGAAAACTCAAGTACCCAATCATAAACCCTCATCAATGTTTGTCATCAAGAATCGAGTGATAAACACCTTTCTAGACCGTACCTTAAAGTTCTGTACTCGAATTATAGATCAAAATTTTATGAAAACCTTTCATTTATTAAGTTTCACTCAAAAATCTACTTCTTTATAAAATCTCCATTATAACACTTTTTACTTTTATTTATAAAAATGTCATTTATAAATATATCCCTTTATTTATAAAACTTTGTTTATAAATTTATTACTTCGAAATATTTATTTACAAAATATTTCTATCTCTTTTCCAAAAGAAACCATTTAAATTTAAAAGGTAATTTATCTTTATTTTCCAAATTTACAACAAACTTCTCTTATTATACTATATTCCTTTTTTTAACTTTAGAATATTATCGAGATTAAGTAACTCTAAAATAATATCAAGAAACCGGGTACTACCAATAGTATCACATATCCTCTTAACTAGAGGGGTAATACTTAAGAGAAGTGTTGCCATCCGAACACAACTCCTACCCATTTTTAGTTACTTTCGAGCCACTCGAACTAGTTAATCTTTAGACTCTCTTTTATTCTATTCATTTATTACTTAGTATATTTTTTCGAAATACTAATAATACTTTATGAACCACTCTATAAAATCATTACTTAAGTTTGTTATAAACTTGTGTTTAATTATCACTTCAAAACTTAAGTTTATATTTATAATATTATTTTGTTTAACTTCACTTAATTTAAATTTTCATTTCAAAGTGTAATTTCAAATATATATTTTTCTTAACCAAAATGTTTAATTTTAAAATTTGGTTTTACTTTCCATTTTCTCAAATTCATAAGTTATACAAACTTATTTACTTAATTTTATAAATCCTTACTTAAGTTTATTCACATTATATAATTACAACTTATGTTTATATTTATTTCACACTCTTTTACTGTATAAAATTTCCAATTTTCTTTACTTAACATGAATATTTAACAAATTACAAATTTGTGTTTAACTTTTTATCTATCGAACACCTCACGGCTAAATTCTGAAACTAAATTCACGAGATTTTCGTACTTAAACTTTTAAATCAAACAATTCATTAGATTGAAGCGAACTAATTTTATTATTATTCCAAAATTACTTTGTTTTATAAAACACCTTCATACAAAATACGTTCATATATTTTATTTATCTTAATCAAATTCCTTAATCCAATGTTATTTATCAAACACCACATAGTCAAATTGTGAAACTAAATTCATGAGGTGTTTATATTTAAACTTTTAACCAAACTATTTATAAATCAATGATAATAATTGGATATTTATTATTATCAACTTTCAAAATTCTATGAAAACTTCTTCTCAAAAACCTTTTAGATTAAAACCTCATTTCATAACCATTTTTTAACACTTTAGGTTTTATTTATTATTTATATCCCTTAATATTCTTAGCGTTATTTGTTAAACATCTTATAGTCAAACTGTGAAATTATAATCACAAGATGTTTATACTTAGATTTTACAAATCTTGATTGAAAATCATCTAAGTTATAATATATCTAACTATATATCGTTTTTAAAATATATTATATAATATAATTCTAGGTAAAATTATTTCATGTACCATATTTTTCAAAAATCGTTTTTATATATCATTAACAAATATGCACTAATATATAAAATACTCTCAACTCATTCTAGGGTATTACTAACACTATCTCTAATGAGTTAGTCATTCTAGGATATTACTAATCCTATCTTTGATGAGTTCTTACCCCGGTCAGGCTTTGGTATTTGCTAAACCAAAGCTCTGATACCAAATGCGAGGACCTATTTCTTCGACCCTCGAAAATCGAAACTGATACGTCCTCGGTATTCACGTACCTCTAATTCGAGTGCCAGAGGCCCAGTTCCTTAAGGGTAAAAACAAAAGAAGATAGAACAGAATATTACACGAATGGAATAACATATATTATTTCAACATATAAAATCTTTACAACGGAAATTATAAATACATTTATCAGAGTTAAACATGGACAGTTATGAATTTCTCTCGGTAGAAATGCAGAATACAATAGTACACAAGTATGGTGGGAAAGGAGCTAATAATCTACTAACGAATCTTCTAACTCCATGCTCCAAGCTCTTCCGTATTTCTTCTAACTAAACCCGACTACTAGGCTGCTCGAAAAAATAGGGCATCCAAAGTTTAAGGAAAAGGAAATAAACTCCGAATCAGTCATGGGACTGGTGTTAGAACTTAAAATACGGGCTTTGGAAATAAAAGGGTATCTCCTAAGTCCATGCCGCACATAAACACGGAACGGATTTTTACCTTATGATAACCAAAACATTTTTTACGCAAAAATTTGGTAATATTATTTATAATGACATTCTTTTGGAAACGTTTACACTAGCCGAAATTGTTACCATATTAAATTCTGAAACTAATCATTTACGGTTCTACAAACAAAACCGAAGGCACTTATTGGAGATAGGATTTCCAACTAAATAGTGAGGAAAGGGGCTACCTCCCGTATAGTGCATTCCTAGAGGAATGCACCCGAGGCCCTTATGTTGGTCCTCATGCGAAATAAGACCGACTTATCCGCAAATCACAAGAATAGCACCGAGTATTACATCACCTAGTCGTTCCCAACCTATCCGAGACATCTCATAGCATACACCACATAATTTAAACCCACGTTATAGCGGGTATAACTTTTATCCATCTAGAAGGCAATTTCGTGCCCTAATTGGTTGCAACCCACTTTAGCCCAAAAGCATCTCTGTTTCACTATTCCTGAGGTATGAGGCTTTAAGGTAACGATTACCTTTATTTGAACATCTTCCACCTTGAATGCCACTTTGCCATTTCAAAATCACACAATTTATTTCTACAAACGTATAACTCCTAAGCTCGTACGCTTCATGAAAGGGTGTTAAGCTAAGAGAAGTTGCCTTCTCTGGCACCAAATAGATGACACGTTCATAGAGATCAATCAATATGATCTAAGAATGCAACGTCAGACATTCGCCAATACAAGTTGTCCAGGAATAGGACAAACCGAAGGCACTCTCCTACCACATCCCGTCGGGCATTACCTCTAGATTAGTAGCGAGTTAGTCCTTGCATACGAAGATCCTAGAACAAAGGGACCATTGCTATTTATTTATCTCGGGAGAAAATCGGAATATTGTCAACAAGCAGTCCTTCCGTTGTGAAGATCCTTGCCTTCAAAATCAAGGTCTTCAATGTATATTTTCTTCAGTTTCGAAACGTAAATTGGTTCGAAGTGGTTTTCGGATAGGAATTACCCTAATCCAACCCCGATTCCTTCAAACTAATCGTCGATAAAAAGATGGTTTATAAATAGATGGTTTATCATTTGATTTATTCATTTCTTTTTATCAAAAAATATCTTCGAGAGATATATATCTTTTAAAAAACATTCTTGTTGGTATATACGGAATCATTAGACCTCTCTTTAGTAAATTCTTTGGTTTAATTAGATAATACCAAATCATTTTACTTAAATCTTAACCAAGATTTCTTATTTTTAAAAAGTAACTTTTCAATAAGCTGAAACTATGTTATCTAAGATGGTAAATCCGAATTGTTTAAATTTGGAAAATTAAATCTTTTATACTTAACTCATTTCCAACATTTCGACCATATATATCCCTCGCCTAGGGACGGCCAGGTAAACTAGGGTACTGGTTGCTCTTGAACATCTCCTAAGTTTAAGCACCTCATCCAGATCTCACGAATAGAGAAATCAGGTGTACTCATCTGCTTATTAGAGCCAATATTAAAACAATTGCTTATAACAGCTTTTCTTTAATTTTTATTTAAATCATTTTAAATAAATTATTAAATTTTCAAATCATCTTTTAAAAAACTTAATTATTTTTTTCAAAATATGTATAAAAGATTTGGGAAAGAATTGTTAAGTTTGAAGTTATATTTCCAAAGTTATTGAAAACTGCTACAAATAGTGCTACGAATAGTGTTTTTAAAGTTATATTGATCAAAACGACTTTTCTATTATTTGAAAATTCATCTATACAACTCAAATCTCTTATAAAACATTTTGAGTGATTTATAAAGATTTTTCCATATTTTTAAACTTTAAAAATATCAATTTAAATCATTTTTAACCATTGGTCATTAAACTGCAAAACCGCAATATTTTGGAAAACTTGTTTTGGAATTATTTGAAAATCGCCAAGTTGAAATGTAATGACCCGGAATTTTGGACCATTCAAATCGACAATAAAACCATACATGTCGGATTTGAATTGCTCAAAATATCTGATTGTTAATTTAAATTTGGCAAAATTCAGTATATACAGTAAATAAATAATCACAGAATCACAGACATAGAGTAATATAACAATAATGCAGTGGAAACAAAAGAATAGTAGTTAATGAAGCTACCATATATATATATATAATAGAGTTAAACAAGATACAACAGAGTCACGAGTACATAGATGTCTCAATACAATAGTCAAGTACAAGATCTGAATACATCACTGAAATCAACTGAATAACTAAAAGCTGGATAGATAGCTGGATCGCCAAGCGAAGCTCCAACTCCAAAGGTGAGTCTCAAATGCTATATCACTCAGTCTGACCTGAGCGTAAAGAAAAACACAAAACACTCGAGCCGGGACTAACATTCTTATATCAATAAATCCAACTCAAGTGAAATATCGACTGAAATACAAGTAACTCAAAGGATGTTTGGTATAACCATCCTTTAAGGATCCTTTAAACTAACTACTATATAGTAATATTCGCTATTATAATAATGTCTAATATAAAATAAACATAATTTTTAATAGCGTCAAGGGGTTACCCATATAGCCCTTAACACGTAATAGTCCCAGTAGTCTATCCAGTATTAGCATACTCCCAAAACGGGGGCTACCCTCGATACTCCACAGGCTACGGGAGAAATCACAACTCGTAGTAAAGCTCGATATGGTAGGAGACACGGCACAACAAGGCAATGCTAGGGTAGATATACCAATTACGCATCCGGGCTGGTGGAAACGCATAGTAGCCACTACCGCCCACCTCGGAACACACTCCCAATCAAAATCAAAGGGTGGCCACCAAATCAATCACAAAGTAATAGAATGGTATCGAAGAAATGCGTCCGATCAGAGGTGCTACCTCATTGGCCCGAGAATCGCTCCTGTTTTAGCCACCTTATGTCAACTCACCAGAGTTGGGTCCACGTATATACCTTTAGGATCGTCGCCACCATCTTACTTCATTCTGGAATCTCCACTGCGTACACAGTTGTTAAAGTGGTTTTCGGTATCGACAGAGTGTATGTCCATATCCGATCCCGGTCTCTTTAACAACCAATCGTTATTATAACACCGTGGTCATTTCAAAATAGTTTATACATCAAAACCAAAATATCATTTTCATTTCAAAACCCAAATTAATATGATATCATTTTCACTTCAAATATATCCATTTTAAAAATCATATCACTTTCCAAAGTTATAACGCTTTTGAAATTGTAGTCTTTAAAAATCAAAACACTTTGGAAATCACAGCTTTGAAATCATAGCATTTTGGAAATCATAACACTTTGAAATTATAGCATTTTGGAAATTATAACACTTTCCTTTTAAACAGTTTAGATATTAAAATTAGTATATATAATAAAATAGTTATAAATAAAATAGTTTATATAAATAGTTATAAGTTAAAATAGTTTAGAATAAAATAATTTATATTAAAAATGATTTATATTAAAATAATTTATAAAGTAAAATATCAATAGTTTTAAATATAATTTAAAATTACTTTATAAAATAAAATAGTTTCCTCCAATTTCACAAATCGATTCAAATCAACTCGAATTCCAAAATTTTAATTTAATCAAATCTCAAATCATCAATTTCAACTCGATTCAGCTTCTCAATAAACCATTTCAAATTATCGATTTCAAATACATATCTGAACCATAAAATAAGCCATTTCAATTTCAATATACTTCAAAGCTTTAAATATTCAACATTTCAAAACTAAATTCGATACTTATATAAATATATATATATATATATATATATATCAAATTCACTTAACTATTATTTAGTTTTGAAACATTTACTTAATCATCTCAATAACATCTAAATACAACTTCAATTTACAAATTTAAATAAACAAAATATCCCATTTAAATATATATAAGTTTGAAATATCCATTAAAGTCACCTTTAATCAATTTTCAAGTTGTAAAACACTTCTTTAAATTTCAAATTCTATACATTTTAAATCAAACTTATTTAAGTATAATTGTTAAATAAATATAATTTCAAATAAATTTCAAATCATTATAAACCCGATATTTAAAAATATAGATATTAAATAAATACTTAAACATATTATTTATCAACTTTATTAAATCAACTTTAATGAACCTTTAAAATCAATATTTATCAAAACCATATATTTCTTTTCAAAACCATAGAAATTATTTTCAAAATATTTATATAAAGACCAACGGTGTCTGTATATAATTTTCTACCCTATGGTCAAGTGGTACGGATATTTATCATTTCAATCCGCAATTTAAATATAACGGGTATATATCCTTTCAACCTGCAATCCCAAATTCAATTAATTGAAAATCGCTTGGGTTTATCATTTCAACCCATAACGATTTTCTCCTATTCTACAAGGTCGTTCAGGTATGTATCATTTCAACCCATAGTGAATTCTATACTAACAGGGAACTTGTAGAGTGATGATAATAATATAACAACAGTAACATGCATATATCATCAGTACAAATAACAGATAATGGTGTCAGATGTCACAGGTGAACAGATACATATAATGGCATATATATATAACAATGAAAATAACTAACAACAGCATATTTCAATTGATGTTTTAATTGAAATCAAATTTAATAAATATAAGAACGTTAATCGTGAGTGATTGCTCACCTTTCGGGGCTAGAGATATTTGACAAACGAGTTACGAATCCCAAAGCAAAACTAGATGGACACGATTCGATGAAGAACAGGCACGATGGACAAAGCTGATAAATAGGAATTAACGAAGTCAAGTCAGAACGGCATTGGTGAAGATAATTCGTATAAGTGAACTTATATATACACACACACACTATATATATATATATAGAAAAATAAAAGAATCATATTCTAAATTCAAACAATACATCGTAAATCTATAAATATAGGTATACTTTAAAATCACTATCATAGTAAATATATAAATAAATGTAAGACAGTCCCAAACAAAAATTTTGACATGTAAGCATGCCTTGTCATAACTATATATATACATAACTTCAAAGCTAATATACAAGCAGCAGACTGTAAACATATTAAAATATATACACATCTTTATAAAACCATCAAAACACAACTTTATCAACTTGAATATATAAACTAAATATGTAAATAAACTTCTATATATAAATAAAATTAGATATATATAAACTACAGACTATAAATACAACTTATCAGAACTCGTATACTATAATATATATATAACACAATAGGTTCCAGAACTTATGTGTATATCTATTCGAATAAGCATATATACATCTGAACCTTAAAATATAGTATGTTGTAGCCTCTGTTTGCACAAAGAATGGACAAACACCTCAAAGTCGTATCATTTAGTAGATCTTATGTTATTCTTAGTGATTTGAGCGATTTATGCAAATATATGAAAAACAGGGGCTAAACTGTAAAAAGACACGCAGATTTATAGTGGTTCAGCCAGAATGTGCCTACGTCCACTTTATATGTTATTTCTCTTCTTTTATTCTGATTACAAGTACAAAGCTTTGATACAAGTAAAAGAAAGTTGTTTGAAAGTTCCTTCCGTGCTTGAGCTCTCAAACTTGTCCCCATTGTTGTACCCCTGCCCCTCTATTTATAGAGTGGGGCTAGGGGTAGGGGTCATGGATGTATATAACAGCTGGTGGGCCTGGGCTGATGCGACCTGGCTTGGTATTGTTGGCCCGAAAGGAGTATGGTCCGGTAGATGCTGGGAGGAGCTTGGTCCGGTAGATGGTGGGAAGAGCTTGGTCCGGTGGTGCTGGGAGGAGCTTGGTCCGGTGGTGCTGGGAGGAGCTTGGTCCGGTGGTGGCTTTGGTCCGGTGGTAGGGACGAAGGTTGGTTCGGCAGTCGCATGAGACCGCCGAAAGGGCTCTGGAGAACGAGAATGCCGACTGGGCTCTGGAGGACGAGAATGCCGGATGAGTGACTGCCGAATGGGCTCTGGGGAACGAGAATGCCGGATGAGTTTAGGCGAGCCTGGATGGATGAATCAAGCTTCTTGGTCTCGAGGTCTTCTGGGTGAGAACACGCCCAACATTTGCCCCCCAAAGTGGGGCATATGCCGGAATGTGCCGCACTTTGTTTTTTTAAAACTAATGACGTCAGCTTGGATGCCTTCGCCGAATCAGCTGGTCCGGTCGTCTATAGTTGTCTATAAGTAAGGGCCCAGGGCCTCTATTACCTTCTACCGAACGAAACAGCCAAGCCAAGTTAGTCACCTAGCCGAATCAAATTCTAATCCTCTGCCGAACCATTTCAGCTTGCCGAACCAGGTACTCAATTTCCCTTAGCCGAATGGTTTTTCGTCTGTGTCCACCGAATGAAGTGCGCGTGTCATACGTACCGAATGGATATTAGTTGAGAGTGCCGAACGAATTCCTCGAGATGAGACTGCCGAATGGGCTTTCCAGAAGAGAATGCCGAATGAAATTTTCAGATGAGAATGCCGAATGAAATTTCCAGATGAGAATGCCGAATTAAATTTTATATTCAGTTTACCGAATGATAACGGGAATTTGAGCATTTATGAGTGAAACTCTAGACTGCACACACTCGCTTTTTTACTTCCTTTAGTCTAACGACATTCTTCTTTGTGTTTGCAGATAATGTCTCGTAAAGCAGAAACTCGATCAGACAAGAAGTGATCCGGGGGCGAAGGAGGTTCCTCTGCCGTGCCCCCAGCTCAGCCGAATCAAGAACGTCACGGACCAACCCCGAGATCGCTAGTGGACGGGTACGGCCCTCAGGAACTTCTGAACTCCCCGCCCGATTGCTTTCCTAGCTCCCTCAAGGAGGAGCAGCTTGATGTCATTTCCCGATCCTTTGGAATCGATAGGGCGCACTTGCTATTGCTTGGGAGAGACGTTATGCCGTATGACCCTCCTAAAGGGTACTTCGCCTACAGCAGATACCACTGTATGTGTGGTGCCATTCCTCCTCTTAACGCTTGGATAGCCAGCTTCCTCACGTATCTAAAGGTGGCCCCATTCCAGCTTCAACCCAACTCCTATGCTATAATGGTGAGCCTCTTCGTCATTTTCCAGAGGAAGTATGGTCGTGCTCCTTCCAACCAAGAGATCCAGTATCTATATAATCTGAGGGGCTATAAGAAGGGGTCCCCATACATTAGCTTGGAGTCAGCTGTGACTTTCAAGCCGGTCTTGGATCTGTATTCCAAATTCAGCATGTTCAAGAAGGAATGGTTCTTTTTCAGGGACGACTCCGTTTCAATTCGGCGCTTTACTTCTGGATGTAAGTTGATGCTTTTACTTATAATTTCCATTATGATTGCGATGCTTCTTCTCATACTTTCTCATTTTTGCTAACGACAGGTGGCTTTGCGGTTGTGGAGACTGACCGCCTGGTTTATACGGCGGTTGAGATAGAAGCCATTCTCGGGAAATATAGATCATCTGCCTTCCTGATCAGAAATGCGATCCTTCTGGAGTATAACTTAATCCTTCCACAGCAGTCAGTAGTCAAGCTGAGGGAAACGGCGGATGAGAGGGCGGCTGCTCAGACTAAGGAAGGTGTTACGGTAGAGAGTAGCAAGAGGAAACCTTTCACAAAACCTCCAGCCGTCGGAGGTAAGAAACTCAAGAAGTCGGACGGTCCCTCCCCCAGCAATTTTCCACTTACCCAGGAGGAGGAAGACATAGAGGAGGAAAGAGGTGAGGGTGGTGATGGTCGGGAAGGTGATAAAGGTGGCGATGGCATCGGGGCCTTGCTTCCTGGGCGAGCGGGTGAGATTCAGGAGTGGACGGATGATGCGTTCCACCAGGCTTTCGAGGGGCTGGACGAAGATCCGGCTTTGGTAGAGAAAACTAGGAAAGCTGACAAGGCTGGAACTGGCGCAAGCGAGCCTCCTCAGACTATTCCGGCCAAGGTGGCTCCGACGACTCAAGGTGAACTTTTGATTCCTGCGGGCTCCATTTATGATAGGGACTTAGGAATATTTTATGACCCGCTCCCGTCCTGGAATGAAATCCAGGACTTATTGCAGTATCCTACTCCTCCCCAGGGTTTGTACAACCACATATGTGTTTTCCTTTCTTATTATCTTTTAATTTGCCGTGTTTTCTCGAGTTATAGATCAATATATGATTGTGACACTTTTTTCTTCATATCAGGAGCAGGTAAAACGGCCAAGGCCTCAGATCTTCGGCACAGGCTTGAACAATACAAGCTTTCCAAAACTTCTGTCAAGCCGAAGCCTTTGACCCACCGCTCCGGGGATGTAGTCGGCTACCGTCCTCTTCTCGGGGTTATCGAAGAGGGTATTCAGCAGAGAAAGAGGAGTCATCCTTTATCCGAACCTTCGCCCGGTCCTCAGCTCCCGGCTCAGCCTCTTCATGATATCACGGAGGAGGACAGCGAGTTTGCACCTTCTCCGCACCCGTCCGGAAACCCTTCCGTTACTCATATCGACCGTCCTGACTTGGCTCGTAATCCATTCGCGGGTCATCTTGATCTGGATCCAAGTTCCCACGACATTACCTTTGACGAGGTTACTGGTGAGCACCTTCTTCCCCGCAATCCCATGGTACGGGTGCTTGATGAGGCTAAGTCCTTAGATCTTGATCTACTTACCACTCGGATAGTTACCATGGGAGACGAGGCCAAGTCTAGTATTGATCGGGTGGCGGAGGAGACTAGGAAGCTGATGGGGCATCATGCCCGGCTGGTTAAGGCTGGAGAGGAGATTGGGAGTGCCAACATCCGACTAAGATTGATGGTTTCGGACCAGGCCAAACAGCTCGCTGACCAGGCCATTCAGATTTCTCAGCATGAGGCTGCCTCCGGGCGGTTGAGGAAGGCTATAGAGGAGGCTAGTAAGGCGGAACTGCGGAAGATGGAGGCCGCCTGCAAGGAACAGATAAATATGGCCATCTCGACAGTGGATGAGGTTCGGAGGGCGGATCTTGAGCGGGTAGAGGAGCTGTCGGGGAAGCTTGAAGCCGTAGAGCTCGCTCAGGTTAGGCTGAAGGAGGAGATGGAGGCGATGCGGAAATCCCTTCAGGCTGACTACTCGAGATACCGTTTGGAGAGAGAAGCTGCTGTTGGAAGGTTGTCGGCTTCCAAGGCCCGGATGAGGGAGTTTGAGGAGAATGAGGGGATGATGGATGAAATGCTCCCGGACATGTACTTCCGAACCTGGAAGCAGGGCAACCTATCCTGGATGGATGATTATCCTAGGGTCATGGCCAAGATCTATTTTCGGGCTCTGGAGGAGGCTAAGGCTGATGCGGATAGAGATGGTGGTGTGGCTTTCAGCATGGATGTGGTCACTGCCCAGTTTGCCAAGGAGGAGAAGATGGCGGTGAAGGAGGGTATGCGGTTGCTTGCTGCTGAGGAGGCAGGTGTGCAAGTTGAGGATGACGATCAGGATAGTCAAGAAGCAGGTGCTGGTAAGTCTTCCTTTTTAGTCTCTCCATTAACTTTGGTTGCTTATCACTAATGAATCCTTTCTCTGACTGGACAGGTGGTCAATAGGACAAGGATAAAACTCCAATGCAGCCGGCCCCTTGATCAGACCTGGAAAATTCTTTTTGTAGACTTGACATGGCCGTATACGTTAGTCTTAAAACAGTAGAGTAACTTTTAAGTTGTAATTATTTTGCTACTTGTAATAAATAGCTCTATTCTTGATGTGTAATTCTTTAACCTAAGCTGATTTTGTCGTCTTCCGAATGTTTGTTGCTATTTAGACATGTCGTATGAGAAATATAGCTATGCATATTCTTGTAATTGAATTGTGTTTGATGTCAGGTTCTGGTTTTAAAACATAATTTCATGACATGCAATATTAGCGTGTGGTGTGAACAAATTATAGTCATGTATTTGTACACAAAAGAAGAAAATACCGCCCTTCATGTTTTAATCGTAGATAGCAGTTTTGAATATCTTGTATGACCGAGCATGGAATGCAGTCGAGTGCCCTGCCATCCAATCGTGGGTCCCTACATCCATTGGCTAGTATCTCCTACTATGCATCTTGTACTTTAGGGACCGTTATAGAGGACAGGAGAAAAGCTTTTTAAGTAAAATTGAAATATGTGAAAAAGTAAAACTTCCAATCACGGAAGGCCTTCGATGTGCTTAAGTTCATGGCAAACGGGTTTTGTAGTCACTTTCCCTAGCTGTGGGTCTTGGAGACATTTGTCACCCATCTTACGCCTCCACGGGGAGTTAATTCTTTTTTACCATAGCCGCACTTAAGACACATCGGAGCCGAGATCGCGCACAGTAACTACCCGGGCCATTATGGCCCGTAATCATGGGTGTTATTCGATTTACTGTGGCCGGCTAGCGTGGGTGCCGATCGTCAACTGTGAACTGCCCCTGGCTGGCCACACCTTATGTTGGGGCTTATAGTCGGTTCAAAGTTGCCGGCGAGCCTAACGCCGTAATGAGCTGCCTCGGCTATAGTCGGCCTTCTCGGTGGCTTATAATCGGCTCATTACAGTTGGCTTTAAGGGCCGTCGCGAGCAATGAGTTAACCCGCAGCAGAGGGATGCTGGAGCAAAAGTGTCTCATTGGCGAGGGCATAGATTCGCATAGTACCTGTTAGGTTTTGCCCAGGTGAAGTTGCGCCGTGGAGTGCTTTGGGTGGAGATGCTATACGCATAGGATTTTGTTCAACAGAAAAGGATAAAGTTAACAAGTAGCCAAGATATAAAGGAACAAGTTAAAAAAGAGACAAAGTTTTTTAAAGTGGTTCGGCATGAAAAGGCCTACATCCACTGATTCTCTTTGTTAATTCACTTCATATGGGCAGTACAAGTTAAGAAAAGTATCGACGGAGGTGCTGGATGTTCCATGCCCTCTGGAACACCTCTCCGTCCACTGTTGACAAAATATAAGCTCCATTGTGGATATCTTTATGAATTACATATGGTCCATCCCAGATGGGGTCTAGTGCTCCGGGGCGAGGGAAGATTCGCTTGAGGACAAGATCCCCTTCTTGTAAGGTACGATGCTTGACTTTGGAGTTGTATTGCGCTGCCACTTTCTGCTTGCGGGCTGCTGTTTTAAGGACTGCATCATTTCTTCTCTCCTCAACTAGATCCAAAGACATGTGGAGGAGCTCTTCATTCTCTTCCGGATTATAGTGGATCCTACGGTGGGAAGGCACAATGGTTTCAACTGGGAGCATAGCCTCCGATCCGTATGCCAAAGAGAAAGGAGTGTGCCCCGTTGATGTTCTGAAAGATGTGCGGTAGGCCCACAGTGCCATAGGGAGTTCATCCACCCAAGCGCCCTTTGACTTTTCGAGCTTCTTTTTGATCAGAGTTTTCAGAATTTTGTTGACTGCTTCGACTTGTCCGTTTGCCTGGGGATATGCTACGGATGAGAAGCTTTTATGAATTCCGTGCTCTCGGCACCAGTTGGCGAATTCCTCGCTGTCAAACTGAAGTCCATTATCTGATATGATTTTGAGTGGGACTCCGTACCTGCACAGAACATTTTTGATCAAGAAGTTAATAACTTTTGCTGAAGATACTTTATTCAGAGGTTCTGCTTCCACCCATTTGGTGAAATAATCAACCGCCACTATAGCATATTTGGCCCCGCCTCGGCACATCGGTAGCTCGCCGATTAAGTCAATTCCCCATATTGCGAAGGGCCAAGGGCTGGTCATTTGAGTAATCTCAGTTGTTGGTAGCCGTGGAATCTTAGCAAATTTTTGGCATCGGTCACACTTCTTGACGAAATCTAAGGCGTCCTTGCTTAAGGTGGGCCAGAAATATCCGTAACGGAGTATCTTTTTTGCTAATGTTTGCCCTCCAGTGTGATCTCCGCAGCTCCCCTGATGGATGTTGGATAAGATTTCCTTGGCTTCTCTCCCAGCGACACACCTTAATAACGGGTTAGAGAATCCGCGCCGATAGAGGATGTCTTCTTGTATTGTGTAGCGGGACGCTTTCCTCAAGATTTTCTTGACTTCATTACGCCCGTTGGGTAGTGTGCCATTTTGTAGGTAGTCTCGGATGGGAGTCATCCAAGTTGCTTCTTCGGCTGCAGCTATCAGATTCACTTGCTCAAAACTTGGGACCGTTTGCTTTGAGATGGTTACTGCCCCGAAGATGGCGATGTCTCTCATACTCGCTTGCTTTGCCAATTCGTCGGCCTCTTGGTTCTCTTCCCGAGGGATGTGTTTGACTAAGTAGTGGTCCAATCGGCTGAGAAGCAACTTGGTCTTCTTTAGATATGCTATGAGTCGTTCCTCTCGAGCTTGGAATTCTCCTAGTATTTGATTAACAATAAGTTGAGAATCGCTATGAAGACACAAAGAATTGGCTCCGATTTCTATGGCAATTTCTAGTCCGGCTATCACTGCTTCATATTCTGCGTCGTTATTGGTGGCGGCGAACTCCAATCTTATAGCATAGTGTAGTTTGTTTCCCCTGGGAGTGGTTATTACCACACCTGCCCCCGAGCCTTGTTCGTTTGATGCACCATCCACAAAGAGATTCCACTTGATATCTTCTGCTATTTCCAATTTTTCTTTACCTTCGTTGGTAGTGAATTCTGCAATGAAATCAGCCATGGCTTGTCCCTTGATGGCGGTGCGAGGGTGATAGGTGATATCATACTGACTTAGTTCAATGCACCATTTAAGTAGTCGCCCAGAAGTGTCGGGACGATGGAGTACCTGCCTCAGTGGTTGATCAGTCAGAACTTTGATGGAATGGGACTGGAAGTAGTGACGTAGTTTTCTTGATGTGATTAGTAAACAGTATGCTAGCTTCTCAAGTTTAGGATATCTGACTTCTGCTCCAGTAAACCTTTTGCTGACGAAGTAAACTGGCCGCTGCATGCAGTTGTCTTCCCTTACCAAGGCAGCGCTTAGGGCGTGAGATGACACAGCAAGGTATAGGTATAATTCTTCGCCTTCACTTGGAGTCGAGAGTACCGGTGGTTTCTGGAGGTGTTCGATTAGGTTAAGGAAAGCGGTTAAGCATCCGTCAGTCCATTCGAACTTTCCTTTGTCTTTCTTTAGAGCTTCGAAGAAGGGGACGCACTTGTCCGTTGCCTTGGAGATGAATCGACTTAGGGCGGCCACTTTTCCATTTAGGCTTTGCATTTCCTTTCGGGTGGAAGGTATCTTGATATCCCTTAGCGCTCGGACTTGTTCAGGGTTTGCTTCTATTCCTCTGGCATGAACGATGAATCCTAAGAACTTTCCTGATGACACTCCGAAGGAGCATTTTAGTGGATTCAACTTCATTCCATATTGCCGAAGTACTTGAAACATCTTGCCTAGGTGGCTTACGTGATCTTTGGCTTTTCTTGACTTTACCAGCATGTCATCCACATATACTTCCATAGTTTGTCCTATTAGCCCTGCAAACATCTTGTTGACGAGGGGTTGGTAGGTGGCTCCTGCATTTTTAAGTCCGAAAGGCATTACCTTATAGCAGTATAAACCGCGGTCAGTGATGAAACTAGTGTGGTCTTGGTCGGGAGCATGCATAGGAATTTGGTTATATCCTGAGTATGCATCCATAAAAGATAGGAGCTCGTGCCCGGTTGTGCTGTCTACAAGTTGGTCGATTCTGGGAAGTGGGAAGCAATCCTTTGGGCAGGCGTCGTTTAGGTTGGAAAAGTCAATGCAGGTTCGCCACTTCCCATTAGCCTTTTTTACCAGCACCGGGTTGGCGATCCATTCCGGGTAGATAGCTTCTCGTATGAAGTCATTGGCGAGTAGATTCTTTACTTCTTCATCGAGGGCTGCTGATCTCTCTGCCCCCATACTTCTCTTTTTTTGTTTTACAGGCGCCTTGGTGGGATCAATGTTTAATACGTGGCAGGCTATGTCGGGGGAGATTCCAGTCATGTCAGCGTGTGACCAAGCGAATACATCCAAGTTGTGGCGGAGAAAATCGATGAGTTGTTCCTTCAATTCGGCTTTTAGTTGGGACCCAATTTTCAATAGTCTACTCGAGTCGTGCTTGTCTACAGATATAAACTCCATAGTCTCTGCTGGCTCGGCGGTGGCCTCCTCCTCTTTGTCCCTAGGATCTAATTCATTGAAAGGGTTGCTGGTATATCGAAGAGGAGGGGCTTTCTTTAATTGCTATGCTTCTAGATTTTTTGTGCAGAGGGCAATCTCTACACCCTTCCCTTTATCCTTCCTGTGGTTGTTGCGAAGTTCAGTCACATAGCAGTCTCGAGCAACGTCCTGATCTCCTTCCACTTCCCCTACTCCATTGTCTGTTGGAAACTTCATCTTTAGGCACCATGGGGCTAAGACAATTTGGAAGTCAGACAAGGATGGCCTTCCTAAGAAGGCGTTGTAGGCCGACTGGTTTTCTATTAGCACAAACGTCTGTTTCCGTACAGCGGAGCGGGGATGGCTTCCAATCTCAACAAAGAGGTCCAGTTGCCCGAGGGGCATTTTCGCATCAACAGTGAAGCCGTGTAGCGGTTTATCGCAGGGAGATACATCCTTCATTGATAGCTTCATTTTGTCGAATGCGTGTTTGAACAAGATGTTTACTGAGCTTCCAGTGTCTACCAGGATTCGGTAAACTTCGGCGGGACCAAGTCCGGCAGAGATGACCATGGGATCCATGTGAGGGTACTGCCTTCCTTCTAGGTCACGCTTACCAAATGTGATGTCATCACTTTCTTTCCGCTTCGGGTGGCGTTCTTCTATAACCGAATTGACATAGTCTTTATTGTCTCTAAGCGACTTTCCGTACCTTTCCATCTCTTTCCAGCTTCTGTCTGCGATGTGTGGCCCTCCTGAGATGGTATGGACCACTATCTTTTCTTGACTAGAGCTGCTAGCGTTGCGGTTTCCTCTGTCGGCCCCCGGCGAGGGTAGCCTTGGGTTTTCGTTGGTAGGAGCTGGAGTCCTGTCCTGACTTTTTACATAACGTTCCAGTTTCTTCCTTCTGATGTGTTCCTCAATCAGATCTCGGAGATGATGGCATTCGTTGGTATCATGCCCGTGAGATTCGTGGAAGCGGCAGAACTTTCCAGACTTCTGTGCGTTATCGGATTCCTTCTTGTATTGTGGGCGTTTGTATCTAACTTCGCCTTGGGTGGCAAGGAAGATATTTTCGACGGTCTCGTTCAAAGGAGTGTAAGTGTCGAATCTCGGTCCTGGCCGATATAGGCGCTTTTCTCCCTTCTTGCCCCCAGCATTGTCTCTGGAATCATTTCTTCGAACGTCCCTTGCCACAGCAGGGGCGTTGCTATGGGTTGTCTTATTTTGCTGTCCTGACTGCCCCTCAATGGCAGCATCTTCAAGCCTCATGTATTTCCCGGCTTCATGGAAGAAATCGGGTAAAGTAGCTGGCTTTTCTTTTGTCAACCTTCTAGCGAATTTAGTGTCCGGATGCGCACCACTACAGAGGGCCATTAGGATAAGCTTCTCATCGGCATCTTGGACTGTGGCTGCTGCGGCGTTGAATCTGGTTAGGTATTGTTGCAGCTTCTCTCCAGGTTTCTGTTTGACACTGGATAGGGAATAAGCGTCCTTAGGTTGCTCCACATGAATGCGGAACTGACTGATAAATTTTTCTTTCAACATCTCCCACGAGCTGATGGATCCCTGGGGTAGATGAACGAACCAGGAGGTAGCGAGATCTGCTAAGAAGAGCGGAAAGCATTTGCACAGTACTCCCTCTGTCGCCCCACTCATGAGCATATGCTGCGTGTACCTCTGTAAGTGTACAACGGGATCGGAGGTTCCTTTGTAGGGTTCCATTGTTGTCATCTTCCATTCTCGGGGGGTGATAGCAATTTCGATATTGCGGGCGAAAGGGCTGGTTACCCTAGAGCCTATCCCTCGATCTCTTTGCTCCCGTTGGACACATTCTCTGAATAAGCGTGCCATCCTTTCATTAGAACTTGGAGCAGATAGAAATGAGTTTGGTTCTGTTCTGTGGGATTGATTCCGTCCAGATGACCTGTAGGGATGGTATCATCTATCATTCCTCATATTTTCCAGTGGCTGCCTTTGTTCTTCTGGGAGCATGCTTGGGTCAGCTACAGTTGGCCCTTGCCTTGATCTCCCCCTGTTGGGTTCTGATCGAAGTACTTCCTCGGGTCCAACTTCGGGCTGGACTCTAGCTCGGCCCCGTTCACTGGCGTTTCTGTGGTTAGGCAGCATGACAGGCTCAGCTACAGTTGACCTTCGCCCGGTACCTTCCCCGTTGGGTTCGGTACCAAACGTTTCCTCAGACCTAACTTCGGACTGTGCTCGGTCTCGGCTCCTACCACGGCTACTTCTGCCATTAGCTCCTTCGAAGAAGGAAGATCTTTGTTGTCTCTGAGATCCTCCAGACTGGGACTCGCCCCATGATTCAGTGTTGCGGTTGGATTCTTCAGCGTCCCTTAAGTGTGACATGAGATGGTCCGCCAAGGCTTCCTGCTGGGACGTGAAGCGGTTAGTTACTTCAACCACAACTCTGTCCAGATCTGCTCTAGTAATTGCTGCAGGCTGTTCTGTGGCAGGAGTAGTTGGGTTAGCCTGTTCTTCATTTGTTACTGTTGCTGGAGGAGGACGATTTACTTGATTCGTGACAGCTGGATCTGGAAGACTGCTGGATGCGATGTTTTTTCTTTGTTAACATCTTTTCTCTGTTTGGGAGGCATGTTTTCCAAGTGGCGGACGATGCTGTTAGGAAAACTTGTTAAGCGGATGAAGCTGAAGCTTCGAGCTTCTAGTTCTCAGTGAAAGCACCAAAAATGTTTGCACAAGAATGGACAAACACCTCAAAGTCGTATCATTTAGTAGATCTTATGTTATTCTTAGTGATTTGAGCGATTTATGCAAATATATGAAAAACAGGGGCTAAACTGTAAAAAGACACGCAGATTTATAGTGGTTCAGCCAGAATGTGCCTACGTCCACTTTATATGTTATTTCTCTTCTTTTATTCTGATTACAAGTATAAAGCTTTGATACAAGTAAAAGAAAGTTGTTTGAAAGTTCCTTCCGTGCTTGAGCTCTCAAACTTGTCCCCATTGTTGTACCCCTGCCCCTCTATTTATAGAGTGGGGCTAGGGGTAGGGGTCATGGATGTATATAACAGCTGGTGGGCCTGGGCTGATGCGACCTAGCTTGGTATTGTTGGCCCGAAAGGAGTATGGTCCGATAGATGCTGGGAGGAGCTTGGTCCGGTAGATGGTGGGAAGAGCTTGGTCCGGTGGTGCTGGGAGGAGCTTGGTCCGGTGGTGCTGGAAGGAGCTTGGTCCGGTGGTGGCTTTGGTCCGGTGGTAGGGACGAAGGTTGGTTCGGCAGTCGCATGAGACCGCCGAAAGGGCTCTGGAGAACGAGAATGCCGAATGGGCTCTGGAGGACGAGAATGCCGGATGAGTGACTGCCGAATGGGCTCTGGGGAACGAGAATGCCGGATGAGTTTAGGCGAGCCTGGATGGATGAATCAAGCTTCTTGGTCTCGAGGTCTTCTGGGTGAGAACACGCCCAACAGCCTCTATACTACACACGTATATAATACGTGCTTTCATCTAATATATGCTTCCAAAACAAAATATAAAGCGGTATATATATAAATAAACAACGGCCAATACTTTCAATATACATAACACTGATGTAAGCTCTTACATACTTCTCATATACAGTTTATAACTTTTACCATATATTTGAAATCAAGACATATATACCCCTTATGAAACAGCCTTTAGCAGAGTAGTACAACACATAAATATATGTTTTCACTTAAACATATTAAACCCATATATATAAACTGATGAAATATAATTTATATATATCTTACTTTATAAAATATACATATACTAATTAAAGTAGATCACAAAACCAAAACAAGATAAGTACAGGTTAACAAAATATGCAGACTATATAAATATTGAATAAAACGTGTAATAGAGTGTTTAACTTTTTAAATTAATACACTTATACAGTTTTATACATAACAAAACATATTTTATACAAACAAATACATTGCCTAAGATATTTATATACCAGATAATATACAGACTTTATAACTTACAAATAAACTAACATATATATTTTATAAAGTTTATAAACTGAGATGTAACTTTATAGCAAAATTTATATGTATACCTCTTTTATAAAGTAACAGCCATATCATATGTATCAAAACAAACTTATATAATAAACTACAATATAAGCTATATATATGTATACCTAAAAGAAGAGAAGAAGATGGAACACTCGGTGGTGGAAGAATAGGGAAGAAGAGGCGCTCGAGGCATCGGGTGTCAGGCGAGTGTGGCTTCACGTGGAGGAATTTGTGTTTGGCCAGTGGCTTCGACAACAGGGAGGCCGAGTGATGGAGGAGCACGGTGGGACCGAAGTTGAAGGCCAAGCTATTAGAAGTGGTGGTGGAGTTCGTTGTTGGTAGGTCAAGTGGACAGGGAGAAATGGGATCGGCGACGAGTGGTGAAGAGCAAGGGATGGGTAGTGGTCCTGGCGTGGGTGTTAGTGGCCGGCGATGGGAATTGAGAGAGAGGGGAATGGAATGGTTAAAAGAAATGAAGGGAAGAAAAATTTGTTTGTAGAATTTTCTTTTATTTTATAAACTAGGTGAAGACAGAGAGGAATGGAAGCAAAATAGAAGGTACGCGCAGGTAACCCAGAATATATATTGAACCGGTGAAAATCAAAAGTCAAAAATGAACAGTAGGAAATAGTAAAAGTTAGACGTGGATAGCTGTGAATATTAATAGCCAACGACTATTTACCTTAGCTGATTGACACTGAAAGGACAAAGAAAGCCAAAAGGCTCAAATACGGAGCCAGTACACTAGGCACTTCGTAGATTGCACCGTACACAGGGTTTTGAATTTGACAATTGAATATACTGCAGAGGTCAGCACAACGAGACAATCGAAACGGTACATAGATATCAGTGGTACGATCAATTTATCAAAAGTCGATAATCAGTACCGATAAACGCTGCTATTCCGTACAGAAAAATCCAAACGGAGCTAGAAACGTCCAAAATTTGCGAAATGAATTATGCAGTCTTATTCAGAGTGTTCTAAATAAATTTTCTCATGTTGACATATTTAGGTTTCGGAACACTTTTATTATCATCAATTTTAACTGATATAAATTGGAATAAAATTACACTAGAAAATAAACTTCCAAATTATCTGATGAAAATTTACCGGTTGTGTAACGACCCGATATTTTCAACCATTCGCATCCATTATAAGTGTATAGGTAGACACTCATGCCGGAGTTGAATTGCTCAAAATACCGCGTTGTAATTAAAATTTGGCAAATCTCAGAATATACAGTAAATAAATATAATCACAGATCACAGACACAGAGTAAAATAATGCAGCGGAAGTAAAAGAAATAGTAGTTCATGAAGCTACTATATAAATATATCAGAGTACATAAGATACAATAGAAGAAATAGAGTACAACGGAAGTATAAATAAGATAACCAAGTACAAGCTGAACAAAGCAACATAACTGAAGTCAATAGAACAAGACCAGCAGATAATCTCCAGCGATTCAAATCTCCAGAAGGTGGAAATCCAAATCTGTGAATACTCAGGCTGACCCGAGCGTAAAGCAAAACACAAACACTCGAGTCAGGACAATATATACTTATATAATATAAACCAACTCAAGTGAACTGTAATAAGGTACAAGTAACTTAAAGAATGCTTGGGACCGCCCATTCTTTAAGGATCCGTTAAACTATCTACTATGTAGTAATATTCGCTATTATAATAATGTCTAATCAGTAAAGTATAATCATATAGAAAATAGCATTAAGGGGATGGAGAACCTTAACGCGGTCGGATCTTAAAATCATAATCGTAGTAAAGCTCGATATGGTAGGTGACAAGGCACAACTAGGCAATGCCAGGGTAGATATACCAATTACGCATCCGGACTAGTGGTGACGCATAGCAGCCACTACCACCCACCTCGAACAACACTCCCAATCAAGGGTGGCTACCAAATCAATCACAAGTAATAGAATGGTATCGAAGAAGTGTGTCCGATAAGAGGTGCTACCTCCTTGGTCCGTCAATCGCTCCTGTTTTAGCCACCTTATGCCAACTCACGGGAGTTGGGTCCACGTAACATACCTTAAGAACGTCGCCACCATCCTACTTCATTCTGGAATCTCCACCGCGTACACGGTTGTCAAAGTGGTTTTCGGTATCGACAGAGAGTATGTCCATATCCGATCCCGGTCTCTTTGCCAACCAATCGTTATTATAACCCGTGGTTATAACTTTTAAAAACAATACTTTACTTCAAAATAAGATATCATTTCAAAATCATGTCTTTATCAAAATAAAGATTTATCATTTCCAAATCATTTCAATATTCTAAAATATCGTATCCTTTCAAACTTCTTTTCAAATCATTTTAATACATCAAAATATTATATCTTTTCAAACTTTATTTCAAATCATTTTTATATATCAAAATATCATACCTTTGATAGTTATACTTCGAAACCAAAATCATTTTATTTCAAAACTATGTTCATTTCAAAACAACATCATTTCCATTTCAAACATATATTCACCTTTCAAATAGTCTATACTTTCAAAGTTATAACTCTTTTGAAACAAAACATTTGAAATCATTATACTTTGAAAATCACAGCATTTCGAAATCATATATTTAAAATCATCTTTTAATTCTATACATTTACAAACTTATTAAATTCAAACCATCAAATTTCAATTCAATTACAGTTTACCAACAAACCGTTTCAAATCTTATCAATTCCCAATATAGATAAAATCCACAAAATACAATATTCAATCTTTAGTATATTTCAAAACTTTAAATCTCCCACATTTCATAAATCCAATATCATTTAAATAAACTCAATTAATATATACTTCAAATATTCATTTATCAAATAAATTAAATAAGTCAGAAGTCAAGTATCATTTCAAACTCATTTCACAATATCAAAATATTATTCAAAACACCATTCATTTTTATTCATTTAAATACCATTTAAATCCATTCATTTTATTAAATTTAAATACCATTTTAAACTCACATTAGAAATCAAATTCTTCCACTTAAATATCTCTTCATTATCTTTAGAAATTTAACATTTAATTTCCCAAAATTATATCATTTTCCAGAGATTATTTTTCATTAAAATTAATTTAAAACAACAAAATATAGTTTCCGTAGCACTTATAAAATGCTACGTAAAGTTATAGTTTAAAACAGTTAATTAACACAAGACAGCGTTAAATGCTATAATAGATTTCTTTTAAGTTTCAATTAACTTACATGTTAAGTTTAACCGCTATAGCACTTACAAAGTGCTATAATAGCCTTTATTTCAAATTAACCTTTTAGTTCATTTAAAACACTACAACATTTACAAAATGCTGTAATATCCTTTACATTACATTTCAAAATGCTGTTAAATCATATTCAGAGTTTTATTTACAATTCCACAAATAATTAACTTTTAATATAAATCATTTTAACTTATAAAATCATATATTTCACATTTAACACAATCATTTAAATACCTTTATTTCTATGATTTTATAAAGTCAAATTTCCATACAAAAATCAAATTTAATAACAATTAAATTTTCATTTCTTTAAATAAATTATTAACTTAACAACTAAGTTTAAATTTCCAAAAATATAGCTTATTTCCATTTATTTTACTTAATTAAAATTTCACTTTTAAACAAATTTCACAAAATTCAATTTAAGTTATATTTCCAAATTCAGCTTAAATGTTCATTTATTCCATATTTTAATTTATACAAAATCATTAACACCTTTAAAACATTATTATTACTTAATAAAAATCATTAAATTCATCTTTAAATCAAATTTGTCATATTTTCTTACTTTACAAAAATTCCATTTATAAACAAAATCATAAATTCCAAAATTAACTTATATTTCAAATTCTACTTCACCATTTACTTAATTCACTTATTTAATTTGTAGAAAATCACAAATACTTTATAGAAATCATTTTAATGAAATTTAAATCAAAATACCATAATACTTACATTAAAAAAAAAGTATTTTAAAAATTTCAAAAAAATATATAAACCACGGGTCTGTATATAATTTTCTAGCCTAGGTCAAGTGATACGGATATGTATCATTTCAATCCGCAGTTTACAAAGAAAAACCGGGTTTTATCATTTCAAACCCGCAATCCCAAGTAGTATAAATAAATAAATAAAAACCGTTCAGGCCTATCATTTCAGCCCATAACGATTTTCCCTTATTCTAAAGTCCGTTCGGGTATGTATCATTTCAACCCATAGTGATTCTAATCTACGAGGAACTTGCAGTGTGATAAACTGATATAAATAAACAGAATAGCATGAGATAACAGTAATAGATGATATAACATATGTAATAACAGGGGTAAACATTATATGATCATAATATAACAGTTACAACAGGATGATATAATTTTACAGATTCAAATGGTGTCAGTTTACTAGTTATATAAGTACACATTGTCTGGTGAGAATTACTCACTTGTTCAAGCTGGATATGACAACCACAAACGCACAACAAAGATTTCCAAAGGCACGAGAGCACGATAATTATTTGAATGTGGGAGAGCCAAAGCTAATTGCCTTGTCACATTCAAACCAAACAATTACAAACAACATAAGATTTCAACCCAAAAATTCAATAAACAATGCTAGAAATGGATGCATAAACAAAGTCAAAGTGTTTGCACTTGCTTCCTACCACCTATGCTTCAGCTCCAGATCTGAAATGGCACGGCTAAAGGCATGGTTTGGATTAGGTATGGTCTGGAAAAGGTGCGGCTACAAGGTGATGAAGGTGAGTGGAAGTTATAAGGTGTTGAAGGCAATGGAATACCAAAGGGTTTCAAGGCAAAGTGTGGCTTTTGTTGCACCATAGGGTTCGGCCCCTTGCTGATGTGGCTTGGCCATGGTATGTGGTGGTCAGGTGGTGGCTGGAGTGTGGGCCAGAGGTGGTGGAAGGTCAGGTCAGAGGTGGTGGTGGTGGAGGTAGTGGTGGCAAAAGGTGGTAGAAGGAGGAGATGACAATTCTAGGTCATAAGTGATAGTTTGTGATGGTTTTTGGTGGATTTTGTGTAGATCTTGGACTTGGATTGGTTAGGCCTGAGGAGGAGGGTTGCTAGGATGGGTGATGGTCAGAGGAAGGGGGTCGTGGTGGTCGGCCAAAGCCTGGAGGAGGAGGAACCAAACTATGAAGGTAGAGAGCATATGCAGTTTCAATAGAAAAAACATAGAAAACAAGGAAGAAAGAAGGAATTTTTACCCAAAATTTTGAAGCCATGGCCGTGATTTTTTTGGAGGATAAAGAGAAGTGTTTGCGTGAAAAAAATGAAAAGAAGTCCGCTGAAAAGAATAGGGTATGCATGGCCAAAAACATTGAAGAGAGGAGTTGAGAAAGTGAAAGGTCGGGAGGTGAAAAGCCATAAGAATTTCAATAGTTTAAAACTTTTCATATTTCCTCTAATTTCTTTTTAAGTTTTATATAACTGAAATATATATATAAACTCAGATAAAATATGAAAATTTAGTAAATAAACAAAAATAAATTAATTAATTATTAATTATATAAAATTTAATTAAGTAAAACAGCAAAAATTGCAACTAGTCTTGAAAATATGAAAAATAAATGCAATGAACTTTGGAAAAAGTTTATGGACTTGTAAAACATTTATAAACAAAGATAATAACATAAAATAAAAATGCATTCACAAAATGAATAAATAAATTTTAATTAAATATAATTTAATTGAAGAAAATAGCAGAAAAATAGAAACTAGCCTTTAAAAATAGAAAATAAATTCAATACGCTTTGGAAAAATTATAAAATCACTTTAAATTATTTAAAAGACAAAATTATACATAAAATAAAATACTAACACATATTAGAACAAAATATGACAAATAAAATATAATTTAAAATAGACAATATTGCTAAATACATCAGTTTACACACAATATTGAAATATACATAACTTTCACAATTTAACTCCGTTTCCAACGAAACGAAAAGCTGTATCCATGGAATTAAATCTATTTACATAATAAAAGATAAAATTTAAGAATTTGAAATATTTAAATTTAAAGTTCAAAAGTCAAAGTTTGACCAGTTTCAATAGAAATTCACTTTTCAGTGAAATATCCAATTTATACTTGTTTGAACTATAAATCACTTAATAGTCAACATTTATATTTAAAATGAAATGTTTGAAATAGAACAAGTTTAAAATAATTTAAAATAAAATAAAGTCAAAATTTAAAATATAGGCCAAAATCTAGGGTTGTTACACTCTCCCCCACTCAAAACTTTTCGTCCCCGAAAAGGAATGAAGTACGGGAAAACACAGGAAAGATAAAATTGAAATGAGATTAAGACAAGATGATAAAAGATTGAAATTATACCTGATAACTGTGGTTATAGGTAAGTTTAACAAGGTGGAGATGGTCTTCCCAAGATTCTCCAGAATCAGGAACACAAGTACGAAAAGATCCTCTAGAATCTAATTCACTCTTTCCGCTTGACCGACAGTCTGTGGGTGGAAAGCAGTGCTCAGATTTAAAATGAGTACCAAAGATTATAAAGATTATAGAAATATTTCTAAGCAAAAAGATTATAGATAGATGCCTATACCAGTCTGTAGCAAGATAAGGAAAAATAAGGACAACTAACAGACAGTTTGAAAAACAAAATTAGGTAATAAGTTTGAAAAACAAAATAAGATAATAGGTTTGAAATTTCCATGGTTTCAGCTTAACTGATAATTAATTTTACACAAGTTAAATAAATCTTAACTATCTCTAATTTCATTATCTTATCATCAAATTTTCTTAAACAAACAATCTCTAAAATCATGATTTGATTAAAATTAAGTGTATAACATTCAATAAATTTAATTCTTCTTTATTCCTAATTATAATTAAATTTATCACTCTCAAATATTTTATCACATATGTTAAATATGCTTACACTTATTATAACTGTTTTAATTTATTCCTAATTCCCTTAACATCATTTGTATTGTAAATTATTCAATTAACCTTTTAGTCTATTTACCTGTGTTAATCTTTTTATAACTAAAATTTAAGTGTATAATATTTATTATAACCACTCAAATTTTATTTATAAAAATCTTTTTATATTGTATATTATCCAATTACATTGTTAACTTCTAAAAATTAAGGTAAGTTATATTGGAATGCAATTGAGAATTATACAAATAAAACTTTCTAAAATTAATATACACTATAAACATCCTAATTCAATCATTTCAAGCTTGAATCATCTATTCAAAAAATTTTGATTTTCTTTTTATACTTGAAGTTATTATTTAAGATAGAATTTAAGAATAAAATCTTTGATTCCTTTCAAAACATTTAGAGATAGATAAATGTATGTACATAATTTGTCAAATCAAATTTAAATCATATATCTATATATTTTATAAATCAATCATATTTTAGAAATTTATATCAATCAAGTTTCCCAAAACAAAGCTGTAGCAAGACTACAGAATGGTTTCTTCACTTCGAAACTCGAAAATGAACGTCGATGATGCTGCAGTCATCACCGAAATTATTTTCCAACGACAAAGAGAAGAGCACTTAATTTTTAAACTTTAAAATCCTTTAGAGACAAAAAAAAAATTTATTCAAAAATACTTTAAATAATATCCTTTTAAAAATTTTAAACACAAGGTTTGAAATCCATCGGAAATTAAACTCTTTAAATTTCTTGTTTTAAATTCATTTCAGTTCCCAAATAAATTTATAAACAACTATTTATAAATTCCTTTGTAGAACAATAAATGATAAATCAAGTATTATCATTTTAAATAATCAATTTAAACCAATTTATTAAGTTCCATAAATTTACTTATATATTAAAATTTATTTAATTAACCAAAATTTAAAATAATATTGTATCGGTTTGTTCTATCAAAGTGTTTTAGAAATCCTATCGATAGCGTTGATCAGACGAATCGATCGGAAACCCAAATCGACATCAACAACTCAAACAACACAATATATAATAAAATATAGATTTAAAAGTACAATTCAAAATGTTGGAGATAATTTAGAAACAAAGACAAGATGATTAATTAACAAAATATGAAGATGGATAAGCTTAGATAAATCGCGGGCAACCTTAACCGGGTCAACCGTGACTTAATGAATAAGAGCAAATGTGGATTTTCCTGGGGTAAATCTACATCCGATCTCAAGAGATAGAGTTTGGAATAACAAAAGATATTAGCATCTAAACCAAGGATAAATATAAATCTCTGGTGAATCGATGCAAATTTGTAAAGGAGTTTTCCCCCTTTTACAAGTCATTAGAATATTGGCGAGACCACCAATTCACTATAAAGCTCATTCGAAGCGGAGTTATGGGATACTCCAGAATCAAAAGAAGATGAATAGTGAGGGACAAGAATGAATTTTGGAACCGCAGGGAACGTTCCAAAAATTAAAAGGAAATTCGAATCAAGAGGAAAAGATTCAAACTCGAACGAAAGTGATTCTGTAAATAAATCTACTCTATATGCTGAGTTTTGCCTCAAAGCCAAAGCTCTGATACCAACTGTAACGACCCGATATTTTCAACCATTCGCATCCATTATAAGTGTATAGGTAGACACTCATGCCGGAGTTGAATTGCTCAAAATACCGCGTTGTAATTAAAATTTGGCAAATCTCAGAATATACAGTAAATAAATATAATCACAGATCACAGACACAGAGTAAAATAATGCAGCGGAAGTAAAAGAAATAGTAGTTCATGAAGCAACTATATAAATATATCAGAGTACATAAGATACAATAGAAGAAATAGAGTACAACGGAAGTATAAATAAGATAACCAAGTACAAGCTGAACAGAGCAACATAACCGAAGTCGATAGAACAAGACTAGCAGATAATCTCCAGCGATTCAAATCTCCAGAAGGTGGAAATCCAAATCTGTGAATACTCAGGCTGACCCGAGCGTAAAGCAAAACACAAACACTCGAGTCAGGACAATATATACTTATATAATATAAACCAACTCAAGTGAACTGTAATAAGGTACAAGTAACTTAAAGAATGCTTGGGACCGCCCATTCTTTAAGGATCCGTTAAACTATCTACTATGTAGTAATATTCGCTATTATAATAATGTCTAATTAGTAAAGTATAATCATATAGAAAATAGCGTTAAGGGGATGGAGAACCTTAACGCGGTCGGATCTTAAAATCATAATCGTAGTAAAGCTCGATATGGTAGGTGACACGGCACAACTAGGCAATGCCAAGGTAGATATACCAATTACGCATCCGGACTAGTGGTGACGCATAGCAGCCACTACCGCCCACCTCGAACAACACTCCCAATCAAGGGTGGCCACCAAATCAATCACAAGTAATAGAATGGTATCGAAGAAGTGTGTCCGATAAGAGGTGCTACCTCCTTGGTCCGTCAATCGCTCCTGTTTTAGCCACCTTATGCCAACTCACGGGAGTTGGGTCCACGTAACATACCTTAAGAACGTCGCCACCATCCTACTTCATTCTGGAATCTCCACCGCGTACACGGTTGTCAAAGTGGTTTTCGGTATCGACAGAGAGTATGTCCATATCCGATCCCGGTCTCTTTGCCAACCAATCGTTATTATAACCCGTGGTTATAACTTTTAAAAACAATACTTTACTTCAAAATAAGATATCATTTCAAAATCATGTCTTTATAAAAATAAAGATTTATCATTTCCAAATCATTTCAATATTCTAAAATATCGTATCCTTTCAAACTTCTTTTCAAATCATTTTAATACATCAAAATATTATATCTTTTCAAACTTTATTTCAAATCATTTTTATATATCAAAATATCATACCTTTGATAGTTATACTTCGAAACCAAAATCATTTTATTTCAAAACTATGTTCATTTCAAAACAACATCATTTCCATTTCAAACATATATTCACCTTTCAAATAGTCTATACTTTCAAAGTTATAACTCTTTTGAAACAAAACATTTGAAATCATTATACTTTGAAAATCACAGCATTTCGAAATCATATATTTAAAATCATCTTTTAATTCTATACATTTACAAACTTATTAAATTCAAACCATCAAATTTCAATTCAATTACAGTTTACCAACAAACCGTTTCAAATCTTATCAATTCCCAATATAGATAAAATCCACAAAATACAATATTCAATCTTTAGTATATTTCAAAACTTTAAATCTCCCACATTTCATAAATCCAATATCATTTAAATAAACTCAATTAATATATACTTCAAATATTCATTTATCAAATAAATTAAATAAGTCAGAAGTCAAGTATCATTTCAAACTCATTTCACAATATCAAAATATTATTCAAAACACCATTCATTTTTATTCATTTAAATACCATTTAAATCCATTCATTTTATTAAATTTAAATACCATTTTAAACTCACATTAGAAATCAAATTCTTCCACTTAAATATCTCTTCATTATCTTTAGAAGTTTAACATTTAATTTCCCAAAATTATATCATTTTCCAGAGATTATTTTTCATTAAAATTAATTTAAAACAACAAAATATAGTTTCCGTAGCACTTATAAAATGCTACGTAAAGTTATAGTTTAAAATAGTTAATTAACAAAAGACAGCGTTAAATGCTGTAATAGATTTCTTTTAAGTTTCAATTAACTTACATGTTAAGTTTAACCGCTATAGCACTTACAAAGTGCTATAATAGCCTTTATTTCAAATTAACCTTTTAGTTCATTTAAAACACTACAACATTTACAAAATGCTGTAATATCCTTTACATTACATTTCAAAATGCTGTTAAATCATATTCAGAGTTTTATTTACAATTCCACAAATAATTAACTTTTAATATAAATCATTTTAACTTATAAAATCATATATTTCACATTTAAAACAATCATTTAAATACCTTTATTTCTATGATTTTATAAAGTCAAATTTCCATACAAAAATCAAATTTAATAACAATTAAATTTTCATTTCTTTAATTAAATTATTAACTTAACAACTAAGTTTAAATTTCCAAGAATATAGCTTATTTCCATTTATTTTACTTAATTAAAATTTCACTTTTAAACAAATTTCACAAAATTCAATTTAAGTTATATTTCCAAATTCAGCTTAAATGTTCATTTATTCCATATTTTAATTTATACAAAATCATTAACACCTTTAAAACATTATTATTACTTAATAAAAATCTTTAAATTCATCTTTAAATCAAATTTGTCATATTTTCTTACTTTACAAAAATTCCATTTATAAACAAAATCATAAATTCCAAAATTAACTTATATTTCAAATTCTACTTCACCATTTACTTAATTCACTTATTTAATTTGTAGAAAATCACAAATACTTTATAGAAATCATTTTAATGAAATTTAAATCAAAATACCATAATACTTACATTAAAAAAAAGTATTTTAAAAATTTCAGAAAAATATATAAACCACGGGTCTGTATATAATTTTCTAGCCTAGGTCAAGTGATACGGATATGTATCATTTCAATCCGCAGTTTACAAAGAAAAACCGGGTTTTATCATTTCAAACCCGCAATCCCAAGTAATATAAATAAATAAATAAAAACCGTTCAGGCCTATCATTTCAGCCCATAACGATTTTCCCTTATTCTAAAGTCCGTTCGGGTATGTATCATTTCAACCCATAGTGATTCTAATCTACGGGGAACTTGTAGTGTGATAAACTGATATAAATAAACAGAATAGCATGAGATAACAGTAATAGATGATATAACATATGTAATAACAGGGGTAAACATTATATGATCATAATATAACAGTTACAACAGGATGATATAATTTTACAGATTCAAATGTTGTCAGTTTACTAGTTATATAAGTACACATTGTCTGGTGAGAATTACTCACTTGTTCAAGCTGGAGATGACAACCACAAACGCACAACAAAGATTTCCAGAGGCACGAGAGCACGATAATTATTTGAGTGTGGGAGAGCCAAAGCTAATTGCCTTGTCACATTCAAACCAAACAATTACAAACAACATAAGATTTCAACCCAAAAATTCAATAAACAATGCTAGAAATGGATGCATAAACAAAGTCAAAGTGTTTGCACTTGCTTCCTACCACCTATGCTTCAGCTCCAGATCTGAAATGGCACGGCTAAAGGCATGGTTTGGATCAGGTATGGTCTGGAAAAGGTGCGGCTACAAGGTGATGAAGGTGAGTGGAAGTTACAAGGTGTTGAAGGCAATGGAATACCAAAGGGTTTCAAGGCAAAGTGTGGCTTTTGTTGCACCATAGGGTTCGGCCCCTTGCTGATGTGGCTTGGCCATGGTATGTGGTGGTCAGGTGGTGGCTATAGTGTGGGCCAGAGGTGGTGGAAGGTCAGGTCAGAGGTGGTGGTGGTGGAGGTAGTGGTGGCAAAAGGTGGTAGAAGGAGGAGATGACAATTCTAGGTCATAAGTGATAGTTTGTGATGGTTTTTGGTGGATTTTGTGTAGATCTTGGACTTGGATTGGTTAGGCCTGAGGAGGAGGGTTGCTAGGATGGGTGATGGTCAGAGGAAGGGGGTCGTGGTGGTCGGCCAAAGCCTGGAGGAGGAGGAACCAAACTATGAAGGTAGAGAGCATATGCAGTTTCAATAGAAAAAACATAGAAAACAAGGAAGAAAGAAGGAATTTTTACCCAAAATTTTGAAGCCATGGCCGTGATTTTTTTGGAGGAGAAAGAGAAGTGTTTGCGTGAAAAAAATGAAAAGAAGTCCGCTGAAAAGAATAGGGTATGCATGGCCAAAAACATTGAAGAGAGGAGTTGAGAAAGTGAAAGGTCGGGAGGTGAAAAGCCATAGGAATTTCAATAGTTTAAAACTTTTCATATTTCCTCTAATTTCTTTTTAAGTTTTATATAACTGAAATATATATATAAAATCAGATAAAATACGAAAATTTAGTAAATAAACAAAAATAAATTAATTAATAATTATATAAAATTTAATTAAGTAAAACAGCAAAAATTGCAACTAGTCTTGAAAATATGAAAAATAAATGCAATGAACTTTGGAAAAAGTTTATGGACTTGTAAAACATTTATAAACAAAGATAATAACATAAAATAAAAATGCATTCACAAAATGAATAAATAAATTTTAATTAAATATAATTTAATTGAAGAAAATAGCAGAAAAATAGAAACTAGCCTTTAAAAATAGAAAATAAATTCAATACGCTTTGGAAAAATTATAAAATCACTTTAAATTATTTAAAAGACAAAATTATACATAAAATAAAATACTAACACATATTAGAACAAAATATGACAAATAAAATATAATTTAAAATAGACAATATTGCTAAATACATCAGTTTACACACAATATTGAAATATACATAACTTTCACAATTTAACTCCGTTTCCAACTAAACGAAAAGCTGTATCCATGGAATTAAATATATTTTCATAATAAAAGATAAAATTTAAGAATTTGAAATATTTAAATTTAAAGTTCAAAAGTCAAAGTTTGACCAGTTTCAATAGAAATTCACTTTTTAGTGAAATATCCAATTTATACTAGTTTGAACTATAAATCACTTAATAGTCAACATTTATATTTAAAATGAAATGTTTGAAATAGAACAAGTTTAAAATAATTTAAAATAAAATAAAGTCAAAATTTAAAATATAGGCCAAAATCTAGGGTTATTACAGGTTGCTATGTTAAAACAGACGCATTTCAAATATCAAATTTAAATTTCAAAATTTTATTGTTTAAAATTTCAATTAAATATATTAAATAAACAAATAAAAATTATCTAAAATTTACGGGTCGTTACACTCTACCCCACTCAAAACTTTTCGTCCACGAAAAGGAAGAAGGTTGGAGAATAGAAACAACTAGAAAGAAAAAAATAGCTTTGAAAACAAAATAAACAACTAATTTTAAAACCCTATAAATTTCAAATTAAACTAATTAATATCCAACATTTTGGTTAAATCCCTTTGAGTTCACTTAAGTTAAATCAATCTATCCATTTCTAAATTCATTATCTTATTATCTAGTCATCCTCAATTAACAATTTCTAGATCATCAATTTGTATAATCATTTATTGTACTCTTATTTTATTCAACAGATTAAATTCTTTTATTCCAAATTATTATTAAGTTTATTCCACTTAATATATCTTATTACATATATTTAAACCATATAAATTAATTTAAACCATATAAATTTCAGTTTTAAATCAATTTATATTCAATAATTGATTTTAAATTCAAGATATTTCCATAAGTAGATCAAATTTCAATTTATTAACTCCTTCATAACAAATTTATTTGTCTCATCTATTATTCAATTAACTTATTATTCTTTTTATTTCAATTAAAATATATAACTAAAATTTAAGTGTATAACCTTTATTATATCCACTCAAATTCTATTTATAAAAGTCATTTTATATTGTATATTATCCAATTACATATTCAACTTTTGAATGTTTTAGGAAAGTTGCATTAGAATGTAATTCAGTATTATACAAATAAAATTTTCCAATTCAATTATTTCAAGTTTAAACAATTATTCAAAATTTTAGCTTTATTTATAATTGAAAACATCCTTTAACATAATTTTAAGAATTAAATTTCCGTTTAATTTAAAACCCTTTAGCGATAATTATGTATATACTATATATATGAAATCAAATTTTATTTGATATAATATACCCATATATATATAAATCAAGTCTTACTTAAGAAATTCAAATCAAAAAGTTTTCCAAAACAAAACCGTAGCAAAGCTACAGAATGGTCTCTCCACTTCGAAACTCGAAAATGAATGTCGATGATGCGGCCGCCATCACCGAAATTATTCTCCAACGACAAAGAGAAGAGCACTGATTTCAACATTTTAAAATTCTTTGAAAACTGTTTCTATTCGAAAATACCTTCAACACTATATATTTTAAATTTTAAAAACCAAAGCTTGAAATCACTGGAAATTAAATTCTCAAATTCTTTATTTAAATTCATTTAAACTCTAAATCGATTTATAAACCATATTATAAATTCATTTATAGAACAATAATGATAATCAAATATTATCATTTCAAACAACCAATTTAATTAACTTAATAAATTATAGAAAATTATACATATATATATATGATATAATCATACCAAATTTGAAAATAATATTGTGTCAGTTTGCTCTATTCAAGTGTTTTGTAAATCCTATCGATAGCATTGATCAGACGAATCGATCGAAAACCCAAATCAACATCAACAACTCAAACAACACAATATATAAAACATTTTAATATTAATTTCAAATACACTCTCTTACTCGATAATTCAGGAATGGATTTCAAAACAAGAATAGAGATTCAATTTAGAGGAACTCTAATCAAATAGAATTCAACTAAAGATAGACTCTATAGGGAGATAAGATGATTGAATTTCAAATTGGAAGATGGATAAATTTATATAAATCACAGGTAACCTTAATCGGGTAAACCGTGACTTCAAGAATACAATCGATGCGGAATTCTAAATCAAATCGACATCAGATCACAAGAGATATAATTCAAGTAAAGAAAAAGATAGCAGCATCTAAACCGAGGATACAGAAATCTCCGGTGAATCAATGCCTGTTGTAAAGGAGTTTCACCCCTTTACAAATCATTCAAAGTGTAACGACCCGCAAAATTTAATGGTTTTAAAAGTATATTTAACTGGAAATTTGTGAAATTTTAAACAATAAAATTTGAAAATAAAAATTTACTATTTGGAATACGTCTATTTTATTATAGCAACTGGTAAATTTTCATCTGATAATATTAAAGTTTATTTTCCTATGAAATCTTATTTCAAATCAAACCGGTTAATAACAGTGAATTTAAAAGTTTTCCGAAACCAAAATATGCCAACAGGAGAAAATTTATTCAGAGCATTCTGAATCAGACTGCGAATTTCGTTTCGCGAAATTCGGACGGTTCTAGCTCCATTTGGATTTTTCCGTTCAAAATAGCAGCATTTTCGGTACCGATTATCGACTTTTGATCGGATGATCGTGCCACTAATATCTGTGTACCGTTTTGATCGTCTCGTCGTACTGATCTCCATGGTATATTCAACTCTGCATTTTGAGGTTCGGTACACGATGGAAACAATAAACTCTTCGTGTAATGGTACCAAAATCTTAACTTTATATTTTACTTTACGTTTCAAATTTGAAACGTGATGCTCAAGCAATAATAAATTGCTTTTATTATTCAGCTCAAACCCATCCCATAATGGTTCGAAAAGAAATAAAACGTTTGTATACGTTTTATTTATTGGGCAACCGTTCACTTTAAACCTTTGTAACTTCATCCGCTTTTCCATTGCATTCCATTTATTTTTTGCCTGCAACCTAGTTCGTATCCCATCTTCTTTCTTTCTCATCTCAAACTAACCTTCTTCTCTCCAGATCCACGACTTGGCCCTACAACCCGAGCTTCTCAAACCCGCCCTTATCTCCGCCTAAACAACCACCACAAGCCGCCTCCTCCACAACAATAACAGCCGAACTCCCACTGATATACCACAGCCCACGTCTCCAACCACCTTCAGTGTCCGAGCCACCCCTGCCTCTCCCTTTTCCCTTTACCGTAGACAAGCCCCATCATTTTCCACACGGCCAGCAACTTCACCTCTCCCACCTTTCAACCTCCGCCCCGAGTTACCAGCCTACCACCAGATTCGCACTCCACCGTGCTCAACTTCCTGCCACCCGAGCCCTCAACCGCTCCTCCTTGCTCCATTTTCCTTTCACTCGCATGCTCCTCTAGGCATATGTAAGTATATTTAGTCTATATATAAACAATAATATGTATGTATTTTTGCGTAGAACAATCTTTTCAAATTTACTTATATATATATTACAAGTGGTTGGTTATATATACTTTGGGTTGTATATGGAATAGGTGCTCATATATGTAATTGCTGTTCGTATGTTTACAGTCCCATATATATATTATACAGTATTTTATGATATTTTTTTTATGTATATAGTATTTTATAATATATTTTATACTATATATGATTTCAAAACATTTGGTACCTATATATTTGAGATTTCTTCGGTTTACTTTTTACAAGGCTATCTTGATTTTTAAATATTTAGATATATATATATATATGTTTCTCTTATATTGCTTTCGTTCTGTATGTCTATTGTAACGACCCGCCATTTTGGACCATTCGCGTCCATTATAAGTGTATAGGTAGACACTCATGCCGGAGTTGAATTGCTCAAAATGCCGCGTTGTTAATTTAAATTTGGCAAAACTGAACATATACAGTAAATAGATATAATCACAGATCACAGACACAGAGTAATAAATGCAGCGGAAATAAAAGAGATAGTAGTTCATGAAGCTACTATATGAATATATAAAATACATCAGAGTTTACAACAGAAGAGTAATACGATACATTAGATACAAATCAGAATACATCACTGGAATCATCGAATACTGAAAGCAGAATAGATGGCTGGATCTTCAAGCAAAGCTCCAACTCCAATGGTGAGTCTCGAATACTGGATCACTCAGTCTGACCCGAGCGTAAAGCAAAAACACAAGACACTCGAGTCAGGATTAACATTCTTATATTAATAAATCCAACTCAAGTGAAATAGCAATTGAAATACAAGTAACTCAAAGGATGTTTGGAATAACCATCCTTTAAGGATCCGTTAAACTATCTACTATGTAGTAATGTACGCTAAGTAGATAATGTCTATCAGTAATATAAAAAGATATCAAAATAGCGTTAAGTCATGGCCCATTCCACCCTTAACACATTTTTATTCCCAAAAGCATATACAAGACCGTAGTTTCCCCAAAACCGGAAGTCACCAGAGGGCAATCCATATACTAAAGGTACAAAACAAAATCGTAGTTGTCGCGAATAGGATAAACAGTATGACAAGGTACATGAGGCGATACCAACTAGGATACTAGTAGTTGCGTGATCCGGACTGATGTTGGGCATAGCAGCTACTATCCCAACACCGCGAAACAACACTCCCAAATCAAGGGGTGCACCCAAATCGAATCACAAAAGTAATAGATATGGTATCGAAGAAGTGTGTCCGCTAGAGATGGCGATCCTCAATGGCCCGGCGCGGCTCCTGTTTTAGTCATGTCAGGGGTCATCCAAAATCGTTCTCTTTCTTCAGTCAACGCGTTCACCAAAACCATCCACTTCGTTCTGGATCAACACTCCGCGTATAGTTATTAAAGTGGTTTCGGTTCAGATAGAGAGTATATCCATTACCGATCCCGGTCTCTTTAATAACTTTCATAATTATTACACCGCTTGGTCGTTTATATATTTCAAAACCAAATCAATTTCAATTTCAAATAGAATTCGTAAATCAACATTTCATTTGTCTTTCTAAAACAATTTCCATAATTTACGTTTCAAAACTTCCAAATTACCATTTCAAAATCTTACATTTCAATTTCTATTTAAAACAATCCAAATATTGATTCAAGTTCGTATATAGGTTTCATTCCGAAATCATTTAAATAAATTAAATTTAACATTCAAATCAATTTAAACTCATTTATCGAATTCATTCAATATTCGTTAAGTTACTATGCCATTCAAAACAATTTCCATTAAATTTCCAATTCATTAAATCCATTTTTTAAATTCAACTTCCTTATTTCACAACTTACAAATTTAATTAAATTAAATTCATCAAATCAAATTCTTTACATTTCAAGTCTTACATTAATTCCAAAATATCACATTTCATTTCTTGTTAAAGAAAATTCAATTTCAATTATTTACGAAGTAAATTCACTTATTCAAAAAATTCAAATTTTACTTATTTGTGAGTTCAATTCAATTTAATCATTAAATAATCCAATCTTATTTAATTATTAAATAATTCAAAACTTAATTATTAAATAATTTTCAAAGTTTAATAATTTCAAACTTAATTATAATTTCAAACTTAATTATTAAATCATTTCAAAGTTTAATAATTTCAAACTTAATTATCATTTCTCAAGTTAAACACATTCTTTCATCAATTACATTGTTAATATTTTGTTTCAGATTATTAAATATTAACATTTTCCTTTCAATAAAATTCAAATTTCAACTTAATTTCAAAACCATATTTTTATTCAAATAAAATCTTCGTTTTATTTTTAAATCAAATTATTGACCAATCGGGTTTTATTTAATTTCCTATCCTAGGTCAAAGTTCAATTTGGGTATTTATCATTTCAACCCGATTCCAATTCAATTAAAAATCAAAACATAACAAAGGGAACTTGCAGTGTGATAACTGGGATGGTGTCAAAGTAAATAAACAAGCAATAACAACAACGATAACAATCCAATAATCAATTCAAATAATCCCGAAATAACCGTATTAATTCGCATTGTTATTTGTACGAATTAATATAATTATTTCTAGAATCTACACTATCATTTCATGTAGATTAAAGATTATTACATTACGGTTTTTCACTTGTCATCTACTTACAATTTCATACATCATCAATTTAACAACATACATTCAGTGGTTCAAAGTGTAATTAAACAAATCCTACGTGTCAATAAATTTAACAGTTAAAGGGGTCATATTATACAAATGTCAGTTAATCAAATTTAACATTTAATTATCCTATATCAAGTTCAATTTCATACTATTTATCATTTTAACATTTACAATTTATCGTCCAATATAAACATCAACAATCAATCAATTATCAGCCAAACTATATTATCATCGCATAAATAATTAACAGATAATGGTGTCAGATGTCACAGGTGAACTGATACAGGTAATAGCATATATAACAGTGTACTAAACTAACAGCAGCATATTTCAATTGTCGTTTCAATTGAAATCAAATCTAATAAATAAAAGAACGTTAATCGTAAGTGAGTGCTCACCTTTCGAGGCTAGACAGATTTGACAAAGAGATGAGCTACGGATTTCAAAGCGATGCTAGATGGACATGATTTGACGGAGAAAACAAGCACAACGGACAAAGCTGATAATAAGAAATAGACGAAATCAATCAAAATTGGGTCGATGAAGATAAATTGATGTAAGCGAACTTATTTATATATATCATATTCTACATTCAAACACAATTAAAATATGTATATATTTCAAAAACCATTGTTTAAATTAAAACCATATTGAAAGTAACTTTTCAAATTGTATCTCTAAAAAAAATGTTTTCAAACAATATTAAACAAAATCTCTATAAAGATTGGAATAAACTGACTGACCCCAAAACTATATACATCTATATGTAATAGTCAATTATAAATCTGTACCTTAACTCACTGGTTTACAGTTTTATATGCAAAATTTACATATTATAACATATATGCCTCAGATTTCAAACAAAATACATATGTGGAAAAAAAAAATCAACTCACGCATACACTTGCATATATAAGTTACAGATCATGTATACTCTATATAAATTCATATGTATGAACAACCTATACAGCATATTAAACCAAACAACTTATACTTTATATTACACAATAACTTACATAACCCACTACTAAAACAAGTTAAATTTATATTTCAATTCTGTACTGCGAAATACACTACTACCATATCATAAATAATAACTTTGAATATATATAGCTAGTATTGTAAATATCAAGTTAGTTGTTGTTTACCAGAATAAGCGCCCAAAAAAAAACACACGTTATCTCTTAAACAATATATATACAAGACAAGCCATCCTTATACACAAAAGTAAATATATATGTGTAACAGTAAAGCTAATATACTTTTATACCTTATGTACAGTATAATATATATATAAATTAATGTAGACTTTCCAATACATGCTCACCTATGTAAGCACAGAGGAGGATGGAAAGCTAGCAGAGTTTGAGGCCGAAGATGGGTACGAGAGAGAGGAGGTCGGAAGGGAAGAAGCGGGTGGCAAGGAGAAAGGGCTGCTCGCGTGCAGTGGTGGAAGGCAGGGTGGAAGTGCTTTGTTGGGTTCGGGTTGCAAGGCCAAGGAGGCACGGGACGCGGGGTGGCTGGTGAGGTCAAGGCGCAGCGACGAGGGGATAGGTAATGGGTCTCGGCTATGCAATGGAAGAGGGCGATCGTTGCTGCCAGGGAAGGACAGGCCGGAGTTTGTGGATCTGGTGTAGGCGGGAAGGAGGAAGGAGGGGTGGTTGATGGCCTCGGTGGGCAGGGCTTGGCCGTAGTGGGTTGAGGTGGAGCGGATGTTGTGGTGTGGCCATTGGAGAGGCGGCGGTTGCTGTTGAGGGTCGTGCATGACTGGAAGAGGCAAAAGAAGTGGGCAGGCGAGGTAGGCCGTCATGGCGTGGGTCTACAAGGTTGTTCGACCATGCAAGAGTAGACTTGCGTTGTTCAAAAAAAATGGTGGAAGGCCTTGTTGCTGAGTATGTTGCTAAGGAATATAAAGTTTTGATTTATATTTTTCTTTCAAGAGAAGCACGTACAGGAGAAAGTGGAATGGACAGGACGAACCAAAATATAATAATTTTAACAGTGGGAATGACAAGGGTCAGACATTAATAACGAATGACCATTGGTATTTCAGGAAGTAAACGAAAAGACAAGAAACCAAAAAGTTAAATGTCGGATACCGATACGGTTCTATTTTGCAGTTTCCGCGGCATACCGAACTTCGAAATATACAAATAAGTATACTGCGAAGATCAGCACGACGAGACGATCAAAACAGTATATAGATATCAGTGGTATGATCATCCGATAAAAATCGATATCGGTACCAAAATGCTGCATTTTGCAGAAAATAAGAACGACGGAGCAATAGATGTCCAAATTTTGAAAAACTACAAACTGACATCTTGCTCAGAAGATGGTTTAGAATTTTTCTATGTAAAAATATTTTGGTTTTGAAAACATTTTATTTTCATCGCTTTTTAACAGATTAATTTGAAGTGAATTTACGCGCGAAATAAACTTTCGTATTTTCGGAAGAAAATTTACCAGCCGCTATGTTTAACTAGACGTATTCCAAATATTAAATTTATATTTCAAAATTTTATCGTTTAAAATTTCGCAAAATTTCAACTAATTACGTTATTAAAACAGTTGAAATTTTACGGGTCGTTACACTCTCCCCACTCAAAACTTTTCGTCCCCGAAAAGGAACGAGGTAGGAGAATAGAAACAACGAGGAAGAAAAAAGATTGAAAGAAAAATAAAATAATTAGTTTAAACCGTATAAATTTCAGTTTACCTTAATTAATACTCAACATTTGATTTAAAATTCAGGGTATTTCAATAAGTTGATTTAATTCTAATTTATTAATGTTTGATACTAAAAGATTTCTTCAAAACAAAATTTTTATTTTATTTATCTCATTATTCATTGTTTTATTATCCAATTATCGTTTATTAACAATTTCTAAAATCATAAACTTGAATAGTCTTTTATGATAATCATATTTTTTTCAGCAATTTAAATTCTTCTTTCAAAACAAATTTATTAATTCTTTCAAACGATTTATTAATTTATTAACTGAGTTTTACTTATTATCCTATCTAACTCTATTAACATTTTCATAATCAAAATTTAGTGTATAACATTTATTATAAACACTCAAATTTTATTTATAAATTTCATTTATCTTATATATTATCCAATTACATATTCAACTTCTGAATGATTTAGGTAAGTTGTATTAGAATGCAGTTGAACAATATACAAACAAAATTTACCCAATTCAATTATTCAAGTTTAAATATTTATTCCAAATTTAGCTTTATTTATAATTAAAATCATCCTTTAACAAAATTTAAGAATTAGATTTCCGATTAACTTTAAACAATTTTGAGATATATATAATATATTTATATCAACTCAAATTAAATTTTAAAATAAGATACCTATATATATGTAAATCAAAATATATTTTCTCAAAACAAAACCGTAGCAAAGCTACAGAATGGTTTCTCCACTTCGAAACTCGAAAATGAACGTCGATGATGCGGCCGCCATCACCGAAATTATTTTCCAGCGACAAAGAGAAGAGCACTGATCTCAACATTTTAAAATTCTTTGGAAACGATTTCTATTTGAAAATACGTTCAATAATATATACTTTAAAATTTTAAAAACCGAAGTTCGAAATCACCGGAAACTAAATTCTCAAATTTCTGAATATAATTCATTTCAAATTCCAAATCAAATTATAACTAAGTTTATAAATTCATTTATTTATTATGCAATAGTCAATGGTTTATAAAAGAAAAAATGAAAATCAAATATCATTATTTCAGACAACAAATTCATTAACAATTTAATTTCAGAAAACTTATATTTATATATAATATAATCATTCAAAACTATTTTGTTTATCAAATTTGAAAACGATATTGTGTCAGTTTGCTCTGCTCAAGTGTTTTGGAAATCCTATCGATAGCGTTGATAAGACGAATCGATCGAAAACCCAAATCAACATCAACAACTCAAACAACACAATATAAAACATTTTAAAATTAATTTACAAATGCACTTCCTCACTTAAAGATACAATAATGGATTTCAAAGCAAGGATAGAGATTCAAATTTTTGATAGACTTAAATCAAAGAGAATTTCGATTCGAAGATAGGTTTGAAACAAAGACGAGATAATTAAATAACAAAATAAGGAGATGGATAAGTTTTTATAAATTGCGGGCAAACTTAACCGGGTCGACCGTGACTTCAAAAATAAGATCGGTGTAGACTTCCGAGGTAAATCAACACTCGATCTCAAGAAATAGAATTCAGGTATAGCAGGAGATAGATAGCATCGTAAACCGAGGATACAGAAATCTTCGGTAAATCAATGCCTATTGTAAAGGAGTTTTGCTCCTTTACGATTCATTCGAAGATTGGCGTGACCGCCGATCTATTATAGATATCATTCAAAAATGGAGTTATGAGGTGCTCCAGAATTGAAAGAAGACGAATAGTGAAGGACACGAATGAATTTCGGAACCAAGGGGAACATTCCAAAATTCAAAGGAATTGAGTCAAAGGAAGAGATTGAAACTAGAATGAGAGTGATTCTGTAAATACATTTACCTTATATGTTAAGTTTTGCCTAGAGCTACCAAAGCTCTGATACCAACTGTAACGACCCGCCATTTTGGACCATTCGCGTCCATTATAAGTGTATAGGTAGACACTCATGCCGGAGTTGAATTGCTCAAAATGCCGCGTTGTTAATTTAAATTTGGCAAAACTGAACATATACAGTAAATAGATATAATCACAGATCACAGACACAGAGTAATAAATGCAGCGGAAATAAAAGAGATAGTAGTTCATGAAGCTACTATATGAATATATAAAATACATCAGAGTTTACAACAGAAGAGTAATACGATACATTAGATACAAATCAGAATACATCACTGGAATCATCGAATACTGAAAGCAGAATAGATGGCTGGATCTTCAAGCAAAGCTCCAACTCCAATGGTGAGTCTCGAATACTGGATCACTCAGTCTGACCCGAGCGTAAAGCAAAAACACAAGACACTCGAGTCAGGATTAACATTCTTATATTAATAAATCCAACTCAAGTGAAATAGCAATTGAAATACAAGTAACTCAAAGGATGTTTGGAATAACCATCCTTTAAGGATCCGTTAAACTATCTACTATGTAGTAATGTACGCTAAGTAGATAATGTCTATCAGTAATATAAAAAGATATCAAAATAGCGTTAAGTCATGGCCCATTCCACCCTTAACACATTTTTATTCCCAAAAGCATATACAAGACCGTAGTTTCCCCAAAACCGGAAGTCACCAGAGGGCAATCCATATACTAAAGGTACAAAACAAAATCGTAGTTGTCGCGAATAGGATAATCAGTATGACAAGGTACATGAGGCGATACCAACTAGGATACTAGTAGTTGCGTGATCCGGACTGATGTTGGGCATAGCAGCTACTATCCCAACACCGCGAAACAACACTCCCAAATCAAGGGGTGCACCCAAATCGAATCACAAAAGTAATAGATATGGTATCGAAGAAGTGTGTCCGCTAGAGATGGCGATCCTCAATGGCCCGGCGCGGCTCCTGTTTTAGTCATGTCAGGGGTCATCCAAAATCGTTCTCTTTCTTCAGTCAACGCGTTCACCAAAACCATCCACTTCGTTCTGGATCAACACTCCGCGTATAGTTATTAAAGTGGTTTCGGTTCAGATAGAGAGTATATCCATTACCGATCCCGGTCTCTTTAATAACTTTCATAATTATTACACCGATTGGTCGTTTATATATTTCAAAACCAAATCAATTTCAATTTCAAATAGAATTCGTAAATCAACATTTCATTTGTCTTTCTAAAACAATTTCCATAATTTACGTTTCAAAACTTCCAAATTACCATTTCAAAATCTTACATTTCAATTTCTATTTAAAACAATCCAAATATTGATTCAAGTTCGTATATAGGTTTCATTCCGAAATCATTTAAATAAATTAAATTTAACATTCAAATCAATTTAAACTCATTTATCGAATTCATTCAATATTCGTTAAGTTACTATGCCATTCAAAACAATTTCCATTAAATTTCCAATTCATTAAATCCATTTTTTAAATTCAACTTCCTTATTTCACAACTTACAAATTTAATTAAATTAAATTCATCAAATCAAATTCTTTACATTTCAAGTCTTACATTAATTCCAAAATATCACATTTCATTTCTTGTTAAAGAAAATTCAATTTCAATTATTTACGAAGTAAATTCACTTATTCAAAAAATTCAAATTTTACTTATTTGTGAGTTCAATTCAATTTAATCATTAAATAATCCAATCTTATTTAATTATTAAATAATTCAAAACTTAATTATTAAATAATTTTCAAAGTTTAATAATTTCAAACTTAATTATAATTTCAAACTTAATTATTAAATCATTTCAAAGTTTAATAATTTCAAACTTAATTATCATTTCTCAAGTTAAACACATTCTTTCATCAATTACATTGTTAATATTTTGTTTCAGATTATTAAATATTAACATTTTCCTTTCAATAAAATTCAAATTTCAACTTAATTTCAAAACCATATTTTTATTCAAATAAAATCTTCGTTTTATTTTTAAATCAAATTATTGACCAATCGGGTTTTATTTAATTTCCTATCCTAGGTCAAAGTTCAATTTGGGTATTTATCATTTCAACCCGATTCCAATTCAATTAAAAATCAAAACATAACAAAGGGAACTTGCAGTGTGATAACTGGGATGGTGTCAAAGTAAATAAACAAGCAATAACAACAACGATAACAATCCAATAATCAATTCAAATAATCCCGAAATAACCGTATTAATTCGCATTGTTATTTGTACGAATTAATATAATTATTTCTAGAATCTACACTATCATTTCATGTAGATTAAAGATTATTACATTACGGTTTTTCACTTGTCATCTACTTACAATTTCATACATCATCAATTTAACAACATACATTCAGTGGTTCAAAGTGTAATTAAACAAATCCTACGTGTCAATAAATTTAACAGTTAAAGGGGTCATATTATACAAATGTCAGTTAATCAAATTTAACATTTAATTATCCTATATCTAGTTCAATTTCATACTATTTATCATTTTAACATTTACAATTTATCGTCCAATATAAACATCAACAATCAATCAATTATCAGCCAAACTATATTATCATCGCATAAATAATTAACAGATAATGGTGTCAGATGTCACAGGTGAACTGATACAGGTAATAGCATATATAACAGTGTACTAAACTAACAGCAGCATATTTCAATTGTCGTTTCAATTGAAATCAAATCTAATAAATAAAAGAACGTTAATCGTAAGTGAGTGCTCACCTTTCGAGGCTAGACAGATTTGACAAAGAGATGAGCTACGGATTTCAAAGCGATGCTAGATGGACATGATTTGACGGAGAAAACAAGCACAACGGACAAAGCTGATAATAAGAAATAGACGAAATCAATCAAAATTGGGTCGATGAAGATAAATTGATGTAAGCGAACTTATTTATATATATCATATTCTACATTCAAACACAATTAAAATATGTATATATTTCAAAAACCATTGTTTAAATTAAAACCATATTGAAAGTAACTTTTCAAATTGTATCTCTAAAAAAAATGTTTTCAAACAATATTAAACAAAATCTCTATAAAGATTGGAATAAACTGACTGACCCCAAAACTATATACATCTATATGTAATAGTCAATTATAAATCTGTACCTTAACTCACTGGTTTACAGTTTTATATGCAAAATTTACATATTATAACATATATGCCTCAGATTTCAAACAAAATACATATGTGGAAAAAAAAAATCAACTCACGCATACACTTGCATATATAAGTTACAGATCATGTATACTCTATATAAATTCATATGTATGAACAACCTATACAGCATATTAAACCAAACAACTTATACTTTATATTACACAATAACTTACATAACCCACTACTAAAACAAGTTAAATTTATATTTCAATTCTGTACTGCGAAATACACTACTACCATATCATAAATAATAACTTTGAATATATATAGCTAGTATTGTAAATATCAAGTTAGTTGTTGTTTACCAGAATAAGCGCCCAAAAAAAAACACACGTTATCTCTTAAACAATATATATACAAGACAAGCCATCCTTATACACAAAAGTAAATATATATGTGTAACAGTAAAGCTAATATACTTTTATACCTTATGTACAGTATAATATATATATAAATTAATGTAGACTTTCCAATACATGCTCACCTATGTAAGCACAGAGGAGGATGGAAAGCTAGCAGAGTTTGAGGCCGAAGATGGGTACGAGAGAGAGGAGGTCGGAAGGGAAGAAGCGGGTGGCAAGGAGAAAGGGCTGCTCGCGTGCAGTGGTGGAAGGCAGGGTGGAAGTGCTTTGTTGGGTTCGGGTTGCAAGGCCAAGGAGGCACGGGACGCGGGGTGGCTGGTGAGGTCAAGGCGCAGCGACGAGGGGATAGGTAATGGGTCTCGGCTATGCAATGGAAGAGGGCGATCGTTGCTGCCAGGGAAGGACAGGCCGGAGTTTGTGGATCTGGTGTAGGCGGGAAGGAGGAAGGAGGGGTGGTTGATGGCCTCGGTGGGCAGGGCTTGGCCGTAGTGGGTTGAGGTGGAGCGGATGTTGTGGTGTGGCCATTGGAGAGGCGGCGGTTGCTGTTGAGGGTCGTGCATGACTGGAAGAGGCAAAAGAAGTGGGCAGGCGAGGTAGGCCGTCATGGCGTGGGTCTACAAGGTTGTTCGACCATGCAAGAGTAGACTTGCGTTGTTCAAAAAAAATGGTGGAAGGCCTTGTTGCTGAGTATGTTGCTAAGGAATATAAAGTTTTGATTTATATTTTTCTTTCAAGAGAAGCACGTACAGGAGAAAGTGGAATGGACAGGACGAACCAAAATATAATAATTTTAACAGTGGGAATGACAAGGGTCAGACATTAATAACGAATGACCATTGGTATTTCAGGAAGTAAACGAAAAGACAAGAAACCAAAAAGTTAAATGTCGGATACCGATACGGTTCTATTTTGCAGTTTCCGCGGCATACCGAACTTCGAAATATACAAATAAGTATACTGCGAAGATCAGCACGACGAGACGATCAAAACAGTATATAGATATCAGTGGTATGATCATCCGATAAAAATCGATATCGGTACCAAAATGCTGCATTTTGCAGAAAATAAGAACGACGGAGCAATAGATGTCCAAATTTTGAAAAACTACAAACTGACATCTTGCTCAGAAGATGGTTTAGAATTTTTCTATGTAAAAATATTTTGGTTTTGAAAACATTTTATTTTCATCGCTTTTTAACTGATTAATTTGAAGTGAATTTACGCGCGAAATAAACTTTCGTATTTTCGGACGAAAATTTACCAGCCGCTATGTTTAACTAGACGTATTCCAAATATTAAATTTATATTTCAAAATTTTATCGTTTAAAATTTCGCAAAATTTCAACTAATTACGTTATTAAAACAGTTGAAATTTTACGGGTCGTTACATCTATACTACTTCATGTTACTGTAAAGTGTTTCCATATATATTATATTATAAAGTAGTTATATATGTTTTGGTAAAAGAAATTTTAGCACTTGTATATTGGAGGCACAGCCGAGTCTCTTTCATTTGCAGTATTATAGGCATACTATATTATATGTGAACTTTATATATATGTATAATCTGCTAGTGTGTTAGGATATGGATATAAGCATGTTCGTTTTAGTATATAAGTGTTTAAAGTATTTACATATTTATATATATAAGTATAATACTTTGTATAGATTAATTTTATATATATAAGGTATTAGATTCATAACTTTCGTATATATTTACATACGTCTGTTGTCTAGTTGGATATTGCATATTTGTTTACATGAACAGTTATATAGGTTTGCATAGATTTGGACTTTCGAATATGATACTCATTTTAGAATATATAAGTTATACAGTGTATATAGTTTATATAAAGCTTATATAGGTCGATCTGCACATCTGTTAGCCAGATATTTATTTTGTTGCATTTGAAAAGGGTCGCATATTTGTTATGGTCTGCATAGTGATATATATTGATTTTTCTTTAGTTATGTATGCACAGTTATAAAGTAAAAAAAAAATTTTGAGTTGATCTATAGTCCGTTAATGTATATATGTGGATATATTAAAGTATAGGTTTTAATGTTGACAGTATATACAAGTCATCTGTATATGTGCTGTTATTTCTAAAAACTATAAGTTTATATGTTTTCGTTTATATATATAGTTGTATATGTTTTACATTTAATACGGACTTTGAAAATATATATATATATATATATGTTTTAAGAATAATATTTATATATTTATATTTATATTTATTTTATTTATAGTGGTTTAAATTAAATATTGACTTTAATAAAATATTAATAATAATATAATATACATACATTTTGTTCGTTATATCAAACTGATTTGGTTTGTTCTCATCGATTCCTCCTTATCAGCTTTGACCGTCAAATTCGTGCCAATCTAGCTTTACTTTGGAAGTCGTGCTTGCAATTCGTAGCTCATTGCTTTGTCAAATCTATCTGGCCTCGAAAGGTGAGCAATCACTCACGATTAACGTTCTTATATTTATTAAATTTGATTTCAATTGAAATGACAATTGAAATATGTTGCTGTAGTGAATTAAATTGTTATATATGCTATTATCTGTAACTGTTCACCTGTGGGATATGACACCATATCCTGTTGTTTATATTTTATTGTTATTTATGATATATGCATGTTGTTGTATTTCATATTATCTGTTATCACTCTGCAAGTTCCCTGTTAGTATAGAATTCACTATGGGTTGAAATGATACATACCCGAACGGACTTTAGAATAGGAGAAAATCGTTATGGGTTGAAATGATAAACCCAAGCGATTTTCATTTGAATTGAAATTGGGATTACGGGTTGAAATGATATCTACCCGTATATAATTAAATTACGGATTGAAATGATAAATATCCGAATCACTTAACCATATGATAGAGATATATACAGACACCGTTGGTCCATATATATAAATATTTTGAAAATATATTCTATGGATTTGGGAATAAATATATGGTTTTAATAAATGTTGATTTTTTTTTAAAATTTTTTATATAAATGGTAATGATATATATATATATATTTAATAATGATATTTAATTTAATTAAGATGGATTTAATACATATAATATGTTGAGAATAAAATTTATATTTCAAAATAGATTTTGGTAATGATTTGAATAAGTTAAGGTTGGAAAGATAATTTGAATTTAGTTGAAATTGTATTAGTTAAAGAATTTTACTTAATTAAACCGATTTGAAACTTATTGAAAATTGAGATTTAAGATATGATTTATAACTTGGGTTTAATTTAAGTAATTTAATAAATATTTCTTGTTTAAATAAATTTAAGGAAATATTTAGTAAAAATGTAATTTAAGGCTAGTTAAATGACATTGAATTTGTTAAGTGAATATTCCTGATTAAATAATAATGAAATTAAATCAAGTGCTATATGAAACTGTTAAATTTAACTTTGAAAATGTTGAATATTAAAGCTTTGAAATATATTGAAAATTTAAATGGTATATTTAGAACTGAATTGAATTGATGAATTGAGCTTTGAATAAATTTGAATTTGGAATTTGAGTTAATTTGAATCGATGTGTGAGACTTGAGGAAATTATAAATACTTTACTTTTTAAATCATTTAATATATATACACTATTTTGGAAAATAGATATTTTTGAAATGAAATGATATTTTGATTTTGAAGTATAAATAAATTTGAAATGACCACGGTGTTATAATGTATATTTCCACCTTGTAGATAGTTCTGAAGATCCTTAGAGGATGGTTATCCCAAACATCCTTTAAGTTACTTGTATTTCAGTTGGTATTTCACTTGAGTTGGATTTATTAGTATAAGAATGTTAATCCTGACTCGAATTTTTTGTGTTTTGCTTTACGCTCGGGTCAGACCGAGTGATACATCATTTGAGACTCACCCTTGGAGTTTGGAGCTTCCTTTGGAGATCCAACTATCACCTCAGCTTTCAGCTCTTCTAGTTGAGTTGTCCAGAGAAGTCATCTGTTGTACTAGAGACTTCACTACATTTGAGATATTCTGTTGTATTTTATTTCTAACTCTGATGTTTATATAGTAGCTTCATGAACTACTATTTTATCTATTCCGCTGCGTATTATTGTATTACTCTGTGTCTGTGATTCTGTGATTGATTTATTTACTGTATATTCTGAGTTTGCCAAATTTAAATTAACAATCTATTGTTTTGAATTATTCAAGTCAGACATGTGTGGATTTATTGTCGATTTGAATGGTCCAAAATAGTGGGTCGTTACAGTTGGTATCAGAGCTTTGGCTCTAGGCAAAACTTAGCATATATAGTAAATTTATTTATAGAATCACTTTCGTTTGAGTTTGAATCTCTTCCTTTTGACTTGATTTCCTTTGAACTTTGGAACGTTCCTTGTGGTTCCAAAATTCATTCTTGTCTCTCCCTATTTGTATTCTTTTGATTCTGGAGTATCCCATAACTCCACTTCGAATGATCTCTATAAGAATAGGTGATCCCACCAATCTTTGAATGATTGTAAAGGGGTGGAACTCCTTTACAATAGGCATTGATTCACCGGAGATTTATATATCCCTCGGTTTTGATGTTGCCATCTCTTGTTATGCCGAATTCTATCTCTGGCGATCGAATGTCGATTTGCCTTAGATTTCTGCATCGATTATATTCTTGAAGTCACGGTTGACCCGGTTAAGGTCGCCCGCGATTTATATAAGTGTATCCGACTACTGTTTTGTAATTAATTATCTCATCGTCGATCGAGCCTATCTTCGAATCAGAATTCTATTTGATTTGAGTTCCTCTAATTTGAATCTCTATCTTTGTTTGAAATCCATTCTTAAATCATCTTTTGAAAAATCGGGTTTGTTTGTATTTTGAATTTGTTTGATATATCGAAATTATTATTTTGATAAGTATGATTATATTCTATATATAAAAGTGAAATGTTTTTGATAAAGATTATAAACCCTTTTATAATAAGAATTTGAGGTTTCGAAAGGATTTGTAATTTTGAAAAATTACATAAGAAATTTGATTTATCTAAAATGATTTTTAACTGAAGGATTTTAAATTTGAAATTCGAGAATTGAACCCCGGTGTTGAAATTGGTTTTAAGATTTTGAAATATATAATAATAATATGATTTAAAAGTATTTTCCGAATAAGAAATGTTTCAAATGATTTTAATGTGTTTCGAATGATTTCGAAGAAATTTCAAACGAAGTTTGAGAAAATAGAAGTCCAGAACTCACTTATGTCGCTGGAAAATAATTTCGGTGATGAGTGCATGCATCATCGACATTGATTTTCGAGTTTCAGAGTGGGGGAGAGGCCACTTCAATAGCTTCGCTATGCGAGTGATTTTGTGAAACCAGTTTTGATTTTCAAATTCCGAAGTAATATTTGATATTCGAAAGATATATGTATATATATTTGAAATGATTTGAAGTAAGCCGGTGTTCGGTCCTCGAGTTTTGGATTTGATATAACCCTATCTATAAAAATTGATTTACTGATTTGTTGCTGATTTCCAACTCTTGAATTTTAAAATGATTTCTTCAACTATTTTAAAGGTTCGAGCACTTCCAAATCAAGGTTAACTTTTCAAAGCTAAGAAATTTTGAAAGGTATTTTGATAAAGTATATAAGTTTGTTTTGAATGTTTAAGTATGAAGTAATATGATTTAAATAAGTTGAAACTGTTTAGTTAAGTAAAAGGAATAAGGAAATTTTAAATTTTCTAATATGAAATTTAGATTTGAAATGTCTTGAGAAGAATTTGGTCTTCAAAATATTTTGAATAAAATTTAGTTTAAATGTTTTAACTTAGTAACATCTTTATGAAACTATATATTTAACAAGTTGGAATAAATATATAAGTTATACGTATGCTGTTTTATTCGCATAATTTAATTGATCCAAGTTTGAGTACACAAGTTCGAGGTGAATTACACCATTTCGTGTTAGGATTTTTCATTCGATTCTTGATGGCGAATATTTGATATGGATTTTGGGCTCGATTCCAGAATTCTCTATCATAGTATATGGCTATGCAAGGAGACTGATGGCTTCTAGTCGAGAAACCATATCGAAGTCCGCATTAGGGAAATCGAATGGACAATACTAGTTCGAAAGCGAACTTGTGTGATCGAGCGAGCGATCAAATGTGATTTTGCGAAATGATGACGTATGTACATCTTATATTCTAATATCAGTGATATATTTTGACGTTGAAATTGAAAGCTGTCGGGTTAGAATATCTTTGCTTACTTTTCCAATTTAAATTACAAAGATATATAACCCATAAAAGCAAAGATATTCAAATCCCATATGGCTCTTCATACAGCGAAATTTATTTTGGAAAATTTGATCCTTATATAAGATGGACCTTACGTAAGTATAAGATGATTTTGAAAACATTTGATTTTGGAAATGAATTGGTTGACTTAAATTATATTGATTTGGAAATTTGGATTTATTTTCTAAATATATTATTTTGGAAACTTTGAAACTAAAGATATTTAATTTGAGAAGAAATAATCTGGTGAAATTGTATATGATTTTGAAATTGAACTGATATTAAAACAAATTGAAATTTGAGAACCTTGTGTTACTAAATACTTTATTTGGGGGTTGTCGAACTTAAATAAAATTGATTTGTATGAGTATGAAATTGATTCGAAAACTATAGATTTGAAAAGGTACTCAATTTGAAAGTGAAATCTTATATAATTGAAGTCTATATAAGTATGATTTGATATACTATTGATTTTGGAAAGTATTTGATTTGAAAATTAAATCTTATATATAATGGATTTTATATAAGTACGATATTTGAAAGTGATTTGAAAAGGTACTATATGATACATATAGTAAAGATATGGAAAGTGTCGTCTGCTTGATATCCGATTTGTGGCCACATCTTGGATTCATTCTATCGATATTATTCTCTTTGATTTTTGGTTTTCCGGATATGATACTCGAGTGGCCTTCGAATTCCATGGCATTACCCATGGTCTTATTTTTCTCTCGTGACTGCATAGCGCAACTGCCTGGCTGAGTCTTGCCTAGGGGTACGGATTGTTTCCTGGGGGATCCAGTCGTAACCATTGTGTATCCTGCAATCTGTGTAGGTCGCGAATAGTAGCGCAAATGCTTGGCTGAGTCTTGCCTGGGGGTACGGATTGTTTCCTGGGGGATCCAGGCGTAACCATTGTGTATCCTGCATTCTACTAGTCATCATGGTGTAACTCGCAGGGCTGAGAAAGCTTACGGATATGGATTGTTTCCTGGGGGATCCAGGCGTAACCATTGTGTATCTGCGAACCATGGTTAGACAAAAGTTTTGTTTGTTTTGTTTGGATTGTACTTTCCATATCTGTTTTTAAAAGTTTTTCAGTATTTTCACTGGGTGTTGAAACAGGTCTACTAAGTACCTGGAGAATTCTAGTTTTGCGCCTGATCAACGCACTACCAGAGTCTATAGGAACAAGGATAAACTTGTTGAAACATCAAGTTATAAAAGTATTTTTGAAAGAAAATTTGTTTCGTTATAAAGGTATTTTTTAATAAAAGTATTTCCAACAAAGAAAATTTTGTATCAATATTTGGAATCAAAACCCTTATGGTTCTAAATTAACTATTCATGCCCGATATTATTCCTTTGAATCTACCTTATCTGCTCAGCTTTATTTATTCACATATATTCTGTTTTTCCAAGTCCTCCCTCTTTTCCTTGTTGACTATATCCCTTTAAAATATTGTTTATTTATATACTACTTGGTTTAAATAAAAAAATTATCAATGTTATAAATATTTTTGAAGTATTAATTAAATAAAAACAATTTAAAGGTAAATGATTATTGATTTATTAATAATACTTGAAAAGTAATTTTGATAAAATTTATAAATTAATAAATTATGAATTTAATGTTTTCAAATAGCTTCTTTGTAAAAATAAGTAATAACGTAAATAATTGTTGTCAAATATTTCATATATTTATAGAGGTGTTATTTAAACATAAATGGCATTTGTAAAGGAAGCAAGAAATTTGCAAAAGGGTTTGAAAATATTAAAGACAATTGAATTGCAAATGAAGTTTTAAAATTTAAGTAAAATTTATATAGTTCAAATTAATTGTTTAATCTTGACTTTCAATCTACTTTTATTTCTGGTTGTTCTATTCTCCTACCTCCTTCCTTTTCGGGGACGAAAAGTTTTGAGTGGGGGAGAGTGTCACGACCCGCAAAATTTAATGGTTTTAAAAGTATATTTAACTGGAAATTTGTGAAATTTCAAACAATAAAATTTGAAAATAAAAATTTACTATTTGGAATACGTCTATTTTAATATAGCAACTGGTAAATTTTCATCTGATAATATTAAAGTTTATTTTCCTATGAAATCTTATTTCAAATCAAACCGGTTAATAACAGTGAATTTAAAAGTTTTCCGAAACCAAAATATGTCAACAGGAGAAAATTTATTCAGAGCATTCTGAATCAGACTGCGAAATTCGTTTCGCGAAATTCGGATGGTTCTAGCTCCATTTGGATTTTTCCATTCAAAATAGCAGCATTTTCGGTACCGATTATCGACTTTTGATCGGATGATCGTGCCACTAATATCTGTGTACCGTTTTGATCGTCTCGTCGTACTGATCTCCACGGTATATTCAACTCTGCATTTTGAGGTCCGGTACACGATGGAAACAATAAACTCTTCGTGTAACGGTACCAAAATCTTAACTTTATATTTTACTTTACGTTTCAAATTTGAAACGTGATGCTCAAGCAATAATAATTTGCTTTTATTATTCAGCTCAAACCCATCCCATAACGGTTCGAAAAGAAATAAAACGTTTGTATACATTTTATTTATTGGGCAACCGTTCACTTTAAACCTTTGTAACTTCATCCGCTTTTCCATTGCATTCCATTTATGTTTTGCCTGCAACCCAGTTCGTATCCCATCTTCTTTCTTTCTCATCTCAAACTAACCTTCTTCTCTCCAGATCCACGACTTGGCCCTACAACCCGAGCTTCTCAAACCCGCCCTTATCTCCGCCTAAACAACCACCACAAACCGCCTCCTCCACAACAATAACAGCCGAACTCCCACTGATATACCACAGCCCACGTCTCCAACCACCTTCAGTGTCCGAGCCACCCCTGCCTCTCCCTTTTCCCTTTACCGTAGACAAGCCCCATCATTTTCCACACGGCCAGCGACTTCACCTCTCCCACCTTTCAACCTCCGCCCCGAGTTACCAGCCTACCACCAGATTCGCACTCCACCATGCTCAACTTCCTGCCACCCGAGCCCCCAATCGCTCCTCCTTGCTCCATTTTCCTTTCACTCGCATGCTCCTCTAGGCATATGTAAGTATATTTAGTCTATATATAAACAATAATATGTATGTATTTTTGCGTAGAACAATCTTTTCAAATTTACTTATATATATATTACAAGTGGTTGGTTATATATACTTTGGGATGTATATGGAATAGGTGCTCATATATGTAATTGCTGTTCGTATGTTTACAGTCCCATATATATATTATACAGTATTTTATGATATTTTTTTTATGTATATAGTATTTTATAATATATTTTATACTATATATGATTTCAAAACATTTGGTACCTATATATTTGAGATTTCTTCGGTTTACTTTTTACAAGGCTATCTTGATTTTTAAATATTTAGATATATATATGTTTCTCTTATATTGCTTTCGTTCTTTATGTTTATACTACTTCAAGTTACTGTAAAGTGTTTCCATATATATTATATTATAAAGTAGTTATATATGTTTTGGTAAAAGAAATTTTAGCACTTGTATATTGGAGGCACAGCCGAGCCTCTTTCATTTGCAGTATTATAGGCATACTATATTATATGTGAACTTTATATATATGTATAATCTGCTAGTGTGTTAGGATATGGATATAAGCATGTTCGTTTTAGTATATAAGTGTTTAATGTATTTACATATTTATATATATAAGTATAATACTTTGTATAGATTAATTTTATATATATAAGGTATTAGATTCATAACTTTCGTATATATTTACATACGTCTGTTGTCTAGTTGGATATTGCATATTTGTTTACATGAACAGTTATATAGGTTTGCATAGATTTGGACTTTCGAATATGATACTCATTTTAGAATATATAAGTTATACAGTGTATATAGTTTATATAAAGCTTATATGGGTCGATCTGCACATCTGTTAGCCAGATATTTATTTTGTTGCATTTGAAAAGGGTCGCATATTTGTTATGGTCTGCATAGTGATATATATTGATTTTTCTTTAGTTATGTTTGCACAGTTATAAAGTAAAAAAAAAATTTGAGTTGATCTATAGTCTGTTAATGTATATATGTGGATATATTAAAGTATAGGTTTTAATGTTGACAGTATATACAAGTCATCTGTATATGTGCTGTTATTTCTAAAAACTATAAGTTTATATGTTTTCGTTTATATATATAGTTGTATATGTTTTACATTTAATATGGACTTTGAAAATATTTATATATATATATGTTTTAAGAATAATATTTATTTATTTATATTTATTTTATTTATAGTGGTTTAAATTAAATATTGACTTTAATAAAATATTAATAATAATATAATATACGTACATTTTGTTCGTTATATCAAATTGATTTGGTTTGTTCTCATCGATTCCTCCTTATCAGCTTTGACCGTCAAATTCGTGCCAATCTAGCTTTACTTTGGAAGTCGTGCTTGCAATTCGTAGCTCATTGCTTTGTCAAATCTATCTGGCCTCGAAAGGTGAGCAATCACTCACGATTAACGTTCTTATATTTATTAAATTTGATTTCAATTGAAACGACAATTGAAATATGTTGCTGTAGTGATTTAAATTGTTATATATGCTATTATCTGTAACTGTTCACCTGTGGGATATGACACCATATCCTGTTGTTTATATTTTATTGTTTTTTATGATATATGCATGTTGTTGTATTTCATATTATCTGTTATCACTCTGCAAGTTCCCTGTTAGTATAGAATTCACTATGGGTTGAAATGATACATACCCGAACAGACTTTAGAATAGGAGAAAATCGTTATGGGTTGAAATGATAAACCCAAGCGATTTTCATTTGAATTGAAATTGGGATTACGGGTTGAAATGATATCTACCCGTATATAATTAAATTACGGATTGAAATGATAAATATCCGAATCACTTAACCATATGATAGATATATATACATACACCATTGGTCCATATATATAAATATTTTGAAAATATATTCTATGGATTTGGGAAGAAATATATGGTTTTAATAAATGTTGATTTTTTTTAAATTTTTTTTATATAAATGGTAATGATATATATATAGATTTCATAATGATATTTAATTTAATTAAGATGGATTTAATACATATAATATGTTGAGAATAAAATTTATATTTCAAAATAGATTTTGGTAATGATTTGAATAAGTTAAGGTTGGAAAGATAATTTGAATTTAGTTGAAATTGTATTAGTTAAAGAATTTTACTTAATTAAACCGATTTGAAACTTATTGAAAATTGAGATTTAAGATATGATTTATAACTTGGGTTTAATTTAAGTAATTTAATAAATATTTCTTGTTTAAATAAATTTAAGGAAATATTTAGTAAAAATGTAATTTAAGGCTAGTTAAATGACATTGAAATTGTTGAGTGAATATTCCTGATTAAATAATAATGAAATTAAATCAAGTGCTATATGAAACTGTTAAATTTAACTTTGAAAATGTTGAATATTAAAGCTTTGAAATATATTGAAAATTTAAATGGTATATTTAGAACTGAATTGAATTGATGAATTGAGCTTTGAATAAATTTGAATTTGGAATTTGAGTTAATTTGAATCGATGTGTGAGACTTGAGGAAATTATAAATACTTTACTTTTTAAATCATTTAATATATATACACTATTTTGGAAAATAGATATTTTTGAAATGAAATGATATTTTGATTTTGAAGTATAAATAAATTTGAAATGACCACGGTGTTATAATGTATATTTCCACCTTGTAGATAGTTCTGAAGATCCTTAGAGGATGGTTATCCCAAACATCCTTTAAGTTACTTGTATTTCAGTTGGTATTTCACTTGAGTTGGATTTATTAGTATAAGAATGTTAATCCTGACTCGAGTGTTTTGTGTTTTGCTTTACGCTTGGGTCAGACCGAGTGATACAGCATTTGAGACTCACCCTTGGAGTTTGGAGCTTCCTTTGGAGATCCAACTATCGCCTCAGCTTTCAGCTCTTCTAGTTGAGTTATCCAGTGAAGTCATCTGTTGTACTGGAGACTTCACTATATTTGAGATATTCTGTTGTATTTTATTTCTAACTCTGATGTTTATATAGTAGCTTCATGAACTACTATTTTATCTATTCTACTGCGTATTATTGTATTACTCTGTGTCTGTGATTCTGTGATTGATTTATTTACTTTATATTCTGAGTTTGCCAAATTTAAATTGACAATCTTTTGTTTTGAATTATTCAAGTCAGACATGTGTGGATTTATTGTCGATTTGAATGGTCCAAAATAGTGGGTCGTTACACAAAGATTGGCGAGACCGCCGATTTATTATAGAGATTATTCGAAGTGGAGTTATGGGATACTCCAGAATCAAGAAGACATGAATAGGGGAGACAGAATGGACTATGGAACCGAAGTGAATGTTCCATAAATTCAAAGAAAACTGAGTCAAAGAAGAAGGAATTCAAGCTCGAACGAAAGTGATTCCGTAATTAAATTTACTACATATGCTGACTTTTGCCTAAAACCAGAGCTCTGATACCACATGTAATGACCCGGTATTTTGGACCATTCAAATCGACAATAAAACCATACATGTCGGATTTGAATTGCTCAAAATATCAGATTGTTAATTTAAATTTGGCAAAACTCAGTATATACAGTAAATAAATAATCATAGAATCACAGACACAGAGTAATATAACAATAATGTAGCGGAAACAAAAGAATAGTAGTTCATGAAGCTACCATATATATATATAACAGAGTTAAACAAGTTACAACAAAAGTCACGAGTACATAGATGTCTCAATACAATAGTCAAGTACAAGATCTGAATACATCACTGAAATCAACTGAATAACTAAAAGCTAGATAGATAGCTGGATCTCCAAGCGAAGCTCCAACTCCAAAGGTGAGTCTTAAATGCTGTATCACTCAGTCTGACTCGAGCGTAAAGCAAAACACAAAACACTCGAGTCAGGATTAACATTCTTATATCAATAAATCCAATCAAGTGAAATATCGACTGAAATACAAGTAACTCAAAGGATGTTTGGGATAACCATCCTCTAAGGATCCGTTAAACTATCTACTATGTAGTAATATTCGCTATTATAATAATGTCTAATATAAAATAAACATACTTTTTAATAGCGTCAAGGGGTTACTCATTGATGCAGCCCAGGAAGAAGAAGTCATAGGTCGTGTACGACCTAACATGTTGGTAAGTTGGTTACGACCTAAGGAGGAGGCTAATGAACTAGGTTCTGGAAAAGAGTCACTAAAAGTTGAAGTTCTAGGTCGTATGCGACCTACCAGTTCCAAAGATCACATGTTACGACCTAACAGGCTAGGAAGTGCTGAGCTACGACCTAAGGGAGGTGCTGGGCCACGACCTAAGGCTACAGGAACAACAAATGATAAGTCGATGACGAGATACGACTTAGTTAAGTCGTCAAACCGACCTAACGAGTCACTCAGAGGAAAGGCAAAACAAATTGGTGAAGTATTAGGTCGTGAACGACCTAACGAGTCAGGAGTTAGGTCGCAAGGCTTAGGTCGTGAAGTTTCTGATGCCGCTTTTTTTTAGGTCGCAAAGCTCTGGATACCGTTGAATCTTCCGCGAGTTAATCTCTACCGTTGAGTTCTTTAGGTCGCTGATCTGGGATGCGCATGTTTAAGTCGCGGAAGCCTGTTGCCGTTGTTTTTCTCTGCCGAGTTAAGCTGGACCGTTGATTCCTTAAGTCACTACTAAGTTGAGTTGCGTAGCATTGTTAAGTCGGCAATGACTTAAGCGGTTGTCTGTTTGTATTTTGTCTAAGTTGTTAAGTCGCTGAAGGTTGTAACGAGTTGTAACTATTTGTTGTTAGGTCGCTGCCGACCTATGCTAAGTCGCGCCTGTTCTAGGTCGCACCATTCTAGGTCGTAGGTCGCTTCCGACCTAAGTACTTGTATTTTTTGAAGTTTTTGCGTGTTGAGTTGTAAAGCTATAAATAGCAAGTGTGAGTCATTTGTAAAGGTTGTTGAATATTGAATAAAATTCTCTTTTGATTGCTTTGTGCTTTCATTTAAATTGGTAGTTGAGTGTAATCTCCTATCTCCTCTTTCGGATAATCGAGTGCGCTCGATTCAACGATTGTAGAAGCCGATTCGCGGAATCAAGTGCGCTTGATCAACGCTTGAAGAATTGAAGATCTTTGAACCCGGTATCGTGCGCGATCAACGAGTTCGAGATAGCTAGAGTTCGGTATCTTCGGATCAACGAATTCGGGCATTCCAGTATTCTTCAATCCATCCATTGCTACATTCAACGATCTACATTGTTTTTGTAATATCCGCTGCGTCATTTGGTATCAGAGCTTGTTCTAACCAATCATAGTTAGATCGAGACTTGGAGCCTAATCATCTTGAAGTTTGAGCCGTGGCCGAAAGGAAGAAGTGTTCATCATTGTTCGAAGTTGTTTGATCGGATTTGAATTGGAGGCCGAAACTTTGTCCATCGTGTTCATCGCGATTTGCTACAAAGTGGAAGTTTTCGATCCGTTTCATTTTGGATCAAAGTCCGAAAAGTGTTTGAATTTGAAGTGTTGAAGTGTTTGTAAAGATTTCAAGTATGCCGCCAAGAAGAGCTAATCGCCACCAAAACGTAGAAGCTTTGTATCGAAGAGAAGAAGCTGATGAGATGGAGCAAAGAATCAATTAGAATTTTAGTGAAAAGCTTAACGAAGGAATTGGTCGGTTAGAGAAGCTTATGACAGAAATGAATCAAAATCGGGGAAGGGTTTCACCTGAATCTAACCATGGGGGTAGTAGAGTCTCGCCACATTCCAATCGAGACCGAAGTGTTGAAAATGATCAAGGACGTGGGAGGAACGTGAATGATCGTGAACGAAGGAATGTAGATAGAAGGGATGGTGGTAGACGTAACGATAGTAGAGATGTGGGTGGACGAGATAGACAACGATATGCATTTGATTTTGAAGAGGAGTATGATGGTGGTAGTATTCAAGGACGAGGACAAGGAAGAAATTACTCTGAGTATGATCACAAGTGGGCGTCGGGGATGAAGACTGAAATTCCTGAATTCAAAGGTGGTATGCAAGCGGAGGAGTTTCTAGATTGGATGGCTAATGTTGAGGAGATTTTTGACTTCAAAGAAGTTCCAGAACATCGTAGAGTGAAGTTGGTTGCTACAAGGCTGAGGGGTAGAGCTTTGGCATGGTGGCAGCAGACCAAACTTACACGTGATCGGATGGGAAAGTCAAAAGTTGAATCTTGGGAGAAGATGAAGAAATTGATGAAAGCAACGTTCTTACCTTACAATTATCAATCTTTGATGTATCAACATTTGCAAAACTTGAGGCAGGGCACAAAGACAGTTAATGACTATGCTGATGAATTCTATCAACTTATTGCAAGGAATGATATTATGGAAACAAAAGAGCAGCTGACATCTAGATTCATTGGGGGATTGAGGATGCAGATCCAAGATATGGTTAATATGTTCGATCCAAGATCTGTAGCGGAAGCACATCAGAAAGCGTTGGCTTGGGAGAAACAGGGACGACGAGGAAGTGGTGTGTTTACTAATTCTAACAATCAAGCGAAGGGTGTTGGTGGAAGTTCTCATGTTTCTAAGCCTATCAGTAGACCAGTGGTGAAGGAGGTTGAGAAGACAAGGGTTAACAATGGTTTCAAATGTTACAATTGTCAGGAATTGGGTCATAAAAGCAGTGAGTGTCCAAAGCCAAAGAAGAGAACCATGATTGCAGAAGTTGAGGATGAGGATGAAGAAGCTGAATGCTCTAATTCTTTACCATTTGAGGAGGAAGACTTACTGTCAGGAGATGATGGGTACGCATTGATGATGAGGAGAAGTTGTTTAACACCGAAGCAAGAGGAGGAAAGTAGTTGGTTGAGAAACAATATCTTTCAATCTACATGCACTATTCTGGGAAGAGTTTGTAAATTTGTTATTGATGCTGGGAGTTGTGATAACATTATCTCTACAGAAGCGGTGAAGAAGTTGGAGTTGAAAACCGAGAAACATCCTAAACCGTACAAGTTAGCTTGGTTGAGGAAGGGTGGTGAAGTGAAAGTTGGACGTAGAGCTTGTGTGAAGTTTTCAATTGGGAAGAAATACAAAGATGAAATCTGGTGTGATGTCGTAGATATGGACGTTTGTCATTTGTTGCTAGGGAGACCGTGGCAGTATGATCGAGCTGTGCAACATGATGGGCGTACCAACAATTACAGTTTCATGTTTGAAGGCACAAAGATTACTCTAGTTCCAAAGAAGAGACAACAGGAGGAAAACAAGTTGGAGGAGATTGAAGAGCTCAAAACTTTGTTATCGTCGAAGGAGTTTGTGAAGGAAGTAGAGGAGGAACCTGAAGTGTTTTTGTTAATTGGGCGAGAGAGCAGTGAAGAGGTTGAGATTCCAGAAGAAGTAAAACCAATTTTGAAAGAATTTGACGATGTATTTCCAGAAGAGTTACCAACGGAGTTGCCACCGTTGAGAGATATACAACATCAGATAGATCTTGTTCCAGGTGCTGTATTGCCACACAGACCACATTATCGAATGAGTCCGAAGGAACATGAAGAGTTGCGGAGGCAAGTGGAAGAATTGCTTGAACAGGGGCGTGTGCAGGAGAGTTTAAGTCCTTGTGCTGTACCAGCTTTATTGGTACCCAAAAAGGATGGAACGTGGAGGATGTGCACTGACAGTCGAGCATTGAATAAGATTACTGTGAGATATAGATTTCCAATGCCGAGGTTGGATGACTTGTTAGATCAAATAAGCGGAGCTACCATATTTTCGAAGATTGATTTGAAGAGTGGATATCATCAAATTCGTATCAGACCAGGTGATGAGTGGAAGACTGCTTTTAAAACCAGGGAGGGTCTATACGAGTGGTTGGTCATGCCGTTTGGCTTATCAAATGCACCAAGTACTTTCATGAGGGTGATGAATCGGATTTTTAGACCGTTCATTGGGAAATTTGTGGTGGTGTATTTCGATGATATTCTGATTTACAGTGGGAGTCCAGAGGAACATTTGAATCATCTTAGAGAAGTGCTGATGGTGTTACGACAAGAACAGTTTTATGCTGCAACGAAGAAATGCGTGTTCATGACGCATAGTATTTTATTTTTGGGATATGTTGTTTCGAAGGAAGGTATACAGGTTGACCAAAGTAAAGTTGAAGCTATCAGAGAATGGCCGCAGCCCAAGACGATAACGGAAGTTCGTAGTTTTCACGGGTTGGCTTCATTCTATCGAAGGTTTATACCACACTTTAGTAGTGTGATGGCACCTGTTACAGATTGCATGAAAGGTAAACAGTTTGCATGGACAGAGGAAGCAGGGAGTGCTTTTGGGAAGGTCAAGGAATTGCTGACGTCTGCACCAATTCTAGTGCTACCTGATTTTCAGCTAGTGTTTGAACTGCACACTGATGCGTCCAAGGTTGGGATTGGAGGGGTGTTGAGTCAGAAGGGACGTCCAATTGCCTATTTCAGTGAGAAGTTGTCAGGAGCAAAGATGCGATACAGTACATATGATGTGGAGTTTTATGCTGTTGTGCAATCTATAAAACACTGGAGACACTATCTATTTCAGAAGAAGTTTGTTCTTTACACTGATCATGAAGCATTGAAGCATTTGCAAGGGCAAGACAAGATTTCAGCGAGACATGCATCGTGGATTTCATATCTGCAACAGTTTACTTTTGTTGTTAAACACAAGTCAGGGGTGACAAATCGTGTGGCTGATGCTTTGAGTAGGAAGAGTCATTTGTTGACTACACTAAAGGTTGAAGTGATGGGGTTTGAAATATTGCCAGAATTATTCACTGATGATCCTTACTTTGCAAAATTTATTGATAAAGTCAAGGAGGGAGAGACGGATGATTTCGTGATGGTAGATGGTTTTCTGTTCAAAGGAAATCGATTGTGCATACCAGAGGGTAGTCTGAGAATGAAGATTATCAAAGAGTTACACGAAGAGGGACATGTTGGGAGAGACCGTACCTTACAGTTGATTTCACAATCCTACTTTTGGCCATCAATGAGAAAAGAAGTAGAGAGGTTTGCTGAGAGATGTCATATCTGTCAAGTTTCGAAAGGAACTGCGACTAATGCTGGTTTATATATGCCGTTACCTGTACCAACTAAACCATGGGTTGATGTGAGTATGGACTTTGTGTTGGGGTTGCCGAGAACACAGCGTGGTAATGATTCCATTTATGTGGTGGTTGATCGATTCTCGAAAATGGCACACTTTATTGCTTGTAAGAAGACGGCGGATGCTGTTCATGTTGCTCAATTGTTTTTCAAGGAGATCTATCGACTTCATGGATTGCCAGAATCTATTGTGTCAGATAGAGATACTCGATTTCTGAGTCACTTTTGGTTAAGTTTGTGGAAGATGGTGGGAACGAAGCTGAAATTTAGTAGTGCTTATCATCCACAAACTGATGGACAGACTGAGATGGTAAACAGATCATTGGGAAACTTGCTGAGGTGTCTTGTTCAAGATAATCTGAAGAGTTGGGATGTGAAGCTATGCCAGGCAGAATTTGCTCATAATCATGCTATGAATCGAAGTACTGGGTTCAGTCCATTTCAGATAGTATATTCGAGTTTGCCGAAGGGACCGTTGGATTTAACGGTAGTGCCACAATCAAAGAAGACAGTTAAGAAAGCTGCTGATTTTGTTGAAGGGCTGACGGAATGTCATAAAATCATTCAAGAACGATTAGAGAAAGCAAATGAGAAGTATAAACAATCTGCAGATTTGAAACGAAGGAGTGTTAAATTTCAGGAAGGTGATTTGGTTTATGCAGTGTTAACAAAAGATCGTTTTCCGGTAGGCGCTTACAATAAATTGAAAGCACGGAAAATAGGTCCGGTGGAAGTTGTGAAGCGAATTAATGAAAATGCTTACAAATTGAAGCTACCAGATGATGTGTATACATCCGACGTGTTCAATGTCAAACATCTCGTACCGTATCACGGGGATGAATTTGTTATGGAGGAAGAGAGTACAAATTCGAGGTCGAATTTTTCTCAACCTAGGGAGGATGATGCAGCCCAGGAAGAAGAAGTCATAGGTCGTGTACGACCTAACATGTTGGTAAGTTGGTTACGACCTAAGGAGGAGGCTAATGAACTAGGTTCTGGAAAAGAGTCACTAAAAGTTGAAGTTCTAGGTCGTATGCGACCTACCAGTTCCAAAGATCCCATGTTACGACCTAACAGACTAGGAAGTGCTGAGCTACGACCTAAGGGAGGTGCTGGGCCACGACCTAAGGCTACAGGAACAACAAATGATAAGTCGATGACGAGATACGACTTAGTTAAGTCGTCAAACCGACCTAACGAGTCACCCAGAGGAAAGGCAAAACAAATTGGTGAAGTATTAGGTCGTGAACGACCTAACGAGTCAGGAGTTAGGTCGCAAGGCTTAGGTCGTGAAGTTTCTGATGCCGCTTTTGTTTTAGGTCGCAAAGCTCTGGATACCGTTGAATCTTCCGCGAGTTAATCTCTACCGTTGAGTTCTTTAGGTCGCTGATCTGGGATGCGCATGTTTAAGTCGCGGAAGCCTGTTGCCGTTGTTTTTCTCTGCCGAGTTAAGCTGGACCGTTGATTCCTTAAGTCGCTACTAAGTTGAGTTGCGTAGCATTGTTAAGTCGGCAACGACTTAAGCGGTTGTCTGTTTGTATTTTGTCTAAGTTGTTAAGTCGCTGAAGGTTGTAACGAGTTGTAACTATTTGTTGTTAGGTCGCTGCCGACCTATGCTAAGTCGCGCCTGTTCTAGGTCGCACCATTCTAGGTCGTAGGTCGCTTCCGACCTAAGTACTTGTATTTTTTGAAGTTTTTGCGTGTTGAGTTGTAAAGCTATAAATAGCAAGTGTGAGTCATTTGTAAAGGTTGTTGAATATTGAATAAAATTCTCTTTTGATTGCTTTGTGCTTTCATTTAAATTGGTAGTTGAGTGTAATCTCCTATCTCCTCTTTCGGATAATCGAGTGCGCTCGATTCAACGATTGTAGAAGCCGATTCGCGGAATCAAGTGCGCTTGATCAACGCTTGAAGAATTGAAGATCTTTGAACCCGGTATCGTGCGCGATCAACGAGTTCGAGATAGCTAGAGTTCGGTATCTTCGGATCAACGAATTCGGGCATTCCAGTATTCTTCAATCCATCCATTGCTACATTCAACGATCTACATTGTTTTTGTAATATCCGCTGCGTCACTCATATAGCCCTTAACACGTAATAGTCCCAGTAGTCTATCCAGTATTAGCATACTCCCAAAACGGGGGCTACCCTCGATACTCCACAGGCTACGGGAGAAATCACAACTCGTAGTAAAGCTCGATATGGTAGGTGACACGGCACACCAAGACAATGCCAGGGTAGATATACCAATTACGCATCCGGATTGGTGGAAACACATAGCAGCCACTATCACCCACCTCAGAACACACTCCCAATCAAAATCGAAGGGTGGCCACCAAATCAATCATAAAGTAATAGAATGGTATCGAAGAAATGCGTCCGATCAGAGGTGCTACCTCATTGGCCCGAGAATCGCTCCTGTTTTAGCCACCTTATGCCAACTCACGGGAGTTGGGTCCACGTATATACCTTTAGGATCGCCGCCACCATCCTACTTCATTCTGGAATCTCCACCGCATACACAGTTGTTAAAGTGGTTTTCGGTATCGACAGAGAGTATATCCATATCCGAGCCTGGTTTCTTTAACAACAAATCGTTATTATAACATCGTGGTCATTTCAAAATAGTTTATACATCAAAACCAAAATATCATTTTCATTTCAAAACCCAAATTAATACGATATCATTTTCACTTCAAATATATCCATTTTTGAAATCATATCACTTTCCAAAGTTATAACGCTTTCGAAATCATAGTCTTTTAAAAATCAAAACATTTTGGAAATCACAGCTTTGAAATCATAGCATTTTGGAAATCATAACACTTTGAAATTATAGCATTTTGGAAATCATAACACTTTCCTTTTAAACAGTTTAGATATTAAAATTAGTATATATAATAAAATAGTTTATAAATAAAATAGTTTATATAAATAGTTATAAGTTAAAATAGTTTAGAATAAAATAATTTATATTAAAAATGATTTATATTAAAATAGTTTATATTAAAATAATTTATAAAGTAAAATATCAATAGTTTTAAATATAATTTAAAAATACTTTATAAAATAAAATAGTTTCCTCAAATTTCACAAATCGATTCAAATCAACTCGAATTCCAAAATTTTAATTTAATCAATTCTCAAAACGTCAATTTCAACTCGATTCAGCTTCTCAATAAACCATTTCAAATTATCGATTTCAAATACATATCTGAACCATAAAATAAGCCATTTCAATTTCAATATATTTCAAAGCTTTAAATATTCAACATTTCAAAACTAAATTCGATACTTATATATATATATATCAAATTCACTTAACTATTGTTTAGTTTTGAAACATTTACTTAATCATTTCAATAACATCTAAATACAAGTTCAATTTACAAATTTAAATAAACAAAATATCCCATTTAAATATATATAAGTTTGAAATATCCATTTAAGTCACCTTTAATCAAATTTCAAGTTGTAAAACACTTCTTTAAATTTCAAATTCAATACATTTCAAATCAAACTTATTTAAGTATAATTCTTAAATAAATATAATTTCAAATCACTTTCAAATCATTATAAACTCTATATTTGAAAATATAGATATTAAATAAATACTTAAACATATTATTTATCTACTTTATTAAATCAACTTTAATGAATCTTTAAAATCAGTATTTCTCAAAACCATATATTTCTTCACAAAACCATAGAAATCATTTTCAAAATATTTATATAAAGACCAACGGTGTCTGTATATAATTTTCTACCCTATCGTCAAGTGGTACGGATATTTATCATTTCAATCCGCAATTTAAATATATACGGGTATATCCTCTTTCAACCCGCAATCCCAAATTCAATTAATTGAAAATCGCTTGGGTTTATCATTTCAACCCATAACGATTTTCTCCAATTCTATAAGATCGTACGGGTATGTATCATTTCAACCCATAGTGAATTCTATAATAACAGGAACTTGCAGAGTGATGATAATAATATAACAACAGTAACAGGCATATATCATCAGTATATATAACAGATAATGGAGTCAGATGTCACAGGTGAACAGATACAGATAATGGCATATATATAACAATGAAATAACTAACAGCGGCATATCTCAATTGAAGTTTCAATTGAAATCAAATTTAATAAATATAAGAACGTTAATCGTGAGTGATTTCTCACCTTTCGGGGCTAGAGATATTTGACAAACGAGTTACGAATCCCAAAGCAAAACTAGATGGACACGATTCGATGAAGAACAGGCACGACAGACAAAGCTGATAAATAGGAATTAACGAAGTCAAGTCAAAACGGCATTGGTGAAGATAATTCATATAAGTGAACTTATATATATACACACACTATATATATAGAAAAATAAAAGAATCATGTTCTAAATTCAAACAATACATCGTAAATCTATAAATATAGGTATACTTTAAAATCACTATCATAGTAAATATATAAATAAATGTAAGACAGTCCCAAACAAAATTTTTGACATGTAAGCATGCCTTGTCATAACTATATATATACATAACTTCAAAGCTAATATACAAGCAGCAGACTGTAAACATATTAAAATATATACACATCTTTATAAAACCATCAAAACACAACTTTATCAACTTGAATATATAAACTAAATATGTAAATAAACTTCTATATATAAATAAAATTAGATATATATAAACTACAGACTATAAATACAACTTATCAGAACTCGTATACTATAATATATATAACACAATAGGTTCCAGAACTTACGTGTATATCTGTTCGAATAAGCATATATACATCTGAACCTTAAAATATAGTATGTTGTAGCCTCTATACTACACACGTATATAATACGTGCTTTCATCTAATATATGCTTCCAAAACAAAATATAAAGCAGTATATATATAAATAAACAACGGCGAAAACTTTCAACATACATAATACTGATGTAAGCTCTTACATATGTATCAAATACAGTTTATAACTTTTACCATATATTTGAAATCAAGACATATATACCCCTTATGAAACAACCTTTAGCAGAGTTGTATAACACATAAATATATGTTTTCACTTATACATATTAAACCCATATATATAAACTGACGAAATATAATTTATATATATCTTACTTTATAAAATATACATATACTAATTAAAGTAGATCACAAAACCAAAACAAGATAAGTACAGGTTAACAAAATATGCAGACTATATAAATATTGAATAAAACGTGTAACAGAGTCTTCAACTTTTTAAATTAATACACTTATATAGTTTTATACATAACAAAACATATTTTATACAAACAAATACATTGCCTAAGGTATTTATATACCAGATAATATACAGACTTTATAACTTATAAATAAACTAACATATATATATTTTATAAAGTTTATAAACTGAGATGTAACTTCATAGCAAAATTTATATGTATACCACTTTTATAAAGTAACAGCCATATCAAATGTATCAAAACAACCTTATACAATAAACTAAAATATAAGCTATATATACCTAAAAGAAGAGAAGAAGATGGAACACTCGGTGGTGGAAGAATAGGGAAGAAGAGGCGCTCGAGGCATCGGGTGTCAGGCGAGTGTGGCTTCACGTGGAGGAATTTGTGTTCGGCCAGTGGCTTCGGCAACAGGGAGGCCGAGTGATGGAGGAGCACGGTGGGACCGAAGTTGAAGGCCAAGCTATTGGAAGTGGTGGTGGAGTTCGTTGTTGGTAGGTCAAGTGGACAGGGAGAATGAGATCGGCGACGAGTGGTGAAGAGCAAGGGACGGGTAGTGGTCCTGGCGTGGGCTTTAGTGGCCGGCAATGGGAATTGAGAGAGAGGGGAATGGAACGGTTAAAATAAATGAAGGGAAGAAAAATTTGTTTGCAGAATTTTCTTTTATTTTAAAAACTAGGTGAAGACAGAGAGGAATGGAAGCAAAATAGAAGCTACGCGCAAGTAACCCGTAATATATATTGAACCGGTGAAAATCAAAAGTAAAAAATGAACAGTTGGAAATAGTAAAAGTTAGACGTGGACAGCTGTGAATATTAATAGCCAACGGCTATTTACCTTAGCTGATTGACACTGAAAGAACAAAGAAAGCCAAAGGGCTCAAATACGGAGCCAGTACACTATGCGCTTCGTAGATTGCACCGTACATAGGGTTTTGAATTTGACAATTGAATATACTGCGGAGGTCAGCACGACGAGATGATCGAAATGGTACATAGATATCAGTGGTACGATCATTTTATCAAGAGTCGATAATCGGTACCGATAAACGCTGCTATTCCGTACGGAAAAATCCAAACGGAGCTAGAAACGTCCAAAATTTGTGAAACGAATTATGTAGTCTTATTCAGAGTGTTCTAAATAAATTTTCTCATGTTGACATATTTAGGTTTCGGAACACTTTTATTATCATCAATTTTAACTGATATAAATTGGAATAAAATTACACTAGAAAATAAACTTCCAAATTATCTGATGAAAATTTACCAGTTGCTATGATAAAACAGACGCATTTCAAATATCAAATTTAAATTTCAAAATTTTATTGTTTAAATTCCACAAATTTCAATTAAATATATTAAATAAACAAATAAAAATTATCTAAAATTTACGGGTCGTTACATGAAAACTTGATTTTCTTTCTTTCATTGAAAACTATGGATATAATAGTCTGGAAAATGTTTATTACAAAGAATTCCAAGCTATATTCCTCTTTATATACTCATTTGAATTCTACGGCGCGAAATCACGAACTACAGTTACGCGACACGCCAAGTTTTGACTTGTTTTTCATTTCTTATTCAAACTTCACCAAAATTGTTGCTATTGTTTATAAAAAAAATTAAAACATTTTTAAGATGTTTAACATTTCATATGTACCATTTCGTTAGTAAAAGGAATGTGATTTTCGACGTGTATTTAACATGCCTTGTTAAAACAACCATATTAAACAATCAATACTTGATGATCAAAGCATATACAAACAAGCAAACGTGATTAATAATCATTATAAATGTAACGACTTGGCATTTCGAACCATTCGCATCCGCACATGTCGGACTTGAATTGCTCAAATCAACAGATTGTTAATTTATATTTGGCAAAAACTCAGCATATACAGTAAATAAATAAATCACAGATTCATAGACACAGAGTATTACAACATTAAGCGGCGGAATAGATAAATACTAGTTCATGAAGCTACTATATAAACAACAGAGTTTTAAATAAAATACAACAGAATATCTCAAATACAATATAGTCTCGAATACAAACAGAGGACAAGTCTGAACAAAACAACTGGATAGCTGAAGGCTGAATAGATACAGATGGATCTCCAAGTGAAGCTCCAACTCTAAAGGTGAGTCTCAAATGCTGTGACACTCAGTCTGACCCGTGCATAAAGCAAAACATAAAACACTCGAGTCAGGATTATCATTCTTATATTAATAAATTCAACTCAAGTGAAATGTCAACTAAAATATAAGTAACTTAAAGGGTAGTTGGGATTTCCATCCTCTAAGGATCCGTGGAACTATCTACTATGTAGTAATATACGCTATTATAATATGTCTATAGTAAAGTAAAAGTATTAAAATAGCGTTAACGTGTTACCCATATCACCCTTAACACATTTTTATATATTCCCATAGTCTATACAGTACCGTAATTCCTCCGTAAACTGGAGGGCTATCAGAGGGCACTCCATAGGTATAGTACAAACCAAACTCGTAGAAGGCGCGATAGGGCATGCGACAAGGCACTCGAGGCAATGCCAGGCTAGATATACCATTTGCGGATCCGGACTGATGGTAACGCATGGCAGCTACTACCGCCCACCTCGTGACACACTCCCAAATCAAAGGGTGCACCTAATCAAATCACAAAAGCAATAGAATGGTATCAAAGAAATGTGCCCGATCGGAGGACTGACCTCACTTGGCCCGGCATGGCTCCTATTTTAGCTGCATCAAGCTTACTCACGGGAGTCAGGGTTACATAAATACCATATAGAATCGCCACCAAACCATCCTACTTCATTCTGGAATCTCCACCACGTACATAGTCGTTAAAGTGGTTTTCGGTATTGGCAGAGAGTATGACAATATCCGATCCCGGTCTCTTTAACAACCAAACGCTTATTTCACACAGTGGTCATTTCATTTCAAATAGTTCATACTTCAAAATCAAAATATCATATTCATTTCAAAATCATATCAATTCGATATCATTATAAATCATATTCATTTCCAAAAGTCATAACAGTTTTGAAATCATAACACTTTTGAAATCATAGCACTTTAGGAATCATAACACTTGAAATCATAACACTTTGGATTTAAACAGTTTAGATATTGAAAATAGTATATATAATATATAGTTATAAATTTAAAATAGTTTATATATTAAAAATACTTTATATAATAAAAATAGTTTCCTCCAATTTCACAAATCAATTCAAATCATCTTAAATTCCAAACTTTCAATTGAAATCAATTCCAGTTTAACCATTTAAATTTAAAGGTCAAAGATTCAATTTAAATTCTAAATAAACCATTTCAGTTTATCTCGATTTCAAATACAGGTTTGAACTATCACTTCAATTCGAATAAGATTCAAAATGTAAATATTCAAACATTTTCAGTATAAATTTCATTTATATTTCATCATTTAACTTTAATTTTATTCAAATTGGAAAAAATTCACTTAATCAATTTATTAGCAATAAAATCTCAATTTATAATTTAAGTCAATATTAAATATTCAGTCTCAATTTTAGTTATAGTTGAGAATATTCATTGAATCACTTTTTATCAAATCAAGTTATAAGTCATACATTTCAAAATCTCAAAATCAATAAGTTCAATTAATTCTTATTTAAATTCAATCATTAATCCATTAAATTCCAAGTCAACATTAATTTATCTTTCCAACCTTTACTATTAAACTTATAAAATCTATTTTTAAAATATTAATATAAATTTAAATAAATACTTAAACATATCATATACTAGTTAGATTAAATTTTATTATTAAATTTATTTTATATTAAATCTATTTTTATATATTTTAAAATAGTAAAATACAAGTAAAATCTTAAAAATTATATTTTCAAAACTAGCTCATAAATTTAAAATTTCCAAAACATATATATTTTTAAAATAAAAAATTTAGACAGATATAAAAATAACATTTATATATTATATTCTAAAAATCAATATTTAATTAAAACCATATATTTACTTTCAAAACTTTGGAAATTATTCTCAAAATATTGACCAACGGTGTCCGTATATAATTCTCTATCTTATTATGGTCAAGATATACAGATATTTATCATTTCAATCTGCAATTTAAATATCTATGGGTATATATCATTTCAACCCGCGATCCCAAAATTTAAATTAAATGAAAATCGCTTGGGTTTATCATTTCAACCCATAACGATTTTCTCTTATTCTACAAGATCGTTCAGGTATGTATCATTTCAACCCATAGAGAATTCTATACTAACAGGGAACTTGCAGAGTGGGAACAGTTATGGTAATAATATGACATATCAACAACAGAGATATATCATTAGTGATAAATAAAATAAAATATAAACAACAGGATATGGTGTCATATCTCACAGGTGACAGTTACAGATAATAGCATATCATATATAGCAATTATAAAATTAACAGTTCAATTTAGTAGCATATTTCAATTGTCGTCTCAAGTGAAATCCAATTTATTAAATATAAGAACGTTAATCGTGAGTGATTGCTCACCTTTCGAGGCTAGAGATGGACAAGAATGAGATGAGTTATGAATCCAAGCACGAATTCCAAAGCAAATCAAGATTGGCACGAATTTGATGATCAAAGCTGATAACAAGGAATCGATGAAATAATTAGAATCGGCTTAATAGCAATAGAAATTATATATATATTATTATTATTGTTATTTCCATGAAATCAATATTTATTTAAAACAAATATTAAAATAATATATATATATAATTAAAAATCATTGTTTTAATTAAACACATATATTAAAATCAACATATATACATCATATATTTTGAAATAAATACTTATATATATACTTTGAAATCAACAATATATATTTCACTAATATATAAGTTATATACCATACAACATATAAATTACACATACATTCATGAAGAAGCCAACAAAACATAATATAAACATATACAAACAAATAAATCAATATATATATTTACAGTATATGTATGCAGACTGATGTAGTATAATATAACTTACATATATATACCAAAATGGACATATCATGTATATATACTTACATTATATAAACAAACACTTAGATCATATATTTCTCAAAAGCAAGCCAAGCAGGCAAAACATATACATTTTACAGAACTTATATATACTTACATAAAGTAACATAAATAGACTAATATATATACTTCCTTTATGCAATAATAATATATTGTAAGTACTTACATATATATAGAATTAGAGCACATATACGCCAAGCTTGAATACATAGAATATATACTAATGTAAAAATATTATAAACTAACATGTGTATACTTTATAAAACCTAACAGATCATAGTTATTATACTATATATATAACAGATCATTAATATATATATATATATATATAATAATATATAAACTAATGTTTATGAACATAAATACAAACTGTAAAATATAAACTAACAGATATATTCTTAAAATCAATATATATTTTAAAATATCACTGTTACTTATGTATATATGTGCTGCAAACATAGATAATGCAGACACTAAAATTATAATACTACAACTAGATGTACTTACTCATGCTATATATATACAAACACTAAAATTATAAAATTACCACAGATGTACTTACCGTATTACAAGCTAATAATACATATCCTATCTTCTTCTTTTTTTCAAATATATACACTTACATAACCTATATATATACACACAAACTAACATAATATATATATATCTAATACCTTATATATATATACCACGGTGGACAAAAGAAGAAGAGGTCTCGGTAGAGGGTGGGGCTGCGCCGTGAAGATGGGACAGGCAGTTCAAGGCTGGTGGCGGTTAGAGGTCGGGGCGAAGGAGATCGTCGGTGGAATGCTTGGGTGAAGTGGAACTGTGGAGGTAGGGTCTGCTGTTGGCATTGGTTCAGTGAGTGGTGGAAGGTTGCTATGCCGATGAGAGGGTGGAAGGAGTTTTGGCGAGTGGCTGAGATGCAGTGGCAGATGTGGGGTGTCAGGCGGCAGTAGAAAGGGCGGTGGCCTATGGGAGAAGCGGGGGAAGATTAGTAGGTTCGAATGTGAAGGAGATAGCAAATTTTTTCTTTGTTATATGCATATCGCATATATTTTCCTTTTTTTCTAAATGAAAAGAATGAAATGGTAGAGGAAGAAATGAATGAGAAATATGGGAACCAACATATTACGTTGAACGTTGGGAATAGAAAGGGTCAAAAGTTGAAATGATAATGCTGATGTCTATTCGTTATCTCAGGGAGCAACGAAATGGCACAGGTCCAAATACGGAATCAATACGCTAGGCGTTTCGCAGATTTCTCCGCACACCAGATTTCGAAATTGACAATTGAATATACCATAGAGATCAGCATGACAAGACGATCAAAACGGTTTACAGATATCAGTGGTACGATCATCCAATCAAAAGTCGATAATGGGTACCGAAAAATGCTGCTAAAACACCGATAATAAGATAAACGGAGCAATAGCAGTTCAAATTTGACGAAATGAAATATGACGTCTCACTCACAAGATGATTTACAAATTTATTATATGAAAATATTCAGGTTTGAAAAAATATTTTATTATCATCAAATATTAACTAATTTAAATTGAAATAGAATTACACAATAAAATAAACTTCCATATTATCTGATGAAAATTTACCATTTGCTATGTTTAAATAGACGTATTCAAAATATTAATTTTTTATTTCCAAATTCAATTATTTAAAATTTCATAAAATTTCAGTTAATTACGTTAATAAAATTAATAAAAATTTATGGGTCGTTACACTCTCCCCCACTCAAAACTTTTCGTCGCCGAAAAGGAAAGAGGTAGGTGAATAGAAACAAACAGAAAGCAAAATAGATTTGAAATATAAAATAAAACAATTAATTTTAAAACCACAGAAACTACATTTATTTCAAAATTGGTTTATATTAAATTAGTTGACTCAAATTCATTTTATTTAATAAATCAAATTTATTGTGTTCACATTTGATTGGTTTCATTTCCATATATTTTCATTCAATTGATTTCTTTCAAATTTATTAACATTTATTGCACAATTTTCACAACAAAATTTGTTTATTTTACTCATTTATTAAATTTATTAGATCAACCGTAGTTAATTCCACCTCAACATTCAACTCCAACTATCTAGAACCATATAAACTTTTTATTTTAAATAAATTAATATCCAACAGTTTGGTTTAATCCATTTTATTCAACTAATAAATAGTCATTCAATTTAAAATTGATTTTCTTTTATTTTATCAACATTTCTTTCAAACAAATTCATTTTTAAACTTAACTCATTTATTTTATCCATTCATCTTCAGCTAAGTTGATTCCACTAAAACTCAAGTTCACTTTTCTTAAGTTCATATTTACCTGCTCAAATAGTCTTCTCTTTTATTTATTTTATTTATTTCACTTAACATATTTTGCCAACTATATTAGGTGTATTCATTTTATAACCATATATTATTCAACAAATAAATTCCCTTTTTATTGTTCAAATTATTATTCAATTTATTATCCAATTTATTATCAGTAAATTCCCTTAACAAAATATCATTTTTGATATCCTATTACTTATATCAATGTGTATACTATCCAATTACATTCTGATTACATTTAAACTTTCTAGGTAAGTTATATTAATGCTTCTGAGTGTAATTGAACCCCATACAAATTTTCCTTTTATTTACAACATTTATATTAAGCCAGATTTTTGGTTTGAACAATTTATTACTTAAGTTTTCTTCTTGTATAACCTTTAATTATACCCTAACATTTTAACTTTTTAAATATTTTAGGCAAGTTATATATATTAGAATGCAATTTAGTATTATACAAATAAGTTTTATTCAAATTCGACTATTTCAAGTTGGTTAAATTTCATTTATCATTTTAAATATTCCAATTATTCAAAATTTCACTTTATTTCAATAATTGAAACCATTTATTAATATAAAACTTAATGTTGGGAGCGTTTTCGCCCCTACCGAGCCAAAAGAAAGGAAGGCACAACCGGACCAACACACCCTCCAAAGCTCCACCGGTCCACTTCCAAGCGACACCAAACCAGAGTATCCACCGAACTAACTTGCCTCCCACCTCGTTGTTGAACCAACTCCAACTGCCGGACCAACCTTCTCCTACCACTGCCGGACCAAGCTCCTCCTACCACTGCCGGACCAAGCTCCTCCTACCACTGCCGGACCAACCTCCTCCTACCACTGCCGGACCAAGCTCCTCCTACCACTACCGGACCAACCATCTACTAGCTGCCATCGAACCAAGCTCCTACCAGACCACCTACTACTGGACCAAGACATTACGAACCAACACTACCAGGCCAGATCGCGTCAGCCCAGGCCCATCACTAGCTGTACACATCCAGGATCCCTACCCCCAGCCTCACTCTATAAATAGAGGGGCAGGGGTACAACAATGGGGACAAGTTTGAGAGCTCAAGCACGGAGAGAACTTTCAAACAACTTTCTTTTACTTGCATCAAAGCTTTGTACTTGTAATCAAAACAAAAGAAGAGAAATAACATATAAAGTGGACGTAGGCACATTCTGGCTGAACCACTATAAATCTGCGTGCCTTTTTACAGTTTAGCCCTTGCTTTTCATATATTTGCATAAACCACCCAAATCACTAAGAACAACATAAGATCTATTAAATCATACGACTTTGAGGTGTTTGTCCATTTTTTGTGCAAACATTTTTGGAGCTTTCATTGAGAGGGGTAGAAGCTCGAAGCTTCAGCTTCATCCACTTAACATTTTTCATAACAGCTTTGTTCGCCAATTGGAAAACATGCCTCCCAAACCAAGAAAAGATGTTAACAAAGGAATAAACATCGCATCCAGCAGTCTTCCAGATCCAGTTGTCACGAATCAAGTAAATTGTCCTCCTCCAGCAGCAGTAACAAATGAAGGACAGGCTAATCCGACCCCTCCTGCCACAGAACAGCCCACAGCAATTACTAGAGCAGATTTAGACAGGGTTTTGGTCGAAGTAACTAACCGCTTCACGTCCCAGCAGGAAGCCTTGGTGGACCATCTCATGTCACGCTTAAGGGATGCTGAAGAATCCAACCGCAACACTGAATCATGGGGCGAGTCCCAGTCTGGAGGATCTCAGAGACAACAAAGGTCTTCCTTCTTCGAAGGAGCTAACGGCAGAAGTAGCCATGGTAGGAACCGAGATCGAGCACAGCCCGAAGTTAGGCCCGAGGAAACGTTTGGTACCGAACCCAACAGGGGAGGTACCGGACGAAGGTCAACTGTAGCTGAGCCCGTCATACTGCCTAACCACGGAAACGCCAGTGAACGGGGCCGAGCTAGAGTCCAGCCCGAAGTTGGACCCGAGGAAGTGCTTAGATCAGAACCCAGCAGGGGAAGATCAAGGCAAGGGCCAACTGTAGCTGACCCTAGCATGCTCCCAGAAGATCAAAGGCAGCCACTGGAAAATATGAGGAATGATAGACGATACCATCCCTACAGGTCATCTGGACGGAATCAATCCCACAGAACAGAACCAAACTCATTTCTATCTGCTCCAAATTCTGATGAAAGGATGGCACGCTTATTCAGAGAGTGCATCCAACGGGAGCAAAGAGATCGAGGGATAGGCGCTAGGGTAACCAGCCCTTTTGCCTGCAATATCGAAATTGCTATCACTCCCCGAGAATGGAAGATGCCAACAATGGAACCTTACAAAGGAACCTCCGACCCCGTTGTACACTTACAGAGGTACACACAACATATGCTCATGAGTGGAGCGACAGAGGGAGTACTGTGCAAATGCTTTCCGCTCTTCTTAGCAGATCTCGCTACCTCTTGGTTCTGTCATCTACCCCAGGGATCCATCAACTCGTGGGAAATGTTGAAAGAAAAGTTTATCGGTCAGTTCCGCATCCATGTGGAACAACCTAAGGACGCTTATTCCTTATCCAGCGTCAAACAGAAACCTGGAGAGAAGCTGCAACATTACCTAACCCGATTCAATGCCGCAGCAACCGCGGTCCAAGATGCCGATGAGAAGCTTATCCTAATGGCTCTCTGTAGTGGTGTGCATCCGGGCACTAAATTTGCTAGAAGGTTGACGAAAGAAAAACCATCTACTTTACCTGATTTCTTCCATGAAGCCGGGAAATATATGAAGCTTGAGGATGTTGCCGTTGAGGGGCAGTCAGGACAGCAAAATAAGGCAACTCACAGCAACGCCCCTGCTGTAGCAAGGGACGTTCGAAGAAATGATTCCAGAGACAATGCTGGGGGCAAGAAGGGAGAAAAGCGCCTATATCGGTTTGGACCGAGATTCGACACTTACACTCCTTTGAACGAGACCGTCGAAAATATCTTCCTTGCCACCCAAGGCGAAGTTAGATACAAACGCCCACCATACAAGAAGGAATTAGATAACGCGCAGAAGTCTGGAAAGTTCTGCCGTTTCCACGAATCTCATGGGCATGATACCATGAATGCCATCATCTCCGGGACTTGATTGAGGAACACATCAGAAGGAAGAAACTGGAACGCTATGTAAAAGGTCAGGACATGACTCCAGCTCCTGCCAATGAGAACCCAAGGCTACCCTCACCGGAGATCGGCAGAGGAAACCGCAACACTAGCAGCTCTAGTCAAGAGAAGATAGTGGTCCATACCATCTCGAGAGGACCGCACATCACTGACAGAAGCTGGAAAGAAATGGAAAGATATGGAAAGTCGCTTAGAGACAATAAAGACTGTGTCAATTCGGTTATAGAAGAGCGCCACCCGAAGCGGAAAGAAAGTGATGACATCACATTCGGTAAGCGTGACCTAGAAGGAAGGCAATACCCTCACATGGATCCCATGGTTATCTCTGCCCGGCTCGGCCCCGCCGAGGTTTACCGAATCCTAGTAGACACTGGAAGCTCAGTAAACATCCTGTTCAAACATGCATTCGACAAAATGAAGCTATCAATGAAGGATGTATCTCCCTGCGATAAACCACTACACGGTTTCACTGGGGATGCAAAGATGCCCCTCGGGCAACTGGACCTCTTTGTTGAGATTGGAAGCCATCCTCGCTCCGTCGTACGGAAACAGACGTTTGTGCTAATAGAAAACCATTCGGCCTACAACGCCTTCTTTGGAAGGCCAGCCTTGTCTGACTTCCAAATTGTCCTAGCCCCATGGTGCCTAAAGATGAAATTCCCAACGGACAATGGAGTAGGGGAAGTAGAAGGAGACCAGGACGTGGCTCGAGACTGCTATGTGACTGAACTTCGCAACAACCACAGGAAGGATAAAGGGAAGGGTGTAGAGGTTGCCCTCTGCACAAAAAGTCTAGAAGCATAGCAACTAAAGAAAGCCCCTCCTCTTCGATATACCAGCGACCCTTTCAATGAATTAGACCCTAGGGACAAAGAGGAGGAGGCCACCGCCGAGCCTGCAGAGGCTATGGAGTTTGTATCTGTAGACAAGCACGACTCGAGTAGACTATTGAAAATTGGATCCCAACTAAAGGCAGAGTTGAAGGAACAGCTCATCGATTTTCTCCGCCACAACCTGGATGTATTCGCATGGTCACACGCGGACATGATCAGAATCTCCCCCGACGTAGCATGCCATGCACTAAACATTGATCCTACCAAGGCTCCCGTAAAACAAAGAAAGAGAAGTATGGGAGCAGAGCGATCAGCAGCCCTCGATGAAGAGGTAAAGAATCTGCTCGCCAATGACTTCATACGAGAAGCCATCTACCCGGAATGGATCGCTAACCCAGTGCTGGTAAAGAAGGCCAATGGGAAGTAGCGAACATGCATTGACTTTTCCAACCTAAACGACGCCTGCCAAAGGATTGCTTCCCACTTCCCCGAATCGACCAGCTTGTAGACAGCACAGCCGGACACGAGCTGTTATCTTTTATGGACGCATACTCATGATATAACCAAATTCCTATGCATGCTCCCGACCAAGACCACACTAGTTTTATCACCGACCGGGGTTTGTACTGCTATAAGGTAATGCCTTTCTGTAACAACCGGGATTTTTGTAATTTCAATTATCGTCAAAATGACGATTTAATTCAGTTGATAATTGTTATTTGAATTCAAATCGAATTTGAAATGTGAAAATTGTTTGATTGCAATTGAGATTTATTCGGGTTAAAATTCTCTAATAAAATGTTGGGTAAATGTTGAAGGGCTTTAACCTATAATCTCAGCCCACATTTTTAGAATGCTGTGATATCTATCAAAGAAATCCCGTTCCCTTTTTCGTTGATTCCATTCACTTTCGTAACCCTAAACCTAAAACAAATAAACGAAAGAATGGCGGCCTCCTCTTGTTTTTCCCCCTTTTTCAAAATAGGGTTCTCAGAAATCGAAGATGCCGTCTCTGTTGTTCGATCGAGAAGATGATTCTCGTTCCCTTGCTTCGACGATCGTTCGTCTCTTGAGGACCTCGGCTTCGACCCTTCGTCTATTCGAAAGCGCTGTCCAATTCGAGCCAGGCAAAAGGTGAGTGGATTTCGCCCCTCACATCTAGTTCGAATTCTCATATTCTTGATTTCGTGATTTTCACGGCTTTGAATTTATGGGAGAATTTGTTTATCACTGGCTTTTGATTTTGAACTTGTTCATTCACCATTTTTCTTGTTTCACGAATATCTTGGTTGGCATTTGCTTTGCTCTGTTGTCCGCCCCACAGTCGATGATGATTTCGGGGTTTATAATCAAGTCAGATTTGATTTACGTGATTACCACGTTGTTTATACTTGCTGTTTTTACATCTCGATATTTTTGGTAATAACCTCTGATCATTGGCTTTGGCATGTTGTATTTGCTCAGACTGTTTTTCGTCTCATTTGTTGGCTTTGGCATCGACTTTGACCTGTAGTTGCCTTCGGTTGCACACTTGGTTTTGTGATGATTGATCTTGTTCGATTTTCTTTTGCCATATTATCCACTGCCTCTAGTAGCACTTTGATATGGTGTAGCTTTTGAATCATCCTTATTTGTCGCATTTGCATATCATTGAAATTCCATCACTACGTTGTTTATTTGCATATAAACTTGAGTTCCTTGTTATGTCTTTTGTGCATTAGCCACTTGAACTAGTTTCTCTAACTTGTAGCCTCTGTACATTCATGAAGTATGGTTTCACATGCATACTGCCTATACATGCTTGGTCCTTGATTTCTGAATCGATGTACATGTGTTCACTTGATCATGGTTACATTTAGATAGCTTCATTGTTGTATGTACTGACATCACCTTGAAGTCTTCACATATAGTTTGTTCATGTTGTACACTTGTCAGTATAGTCTTTATGTTGCTCTCTGCATACTTAAACTGATTGGGTTTATTTTAAATTGCTGAAGTCCAGTTTTGTAAGACTGTTGTATCATGATTTTGAACTCACCTTAAGTAAAATTTGGGACTAGTTTATATGATGATTTTCGGGTTGGTTTGGATATGCCACTTCATTGCTGTCTGCATTTAATTAATTCGTGAGATGATCGATTTGCTGTCATTATTGTTGGCACTAACTTCATCATGTTGGCATTCTTTTATCTGGTTTGTTGTTTTCGCCTATGTGCTTCGACTTTGGCATTTAGCCTTGTTCTAGACTATGAAGTAAATACTGTCCAGTTACAGTATTATATATGTTACCTTTCGTACACTTATGTTTTGGAAACTGTTTGCACCCAGTTGCATTCTAGTCTTCATACATATGTATGCAGTGACGTATGTATATACATTAATTGGTATGTATATATGTATGTTCGAATTTGCATATATGTCTTGTCTTTGTAGTCTTCATGTTCATGACTTGTTTGGTTCACTTCTGTATTGTTATTTTAATGGTGCACTTGTCTGCTTCATTTTTTATCATCATATTTCCTGACTTGTACTGTTGTTCATGTATGCACTATGCACTCAGTCCAGTAGTTGTCTTTGCATTCTGTAGTCATGTGTACATCACTAACACTCGAGTCTGGTTCATTGATTAGTGGGTTGTATTTATGAACCTTGTCGAGTCTGATTTTTATGGAATGCCACTGTTTCAAGTATTGTGGTCTTCATGTATGTTGTGTCTGCATTCACTACTGCATTTTGTATTTGTTTTGAACCATGCACACTTGAGGCTTACATTGTCTGATGACTGTACTAAGATATCTTGTAGCCATGCTTCCATACCTGTAGTTGTATTCATGTACACTGGTCGGGGTTTTGGACTGTCTATATTCATAAGTGTTGACCACTGTACTTTTGTTGTTTGATTGTCTGTAGATGGTTGGTGCATTCACTGTTTCACTAGGGTCATATGCATGCGTTCACTTAATCATGTATTATCCACTGGTCATTTGCAATTGCCATCATTCCAGTCTGGTTCATTACTGGTTCATTTGGACTTGAAACACTTCATGTATGCTTGTCCTCATATTTATGATATTGGTATCATTTTCACCGAGTTTTGGCATTTGTTTTTCTGGCATCTGAACTACTGTCATGTTGGGGCATTTGCCACTGTTCGATCTTGAAGTCTGGTTTCACTTCAGGTGTTTGACATTTAGCAACTCTGCATTTTAAATAAGTAATTCTTGACCTTGTTGATACTGACACATGCTTTGGGTACTTTACTGGTTGTTTTTACATGATGCTCCTTTTTGACTTGACGATGACCTTGTCTTCGGCAAGTGAGTTGAACTGGCATTTTGGCTGGTCCTTGATTTTCGATGCTAGTGCTGTCCAGTCTACAGTACTATATATATATATGTTTAAAATTTGTACATTCATGGTTTTTGAGACTGTTTGCATCCAGTTGCATTTTAGTCTTCATATATATGCAGTCACGTATGTATATACATCATTTGATATGTATATATGCATGTTCGAATTGCATTTTTCTCTCTGGAAATGATTGTCTTGGTTTGGGTGCATATCCCTATATCACTTTTAGTTGCTGTCTTATATGATGGCACTTGACACTTCAAGTGGTGGCTGCATTTTCGTTGCAGTTTTACCCTTGTTCCTTGTGGTGACTTTATATTCGGTGGTGGCGAGGCAGTGCACGCGTGCGTGCACTACAGCCACCCAGAATTGATTGTTTAGAATTGATTTTAGTCGATTTGATAAATTGTTTATTTATCTCTATTGATGATTTAAATCTGCTGATTTATTGTTTAACACTGTTTAGTGTTAAAATTTTCGTTATCCGATTTCTTTGTTAAAAGGATTGGATATACGAGATTTCTGTGATTGTCGTCTATTTGGTTATCTGATTATTATTACTGCTATGCACTAATAACTGAGTTTGAATTAGACTGACCCGTGTATTATTTTCTTTCGAATTTAATACTCGGGTCAGACCCGAGTTATTTCAGGTTGTAGATTTCCTTCTTTAAGTTGCTGTTTGAGCTATGAAGACTTTTCACATCTTTTGGAGTAATCGTGTCATAGTATAGGTTGATATGTATTCATGTATATTAGTTTATAATGTACGTGTATATATAACTTCCAGAGTCGACAATTGTAGTTGTATCATATGTATTGTATCAATTGTATTGTCACTGACATCAGTTATATATATATGAGACTTTTGTTTTTATCTGTGTTCCGCATTCTTTGCGTATCTGTGTTGTTTTTATATATATTGTCCTAAACCATTATGAACCATCGTAGTTCGTTTTATACTGGAATTGGATATGTCGATGGGAGTGAATAAATAAGAGATGAAAATTTTAAAATATATACCACTCCTATCGAGGTAACCAATACTAGTGTAAGGCCAACTACAGATGGCCGCTCCTACCCAGCCTTATTCTTCATAATAACAGACAGTATTTCTTTTAATACTCTTTGTTATTGTGAGTATAGAGGTGGGGCGTTACAGTTGGTATCAGAGCTTGGGGTTTATGGACATAATATAAAACATAACTTAGATGGAACATGTGTTACAACTATTTGTCGATGTTTTCTTCGTGTTTTGAGTTAAAACTAAAGTTTTGAAATTATGATGAAATTTTTAAATATCTTTATTTAAAAATAAAAGTGAAACTGTCTTCGCTGAGTACAACTGATAATCTATTTGATTTAAAAAATTGAAATATGAAATTTAAAATTTCATTGGTTGTTTACATAGCTGTAATTATTTTGTTTCTTTGAGAATTTCGAATCCGAATTGAGGATTCGAAGAAATTACAGTTATGTGATTTTTGTTGAAATTTCCGCTGGCTTACTTTTGTACTAATCATCTATTGATTAGATTTTGCTGTTTTGAATTGTCTTCATTGAAGATATAATCGAAAGATTTCTTTGTTCATTTTGTAGTACGTGCAAATTTGAGTTGCACGTTACTGCATTAATTTTACGTTGAACCGATGCTTGGTTATGAAACGTATTTTGTTGCCGTTACCTTTATAACGGCATTTTTACACTAGTGCTATATTTTGAAGCACGATGTTTAGATGAAATTTTTTTTTATGAATGAAAATTCCCTGGTGTTACATTGTGGTGTAAATTGTTTTGATGAGATTTTGACGTTTAAAAATTACTGTCGCTTTGGCTTCAGTAACCGTCAAAATTTAAAAGTGGACTTTCAAGCGGTTATACCGCAATGCAGATTTGTGACCCGTTTTTACGGTATTTTGAGAAGTACAATTTCCTTATCGAAATTGTTACTAATATTGCTGCTTTAATCACGTAATTGGGAAATCGTTTTAAAATGAAAATTGTTTTATAAAAATTTCTAACAGTTTGCACTTTCAAAAGAAGAGGAAAGTAAGTGATAATCACTTATGAGATTTATGGCGTTAAGACCCAAGTAAGGGCAACCAATTATTTTATATGAAAATTATATTATGATTTCTGTTAATCTTTATTTCTCTGAATAAATATATGATGATCATGAATGACATTTTGGTTGAATTTTTGGTTACTGTTTTGATTTGCTTTTGGCATTGACTAATTTTGTTTTAAAAATTGTTTAATCAATCATATAACCTGATTACAGAAATGAGTTTAAACTCAGTTTTTATAAGGAAATAATTTGATTAACTTACTGAGAAATATGGTATTGAATAATAATAATGGATTAGGCAGTATGAACAAAGAGGTTTATGCTCATGTCTAGTTCATTTAAAAATTGATATGAACAAAGCAATATATAAAAAAAATGTGATCAAGCAGAAATGACTTTGAAATGGGTTGTAAAATTTGGCATGAATGTTGGTATGTTTAGATATGATTTTTAAAGAAATTAAATTCCCTACTTATGAAATGAAGAAAGGATTACAAGAGTATTTATGGAGTTAAAAAGGAAAAATTCCTTAAATGAATAAATATGTATGGTCTCTAAATTACCAAGTAATTTAGGAGAGGTGCCTTGATCTACTCATCATCAGGTGGATGGTGGGTATGTGCATGACTTGTTAAAGTCCTGAAGGCCTCTGTGCAAAGGTTAACAGAATTGAGTCCTTTGCAATGCACACTTTGTGTTCAAAGGCAAGAGTTTGGACCATATAAAAATGTAAAATGGAACTGGAAAATAAGCTAGGCAGTGTGAACAAATGAGGTTCATGCTTATGTCTAGATTGTTTTAAATTGGAGATGAACAATGCAATAAATTATTTATGTGCTGATTTGTTCAGATCTAAAGCTAAAACGTTTTATAGGTTTTTCTCTAAAACCTTACCCTATGTTCACAATAGGATTGAGTATAAGAATTTTTATAGAATTCTACTGGATTTGTTTAAGAGATCATGACATTCTTGAATATAGGAGATATGCAAGTGATAAAACAAATTTTGAAAGAGACAACTGGAGAAATGAAATAAAACATTATTTTCATGAATGAAAGTATGGATAGTTGAGATTTTCTGAAATAAGAAATGAGATTGGTCACTAGATTATAAAACTAATCTAGGAGAGAAGCCTTGATCTATTCATCATAAGGAGTATGATGGATATGTGCATGACTTGTTTAAGTCCTATAGGCCTTTGTGCAAGGGTTAACAGAATTGAGTCCCTTCAATGCACACATGGTGTTCAATGGCAAAAGAGATATGACCAAATTAAATTGATAAATTGAGATTTAGAGCTGAGCTATGGAATTAAAATGAGTTAATTCCATAAGAGTATGTGTACATGTATACTGTACTGAACAATTGAATATTTGTTGATTTGAGATTCGATTATCGTTTTTGATAATTGAATATTTGTTGATTTGAGATTCGATTATCGTTTTTGATAATTGAATATTTGTTGATTTGAGATTCGATTATCGTTTTTGATAATTGAATATTGTTGATTTGAGATTCGATTATCGTTTTTGATAATTGAATATTTGTTGATTTGAGATTCGATTATCGTTTTTGATAGTTGAATAATTGTTGATTTGGTATTTCTGATTATCGTTTTGATAATTAAAGATTATCGTTTTGATAATTAGGCAATTGCTAATTTTGCTGATTGTAAGATTTTCTAGTCTCTAATTGATTCAAGATTATGTTGATTATATTAAACTGCTGTTTTCTATCTATCTCTCTTGATAGTTATAGTTTGCTGATTATGAAGTTCGTGTTTTCTATTTATCTGTTGGATAACTAGATATTTGCAGTTTTGCGATTTGTGAATTTTGTTTTCTAATTATCTTTGTTGATAATTAAATATTGCTGATAATTGCATTTATTCAGTTTTGTTGTTTTCTGATTATCTATTTGATAATTAGATTCTGTGAGAATTTGTGAATTTCTTTCATGGAATTAAAAGCTTTCTTCGGTGTTGGTGTTCTCGATCTTTATTTTTTTTAGCTTAACCAATTTATGTTAAAAAAAATGATTGTTATCGACAACCTTAATTATGAAAATTGCGGGGACGCAATTTCTATAAGGAGGTGAGTCTGTAACAACCGGGATTTTTGTAATTTCAATTATCGTCAAAATGACGATTTAATTCAGTTGATAATTGTTATTGGAATTCAAATCGAATTTGAAATGTGAAAATTGTTTGATTGCAATTGAGATTTATTCGGGTTAAAATTCTCTAATAAAATGTTGGGTAAATGTTGAAGGGCTTTAACCTATAATCTCAGCCCACATTTTTAGAATGCTGTGATATCTATCAAAGAAAACCCGTTCCCTTTTTCGTTGATTCCATTCACTTTCGTAACCCTAAACCTAAAACAAATAAACGAAAGAATGGCGGCCTCCTCTTGTTTTTCCCCCTTTTTCAAAATAGGGTTCTCAGAAATCGAAGATGCCGTCTCTGTTGTTCGATAGAGAAGATGATTCTCGTTCCCTTGCTTCGACGATCGTTCGTCTCTTGAGGACCTCGGCTTCGACCCTTCGTCTATTCGAAAGCGCTGTCCAATTCGAGCCAGGCAAAAGGTGAGTGGATTTCGCCCCTCACATCTAGTTCGAATTCTCATATTCTTGATTTCGTGATTTTCACGGCTTTGAATTTATGGGAGAATTTGTTTATCACTGGCTTTTGATTTTGAACTTGTTCATTCACCATTTTTCTTGTTTCACGAATATCTTGGTTGGCATTTGCTTTGCTCTGTTGTCCGCCCCACAGTCGATGATGATTTCGGGGTTTATAATCAAGTCAGATTTGATTTACGTGATTACCACGTTGTTTATACTTGATGTTTTTACATCTCGATATTTTTGGTAATAACCTCTGATCATTGGCTTTGGCATGTTGTATTTGCTCAGACTGTTTTTCGTCTCATTTGTTGGCTTTGGCATCGACTTTGACCTGTAGTTGCCTTCGGTTGCACACTTGGTTTTGTGATGATTGATCTTGTTCGATTTTCTTTTGCCATATTATCCACTGCCTCTAGTAGCACTTTGATATGGTGTAGCTTTTGAATCATCCCTTATTTGTCGCATTTGCATATCATTGAAATTCCATCACTACGCTGTTTATTTGCATATAAACTTGAGTTCCTTGTTATGTCTTTTGTGCATTAGCCACTTGAACTAGTTTCTCTAACTTGTAGCCTCTGTACATTCATGAAGTATGGTTTCACATGCATACTGCCTATACATGCTTGGTCCTTGATTTCTGAATCGATGTACATGTGTTCACTTGATCATGGTTACATTTAGATAGCTTCATTGTTGTATGTACTGACATCACCTTGAAGTCTTCACATATAGTTTGTTCATGTTGTACACTTGTCAGTATAGTCTTTATGTTGCTCTCTGCATACTTAAACTGATTGGGTTTATTTTAAATTGCTGAAGTCCAGTTTTGTAAGACTGTTGTATCATGATTTTGAACTCACCTTAAGTAAAATTTGGGACTAGTTTATATGATGATTTTCGGGTTGGTTTGGATATGCCACTTCATTGCTGTCTGCATTTAATTAATTCGTGAGATGATCGATTTGCTGTCATTATTGTTGGCACTAATTCATCATGTTGGCATTCTTTTATCTGGTTTGTTGTTTTCGCCTATGTGCTTCGACTTTGGCATTTAGCCTTGTTCTAGACTATGAAGTAAATACTGTCCAGTTACAGTATTATATATGTTACCTTTCGTACACTTATGTTTTGGAAACTGTTTGCACCCAGTTGCATTCTAGTCTTCATACATATGTATGCAGTGACGTATGTATATACATTAATTGGTATGTATATATGTATGTTCGAATTTGCATATATGTCTTGTCTTTGTAGTCTTCATGTTCATGACTTGTTTGGTTCACTTCTGTATTGTTATTTTAATGGTGCACTTGTCTGCTTCATTTTTGATCATCATATTTCCTGACTTGTACTGTTGTTCATGTATGCACTATGCACTCAGTCCAGTAGTTGTCTTTGCATTCTGTAGTCATGTGTACATCACTAACACTCGAGTCTGGTTCATTGATTAGTGGGTTGTATTTATGAACCTTGTCGAGTCTGATTTTTATGGAATGCCACTGTTTCAAGTATTGTGGTCTTCATGTATGTTGTGTCTGCATTCACTACTGCATTTTGTATTTGTTTTGAACCATGCACACTTGAGGCTTACATTGTCTGATGACTGTACTAAGATATCTTGTAGCCATGCTTCCATACCTGTAGTTGTATTCATGTACACTGGTCGGGGTTTTGGACTGTCTATATTCATAAGTGTTGACCACTGTACTTTTGTTGTTTGATTGTCTGTAGATGGTTGGTGCATTCACTGTTTCACTAGGGTCATATGCATGCGTTCACTTAATCATGTATTATCCACTGGTCATTTGCAGTTGCCATCATTCCAGTCTGGTTCATTACTGGTTCATTTGGACTTGAAACACTTCATGTATGCTTGTCCTCATATTTATGATATTGGTATCATGTTCACCGAGTTTTGGCATTTGTTTGTCTGGCATCTGAACTACTGTCATGTTGGGGCATTTGCCACTGTTCGATCTTGAAGTCTGGTTTCACTTCAGGTGTTTGACATTTAGCAACTCTGCATTTTAAATAAGTAATTCTTGACCTTGTTGATACTGACACATGCTTTGGGTACTTTACTGGTTGTTTTTACATGATGCTCCTTTTTGACTTGACGATGACCTTGTCTTCGGCAAGTGAGTTGAACTGGCATTTTGGCTGGTCCTTGATTTTCGATGCTAGTGCTGTCCAGTCTACAGTACTATATATATATATATGTTTAAAATTTGTACATTCATGGTTTTTGAGACTGTTTGCATCCAGTTGCATTTTAGTCTTCATATATATGCAGTCACGTATGTATATACATCATTTGATATGTATATATGCATGTTCGAATTGCATTTTTCTCTCTGGAAATGATTGTCTTGGTTTGGGTGCATATCCCTATATCACTTTTAGTTGCTGTCTTATATGATGGCACTTGACACTTCAAGTGGTGGCTGCATTTTCGTTGCAGTTTTACCCTTGTTCCTTGTGGTGACTTTATATTCGGTGGTGGCGAGGCAGTGCACGCGTGCGTGCACTGCAGCCACCCAGAATTGATTGTTTAGAATTGATTTTAGTCGATTTGATAAATTGTTTATTTATCTCTGTTGATGATTTAAATCTGCTGATTTATTGTTTAACACTGTTTAGTGTTAAAATTTTCGTTATCCGATTTCTTTGTTAAAAGGATTGGATATACGAGATTTCTGTGATTGTCGTCTATTTGGTTATCTGATTATTATTACTGCTATGCACTAATAACTGAGTTTGAATTAGACTGACCCGTGTATTATTATCTTTCGAATTTAATACTCGGGTCAGACCCGAGTTATTTCAGGTTGTAGATTTCCTTCTTTAAGTTGCTGTTTGAGCTATGAAGACTTTTCACATCTTTTGGAGTAATCGTGTCATAGTATAGGTTGATATGTATTCATGTATATTAGTTTATAATGTACGTGTATATATAACTTCCAGAGTCGACAATTGTAGTTGTATCATATGTATTGTATCAACTGTATTGTAACTAACATCAGTTATATATATATGAGACTTTTGTTTTTATCTGTGTTCCGCATTCTTTGCGTATCTGTGTTGTTTTTATATATATTGTCCTAAACCATTATGAACCATCGTAGTTCGTTTTATACTGGAATTGGATATGTCGATGGGAGTGAATAAATAAGAGATGAAAATTTTAAAATATATACCACTCCTATCGAGGTAACCAATACTAGTGTAAGGCCAACTACGGATGGCTGCTCCTACCCAGCCTTATTCTTCATAATAACAGACAGTATTTCTTTCAATACTCTTTTTTATTGTGAGTATAGAGGTGGGGCGTTACACTTTCGGACTTAAAAATGCAGGGGCCACCTACCAGCGCCTCGTCAACAAGATGTTTGCAGGGCTAATAGGGCGAACTATGGAAGTATATGTGGATGACATGCTGGTGAAGTCAAGAAAAGCCGACGATCACGTAAGCCACCTAGGCGAGATGTTTCAAGTACTTCTCCAGTATGGAATGAAGTTGAATCCTCTAAAATGCTCCTTCGGAGTGTCATCAGGAAAGTTCTTAGGATTCATCGTCCATGCCAGAGGGATTGAAGCAAACCCTGAACAAGTCCGAGCCCTAAAGGATATCAAGATACCTTCCACTCGAAAGGAAATGCAAAGTCTGAATGGAAAAGTGGCCGCCCTAAGCCGATTCATCTCCAAGGCAACGGACAAATGCGTCCCCTTTTTCGAAGCTTTAAAGAAAGACAAAGGAAAGTTTGAATGGACTGTCGAATGCTTAACCGCTTTCCTTAACTTAATCGAACACCTCCAAAAACCACCGGTACTCTCGACTCCAAGCGATGGCGAAGAATTATGCCTATACCTTGCTGTGTCACCTCACGCCCTGAGCGCCGCCTTGGTAAGAGAAGACAACCGCATGCAGCGGCCAGTTTACTTCATCAGTAAGAGGTTTACGGGGGCAGAAGTCAGATATCCTAAACTTGAGAAGCTGGCATACTGTTTACTAATCACATCACGGAAACTGCATCACTACTTCCAGTCCCATTCCATCAAAGTTCTGACCGATCAACCACTGAGGCAGGTACTCCATCGTCCCGACACTTCCGGGCGACTACTTAAATGGTGCATTGAACTAAGTCAGTATGATATCACCTATCACCCTCGCACCGCCATCAAGGGACAAGCCATAGCTGATTTCATTGCAGAATTCACTACCAATGAAGATAAGGAGCAATTGGAAATAGCAGTAGATATCAAGTGGAATCTCTTTGTGGATGGTGCATCGAACGAACAAGGCTCGAGGGCAGGTGTGGTAATAATCACTCCCAGGGGAAACAAACTGCACTATGCTATAAGGTTGGAGTTCGCTGCCACCAACAACGATGCAGAATATGAAGCAGTAATAGCCGGACTAGAACTTGCCATAGAAATCGGAGCCAATTCTTTGTGTCTTCACAACGATTCTCAACTTATCATTAATCAAATACTAGGAGAATTCAAAGCTCGAGAAGAACGACTCATAGCATATTTAAAGAAGACCAAGTTACTTCTCAGCAGATTGGACCACTACTTAGTCAAACACATCCCCAGGGAAGAGAACCAAGAGGCCGACGAATTGGCAAAACAAGCAAGTATGAGAGACATCGCCATCTTCGGGGCAGTAACCATCTCAAAGCAAATGGCCCCAAGTTTTGAGCAAGTGAATCTGATAGCTACAATCGAAGAAGCAACTTGGATGACTCCCATCCGAGACTACCTACAAAGCGGCACACTTCCCAACGGACGTAACGAAGTCAAGAAAATCTTAAGGAAAGCTTCCCGCTACACAATTCAAGAAGACATCCTCTATCGGCGCGGATTCTCTAACCCGTTATTAAGGTGTGTCGCTGGGAGGGAAGCCAAGGAAATCTTATCCAACATCCATCAAGGAAGCTGCGGAGACCACACCGGAGGACAAACATTAGCAAAAAAGATACTCCGATATGGATATTTCTGGCCCACCTTAAGCAAGGACGCCTTGGATTTCGTCAAAAAGTGTGACAGGTGTCAGAAGTTCGCTAAGATTCCGTGGCTACCAACGACTGAGATTACTCAAATGACCAGCCCTTGGCCCTTTGCAGTATGGGGAATTGACTTAATCACGGAACTGCCAATGGGCCGAGGCGGGGCCAAATATGCTATAGTGGCAGTCGACTATTTCACCAAATGGGTGGAAGCAGAACCTCTGAATAAAGTATCTTCAGCAAAAGTTATTAACTTTTTGATCAAAAATGTTCTGTGCAGGTACGGAATCCCATTCAAAATCATATCAGACAATGGACTTCAATTTGACAGCGAGGAATTCGCTAACTGGTGCCAAGAGCACGGAATTCACAAAAGCTTCTCATCCGTAGCGTATCCCCAAGCAAACGGACAAGTCGAAGCCGTCAACAAAATTCTGAAAACTCTAATAAAAAAGAAACTCGAAAAGTCAAAGGGCGCTTGGGTGGATGAACTCCCTACGGCACTATGGGCCTATCGCACATCTTTCAGAACTTCAACGGGGCATACTCCTTTCTCTTTGGCATACGGATCAGAGGCTATGCTCCCAGTTGAAACCATTGTGCCTTCCCACCGTAGGATCCACTATAACCCAGAAGAGAATGAAGAACTCCTTCACATGTCTTTGGATCTAGTGGAGGAGAGAAGAAATGATGCAGTCCTTAAAGCAGCAGCCCACAAACAAAAAGTGGCAGCACAATACAACTCCAAAGTCAAGCATCGTACCTTACAAGAAGGGGACCTTGTCCTCAAGCGAATCTTCCCCCGCCCCGGAGCACTAGATCCAATCTGGGACGGACCATATGTAATTCATAAAGATCTCCACAATGGAGCTTATATTTTGTCAACAGTGGACGGAGAGGTGTTCCAGAGGGCATGGAACATCCAACACCTCCGTCGATACTTTTCTTAACTTGTACTGCCCATATGAAGTGAATTAACAAAGAGAATCAGTGGACGTAGGCCTTTTCATGCCGAACCACTTTAAAAAACCTTATCTCTTTTTTAACTTGTTCCTTTATATCTTGGCTGCTTGTTAACTTTATCCTTTTCTGTTGAACAAAATCCTATGCGTATAGTATTTCCACTCAATGCACTCCACAGCTCAACTTCACCTGGACAAGACCTGACAGGTACTATGCGAATCTATGCCCTCGCCAATGAGACACTTTTGCTCCGGCATCCCTCTGCTGTGGGTTAACTCATTGCTCGCGACGGCCCTTAAAGCCAACTGTAATGAGCCGATTATAAGCCACCGAGAAGGCCGACTATAGCCGAGGCAGCTCATTACGGCGTTCGGCTCGCCGGCAACTGTGGACCGACTATAAGCCCCAACATAAGGTGTGGCCAGCCAGGGGCAGTTCACAGTTGACGATCGGCACCCACGCTAGCCGGCCACAGTAAATCGAATAATACCCACGATTACGGGCCATAATGGCCCGGGTAGTTACTGTGCGCGATCTCGGCTTCGATGTGTCTTAAGTGCGGCTGTGGTAAAAAAGAATTAACTCCCCGCGGAGGCGTAAGATGGGTGACAAATGTCTCCAAGACCCACAGCTAGGGAAAGTGACTACAAAGCCATTTTACCACGAACTTAAGCACATCGAAGGCCTTCCGTGATTGGAAGTTTTACTATTTCGCATATTTCAAATTTACTTAAGAAACTTTTTCTCCTATCCTCTGTAACAAACCCTGAAGTGCAGGACACAAAACAGGAGACACTCACTAATAGAAGCGGATACTCACAGCAAGATACTGGACCGCATCCCTTACTCAGTCACACAGGATATTCAAAGCTGCCATCTACAAGCAAAATATAAAGGACAGTATTTCCTTCTTTCATATATGCCTATAATTTGTTCACACCTCACGCTAACACTGCAAGTCATGAAATAATGTTTTAAACAAGAACCTGACATCAAACGCAATTACAAGAATATGCATGGCTATATTTCTTATGCAACATGTCAAAATAGCAAAAACATTCAAAAGACGACAAAATCAGCTTAAGTTAATTGCACATCAAGAATAGAGCTATTTATTACAAGTAGCAAGAATTACAACCTAAAAGTTACTCTACTATTTTAAGACTAACATATACAGCCATGTCAAGTACACAAAGAGAATTCTCTAGGTCTAATCAGGGAGCCGGCTGCGTTGGAGTCTTGTCCTTGTCCTGTTGCCCACCTGTCCGGTCATAAAAAGAAATCATTAGTGATAAGCAACAGAGTTAACAAAAGAACAAACTAGTGAAGTAGAGGTTACCAGCAACTTCCCCTTGATCGTCTTGGTCGTCATCCCCTACTTCCACGCCTGCCTCCTCAACCGCGAACAACCTCATTCCCTCTTTCACCGCTGTCTTCTCCTCCTTGGTAAACTGAGCGGTGACCACATCCATCCTAAAGGCCGCTCCACCCTCCTTATCCGCCTCAGCCTTGGCCTCCTCTAGAGCCCTGAGGTAAATCCTAGCCATAACCCGGGGGTAGTCGTCCATCCAAGATAAGCTGCCCTGCTTCCAAGTGCGAAAGTACATGTCCTGCAGCATATCGTCCATCATCCCCTCATTTTCCTCGAACTCCTTCATACGAGCCTCAGAAACCGATAGCCTTGCAATGGCAGCATCCCTTTCCAGTCGGTATCGCGAGCAGTCAGCCTGAAGGGACCTCCTCATCACCTCCATCTCCTCCTTTAGCCTGACTTGAGCAAGCTCTGCGGCTTCAAGCTTCCCCGACAGCTCCTCTACCTGCTCAAGATCCGCCCTCCGAACCTCGTCCACTGTCGAGATGGCCATATTTATCTGCTCCTTGCAAGCAGCCTCCATCTTCCACAATTCCGCCTTACTAGCCTCCTCCATAGTCTTGCTCAACTGCCCAGAGGCAGCCTCATGCTGAGAAATCTGAATGGCCTGATCATCAAGCTATTTGGCCTGGTCCGAAACCATCAATCTTAGTCGGATGTTGGCACTCCCAATCTCCTCTCCAGCCTTAACCAGCCGGGCATGATGCCCCATCAGCTTCCTAGTCTCCTCCGCCACCCGATCAATATTAGCCTTGGCCTCATCTCCCATGGTAACTATCCGAGTGGTAAGTAAATCAAGATCTAAGGACTTAGCCTCATCAAGCACCCGTACCATGGGATTACGGGGAAGAAGGTTCTCACCGGTAACTTCGTCGAAGGTAATATCATGGGAACCTGGATCCAGATCAGGATGACCCGCAAATGGATTACGAGCCAAACCAGGACGATCAATCTGCGTAACGGTAGGATTTTCAGACGGGTGCGGAGAGAGTGCGAACTCAGTATCCTCCTCCGTGATATCATGAAGAGGCTGAACTGGGGGCTGAGGACTGAGTGAAGGTTCGAATAAGGGATGACTCCTTTTTCTCTTCTGAATACCCTCTTCAATAACCCCGAGAAGAGGACGGTAGCCGACTACATCCCCGGAACGGTGGGTCGGAGTCTTTGGCTTGGCGGAAGCTTTGGAGAGCTTGTATTGTTCAAGCCTGTGCCGAAGATCAAAGGCCTTGGCCGTTTTACCTGCCCCTGATATGAAGAACAAGTGTCACAAGCTTACATTGATCCATAATTCGAGAAACGCGGTAAATTAAAAGTTAAAAGAAGAAAGGAAACACATTAGTTATACAAACCCTGGGGAGGAGTAGGATACTGCAATGAGTCCTGGATTTCATTCCAGGACGGGAGCAGATCATAAAATATTCCTAAGTCCCTATCATAAATGGAGCCTGCAGGAGTCAAAAGTTCACCTTGAGTCGTCGGAGCCACCTTGGCTGGAATAGTCTAAGAAGACTCGCTTGCACCGGTCCCGGCCTTGTCAGCCTTCCCGAATTTCTCTACCAAAGCCGTTTCTCCGTCCAGCCCCTCGAAAGCTTGGTTGAAGGCATCATCCGTCCACTCCTGAATCTCGCCTGCTTGCCCAGGAAGCAAGGCCCCGATGCCATCGCCACCATCACCACCTTCCCGGTCATCTCCACCCTCACCTCTCTCCTCCTCCACATCTTCCTTCCCCGGAGTAAGTGGACAAGTGCTGGGGGAAGGACCATCCGACTTCTTAAGTTTCTTACCTCCGACCATTGGAGATTTTGAGTAAGGTTTCCTCTTGCCACTCTCTACTGTGACACCTCCCTTAGCTTGAGCAGCCGCCCTCTCCTCCGCTGTTTCCCTCTGCTTGACTACTGACTGCTGTGGAAGGATCAAATTATACTCCAGAAGAGTCGCATTTCTGATCAGGTAAGCAGCCGATCTATCTCTCCCGGGGATAGCTTCTATCTCAGCCGCCATCCGAACCAGGCGATCAGTCTCCACAACCGCAAAGCCACCTGTCGCTAGCAAAAAATGAAAACGTATGAGAAGAAGCATCGCAACTAGGACGGAAATTATAATTAAAGCATCGACTTACATCCGGAGGTGAAACGCCGAATAGAAACAGAGTCGTCCCTGACGAAGAACCACTCCTTCTTGAACATGCTATACTTAGAATACAGATCCAAGACTGGCTTGAAGGTTACAGCTGACTCCAAGCTGATGTATGGGGACCCCTTCTTATAGCCCCTTAGATTATATAAGTACCGGATCTCCCGGTTGGAAGGACCACGCCCATGCTTCCTCTGAAAGATGACGAAGAGACTCACCAGTATAGTATAAGAGTTGGGTTGAAGCTGGAATGGGGCCACCTTTAGATATGTAAGAAACTGAGTACCCAAGCATTAAGAGGCGGGATGGCACCGCACATACAGTGGTATCTGCTGTAGGCAAAGTACCCTTCGGGAGGGTCATATGGCATAACTTCTCTCCCTAGCAACAGCATGCGCGCCCTATCAATTCCAAAAGAACGGGAGATGGAATCAAGCTGCTCCTCCTTGAGGGAGCTGGGAAAGCAATCGGGCGGGGAGTTCAGAATCTCCTGAGGGCCGTACCCGTCCACCAGTGATCTCAGGGAAATTCCGTGACGTTCCGGTCCTGGCTAAGCAGGGGCACTGCGGAAGATTCTCCTTCACCCTGGGACTTCTTTTTATCCGATCGAGTTTCTACTTTTTGAGACATTTATCTGCAACAAAAAAGCACGTTGTTAAAACAAAATATGTAGAGACATAAACAGGCGAGAGCGTACAGTCCAGGATTTCATTTGTAATCCGAAACATAAAAGGTTCAAAACCCATTCGGCATCCTCATTTTCAAAAGGCCCATTCGGCATTCTCGTTCTCAAGAACCCCATTCGGCATTATCATCACGAAAAGCTCATTCGATAGTGCAGTATCAAAGTTCATCCGGCTGTAAAAGGATCTCACCTGGTTCGGCTAACACAGCTGATTCGGCAAAGGGTAGAAATTTTGATTCGGCAATCAGTTGTTTCGGCTATCTCAGACGGTAAGGAAACAACGGTGGCATAGCTCCGATATTTATAGGCAAGGAAGAGGCCACCGAACCAATCCATTCGGCACGCAGAACGAACAAGGACGATCAGGCTTAAACAAAGTCAGCTATATGCCAGCATATACCCCACTTTGGGGGGCAAATGTTGGGAGCGTTTTCGCCCCTACCGAGCCAAAAGAAAGAAGGCACAACCGGACCAACACACCCTCCAAAGCTCCACCGGTCCACTTCCAAGCGACACCAAACCAGAGTATCCACCGAACTAACTTGCCTCCCACCTCGTTGCCGAACCAACTCCAACTGCCGGACCAAGCTTCTCCTACCACTGCCAGACCAAGCTCCTCCTACCACTGCCGGACCAAGCTCCTCCTACCACTGCCGGACCAACCTTCTCCTACCACTGCCGGACCAAGCTCCTCCTACCACTGCCGGACCAAGCTCCTCCTACCACTGCCGGACCAACCTTCTCCTACCACTGCCGGACCAAGCTCCTCCTACCACTACCGGACCAACCATCTCCTAGCTGCCATCGAACCAAGCTCCTACCGGACCACCTACTACCGGACCAAGACATTCCGAACCAACACTACCAGGCCAGATCGCGTCAGCCCAGGCCCATCACCAGCTGTACACATCCAGGACCCCTACCCCCAGCCTCACTCTATAAATAGAGGGGCAGGGGTACAACAATGGGGACAAGTTTGAGAGCTCAAGCACGGAGAGAACTTTCAAACAACTTTCTTTTACTTGCATCAAAGCTTTGTACTTGTAATCAAAACAAAAGAAGAGAAATAACATATAAAGTGGACGTAGGCACATTCTGGCTGAACCACTATAAATCTGCGTGTCTTTTTACAGTTTAGCCCCTGCTTTTCATATATTTGCATAAACCACCCAAATCACTAAGAACAACATAAGATCTATTAAATCATACGACTTTGAGGTGTTTGTCCATTTTTTGTGCAAACACTTAAGATTCAAATTTTTGGTTTCACTTCAAACTATTTTGAAATAATTATATACATATATATTTTATAAATCAATCGCATTCAAGAATTTCAAATCAAATCCATTTTCCAAAACAAAAGTGTAGCAAAGCTACTAAGGGGCCTCTCCACTTCGAGACTCAAAAATGAATGTCGATGATGCTGCAGTCATCACCGAAATTATTTCCCAGCGACAAAAGAGAAGAGTACTGATTTAATTCCTTTAAAATTATTCTTCGGAAACAGTTTCCATTCGAAAATACTTTCAAATAATATATTCCAAAACTTTAAAAACTAAAATTTTGAAAATACCATAAATTTAAATTCTTAAATTCTTAATTTAAATTCATTTCAATTCCAAATCAAATTTATAAACCATATTTTAAAATTTCATTTATCTATATCATGTTGCAATAGTCAATGGTTTACAAAACAATAATTGAAAATCAAATATTATCAATTCTAACAATCAACTCATTTAACTATTTAATTTCAGAAAATATATACTTATATATATGATATAATCATACAAATTTCATTTCATTTACCAAATTCAAAAACAATATTGTGTCAGTTTGCTCATTCAAGTGTTTTGGAATTCCTATCGATGGCGTTGATCAGACGAATCAATCGAAACCCAAAATTCAAACTTAACAACTCAAACAACACACTATAAACATTTTATTATTAATTATAAATACACTCCCTCACACGTTGGTTCAAGAATGGATTGAGATCCACATATAGAGGAATCCTGATCAAAGAGAATTCTAACTAACGAGATAAACTCGGAAGGAAGATAAAATAATTAAATTACAAAAGAGGAAAGATGGATAGACTTATATAAATCGCGGGTGACCTTAACCGGGTCAACTGTGACTTCAAGAATAAGATCGAGCCAGAATAAGATTGATCACAAGAGAATTACCCTGGTCGTTTACTAGAGAAACATTCGGGCATCGCAAGAGATAGCAACATCTAAACCGAGGATATAGAAATCTCTGGTAAATCAATGCCTGTAGTAAAGGAGTTCACCCCTTTACAAATCATTCTAAGATGGTGGAATCGCCAATTCATTATAGAGATCAACCAAAGTGGAGTTATGGGATGCTCCAGAATCAAGAAGAACACGAAAAGGAAAGGACAAGAATGGATTTCAGAACAAGGTAGGGTTCCAAAGTTCGAAAGAAATTCAAATCAAAGAGGAAGGAATTCAAGCTTGAACGAAGGTGATTCTATAATTAAATTTACTATATATGCTAAGTTTGCCTAAACCAGAGCTCTAATACCAACTGTAACGACTTGGCATTTCGAAGCATTCGCATCCGCACATGTCGGACTTGAATTGCTCAAAACAACAGATTATTAATTTATATTTGGCAAAAACTCAGCTTATACAGTAAATAAATAAATCACAGAATCACAGACACAGACACAGAGTATTACAACAATAAGCAGCGGAATAGATAAATAGTAGTTCATAAAGCTACTATATAAACAACAGAGTTTGAAATAAAATACAACAGAATATCTCAAATACAATATAGTCTTGAATACAAACAAATGACAAGTCTGGAAAAAACAACTGGATAGCTTAAGGCTGAATAGATACAGATGGATCTCTAAGTGAAGCTCCAACTCTAAAGGTGAGCCTCAAATGCTGTGACACTCAGTCTGACCCGAGCATAAAGCAAAACATAAAACACTCGAGTCAGGATTAACATTCTTATATTAATAAATTCAACTCAAGTGAAATGTCAACCGAAATATAAGTAACTTAAAGGATAGTTAGGATTTCCATCCTCTAAGGATCCGTGGAACTATCTACTATGTAGTAATATACGCTATTATAATATGTCTATAGTAAAGTAAAAGTATTAAAATAGCGTTAAGGTGTTACCCATATCACCCTTAACACATTTTTATATATTCCCATAGTCTATACAGTACCATAATTCCTCCGTAAACTGGAGGGCTATCAGAGGGCACTCCATAGGTATGGTACAAATCAAACTCGTAGAAGGCGCGATAGGGCATGCGACAAGGCACTCGAGGAAATGCTAGGGTAGATATACCGTTTACGGATCCGGACTGGTGGTAACGCATGGCAGCAACTACCGCCCACCTCGTGACACACTCCCAAATCAAAGGGTGCACCTAATTAAATCACAAAAGCAATAGAATGGTATCGAAGAAATGTGCCCGATCGGTGGAATGACCTCACTTGGCCCGACATGGCTCCTGTTTTAGCCGCATCAAGCTGACTCACGGGAGTCAGGGCTACGTAAATACCATATAGAATCGCCACCAAACCATCCTACTTCATTCTGGATACTCCACCACGTACACAGTCGTTAAAGTGGTTTTCGGTATTGGCAGAGAGTATGACAATATCTGGTCCCGGTCTCTTTAACAACCAAACGCTTATTTCACAACGTGGTCTTTCATTTCAAATAGTTCATACTTCAAAATCAAAATATCATATTCATTTCAAAATCATATCAATTCGATATCATTATACACTTTAAATCATCTTCATTTCCAAAAGTCGTAACAGTTTTGAAATCATAACACTTTTGAAATCATAACACTTTTGAAATTATAGCACTTTAGGAATCATAACACTTGAAATCATAATACTTTGGATTTAAACAGTTTAGATATTGATAATAGTATATATAATATATAGTTATAAATTTAAAATAGTTTATATATTAAAAATACTTTATATAATAAAAATAGTTTCCTCCAATTTCACAAATCAATTCAAATCATCTTAAATTCCAAACTTTCAATTGAAATCAATTCCAGTTTAACCATTTAAATTTAAAGGTCAAAGATTCAATTTAAATTCTAAATAAACCATTTCAGTTTATCTCGATTTCAAATCCAGGTTTGAACTATCACTTCAATTCCAATAAGATTCAGTCTCAATTTATATTTCATCATTTAACTTTAATTTTATTCAAATTGGAAAAAATTCACTTAATCAATTTATTAGCATTAAAATCTCAATTTATAATTTAAGTCAATATTAAATATTCAGTCTCAATTTTAGTTATAGTTGAGAATATTCATTCAATCACTTTTTATCAAATCAAGTTATAAGTCATACATTTCAAAATCTCAAAATCAATAAGTTCAATTAATTCTTATTTAAATTCAATCATTAATCCATTAAATTTCAAGTCAACATTAATTTATCTTCCCAACCTTTATTGTTAAACTTATAAAATCTATTTTTAGAATATTAATAAATTTAAATAAATACTTAAACATATCATATACTAGTTAAGTTAAATTTTTTTAAATTAAATCTTACCATTAAATTTATTTTATATTAAATCTATTTTTATATATTTTAAAATAGTAAAATACAAGTAAAATCTTAATAATTATATTTTCAAAACTAGCTTATAAATTTAAAATTTCCAAAACATATATATTTTTAAAACAAAAATTTAGACATATATAAAACTAACATTTATATATTATATTCTAAAAATCAGTATTTAAATAAAACCATATATTTCCTTTCAAAACTTTGGAAATCATTCTCAAAATATAGACCAACGGTGTCCACATATAATTCTCTATCCTATGGTCAAGTGATACAGATATTTATCATTTCAATCCGCAATTTAAATATCTACGGGTATATATCATTTCAACCCGCAATCCCAAAATTTAAATTAAATGAAAATCGCTTGGGTTTATCATTTCAACCCATAACGATTTTCTCCTATTCTACAAGATTGTTCGGGTATGTATCATTTCAACCCATAGGGAATTCTATACTAACAGGGAACTTGTGTAATGACCCAAGATTTTAGGAATTTATTCTGAAAAATATAAATAAATTCAAAATAATTTTTAAATAAATTTTGAAAGGGAATTGATATAGCTTGATAGTGTATCAGTATGTGTGTACATGTGTGCACAGGAAATGCACATGAACTAAAGCTAAAATCCCTAAACTCTAAGAATAAATACATATTGATATGTATGGGAATATTTATATATATATAGATTAAATCCTTAAAAGCTGTATGCATAAGTAAATATACATATATGGATGCTACTGAATATTTTTGAGTGTACATGTGCATGTGTGTGTCAATACAGAATGATGTATAAATATATATATGTTAATAAAATACTAGAGTTCAAATTAGTAAAATAAAATATACAGACATATTTTAGTATATAGGCAGAAAGAAAAAAAATGAGGATATAAAAAGGAGTAGTCCTCTTGTAAATAAATAAAGGAAGTACATACCATTTACATGAAAGCTAAAAATAGGAAAAATAAGACAAAACAGGGAAATGCTTGGTATAGGCAGAATTAGGAAGAGTATTTGATAAATAACAAATCAAGTCACATTTTTAGCATGATTGTAGGCAAAGGAAAAAGTATTTTCTGAAAAGCAAATTTCTGAAATTAACCAAAAAGAATATAACCACTTTTTTTCTTCACCTAAATTAAGCCGGGAAGGGTAGAATTTTGGGTTCAAATAAAATGCAGATAACATAATTTTTCTGGTGGGCAAAAATGGCTTTAGCCAATACCCAAAACCCTAAGGAGGACCCTGTATATATATATGCATATGCAGCAGCCTCCTCTCCTTCTCAAAAAAGAACTTTGAAAAAAAAAACAACACCATAGAAATCATAAGGCAAGGGAAGGAAAAGAGCTTGAGGCTAAAGGCAGAAGTTCATCAATTAATTAAGGAAGCAGAGAAGAGAGCTAGGTGAGAAAACTCACTCAACAACTTAAGGCACTAAGTCCTAATGATGGCAGCCAGTTATAAATGAATTTTTCTTAAAAGTATATGTGATTGTTCTTCAGAAGTTAAGGATGCTTTAATGCTAAATGGTTGTTCTGGTTGTTTTATTTTGTGAATATTCTAAATATGATCTGCATGCATACATAAGTATCTTTGAAACCCAGATCTCTTTTTAATATGATACTGGTTAGAAACAAATAAATACCCAGAAAAATAAAATGTTGGATATAAGCAAGTAGTGTTGGTTTTGGCTCAACCCAGAAGAATTGATAAACTTATGGGCTGCAATATACATATGTATATGTGCTGAGGCTTAAAATGAAAAGGAATTAGGAGTGCAATAGGCTTGCCTATGTGCTGACACTCCTGATTCAAAGAAAATATACAATATCCACCCAGCAAATATATTTTGTGATTTAGGAAGCTTGGTCAATCTGAGTTAACTAAAGCACAGATGTTTGCAATAAAATCTTCCCATAGAGCCATAAACCAATGTTAGTTGTCTATATCTCTTTAAAATTGCAAGAACATGTTTTAATAAGTACCAATACTAAAATTGCTTGGTTGTCTCTGTTTGTTTATGAGAATGATAAGGAATGATATGAGGTGAATGCTTGTTTTTGTAAAATAACTCACTGATTGGGTTTGCTCTGAAAAATTTAAAAAGAGAAAGTACCTAAGAAATTGATTAGGAAATGGGGTCAAGATTACTGCAGGAATGACTTGTGTTCTTGAGTAATGCAAGTTGACACATGGCTTGTTCAAGTCCTGAGATCTTTGTGTAATGGAGTGAATTAGTTCATTACAGTGTGTCCATTGATTCATAAAATTGCAGATGAGACCAGGATAGATAAATATACCAAGGGAAAAATATTTGATATGATGAGGAAGCTAGAGTTTTTCCCAGAATTGAAATATGAGGATGGAATAAATGATTTAACTCATATTGGTTATTTTCCTGTTTGGTGTGAATGATTGTTTGACTACGACTGAATTGTATGCTTGAATGTATGTACCATATTTATATATGTAGTCTTTGGAAAGAAAGATTAAAATATGCACATGCACAATGACACAGAGCATGCACACAAGTATTACCTGTTTCCAAAGGGCAGAACTTTATGTATATGTACTTAACTTGATTTTAACCTAATTAATTAATTGCTTTTGTGAATTTTCTCATACCAGACATGTGTCTGACCCTAGTGTGCTGATGGCATCTGGGGTGTCTCGTTTAAAATGAGGCAGCTTCAAATGCTTTTTCAGGGACAACAGCCTCTAGATAGGAGTAGAAGCAAAGCATTGAGAAGAAGATTATAGCATGCTAGAATTAGATAGATAAGAGCTTACAAGATGAAAATTTGCATGTATGATATTTAAAAAAAAATTCCATTGTACTAAGTACAGAGTGATGTTGGATATTTGGTTAAGTATTTTGAGAATTTGACTTGGAACTGGTATTTAAAATATCTGAGTTTTATTATCTGGAATGTTGAAAAGTTTTAGCTATAATTTTGTAAGTAAGATCACCAGTAGGGATTTTATAAGATAATGATGTTAGACCCATATTAGTAAATTATTTACATGTTCAGATATGATTTGCTCAGACATTGTCACACCAGTACCTTAGTAATTTTAACATAAAATCTGAATCCCTCTTTACTAAAGCTTTGGGCAAAATGCATTTTAAGACCTTCTGAAATATGTCTGAGTAGAGAGTCTGTTTAATCCATATTTTATTTGCTAAGTATCCATGTGTGAGGAAACTCACCCCGGACTGCATTTCATTTAGTCTAGTACCTTGGTATCAAGGAATCAAGCTTCTGGAATATGATGATTCACTTAAGAATATCCCAGACATGAGTTTGCATATAAGGTAGATATTATAAGAAAGCAAACATAGGAAATGATATAAGCTTATATCATTTTCAAAGCACAGACACTATACAATTGATTTTACAGATAATCATAACATAATTATCTGGGTTCTATGAATCATATTCCATGGAGAATCCAGCAAGCTATCAAAGAATAAAAACCATACTATTACCTATATGAATAAGATTTTCATTACTTAAATAATAAAATGAAATTAAGCTATGTGGGGATTGATTAAACTTAATCAATCACTGTAACCTCTTGTTTGCCATAACCTGATTAAACCAGAGGGGCACATGCATCTTCATATGTGTGTGCATATTTTTGTGGTTGCACTGATATATCTATATTGGTAAAAATGTTGATCCTGGATGAAGTTTGTTTATTGAGAAAAATGACCCTGGAAAAATATATTTGTTAATAAATGATATATACATATATCATCTCTAAAAAAAAAATCCTTACAAAATGAAGGTAGAGAAAAAAAAATGTTAAGTTCTGTTTTCAGATTTTTACCTTCACTTCGTGATGCTGCCACGATCGCATCCGAAGTCGGAATTCGACGTTTTTGGTCTCGTTGGAAAGGTGGAGTTTCGAACTCCATCTCTAGAAAATTTGGGCATCATCGGTTTTCGTTTGGTACTTCGAATTTCGTGTCGAAGTTGAACTCTGGTCGCTGTTGGTAAACAGTATGAATCTTTTTCTGGGTCCAACTTTGAGATGTCGCCGCCACTTCGTCTCAACTCGGAATCCAGAAAATTTTTTTGCTTCTTAAAGTAGGGATGTTGGACTACATGCTTGCAAATTTTCATGACAATTGGACACAGTTTGCTGGTCCAAATAAATTGCCGAACTTGGGTTCGCAGCTGTTTTTTTGAATGGTTACAAACACTTAGAATATTTTTCAGGGATTTTCTGGTTTTATTGATTTCTTTGAGATTTGTCTCTAGATTTCGTACACGGGTTTTATGAATCAATTTCAAAAGATTTTTCACTCCTAAATAGCTTTCGAAATTATTATATATATAATATTATTTTTAATTATTAAATTAATTACTCCATAATAGGAGAGTTTTCAATAGCCGTTTTAAAGTGATTTCAAAATCAATTATAAATCCGTTTCGCACCATTATTTTCTATAATAAAAATCTCACACTCACTTTTTAGCACGTCGAGCGAAGTGGAAAGGTGCTTAAACGGTTAGGAAATCTCCGGCCTATGGAACCGTGTGTATTTTCTTTCCGGTTAATCCCCGACCTATTCGATTGATCGTTTTGACCTTTGGCTCTAGTTTACCGATGATACGAGGTAGACTTTTTATTGTTTGGAGTGTGAGCTTGCTATTGGTTAGTAAACCATTTAGTGCGAATGTGGGGTATGGGACTCATTGTTAACACTTTACGGGTTCCTCTCCAAGAAGTTAGTGACACATTAGCCTCTGGGCGACCAGTACTGGACCTCTGGGTCACCATGCCTCTGGGAAACCGTCTCTGGACACCTGCTCTATGGAGCAGTTTATTTTTCGGCGTGCGCCTCTGGGCCTTTATCCTTCTGGGAAGGATCTCGCCGTCTCGCGCGTTCCGCATCTGTGCGAGTGATCGATCACACCTCTACAGTACTTGGCAACAATGACTCTGGTCGGTGCACGTGCAATATTGGTATTATTTGATGATTTTTATATCCATTCGAGTACCGCCATTCAGTGTTGGTTCTATGGAACCATACGATGTAAGTGCGATTGCCTTGTGGATTCACAGTGTCTCTGGACATTGCTTTTCAGTGTTGGATTTCATTGACTTTTTAGTATATCCCCATTGCTCTTTGGAGCATCGATCTTTGCTTGGGCATTGATTACAGACTCTGGTCACTCTTGGGATTATTGCCTATGGGCATCTTTTTATAGCTTTGGCTACGCCGATGATATGAGGCGATTTTATTTTATTACACACTTTGGTGTTGATTTCTCTTTGGAGATTTTTATTGTTATTGATGATTAGGGATCGTCATTATATTCATGTGGTTCATAATATACTTCTCTTTGGATAAGTACTGTTTTATTTATGTACCACATTATTATATATCTCAGTTATTACTGATTGTTTAGCTAGCCTGACCCGAGTGTTTTCGCTCGGGTCAAACCGAGTTGTTTCAGGTTAGGTCTCTGGACTTAGCTTCTGTGCTTCCACTTGGACATTATCTGCTATGCTGATAGATAGCGTTTTTATTTGTCCACTATTCCGCTACTCTGTTATTATTCAGACTTTGATATGTACATATTTTTGACTCACATGTGTGAGCAGTGGCTTTGTACCAACTTATGGTATTTGGATCTGTATTGACGATGTATTGTTCTGGGATTTTATATCTGTGATGTGATTCTGTTCTGTGATGTTTTATCATTTATTACTATTCTTATTCTGATAGATCTTTAGCCATTTGTAATTTCGTTATAAGTATTTACCGAATATGTCGAACCACCTGATTGAGAAAAATTTAAATATATTCCACCTTTCGACGTATTCGGTAGATAGTTATAGCTTGATTACAAATGGTCGCTCCCACTATACTCTATTCTCCGCTTTAACAGACGGTATTACTCCCGTAATACTCTTTGTTACAGTGGGTCTCAGAGTGGGGCGTTACAGCTTGGTATCAGAGCCTGGTTTCAGGAATAAGCATAATAAACATAGAACAGATACACTTAGTACAATACAATTTAAATTAGATCCGAATTAAATAAAATCCCTTCCTTATGTTTATTGATAGATAAGTTAGGAATATGTATAGGAATCCATTATATTCCGTAGTATTCCTTAATTAATTATCTATCATTGAATCATGTCTAACTCTAATTCCCGTTACGACATGTTGAGCGGTGCGAAGGTCTTCTCTTAGCTTGACCTTGACACCGGATTCCATCAGCTACGAGTCGTGGAAAACATCATTCCTCTTACAGCATTTCACACTCGTTATGGTTCTTTTGAGTAGTTGTTCATGCCGTTCGGCTTGACGAACGCTCCGGCTTTCTTCGTCGATCTTATGAATCGAGTATTCCGGGAATACATCGATAGATTCGTTCTGGTTTTCATCGACGATATTCTTATTTATTCTAGATCCGAGGCAGAGCATGCTCATCATTTGCGGATCGTCTTGGATACTCTTCGTCAGCATCAGCTTAAGGCCAAGCTCTCCAAGTGCCATTTCTAGGAGAGCAAGGTCAAGTTCTTGGGTCATATTGTCTCTTCTGAGGGTATTTCGGTTGATCCTGTCAAGATTGAATCTATTCAGAATTGGAAGCAGCCTGAGAACGTTCATGATATTCGCAGCATCCTTGGTCTGGCGGGTTATTACCGTCGATTTATCAAGGATTTCTCTCGTGTTGCACTTCCCCTCACGACTCTGACTCGTAAGGGGGTTCGCTTTATTTGGTCTGATAAGTGTGAAGTTTCTTTCCAGCGATTGAAGGAACTTCTCACTCATGCTCCTATCCTTGTGGTTCCTGAGAGTAACCAGGTTCTTGTTGTTTACACCGACGCTTGTGGTAGCGGCCTCGGTGCTGTGCTTATGCAGAAGGATCGGGTAGTTGCTTATGCTTCTAGGCAGCTACGTCCGAATGAGGTTCGCTATCCGACTCATGATCTTGAGTTGGCAGCTATCGTCTTTGCTTTGAAGATGTGGCGTCACTTTCTATTAGGCGAACGCTTCACTCTTTACACCGATCACAAGTCTCTGAAGTATTTATTCAGTCAGAAGGATCTCAATATGAGGCAGCAACGATAGCTCGAGTTTCTCGCCTCATATGACTTAGATATTCAGTATACCCCTGGCAAGGGGAATCGTGTTGCAGATGCGCTCAGTCGCAAACACTCGGCAGTTATTTCTATGATGATTGCCGAGTGGGATATTCTTGAGACTCTTTCTATGTGTGATATTCGAAATCGAGCTCCGTCTTCTGATCCTCAGATCTTGTTATTCAGCATGGAAGCTCGACCTATTCTATTGGATCGCATTGTCCATGCTCAGCGGCAGGATCCAGACTTGTTGCGATATATTCATCTCCTTGAGTCGGAATCCAGTGATGAGACATTGTTGGATTATTCTATTGATTCTCATCGGTGTCTTCGCAGTAAGAACCGTATTTTGGTACCATCTGATTTATCACTTAGGCGTGACATTCTAGACGAATGTCATCGCACTAAGTACATTATTCATCCTGGGTCGAGCAAGATGTATGCCAACATGTGTCGTCTATATTATTGGGAAGGCATGAAGAGTGATGTTGCAAGTTATGTAAGTCGTTGCATGACTTTTCAACAGATCAAAGCTGAACACCAGCGTAAATCCGGTCTTCTTCAGCCGCTAGAGATTCCATTGTGGAAATGGGATCAGATATCCATGGATTTTATTGACGATCTGCCTCGATCGAAGTCAGGCCATACTTCTATTTGGGTCATCGTTGATCGCTTGACCAAATCAGCTCATTTCATTCCTATTAAGTCCACTCGGACTGCTCCTCAGCTTGCCAAGTTATATGTGAAGGAAGTCGTTCGACTCCATGGCATTCCTAGCTCTATCGTCTATGATCGAGACACTATCTTTACTAGTCACTTCTGGAAGTGCCTACAGTCAGCTTTGGGCTCAAAGCTGAATCTCTCGACTGCTTATCATCCTCAGACCGACGGTCAGACGGAGAGGGTGAATCGTGTTTTAGAGGATCTTTTGCGCTGTTGTATTCTGGTTTTCGGAGGTAGTTGGGAGGATCACTTACCGCTTGTAGAGTTCTCCTACAACAACAGCTTTCAGTCTAGTATTGGCATGGCTCCTTTCGAGGCTCTTTACGGAAGGCCATGTCGTTCTCCTGCTTGTTGGTTAGAATCTGGTGAGAAGCACCTTCTTGGTCCAGATTCAGTTCAGGAATCTTCTGAGAAGATTATTCTTATTCGTCAGAGAATGAAAGAGGCGCAGAACCGTCAGAAATCCTACGCGGACAGCCGTAGGAAGCCTCTTGAGTTCTCCATTGGTGATCATGTCTTTATTTGGATATCTCCCATGAAGGGGCTTGTGCGTTTCAGCTCTACAAGGAAGTTTGCTCCTCGCTATGTCGGATCATTTCCTATTACGGAATGCATCAGCCACGTTGCTTATCGTGTGGATCTACCTGCTCATTTCTCTGGAATACATGATGTGTTCCATGTTTCTCAGCTTCGCAAGTGTGTGCGCGACCCTGATTCTATTATCGAGCCTCATATCGTGCTCGATTTGGAGATCTCACCCGATCTATCTATAGAGCAGCAACCTCTTCGTGTGCTTGATTCGGAGATCAGACGTCTTCGAAACAAAGAGGTTCCGCTTGTGAAGATTCAATGGTCATCTAACCCTAAGGACTGCACTTGGGAGACCAGAGAATTTATCGAGCGTACTTATCCTGGTTTTCTTCCATCTTCCGGCACGGGTGAGCGTCTATATTTTATCCTCCGTATTCCTTTGTGGATTAGATGTTATAGACGACTTCTATATTTAAGGAAATTGCGCGGACGCAATTTTCTTAAGGGGGGGAGTCTGTAACAACCCTGAGATTTCAATTACCGAATAATAAATTAAAATTATGATTTTAAGTTGAAAAGGGAGTTAAACAAAATTTTGAGAATTTAAATTTGCAATTGATTTGCAAATTAAAGTATTTTGGGTTTAAAATGGGGAAATTAATATTTTTGGAATTTAATATTTAAAAGGGGAATTTTTAAATGTGATAATGGGTTTATTTGGCTAATGAGATAATTTTATGGTTTTTATTAAAACTAGGTTGCTACTTAGGATTTTTGTTCACATGATAATAACATCAAACATAGTTGGACTTAGAAAATTTTTAAAGTTACATATGCACTTAAGTAATTGAACTAAGCCTTATTGGGTTGTAAAACCCTCATGACAAACCCATTAGCCTACCCACTTCTATATAATATCTTAAACCATTCCCTAAACCCTAACCCTCCTCTTCATAATTCCTAAACCTAGATCTAAACATAACTAATGGCCTCCCTTTGGTAGAAGACTCATCTCCTTCTCTACATAGCTAAACTTGTTTAATCCTAGCAAGGTAATGCAATCCTAGGCCTAATCACCTTCTAATCTTTATTTTAATCTTTGAAATCTCTTTGCAATCCTTGGTTTTGTTCTCTTTTTAATTTTGAAGCTCTCTAATCCATATACTCTTTGCTTTGGAAAGTTGCACTTGAAGAGTTTGCTTATTTGCTTGATTGGTAGAGGTAATTACTATCTATTAGTGATTATTGCTAGTTGATTTTGGTGGAAATTTGATGCCAAAAATTGAAAAAAAAAACACCCCAAATCACCTAAAATCACAAAAAACTGCTGGCTGGAAATTGTTCAGCCTGAAAAACAGGCTGAAACAGTGGCCTGAGAGCTCAGAGCAGGCCTGGGCTGCACCCAGACTGCTGCCCAGGCATAGCAGGCCAGCCCTTAGTGGGCTGGCGCATACGGGCCGCACAGGGCGGCCCGCTACCCCTTCTCCCCCCCACCCCAGCCCGCATGGGCTGGGGCTTCCCCAGCCCAGGCGGGCTGGGGACTGAACTAACCCCAGCCCGCATGGGCTGGGGATCGGATTACCCCAGCCCGCATGCACTGGGGCTTCCCCAGCCCATGCGGGCTGGGGATCGGATGCAACCCCAGCCCGCATGGGCTGGGGACTAGATACACCCCAGCCCGCGTGGGCTGGGGCTTTCCCCAGCCCATGCGGGCTGGGGACTAGATACACCCCAGCCCGCGTGGGCTGGGGCGCTGGGGCCTTGAAGCACCCAGCCCGCCCAGGCTGGGTCTGTTCCCCAGCCCAGGCAGGCTGGGGCTGGACCAGGGCTGCACCATGGGTGCAGCCCGAGAGAAAAAAAAATGTTAAGTTCTGTTTTCAGATTTTTACCTTCACTTCGCGATGCTGCCACGATCGCATCCGAAGTCGGAATTCGACGTTTTTGGTCTCGTTGGAAAGGTGGAGTTTCGAACTCCATCTCTGAAAAATTTGGGCATCATCGGTTTTGGTTTGGTACTTCGAATTTCGTGTCAAAGTTGAACTCTGGTCGCTGTTGGTAAACAGTATGAATCTTTTTCTGGGTCCAACTTTGAGATATCGCCGCCACTTCGTCTCAACTCGGAATCCAGAAATTCTTTTTGCTTCTTAAAGTAGGGATGTTGGACTACATGCCTGCAAATTTTCATGACACTTGGACACATTTTGCTGGTCCAAATAAATTGCAGAACTTGGGTTCGCAGCTGTTTTTTTGAATGGTTACAAACACTTAGAATATTTTTCAGGGATTTTCTGGTTTTATTGATTTCTTTGAGATTTGTCTCTAGATTTCGTACACGGGTTTTATGAATCAATTTCAAAAGATTTTTCACTCCTAAATAGCTTTCGAAATTATTATATATATAATATTATTTTTAATTATTAAATTAATTACTCCATAATAGGAGAGTTTTCAAAAGCCGTTTTAAAGTGATTTCAAAATCAATTATAAATCCGTTTCGCACCATTATTTTCTATAATAAAAATCTCACACTCACTTTTTAGCAAGTCGAGCGAAGTGGAAAGGTGCTTAAAAGGTTAGGAAATCTCCGGCCTATGGAACCGTGTGTATTTTCTTTCCGGTTAATCCTCGACCTATTCGATTGATCGTTTTGACCTTTGGGTCTAGTTTACCGATGATACGAGGTGGACTTTTTATTGTTTGGAGTGTGAGCTTGCTATTGGTTAGTAAACCGTTTAGTGCGAACGTTGGGTATGGGACTCATTGTTAACACTTTACGGGTTCCTCTCCAAGAAGTTAGTGACACATTAGCCTCTGGGCGGCCAGTACTGGACCTCTGGGTCACCACGCCTCTGGGCAACCGTCTCTGGACACCTGCTCTATGGAGCAGTTTATTTTTCGGCGTGCGCCTCTGGGCCTTTATCCTTCTGGGAAGGATCTCGTCGTCTCGCGCGTTCCGCATCTGTGCGAGTGATCGATCACAACTCTACAGTACTTGGCAACAACGACTCTGGTCGGTGCACGTGCAATATTGGTATTATTTGATGATTTTTATATCCATTCGAGTACCGCCATTCAGTGTTGGTTCTATGGAACCATACGATGTAAGTGCGATTGCCTTGTGGATTCACAGTGTCTCTAGACACTGCTTTTCAGTGTTGGATTTCATTGACTTTTTAGTATATCCCCATTGCTCTTTGGAGCATCGATCTTTGCTTGGGCATTGATTACAGACTCTGGTCACTCTTGGGATTATTGCCTATGGGCATCTTTTTATAGCTTTGGCTACGCCGATGATATGAGGCGATTTTATTTATTATACACTTTGGTGTTGATTTCTCTTTGGAGATTTTTATTGTTTATTGATGATTAGGGATCGTCATTATATTCATGTGGTTCATAATATACTTCTCTTTGGATAAGTACTGTTTTATTTATGTACCACATTATTATATATCTCAGTTATTACTGATTGTTTAGCTAGCCTGACCCGAGTGTTTTCGCTCGGGTCAGACCGAGTTGTTTCAGGTTAGGTCTCTGGACTTAACTTCTGTGCTTCCGCTTGGACATTATCTGCTATGCTGATAGATAGCGTTTTTATTTGTCCACTATTCTGCTACTCTGTTATTATTCAGACTTTGATATGTACATATTTTTGACTCACATGTGTGAGCAGTGGCTTTGTACCCACTTATGGTATTTGGATCTGTATTGATGATGTATTGTTCTGGGATTTTATATCTGTGATGTGATTCTGTTCTGTGATGTTTTATCATTTATTACTATGCTTATTCTGATAGATCTTTAGCCATTTGTAATTTCGTTATAAGTATTTACCGAATATGTTGAACCACCTGATTGAGAAAATTTTAAATAGATTCCACCTTTCGACGTATTTGGTAGATAGTTATAGCTTGATTACAAATGGTCGCTCCCACTATACTCTATTCTCCGCTTTAATAGACGGTATTACTCCCGTAATACTCTTTGTTACAGTGGGTCTCAGAGTGGGGCGTTATAGAAGGTTAGGCAAATCCGACAACCCCTGCCACGGGACAGCCGGTAGCAATTACTAGGGCAGATCTAGACAGGGTTGTGGCTGAAGTGACTAACCGCTTCACATCCCAACAGGAAGCCTTGGTGGACTAACTCATGTCACGCTTAAGGGATGCTGAAGAGTCCAACCGCAACACTGAATCATGGGGTGAGTCCCAATCTGGAGGATCTCAGAGGCAACAAGATCTTCCTTCTTCGAAGAAGCTAACGACAGAAGCAGCCATGGTAGGAGCCGAGACCGAACTCAGTCCGAACGCCGACCCGAGGAAACGCTTGGAACCGAACCCGACAGGGGAGGTACCAGGCGAAGGTCAACCGTAGCTGAGCCTGTCATGTTGCCTAACCACGGAAACGCCAATGAACAGGGCCGAGCTAGAGTCCAGCCCGAAGTTGGACCCAAGGAAGTGCTTAGATCAGAACCCAGCAGGGGAAGATCAAGGCAAGGGCCAGCTGTGGCTAACCCTAACATGCTCCCAGAAGACCAAAGACAGCCACTGGAAAATATTAGGAATGATAGACGATACCATCCCTACAGGTCATCTGGACGGAATCAATCCTATAGAGAAGAACCGAACTCATTTCTATCCGCTCCAAACTCTGATGAAAGGATGGCACGCTTGTTCAGAGAGTGCGTCCAATGGGATCAAAGAGATCGAGGGATAGGCGCGAGGGTAACCAGCCCTTTCGCCCGCAATATCGAGATTGCCATCACCCCCCAAGAATGGAAAATGCCAACAATGGAACCTTACAAGGGAACCTCTGACCCCGTTGTACACTTACAGAGATACACACAGCATATGCTCATGAGCGGAGCAACAGAGGGAGTACTGTGAAAATGCTTTCCACTATTCTTAGCAGATCTAGCTACCTCCTTGTTCTGCCATCTACCCCAAGGATCCATCAGCTCATGGGAGATGTTGAAAGAAAAGTTCATCAGCCAGTTCCGCATTCATGTGGAGCAACCCAAGGACGCTTATTCCTTATCCAGTATCAAACAGAAACCTGGAGAGAAAGTGCAGTAATATCTAACCCGATTCAATGCCGCAGCGGCTGCAGTCCAAGATGCCGATGAGAAGCTTATCTTAATGGCCCTCTGTAGTGGGGTGCATCCAGATACTAAATTTGCTAGAAGATTGACAAAAGAAAAACCAACTACTTTACCCGATTTCTTCCATGAGGTTGGGAAATATATGAGACTTGAAGACGCTGCCACTGAGGGGCAGTCAAGGCAACAAAATAAGGCAGCTCACGGCAACATGCCCGCTGTAGCAAAGGAAGTTCGAAGAAATGACTCTAGAGACAATGCTGGGGGCAAGAAGGGAGAAAAGCGTCTATATCGGCCAGGACCGAGATTTGACGCTTACACCCCTTTGAATGAAACGATCGAAAACATCTTCTTGGCCACTCAAGACGAAGTTAAATACAAACGCCCCCCGCACAAGAAGGAACCAGATAACGCAATTAAGTCTGGAAAATTCTGCCGCTTCCACGAATCCCATGGGCATGATACCAACGAATGCCATCATCTCCGGGACTTGATTGAAGAACACATCAGAAGAAGGAGACTAGAACGCTATGTAAAAGGTCAGAACAGGACTCCAGTTCCTGCCAATGAGAACCCAAGGCTACCCTCCCCAGAAATAGGCAGAGGAAATCGCAACACCAACGGCTCCAGTCAAGAGAAGATAGTGGTCCATACCATCTCGTGAGGGCCACACATCGCCGACAGAAGCTGGGCAGAGATGGAAAGGTATGGAAAGTCACTTAGAAATAATGAAGAATGCGTCAATTCTATTAGAAAAGAACGCCACCTGAAGCGGATAGAGAATGGTGACATCACATTCAGTAGGCGTGACCTGGAGGGAAGGCAATACCCTCACACGGATCCCATGGTTATCTCTGCCCGGCTCGGTCCAGCCGAAGTTTTCCAAATTCTAGTAGACACTAGAAGCTCAGTAAATATCATATTCAAGCATGCCTTTGACAAAATGAAGCTGCCATTAAAGGATGTTCTTCCCTGCAATAAACCACTACACGGTTTCACAGGAAATGCGAAGACGCCCCTCGGGCGACTGGACCTCTTTGTTGAAATTGGAAGTCATCTCCGCTCCGTTGTGCGGAAACAAACATTTGTGCTGATAGAAAACCACTCGGCCTACAACGCCTTCTTAGGAAGGCCAGCCTTGTCTGACTTCCAAATTGTCCTGGCCCCATGGTGCCTGAAGATGAAATTTCCAACGAACAATGGAATAGGGGAAGTAGAGGGAGACCAGGACATTGCTCGAGATTGCTATGTAACTGAACTTCGCAATAACCACAGGAAGGGTAAAGGGAAGAGTGCAAAGATTGCCCTCTGCACAAAAAGTTTGGAAGCATAGCAACTAAAGAAAGCCCCTCCTCTTCGATATACCAGTGAACCTTTGAATGAATTAGACCCCAAGGACAAGGAGGAGGAGGCTACCGCCGAGCCTGTAGAGGCTATGGAATTTGTATCTGTGGACAGACACGACTCGAGTAGACTATTGAAAGTCGGGTCCCAACTAAAAGCAGAATCGAAGGAACAACTCATTGATTTTCTCCGCCACAACTTGGATGTATTTGCATGGACGCACGCCGATATGACTGGAATCTCCCCAGACATAGCATGCCAAGCACTAAACATCGATCCTACCAAGGCGCCAGTAAAACAGAAAAAGAGAAGTATGGGGGCAGAACGATCAGCGACCCTCGATGAAGAAGTAAAGAACCTACTAGCCAATGACTTTATACGAGAAGCCATCTACCCAGAGTGGATCGCTAACCCGGTACTAGTAAAGAAGGCTAATGTGAAGTGGCGAACATGCATTGACTTCTCCAACTTAAATGACGCCTGCTCGAAGGATTGCTTCCCACTTCCCCGAATCGATCAGCTTGTGGACAGCACAGCCGGGCACGAACTCTTATCCTTTATGGACGCATACTCAGGATATAACCAAATTCCTATGCATACTCCCGACCAAGACCACACTAGTTTCATCACTGACCAGGGATTGTATTGCTACAAAGTAATGCCTTTTGCACTTAAAAACGCAGGAGCCACTTATCAGCGCCTCGTCAATAAGATGTTTGCGGGGCTAATAGGACAAACTATGGAAGTTTATGTGGATGACATGCTGGTAAAGTCAAGGAAAGCCGACGATCACGTAAGCCACCTGGGCGAGATGTTTCAAGTACTTCGCCAATATGGAATGAAGCTGAATCCTCTAAAATGCTCCTTCGGAGTATCATCAGGAAAGTTCCTGGGATTCATCGTCCATGCCAGAGGAATTGAAGCAAACCCTGAACAAGTTCGAGCTCTGAAAGATATCAGGATACCTTCTACCCGAAAAGAAATGCAAAGCCTAAATGGGAAGGTGGCCGCCCTGAGCAGATTCATCTCTAAAGCAACTGACAAATGCCTCCCCTTCTTCGAAGCTCTAAAGAAAGACAAAGGAAAGTTCGAATGGACTGACGAATGCTTAACAGCTTTCCTTAACTTAATCGAACACCTCCAGAGACCACCAGTACTCTCAACTCCGAACAAAGGCGAAGAGCTATATCTATACCTTGCTGTGTCATCTCATGCTCTAAGCGCCGCCTTGGTGAGAGAAGACAATCGCACGCAACGGCCGATATACTTTGTAAGTAAGAGGTTTACGGGGGCAAAAGCCAGATATCCTAAACTTGAGAAGCTAGCCTACTGTCTACTAATCACATCACGGAAACTGCGTCACTATTTCCAATCTCATTCCATCAGAGTTCTGACCAATCAACCGCTAAGGCAGGTACTCCAATATCCCAACACTTCTGGGCGACTACTTAAATGGTGCATTGAACTAAGTCAATATGATATCACCTACCATCCTCGCACCGCCATCAAGGGACAAGCCATGGCCGATTTCATTGCCGAATTCACTACCAACGAAGGTAAGGAGCAATCGGAAATAGGAGAAGACATCAAGTGGAATCTCTTTGTGGATGGAGCATCAAACGAACAAGGCTCGGGGGCAGGTGTGGTAATAATCACTCCCAAGGGAAATAAGCTACGCTATGCTCTAAAGTTGGAATTCGCTGCCACCAACAACGATGCAGAGTACGAAGTAGTGATAGCGGGATTAGAACTTGCTTTAGAGATTGGAGCCAGTTCCTTATGTCTTCATAGTGATTCTCAGCTTATCGTGAATCAGATACTAGGAGAATTTCAGGCTCGGGAAGAGCGGCTCACAGCATATCTATGGAAGACCAAGCGGCTCCTCGGTCAATTGGACCACTATTTGATCAAACACATTCCTCGAGAAGAAAACCAAGAGGCCAACGAACTGGCAAAACTAGCTAGCATGAAAGACGGCACCATTTCAGGAACAGTAACCGTCTCAAGGCAACTAACCCCGAGTTTTGAGCAAGTGAATCTGATAGCTGCAACCGAAGAAGAAACTTGGATGACTCCCATCCGAGACTACTTACAAAGTGGCACACTGCCCAACAGGCGTAACGAAGTCAAGAAAATCTTGAGGAAAGCTTCCCGCTACACGATACAAGAGGGCATCCTCTATCGGCGCGGCTTCTCTAACCCCTTATTAAGGTGTGTCGTTGGAAGGGAAGCCAAGGAAATCTTATCCAACATCCATCAAGGAAGCTCCGGAGATCACACTGGAGGGCAGACTCTGGCAAAAAAGATACTCCGATATGGATATTTCTGGCCCACCTTAAGCAAAGACGCCTTAGATTTCGTCAAAAAATGTGACAGATGTCAGAAGTTTGCTAAGATTCTGCGGCTACCAACAACTGAGATTACTCAAATGACCAGCCCTTGGCCCATTGCAGTATGGGGAATTGACTTGATTGGCGAACTGCCAATGGGCCGAGGCGGGGCCAAATATGCTATAGTGGCAATCGACTATTTCACCAAATGGGTGGAAGCAGAACCCCAAATAAAGTATCTTCAACAAAAGTTATTAACTTCTTGATCAAAAATGTTCTATGCAAGTACGGAGTCCCACTTAAAATCATTTCGGACAATGGACTTCAGTTTGACAGCGAGGAGTTCGCCAACTGGTGCCAAGAGCACGGAATTCACAAAAGCTTCTCATATGTAGCTTATCCCCAAGCAAACGGAAAAGTCGAAGCTGTCAACAAAATTCTCAAAACTCTAATAAAAAAGAAACTTGAAAAGTCAAAAGGCGCATGGGTGGATGAAATTCCTTCGGCACTTTGGGCCTATCGCACATCTTTCAGAACATCAACGGGGCATACTCCTTTCTCTTTGGCATACGGATCAGAGGCTATGCTCCCAGTTGAAACTATAGTGCCTTCCCACCGTAGGATCCACTATAACCCAGAAGAGAACGAAGAACTCCTTCATATGTCTTTGGATCTAATTGAGGAAAGAAGAAATAATGTAGCCCTCAAAGCAGCAGCTCACAAGTAAAAAGTGGAAGCGCAATAAAACTCCAAAGTCAAGCATCGTAGCTTACAAGAGGGGGATCTTGTCCTCAAGCGAATCTTCCCGCGCCCCGGAGCACTAGATCCAATCTGGGACGGACCATATGTAATTCATAAAGATCACAACGGAGCTTATATTTTGTCAACAGTGGACGGAGAGGTGTTCCAGAGGGCATGGAACATCCAACACCTTCGTCGATACTTTTCTTAACTTGTACTGCCCATATGAAGTAAATTAACAAAGAGAATCAGTGGACGTAGGCATTTTCGTGCCGAACCACTTTAAAAAACTTGTCTCTTTTTAACTTGTTCCTTTATATCTTGGCTGCTTGTTAACTTTATCCTTTTCTGTTGAACAAAATCCGGTGTAATGGCATTTCCATTCAAGACACATCACGGCGCGACCTCACCTGGACAAGACCTAACAGGTACTATGCGAATCTATGCCCTCGCCAATGAGACACTTTTGCTCCAGCATCCCTCTGCTGCGAGTTAACTCATTGCTCGCGATCGGCCCTTAAAGCCAACTGTAATGAGCCGATTATAAGCCACCGAGAAGGCCGACTATAGCCGAGGCAGCTCATTACGGCGTTCGGCACGCCGGCAACCGTGAACCTACTTTAAGCCCCAATATAAGGTGTGGCCAGCCAGGGGTAGTTCACGGTTGACGATCGGCACCCACGCTAGCTGGCCACGGTAAATCGAATAATACCCGTGACTACGGGCCATAATGGCCCGGGTAGTTACTGTGCGTGATCTCGGCTCTGATGTGTCTTAAGTACAGCTGTGGTAAAAAAGATAAACTCCCCGCAGAGGCGTAAGATGGGTGACAAATGTCTCCAAGACCCACAGCTAGGGAAAGTGACTACAAAACCCGTTTGCCTCGAACTTAAGCACATCGCAGGCCTTCCGTGATTGGAAGTTTTACTTTTTCTTATATTTCTATCTTATTTAAAAACTTTCCTCCTATCCTCTATAACGATCCCTAAAGTACAGGACACAAAGTAGGAGACGCTCGCCGATGGGGATAAGAACTCACAATGGGATGACAGGTCAATCAAACTACATTCCATACTCAGTCATATAAGACATTCAAAGCTACCATCTACAACTAAGACATGAAGGGCGGTACTTTCTTCTCTTGTAAATAAATACATAGCTATAATTTATTCGCACATCACATTAACTTTGCAAGGTATGAAATTATATCTTAAGTAAGAAATTGGCATCAAACACGATAAAATCATAGGCATGTGCACAGCTGTATTTCTTATGCAACACATCAAGATAATTAAGACAGTCAAATACGATAGAATCAGCTTAAGTTAAAAATTACAGGCTAAGAATAAAGTCATTTGTTGCCAATAACACAACTTACAGCCTAAGAGTTACATTAATGTTTTAGAGTTAGCGTAAACAGCAATGTCAAACAAACCAAAAAGACATCCAGGTCAAGTCAAGAAGTCAGCTGCATCGGAGCTTCACCTCTATCCTGCCGGCCCTCCAAGATCTACTTAGCCACGGGATCGGAACTCTCAGCATGCTGGCCGGAGGTAGTAGGTACCTCGGAGGTCTCTCCTGTCTAATTCAGAAGAAGAATCCATTAAATAAGCGATAAGCAGTCAGGTTACACAAGCTAAAAGAGAAGACTTACCAGCATCTGCTCCTTGATCATCATCCTCCAACCGCACACCAACCTCCTCAGCGGCAAGCAGCCGCATACCCTCTTTCACCGCCACCTTCTCCTCCTTGGTGAATTGAGCCGTAACCACATCCATTCTAAAGGCCACGCCACCCTCCTTATCTGCATCAAACTTAGCCTCCTCCAGGGCCCTGAGATAAATCCTGGCCATGATTCGGGGGTAATCATCCATCCAAGATAAGTTGCCCTGTTTCCAAGTGTGAAAGTACATATCTTAAAGCATCTCATCCATTATCCCCTCATTCTCCTCGAACTCCCTTATTCGGTCCTTAGAAGCCAGCAGCTTTGCAATGGTGGCGTCCCTCTCCGATTGGTATCGCAAGCAGTCAGCCTGGAAGGTTTTTCTCATCGCCTCCATCTCCTCCTTCAGCTTGGTTTGAGCAAGATCCGCAGCCTCAAGTTTCCCGGACAACTCCTGCACCCGCTCGAGATCCGCTTTCCGAACCTCATCCACCGTTGCAATAGCCATATCAATCTGTTCCTTACAAACGACCTCCATTTTCCGCATCTCTGCCCTGCTGACCTCTTCCATGGTTTTCTTTAGTTGCCTAGATGCGGTCTAATGTTGAGAGATCTGGATGGCTTGATCAGCGAGTTGTTTGGCCTGGTCGGAAACCATTAAACGCAGTCGAATGTTAGCACTGCCGATTTCTTCTCCAGCCTTAATCAGTCGAGCATGATGCCCCATCAGCTTCCTGGTTTCCTCAGCAACCCGGTCAATGTTTGCTTTAGCTTCGTCCCCCAAGGTTACAACCCGAGTGGTAAGCAAATCAAGGTCCAAGGACTTGGCCTCATCAAGCACCCTTACCATAGGATTACGAGGGAGAAGGTGCTCTTCAGTAGCCTCATCAAAGGAAATATCGTGAGAACCCGGATCCAGATCCGGATGACCCGCAAACGGATTACGAGCCAAGCTAGGATGGTCTATCGGGGTAACGGTAGGATTCTCAGACAGATGCGGGGAAAGAATAAGCTCAGTATTCTCCTCTGTGGTATCCTGAAGAGGCTGAGTCGGGGGCTGAGGATCAGGTGGAGATTCCAACAAGGAGCGACTCCTCTTCTTTTGGATATCCTCTTCGATCACTCCAAGAAGAGGACGGTAGCCGACTACGTCTCCAGGGCGGTCAGTCGGAGGCTTTGGCTTAGTGGAAGCCCTTAGAAGTTTATATTGTTCAAGACGATGCCGAACACCCGATGTCTTGGCCACTTCATCCGATCCTTGGACAAAAAACCAAGTGTTACAAGCGGACGTTAAACTATAATTCAAGAAATATGTCAAGTTGGGAAAAGTAAGGAGACACTTTTGTTATACAAACCCTGGGAGGAGTGGGATACTGCAATAAGTCCTGGATCTCATTCCAGGACGGGAGTTGACTGTAAAATATTCCTAAGTCCTTATCATAAATGGAGTCTGCAGAAGTCAAAAATTCACCTTGAGTCGTGGGGGTTGCCTCAACTAGAACACTTTATGAAGGTGAATCGGCGCCGGCTCCGGCCTTGTCAGCTTTCTTAGACTTCTCTACCAGAGCCGGTTCTTCCTCCAGCCCTTCGAAAGCTAGGCGGAAAGCATCGTCCGTCCACTCCTGGATCACACCCGCTTGCTTAGAAGACAAAGCCCCAGCACCATCACCACTCTGCCCATTGCCACCATCATCACCACTTTGTCCATCACCCTCTCCACCACTTCCACTCTCCGCCTTACCTCCTTCGCCCTCGCCTCTTTCCTCTTCCTCATCTTCCTCCTCCGGAACGTCTGGACATGTGCTGGGGGAGGGACCATCGGATTTCTTAAGTTTCTTTCCCCCGGCAGTTGGATGCTTTAAGAAGGGTTTTCTTTTACTGCTCTTCGCCGTAGCCCCTGCTTTAGCTTTGGCGGCCCTCTCCTCAGCTGTGTCTCTCTGCTTGACCACAGACTGACGTGGCAGAATTAGGTTGAGCCCCAGAAGAGTAGCGTTTCTGATCAAATAAGAAGTCGCACTTTCCCCTTCCGAAATGGCTTCTATCTCCTCAGCCATCCGAACCAGACGATCGTTCTCTACAACCGCAAAGCCACCTGCCGCTAGCAAGAAATAAAGCACGTAAGGAGGAGTATTGCAGTCAGAAAAAAAATTATAAATGAGATTCAACTTACAGCCATAAGTGAAGCGGCGGAAAGAAACGGAGTCATCTTTGACAAAAAACCATTCCTTCTTGAACATGCTGAATTTCGAATATAAATCCAGGACTGGCTTGAAGGACACAGCCGACTCTAAGCTAATATACGGAGACCCCTTCTTGTAGCCTCTTAAGTTGTACAGATACCGGATTTCCCGATTGGAAGGAGAACGCCCGTATCTCCTCTAGAAGATGACGAACAGGCTCACCAAGATGGCATAGGAGTTGGGCTGAAGCTGGAAAGGAGCCACCTTCAAGTATGTGACGAAGCTGACTATCCAAGCCTTGATAGGTGGGATGGCACCACACATGCAATGATACCTGCTATAAGCAAAATATACTTCAGGGGGGTTATACGGCATCACTTCTTCCCCCGGCAATAACATGTGCGCTTTGTCGATCCCAAAAGAGCGAGAGATAACATCAAGCTGCTCATCTTTGAGGGAGCTGGGAAAGCAATCAGGCGGTGAGTTCAGGAGCTCTTGAGGACCGTACCCGTCTACTAGCGATCTCGGGGTTGGTCCCTGTCGTTCTGGTGCTGCCTGAACTGGGGGCACTATGGAGGACTCTCCTTGGTCCTTGGATTTCTTCTTATTAGAACGGGTTTCTACTTTATGAGACATTATCTACAACGTGAGAAAACATACTTTTAGAACAAGGAGTATAGAGATATAAATAAGCAAATACCTAACAATCTGGAGTCTCATTCATAGTTCAAAACATAAAAGCGTCATTCGGTAGTCCAAAGCCTTTGAGTTCATTCGACACTCGGAATCCCCGAGTTCATTCGGTAAGTCAAGGCTAAAGATTCATTCGGCACTCGGAATCCCCGAGTCCATTCGGTAAGTCAAAGCGAAAGCTCATCCGGCAGAAGAGGGCCTCACCTGGTCCGACAATTGAGGTCTGGTTCGGTGATACGTTTGATTCGGCAAAGGCAAGAGTTTGGTTCGGCTAGTACGGAATAACAGAGGCGTGAAGCTCCTACTTATAGACCAACACAAACGAGCGGACCGATTGGTTCGGCACTTGGGACCAAATAGAATTTCCAAGCCGAGTGACCTAAAACAAAGCACGGCATATGCTGGCATATGCCCCACTTTGGGGGGCAAATGTTGGGTGCGTTTCCACCACCAAACCAAAGAGAAGAAGGCCTAGCCGAACCAAAGTCTCAATTCCACCTGCCACCGGATCGGGGTATTATCGAACCAACCCACAAGCACTACCGAACCAGAGTAAATACCCTCACCACCGAACCAACCCATCTCCAAGACCCATCTCTTCACTCACCACCGGACCAAGTCCCACCGAGCCAAATCCCAACTCACCTCACCACCGGACCAAGTCCACCGAACCAAAAGGAAGAGGGCGTTACCGAACCAACATTGCCAGGCCAGATCACGTCAGCCCAGGCCCACCAGCAGCTATACACTTCCAAGACCCATACCCCCAGCCTCACTCTATAAATAGAGGGGTAGGGGTACAACAATGGCAGACAAGTTTGAAAGCTCAAGCACGGACAGAACTTTCGAACAACTTTCATACACTTGTAATCAAAGCTTTGTACTTGTAATCTGAACAGTAAAGGAGAATAACATATAAAGTGGACGTAGGCGCATTCTGGCCGAACCACTATAAATCTGTGTGCCTTTTACAGTTTAGTCCCTGCTTTTTATATATTTGCATAAACCACCCAAATCGCTAAGAACAACATAAAATCGACTAAATCATACGACTTGGAGGTGTTTGCCCAATTTTTGTGCAAACACTATTCAAGAAAGGATTCATCTCCTTAGTTATATGAGGTTAGTACCATGGTCAACTAAAGTCATCTCAAAGTCAAAGTCATTGGACAGAGAATTTCGATTAATAATATTTGCAAGGACCCGTAATTTTACCACTTTGAAAATGGGATATTTATTTTATTTTAAATATTCAGATATAGAATTTTCAAACTTAATAGTTATGTTTTATGTGATAAATAAGAATGATAAACTTATTTTTAGAATTTGATTAAAAAATCAAAAGGTTTGGATTTTCGTCGAAAAGTGACAAAAGCGGGTTTTCGATAAAATTTAATATACATTCGAACAATTGTTGTAAATGGTAATAACTCTTTTTAATGGTTATAGAATGAATGATAATAATAAAAATTTGATTTATAATTTTTTTATAAACATATATACTAGTTTTATAATGATTGACAAACTACGTCACATTTTGGAAGATCGATGTTGTATTTTTTAATTGGATTTTAATATTATTAAATATGGTTTCAACTCAAATGAATTTTTTTTAATTATTTAAAGATGATAAGAAACTTATTTTCAAGTTATGTTTACATAAATAAATAGTTTAACAAAAACGTCAAAATGTGACTATAAAACATTTTGTCGAAAATCAACGTTTGGTTCAATATAAGTTGTCGCAATGTTGTTGCACCTTTATTTATATAGACATGTACACATTTTATAATATGGTAAGTATTAACCAATGACTAAACAGGTTACTTTTCCTAAACAAGATTGGAAAATTCTAGAAAAATATTAAAAAAAGTAAGTAAGAAAGGACAAAAAACACATCACATCAAATCCAACCAAATCTTTACTTTACTTTACTTAACCCTTAAGTGATTAGGACATAAAGTTATAATGTGATAAGGTGATGTAAGGGTTGAAAAATATGGTTTGCTTTATGGTTAAGTAAGGGCATATTGGTCATTTCAAGTTATAATATTTTATTCCAAAACTTTTTCTATAAATACCACCTTCCATTCTCTGATTTCTTCACATCTTCTCTTCTCTCTTTTCCAAGCTTCTTCATCTTCTTCTTCTCTTCTCTAATGGCTTCTCCTTCTCTCTTATTCTCTTACTAACTTTCTTAAAAATACATCAAACCAATTCCAAACTCCACCAAACTTTACCAAAGACCTTAGAATATCATTTAAATATGGTTTAGCACCTAAAAAGTGAAGAAATATTGGTGGAAGGGAGATATAAGGCCTTAGGCCGTGAGCATTGGGTGGTGAAGATTGGTGGCCGTGAGCAAAAGGTCGAGTGGTGATGATGATCATGAGCTTTGTGAAGGAAGAAGATGGTTTTGGATGATGTTTTGATGAAGTAGAAGGTGTTAGTAGAGGTGTTGATTTATTGAATGATGGTAGGAATAAATCAGGTTGAAAATAAGTGAGTTCATCTCACATTTAATTTCTTGATAAATTGCTTAGTCACTTAATGATATCCTTGAATATTGCTTGAATTATCACTTTGATTTAAACCATAAACTTATCAACAAGTTATGAACAAAACTTGTTGAAATATTGCTTGCTATTAGTGATAATATTATCATGGTTGTTAACTATGTTTGGATTGATAATATGGATGATGAATGTTGATTATATACTTGCTTGTTATGAAAATGATTCACGTTTAATACATGTCTAATATCACAGAGGAAATAAATTTTGGTGTATATGAGATTTTTAACCTCTGTAAAATGGTTCATAAATATTTTATAAAGATTTAAAAGTGTTTCGACAAGGTTTGAAAAGAAAATAAAATTTGAGTTAAAATAGGCGCGTTGCATAACGATAATTCGCAATTTCGTACCGAAAAAGCTAAATGAATGTGCAAGATAAAAACGGAGCTGGAATTCTTCAAATTAAGAATTTTTTGGATCCTTGTAGACATAATTTTCAAATGGAAAAGAAAAACCAAGATTTCATCTTGTAGATTTTAAAATATGTCCAAATCAAGTTTTCAGGAAAATTGCACTTTTGCAGTTAAGTGACCAAAGTATAGATTTTTTTAAAATGAATATTTTTAGATGTTTAAAAATATGAAATAAATTTGATAAATATGTTAAAATGTTTTCAAAGATATTTGTGTTATAAATATGGATTTCCAAATGATAGAAAGTTTTTTTAACCGAATAAGCTTTTAAATTACTATCCGTGACACTTTTCTACAACAGTTTTAATAAACTTTAGAAATATAGATTTAAACTTAACTCTTCTTTCCTGAATCTTTTATAAAATGTCTTTATAAATAATTAAGGATGATTTGGAAGTTTTAATTATAATTAGAATAAGTGGTTAAGAAAAATTGTTTATAGCACTTAAACCGTATAATTGAAATCAATTCCTTGAATGTAATAACAAAATGAGTATGCGGAAATGACTAGTACATTTGTTCCACTTGTGAGAACTGGGAAGATAGAACAAGGTGTGTAACTTTGGTTAGGAATGAAGCAATCAGTGCCTTGAACTTACATGGCCTCTGTTTTCTCTTTCTAGGCGAGGGTTGGAACAGATCAAAGGGAAAGCTCGGATGCTCTAAAAAGATCCCGTTTATGTTTTTTTTCAAAAGTAAGGAATTTTCAAAAGCATTAATTTAACCATATTTTTAATAGTATAAGGAATACTTTGTTCAAACTCTGTATTAAGGTCCAAGTAGGGAACTTGTATTATCCACGCGAATTTAAAAAGTGATTTCACAATTATTATGCCCATAGTACTTGTTGAATATGGAAACTAGTATTGAGTATAAATTGATATACTTTATGCGAATCCATTTAACTCGAATACTAACTAATTTGAATTTACCAAGTTAGATAACATGGTTTCAACTTATTAAAAAGGATATGATTTGGTAAATAAGAAATCTTTGTTCAAAATTTAAATAAACGTTTTGGAAATAAGATGTCTTAAATATTGTCTTTTTTCTATTCAATATTAAATGATTTGGGTTTGAAGTAAACGATGTCTTAAATAACATTATTTTTGACCTAGTTAAGACATTTTTCAGAAAGATGAAATTATACTAGATTAGGAATTAAATTTTCCTACGTAAATGACTTAAAGATTTCCAAAGTTAAAAGGGTTTTAATTAAGCGGTAAAAGGTTAAAATGAAAAGAGGCTTAACAAATCCTCTATTTTCATTTTCACATTTTTTTCGATAGATGGATTCGAAGAGACTGGGATCGGATTTGGGTGATTCCTATCCAAAAACCACTTCAAACCAATTTACGCTTTCGAAGTAAAACATGTTGAAGACAAAGATCATTGAAGACGAAGATCTTCATGATGTAGGGCCACTTGCCACTAGACCCTCAGTGAAGTTTACCAAATCGTACATTATAGTGGTAGTGATGCTTGTTTATGAAGATCTTCAATATTGCAAGGACTTCTTGCTATTGATCCTAGAGGCGATTTCCAAATAGGATGTGGTAGGAGAGTACCTTCGGTTTGTCCTATTCCTGGACAACATTTATGGACGAATATCTGACATTGCATTTTAAAATCACATTGACCGATCTCTATAATCATATCATCTGTTTAGTGGCGAAGAAGGAAACTTCTCTTAGCTTAACATCCTTTCCTTAGACATACGAGCTCAAGAGTTTTATGTTTGTAGAAATCACTTGTGTGATTGCGGAATGGCAATGTAGCATTCAAAGAAGAAAGATGATGTTTTATGTGAAAGGTAATCGTTACCTCAAGCCTCACACCCGAAAATGACCAAAACAGGGTAGATGCAGCAAGGCTATGTTGTTCACAACCATTAGGGTATGATCATCCCCTTCTAGATATATTTCTACCTGCTATGACATTCGATTTTAAATTAATGTGGTGTATGCTAGAGCACGCTCGGATAAGTCGGGAACGACCGGGGTGATGATATATTCGGTACTAGCTAGGAAGCGATAGGCCAATCTTGCTTTGGTAGAGGTGCGGATGTTCTATGGCCTCGGTACATTCATAGAGATGTACTACCGGAAGGTAGTCCCTTTACTTCGTCATTTGTTGGAAATCCATTCTCCACTGCGTACCTGCCATTTTTGATTGTAGCGCCTAGTATGCTGGAATTTAATAATGGTAACAATTTCGGCTATTTAAATATATTTGCTAGAAAAGTGTTTTCAAAGAATGTCATTAAAAATAATATCAAATGATTTGACAAAAATGTTTTAGTTATCATAAGGTAAAAACCCGACCGTGTTTATGTACGGTGTGGTCTTATGAGATACTCTTTCTTTTCAAAAGGTTTTTGTCACCAATCTCTGATCCATGATACTTTCATTTAAGATTCTTGTTTCCCATGTTGGTTTGCCAGACTAATCCATGTATTTTTATACTCGGGTTACATCCAAGTATTTCAGAATTAGTAGAAGAAGCTTGGTGTTTCCAGATGAGAGCTGGAGATCTTCATCAACGTATGAACGTATTCTATTTCTGATGCACTTTGTTTTCTATTTTTCAGCATTTGTAAGGGCATGTATTATAACAGTCCAAGCTGAATTTAATTTAGACTCTGATATATGTATTTTCAAATTTTCCACTGTAAAGATTATTATTCAATTATATATGTTATTCCATTCGAGTGAGATTATGTTATATCTATTTTTCTTTCTTACCTTTAAAGATCCATATTTTCATTCAATTCGGGTTGGACATGCGTAATTTATTGTCGACTCAAAGGGTACGGAAATTTGGACCTTTACATTATTGAAATAAGGACTTTGTTTTTGGACTATTGAGTTGAATATGAACGATATTGGAATTTTCACCACTATCAAATTCCATAAGTTCATAGTTATATGGTTTTGACGAAGAGAATTAGTGTAAGTAAAAGTCACAATCAGATAGCGCTTAATTAAAGTAAAATTGGATTTTACTGAAACCAAGTAAGCAATAAATTTGGCTAAAATATCACACCACATGCTAAGTGACGTGTGAACGTTAATATTCGAATAGTTCGATATTAATCGCTGACCAAATTTACACGTAATGAGTTACACAACCAAAACGATGAATTCTCCTTTGACTAAATGATTTAACTAATTTATAATTATTATAAATTTATTAATATTTATGAAATATTAATTATAAAATTTGATTATAATTTGATGAATAAATATTATTAAATTCATTTATAATAGTTATAAAGATATCGATCGATATACGATATCGATAAGCGATTAAATTTGAATTAATTGCACAATATTTATTTGGCTTAAAATGGGTTTAAGGCCCATTATATGACTGGATATTTTAGCAGCAATAAGAGTATAGGCGGATCAAAATTTTGGTAAAGAGGGGCTTTGTTTTGGATGGCTGAGATTAAAGGAGAATGAGTATAAGATGAGATCTACATTTCTCTCCTTTCTATCCATTATATAAGCATCTCTAACCTAATTTGATTTAGAACTTTTAGAGCCTCCTCCTTTGTGCTTGCAGGTCGAAATTCCTATTGGTCTCTCTCTATATCATCAAGTTTGAATCAAGTTAATTGAGTTTTTATCCGATAGTTGATAGTCAATGGTTCAAAGACGAACTCTCAGTTGAATCGGAAATAGTTTCAAAGGGAAAAAATAAACTTTTCAATGTGTACTTCTAGGCAATAGAATTAAGGACTATTCCATAATTATTAATTCTAAGTTATCGTGTTTTATTATATATGTGTATATATTATATATATTATTAGTTAGGTGATGATTCTGATATCCAAGTAACATTGTCACAAAGTTGTTTGGTTGTATGCATGTGTGCGTGTATGTATTTAATTTTTTTTTATAAAATATACATTAGGTCAGTATGGCTTTGAATAAAAGTATAATATTTATATTTCATTAAATTAATATATATTATTTAATTACATATATGTCGTTTATTACTAATTACAACATCATACTTTAATAAAAAATAGCTATATAATTTTTTATGTAAAGAATTAAAGCTATGATAATTTTCAGTAGTGGTAAAATATTTTTTATAAATATTTTATTATTATTTAAATCAAATTAATGCATAAATAAATTTTATTAATTCAAATATATTCTGAAAATTATATTTTATATTTTATAAAATAATATTAATAGTAAAGAAGTCGCCATCATATTAAAAAACATTTTTTTTATTTTTAAATTAATATTTAATTTTCGCCTTAGAAAGGAAAAATCATTTGAAAATTATTTTAGGTAGAAAAAATTGTGGAAATTTTTTTCGATGCATAAAATATCATTTAGGATTTACTGGAGATTTCCAACTTGAAAATAAAGTTTTGAAATTATTTTTAATTAATATTATATTAAGTTCCGAATATATATTTAATTAAAATGCAAAATTTTAAAAAATTATTTTACCGAGCTGTGCATAAGATATGCGCTTTTATATTAAAAAAATTATTTTAAGGATTTACTAGTTTATATATATATATATATTTCATCATCCATATATTTAAGTTTATATATATGTGTGTGTATTTAAAAAAATTAATGTATATATATGTATGAATAACTCACGATTTTATAAAATACAAAAAATATTTTTAATATTTATAAATAATTTATTTATATTTAAATAAATCTATTATATAATATGTATATACAATATTGATATTTTATTCATATGATCATATACATATACATATACATGCACACACACACTTATATACTTACTGTATTTATACAAAACTTAATACATACATATATACATACATGCATGCATGCATACACACACATTTATATATTCATAGTCTTTGTATATAATTAATAGTATGTATATACTGACATATATTTGGACAATATGTACTTGCATATTGGACGAGCTAACATGTCTGTTGAGATGTAAATTCCAACATTTATATACAGACATGTTATACCTTTCATGGACTGATATGTTGCACAAGCACACACACATACATATGTGTATATGATATGCGCGCACACGCACACGCATACATATACGCACACACACACATTTATATGATACACATATATGCATGTGTGTGTGTATACCATAACATAAATTAAATAAAACTATATAATATATAAATTTAAATGAAATAAAAGATTTTATTTAAATATAATTTAAAAATGTTCTAAATAAATTAGACTTCATTGGCCAAATAAAGATCCAGTAAGGAATTTTTTTTTGAAATTCACCTATAACTTCCGCTGCAGGCTGGCCTAGTTCCAACAATAATGTCCATAGGGTTAAGTCTTTCATTTTGAGCTCCTTGAATAGCATGTAGAGAGAGTGAATATAGCTATAGAAGGCAAGAGTGAGCTAATAGGAGCAATCTTAAGGAAGGATAAAATCCTAGTGATTATGTCATTGAAGGGAGGATAGGATGAGTGCCTAATGTGGATAGGCGTGAAAGCGAAAAATTCCTCAGGTGGTGTGTCAATTCTATCGGTATGACTAGGAACTCTAGTTTTAACTCCAAAAATGCCAAGATAACGAAGTAAGGAATATATTTCCTCTTGTTTTATGAAATACGACTGGCATTTAGTATAAAGTTTTTTTGGAAGGTTTTTTAAGCTTAGGAGTGCTTTGATATTTCTTGGAAGTTCCACTCTTGCTTCCAGACATGGTACCTAAAGTAGTAAGACACAAATATGTTGGTAAGTCAAAGCATGGAAAGAAAAAAGTTACAAGTCCAAATCTTCAAAATCATTAAGGTTAGGAGTTCAAAAAGAACTCATGTTGACCTATCAAAAGAAGCTATTGTAAAATATATTACCAAGCCATCGCATGTTGATACTGCAATATGAAATCAAGTAATTGAACAAATAAATTTTTGAATGATGGAATAATAAAAGCTGTCACATTAAGCTCTCATATGATAATACCGCACGTTAATATCGCAGATTGAGTTAACAAACTATTGCATGTCAATTTCGCAAGTTGAACTAACTAATTATTGCATGTTGAGATAACATGAGCTATTGAATGGTGAGCTATAAAATTATTATATGATGATATCGCATACTAGTATCATATATTGAGCTAATATGCTATCACATTTAAGTATCGCATATGTATATCGCATGTTAATATCGTATAATGAACTTATTAGTTATTGTATGTCAAGTAATAGGGTTTATCACATGTTGAGAAATTGAGTTATAGTATGATAACATTGCATATTGATGTCACATGATGACATCGATGTTGATGTTGCATGTAGGGTCAATAAGCTAACGCATGTTAAAACAATTGAGATGTATAGCTATATCGCATCTAGAATGAAGCAGATATTGAGTTATGAAACCTGAAACCCACCAAGAATTATTTAACTAAAACCAAAATGGTTAAAGTTCAAAGTGAAAATACACGAAGATTTCACAAAATCATTTGAATATTCAAAATCAATCAGCATCCAAAAATATAAAATCAACAAAAGACAAGAAATCTAAACTAAAAATCAACATGTATTGGTAATGAAAGAAGCTAATTACATTGAGAAATCAAATTTAAAGAATAAATTTTTTTCCAGAGAGGTTGAATTTAAATTGATTTCAAAGTGAACTGGTAAAAAGTGAAAGGAGGAGGAAGAATAGTACTTATAGGAGAAGAGGGCAAGCAATCTAGCCATTAAATCATAATGGGGAAAATTTTCATGGGTAAGATGATGGATGTAAGGAATATGAATAGTTTGATTTAAAGGAATGCAAAAGTACTTATGTTTATACTAAAGTATAAAATACTTTTTTTTGAAAAGGACGAGGGAGGGAAAAAGTTCTACACAAAATTTCAAGCTATCGTGGTTGATGATAAAGCCATCGCATGTTGTAGAAACTAAAAGCTATCACAAGTTAAAGAAAATTGTAACGACCCAGAATTTTCGATCGCGAAAATAATTCCAGATAGTTAGGAAAAGAAGAAGAGATAGAAGAAGAAGAAGAAACAGAAACACCAAAACACAGATTCTCACATTCGCAGCGGATAAAATATAATATCAAATAATATTCTTTACACAAAGAAAGCTGCATCAGTCAATTACATTTTAATACATCAGAGTTACAACATTCACAATCACTGGACAGTAAAACAACATGTCCTAAATAAATAACAATGTATCACAGCGGAATACACTCCATACGTTCCTGCCACCCAACTCGTCTCTTGAGCTCCAGAACGTCCTAACCTGAAAATCTGTAATACTCCGTCTGACCCGAGCATTACATCAAAGTAACACCTGGGTCAGGCTGGAAACCAGCGTGAGTAAACCCATTTAGCATGGAATACAACAGCATAAACTTACATAAACCCGGGGTAACTCGTGTCCATTTACAATTTCACAATTTGTTAGAGACATCACTTATTTCACACATCAATTTCTAAGAACCAAAACTTAGGTTAAATGGTACAATTCACTTAAATTATTCCATCCAACCTATTGATTTCACATATCAATTTATAAAGAATCGAAGTGGTTTCGGGTATTAACTAATACCTGACCCCGGTCTCTTCGAATCCAAAGTCATCTTAACCCAAGTTATTCAACTGAATATAATTCATCCTTAAATACAAGATGTCACTTTTGCTTAGCAATTCATCATCGATGGATAACCAAATTACCATTGTCCATCCAAACATGTCATATCACAAAACACTTCATATTCAGAGATATCAATCAATTCAAGGCATTTAATCATCATTCAATCATTCATAAGCAAGATTGATCATTCCCAAAAATTGATTATCCTTAACCATTTACAGAAATTAATCTTTAATTACTTTCATTAATTACATTAATTAATTACATTAATTAATGATCCTTAATTAATTACTTCCATTAATCAGTCTTAATCAATCATAAACAGTTATTAACCATCCTATAATTACTTACCTTAATTAATTAACTCCTTAATTAATTATATTAATCCTTTAATTAATTACACCAAGTAATTAATCCTTAATTACTTCTCCTAAGTAATTAACCTTTAATTACTTCATTAAGTAATTATCCCTTTATTAATCATCTTCATTAATTATCCATAAATTAATCACATTAATTAATTAACCTTGATTAATTACATTCATTAATTAACTCTGAATTAATTAATTTACCTTAATAAATTATCTAAGTAATTAATCCTCTTAAATTAATTACATTTAGTAATTACATATTAATTACTTACACTATGTAATTCACTTAATTTATTACATTAAGTAATTAATACTTAATCAATTTCAAAGTTTTTATCCTTAATTAATTAAACCAATTAATTAATTAACTTAAATTAATTACATTAATTAATTATTTCTTAACCATTAGTTAATGATCCCAACATTAACTATATTCATTAACTTCCCATTAATTACTTACTCGAGTAATTATCCTTTAATTATCACATCATTAATTAATTACATTCAGTAATTAACAATCTCTTAATTACTTTCATAAAGTAATTGTTCTTTAATTTAATTACCTTAATTACATCATTAAACATCCATTTAAAAACATTTTGAAATCAATTATTTAAAAACATTTATTATATAAAGAATTAGATTTAAGAAATAGTTTAAACTAGATTCAATTTAAATTTTAAAACTTGCTTTTATTTAAATTTAAAACTGTTATGAATTTACTACGAGTTTAACCCAGAACCCATCCCGGGCCACCCCCGACAAAACTTTCTCTTTCTCTTTTAAAAACTTAGTTGTAGTCTTAAATTTTAAAATCTGTTAACAAAGCACACTCACGAACTACACGAGACCAACCCGGGCCATCACCATCATTTTCCCGAGTTTTCCCCGAGGCAGCTCTTCCTTCTCTAAACCCACTGACACCAGTCCCCACGTGCACGTGCACGCCTCAATTTCGCCACTACGATCATCGCCGATATCTTCAACATGTCGACGACCATCTCCATCCTCGATCCTGACCACCCAGACATCATTACAAACCCAAAATCAAAATCGAGCTACATGATCGAACTGGAACATCAAAACCTCGACCAAAAATGGTTCGCCACGACGATCAGGACGTCCGGAATCCACGTCCCTCCGACCACAGCATCATCATTGACCCACACAACTATCCCAACGCTCGCGATTGAGCCCGATGCGACAATGTCATCGAGATCACCTCGACATTCCACACGACCAAAAACCACACTAAGGCCCTAGATCACCTTCCCCTGGCCTCTACAACAAACTATAAAATCCCCGATCAATTTTCCAGTGATCGACAACCCTCCAGCCACACTCGACATCAACCCCAAACTCCATCTCGACCTAGATCGTCGGCAATTGCCGATAATCCCAAAATCACTCATCTCAGATTATCCCATCAATTCCCTATCTAAAAATCAAGATTTTGCCATCTAAATTCATGATTTAACATTACAAATCTGATCCTGTAATCAATAGTTGAGATTAACATGTTTGATTTTTCCTTATTTTCTGATCATCACTGTGTTTTATATTTCTGCAAAAATTTACTAAATATAAAATCTCGAAACTATTTTTAAAATTTATATTACATTGTAATGATCATTTTTAATTCTGAGATCAAAGCATATATCTGATTGTATAAGGAGATTTTGATTTTTGAAAGCAATACAAGCCAGTGAAAATAACAGAGGCACACATATACATACGGATATATACACATTTTAGCAGAGCAATTCAAAGCATATTATATATCCAGATATATATATTTGGATGGCCATTTATCACAGGTAAACAAACCATATTATCACATCAAATTTCAAGGATGATCACATGCATCAAGATATCAAACAAATTTAGCCTTTAAAAAGGATGTTTACTCACTGTATACTTCCAATATCAAAATAGTTACCCAATATTTTCCCTTGAATCTATTTTAATAAATGGCATTATACACATACAAATACTTTTCATTCAGAAATCAAAGTCTAATTTATTTAGGTGGTATGTTTTAGATTTTTGATCAGGTTTTAAAACCTGTAAATTATGAACAGAGCATTTCTTCCATGTTCCCAGACATGCACACCTATTTACACACATATATATACAATAATATTTACCTTCATGCAAGAACTTATCACCACTATACTTCAAATATAATCACAACATCTAGATATCAACAGATTCTAGTTTAAATAGGTTAGTTTTACTCATAGTGAATTAATAGAGAAGCCTGGAATCATAGTTTTTGAAAACTGGAAATTGTTTGAACTTGAAACTGGAGATGCTTTGATCTTAGACCTGATCTGCTTTGTTTCTTTTTTTTTCTTTTTTTTTTTTAACTTAGCTTGCTCTCGAATGAATGAAGAAAAGAAGACAGGAGTGGATGTACAAATAAGAAAAGGGGTAGGCTGCCTTCTACCATAAGCTTCTTTCATTTTTTTTTCTTATCTTTACTTGGTCAGAGATTTTCAAGCCCTGATATGATTTTGGGTTTTGTATACTTGGATTTGATGTATTGTGGCTTGAGAGAGGATGTGCAATAAATTCTATGTCCCCTAAGGTGTTTACAAACATTTTACATGAATTAGTATATGTATATATATACACACACATCCTTACCTTCATACATTCTGAACATAGTTTTTGCCTTACCTTTATACACACTTATTTACTTGCACATGTTTTACCTTTTATTTTATATATTTGAGTATACACGTGCTTATATATGTATAGATATTTTATTATTTTCATGAGCATGGTTTGTATAACATGTATACATATTTTTATGTTTATACATATCTTTCATTATCTATGTATATATACAATCCACACTTTTACTTTACCTATTTACCATCCTATACATATATTTATACTTATACATATTTTGATATACATTGCTTAAACATATTTTGTCATTGTATGTATGTATACATATATATATATATATATTCTCATTTATACAAACTTCCATATATACTATTTCATATGGCATACATTCAAATACTAGTATACCTATATATTTAAGTATATATTATCAATATCATAAAGATTGTATATATTTTTCTATATATTTATAAATATTTTATCTTAATTTGGATGGTGGAATATATATATATATATATATATATATATATATTATTTTCTATAAGATTTATCATATTCAGAGATTTATAATTCAATATTTATTATAGTTTTTAAGCCACCTATATACCCAATATTTTAATCATTAGAAATTTATTTATTGGGATAACTAATATTCCAATAATTACATCCGTTAATCACCCGATAAATAGACGTTAAAACTCCAGGTCGTCACAAAAATAGAGCTATCGCCTATTAATGTTATAAAGCTATCGCAAGTTAATGTTAAATAGATATTGCATGTTGATATTATGAAGATCAAGTTTATGCTATAAAACCATCGAAAGTTGATGTTGCGAAACTATCACAAGTTAATGTTATATAACTACCGCAAGTTGATGTTGTGTGGCTATTGCAAGTTTATGCTATAGAGCTATCACAAGTTGATATTGTGAAGCTATCACAATATAACTATAAAACTATCATAGTTGATGAAAACCAGCCATCGCAGGTTAAAGAAATAGAGCTATCATGGATTGGTGAAGATAGGCTATCTCACATTGAGAAAATTGCTAAAAAACTATGCTTCGGACAGCCATGTGGAAAACCCTGATTGGTTTAGCGAGGCCACATCATCATAAAAATATTGAGAAAAATTATGCCACATGTTAAAGCGACAATGTGCCCTAGAAGCAAAATCTTAACCGTCCATTTTCGAGTTCCATTTGTTAAAGATCTAAAGGCCTAAATTCTCTATAAATAGACACACAACTCCAACTAAGAGGGGATGGATTCTGGATTGTACTTCTTCATCATTTACATTTTTCTTTGGCACAAATGAAAAAATTTCAAAATGTGAATTAGTGATTTTAGCTCTTGAATAATTGTCAATTTGCATACTCGACATTTTTTGAACTCTTGCCTTAAATCACTAACCTTCCTTGACTAAGCATATATGTTAGGACTAAATTCTGACTCAAAAATAATTAAATAAAATAGAAATTATCTTAAGATGTAGCCAAAAAATCGCATCTTGAATGAAGACTGGAACATCTAGATTTTATAGAATTAACATTTAGATTTTGCAAAGATCTAGAGGCAAACAACACCTTGAATATTATCGATTTTTTAATTTGTTTTAGGAACTTTGTTTGCCATGGAAGCCCTTGATTTTTGGCAAAGAGAGGAGGAAGAGATAAATGAGCAGGAGAAAATGAATTTTTAGGGAAAAATTATGAATAAATGAAAAGAATTTTTGTGTTAAAGGAATCATCGAAACCTTTCCAATTGCTTCCTTAAAAAACATTCCCTCTTTAATTTCTCATTAAATCTCAATAAAATCCCCTTTCCTTATATGTATTTTTAGCACCAAATATGAAATAGAGATGTAGTGAAAACAAATGAATGAATTTGTAATAAAGGAGAATTAAAGGCTTGAGATCTTTGGCCTTCTTTAAATTACTCCTTTGCCTTTAATTCAAATTTGCATCCCTTCCTATCCCCCCTTTGGTTGGCTATTAAAGAGACAAGTTGGGACACACAAAAATTTGCAAACCCATTTAGTAATTAAAATATTCGAATCCAATTTAAATATTCTATCAATATCATATATCGATACACGCATATATATCACACACACATAGGTACACATGCGCAATTAATTAAATACCATTGACATCCAAAAAATCAATGAAAATTAATAATTAATATTTCACAAATATGAATTAATTTAATTAATTTACAATGATTATAAATTAATTAAATCATGTGCTTTATTCGGAGTATTCATCATTACGGTTATGCGACTTAAATGGGTAAATTCAATTAACGATTAATATCGAATAATTTGAATATTAATATTCACACGTTACATTATCTAGTGATGTGATATTTTGGCTGAATTTAGCTTGCACATCTTTTTGATAAAAATCCAATTTTACTATTATAAGCGGTACCTAGTAGCATTGATTATTTACACCAGTTCTCTTCATCAAATTATTTCACTTTAAGATTTATGGAATTTGATTTTGTCAACATTCTAGTATAATCCACAATTAACTTTATTATTCCAAATAAAAATTTCTTGGTTTAATAATAACAATTATTATTAATCATAGTACTCCTCTTAAAGAATTTGACTCTGAATTAACAACATTTGACCGTGATACTAACCTCATTTAACCGAGGAGAAGAATTTTCTATTAAATAGTGTATTGCTTCTAATGCTTCTACTCAGACCCAACTATAGTCGTTTGATGGATGCCATGTTACGATTTAACTATAATCAAGTTGGAATGTCCAGATTTAAGTTCAACAATATTCTCTACCGCGATGTGACAACCCGCAGAATCCATACCCTTTGAATCGACAGTAAACCACACGTGTCTGAATCAAAAAGCACAGAATGACGAAAGGTCATGGGAAAGAAGAGAGAGGGTGAGAAGAAAGAAAGAAGAAGAAGAAACTAAAACAACAATATAGAATCTCACAATCGCAGTGGAATAAAATATAATATATAATAACAGATCTTTATACAAAAAAACTGTAACTTTGATATACATACAATCATCAAAGTGCAACAGTCAACAATCAATCTTGACAGTTATAATAACTTGTCCTCACATATACTGAATATACAGCACAACAAACACAGAGGAAATAACCAAGTACGTGTAATACATCTGAAATCCTCCAGCTCGTCTCTTGAGCTCCATAGCATCCTGACCTGAATCTAAAATAATCGGTCTGACCCGAGCATTATAATGAAATAACACCCGAGTCAGTCTGGAAAACCAGCGTGAGAAAACACACTCAATTTGAATTTAATTATTTTCAAAAATCCTTTTGGAAAACAAAGGTATCTCGTAAGACCACGTCACACATAAATACGATGGGTTTTTACCTTACGATAACCAAAACCTTTAATATCAAAATCATCTGATATTATAATAGTGTCTATAGAAAATAAACTATAAAATAGCTGAAATGCTTGCATCTCACGGTCCAACATATGTGGTATACAACTAAAACCGTATAGCGCTTGTTGGAGAATGGATTCCATACAATGACTAGGCACTAGGGTACAACCTATCACAGTACACGTCTAGAAAATGCACCGAGAACCTCGCCTGGATCCTATGCCAACACAAGACCGGTCTACCCCTAACCTGGATAGTACCAAATATGTCATCACCTCGGTTGCTTTGCAACCCTTTTTTATCTAAATCTCATGCACAACCGATCCATAAATATGTGGATGTATCTAGAAGGGTGACAACATACCCAAATGGGTGCGACCCACTTAGCCTTGCTGCATCTCCCCTGATTATCAGTCCTTCCTGGTTGATGAGGCTTGAGGCTACGATTACCTTTCAAGAACTTTACACATAGAATGCTCATTACCCTCTAGTGACAATTTGTTGATAGCATTCATCCATACAAGTTGTTCTAGGTCTGAACAAACCAAATCTCCAAAATCACTATCTTCATCATCTTCACGATATCACAATTCGCAACGCTCAAATCAGATCGAAGTGGTTTTCGGATAATCAGATCTGATTCCGGTCTCTTCGAAACGATCAATGAATTTGCCCAAATTTGATAGTCGGTTATTTAACTATCAAATTACACACATAAGTAGTCATTAGGCCTATATTATAATCTTCAAACATTTATTTCAAAATATCTTTACAAAGATATATATATATATATATATTCATTTTTCTCTTAATAACTAAATATTTGAAAACAATTTCAAATTCTTATATCCATAACAGGATATTTCAACCCATATCAACACTTAGAAAATTCATCCAAATCCAACTTATAATTCATTAGTTAGAAAATTATTTCTATATAAATCATTTCGTCGCTAAAATATTCCCAAACCTTTACTTCCAATACTTACAAAAAAAATTGTAAGCCTATCTCCCAAAATCATTTCTATTATCCATACTTGGGAAATATTCCGTACTTATCTCATAAATCTCCGAAATTTTTATTAATTCCCTTTTAAAATTTCCCAAAATTATCGATTATACTTATTTATAATCCAACTAACAATTATAACTCCTTTAATGAATTCAGATTCATTTCGAAGTTCACGTATCTAAACAATTTTGAAATTTCCTTTTCTCAAATTCTCTTAAGTTCCCGAATTACATTATAAGATTTTCTCTTATAAAATCACATCCATTAATTAAAATCTGGTTTACAAATCTCGAGAGCATTTATAAATAAATTGTAATCACTTACTTTTAAACTATATATATATAATAATAATAATAAATTTCAAAAAAACATGGTTAAATAATTAATTAAAATATCAAAGCACTTTTAAAATAAACGTCAATAACTAATTCCAATTCATACATAAAATTTCTAATCGATCTACAAAACTTGTTTATGAAACTTAGAGTTCATTTCAACAAATTAAATATTTAAATAACTAACTTTTTGAAATATTTCAATCCAATTAATAGTTTTTAAAACTACATAGTTTAATACATAAAAATCCTTTTCTAAAAACAAACCTTAACTTCTTGTGGAAAACCATTTTTTAATAAATTCATATACCCATTTTTATACTTATAAATCTCTCTCGATTTATCACAAATTGGTTTACTTTCATTACTATTCCCAAATTCCAAAATAGAATTTACTATTTCTTTCTAAACCGATTTTCATATCTCATTTTAAATTCACACTGTGAATTTATATTTCCAATTTTAAATTTACACTATGAATTTATATTTCCAATTCATCGAATGATAATCATTCCACTTATTTATAACATCGTTTATAAGTTTATAAACTCAACTCTCATTTCTCTGTTAATAACAGATTTATATTAAGCAATTCCATTTGTAAATCGGTTCCTATTTAAAATCTCATTTATAAATCTATTTCTTAATAAATGCGAACTACATTCCAAAACCATTCAAATCTCGATTTTGACTTCCATTTCTCATCCAGAAATCCAAATTAAAACTCCCCTGTTTAAAAGTACTCAAATTAAATTCTCTATTTGAAACCATTTTATGAAGTATCTAAATAATTGTAACGATCTGCCATTTTGGACGTTTTAAGCAGACACACACGTCAGACTCAAATCATTCAAAATGGCAGATTGTTATGGGGTAAATAAGAAAAAGAGAAAGAAATAAAACAAATACAGAATCTCACAGCGGAATGACCAAATGTAATAATCAAATAACAGTTCATGAAGCTATTTACAAATAAATTTGATTATACTAATACAATATAGAATCAGAGTTACAAACAACAAGAATAAATGAATAAATGCAACGGAACAACATGAAGCAGTGGAATACATATCATGAATAATAATAGTACAAATCTTCGTCTTTGTCCTCCAGAAATAAGGTCTTCAACCCTGAAATACTCAAGCTGACCCGAGCGAATTGAAAAGACAAAACACTCGAGTCAGAACTAAAAGATCTTATGTAAGTCAAATCAACGGTAAATAAATATGAGTGTAAACGGCGTCGGAGATGTTTACGGGTTTTGACATCTCCTATCTAGTGTCTAATGTGAGTTCAATAACTTAAGAGATGTTCGGGATTACCATCTCCTAAGGATCCATTAAACTGTCTACTATGTAGTACAATATGCTATTATAATATGTCTACAATAAAGTAAAAGTATTAAAATAATATTAAGGCGTTACCCATATCCCCCTTAACACATTTTATATCCTGTAGTATATACAATGTCGTACGCTCCACCAAACTGGTGGTTTACCCAGAGGACATCCCATAGGTACGGTACAAAAAAAACTCGTAGAACCCGCTCTAGGGCATGTGAACACGGCACTTGAGGCACTGCCAGGGTAGATTTACCAATTGCAGAACCGGGCTGATGGTAACGCATAGAAGCTACTACCGCCCACCTCGGAACACACTCCCATAATCAAAATCAGGGGGTGGCACCAAATCATCACAAATGTCATAATATGGTATCGAAGTAACATGTCCGATCGTAGGAATGACCTCACTTGGCCTAGGTATAGCTCCTGTTTTAGTCACATATAAGCTGACTCATGGGAGTCAGGGTCATATAATACCTTATACAGAAATCGTTTGCCAAACCATCCAACTTCATTTCTAGAATCTCCACCACGTACACAGTTGTTAAAGTGGTTTTCGGTATTGGCAGAGAGTATGACAATATCCGATCCCAGTCTCTTTAACAACCAACCGCTTATTTCACACCGGATGGTTCTTTTACATTTCTAAAAGTCAATTCACAATTTATATCAAAATATCATATTCAATTTCAAATCGTATCTCTTTCGAAATCATATTCACTTTCAGAACTGTATTCACTTTCAAAGTCATATTTACTTCCAAATCATATTCACTTTGAAATTATTGATAAGTTATGTAAATTAATTCTTCATTTCAAAATCATCTTATTTACTCAAATATGTCATTTTGCAAAAAGGGTACTAGTTCCAAATTACAACTTAGGTTGTATCACCATCAAGGATTTTAAATATAAATATTTCAACTTTACACGGTCTAAAATTTTAGACATAGTTTAAATAGATTTAAATTTGATTTAATTAGATTTAAAAATGATTTAAATAGATTAAATATAGACTAATTAGAGTTAAATTATAGTAAGTAGATTTTTAAACAGAATAAATAAATTTAAAATAGATTAAATATAGATTAGATAGAGTAAAATTATATTAAGTGGATTTTTAAACATATTAAATAAATTTAAAATAGATTAAATAGATTTAAATTATATTAAATAGATTTAAAATAGATTAAATAAATTTAATTAGTTTAAAATAGGTAAAATATATTAAATTGTATTAAATAGGTTATAATAGATTAAATTAAATTGAAAATGGTTTTAACTGATAAAATAGTTAATTGAATTAAAATAGTTTAAATTAGTTTAAAAATAAATTTCAAAGTAATATCCAAACATTTCAATAACTCAATTTTGATAATTCATTTGTATCTGACACTTCAACTTGGAAATTCAAATTTTAAATCAATTCCAATTCATTAAATCAATTCCAATTTCAACATTCAAGACTTGGGTTATTGAAAATAATTCATTTTATATAAACAATTTCTATTTCAAAATACCAGTTAACTGAATTCAAAATTTCAAAGCTTCAAAAATCGTTAAATTTAACAAATCCGGTGTCCGTATATAATTTTCTACCCTAGGGTTAAGGGATATAGCTATTTATCATTTCAATCCGCAATTTAAATTTTTACAGTTATATATCATTTCAAACCACAATCCAGAATTTAATAAAATCCATAAAATCGCTCGATTCTATCATTTCAACCCATAATGATTTTTCCTAATCTATAGATCGTTCAGGTATGTATCATTTCAACTCATATGGAACTTGCAATTATAACAATATAAAATACAACATCCAGTCATCCAATATCAACAATCAAACATTCATCACAATCATCATCCAAATCAATCAATGATAATCAATATATAACTGATAATCAATAACAGGTATTAAATTGACAATTTAAACATACCAAACATCAATAAATAAATTCATAATCACACTATAAATTTAATTTAACTAACATAAAGGAGTTTAGTAATCGTGAGTGGGTTAAAACAGTTACCTTTGATTTTAAATCGATTTTAAATCCAATTTAGGGCCCAAATTCAAACAATCTTAGAATTCGTCCAAACTAGCGTCAAAATATCCAGAATTTTAATACGATCCTAGTGGAACAAACCGCGCATAAATCCGACCTCGGATGTGAAAGTTATGTCGATTAGAACATACGAACTCCAAATTAAAATAAAATAATAATAAAAAGATACACACGTCACCTCATCTACCATGGCTAAACCCAATCCGAAATTGCGAAACAGAACTCGAGCACGCCGCCACTTGATCGACCAATGCATGCGATCACCACTGCCGCAGAGCCCAGTCACGGCCACGCCGTGCCAGGCGCACGCCTGCCTGAAGATGCGCGACCCCCCCCCCCCCCCCCCGACCACGACAAATGGCTGCAGCTGCCGAAACCCATAACCCTAATCGAATTCTTGCCAATGATCCCACCGTAAATTGTCATTTACTTGCATGGATGGGTTTCGCTCGAGAATCTCTACAAATCCATGTCGTCGATTCGACGATCGGTCGTAGTCGATCGTAGCCCAACGAACGGTCGAGAATTCATCGCCCAATTCTGGCCACACCGAAACCCAAAATGAAAAACTAACTACAGATTTGACTTGCGCTCATCGAGAGCTTCAAATTAATATATAATTTGATATAGTTTGGAGGAGTTCGATTTTTGATTTGATTTTGAATTTCAATTGAATTGGGAATTTGTTTGTCTACCATTGAGAAGGAGAAGTGGATAGATGAAATCGTACGTACAGATAAAAAGAAATGAGAATAGCTAGGGTTTATAACGGGTTATTTATAGGTGTAGCTGAAATAGAAAAGAAAGGACACGATCGATTTGAAAATTGAACGATAGATGACCCGAAAAGCCCGTTTCGTTCCCGAAACAAAAATGGGTCATCCCATATATCAAAATAGATGTTTTCGATAATTTTAAACTCAATGGAACAGGTTTCAAGTCATAACTCCATCCTATGAAGAAGTTCGCTTAAAATTAGCTTATTTCAAATTGATTTCAATTAAATTGATTTGTATGCGTTTCTAGTCCGTACGATCAAACGACAAGTCCGATCGCTACGAAACTTGAAACCTTACAATAATTCACCGTTACGGATCCGATGAGACTAGTTTCGTCAAAATCCAAGACAGTGGCCAAAATGGCTATTTTCACGTTAATAAAATAAATTATTATTAAATTAATTAATCACTTTTTAATTCAATGTTTATAAACTACAAATTTCATCATTTTTAATTACTTATACATTTATAATAACTTAAAGCAAATTTACATATCCAATTAAGTGTTTAATATTTCACTAATTAAAGTGTTCGATTTCAACTATAATTAAATCCAATTAATTAAAATTAAATTTGAATAAATTGGTTTAATTTGATTTCAATCTTTATATTCAATCAATTATTACTCTAATGGCATAGTTAATATTTGTTGATATCTTATTTCACTAATATGCTATAATTTCCATCTTTTTATTTGTATTAACTACTATATTTCCATTATATTGAATTCTTGTAAATTTTATTACAATTTAAATCTCAATAAATTAATTTTTCTTTGTTTCACTCTTTTTATTTCATCAATTATCTCCTTATGAATATAATTAACATTTCTATACATTTTATTACATTCACAATTGGCAGTTATTGTCTTAACTCATATTAATGTAACATTTAATTTCACTTAATTATAATTGATTTTCAATTTAATTTAACAGACTAAATGAATAGGTAACATATAATAGTTTGTCACCATTAATTTTTAAGTCACATTAATAAGTTTATCATTTACAACCAAATGTTATAATTACTTACATAACACTGATTTTATTCAATTACCACTAATTATATACTATTTCATTAATTCATTCAATATTTAGATTTGTTTTCTTATATTCGATTTATAGCCAAGTATAACCTTTAAATCATTTCAGTTGATTGGAATTTCATTCAAATTGTTAATAATTAACTTAAATTAACATTATTACATTTCATTCTATTTATTATTTCATTAATAAATTACAAATTTTTATTTCTCCCAATATTAAATCAAAAAATCTTATTAAAATAACAATTTTTATTTATCGAAAATTACGGATCGTTACACTCTCCCCCACTCAAAACTTTTAGTCCTCGAAGAGGAAAAAGAAGTGAAAAGAAAGAATTAAATAATCAATATATTTTGTTCAAAATAGTAAATTTATAACAATTAATTTACATAATTAAATAATTTAAATAAAATGTATCAATAAAAAATAATTAAATCCTTTTATATTCAAATTGACAAAAGTTTGGAAACATTTCACAAAATTTTCTAAGTCCAATATTCACGAAAAATTTCGGCAGAGTCTCCTTTGTACGTAGAGGTCTGGAAGAAATAATAATATCAATAAAAACAATATATACCATATTTTCAAAATAATATATCCCAAACCACGGGAAAACAATATAACATCGCTAGAAAACTGTAATCCGAGAACGTACTTATTTGTCGGGCAAATAACGCTTATTTTATGTAACCAAAAGCAGTAGCAATTGCTTCCATAACCTGTATTTCACTTATACAATCTAAAAGAGTTAATAATTATGAAAAAGAGAAATATTTAAGTTGTTTCAACTAATACCAACAAAACAATCACAATACAACACTACTCATTTGCAAACAACAATACAAACATCATTTTCAACAAGAGAGCAATCATCCATCCATAGCAACCAAAAACCAATGGTTTGTTCGGGTTTAGAACTTTTAATCATATAAAATGATAAATAAATTATGAAGTAAACCATACACTCAACAGTCGTAGATAACTTTATAGATTATTTATACATCTTTATACAAAATAGAATTATCATTTCCCAACCAATCCATCAGCCAATACAACCGATGAATCCAACACATTTTTAAGTTTACTTTATTTTTCTCTTTTCACATCATTTATTGTTCCTTTTTTTCATACAATAATTTTCTTTAATTCACGTTCACCACTCACAAAATTTCCATTCATGTAAGGCTTATTTCATTTATTTACATTCTTTACTTACATAAGGTATATCCATTTCAATTATTTGGATCCTAAATGAATTCATTATTGAAGTATTGTATATATTTTATTTTAGTTTACTTCACAATTACAACTTAGTTTGATTTTCCTCTTTTTTTCATATAATGTTTATTTTCATTAATCTACATTCATTATTACTTACAAAAGTTCATTTCTCCTTTATTCAGACAATGTCATTTGCTTTTATTTTATTACCTTACATTCATTGCTTAAATAAGTTATTTATTATTTCAATTATTGGATTGTACATTATTAGGAAAGTTTCTTTACAATTCAATTCACCATTTATAGATTTTTTTTCCATATTCATTCTTCCATATAAATTATTATTGAATATTAACTCCATTTCTAAGTCATTTCCAATGTTTTCTGAAGTTATAATCATTCAATTTATCTAGCACTCATTTTAATTATAGATGGCTTTAATATAAATTCAAGTTCATAATTACTTACTTACAATATTTCCCATTTACCATTAAATCTGATTATAAATAGCTTAAAATGTTAACTTAAGTTTATAATCGTTTTCTTACATTATTCAACTTTCTAATACTTTGATTAGTAACATTTCAACTATTAATCCTAAGTTTATAAAAATTTATAATATCAGACTCTTATTTAGAAGAAATTCCATTGAACACTTTCATTTACTAAAGTTTACTTGCACAATATTCTATTACATACCCTATTTAACATTACAACTTTTTTTCAATTGGTAAGTTATATATATATATATATATGTCTTTTTAGAATGCAATAGAAAGTTATACAAGTTATCATATTTATTTTTATTAACATAATGTTCAATAGTTACCATTTCATATTTTCATTTCCTTTTTATTTACAAGTTTTTCAAAATTTCAGTTTCTTATCTATTTCATTAATCATTTTAACATCAAATTTCTTATTTTCATTTTATAAGTTTCCAATTATTAATATAGTCAAGATTCCATTCATTACAATAATTTCAATTTCTAATTAATAGAAACTTAAGAACTAAACAACCGGGTTTCATTTCAATTATTTAAAAATAATATATATAATCATATCTTTTATATATATCAAATCATATTTGGAATTCAAAATCAAGATTAATTCATCAAAACAACTGTGCAGTAAAATTACTACAACGGTCTTCCCACTTTGAAACTCGAAAATGAACATCGATGATGCGTGCACTCATCACCGAAATTATTTTCCAATGACGGAGGGGGAGTACATAACTTATTTCCTTCCATAATTCCTTTAAAACATTTCTTCCAAATCATATTGAAATATTTATATCTGAAAATACTTCCAAATAATACTAATATCATATTCCAAAATCTTTCGAAAGAAATTTTCAAAAATCCCGAAACTCAAGTTCTAAAATTTCCAATTTATATTTATTTTATTTACAATCTCATTTCTCAACCAATATTCATAAATTTCACTACCTAACAAACAAATATATTACAACCAAATATATCATTTATAAAAAAATTATTTTATATACAAAAATATATAATAGGCAAAAAATATTTCATTTACCTATATTTCAAAACAAATATTGTGTCGATTTGCCCTATTAGGTGTTTAGAAATCCCTATTGATGTCATAGCGTCCTATGCACCAACCAGAATTTATAAATACAAAACGGAGCAAATTAACACAATATAAAAACCCTTTATAACACTAACAAATACGCTCTCTCATATATATACACTCAACGACTCATTCTAGGGTATTAATACCCTGTTTTATATGAGTCAGACCCCACAAAGCTAAGGTTATAGCTAAACCGAAGCTCTGATACCAACTGTAATGACCTGCCTTTTTGGACGTTTTAAGCAAACACACACGTCAGACTCAAATCATTCAAAATGGCAGATTGTTATGGGGTAAATAAGAAAAAGAGAAAGAAATAAAACAAATACAGAATCTCGCAGCGGAATGACCAAATGTAATAATCCAATTACAGTTCATGAAGCTGTTTACAAATAAATTTGATTATATTAATACAATACAGAATCAGAGTTACAAACAACAAGAATAAATGAATAAATGCAGCGGAACAACATGAAGCAGTGGAATACATATCATGAATAATAATAGTACAAATCTTCATCTTTGTCCTCCAGAAATAAGGTCTTCAACCCTGAAATACTCAGGCTGACCCGAGCGAAATGAAAAGACAAAACACTCGAGTCAGAACTAAAAGATCTTATGTAAGTCAAATCAATGGTAAAAAAATATGAGTGTAAACGGCGTCAGAAATGTTTACGGGTTTTGACATCTCCTATCGAGTGTCTAATGTGAGTGCAATAACTTAAGAGATGTTCGGGATTATCATCTCCCAAGGATCCGTTAAACTATCTACTATGTAGTACAATACGCTATTATAATATGTCTACGGTAAAGTAAAAGTATTAAAATAGCATTAAGGCGTTACCCATATCCCCCTTAACACATTTTATATATTCCCGTAGTCTATACAATGCCGTACGCTCCACCAAACCGGTGGTTTACCCAGAGGACATCCCATAGGTACGGTACAAAACAAACTCGTAGAAGGCGCTCTAGGGCATGTGAACACGGCACTTGAGGCAATGCCAGGGTAGATTTACCAATTGCAGAACCGGGCTGGTGGTAACGCATAGCAGCTACCGCCTACCTCAGAACACACTCCCATAATCAAAATCAAGGGGTGGCCACCAAATCATCACAAATGTCATAATATGGTATCGAAGAAGCATGTCCGATCGGAGGAATGACCTCACTTGGCCTATGTATAGCTCCTGTTTTAGTCACATCTAAGCTGACTCACGGGCGTCAGGGTCACGTCATACCTTATATAGAAATCGTTCGCCAAACCTTCATACTTCATTTCTGGAATCTCCACCACGTACACAGTTGTTAAAGTGGTTTTCGGTATTGGCAGAGAGTATGACAATATTCGATCCCAGTCTCTTTAACAACCAACCACTTATTTCACACCAAATGGTTCTTTTACATTTCAAAAGGTCAATTCACAATTTATACAAAATATCATATTTAATTTCAAATCATATCTCTTTCGAAATCATATTCACTTTCAGAACTGTATTCACTTTCAAAGTCATATTCACTTCCAAATCATATTCACTTTGAAATTATCGATAAGTTATGTAAATTAATTCTTCATTTCAAAATCATCTTATTACTGAAATATGTCATTTCGCAAAAAAGGTATCAATTCCAAATTACAACTTAAGTTGTATCACCATCAAGGATTTTAAATATAAATATTTCAACTTTACACAGTCTGAAATTTTAGAATAGTTTAAATAGATTTAAATTTGCTTTAATTAGATTTAAAAATGATTTAAATAGATTAAATATAGACTAATTAGAGTTAAATTATATTAAGTAGATTTTTAAACAGTTTAAATAAATTTAAAATAGATTAAATATAGATTAAATAGAGTTGAATTATATTAAGTAGATTTTTAAACAGATTAAATAAATTTAAAATAGATTTAAATTATATCAATTAGATTTAAAATAGATTAAATAAATTTAATTAGTTTAAAATAGGTAAAATAGATTAAATTTTGTTAAATAGGTTATAATAGATTAAATTAAATTGAAAATGGTTTTAATTGATTAAATTAGTTAATTTAATTAAAATAGTTTAAAAATAGATTTCAAAGTAATATCCAAACATTTCAATAACTCAATTTTGATAATTCATTTGTATATGACACTTCAACTTTGAAATTCAAATTTTAAATCAATTCCAATTTCAACATTCAACACTTGGGTTATTGAAAATAATTCAGTTTATATAATCAATTTCTATTTCAAAATACTAGTTAACTGAATTCAAAATTTCAAAGCTTCAAAAATCATTAAATTTAACCAATCCGTTGTCCGTATATAATTTTCTACCCTAGGGTCAAGTGATACGGATATTTATCATTTCAATCCGTAATTTAAATTTTTACGGTTATATATCATTTCAAACCAAAATCCCGAATTTAATAAAATCCATAAAATCGCTCGAGTCTATTATTTCAACCCATAATGATTTTTCCTAATCGAGAGAACATTCGGGTATGTATCATTTCAACCCATAGAGAACTGGCAATTATAACAATATAAAATACAACATCTAGTCATCCAATATCAACAATCAAACATTCATCACAATCATCATCCAAATCAATCAATAAACATCAATAGATAACTGATAATCAATAACAGGTATTAAATTGACAATTTAAAATTCAATATTAAATTAACGATGATTAAATGCAATAAAAGTCAAATTTAACCAGGATGAAAATTTAAACATACCAAACATCAATAAATAAATTCCTAATCACACCATAAATTTAATTTAACTAACATAAAGTAGTTTAGTAACTGTGAGTGGGTTAAAACACTCACCTTTGATTTTAAATTGATTTAAAATCCAATTTAGGGCCTAAATTCAAACAGTCTCAGAATTCATCCAAACCAGCATCGAAATGTCTGGAATTTCAATATGCCTAGCGGAACAAACCGCGCATAAATCCGACCTCGTATGTGAAAGTTATGTCGATTAGAACATATTAACTCCAAATTAAAATAAAATAAAATAATAATAATAAGATACACATGTCACCTCATCTACTACGGTTAAACCCTATCCGAAATCGCGAAACAGAACTCGAGCACACCGCCACTTGATCGACCAACGCACACGATCACCACTGGCGCAGAGCCCAGTCGCGACAACGCCGTGCCAGGCGCACGCCTGCCTGAAGCTATGCGACCTCCCTTGACCACGACGAATGGCGGCAGCCGCCGGAACCCATAACCCTAATCGAATTCTTGCCAGTGATCCCACTGTCAAATTGACGTTTACTTGCATGGATGGGTTCCGCTCGAGAATCTCTACAAATCCATGTCGTCGATTCGACGATCGGTCGAAGTCGATCGCAGCCCAACGAACGGCCGAGAATTCATCACCCAATTCTGGCCACACCGAAATCCAAAACGAAAAACTAACTGCAGATTTTACTTACGCTCGTCGAGAGCTTCAGATCGATATATAATTCGATATATTTTGGAGGAGTTCGATTTTTGATTTGATTTTGAATTGCAATTGAATTGGGAATTTATTTATCTGCCATTGAGAATAAGAAGTGGACAGATAAAATTGTACGTACAGATAAATGAGAGCAGCTAGGGTTTATAACGGGTTATTTATAGGTGTAGCTGAAATAGAAAAGAAAGGACACGATCGATTTGAAAATTGAACGATAGATGACCCGAAAAGCCCGTTTCGTTCCCGAAACAAAAATGGGTCATCCCATATATCAAAATAGATGTTTTCGATAATTTTAAACTCAATGGAACAGGTTTCAAGTCATAACTCCATCCTATGAAGAAGTTCGCTTAAAATTAGCTTATTTCAAATTGATTTCAATTAAATTGATTTGTATGCGTTTCTAGTCCGTACGATCAAACGACAAGTCCGATCGCTACGAAACTTGAAACCATACAATAATTCACCGTTACGGATCCGATGAAACTAGTTTCGTCGAAATCCGAGACAATGGCCAAAATGGCTATTTTCACGTTAATAAAATAAATTATTATTAAATTAATTAATCACTTTTTAATTCAATGTTTATAAACTACAAATTTCATCATTTTTAATTACTTAGACATTTATAATAACTTAAAGCAAAATTACATATCCAATTCGGTGTTTAATTTTTCACTAATTAAAGTGTTTATTTCAACTATAATTAAATCCAATTAATTAAAATTAAATTCCAATAAATTTGTTTAATTTGATTTCAATCTTTATATTCAATCAATTATTACTCTAATAGCATAGTTAATATTTGTTGATATCTTATTTCACTAATATGCTATAATTTCCATCTTTTTATTTGTATTAACTACTATATTTTCATTATATTGAATTCTTGTAAATTTTATTACAATTTAAATCTTAATAAATTAATTTGTCTTTGTTTCACTCTTTTTATTTCATCAATTATTTCCTTATGAATATAATTAACATTTCTATACATTTTATTACATTCACAATTTGCAGTTATTGTCTTAACTCATATTAATGTAACATTTAATTTCACTTAATTATAATTGATTTTCAATTTAATTTAACAGACTAAATAAATAGGTAACATATAATAGTTTGTCACCATTAACTTTTAGTCACATTAATAAGTTTACCATTTACAACCAATTGTTATAATTACTTACATAGCACTGATTTTATTCAACTACCATTAATTATATACTATTTCATCAATTCTTTCAATATTTAGATTTGTTTTCTTATATTCGATTTATAGCCAAGTATAACCTTTAAACAATTTCAATTGATTGGAATTTCATTCAAATTGTTAATAATTAACTCAAATTATCATTATTACATTTCATTCTATTTATTATTTCATTAATAAATTACAAATTTTTATTTCTCTGAATATTAAATCACAAAATCTTATTAAAATAACAATTTTTATTTATCAAAAATTACGGATCGTTACAATAAATATCCAAAATCATATTTATTTATTTAATCCAAATCAATTCCTTTTTAAATAATCCAAATTCAATATAAATATATTCATTTCCAAAATCGCCTACGAATTCCCTTTTTAAATTCAAAAATATTATTTATGGTATTTATAATACCAAAATTTAGGCCAGTGCACTATAGCATCCAATAAATCAAATCATAACATAATCTATAACAGATTGTTCTAACACATCATACATCACCATATATGAAATTAAAAACAAACATTTTGAGGAATCCAATTGTATCCCTCCAACCTGTTTCCCTACAACCACAGATGATATATAACATAAAATAATAATCCCGCTTCGAGACAGGACATCGCAATAAAAAGGGTCATCCGCTATTACGCGGGGCGCATAGTGTTTCATCTGCTCCAATCGGCGGGAAATATACCTAACTACTAATATATATACTACTATATATAATATAACATCCAACGGACAATAATTTGTAAATTCATCCAATCAACAAATAATTAAGTTTTAACATTATAAATTAAAACCAGTTATCCAAAATGAGTGAGATTTACTCACCTTTATTTTTAGTTTGCCAAACATTCCGTTTTTAAATTTAAATTGAACCGACGTCCAATTTTAATCCAAATTTCCCACTTTCTCCGAATCCATCCAAATCGGTTCCATTGCGAAGCTCTCGATGACGCGAGTCCATTCACGCATACACGTATGCTTCCATCACCTCCACGCTGCACGAAACTCGAATTCGTTTGCACCTACGAACCTCTCTTCGAACGAGCTTCGCAACGCACACCACCACTTTGCCTCCCCTACCCGAAATCAAAATGCGTCGAAACCCACTTCCGCCTCGACCTATTACAGGTCACACTCCCCAAACAAGGATCTGACATCACCAAACTCCGACTATAAGTGCTACTCGACATGCCAAATCCAAATACAACATCCATTGCTCGAATCGATGCCTCAAATTGATGAATCGCGAACCCTATCCCCAACGCTTCATTCGACTTCACTGTCGATCCTCGAAAATCCAAGCCGCATCCTTCTAGAAGCTATCAGCACGAAGATCTCAATGACTTGTGATTTATAAAATTTGTTTCAGATTTTATTATTGAAAATATTTTGAGATAAATTATTTTCATTGAAGTTGAAATCCCTTTTTTTCTTTTCTGTGTTAATGTCGCGTTTCAATAAGAGTGGAAGGAAAAAATCAGCATATAGGGTGGTTGTAGGGTAACTAATGAGAAGGAAGGTCGCTGAGGTCAAATCTGATAATAAATATATTATTATTTAATTTAAAATATCTAGATATTTAATTTCAAACTCCGATCGAGACGTGCCGCCTGGCGTTCCTAATGTCATACCCCTTATTCCGAACGAAATGGAACTAGTCTCGAGCCCCAATTCGATCGTATAGAGAAGATAGCTTTTTGAACACAATTATTATGTTAAATTACGATATTAAATTCAACGCGTTTCTATCCCGTACGACTAAACGGTGCATCTGGTCGCTCCAAAATTTGACGACGTATTATAATTCGTTATTACGGACCCAAAAACACGGGTTTTATCGAAATCTGAGATTGTGCCCCGGAAAGCTATTTTCACTCGTTAATTAAAACGAGTTATTTTCAAAATTAGCTAAATCACTTTTGAATCAATTTAAAATTTTTATTACCTTCATTCTTATTAAATAGAAATTTAATAAGCATTTAAATCATTTTTATTCAACTTAAAAATCCAAGATTCAATTATTACACAATTTAAATTATTAAATCCAACAATTTAAATTATCCAATAAATCCCTGTATTTGAATTTCAAATTATTTAATCTATAAATTTAATTTTCAAATATTTAAATTAATTAAATACTCCAATCTCAAATGACTAAAAAACTGGGTCGTTACATGAGAGGACTATGTAATATCATTACCTCAAGATTCTCTAATTTGACCTTAGTTATATTGACCAATAGAAAACTCTCAATCGATTCATTTCATAGTTATTTAATAACTATTTATACATAACCCCTTGGTTCCCCTAGCGGTCATAAGTAAAACACTGCTCAACATTTAGAGAACGTCACGTATTCTAGCCTCAATGGATGAATTGATATCCTTTCTTAAAACATCTTGATTAGCAATATTTAAAACAATGTTATTTTTCAATGTGATAAAATTCTCATGATTACAACACATTGTAATTACTATCACATACACACTATTTAAGGATTTCTATTTTATATAAATTAAATTAATTACTTAATTAATAATATCATAATATAATAAAAATATATTATAAGAATTAAGCAACTTTATTAGGAACAAGATTTGTTATCGAGTTAGATTATCGATAACAAATCACATAATTATCTATAGACATACCCCTAATCCTACCAATCTCCCACTTGCACTTGAGATCAATTATGGAATCTTATTATAACTCCTTTGATTGGTTTTCTCAAAAACTAATCAGATGATTCCCTTGGTAAATGGATATGCTATATTGTTTTAGCTATCTGCTTTGTAACTTAACTTTCTTCGATGCAAATAAATTTTGTTTATCATGTGGAACCTTCCGGAGTATTTTTTTGTACTTTTAGTGAGATTTATGTTCTTTTATGAGCTGTATCGCAACTTTGTTATCATATAACAATGCCTTGGGATTCTCAACATTTGGAATCGCCCCAGCACAGTTACAAATTTATGCATTTATCGAGACTTCTTTTATTGCAGCGCTATCCAAGACGATGCACTTAGTCTTTGGTTAGATCAGCCACTACTTATTGTTTGGAATATTTCAACTTAAAGTCCTTAATAAGATTGAATGTGTATTTAGGATTGATATACTATACTCAATCACTTATGAAGTACTTTTCCATACAATCCTTCATAAGGAGTTTGTTGTCTCTATAAGCAATTCTCTAGTATTTCATAAACACTCGAAATACCTCTAACTACCAATTAGTGATCTTAATTTGGATTTGATGCTTTCCTTATATATCAAATACATAAGAAAAATGCGATACTATAGACAATACGAAATGTATGATAACTCATATTGCTAATGTATAAGGAATCCATCTTAAATGCTATATATTAAACATTTTAATATTGTGTACGTATACCCATTGGAACATTCCCAACATTTTTTATATTGATTATAGAAACCTTTTCAAATCCTATATCGAGAATCAAACAACCAAACTGTAATGATTTTAACAGTGGTACATCGATAATAATAAAAAAATTGTTGTTTATTTATAGTTTTAGAAATATTCTGGTAACTTTATTGTTCTCTCTTACAAGCACATACTTCCTCTACATTTTGACTGGAATTCAACCTGTTTGTCTTTCTGTCAAAATGTTGCGTGGCTCTGATGCTCGTCATACGATACTATCGTATCAGTTCTCTGATCATATTCGAAACCCACATGCTTAATATCACTCCCACTAACTTCAAGACACTTTGGTTGTATGTGCGTACAGTATATTGTAAATCATTATTTATAATTTTGTTTCAACATAAATTTCCCAAAACTCAAAATCATATTAGCAATAATTTTGGGAGTAAAATCTGAATTAACTTAAGCACATTGAATGATGAATCTATTACATTAATTTCAATAATTAAAATTAATGATGTTAATCTTATCAACGTTGCTTACTATATTCTAATTGCATTGGTCTTCTTATCAAAGACACATTTGCAACCGACGGATCATATCTCTTCGGGACAACTATCAAAATTAAATTTTGATAATGTATTTTAATCCATTTCGAATTTACTCATTATGTCATATGGTAGAATCAATACTCTTAATGGTTTGTTGACAACTAAGGATATTCTTTTCTCGAGGTCGATACAAAAATTATAATTTCTCTTTAATGTGCGAAAGTTCTTATCAGACATTCTAATTAGTTGTTTCCATTTAGGTTTGATCAATTTCATTTCATCCATTGTATTAAGTTTTATCATTGGATTGTATTCAAATTCATATTACTACCAATAATCTCTAAAAAGAAATTCCTCCATCATGAAGTTGGTGTTTCTTGAAACAACAATTGTTTCTCAGTGCAATAGAATATATATTCATAAACATACTATGAATTTCCTATATATGTATAAAACTAATTTGTTATTTAAGTTTTCGAAACATGTGTACCTAACATAAATTGGTCAATCAATATTGATCTGTCGCAAACTTATATGGGGTAGCCCACACAAGGTCCATCACAAACAAGTATTAGGGGCAGTCACGTGACTCACACAACTTTTCGACTCCTTGACCTAGGATATGTATGGGTTATTTCATCAACTCTTATCTTTTATTATTTTGTAGAATTTATTTTGGATGAAATTAATTTTAACTTTATGTACTTAGTCTTAAGTAAACGTTCTTTAAAAAAAGAAGTTAATTCAACTTCATTCATCATTAATAATACTTTGTTCAACAATGTCTGATTACTCCTTATCGGTAAATCATTATGTATCATAGGGAGGTGTGACTTTTGAGATAGGATCTTATTTGTTTTTGGGTACATTTAGAATTCATTTCCAATACAGTCATCCACTCGATCAAATCGAATCATTTTATTTTCTTTTGCATGTCATGTTATTTACATCCATTTTATATTCTATGAACTTATCATAAACATAATACATGTGTATGAAGTACAGATGTTTATGTTTGTGATAATTCATCGGTATATTTAACAAAGTATATGGAACCATTTCGTATCATTAGACCTATGATTGCATATATCTATATACATCAATCCTAAGAGTTAACCAACTCTTATGTCGCTCCCACAAATGGGTGCTTCGCCCTTAATCATTTGAGATATCATTCACCAGTACCATATGATTAAAGAATTATTTCTCAAAACCGTAGCTTAGTCAATATGCTGATTGTATTTTACCTCGACCTCAGAATGAGACTAATGCATCGTGAAGAGTAAAGGTCACTTTTAATCACTAGGATAAAGGATAGAAAACTAAAGGAAAGCAAACATTTAAAGGTAAATAGTAAAAGATGCACGGTGGTTTGGCAAAGCTTCTTACATCCATCGTGAAGTTCTCTTACTCTTTAGCACTCTTATAATTACTAGGAATTACAAAAGAATAATAAGAAAAGGGAAGCACTTAAGACTAATGGAGCTTCTAGCCTTAAGAGCTTGCTAAGTGAAGAGCTCTGAGTTGAGTTGTAGTGACTGGAAATCCCGCGTATTCCAATCAACCTTGGCATGGCCATGTGTTCTCTGACCAAAAATCCCAAACCCTTTGATGTTAAAATGCATGAGGTTGTTATAGTATCTAAAACTAATGCTTGAGTGGCAAAGATTATGTCTTGTAAAATAGGAAGGAAGCACGCCTAGCCGTTGATCAGGAAAAACAGACTTGATGGGAGACAGTTGGCTAAATGGAATAACTGTGTGGTTGAGATGAGTGTCAATAAGAGAACTATACCAGGTGCATGCCCTGCCTTATTTCTTATTTAATGCAATCGTACTTTGGCGGTACGTTATGGGAAATGGAACATGTGTCTTGTCAAGAGTAGATACACTGGTTGTACCTTTTCTCGCTTTACTCCCACATGTCTAGGTGGTAAAGGCCCGAGGTGGCCCATAGACCATCGAGACTATGAAGAGGATGGGGCAGGCGTTGTGCTCCTACAATCTTTGAAACGAATGAAACATGTCTTTTGTTGCAAACTTTGTCTATTAAATTTGTTATTCAATCTTTGCTTGTTTGCCTATGACTTATAAAGTAGTGTATCGTAGATAACTAATATAGTCTCTACATTATTTACATCACATGTAACGACCCGAAAATTTCAACTGTTTTCATAACGTAATTAGTTGAAATTTTATGAAATTTCAAACGATAAAATTTTGAAATATAAATTTGATATTTGGAATGCGTCTAGTTAAACATAGCAACTGGTAAATTTTCGTCCGAAAATATGAAAATTTATTTCGCGCGTAAATTCACTTCAATTTAATCAGTTAAAAAGCGATGAAAATAAAATGTTTCCGGAACCTAAATATTTTTACATAGAAAAATTCTAAACCATCTTCTGAGCAAGATGTCAGTTTGTCATTTTTCCAAATTCGGACATCTTTGGCTCCGTCGATCTTATTTTTCAGCGTTTTTCTTGCATTTTCCACTTTTAGAAATTTCGAATTTTTATAATTAAATCAAACCACTGATATCTTTATACCATTTTGATCGTCTCGTCGTGCTGATCTCTACGGTATATTCGATTGTCAAATTCGGAGTCCGGTGTACGTTGCACTTTGCAAAACGTCTACCGTATCGGTTTTGAAATTTTGACTTTTAAATTCTTTGTGACTATTCGTTATCCACCGTTTAAAACAAATGGCCATTAGCTGTTGATATTCTGGATTTTAACAGACTTGACTTTTGGGTTTCTCAATTGATTTTATATCATTTCGGTTCGTCCCATTTTTGTGCTCTGCTACTTTTCACTATGAACTAAAATTCATATTTACGTTTACATTTACTTCCTCTCTCCTCTTTTCACCTTCCCCATTTCCATTCAAGTGAACACAGCCGAAGCCATTTTCTTCTTCTCCGCCTTACAATCTTGTGTCTCTTCCTCTACTCGACCTCTGCCTCTATCCAGACACGCACTCGAAACCCCGCTATCTTCCCTCCACCTCCGCTCTCTCTCTTCGGCTCCGACCCGAGTCGAACACCGTGCTTCTCTCCACCTCTTCGGCCACGACAACCACCCGCAGCTCGAGTCTGCTCCACCTATTCAAACCGAGCTCAGCCAAACTCTCACGTCACCCTCGCCGACTCCATCTCCAACCCGCTGCCTGAGCTTCGACCCATCCTCATTTGCAACCGAGCCCGCCCTCTTCTTCTCTCCTCGCCTCCTCCTTGCTGCCTCTACACCTTCGTAGCCGAAGCATAGCAGCCAGGTTCTGATTTTAGGCATTAGGTCTACTTTGATTTTCTGTTTATGGGTTGTGTGTGTTGATCTACATATATGTTGAATTGTGTATACTATAAAGCTATGTTATAGTATATTGCCTGTGAGTGTATCATGATATTTAGTTATAGTATATAGGTGTTTGTTATAATCAATTCTAAATGAAATTTTAAGTATTGTTGCCAGTCCACATATATATAAATATGGTCACAGAGGATGTTATATTGGTTTTACAAGCCTAATACATGGAAAGTTGGTTTTAATATATCTATATTACATAGCTATGCCAGTTTATATATATTATGTATATTGCATACCATGATCTTATCAGTGCTTATTTGATATATAAGTTGTCTTAAATTTCGATAATGAATATAAGCATACATGTTTATAGATAGGTTTATGTAAGGTTGCAGTTTAGATATATGGGTTTATATCTTCTTCATTTGTTAATCTAGACATCTGTATACATATAGTCTATTAAAATAGGGGAAATAATAGGCATCAGTACTTCACTTATGAACAGTATAAGTACCGTGTATTTTACATCATAAAGATATATATTATATAAAGTATGTTTTGTCGTTTAGATAGATATTGAGTTTATAAATTAATGAGTAGGTGAGTCTACATCTATGTAACTTAGCGCAGGAATTTTATATTGTTTGCAGTTGTACAAATCAGTGATTTCGATTCGCTTTTTTTTAGTATATGTATACGAGTTAAAAATATGTGCAGGTTTCAGTCTTTGAATATATAAAACTTCATATGCATGTAAAGTTTCGTTATCCATGTCTTCGAAAATTTATTATTTCAAATATACAAATTTTATACATATTGACCTTGTAAATAAAATAAAAGTTTTGAAATGTATTAGCTTCAGGCATTTATATGTATTGGTTTTGCAAAACAAACATAATAATAAACTTTGAGTATATTGGCTTCAAATGTATATGTGTGCAGATTTTATAAACCTTGATTTTGTAAATAAAGGTTTCCTGGCTTTCGGTTAAAAAAAAAGGTTTGTACGCAGTCTGTTGCTTACAGTATAATGTGGTGTGTTATAATAACATTAATTTGAAAATAAATGTATATACGTATTATTTTAATTATATGGTCGATTTTAATATATATGTTTTAATTTAAAACAATGATTTTTATTATATACATATGATTTTATATATATATATATATCTAGATATATAATGTATGTATCCTCAGTTCTATCAAAGATATTCTGATTAGTCCTTGTCGTTTTCCCATTTATCAGCTTTGTCCATCGTGCCAGTTCATTTATCAAATCGCGTCCATCTAGCGTTGCTTGGATTCGTGACTCAATTTCAGCGTCCGTAACTGTGTTCGCCTCCGTGCCCTCTTCTAATCTCTCTAGCCTCGAAAGGTGAGCACTCACTCACGATTAACTTTCTTTTATTTATTAAATTTGATTTCAATTGAAACGACAATTGAAATATGCTGCTGTCAGTTATTTACACTGTTATATGTATGTTATTATCTGTATCAGTTCACCTGTGACATCTGACACCATTATTTGTAATTATACGATGATAATCCTGTTTGATTGATAATTGATTGATTGTTTGTTGTTTATATTGGATGTTAAATTGAAATGTATAAAGTGATAAATATTATGCAAGTAAATTTGACGTAGGATAAATAAAAATTTGAATCGACATATATGTTGAATTTGATTAGTTGAATATGACCCCTTTTATTTGTTAAATGAATTGACATGTAGAATAGTGATAATTACACTTTGAACCATTGAACGTATATTTGATTAATTGTTGTAGTGTTAAAATTGTAATTAAGTGACAAGTGAAAAACCGTATAAATATTAGTGTAATAATCTTTAATCTACATGAAATGATAGTGTAGATTCTAGAAATAATTATATTAATTCGCACAAACAACAATGTGAATTAATACGATTATTTCGGGATTATTTGAATTGATGATTGGATTGTTATTGATTGTTGTTATTGCTTGTTTATTTACTTTGACACCATCCCAGTTATCACACTACAAGTTCCCTTTACTATACTTTGATTTTGAATTGAATTGGAATCGGGTTGAAATGATAAATACCCAAATTGAACTTTGACCTTGGATATAGAGAATTAAATAAAACCCGATTGGTCAAATAATTTGATTTAAAAATAAAATGAAGATTTTATTTGAATAAACAATATGGTTTGGAAATGAAGTTGAAATTTGAATTTTTAATGAAAGGAAAATGTTAATAAAAAAAAATCTGAAAGAAAATATTAAAAATGAAATTGATGAAAGAATGTTGTTTAATTTGAGAAATGATTGAATTAAGTTTGAAATGATTTAATAATTAAGTTTGAATTTATAATTAATTTTGAAATTATTAAACTTTGAAATTATTTAATAATTAAGTTTTGAATTATTTAATAATTAAATAAGATTGAATTATTTAATGATCAAATTGAATTGAATTCTTTAATAAGTAAAATTTAACCTTTGAATAAGTGAATTTTACTTCGTAAATAATTGAAATTGAGTTTTCTTTATTAATTAAGTTTTGGAAAATTATTTAAATAAGTAATTAAGTGAAATTGAATTTCTTTAACAAGAAATAAAATGTGATTTATTGAAATTAATGTAAGACTTGAAAGTTGAAGAATTTGATTTGATGAATTTAATTTAACTCAATTTGTAAGTTTTGATATAATGAAGTTGAATTTAAATAATGGATTTAATGAATTGGAAATTTAATAGAAATTGTTTGAATGGCAAATTTACTTAGTAAATATTGAATGAAATCGATAAATGAAGTTAAATTGATTTGAATGTTAAATTAAATAAATTTAAATGATTTCGGAATGAACTTATATACGAACTTGAATCAATATTTGAATTGTTTTAAAGGAAATTGAAATTGAATTATAAGATCTTGAAATGGTAATTTGGATGTTTTGAAACGTAAATTATTGGAAATTGGTTTTGAACGACAAATGAAATGCTGGTTTACGAATTGAAATTGAAATTGAAATTGATTTGGTTTTTGAAATAAATAAACGACCAATCGGTGTAATAATTACGAAAGTTATTAAAGAGACCGGGATCGGTAATGGATATACTCTCTATCTGAATCGAAACCACTTTAATAACTATACGCGGAGTGATGATCCAGAATGAAGTGGTTGGATGATGTTCATGATGACTGAAGAAACAGAACGATGATGGATAGCCTTGAAACTTGTGTCAAATTGGAAATGACTAAAACAGGAGCTGTGCCGGGCCAATGGAGGATTAGCTACCTTAAGTGGACACACTTCTTCGAACTACTTATACTTGTTGTCGATTGGTGCACCCTTGATTTTGGGAGTGTTGTTTCACGGTGTTGCGGGTGCTGCGGCGTTGCGTTCTCACCAGTCCGGATCAGGCGAACGGTAGTATCACTACCTTGGGTATTGCCTCATGTGCCTTGTCATACTTGTATTCCATTTATTCGCGACCACTACGATTTTGATTTGTACCTTTAGTATATGGATTGCCCTCTGGTGACTTCCGGTTTTGGGGAAACTACGGTCTTGTATATGCTTTTGGGAATAAAAATGTGTTAAGGGTGGAATGGGCCATGACTTAACACTATTTTGATATCTTCTTATATTACTGATAGACATTATCTACTTATCGTACACTACTACATAGTAGATAGTTTAACGGATCCTTAAAGGATGGTTATTCCAAACATCCTTTGAGTTACTTGTATTTCAATTGCTATTTCACTTGAGTTGGATTTATTAATATAAGAATGTTAATCCTGACTCGAGTGTCTTGTGTTTTTGCTTTACGCTCGGGTCAGACTGAGTGTACCAGTATTCGAGACTCACCTTTGGAGTTGGAGCTTTGCTTGAAGATCCAGCCATCTATTCTGCTTTCAGTATTCGATGATTCCAGTGATGTATTCTGATTTGTATCTGATGTATCGTATTACTCTTCTATTGTAAACTCTGATGTATTTTATATATTCATATAGTAGCTTCATGAACTACTATCTCTTTTATTTCCGCTGCACTTATTACTCTGTGTCTATGATCTGTGATTATTTATTTACTGTATATGTTCAGTTTTGCCAAATTTAAATTAACAACGCGGTATTTTGAGCAATTCAACTCCGGCATGAGTGTCTTACTATACACTTATAATGGATGCGAATGGTCCAAAATGGCTGGTCGTTACAGTTGGTATCAGAGCTTTGGTAGCTCTAGGCAAAACTCAACATATAGGGTAAATGTATTTACAGAATCACTCTCATTCGAGTTTCAATCTCTTCTTTCCGACTCGATTTCTTTGGATTTTGGAACGTTCCCTACGGTTCCGAATTTCATTCGTGTCCCTCGCTATTCGTCTCCTTTCAATTCTGGAGCATCACATAACTCCACTTCGAATGACCCTTATAATGAATCGGAGGTCTCGCCAAATTTTGAATGATTTGTAAAGGGGTGAAACTCCTTTACAATAGGCATTGATTTACCGTAGATTTCTGTATCCTCGGTTTACGATGCTATCTATTCCCTGCTATACCTGAATTCCATCTCTTGAGATCAAGTGTTGATTTACCTCGGAATTCAGCAATCGATCTTACTCTTGAAGTTACGGACGACCCGGTTAAGGTTGCCCGTGAATTAAATAAATTCATCCATCTCCCGATTGTGGTAATTGAATTATCTTATCTTCTGTTTCAAACTTATTTTCAAATCAAAATTCTCTTTGATTTGATTTCCATCAAATTTGAATCTCTATACATGTTTTGAAATCTATTCTGGTATCGTCGAGCGAGGAATTGTATTTGTAAAATTATATTGAAAATGTTTTAAAAATATATTGTGTTGTTTGAGTTGTTGATGTTGATTTGGGTTTCCGATCGATTCGTCTGATCAACGCTATCGATAGGATTTCCAAAACACTTGAGCAGAGCAAGCTGACACAATGTTGTTTTCAAATTTGGAAAATAAAATAAAGTTTGTATGATTTTACTATATATAAGTATGAAATTTTCTTTAACCAAACCGTAATAAATTAATTGTTGGAGTGATAATATTTGGTTATCATTTATTGTTTTGTAAACAATTGACTATTGCAATATAAATAATTGAAGTTATAAACTTGGATATAATGCAAAATTTGAAATCTTAAATGTATTTAAATCAAGAATTTGAGAATTTAAATTTTTGGGTGATTTCAATTTGGTTTTTAAGTTTTAAAGTGTATAGTATTTAAAATATTTTCAAATAAAAATCATTTTCAAAGAACTTTAAAATGTTGAAATCAGTGCTCTTCTCTTTGTCGCTGGAAAATAATTTCGGTGATGGCGGCCGCATCATCGACATTCATTTTTGAGTTTCGAAGTGGAGATACTATTCTGTAGCTTTGCTACGGTTTTGTTTTGAAAAATATATTTTGATTTGAATTTCTTCAGTATATTTTGATTTATATATATGTATCTTATTTTAAAATTTAATTTGATATAAATATATTATATATATCTCTAAATTGTTTGGAGTAAATAGGAAATCAAATTCTTAAAATTTTGTTAAAGGATGATTTTAATTATAAATAAAACCAAAATTTGGAATAAATATTTAAACTTGAATAATTGAATTTGGAAAAATTTTATTTGTATATTGTTCAACTGCATTCTAATACAACTTACCTAAATCATTCAGAAGTTGAATATGTAATTGGATAATATATAAGATAAATTGAATTTATAAATAAAATTTGAGTGTTTATAATAAATGTCATACACTAAATTTTGATTATAAAGATGTTAATAGCGTTAGATAGGATAATAAGTAAACTCAGTCAATAATTAATAAATTTGTTTTGAAAGAATTAATAAATTGAAATTTGATCAACTTATGAAATACCTTGAATTTAAAGAAATTAATAGATGTAAATTAATTTAAATCGAAACTTTTATGGTTTAAATTAATTTATATGGGTTAAATATAAGTGATTAGAGATATTAAGTAGAATAAATTTAACAATAATTTGGAATAAAGAAGAATTTAAATTGCTGAAAAGAAAATATGATTATAATAAAAGACTATTCAAATTTATGGTTTTAAAAATTGTAAATTGAAGATAAATAGAATAATAAGATAATGAACTTAGAAATAGTTGAGATTGATTTTAGTGAAATCAAATGGATCAAATCAATTATTGAATATCAATTAATTTAAATTTGAATTTATATGGTTTAAATTAATTATTATTTTGTATTTCAAATCTGTTTTCTTTCTGGTTGTTTCTATTTTCCTACCTCGTTCCTTTTCGGGGACGAAAAGTTTTGAGTGGGGGAGAGTGTAACGACCCGAAAATTTCAACTGTTTTCATAACGTAATTAGTTGAAATTTTATGAAATTTCAAACGATAAAATTTTGAAATATAAATTTGATATTTGGAATGCGTCTAGTTAAACATAGCAACTGGTAAATTTTCGTCCGAAAATATGAAAATTTATTTCGCGCGTAAATTCACTTCAATTTAATCAGTTAAAAAGCGATGAAAATAAAATGTTTCCGGAACCTAAATATTTTTACATAGAAAAATTCTAAACCATCTTCTGAGCAAGATGTCAGTTTGTCATTTTTCCAAATTCGGACATCTTTGGCTCCGTCGATCTTATTTTTCAGCGTTTTTCTTGCATTTTCCACTTTTAGAAATTTCGAATTTTTATAATTAAATCAAACCACTGATATCTTTATACCATTTTGATCGTCTCGTCGTGCTGATCTCTATGGTATATTCGATTGTCAAATTCGGAGTCCGGTGTACGTTGCACTTTGCAAAACGTCTACCGTATCGGTTTCGAAATTTTGACTTTTAAATTCTTTGTGACTATTCGTTATCCACCGTTTAAAACAAATGGCCATTAGCTGTTGATATTCCGGATTTTAACAGACTTGACTTTTGGGTTTCTCAATTGATTTTATATCATTTCGGTTCGTCCCATTTTTGTGCTCTTCTACTTTTCACTATGAACTAAAATTCATATTTACATTTACATTTACTTCCTCTCTCCTCTTTTCACCTTCCCCATTTCCATTCAAGTGAACACAGCCGAAGCCATTTTCTTCTTCTCCGCCTTACAATCTTGCGTCTCTTCCTCTACTCGACCTCTGCCTCTATCCAGACACGCACTCGAAACCCCGCTATCTTCCCTCCACCTCCGCTCTCTCTCTTCGGCTCCGACCCGAGTCGAACACCGTGCTTCTCTCCACCTCTTCTGCCACGACAACCACCCGCAGCTCGAGTCTGCTCCACCTATTCAAACCGAGCTCAGCCAAACTCTCACGTCACCCTCGCCGACTCCATCTCCAACCCGCTGCCTGAGCTTCGACCCATCCTCATTTGCAACTGAGCCCGCCCTCTTCTTCTCTCCTCGCCTCCTCCTTGCTGCCTCTACACCTTCGTAGCCGAAGCATAGCAGCCAGGTTCTGAATTTAGGCATTAGGTATACTTTGATTTTCTGTTTATGGGTTGTGTGTGTTGATCTACATATATGTTGAATTGTGTATACTATAAAGCTATGTTATAGTATATTGCCTGTGAGTGTATCATGATATTTAGTTATAGTATATAGGTGTTTGTTATAATCAATTCTAAATGAAATTTTAAGTATTGTTGCCAGTCCACATATATATAAATATGGTCACAGAGGATGTTATATTGGTTTTACAAGCCTAATACATGGAAAGTTGGTTTTAATATATCTATATTACATAGTTATGCCAGTTTATATATATTATGTATATTGCATACCTTGATCTTATCAGTGCTTATTTGATATATAAGTTGTCTTAAATTTCGATAATGAATATAAGCATACATGTTTATAGATAGGTTTATGTAAGGTTGCAGTTTAGATATATGGGTTTATATCTTCTTCATTAGTTAATCTAGACATCTGTATACATATAGTCTGTTAAAATAGGGGAAATAATAGGCATCATTACTTCACTTATGAACAGTATAAGTACCGTGTATTTTACATCATAAAGATATATATTATATAAAGTATGTTTTGTCGTTTAGATAGATATTGAGTTTATAAAGTAATGAGTAGGTGAGTCTACATCTATGTAACTTAGCGCAGGAATTTTATATTGTTTGCAGTTGTACAAATCAGTGATTTCGATTCGCTTTTTTTTAGTATATTTATACGAGTTAAAAATATGTGCAGGTTTCAGTCTTTGAATATATAAACCTTCATATGCATGTAAAGTTTCGTTATCCAAGTCTTCGAAAATTTATTATTTCAAATATACAAATTTTATACATATTGACCTTGTAAATAAAATAAAAGTTTTGAAATGTATTAGCTTCAGGCATTTATATGTATTGGTTTTGCAAAACAAACGTAATAATAAACTTTGAGTATATTGGCTTCAAATGTATATGTGTGCAGATTTTATAAACCTTGATTTTGTAAATAAAGGTTTCCTGGCTTTCGGTAAAAAAAAAAAAAGGTTTGTACGCAGTCTGTTGCTTACAGTATAATGTGGTGTGTTATAATAACATTAATTTGAAAATAAATGTATATACATATTATTTTAATTATATGGTCGATTTTAATATATATGTTTTAATTTAAAACAATGATTTTTATTATATACATATGATTTTATATATATATATATATATATCTAGATATATAATGTATGTATCCTCAGTTCTATCAAAGATGATTCTGATTAGTCCTCGTCGTTTTCCCATTTATCAGCTTTGTCCGTCGTGCCAGTTCATTTATCAAATCGCGTCCATCTAGCGTTGCTTGGATTCGTGACTCAATTTCAGCGTCCGTAACTGTGTTCGCCTCCGTGCCCTCTTCTAATCTCTCTAGCCTCGAAAGGTGAGCACTCACTCACGATTAACTTTCTTTTATTTATTAAATTTGATTTCAATTGAAACGACAATTGAAATATGCTGCTGTCAGTTATTTACACTGTTATATGTATGTTATTATCTGTATCAGTTCACCTGTGACATCTGACACCATTATTTGTAATTATACGATGATAATCCTGTTTGATTGATAATTGGTTGATTGTTTGTTGTTTATATTGGATGTTAAATTGAAATGTATAAAGTGATAAATATTATGCAAGTAAATTTGACGTAGGATAAATAAAAATTTGAATCGACATATATGTTAAATTTGATTAGTTGAATATGACCCCTTTTATTTGTTAAATGAATTGACATGTAGAATAGTGATAATTACACTTTGAACCATTGAACGTATATTTGATTAATTATTGTAGTGTTAAAATTGTAATTGAATGACAAGTGAAAAACCGTATAAATATTAGTGTAATAATCTTTAATCTACATGAAATGATAGTGTAGATTCTAGAAATAATTATATTAATTCGCACAAACAACAATGTGAATTAATACGATTATTTCGGGATTATTTGAATTGATGATTGGATTGTTATTGATTGTTGTTATTGCTTGTTTATTTACTTTGACACCATCCCAGTTATCACACTGCAAGTTCCCTTTACTATACTTTGATTTTGAATTTAATTGGAATCGGGTTGAAATGATAAATACCCAAATTGAACTTTGACCTTGGATATAGAGAATTAAATAAAACCCGATTGGTCAAATAATTTGATTTAAAAATAAAATGAAGATTTTATTTGAATAAACAATATGGTTTTGAAATGAAGTTGAAATTTGAATTTTTAATGAAAGGAAAATGTTAATAAAAAAAATCTGAAAGAAAATATTAAAAATGAAATTGATGAAAGAATGTTGTTTAATTTGAGAAATGATTGAATTAAGTTTGAAATGATTTAATAATTAAGTTTGAATTTATAATTAATTTTGAAATTATTAAACTTTGAAATTATTTAATAATTAAGTTTTGAATTATTTAATAATTAAATAAGATTGAATTATTTAATGATCAAATTGAATTTAATTCTTTAATAAGTAAAATTTAACCTTTGAATAAGTGAATTTTACTTCGTAAATAATTGAAATTGAGTTTTCTTTATTAATTAAGTTTTGGAAAATTATTTAAGTAAGTAAAGAAGTGAAATTGAATTTCTTTAACAAGAAATAAAATGTGATTTATTGAAATTAATGTAAGACTTGAAAGTTGAAGAATTTGATTTGATGAATTTAATTTAACTCAATTTGTAAGTTTTGATATAATGAAGTTGAATTTAAATAATGGATTTAATGAATTGGAAATTTAATAGAAATTGTTTGAATGGCAAATTTACTTAGTAAATATTGAATGAAATCGATAAATGAAGTTAAATTGATTTGAATGTTAAATTAAATAAATTTAAATGATTTCGGAATGAACTTATATACGAACTTGAATCAATATTTGAATTGTTTTAAAGGAAATTGAAATTGAATTATAAGATCTTGAAATGGTAATTTGGATGTTTTGAAACGTAAATTATTGGAAATTGGTTTTGAACAACAAATGAAATGTTGGTTTACGAATTGAAATTGAAATTGATTTGGTTTTTGAAATAAATAAACGACCAATCGGTGTAATAATTACGAAAGTTATTAAAGAGACCGGGATCGGTAATGGATATACTCTCTATCTGAACCGAAACCACTTTAATAACTATACGCGGAGTGATGATCCAGAATGAAGTGGTTGGATGATGTTCGTGATGACTGAAGAAAGAGAACGATGATGGATAGCCTTGACACTTGTGTCAAATTGGAAATGACTAAAACAGGAGCTGTGCCGGGCCAATGGAGGATTAGCTACCTCAAGTGGACACACTTCTTCGAACTACTTATACTTGTTGTCGATTGGTGCACCTTGATTTTGGGAGTGTTGTTTCACGGTGTTGCGGGCGCTGCGGCGTTGCGTTCTCACCAGTCCGAATCAGGCGAACGGTAGTATCACTACCTTGGGTATTGCCTCATGTGCCTTGTCATACTTGTATTCCATTTATTCGCGACCACTACGATTTTGATTTGTACCTTTAGTATATGGATTGCCCTCTGGTGACTTCCGGTTTTGGGGAAACTACGGTCTTGTATATGCTTTTGGGAATAAAAATGTGTTAAGGGTGGAATGGGCCATGACTTAACACTATTTTGATATCTTCTTATATTACTGATAGACATTATCTACTTATCGTACACTACTACATAGTAGATAGTTTAACGGATCCTTAAAGGATGGTTATTCCAAACATCCTTTGAGTTACTTGTATTTCAATTGCTATTTCACTTGAGTTGGATTTATTAATATAAGAATGTTAATCCTGACTCGAGTGTCTTGTGTTTTTGCTTTATGCTCGGGTCAGACTGAGTGTACCAGTATTCGAGACTCACCTTTGGAGTTGGAGCTTTGCTTGAAGATCCAGCCATCTATTCTGCTTTCAGTATTCGATGATTCCAGTGATGTATTCTGATTTGTATTTGATGTATCGTATTACTCTTCTGTTGTAAACTCTGATGTATTTTATATATTCATATAGTAGCTTCATGAACTACTATCTCTTTTATTTCCGCTGCACTTATTACTCTGTGTTTGTGATCTATGATTATTTATTTACTGTATATGTTCAGTTTTGCCAAATTTAAATTAACAACGCGGTATTTTGAGCAATTCAACTCCGGCATGAGTGTCTTCCTATACACTTATAATGGATGTGAATGGTCCAAAATGGCTGGTCGTTACATCACATGTTTTTGTCTTTTTAGGATATGTTAAATAGAAATGTGGTTATATGACAGGCTAAGCGCGGGCATTCATATGGACTAAGTGATGACCAGGTGTTAGTGGTAGGTAGCACTGGTGTTAAGCAGGAGCACATGTTTGACCATGGGTTCTCTTGGGTGACAAGTGGTAATTTTTAGAGTGTCATATTGACGCAGCGGATTAAACAAAACAATCTTCAATCGGTGAAAGTAGCAATCGATGTATTGATGAATACTGAAATGCCCGAATTCGTTGATCCGAAGATACCGAACTCTAGCTAGCCCGAACTCGTTGACCGCGCACGATACCGGGTTCAAAGATCTTCAATTCTTCAAGCGTTGATCAAGCGCACTTGATTTCCGCGAATCGGCTTCTGCAATCGTTGAATCGAGCGCACTCGATTATCCGAAAGAGGAGATAGGAGATTACACTCAACTACCAATTTAAATTGAAAGCACAAAGCTAACAAAGAGAATTTTATTCAATATTCAACAACCTTTTTACAAATGACCATACATGCCTATTTATAGGCTACAACTCATCACAACAGAAAACTTCAAAAATATTACAAGTACTTAGGTCGTTTCCGACCTATAACCTTCGACCTAACAACATACGACCTAAACAGACGACTTAGGAAAACACAGCTTTCGACTTAACAAATGGTAATTACAACAACTCTTAGGTCGTGAACGACCTACGACTTAAACAGACGCGACCTATCTTCAATACATCTGCTTCCTTCAGCGACTTAAGAATCAACGGCAGAGATCAATGCGGCATAAGAATCAACGACATCCAGAGCTTTGCGACCTAAAAGATGAGCGGTTCCAGACACTTCGCGACCTAAGCCCTCGCGACTTAACTCCCAGTTCACCCAGCGACTTATCTTAAGTCGTAACTCATTTACGTGACCTAACTTAGGTCGAATCAAAACTCCGCGACCTAACTCCTTGCGACCTAACTTAGGTCGTAACGTCTTCCTGCGACCTATCATAGGTCGTGACTTGTTAGGTCGTAGCACCCTCTTAGCTCGTTCCAGCGATCTATTTTCCCACTCGCTAAGTCGCACACGAGTTAACTTGTTAAGTCCTTCTTGCGACCTATCTTCTAACTTGCTAAGTCGTATATGAGTTAAAAACATGTTAGGTCATTCCAGTATCTCGTTAGCTTGCAAATCTTCGGTAGGTCGTTGGAGCGACCTAAAGGCCTCGTTAGGTCGTATGCGACCTAACACTTCACCAATTTGGGCTGTGCCACTCTTTAGCTTGCTTATCGACTTATCATAGGCCGTTAGACCACTCTTCCCAGCATCACTCGCTTCCTCCTCTAACTCCTTAGGTCGTGAGCGACCTACAAACTCCTTAGGTCGTGAGCGACCTATGCCTTTAACATTCTGCACTGCATCATCCTCCCTAGGTTGAGAAAAATTCGACCTCGAATTTGCACCATCCTCCTCTACTATAAGTTCATTTCCGTGGTATGGTATGAGATGTTTAACATTGAATACGTCAGACGTATACACATCATCTGGCAGTTTCAATTTGTAAGCATTTTCATTAATTCGCTTCACAACTTCCACCGGACCAATTTTCCTGGCTTTCAACTTGTTATAAGCGCCTACTGGAAAACGATCTTTTGTTAACACTGCATAAACCATATCTCCTTCATTAAACTCAACATTTCATCGTTTCAAATCTGCAGATTGTTTATACTTCTCATTTGCTTTCTCCAATCGTTCCTGAACGATTTTATGACATTCCGTCAACCCTTCAACAAAATCAGCAGCTTTCTTAATTGTCTTCTTTGATTGTGGCACTACCGTTAAATCCAACGGTCCCTTCGGTAAGCTCGAATAAACAATCTGGAATGGACTGAACCCAGTACTTCGATTCACAGCATGATTATGGGCAAACTCTGCCTGGCATAACTTCATATCCCAACTCTTCAGATTATCTTGAACAAGACATCGTAACAAATTCCCCAATGATCGGTTTACCACCTCAGTCTGTCCATCCGTCTGCGGATGATAAGCACTACTAAACTTCAGCTTCGTTCCCACCATTTTCCACAAACTCAACCAAAAGTGACTCAGAAATCGAGTATCTCTATCCGACACAATAGATTCTGGCAATCCATGAAGTCGATAGATCTCCTTGAAAAACAATTGAGCAACATGAACAGCATCCGCCGTCTTTTTACAAGCAATAAAATGTTCCATTTTCGAAAATCGGTCTACCACCACATAAATGGAATCATTACCACGCTGTGTTCTCGGCAACCCCAACACAAAGTCCATACTTACATCAACCCATGGTTTAATTGGTACAGGTAACGGCATATATAACCCAGCATTAGTTGCCGTTCCTTTCGAAACCTGACAAATATGACAACGCTCCACAAACCTCTATACTTCTTTCCTCATCGATGGCCAAAAATAGGATTGTGAAATCAACTGTAATGTACGGTCTCTACCCACGTGTCCTTCTTCATGTAGCTCTTTTACGATCTTCATTCTCAAACTACCCTCCGGTATGCACAATCGATTTCCTTTGAACAGAAAACCATTTACCATCAAAAACTCATCCTTCTTTCCCTCCTTGACTTTATCAACCACCTTTGCAAAGTATGGATCATCGACAAATAATTCTGGCAACACATCGAACCCTGTCACCTCAACTTTCAGTGTAGTCAACAAATGAATGCTTCTACTCAAAGCATCAGCCACTCGATTCGTCACCCCTGACTTGTGTTTAACAACAAAAGTAAACTGCTGCAGATATGCAATCCACGATGCATGTCTTGCTGAAATCTTATCTTGTCCTTGTAAATGCTTCAACGCCTCATGATAGTGTAAAGAACAAACTCTTTCTGAAATAGATAGTGTCTCCAGTGTTTGATAGATTGCACAACAGCATAAAATTCCACATCATATGTACTGTATCTCATCTTTGCTCCTGATAACTTCTCATTGAAATATGCAATCGGACGTCCCCTCTGACTCAACACTCCTCCAATTCCAACCTTCGACGCATCAGTGTGTAGCTCAAACAACAACTGAAAATCAGGTAATACAAGAATTGGTGCAGATGTCAGTAACTCCTTGATCTTCCCAAAAGCATTCCCTACTTCCTCTGTCCATGCAAACTGTTTACCCTTCATACAATCTGTAACAGGCGCCATCACACTACTAAAGTGTGGAATAAACCTTCGATAAAATGAAGCCAACCCGTGAAAACTACGAACTTCCGTTATCGTTTTGGGCTGCGGCCAATCTCTAATAGCTTCGATTTTACTTTGGTCAACCTGTATTCCTTCTTCCGACACAACATATCCCAAAAATAGAACACTCCTCGCCATAAAGACACACTTCTTTGTAGCAGCATAGAATTGTTCTTCACGAAGAATAATTAACACTTTCTTCAAATGTTGAACATGCTCTTCTTTACTAGCACTGTAGATTAGAATGTCATCGAAGTAAACCACCACAAATTTTCCAATGTACGGTCGGAAAATTTGATTCATCACCCTCATAAATGTACTCGGTGCATTTGATAAGCCAAACGGCATTACCAACCATTCGTATAGACCTTCCCTGGTTTTAAAAGAAGTCTTCCATTCATCCCCTGGTCTAATGCGAATTTGATGATAACCGCTCTTCAAGTCAATCTTAGAATAGAAAAGATTACGGACCCTGTAACGAGACGGATTTTGCTCGCTCGAAAATCGACATCCATACTTTACATCGTACTCGAATTCAATATACATATATATTAACTTCAAATTTTCTCACATATCACGTATACATATATATTTTTAATTTCAAATGATTTATACAGAATATATATGGATTCGGATAAACTCGCATCACTTAATCATTTTATTTCACTATTTTTATTCAAAAATTTATTTAATTATTAATTTAAATAAATTAAAAATCTGGGGTCGTTACAAACTTCCCCCCTTAAAAGAATTTCGTCCTTGAAATTCGCAGGCACGAAAACAACACAGAGATAGACAGATACACAAAGACTGAGAAACAGTTTTCCAGGTCAAACTGGATATCAATTCTGCATTTGGCTCATCAAAGCAAAATATCAACAATTTAAAATTTTCAATTAATTCTAAATTTCCAATTTATTTTAGAATTTCAGATTTATTCATATTTATTAAAGTTTCAATCGAAAACTGATAAGAAACCGATGAAATACGAAGTAAAGATTTCTACAATGATTCGTAGAACCATCATCACACCGAAACTTCTTTCTTGTAGCTGGTACGAAGCAATCAAAAGAATTTGAAAACGAATCAAAGGAAATTGATAGAGAAAGATTGTTTCCACTGTTGCAGGGTATTGACCATTTATAGTCGTATTCCCTTGTCCCCTATCTCGTTCTCTTCTTGCACTCATACTCACTATCAGTGGATAGTAAGAGAATTTACTGAGACGTTTAAACGGATATCTTAGGGATATACTCATTCTAGAGTTTACTTCACTCTATCTCTAATGAGCTACTTAACGTGTTATACTCCTGAGCTAAAGTTCAACCTTAGCTCTGATACCAAATGTAACGAGACGGATTTTGCTCGCTCGAAAATCGACATCCATACTTTACATCGTACTCGAATTCAATATACATATATATTAACTTCAAATTTTCTCACATATCGCGTATACATATATATTTTTAATTTCAAATGATTTATACAGAATATATATGGATTCGAAGAAACTCGCATCACTTAATCATTTTATTTCACTATTTTTATTCAAAAATTTATTTAATTATTAATTTAAATAAATTAAAAATCTGGGGTCATTACAGACCCACCGATCTGATCCAACAAATCATCAAGCCTCGGCATTGGAAATCTGTATCTGATTGTGATCTTATTCAATGCTCTACTGTCGGTGCACATCCTCCACGTTCCATCCTTTTTGGGTACCAATAAAGCTGGTACAGCACAAGGACTTAAACTCTCCTGCACATGCCCCTGCTCAAGCAATTCCTCTACCTGCCTCCGCAACTCTTCATGTTCCTTCGGACTCATTCGATAATGTGGTCTGTGTGGCAACACAGCACCTGGAACAAGATCTATCTGATGTTGTATATCCCTCAACGGTGGCAATTCCGTTGGTAACTCCTCTGGAAATACATCGTCAAATTCTTTCAAAACTGGTTTAACTTCTTCTGGTATTTCAACCTCTTCACTGCTTTCTCGCCCAATCAACAAAAACACTTCAGGCTCTTCCTCAACCTCCTTAACAAACTCTTTCAAAGATAATAAAGTTTTCAGCTCTTCAATCTCTTCTGACTTACTTTCTCCTTGTGATCTCTTCTTCGGAACTAGGATAATTTTCGTGCCTTCAAACATAAAACTGTAGCTATTGGTCCGACCGTTATGTTGTACTGCTCGATCATACTGCCATGGTCTTCCCAATAATAAGTGGCAAACATCCATCTCTACTACATCACACCAGATTTCGTCTTTGTATTTCTTCCCAATAGAGAATGGAACACGAACTCGTCTATCCACTTTCACTTCTCCTCCTTTTCTCAACCATGCTAACTTGTATGGACTCGGATGTTTCTCTGTCTTCAATTTCAACTTTGTCACAACCTCGGTTGAAATAATATTATCACAGTTTCCTGCATCAATCAAAAACTTACACACCTTCCCCAGAATAGTACATGTTGACTGAAAATTATTACTTCTCAACCAACTAGCTTCTTCCTGTTTCGGTGTTAAACACGATCTCCTCAGCATTAGATTACAACCTTCGTCTCCTGACGCAATATCCTGCTCATCCTCCTCAACTGGACTAGAACAATCCCCATCACCATCCTCATCCTCAACTTCTGCAATCATGGTTCTCTTCTTTGGCTTTGGACACTCACTGCTTTTATGACCCAATTCCTGACAATTGTAACATTTGAAACCATTGTTAACTTTCGCCTTCTCAGCCTCCTTCACCACCGGTTTACTGATAGGTTTAGACACATTAGAACTTCCACTAACACCCTTCACTTGATTGTTGGAATTAGTAAACACACCTCCTCCTCGTCTACCCTGCTTCTCCCAAGCCAACGCTTTCTGATGTGCTTCCGCTACAGATCTAGGATCGAACATGTTAACCATATCCTGAATCTGCATTCTCAATCCTCCAACAAATCTGGCTGTTAACTGTTCTTCTGTCTCCATAATATCGTTCCTTGCAATCAGTTGATAAAATTCGTCAGCATAGTCATTCACAGATTTCGTCCCTTGTCTCAAGTTTTGCAAACGTTGATACATCAAAGATTGATAATTGTAAGGTAAGAATGTTGCTTTCATCAATTTCTTCATCTTCTCCCAAGATTCAACTTTTGACTTTCCCATCCGATCACGTGTAAGTTTGGTCTGCTGCCACCACGCCAAAGCTCTACCCCTCAGTCTCGTAGCAACCAACTTCACTCTACGATGTTCTGGAACTTCTTTGAAGTCAAAAATCTCCTCAACATTAGCTACCCAATCTAGAAACTCCTCCGCTTGCATACCACCTTTGAATTCAGGAATTTCAGTCTTCATCCCTGACTCCCACTTGTGATCATACTCAGAGTAATTTCTTCCTTGTCCTCGTCCTTGTCCTCGAACACTACCACCATCATACTCCCCTTCAAAATCAGATGTATATCGTTGTCTATCTCGTCCACCCACATCTCTACTACCTTCTCGTCTACCACCATCATCCCTTCTATCTACATTCCTCCGTTCACGATCATTCACGTTCCTACCACGCCCTTGGTCATTTTCAACACTTCTGTCTCGGTTGGAATGTGGCGAGACTCTACTTCCCCCATGGTTAGATTCAGGTGAAACCCTTCTCCGATTTTGATTCATCTCGGTCATAAGCTTCTCTAACCGGCCAATTCCTTCGTTAAGCTTTTCACTAAAGTTTTCATTGATTCTTTGCTCCATCTCATCAGCTTCTTCTCTTCGATACAAAGCTTCTACGTTTTGGTGGCGATTAGCTCTTCTTGGCGGCATACTTGAATTCTTCCAATCTCTTCAACACTTCAAAATTCAAACACTTTTCAGACTTTGATCCAAAATGAAACGGATCGAAAACTTCCACTTTGTTGCAAATCGCGATGAACACGATGGACAAAGTTTCGGCCTCCAACACAAATCCGATCAAACAACTTCAATACAAAGTCGAACACTTCAACTTGATCACGGCTCAACACCTCAAGCTCTCGGCTATCACTTCAACTTCAAAATGAATAGGCTCCAAGTTTCGATCTAGCTATGATTGGCTAGAACCAGGCTCTGATACCAAAAACTGATGCAGCGGATTAAACAAAACAATCTTCAATCGGTGAAAGTAGCAATCGATGTATTGATGAATACTGAAATGCCCGAATTCGTTGATCCGAAGATACCGAACTCTAGCTAGCCCGAACTCGTTGACCGCGCACGATACCGGGTTCAAAGATCTTCAATTCTTCAAGCGTTGATCAAGCGCACTTGATTCCGCGAATCGGCTTCTGCAATCGTTGAATCGAGCGCACTCGATTATCTGAAAGAGGAGATAGGAGATTACACTCAACTACCAATTTAAATTGAAAGCACAAAGCTAACAAAGAGAATTTTATTCAATATTCAACAACCTTTTTACAAATGACCATACATGCCTATTTATAGGCTACAACTCATCACAACAGAAAACTTCAAAAATATTACAAGTACTTGAGGGCGAAGACGGACGAGGTAGCTATTTGATAACCCGAGGGGGGCTAATCTAAACATAAACTGGAGCTGAGTTGTTCAAAGACCTTTTAGAGGGGATGCATGGCATATGGCTTTGATTTATAGGCTTGTTGTCTTGCGCTCAAGTTTAACCATGAGCGAAGACCGGCTTGGACATTCTTGTAGGAGGGAGCACTCCTGGGTAGACAGAGACGTGCGCCCCTCCCCCTTTCATCGAATAGGATGCCACTTACACCGATACAACCGATGCCACATGATGAAAGATGAGGGGTAGAGGAATTTAGCATTCAATGGTCGGCATGACCCTTGTGTAGAATACACATGCAACCTCCATAACTTGGTTAATAATAGCAGTAATGTGAAGGAGTGGGCATGCACTATGGCACACACGTGATGAAGCCAAACTGATATTATAGCCTAACTTCTCAAGGGTTGCTTTGGTAGTGGATAGGGCATGAGACACAAGTCATTGAAGGAGCTTGCTGAGGAGAAGGCCGCCGAGGAAAAGTTGAAGGCTTTTGAAGTAGACCTCCTTTGAGCACAAAAATGTTGACACCCACCATAAGGCTTGTGGATGTTAACTGCAAGATCAGAGGTTTGAGCCCTCCTTCTAGCTCCCGCATGTTGGTTGTATTTTTCATCAACGTCGAAATCAAAGTAATGCGCCAAGAAGAGCAAAGTTCACTAGCTAATCACTAGGCTTAAGGATGAAAAACTATGAGAAAATGAGCATTTAAAGTTATATAATATAAGATGTATAGTGTTTCGGCAAAGCTGCCTACGTCCAGTGTGAAGTTCCCTTATTATATGGCTCTGTTATTGTGACGCCCCACTGCTATACTCACACTATCCAAGGACACTCGGGGTAATGCCATCGACTAGCACGAAGAATAAGGCTGTTGAGGAGCGACCATCTGTGTAATTTCTTTGTGCGAATACCGATATGTCAGATAGAATGACTTGCATTTCATTTTAAGGGGAAATCCGACATATGAAATACAAACTCAAAGCTACTACACAGTGGCTATGTGGGCTTCGAAAACAAATATAGAAATAAGCATAACACAAATCAGTCACAGATATTCATATCATATAGGCGGAAACAGATATGAATATAACACATAAAAGTGTACATCAAAATAGTGGTCATACAAGATCCACTTCATCACAAAAGAATAGGTACAAGTGCTAAGCAAAAGAATATGTATACATCAAGGAGTCTCTAACTCAAATGTATAAAAGCAAAAACTACTAAGCTAAAGTAGTTAGCCAAAAGTCAGAGGCTAGCCCCTGCTAAGAAGTCAAGTGGAAGCACCTATAATACCTCGGTCTGACCCGAGTATTATTTAAGAAGAAAAATAATAAACGGATTAGTCTAGCTACAAATATCATATAAGATGAGAAAGGATAAGAGATACAACAAAAATATTTGATAACAATAATGCCATACTGTGACAAGTATACATTCAATAACAATAAAATCATACAATATCTCAAATCTCGTCAAATATCCAAAAAGAATATCACATTCTTTAGGGTATTCACCAAACCCCAAATATTGACAAAATATATCAATGCCAATCGCAAAAATTGGTGAAACACAAATTCCAGAAACCAGCAATTAGAAATCCAGAAAACACAAAGGGGAGGCCTATCACAAACAGGAGCATGAAAACTCTCCAACACGTGTATCACAAACGGGTCGCTATCCCATGGTCGCTAACCATAGAGTCGGTGCAACGACGTAGTACAATAACGGTACGCCCGAGGAACCTGATACTCAAGTAATTCGGAACAACGACGTAGTACAATAACGGTACGCCCGATGAACCTGATAAGCTGGAACAACGATGTAGTACAATAACGGTACGCCCAATGAACCGAACTCCAGAAAACCATAGGTCGCTAGCCTATAAAAATCAGATGAAGCTCCATAAAACCATAGGTCGCTAGCCTATAAAAAGGAGACGAAGCTCCATAAAACCATAGATCGCTAGCCTATAAAAATGAGACGAAGCTCCATAAAACGAGGTACAGTCCCCTACGTGGACAAAGAGACATCACATATCGCTAGTCTAAACCATAAAATGATCACCATTGATCAATAAAAAGTGTGAATTACACTAAGCTAGTAAATAAATGAGTTTAGCTACATGTCCCATAACCACTAGCTTAACTTAAATATTTACGAACAAATTGTAGGTTTCCACTCGAAAATTGTCATGAGATATCAATCGAACAAGTCTAAGAATTAACCGACGAAGTAAACGCAAGCGTTTCATACCACTTGTTTTGCTAAGCCGTTTAATTAGATTTCTCATACGAATGAGGTAAAGGTTTGTATATACTAATAGATCGGAAAACAATTTTAAAATGTTCTTTGTATTAAAAGTAATTGTTGAAATCATTTTTGTAAAGGAGTTTTAGTATTTACTACTAGTACATAAACCTTTGTATTTTAAAGTGACAAATCATAGAAATGATTGTAAAAACAATCAATCACCAAAAAATCACATTCGACGACGTGAATCAAAACCATAAAAATCGATATCAATTCCATCAAATGGATATTCCCAGAAATCCAGAAAAAGAAGTCATCAAAGTCGATAAAAGTGATAACAACTAATCGGATCAACCAAAAATCGATTAAAATGGAAATCCACTTAAAATAGGCAATTTGGCTGAAATAAGCAGCTCTAGACGTCTGGTAGACTTCCCAGACGTCTGAGCTGAAAGACTAGAAATTTTCTTCCAGATCGCCTAGACGTTTGGGAAGTAAGCTCAGACGTCTAAGCTGAAAGACTGGAATTTTATTCCCGTAGCATCAGACGTCTGAGCTTATTACCAGACGTCTAAGCTGAAGCTCAGGGCAATTTTTTCCAAGGCCATTGATGGCCAAATCAAATTCGAAACAAACGAATGAGCAACGATGGCTAGAGATCGATGTCAAGCGACAACCCAACCCTATAAACACATCAATACAGTCCAAATAACATGTCCAAACATCCATATAAGGATTTTCATAGATTTTGACTTCCCAAATACCAAAAATTGGAAAATTCACCAATCCAATTCAATTCAAAAGCAAATGAACATGAAATAGGTGTTAGGAATTCATACCTAACAACTATCAAAGGTATAGACATAGATGTGAGTTCAAAAACTCACTTTTAAACCCAAAAACATGAATGAGAAGCTCTAAAACAAGGGAAAGGCCAATTCCTCTTCAACTTCAACTCAAGAAGGTCCAATCTAAGCTCATAAGCAAATATTTCCTAAGTTAGGATATAGGAATTTCTGAAAATTGAAGAGAGATTGAGATGGAGAAGATGAAGAGAATGCTTACCTAAGCTTCTTTTTGATTTTGGATGTAACGATCACGATTTTTCGACGCTCGAAAGTCGACATTAATACGTCCACTATATCAAATGCCGCGCAATCAAATGCCGGAAAACCGAACCATTAGGGTTAATAAGAAGAGGTAGAAGAAGACAGAAGAAAAGGAGAACAGAAAAACAGAAACAATATCAGAATCTCACATTTCGCAGCGGAATAATATACAATAGATAAATCAATAATCTCTAAACAGAAGACTATATCAGTTTATACATACATCAATCAGAGTCAATATACAACTCGATACAACAATGGACAGTTATATAAACCTGTCCTCATACAGAATACACAGCGGAAATAAATAACAAGTACGGAAGTACGTCTCGCCGTCCAGCTTGGTTCCATCTAGCTCCAGAATATCCTGATAACATAACTCTAGGCTGCCCGTGTGGAAAATTATGGGCACCCAGAGTTTAGAAGGGAACAATAAACTCAGAGTCAGTCATGGTGACTGGTGTGAGATCGTAAAACAGTTATTTTCACAAAGAAAATAAAACAGATTCGCAATGCTTTTGGAAAATGAAACTACCATAAGACCTCCCGCCACACACACAATGCAAATGCAGAATTGGAGGAGATTTCTTCTTATGATAGTCAAAGATGCTTACAACGCCAATCATTGGATTATTATTATTATTAATGTCTAGTGTAGAAAACATTTTGAAAGTATAATATTAATCTTAGCCAGCATACGACCAGTATCGTATGCCTACTATAGCTACCATCTAAACAGTGGTGACCACCATAAGTAAATGGCAGGTTCTACAACTAAAACCGTACAAGTTCCGTATTGGGAAATGGATTTCCAACAAATGGTCAGGCTAAGGAACTTCCTTTCCTATGCCACATGGGATCGCCTCTGGCTAGACGTCCCGAGAGACAAACTGCTCTCTGCCAACACAAGGCCGGGTAACCCCTGTAACTAGGTAACTCACGAATATGCCATCCCCCGGTCCTTTGGGACCTTTATTCGAGCGCTCGGTAACCAATCATCAAACATAATAAATAAGGTGTGTCCACATGAGTAAGTATCTGGGCTCCATACCATGATACCACCCCTTTCCAGAAGGAAATGACATACCCTAAAGGGCGCGACCCTCATAACCTTGCCGCAACATTCCTGTTTCGACCATTTCCGGGTTGTTGAGGCCCTGACGAAGTCTCGTCCACAAAGCTACGCTTTTTCACAAAGCCACGCTTTGATCACAAATGATCAATAAATGATCATCGTCACAGCAACACTCAGCATGCCACATTACCAAATTGGGAATATATTGCTGATAAATTTCAACTACATAACTTCTGAGCTCGTACGTCTCAGAGAAGGGTGTTAAGCTAAGAGAATAAATTCTCCGCCACCAACAGAAATGTATTTGAAAGAAATCAGCTTTACATCTCAAAATGTAATGTCGGACATGTAACCATACAAGTCTGTTCCGGGTTCGAACAGAACCGAAGGCACTTCCAAAGAAGCCCTTGCAATCCGGATATTCACAATCCCGATAAAACTTCCCATCACAAAGGAAATCACAATACCGTAGCTAACGGTGCAGAGACAATCGATAGGTCATCCTATCGTTTTCACAAATACCCGGTCTTCATCACCGGTCTTCAATACGATCCATATCGTCGTATTATTATTCGGAATGGGTTATCTGACACAAAGGTCCTTTCCCGGCTAAACCGAATAATAAGCGTTTGTTTTAAAAACAAATTCAAGTGCCAATTCAAAGGCAATATTGATAGTCGGTGATTTAACTATCAATAATATTCACAACAATCATCAGATTTAAATAATTTTCCCAAATTATTTATTTTCAAAATATCTTCATGAGATATATATTTTTCCACACTTCAACACTTTGAAAATAAATTTCAAATCACTTTTCCTTACACGGAATATATTTCCAAATATATCTTTTCAAAAACCAGCTTTAGAACCTTAAATTTATATTTTAAAAAGCTACTTTGAAAAATATATTCGGCTTTATAGTGAAAATACAATTTCACTTCAAAATGGTCCATTTAAACCAATTTAAACAAATCCTTATCGATTTATTTTAAATTTACATTCAAATCTGTAAATTTACTTTCACACTTTAAAAATAAATCAGCGTTTATTTTTAAACAAATTTCACTTCCATTTCATAAATTCCATTTTGAATTTACATTTCCCAATATTCATTTTTAACACCAAATCAACTTTCAAATTGATTTCTCAATTTTTATTTCAATATCAAATCGATTACAAATGCAAACGTAAGTTTTATTCCAATAGAACAAAACATTGCCAATTTATTTCTAAGTTTAATTCCAAATAACAAATCATTTGCAAATCGACTTTCAGATTTATTTCTCAAACACTAAATCAATTTTGAATAAATTTTCCAATGATTTATTTTCCATCACCGAATTAATTACAAGTTTGATTTCTAAATTTATTTCAACTCCAAATAAATTTTCATATCAACTTTTCAAAGATTCATTTTCAAATATCAAATAAATTACAAATTGATTTCTAAAAGTTTATCACTTTTAAATAAATTCCTTTGTTCTTTCCAAATTATTCAAAATACCATTTTTTAAATGAATTTTTCAACTTTTGAAACAATATTATTAAAAACTCATTTTTTCATATTTTGGAATTTATTCGGTAAGATTTCGAAAATCAAATTTTTATACTTTAAAATTCCTTCTTTCAAATTAATTCAATTCTTAAAAATAAATTCACTTAAAATTTTCCAATTTGATTTCAAAATTCAATTTATATTCATTTCTGGTATCCAACGATACCAAAAATACATTTGGCTAAATTTTAGCCTTCAACAATTACAATTATCAATAAATCATCCACAGATTATCAATAATCACATCATTCACATATGAAATAATATTCAAACAATTTGAGGAATCCAGTTGGATCCCTCCAACCTGTTTCCCTGCATCCACAGATGTTAGCACAATACCAATTCCACTTCGAGGTGGAATATCGCGGTATATGGAATTTATAAAAATATCATCCGCTATTATGCGGCGCAATAGGGTCTAATCCGCTATATAATGCGGGAAATCACAACTGCAATATATACATATGCCAATATATATATATATATATTGCTATATATATAGATATATCCTACTATATCTAATATCACATCCAAACAGCAATCAATCAATAACTGCAAAAAAATCAAATTTTAAATCTGAGTGAGAAGATCTCACCTTAGCTTTTTATTTTGCAATCCATATCCATTTTGACCATTTCTCCATTTTTTACCTTGTATAAACATTTATACAGTTTATTAATATTCGAAATAATCGAACTACCAATTGCTATTTAATAATTTAATTAACTAATAATTGAGCAATTAATTTTCCCTTTTTAATAAATTTATCAAATAACATTTTATCTAATAATTTTAAGTTTAAACTAATTTTCCTTTAGAAACTACCCATATATATATATTTATCTTTTCTTTTGAAACCACATATATTTTTTTTTAAACAATCTATATAGATTTAAAATTAATTAAACTCTACCACATTTAAAATTTCTATATTTTCCCAATATCTTATATATATACATATTTTTATTCATCTATATATATATTCAAATTAAAAATAGATAAGTGTATATATATATTTAAGTTATTATTTTCTTTACTGTGTACGTAAAAATTTAAAATCTGAAAATAAATAGTTTTATACCTTACTTTAATGTATACATACCTATATAAATTAAATTAAAACTAAATTGAGAAATAAATAAATGATAAAATCGAAATAATAAAAATAAAATAGGATGAATACCTTCAGCCTCGACAATGACCACGCGACGCTCACATGCTCGAGCTCGCGAATGTCGCCGCCACTGAAGCCCTAGCTCGCCACGACTTCGAGTCGAACGACTTTACCTTCTCGACTTCCTACCCACAGCTGCGATATGCCGCCGCCGTCCACAGCTCAAGATCGAGCTACCCCCAAACCTCGAGAAGCTGAACGCGACTCTCCCCCTGCGAGCGCCTCCGCCTTCGTTGCCCACGCAACATCGCACGCGACTCCATGTCGCCAGACCCATCGCGAGTCTCTTTGCCTCCATTTTATTTTGATTTTTTTTGAACGAAGATTAATTGGAGAGGGTAAATTAAGTATTTGAACAGAGGGGAATTAAAAGAGAACTTATATCGATCATCAAAACTGTGAAGAGAAGGAACGAAGAAAATTTCTTTTAATTGCTTGGCCATTACTTGATTTTTTTGAACGAAATGACTTCGTATCAGATTTGTAAAGAAATGGGAGGACAAAGAGTACGCGATTATCAGCTGGAAAGGAGGAACAAGAGAACGTGATTTGGCAGAAAGTAAGTCGGTATTGAAAAGTTGATTAAAAATTTATATTTTTATATTCAAAAATATCTCGTTATATTATATCAGCGCGTTTGCTTATCGTACGATCACACAATAACTCTGATCACTATGAAAATTGAAATCCGCTAATAATTCAATATTACGGATCCAATGGAACAGGTTTCATCGAATTCCGAGACTGTGCTCCAGAACGCTATTTTCAAATATCGATTTAAACGATATAATTCAAAACTGAACAAACAATTTCAAATTCAATTCTGAAAGTTCTAATATCTTCAGAATTATCAATATTAATTTTCTAAACCTTGAAATATTTTTAATCAGCTTAAAACTGAAGATTCAAATTTTTACCCAGTTTCAATAATTAAATTCAATAATTTAATCACTAAATCCATTCTGATATTTGAATTTTAAATAAAACAATCATTCGAATATTTAAACTCGATTAAATATTCACATTTCAAATATCAAAAATTCAAGGTCGTTACAATCTTCCCCCCTTAAAAGAATTTCGTCCCGAAATTACAAGTCAGGAAAAATGCTCCACTTCCCATTAACTATTTTTTTTAAATTCAAATAGTTTTAACAAATTTTCAAACCCAAATCTTTTTATTAAAGATTTGTTATCACCTCAGTTAACTTTCCATACACTTTCATAGTTTTCAAACAACTTTATTTTACTTCACAATTCAATTTTAAATTTAAACTCAAATTTTAAATTGTCCAAAATTTCTCAAAAATTTCCCAACACTCTAAATTTTCGAAAAATTTCGCCAGCGTCTCCTTTGCGCGGCTAACACGGTACTACTACAAAATGTCCCTCCGGACCCTCAGATTTCAAAAAGAGAAAGGAAAGCCAAGCGGCTAGACAAGAAAAGATCAAATTTCATACTGAAATTTAAACACATACCTTTTGTTGAGAAATTCAAATTCATCTTCGAAATCAAAATCCAATTCCATTTTTCCTTAGCCTTTACAGTCCCTGTATATTTTACTGAACAATAATGTCCAAATTCACTTATTGGATTTCTCAATACCAATTTACTTAAGAATTTTATTCATTCATTTCTTAAGTTCAATATAAGTGTTTACATACTTCTTATATTTATTTTCACTTCACAAACTTTGCATTTTTAATTCCATTTGAATTCAATTTACAATTTCAATTCTATTTGAATTCATCTTACTTTCAAATTTTCATTCAGATTTTCATTTCGAATTTTACTTGAATTCGATTCATCTTCTAATTCTGAATATTGAGTTTTATTTACCTTTATCTCAAATTCAATTTGAAATCACTTGTCGTTAAGTGAAAATTTTCAAAAATTCCAAAAAAAATTTCTAACTCCCAAAATTTTTAGAAAATTTTGGCGGAGTATCCTTTGTATGGAGGAGCTTTTGCAATTTGACAAAAAGAATAAATATATATACATCGACCCACTCGGTCGGAAAAACAGAAAAAAGTTCATATTTCCTATTTTTGTATTGCGTAGGCGTACCTTTTAGCATTTTAAAGCAAAGCGGCTTATTTATTTAGCTATTTGCGCAACAAAAACCAGCCAAACGGCTTCCAAAAACCTGCACTTACTCAATTTAAACACGTAAGTGGCAAATATAAGAAATCTATTAACATTTCATTCACTTTCAATAACAAATATATAGATTTCATTAGCAATACATAAGGTTTCAATACAAATTAAATCGCTTCCATCTAATTCACATTCAATTTCTATTCAATTCAAGTGATTAACAACTCACTTTCTTACATTCAATTCATTTTTAAGTGAAACGAATTCATACCATTTAAATTGATTCAAAAAATCAATTTTATTTGTTTTCATTAAGCCATAGAATTTATGTATCTTGTTTACGTCAACGACAAACAAATTTTTTTTATGCAATTCGACGAAATTTATGTAAATAAACTATCACTTGAACTCATAACCATTTTAAATTGATTCTATCTCAATTCATATCAGTTTCATTTGAAACCATTTCACAAAAAATTTCTTAAGTCGAGCATTTATTCAATTTTCACTTAAGCTATTTCACTTCAAAACTCAAGTTCATTTTCTTGTAAACAATTTCCAATTTCAATTCTTGATTTGATTTTCATTTATCAAATTTATTCCATTCACTAATTTAATTCAATTAGTACATTCACTTATTCATTTTAAATTTCAATTTCCATATTCAATTCATCGTGAATTTATTTTATCTTTATCAAGGAAATTCAATTTATTTCTACTACTTGAATTTATATACAAATTTAAATTTTTATCTTCAAATTTAGCTTACAACAAAGCTTTAATTTAACCAATTCAACTTCCAATTCATTATTTCATGAATTAATAAATTATCAAGTCTATTTACTTGAATTCAATCCATTTTATTTTATTTGATTTCCAAGTTTGGATTTTTATTCAACTTGATTCAAATCAAATATAATTTCATTTTTCAATTCTAATTCATTCATTTACAAATGTAGCTTCATTGGTTCACTCACAAATTCATTTCTTTTCAATTTAAATTTCATTCCAAATCATTTTCACTTTATTTAATTGATTCATTTATACTTTCTTTAATTTAACTTTATCCTTTAAGTTAAATTTATTCTATCAAAATTCAAATTGTATAAGTTATCAACTCATTTATTATTCCATTAATGAATTTATTTTTAAATATTCTCTATGGAATTCTATTTCTAATTATAAATTACATTTACAATTTACCTTTTACAAATCTCATTTGTATATGAATTCATTTCCTCATCTTTCAATCCATATTTATAAATTTCATTTGTTAAATGAATTTATCTTCAATCTTTGGTTATATCATTTTATTTCTTATTCATTTTTCATATAACAATGATAATATTTCAATGTTATCACTTCCTAACAACCAAACATCCATATACTATCATAATTCATAGAAAATAATTTTTTTTCTATACCAAAAATAGTTTTGGATAAAATTATTTCATTTACCCCATTTTAAAACAATATTGTGTCAGTTTACCTTGTTTAAGAGTTTAGAAACCCCTATCGATTACAGTTAGCTAGATTGCACCGACTAGAATCTATAAACAATCAACCGATAAGTCAACACAATACAAAACAAATTTTATATTCACTAACAAATACGCACTCATATCTATTATTACACTCAACTCATTCTAGAGTACTACTGACTCTATCTCTAATGAGTAACACCCAACAGAGCCAAGAGTTATCGCTTAACCGGATGCTCTGATACCACATGTAACGATCACGATTTTTCGACGCTCGAAAGTCAACATTAATACGTCCACTGTATCAAATGCCGCGCAATCAAATGCCGAAAAACCGAACCATTAGGGTTAAAAAGAAGAGGTAGAAGAAGACAGAAGAAAAAGAGAACAGAAAAACAGAAACAATATCAGAATCTCACATTTCGCAGCTGAATAATATACAATAGATAAATCAATAATCTCTAAACAGAAGACTATATCAGTTTATACATACATCAATCAGAGTCAATATACAACTCGATACAACAATGGACAGTTATATAAACCTGTCCTCATACAGAATACATAGCGGAAATAAATAACAAGTACGGAAGTACGTCTCGCCGTCCAGCTTGGTTCCATCTAGCTCTAGAATATCCTGATAACATAACTCTAGGCTGCCCGTGTGGAAAATTATGGGCACCCAGAGTTTAGAAGGGAACAATAAACTCCGAGTCAGTCATGGTGACTGGTGTGAGATCGTAAAACAGTTATTTTCACAAAGAAAATAAATCAGATTCGCAATGCTTTTGGAAAATGAAACTACCATAAGACCTCCCGCCACACACACAATGCAAACGCAGAATTGGAGGAGATTTCTTCTTATGATAGTCAAAGATGCTTACTATGCCAATCATTGGATTATTATTATTAATGTCTAGTGTAGAAAACATTTCGAAAGTATAATATTAATCTTAGCCAGCATACGACCAGTATCATATGCCTACTATAGCTACCATCTAAACAGTGGTGACCACCATAAGTAAATGGCAGGTTCTACAACTAAAACCGTACAAGTTCCGTATTGGGAAATGGATTTCCAACAAATGGTCAGGCTAAGGAACTTCCTTTCCTATGCCACATGGGATCGCCTCTGGTTGGACGTCCCGAGAGACAAACTGCTCTCTGCCAACACAAGGCCGGGTTACCCCTGTAACTAGGTAACTCACGAATATGCCATCGCCCGGTCCTTTGGGACCTTTATCCGAGCGCTTGGTAACCAATCATCACACATAATAAATAAGGTGTGTCCACATGAGTAAGTATCTGGGCTCCATACCATGATACCACCCCTTTCCAGAAGGAAATGACATACCCTAAAGGGCGCGACCCTCATAATCTTGCCGCAACATTCCTGTTTCGACCATTTCCGGGTTGTTGAGGCCCTGACGAAGTCTCGTCCACAAAGCTACGCTTTTTCACAAAGCCACGCTTTGATCACAAATAATCAATAAATGATCATCTTCACAGCAACACTCAGCATGCCACATTACCAAATTGGGAATATATTGCTGATAAATTTCAACTACATAACCTCTGAGATCGTACGTCTTAGAGAAGGGTGTTAAGCTAAGAGAATAAATTCTCCACCACCAACAGAAATGTATTTGAAAGAAATCAGCTTTACATCTCAAAATGTAATGTCAGACATGTAACCATACAAGTCTGTTCCGGGTTCGAACAGAACCGAAGGCACTTCCAAAGAAGCCCTTGCAATCCGGATATTCACAATCCCCATAAAACTTCCCATCACAAAGGAAATCTCAATACCGTAGCTAGCTGTGCAGAGACAATCGATAGGTCATCCTATCGTTTTCACAAATACCCGGTCTTCATCACCGGTCTTCAATACGATCCATATCGTCGTATTATTATTCGGAATGGGTTATCTGACACAAAGGTCCTTTCCCGGCTAAACCGAATAATAAGCGTTTGTTTTAAAAACAAATTCAAGTGCCATTTCAAAGGCAATATTGATAGTCGGTGATTTAACTATCAATAATATTCACAACAATCATCAGATTTAAATAATTTTCCCAAATTATTTATTTTCAAAATATCTTCACGAGATATATATTTTTCCACACTTCAACACTTTGAAAATAAATTTCAAATCACTTTTCCTTACACGAAATATATTTCCAAATATATCTTTTCAAAAACCAGCTTTAGAACCTTAAATTTATATTTTAAAAAGCTACTTTGAAAAATATATTCGGCTTTATAGTGAAAATACAATTTCACTTCAAAATGGTCCATTTAAACCAATTTAAACAAATCCTTATCGATTTATTTTAAATTTACATTCAAATCTGTAAATTTACTTTCACACTTTAAAAATAAATCAGCGTTTATTTTTAAACAAATTTCACTTCCATTTCATAAATTCCATTTTGAATTTACATTTCCCAATATTCATTTTTAACACCAAATCAACTTTCAAATTGATTTCTCAATTTTTATTTCAATATCAAATCGATTACAAATGCAAACGTAAGTTTTATTCCAATAGAACAAAACATTGCCAATTTATTTCTAAGTTTAATTCCAAATAACAAATCATTTGCAAATCGACTTTCAGATTTATTTCTCAAACACTAAATCAATTTCGAATAAATTTTCCAATGATTTATTTTCCATCACCGAATTAATTACAAGTTTGATTTCTAAATTTATTTCAACTCCAAATAAATTTTCATATCAACTTTTCAAAGATTCATTTTCAAATATCAAATCAATTACAAATTGATTTCTAAAAGTTTACCACTTTTAAATAAATTCCTTTGTTCTTTCCAAATTATTCAAAATACCATTTTTTAAATGAATTTTTCAACTTTTGAAACAATATTATTAAAAACTCATTTTTTTCATATTTTGGAATTTATTCGGTAAGATTTCGAAAATCAAATTTTTATACTTTAAAATTCCTTCTTTCAAATTAATTCAATTCTTAAAAATAAATTCACTTAAAATTTTCCACTTTGATTTCAAAATTCAATTTATATTCATTTCTGGTATCCAACGATACCAAAAATACATTTGGCTAAATTTTAGCCTTCAACAATTACAATTATCAATAAATCATCCACAGATTATCAATAATCACATCATTCACATATGAAATAATATTCAAACAATTTGAGGAATCCAGTTGGATCCCTCCAACCTGTTTCCCTGCATCCACAGATGTTAGCACAATACCAATTCCACTTCGAGGTGGAATATCGTGGTATATGGGATTTATAAAAATATCATCCGCTATTATGCGGCGCAATAGGGTCTCATCCGCTATATAATGCGGGAAATCACAACTGCAATATATACATACGCCAATATATATATATTGCTATATATATATATATAGATATATCCTACTATATCTAATATCACATCCAAACAGCAATCAATCAATAACTGCAAAAAAATCAAATTTTAAATCTGAGTGAGAAGATCTCACCTTAGCTTTTTATTTTGCAACCATTTCCGTTTTGACCATTTCTCCATTTTTTACCTTGTATAAACTTTTATACAATTTATTAATATTCGAAATGATCGAACTACCAATTGCTATTTAATAATTTAATTAACTAATAATTAAGCAATTAATTTTCCCTTTTTAATAAATTTATCAAATAACATTTTATCTAATAATTTTAAGTTTAAACTAATTTTCCTTTAGAAACTACCCATATATATATATATTTATCTTTTCTTTTGAAACCACATTTTTTTTTTAAAACAATCTATATAGATTTAAAATTAATTAAACTCTACCACATTTCAAATTTCTATATTTTCCCAATATCTTATATATATACATATTTTTATTCATCTATATATATATATATTCAAATTAAAAATAGATATTTGTATATATATATATTTAAGTTATTATTTTCTTTACTGTGTACGTAAAAATTTAAAATCTAAAAATAAATAGTTTTATACCTTACTTTAATGTATACATACCTATATAAATTAAATTAAAACTAAATTGAGAAATAAATAAATGATAAAATCGAAATAATAAAAATAAAATAGGATGAATACCTTCAGCCTCGACAATGACCACGCAACGCTCACATGCTCGAGCTCGCGAATGTCGCTGCCACTGAAGCCCTAGCTCGCCACGAATTCGAGTCGAACAACTTTACCTTCTCGACTTCCTACCCACAGCTGCGATATGCCGCCGCCGTCCACAGCTCGAGATCGAGCTACCCCCAAACCTCGACAAGCTGAACGCGACTCTCCCCCTGCGAGCGCCTCCGCCTTCGTCGCCCACGCAACATCGCACGCGACTCCATGTCGCCAGACCCATCGCGAGTCTCTTTGCCTCCATTTTATTTTGATTTTTTTTGAACGAAGATTAATTGGAGAGGGTAAATTAAGTGTTTGAACAGAGGGGAATTAAAAGAGAACTTATATCGGTCATCAAAACTGTGAAGAGAAGGAACGAAGAAATTTTCTTTTAATTGCTTGGCCATTACTTGATTTTTTTGAACGAAATGACTTCGTATCAGATTTGTAAAGAAATTGGAGGACAAAGAGTACGCGATTATCAGCTGGAAAGGAGGAACAAGAGAACGTGATTTGGCAGAAAGTAAGTCGGTATTGAAAAGTTGATTAAAAATTTATATTTTTATATTCAAAAATATCCCGTTATATTATATCAGCGCGTTTGCTTATCGTACGATCACACAATAACTCTGATCACTATGAAAATTGAAATCCGCTAATAATTCAATATTACGGATCCAATGGAACTGGTTTCGTCGAATTCCGAGACTGTGTTCCGGAACGCTATTTTCAAATATCGATTTAAACGATATAATTCAAAACTGAACAAACAATTTCAAATTCAATTCTGAAAGTTCTAATATCTTCAGAATTATCAATATAAATTTTCTAAGCCTTGAAATATTTTTAATCAGCTTAAAACTGAAGATTCAAATTTTTACCCAGTTTCAATAATTAAATTCAATAATTTAATCACTAAATCCATTCTGATATTTGAATTTCAAATAAAACAATCATTCGAATATTTAAACTCGATTAAATATTCATATTTCAAATATAAAAAATTCAGGGTCGTTACATTGGAGCTTGAATCTAGAATTTCCTAGTAATCTAGAGTTTAGGAATTCTAATTTCCCTTTCTTTCCTCCATTTTTCTTTTAGCTTGAAAGTGTTAGGAAATGAAAATGAATGAAGAGGAGTTGGAGGAGGTGTTAGGGTATTATGTTGGGTTAGTGGGCTAAAACCCAAACCCAAAGCCCAAAATAGAAAAATAGCAAAATTCTACTCAACTCCAAACATATCGATGTTTATACTCAAAAAGGTCGCAAATGCCATTTTGGACTCAATGGAAGGGGTCCCGAGTCCTAATTAGACTGTTTACAAAAAGTAGCATTTCGGACTTCAATCCGACTTAACGATGCTATATTTAAATAAATCATTTAAATATATAATCGTAAAATATGCAGGTTGTTACAGTTATAATTACAAGGAATTATACGAGAATAATTAGAAAAGTGAAGCACTTAAGACTAATGGAGCTGCTAGTTTTAAGAGCTTGCTAAGTCAAAAACTTTGTTTGAGTGCAGTGATCAGAACTCCAATGTATTCAAGTGAACCTTGGCATGGTTATGTGTTCTCTGATGAAAAAATCCAACCCTTTTAATGTTTCAATGCATGAGGTTCTTACAATAGCTAAAACTGATGCTTGGGTGGTTGAGATCGTGCCATAAAACAAGTAGAAAACATGTTTGGCCATTGATCTGGCTGAACGGACTTGATTGGAGGCAGCTGACTAAATGGAAGGAATATGTGGTTGAGGTGAATGTCAGTAGGAGAATTGTACCAGGTGCATGCCCTGTTGCATTTAATGCACTTGTACTGTGGCGGTACATTATAGGAAATGGAACACGCTTCTTGTAAGGAGTAGGTATACCTAGTTATACCTTTTGTCCCTTTACTCGTGCATGCCAATATGGCAAGACGGACCGAGCTGGTCTGTTGGTCGTCAAGACCATGAAGAGGATAGGGAATTGCTTAGGGTTAAGGGTGCTGAGCCAAGCGAGGATGAAGAGGCAAGCTACATCCTACAGGTGGATATGATGAAACTGGACCAATGATGGGCAATGCTTTAGTCGGCCTCGAGCTGTGCCAATCGGCAAATAGCAGGGAGAGATACTTATGCAGGATGGGTAGAGTTGGTGTCGCGTTGAAAGTGTGCCATCATGAGTGGGTCGGTCATAAGCGGGAAAGGCTGAAGCGGACTAGGCCAAGCTATGCTAATGCCTCACTTGGATTAACGAGCTAGCTTGACGTGCCATTGATTAGAGTGGCCAAGAAGGTCTGAGCCTAGAATTTGGTTGGCATCAGGTGTAGAAGCTTAGCCGGTATGTCCCAGCCTTGGCTGGTTTGCTGGTTAACCTAGACCCGAGTCAGCCTGGACCAAACCTAGGTAGGATAAGAAACCTTGATTAGTTTATCTCCTTACATATGAAAAAAAATCGAGTACCACCATAATTCCAAATAATTGTAAAATATCATATGCTTCTGTATTTTTCAATGCATCATTCTTTCATGATATCAAATACCATTTCTGTAGTTTTATATTACAACGAATATTCATGTTGATATAAAACTATGTCTATTTTTAGTCAGTGCTGAAAACAATTATTACTTCATAAATAATATTTTGTATGTTTACATAAAATCTTTTTCATAACTTAATGCATCCATTAAGAAGTGTTGCCATACTATTTCCGCCATTACCACAGCGTATAGAATACAAATCTCCATTCAACCATTTATTACATAATTTTATTTCATGGTCTTAGATCAAATATCTTGAACTTGAAGAAATAACTTCCATTAAAAACAATTTTCTATATGCAAATACATTTGGAAAAGAAATCACATTTCGCGTTCCATATTAAGTATCTTTTAGTAATTTATACAATTCTAGTTTCCATTATCTCTTCATGAAGCTTATGTGACCATTCACTCTCTTCATTCCAATTGTGCCTAAGTTACATCTACTCTAATACATTCTCTTTCCTTTCCAAAATGGTCAAACCATTCATAGGAAACTCTTACTACACGACCACACCGAACTCTTTACTAAAATGCATCCTTAACATTTAAGGGTATCAAATAAGTTGCACCTTATGTAAATTAATCAAGCTGACATTTCAGTGAACGAATTCCTAGGTTTGGCTTGTAGCTCTTGGTCTACTGCTACATGTAACAGAACAAGATCATTATTGTAATCAGCCATATTGAATACATTATCTCATATTATGGTTGCTTGCTTATTTCGAATGAACTAATTTCATCAAAGTTTCATACATTACATATCGCGACTATTTACCATATAATATGTATATGTAATTCAATATGGATAAAATATCCATTTTCTTGTATTTCTTAAGAATTCGAAACTCATAAGACAATACACAATCTTAGACAAATAAAAACTTAGGCCACCGAGGCATGAATGTTTTACTAGTTTTATAAGTTGGCTCTATCATCGACTTAAAGCGACAACATGCCAAAAGGTCTATTGAAAAATATATCTTATATTTGTATGTCAATCTTAATTTAGTTCATTTATATATTTTAACTGATAAATCTTTTATCGATTATATTAGTTGCACAAATTTATTGAAGCATATTAATTTAACTTTATGTAGTATATGTTCTTACAATATTAGAAATGTTTAATGTAATCATTTTATTTTCTAGTAAGGTTCCCACTAAATTTTTATGTTTTCCAAAACCCTAAGAGAAAACATAGAAATCTTTTCAATTTTCTGGTGGGCGCTAGGGCTCGCTTTCCTTAGGATTCTGACCCTGAGGATGATCAACAAATAATAGGCCCTCAAGTGATGGACACCACTTTATTATTTGTATCATATACAACTCATAACCCTGATCTTTGTCCTAATATCATCTCAACCTTGAGGAAGATCAAAAAATTGAGAGAGTCCATTCACTTGTATCTACCATTTTTCGATGGCCTAAGTATAATGCACGTATTTTGAAGAAGACTAAAAAGTACATGCATGTATCTTACTCTTCTAGTCAATATTTTAATAGTACTACACATAACATCCGTAGCTTGAGGTAGATCAACAACTAAAGTGTACGCAGGTAATCTATATAAATGGTAGTGGAAAATTTTTATATTAAGGATTCATAATTTTTAATACACACACATACACACCGAGTGATATCAATTTAGGGAATAATGTATTTCTTATGAAATACCCTCATGATTCAAGTGTCGAACAAATCTGAAATCACGATATACATACAATACATATGTACTTGTTAATTAAATTATTAAACATACATGTATAATAATTAAATCTTATCATTAGATTATTTTAAAAATTCAATATTTTTATTCTGTTCGTCTTAAATAATTTAAAATAAATATTAACTACTTATACTTTTATGTATATACATGTATTATTATATATTTACATTTTATTTTATTAAACATTTAACAAATTTAAATTAATTAATTAAGATAAAATTTGTTAACCTTAAAATTTTTATTATTTTTTACCTTAAACATTTCAAGATAAATGCACATATATCGTTATATGTGTTTTAAATTATTTAATTAACATTTAATTAATTAATTAATCTAATTAACTAAATAATTAAGATAAAAATTCGATATTAACCTATTAGTTTTCAAAAAAAAATTGGAAAAAAATTTAATAAGATATAAATTTATTTTATACTTTAAATTTATCTATTTATACTTTTATATTGGGGACAACCTTTGGGTTTTACTTTGTGCCACGCCAATAGCTAGATAAAGTAGAGTTCTTATTACCCACAGCCAACCGTAGACATTGCCTCTCTAGACACCCTACTAAATGGGTATGTTTTAATTAGTTAGAGCTAACATTGCTAATTTAGACCACATAGACCATTGGTCTCTCATACCGCTAAAGGAACCGAACTAGTCGAAAGCAGGTTAACTGGGTGAATTTTAAAAAAAATCATTTTTAGATCTTTATTGGGTCTATGAAGTCTAAATTGATTTTAGATCCAATTAAAATATTTCAAATAAAATCTTTATTTGATTTTATTTGTTTCTAAAAGTTTTTACTTTTTTTTATAAGTTTTGATTTATAAGTGTATCAAATACACTTATATACGTGCAGTGCACGTGCTACAAATATGAAGTGTACATATCTAATGCGACCGTATATAGATGTTGGGATTATAAAGCCACAGACACATTTGTCTCTTTATATATGCATTTGTTATCCATAATTTTTTAGTTGTAAAATACAATTGTGAATATACATATAATAATAATTACACACACAGAGATACATATATACATACATACTGGCACACACAAACACACACACACACACACATATATATATGTATGTATATGTATGTATATGTATATGTATATTTATATATGTATGTATGTGTATATATGTATGTATATGTATATGTATATGTATATGTATGTATATATATGTATACGCATGTATGTATCTGTATATGTATGTATATATATGTATATGTATATATGTTTGTTGATGTTGCTTTAACTATTTTATATGTTTTGAATTCTAGAATTAACAATTTTAAATCTAGTTTTAACTTAGGAACATTTTAAAATTAAACTTATGATTTTACATAGATGTACCTTTTATAAACTTTAAATTGAAATAACATACATATATGTATACTTGTATAATAATTGCAAACAATGTTTTAAATTTTAAACAACATAAATTTATAAAGTTGGTAGTTTTATATGTTTTGAAACTTAAAGTTAGCAAATAGAAAACAAGTCTTAACTTATAAAGAATTCAAGATAGGTTTACGATATTTTGCACAACACTCAACTTATGAAATTTTGAATTGAAATAAGTTTAAAAATATGTAAACAACAACCAAATGAATTTACGTACAAAGCCAATAAACGAAAATATATTCAATTTTCAAAATGATTTTCAACACATGTAACTATCTTATGTTTGTGGATTTAATAACTTACGATATTATAAAAATTAGTTTCCAACTAAAAATATATTTTTAAAACATTAATATCCAAATAAATAACAAAATTAAATCGAATAACCCAAGCATATATAAATTTGTTGTTTAATTTTTGGAATCTAAACTATAAATAGAAATACATAGAAGATGAGTACGAAATCAAAATGGAAGTAGTATATATGGGGATTAAACTGTATTAACATCATGTATTACATAATCAAACAAAATAAAAAATACCTTTAGATGAAGACAAAAAAACACACCATGAATGAAGAATGGAACTCCTAGATTTGATACCTTTGAATCTTGCAAGGATCTAGAGGCAAACACCACCTTGAATATTATAGATTTATTTAATTTTTTTTAGTAATTTTTTATGCCATGGAAGCCATGGAAATTTTTTTCCATGATTCCTTTAAGGAGAGCAGGAGAAAATGATTTTTTTTTGAAATTAGGTCCTATTTAAGTGCATATTAGAACTACAAGTCTTAGGTAGTATGCAACATACCTATGACCTCTTGCACCAAATGAATTGTTAGGAAGAAAATTTATGATTAGGTGAAACTTATTTCTTTTTACAGGAATTATTGAAAACTTTTCAATTCCTTTTTAAAAAACCTTTATGCTCTAATTTCTCATTAAATCCCAATCAAGTCCCATTCCCTTATTATGTATTTTTAGCACCAAATATGGTATAGAAGAGCAGTGAAAACAAATAAATGAATTTGTAATAAAGAAGAATTAAAAGCTAGATATCTTTTGCCTTCCTTTAATTAATCCTTTTCCTTTTTAGATCAAATTAGAATCCCTTTCTCTCCCCCCTTTGGCTAGCCATAAAAAAGGCAAGATAGGCCTTAAAAAATTCCCAAACTCATTCTGCAATTATCTATTTAAATCCAATTTAAATATTCTATCGATATTGTATATTGATACGCCTATATATGGTTTATATATACGCATTTCATTAAATACCAATGGCACCAAAAAAATCAAATAAATATTAAATAATTGAATTAATTTACAATGATTGTAAATTAATTAAATTGTGTGGTTTATTCGGAGTATTCATCATTAAGGTTGTGCAACTCAAAGCTGTAAATTCAGTCAGCGATTAATATCGAATAAGTTGAATATTAACATTCACACGTCAGCTGTAACGACCCGCCTTTTCGATCCTTGGCAGTCGACACTAATACATACACGGTATTCATGTGCCGAGCATCCAAGTGTCGAAAAGACAAATTGTTGGGGAAAAAGAAATAAAAGATAGAACATAATCTCACATCATGCCGAGTAATATACAACAGATCTTTACAAAAGAAAACTATAATATACATACACCAAAATCAGAGTGTACTTAATCATTAATCATCAGGCTTGATAGTTATAACAACATGTCCTCACAAATGCTGACAACTAAAACAACACATGTAGTGGAAATAAATAATATACGAGAGATACATCTTGGACATCCAGCTCGTCTCCTAAAGCTCTAGGGCATCCAAACTAGATCTAAAAATATGCTCGGTCTAACCCAAGCATTATTAAAAAATAACACTCGAATTAGTCTGGTAAACTGGTGTGAGAAACACACCTTAAATGGATTTAAATATTATAAAAACTTTTTAAAATAAATGTATCTCGTACGACCACGCCGCACATAAACATAGATGGGTTTTTACCTTACGATAAACAAACCATTTCATAGGAAATCTTCTGATATTATAATAATATCTAGGGTCTAAAATAAATATTGAATCATCACCGAATTTGTTACATTAATTAAATTCCAGAATAATAGGTATATAACTAAGTCCGAAGGCACTTATTGGAGAATGGATTTCCATACAATGACAAGGCCACTGGGGTACTCCCTGCCAAAGTACACCTCTAGATAAAATATACCAAGGGCCTCACATGGACTCCCTACGAATCAGGATCGGCTTATCCCTTACAAGATTGTACCGAATATTTCATCACCTCAGTTGTCGATCAATAACCATCTCGAGCAACTAGCATACATAATCCATCAATAAATATTGATCTAGATCAGGCGATGGCAATACCGTAATGGGAGCGACCCACATATTCTTGAAGCATATCCCATGTTTTAGTCATTCTTGGTTGGTGAGGCCAGAGGCTATGTTTTACCTTTTATATAGAAATCCCACATGGAATGCTAACACTGCACTACAAGCAACAATGAAGTGACAACATTCATCTATACAAGTTGTTCATAATATGAATAAACCGAAGGCAGTACTTCTACTACATCCATTTGGAATCACCCTCGGGATTAGTAGCAAGCAACTCTTTCACTTCAAAGAGCTCTATCTTTGATCATCTTTAAGATATTCCAATTCAAAATGCTTATACCAATTTGAAGTGGTTCTCCGATAATATATCTGAACCTTGTCTCTCGACCGACAATGATACTTTAAAACAAACCAACATTTGATAATCAGTTATTTAACTATCTAATAACAAACAATTCAACCAAATATTTAATTTCCAAAGGAAAATAACACTGTTTAAGCATAAAGCACCTATTAGCCTCTTTAATTAATCCATTCATTAATTAAAATCACTTTTGAATACTTGTATCAAAATACTTTTACAAAAATATATTTCAAAAACCCTTCTCTACCCATTTCAATACTTACAAAATATTCATATACTTATCTCAATGGTATAAATATATTTACAAATCTTAAGAAAGGTTTCATTTCAAAATCACACTCAAACTTAGGTTAAAACAATGTCATTTTAAATAGAGCCAATAATAACCCCAAACAATATTCCTTCGGTGTTAAGTATGAAAATGATATTTTCATACCACCACAATTAAGAAGGTCATTTAGGGTAATCAAATCTTTTTTATAATTAAACTCTTTTTGAACATTCCTTTTATAAGTATAAGCTTTAAATTCATTTATAGAATTTCTTTCATAAAACCCATCTCTATTTATAAAGTTCCTTTTATAGATATCAAATTAAATTATAACCTTCATTCATAAATCTCCAAATATACTTATAAAGCAGGTTATATTTACAAACACCTTTTATAAAACCATATCTATAAATTATAAATTCCCATTATAAAGTATCAAATCAAAAATTTAAACCTTCGTTTTTGAAACCTCAAAAATTATTTAATAAACTTATTTAAAATTTTCTAAATATAAGCACACGCTCCAATGTAAAACCAAACTCAAATTATAAAACTAAACTCCAAATATAATTATAAAAATCATTTTTTCCATAACATGATCATTCCATATATTCAATAAATTCACAACTGGAATTAATTATCCTAATTTATCAAAATGGTATTGATATACTTTCTTATAGGATATTATTTATAAAACCATTCTTATATTTTATAAAACGCTATTTATAAAACCATCTTCCGCTTATAAAATAATATTTAAAATGTTATCCCTTATACAATGTTTTATACAAATGATTCACAATATTTATTTCAAATATTTCTATCTTCTTTTAAATGCAAAATCATTTATAAAATCAAAATCACCCTTTTATTTCCCCTTTTTAAAACAAACATTTATTTTATAATAATTTTCTATAAAGACCAATACTTCTAAAATAATTATTTAAAACATTTTCTTATATGTGCGTGTGTGTGTGTGTATTAGAAAAGAATAATTAAAGAAGTCGAAATAAAATAGAGAAGTACAAAAACTCATTTTATCTAAAATATCTCAGAAATATCAAAAATACAGATTTAAAAATCATTTTCCATAACAAAAATCATTTCCAAAATCAAACAGCAATTAATAGTATTTCCAAAATACTATATCGAGGCCAATAGTTACTATAGCACTTAACAAATGCTATTACTTCATTTTTCACTAAAACGGTTTAACTTTTCACAAGTGTCGGTCTTACATCCAATATAGCCACATAGTCAAATTTTAGCATTTAACGATCTATTTAACAGGAATATAACCGAAATAAAACAACGGAATATAACTAGAAATTAATGATCACAATTTCAAGAAATTCGGATTTCTCTACAAATTTTCTTGTATTTCAATTTTAAATACTAATTGCTTTTCAAAGTGGATATTTTAACCGATCAACCAATAATTTCAACCAAACACAAACAATAAATTATATCTATTATATAATATACTAACTTATCCAAAGAGGTAAGTTTAACTCACTAAAATTTCAATTATCGCTAAAGCGTTCTGATTTGAACTAAAATCGAGCAACATCCAATTTTAGCTCAAATTCTCACTTGCTCCAAATTCAACCAAACCAGATCCATTGCAACACTATCATCATAACAAGCACAATGCAAAAATCTGCATCTCGATTGGACCTCGTATGAAAGAGTTACACATTTTATAAGATATTGATTTTTATTTAATTAAATTATTACACAACCAAACCACTAATTACCAATTTAAACTAGTTCCCTCCCCAAACCCTTTCTTCCCGCTCCAGGCTCATGCACAGAGATGCAAACCTTATGGTTGAAACTTCCAAGGCCAACAACTCACTAGATACATGATGAAACACTCAACCGACTTCACCATTCATCTCCCCTACTCCTCTTTGGGTACATCGCCGTAAAGTGCCACTCGATCTCTCCATGCCAAAAGCGACCTGAGTAGCCCCCCACGTGATAATAAAGTCACGATTTACATCCCATGACCGGACATAGCGAAATTTGGTGGAAATGTGTACGTTGGCAAGGGAAACTCGATGGTGAACTCTGATTCGTTGATCGATGCTCAAATGTCCAGTGACACTAAACCCTAGCCTCCTCCTCAAAGTCGGCCTCGACCCAAAACACGGTCGCACCTACATTCAAGCACACCAACATGTAGATCTTCAAATTTTAATTGCAAAGCTTACATCTTTTAAAATTTTATGATTGTATGTGAATTGTTTTGATTTTTCTAAGAAGTGGATTTATTTTTTTCTTTGTTTTAGATGAAAAGAAGTGGAACTATATAGATGATAAGAAAATAAAATGTTCTGACTTAAGTATTAATAATTAGTTTATATCTAAATTTCCAAGATTTCGCAGCACGGATTTCCATTTGCATACGTACTGCAAACAATAAAACAAAAATACGGTCGCGCTCCAAACAACGATGCGACCTCAAAACAATAATAATATATGCTGGTTAACGTATTCTGAAAAATCAAAAAACATCATCGTTTGCCAAAAAATCATCAAACAAGAATTTAAATAATTTCCAAACTAAAAATTGTGGAAAAATTATATAAATTAAATTAGAAATACGTCATTAAAAATCGAGTAGTTAAAATAAAAAAAAATCTTTTTATTATTTATTTGAACCATTTATTATTGTAAACAAATTTACAAAATGAATTCACTGTTATTATTTATAATTTAAAAGGAGTTAAATAAAAACATTAAATCAATTAAATAATTATTCCATTAAAAATCCAGAAATTTAAATCACTATTCAAATATTAAATTCACAAGTTCACATATTTTAAATAATCTCAATATTTGAATTCAAGTTTTAAACTCTAAAGCCCAATTATTAAATATTTAAAATTAATTAAATATTCAAAATCCACTGACCAAAATTCTAGATTGTGACATCAGCTTAGTTACAGGTGTGACATTTTGAGTGAATTTATCACTTAAGTAATTTTTCGATAAAAATCTTATAAGCGGTACCTGGTAACAACGATTAATTACATCAATTCTTTTCTTCAAAACTATATCACTTTAGGATTTATGTAATTTGGTTTTGGTTAAAATTCCAATGTTGTTCACATTAAACTTGATTAGTCCAAACACCAAATCCTTGGTTTAATAATAATTATTATTATTAACCATACTTCTCTTGTCTAAGACTGTGATTTTGAGTTGGCTATAGTTGACAATGACACTAACTTCATATAATCGAGAAGATGAATTCTCTATGGAATAATGTTTCACTTCCAATGCTTCAACTTATACATAACTATAGTCGTTGGATGGACATTGTGCCATGATTTAACTATAATCAAAGTGGAGTGTCCACACTAAAGTTCAAGACTATTGTCAAGTCGGGTTAACTGTGTAATATCGTCATTTCAAGATTCTATGCTTGATCTTAGTTATATTAACCAATAGAAAACGTTGAACATAGTCATTCCATAGTTATCCAATAACTATCAGTTTGTAACCCCTTGATCCCCTTAACAGCTATGAGTAATGCACTGCCAACCATTTGGAGAGCGTTATGTACTCTAGTCTAAATGGATGGATCGATATCCTTTCTTGAAACATCTTAACTAAATATGTTACTTTTCAATGTAATAAAATTATCATGATTACAACGCATTGTAATTACGATCACAAAACATGTCATTTAAGGAATTTCTATTTAATATAATTTAAATTAATTACTTTGTTGTAACCCAAGTGTACTAGCTGTCGCAGGTTGAAGATGAACTATTACAAATTGATAGAAATAAAGCTATCAAGGATTGGTGATCTCAAGGATTATCGCAAGTTGATGAGAAGTAATCTATTGAGGGATGATGTCTTAAGGATTTTGTATGATGGCTAATTATGATATTGAGGGATGATGTTTCTAAGCTATCACATGCTGGTCTAATAAGGTGATGATTCTGAGCTTTCACATGATGATAACACAAACTATCGAAGGTTGATAATCTCAAAGCTATCACAAGTTGAAAATACAAGCTACCGAGGATTGGTGATTTTGGGTTAATCGTAAGTTGATGGGAAGTAAGCTATCATGGGATGATGTTTCCAGGCTATCGCATGCTAGTCCAGTAAGGCGAAGATTCCAAACTATCGCATGATGATCAAACATGTTATTGAAGGTAGATAATCTCAAAGCTATCACAAGTTGAATGAACAAGCCATCGAAGGTTGATGATTACAAAGTTATTATATGATGATCAATGAACTATCAAGGGATGGTGCCTTAAGGCTATCGCATGGTGATCAAATAATCTATCAAGGGGAGATATCGTAGGGCTATCACATGGTGATCTATTTAGCTACCGAGGGGATATATCTCAAGGCTACTGCATGGATCTATCGATCTACCAAAGTTATCAAAGGTTGACTCTACTAAGTTGTCGCATGTTGATATGGCGAGCCATCGAGTGTTGGTACTTTTTCACTATCGCATGTTGATGAGGTCTCATTAAATCATCATTCTGTTAGCCATGTGGTAAACTCTAATTAGGTCAACAGTGCCACATCATCATGACTCAAAAAGGAAGTTAAGCTACATATCACTTCAAACATGTGCCATATCAGTAAACCATGACCATTCATTTTTACCAGATGACACATGTCATGAATCTAATGGTCCAAATCTTCTATAAATAGGCATATACCCCCAACTAGAAAAGGGCCTAATTCTAAGTGATACTCCTTCATATTTTTGCAATTTTTCTTAAATGGAGAAGAGAAGTTTGTAATTGGGATTTCCATGGCCATTGGGTCAAATTGAAATTAGGATTTTGTAGCCAAGGACTTGAATTATTGACAATTTTCGTAATTAATTTCATTTCGATCTTTTCCTTGCATATGAATTTGTGACTCGCCTATTAAACAAAGAGGACTAGTTCTTACATATCCACAATCATACCTACTACTATAATTGGATACTTGAATAATACGACTCTCTCTATCTCTCTCTATCTCTTTAGAGTTGAGCATTTGAACTTATATAAGATCTAATTTTTATCCTAGCATTTAGTGGTGCTTTCATTAAGCGTCGAACTCATAGAGCATACTGATAGGGCTAAACCTGTCTCTTTCAAACTTTAAACATGATAGTCAAATCCCAATGAGGATTTTTGGAAACTTATTTGAATACTAAAGGCCATTCACGCGATATCCTATGATCTAGCCAAAGGCAAGAGTTAAACCTAACGAACATAACCCTTCAAACTTTAGAAGAAAAGAAGACGATCGCACAATATAGCCCAAGTAAATGGAGTTTGATTCTATTTCATGTAGGGAAAGAGCCAATATTCGCCTTAGCAAACAAATTCAGTAGTGAGAAACCAAACCGAGGATATAAAGGTGATACCAAGTTGGAAAATAACCTATTTGCTCAAGCTAAATGAAGAATCCAATTTCAAGCTCGAGGAACAATTTTTGAGATAGAACTAAACCATGACTTCGATAAAAAATTTCGAAAAGGGAAAGACCTTGCCAATTCAACCCTTATCAAAAAAGGAAGAAATTACCAAACAATGAAAAGGAGATTTGATGAGAACCACAAAGAGGTTACGAATCCACGAAAAGGCACCAAGGCAAGCAAAGAAACCACACAACTAGAGGACCAAAGAGCAAAATTTGTTACTCGCCTTTGTATTTCTCAAGAAAGAGTGTATTTTCTCACAAAGGAAAGACTAGTTTATTGGCCTTCTAAGAAAACCCCAAGATGGGAAGAAAAATATGAAGGAGGAGAATACTGCCACTATAGTAAAACAAATGGGCATCATACTAACGATTATAGAGCTTTATCAAGGATCATTGAATATTATGTAAGGAAGGGAGAATTACAGGAATTTGTCAAATATGGGCTTTCAAAGAACTAGAATAAAGGACAAATGAGATATCAAATAGTAAAGGATGAAATTGGTAATCAGGGCCATATTTTTAGATAAAGCAGACATTGAACAAAATGGAACAAAAACAAAGGAAAAGCGTTCGATCCCGTTGCAAGGCCTAGCCGAAGCATCCATCCAAAGAGTGATGGCAAATTAAGCCTTTAGTTCTGCCATCAGGCTAAAGCAGCAATCCAAGAAAGTTGTACGAGAAGGTTTCAATCCCACCAAAAGGCCTGGTCAAATAACTCATCCAAAGAGTGATGGTAAATTAAGCCTTTGGTCCCGCCGTCAGTCCTGGCCAAAGAAACCATCCAAGGGAGATGACGAGAAGTCCTTGGACCTACCGCAAGGCCTGGTCAAAGCACCAATCCAAAAAGTGATGGTTAATTAAGCCTTTGGTCCTATCGTAGGGCCTGGCCAAAGCATTCATCCAAGGGAGATGGACAAGAAGCCTTCGGTCCCATCACCAGGCCTGGACAAATCACTTATCCAAAGAGTGATGGTTGATTAAGCCTTTGGTCCCACTATTGGGCTTGGCGAAAGCATGCATCTAAGGGAGATAGATGAAAGTTACTAATTCAAGGAAAAAGAATCCTAATTCGATTGGTAAGTTTGATCAAAGCATCTATTAGAAAGGCATAAAGATTACATTGCAAAGAAAAGGCAAACAACTCATCGTAAAGCATTATACGAAATAGGTATACAAAAATTTTATTACACAAAAGTTATATTAAATAACAATTTCCCTATACAATAAAATTAGCATTTATAGAATTTATGGTTCTAAAGGACGGGGAAGAGGGTGATGTTGATAAACAAGCCATTTCCTTTTCCATCGACTTCTAAAGTGCAAGAATGCAGTTCACTGGTTGAACCTGCAGTTTTGTACAAAATAGGAGTACCCCCAATTTCCTTGAGAACATCAGAACATGCATACCAAAAGAAATGTTGATATCTTTGATAACTAGAGGTGACAGCTTTCCCCAATTGGCAATCTCTTTCTAAGCCTAAAAATGAGAAGTCGATTTTAGGTCAAAAGCAACTATGACTTCGACTAGACAACCAACTAGTGAATCAAGTTGAGAGGCCCTAGTGGAATAAAATGGCATTAATTATAATTGATTTTTATGTTTCGTTACCTCTTTCATTAAAGTTTAGCACAGAAGGAGGATCAACAATATGTTGAATTTCTATGAGGAGGTACGTCTTTAGTTTCTTCTCCTTGTGACGAATAACGATGGATTTAACTTGAGCTGTCAATGCCTTCTCATAAGTCTTATTAGCACTTCATAGTGGAGAAATTTGGTGAGATAAGCCATGTTTGTCCTTCTTAAGTTTCCGAATCCTTGACGTAAGTTCATTCTTTTTATGTTTCAAAGTCTCAACCTCAAGTGTAAGATTTGAAAGCACCTCAGTAAACTTTTTATTCCAATACTCCATTATTTTTTGGTTATACTTAAACTTGAAAGATTAGCTTAATCCAACAAGGTCACTAGATATGTTCTTTGGCAATGAAAGAGCAAGGTCAATTACACTACTACTATGCGTCAAACGACCCTGAGATGTAGAGGAAATCAACAAAGGTACCTTTTTGGAAGATTTCATTGAAGGAGTATGCAACCCATTCCCACCTTTAGTTAATATAGGTTTATAAGATTAACACTCATTCTTAGATTTCATAAAGTCCACCTCTAAATCAAGAATACACTTATTAGGTTGAGCAATTTTCATGTCATGTTTTAGTCATTGAGGATCAGAATGTGAATTAAGCTTCCCAGTTAAGTCCAAAATCTCCTTATCTTTGGAAGAGATTTTCTTTTCAAGGTCCTTAACCATCTATTGAGAAACTTCTAAAATATATTTCACTTGTATGTATTTCTCATACCATTTATTGGCTTTGGCATTATGAATGGTTGATGGATCAAAAATAGAACGAGTGAAACAATGCTCTAGGGCAGTTAATAATTTGGACTGAATGCTTCCAAGACGTTGACTACAACTGGGATCGTCAAGAGATAGACAACTTTTCTTCCTAAATTAGAACACCATTAATAACTAATTTTCAGTAAAGAAGGAAATATCAATAATAAAGGATTTTACTAATAACTTAAAGAACAGCCAGAACAATCGCATTCATATGGAAACGATAACAATCAAAATTACATGCACATTGTAACTTCGCTAATTATTAGAATGAGAAAGAACATCTCGAATTCCTTGAAAAGAAGAAGGTGGGATGGAAAATGTCAATAAAATGGAGCTCCAACGTTGCGGAAGAATTAAATGGAGGAGACCCTTGATAATCCCATTCTTTGGAGGGTGGGTAAAGTTTGTCTCATAGTAATTTAGCATAGTTAGTTTGGATTTCATGGAAAAATTAGTCTCTTCGATCTCCTAAGAAACTGAAATCCAAGTTAGGAAATTGAGTATACATTTGGCAATGGTCGCGAAGGAAGCAATATTTTGATAAACAAGACTTGTTAATCAAGGAAGCTTTTTCTTAAAAAAAACTTTTTAATCCAACCAATTTACTTAAGGTTCCCTTGAAATAGGGGTTAAAGGAGAGGTAGAAGCAAAATTAGAGACCTGCATGACAATGATGTAGAAAAATTAAAAGCCAAAATATGGTTTAAGTATGTTGTTACAACATCAACTTAAATACAACGTTTAAACTATACAACATTGTCACAAAGGTTCATAAAGAATGGATTCTTTATAATACTCAGTAATGAATCTTTCCTTATTAAACTTAATCTTTTTAGGAGGAATGAAGCTAATAGTTAATGGAATGGTGAATAACTTAGGTATCCAACACTCCCCAAGATGTGGATCTGTAACGACCCGTATTTCTAACTATTTTAAATTATCTTTATCTTTACTACTAATAATGAAAATTGCATGAATAGAATTCAACCATGTCTTTTTTATTTTCCTAAAATACCCTTTACATCTCTATAGAGAAACATGGCAATATTTGGACCCTTGGTCAGGCAGAGTAGCTGGAGCATTTATAATAATTTGAAAAATTGCAGTTTGCGTCGAACGCGCATGAACTAAGTTAAATTTCAAGGCACCATCCAAACGTTGCTAGATGTTATTAGAACAACTTGCCCTATCACCTCTTAGCTTATATTCAATATGAATTATTATATTTTAGATGATGTGGGACTAATTAAATTGCAGTACTTTACATTTTCTGCAAGAGAGATAACTTCATGAAAGATAATGAATGTACGGAGGAGGAAGCTATTGAGGCAATGAAGAAGATGATCAAGGACTCTTTTAGAGAACTGGAATTGGAGATTTTTAAGTGTAGAGGAATTGTGCCTGAACCTTGCATAGCTGTTCTATGTTTTGTGCAGCATTGCTCTCTTCTTTATAGGAAGGTTGATGGTTTCAGGTTCACTACTGACGATGCATGCCAACAGCTTTTGAATGATTATTTCGGTTTTTGATTTTGGATGTTTATTCTTGCTCATAATAGAAAATTCATTAAAGTACCTTATTTGTTTAATACAATGGTCCAAACACCAACTAAAACATATAACAATTGAAACCAAAATGGTATTTTGTGGTATGCCAAAATGAGGTTAAACACGAACTCCAGGAAATAGAAGTACTGTCTAAATAATGCAAACCTTTAACTTAAAAACAACATGTTACTGATGTACATGCACAATGTAATAAAAAAATGAAATAGAAAAATCCAATCAAACAATAAGGATTCAATATACATTTTTGGTAATAAGAAAGCTGACCATAAGTATGCATCAAATGAACAACCAAGAATGAAAATGCTAACAAATAGGTCTTCAAAAACAAATATGCCTAAGCATGCATGTAACAATCTGATTTTTAAGCAATAATTAAATTTAACATAATAATAGTAATTTAAGCAATTAATTGGAATTTGTGAGATTTAGTTGACAAACTGATTTTGAAGTGATTTAATGAAAGAATTTAAATTGTAAAAATGTTATATTTAAATTTAAAAATAAGTTAAATTTTGAAAAGTAAATTTTATATAAGGGAAGTGTAGAAGTATAACAAAAATATGGTGAAGTAGTGATAGAAATAGTAAAATTACATTTATTTAGATTGAATTGAATTTAGTTATAAAAGTAGAAGAAGAATAAAAATATATTGATATTTACTTATATTGGTTTGGCCCAAATTATAGTACCCAAGCCCAAGTTCTCAGATTTAGAATTTTCTTTTATCCTTATTTCTCGGCGCACACACTACTTTTAAGGAATGTGAAGCTACTTCTTGAAGCCATTGCACCAATCATCCATGTCTTCAAAATTTTCAAATAAATTAAATAAATTATGGATTTCCAAAACTCAAGAACATGAACCCTTACATTATCGAACACCCATGGATTGAAGCAAATCAAGTTTTGCTTTGAGGTTAGGGAGCTTCAGGGTCGCATTCGAAAGCTGGATGGACGTAAAAAATGTCAGGTGAGTGATTTTAGCTCACATATCTATGTCTCGATACTGTTTTTTTCTTCATCTCAGACTGACTAAACCCTAGCCTATCATCTTGCCAAGTCGATAGGCTGCCTTATGTTCTTCTACGTGAGTTTGTTTGCATATATGTGTGCATGTTCTCTTCTTTAATGTGGTGGATAATTTTATATGCGCGTGCGTGTGTGTTTGCTGTAGGGATATGATGTGCAGTAGGGTGGGATTTAGCATGTGTACACTTATGTATTTTTCTTGCATATTTTAACATTATGTCCAACCGCGTTATATTTTGAGTATGGGACACCATTAGCTATGATTTTCTTGGTCTTCTCCCTATTAGATCAGCCTGTTTTATATGTTTCGTGTGAATCTACTACTACTGTAATACCCCAAAATTTTGTGAAAAATCATTTTTGAAAAATGATTTAATTTTTGAAATATTTAGATTTAAATATGGTGAAATTTCTGGAATAAATGGTGTGCAAGTATATGTGTGCACGTGCACACTGAAATGGCACAAGGAAGAACTCCAGATTTCTTGGATTTAAAACAAGAATTGAAAAGCAATACAAACATGATTTTTGGCAACATGGATATCTGATTTCTGGAATTATATGGATCATCTTAGAAAATAAGAAAAGTAGGCTTTACTTTAAATCAGTAAACAAATTTTATTTAAAACCCAGAAGAGAAAATTATGTATATTAACCTGTATACATATAGGTGCATATGCTTCTCAAATTAAAGAGAAATTAATTCAGCCTAGATAAGATATGTATACAAATATTTTTTTTTTAAAGTACTGAAAAGTATATATATATAAGCAAGTAAAACTATGACATTAAAATGACATGAAATGTGATACAAGTTAATAAGCTTGTATAGGCAAAAATAGCAAAGGGAATTTTCAGAAATAATTAAAATATAAAATAAGATAGTCACACTTTTAACATGACTAGGTGAGTGGCCATTTTCTGTAAAGTAAAAGGAAGAAAATGCAGCTTTAAATTTGGTTAATATGGCCGGGGTATTATGAATGAAAAATGCATGATGCTAGCCAGGACAGAAATGGAATTCTGTTTCAACAAAACCCTAGAGGAAAAATGTATATAAATAGACAGTAGGATTGTCTTTACCCTGGGCTGCACAAAAAAAAAAGAAAAGAAGAAAAATATTGGAAGGAAGGAGAAAATACTCAAACAAGAATTTTCTGGATTATTAAGAGGAAATATTTAGGTGAGTAATCTCACTGAGTTCATGGCATTAAGACCTGAGTTGAGGCAGCCACTTTTTATTGCCATATTTATATATTTCTGGTTTGGATGTATATGATTTCATCAATGCTTTTGATGTCTTATTTTAAATCTGATATGATTTGATATGGATGTTTTGGTGATCTCTGTTTTGTTGAGACATTTGTTTTTGAATGTGTATCATCACTGTTTTATTTTTACTCATGAATGTTAAAGTCTAGGATCTTAAAAATTTATATAGAGAATACTCTCAACTGTTATAGATCTATGGCATGGAAACCTTATGAAAATGATTGGAGCTGCATTATACTTGGTATAAGTGCTGAGGCTTGAAAAGAAAAATGTTAAGGGTGCAATAGAAATTTTCTAAGTGCTGAGCCCTTAATCAAATCAAAAAAGAGAAACCCACAAGCTAAAATTATGATTGAACCAGATCTTGAATCTGAATCAATCATAAAGGCTTGCAGATCAATATAACATGCCATGTCTCTTTTTACAGTTGAAAATGTTCTTATATTTTACTAAGATCTAGACATATTAACCCCATTTAGGAAATAACTGTCTGCTTATTTCTGAGGAGAATTATGCTAGGAAAGATTATGGATGTTTCCATGTTTGCAGTGATATGTTCACTTAGCATATTTGATGATAGAATTTAAGACAATACACTAGTAAATAAACTAGGGAAGGGAAGGCCAAGAAGACTGCTGGAATGCTTGTCATATTTGAAGTATGCAAGTTGGCACATGGTTTGATTAAGCCCTGAGATCTTTGTGCAATGATGTGAATTAGTTCATTGCAATGTGTCCCAGTGATTCCTTAATAGCAGATGAGGCAGGGATTTAAATTGAATAATACAACCTGTATATGAAGAAATAGGAATATGGATATTTCTTAGGTTGAATGGTATGGAACCAAGATGATTCCAGTGAATGAAATTGTTGCAGATAGATAATTATGTTTGCATGATTATGTATGCAAGTGAAAGAATGATAAATGAATATATCATACCTGAATCAACTTAGCTATACTATGTTAAAGTAATTGATTGCAGAAATTTGCTTAGATAGCAAGTTAGTACCCTTATATTCTCTATTGCTTAATATCATGAATGAATTGATGTTACTCATACCAGATCATAGATCTGACCCTTGTTTGCTCATGGCATCTGGGGTGTCTCATTTTAAAATGAGGCAGCCACTTATGCTCTTTCAGGTAACCCAGGCACTAAGTAAAATGAAGTAATGGCTATTATGGAGGAGTGAATGAACATGCTAGCTAGTTTCAATAAGAGCTTAAATTGATTATATATGCATGTATTCAGGAAAAATATTATGTTTCTAAGATTTCCAGTCATGTATTGAATATTTTATGGTTAGATGAACTAGTTGTATCATGTTAAATATATTGTTATGCATTAAGGCTTAAAATCTCAAAGGAAAAAAAAAAGAATCTGAGTGGGAAACAAGAAAATGGCTTTAATTATTGATATGGATGTTTGGAAGAGAAATATGCATATATAGTTGAGCTACTGTTTTGTATAATTTATATATATATATATATGTATTAGCTAATCTTGTGACATAACAGAGCACTGAGTTTAGAACAAATTCTGGATTTAGCAAGAAGTAAACTTAAAGGATTTTATCTTCTTTTTACTGAAATGCTTTGTAAATAAGTTTGAATTCATTTCTGAATTGTATTGAGAAAAGTAAAATGTTTTTCTAAAAGTTTCAGACAAAATGTAAAGAAAGGTATCTCCATTGCTTTGAACTAATGTGGTAGATACAGGATTCATGAGTTAACCAGCTCCAAATGAATGAAGTATGGGTTGATCATGATAGATTGTATTCTAAAAATAAAAGTGCATTTCAAAGCTTAGTACCTTTAGCAATTGTTTCACCCAGTTTTCTGGAAAATAAGCAGAGATATTGACATGTACATGTATATCTGTGTACATGTTGATATTTGAGCAAAAATATAATTATAATTCCTAGAACAGCTATAGGAATGGGATTCAAAAAATAGTAAAGTAAGAAGAATTGTTTTGTATGTTAGGTTATAGGCAAACATTAAATATATATGTACAGAGATAGGTAGATATCAGATTTCAAACCAAAAAAAAAAAAAAAACAAAAATTGTGTTGAACCGACCTGCATAGTACTCGAACCAGTGACCTCTTGTGTATAAGTTAGGCGCGTATCCATTACGCCTAGATGTTGCTTGTGTTCACTTAGGATCCACTTTCTTTTATACTGAATTTGATACTATCCAGACTTTAACACAACCATCTATATTAAAAGCTTGTTTGCTACTGATTATTACTTGATCATTTCTTAATTATAATGACAGACTAAAGTACATGTTTCCAGTGGATTTTATGGTCAAAAATCAAGATACAATAATTAAATCTGAATTGCTAAAAATCTAAATCAAACAGAATGTTCTTGTACAAAAAAAAATAAATAAAGTATATACTCTGAACTTAAATAAGAAGAACACATACATCTTCATATGTATGTGTATGTTATTAGATATACACTGATATATTTATATTGGTAAGTTATTTTGATCCTGGATATATTTTGTTAATTGGAAAAAGAAAATGACCTTGGAAAACATATTTGTAATGAATGATATATCTATATATCATCTCTAAGTAAAAAAAAAATCCTTATGAAATTAGGGTGGAAATAGGAGGGTCATTTCAGTTGGTATCAGAGCACTTGGTTGCATTGATTGTTAAGTATTATAGAAATGTATTATGTCTGTTTGTTTTGGATGAAATAATTTAGATAAGAAATTAGAAATTATAGAAGTACTCATAATATACTAATACCATTTACCCAGAATTTAGTTAGCAGACCATGGTAGGAAGAGGATCTCATCACAATGCAGGACCCAGTGCACCTCAAATGCTTGATATGCAAGAATTTGTGAGGGTTTTAAGAGATGGAATTGGGCATAGGCCTGAGAACCCACATGAAGAGCTTTCAAAACTACTGAAGACTTATTCCAATTTGGGAGGCAAGAGTTTTGAAGGAACTGAGAGTGTGATGGAAATTCAAGCATGGTTGAGAACACTTGATAGGATTTTCAATGACATGCAGTTGGATGACCAAAGGAAGAGGCAAGTAGCTTCTAGACAACTGAAAGGGGTAGCTTTAAGCTGGTGGGAGGTGATCATAGCTGGAAGAAATGAAAATGAAATCACTTGGAATCAGTTCAAGGAAATGTTGGAGGCAAGATTTGTACCAGCATCAGCCAAGACCATTTTGCTTGAAGAATTTATCAAACTTAGGCAGGGAACTTTGAATGTCACTGAATACACTCAAAAGTTTGAGGGGCTATCCAACTATGGAGCAATGCTAGTGGCAGATGAAGCATCCAAAAATGATAGGTATATAAAAGGACTGAACCCAGGACTTAGCAGAGCTATGCTACCATATGCAGATAGAACATTTGATCAAGTAATTGATCTGGCTTTGAAACTGGAACAACATGACAAAGAAAGAGAGAAATATAGGAATTTTAAGAGCAACAACAAGAAGGATAAGGGAAGATATCACCCTTATGATAAAAAGAAGGAGGAGGCAGACAACAGGAAGAGTAAAGTCACAAAAGCCAATGATACTAAGAAGAAATTGGTTTGCCATCATTGTGGAAAAGAAGGACACATCAAACCAAGGTGCCCGGAGTTAAAAGGAGGAGCCTTCAAATGCTACCTATGTGGGAAAGAGGGGCATATGAAGAGGAACTGTCCTGAGAATAAACAGCAAGGGAAATTGGCAACTTTGGAAGGAAAAGGCAAATCTGCAGTGAAAATGGATGCTGAAAATCATGGCCAAGTGGAAGGTACATTACTCATTTGTGCCATACCCATACCAGTAGTATATGATACTGGAGCAACACACTCTTTGATTTCCTATGAATTAGTTAAAGTGTTAAAATTAAACTGCATATTGGTTGAAACCCCATTGCTTGTACAAAGTCCCTTAGGGAGTTCTAGTGTTTTGAACATGAATTGTGTGGATGTGGAGTTAAACATAGGAGGAAATATTTTTATTTCCAACTTATATGTTTTAAATTACCCAAATATAGGAGTTATATTGGGGGTAGATTGGTTAAGGCAATTTAAAGCCATAATTAATTTAGACTCATCCACCATATCATTGCAAAATTCTAGAGGCCAGAGAATCACAGCTCTATGTGAAGTAGCTAAGGAAGGGAAATTGTACCATTTAGTTGACTTAGAAAAAGATCTGAGTGAACTAACCATTGAAGAAATTCCCATAGTTAATGAATACTTGGATGTGTTTGGGGAAGTTAAGGGTGTTCCACACCACAGACCAGTTGAGTTCCAAATTAATCTCATTCCAGGAGCAAGTCCAATAATCAAGAAACCTTATAGAATGGGGCCAAGTGAACTAAAAGAATTGAAAAATCAGTTGGAAGAATTAGAAGGCAAGGGATTTATAAGGCCAAGTAATTCCTGCTGGGGTTCTCCAGTAGTGTTTGTAAGAAAACATGATGGTACCTTGAGAATGTGCATAGATTACAGGGAACTAAATAAAGTAACCATCAAGAATAAATACCCATTGCCTAGAATAGATGATCTCTTTGACCAACTCAGTGAAGCTAAAATATTTTCTAGGCTAGACTTAGCATCAGGATTCCATCAAATGAAGGTTGAAGACTCAAGTGTTAAGTATACTGCATTTAACACCAGATATGGCTTATATGAATTTTTGGTTATGCCATTTGGTTTGACAAATGCTCCTTCATATTTTGTTGATTTGATGAATAGAATATTTAGAGATTATCTAGACAAATTTGTACTGATTTTTATTGATGACATTTTGATTTATTCCAAGACAGTGGAAGAGCATAAAAATCATTTGCATTTAGTTTTGTCAAGACTAAGGGAAAATGATTTAAAGGCAAAATTTTCAAAATGTGCCTTTTGGAAAGAAGAAGTGCATTTCCTTGGGCATGTTATCTCTGCCAAAGGAATATCAGTAAACCCTAACAAGGTAGTGGCAATCCAAGCATGGAAAAGGCCTAGCACCATCAGTGAGATTAGATCATTTATGGGGATGGCAGGATATTATAGGAGATTCATAAAAGATTTCTCAAAAATATCATCACCACTTACCAATTTAACTAGAAAGAACCAAGACTTTGTATGGACAGAAAAATGTGAGCAAGCTTTTATCAAAATAAAAGAAGCCCTGATTAATGCACCAGTATTGAGAGTGCCAGAAGGAAATGAAAATTTGGTTGTGTACACTGATGCAAGTGGCTCTGGGTTAGGGGCTGTGTTGATGCAGCAAGACCAGGTGGTAGCCTATGCATCTAGGCAATTAAAGCCACATGAAACCAGGTATGCAACCCATGATCTTGAACTAGCAGCAGTTGTGTATGCTTTGAAACTTTGGAGACATTATTTGTTAGGTGCCAAATTCATTTTGTATACTGATCATAAGGCACTGAAATATTTATTCTCACAAAAAGATTTGAACATGAGGCAACATAGATGGGTAGAGTTCCTAGCTGCCTATGATCTAGATATACTGTATACACCAGGCAAGGCAAATAAAGTTGCAGATGCCTTGAGTAGACAACATGCCAAAGTAGCCATGTTGATGATGGAAGAGTTTAGGGATTTGTCTATACTTACTGATTTGGAAATTGAGGAAAACAGTGAGGAACAAATGATGCCCATTGAAGAAGGTGAAGGTAAAGGGAAGTTAAGTATGATATCTCTGCAATCAGATTTACTTCTTAGGATTGGGCAAATGCAGGAACAAGACCTAAACATGGTGGAAAAGAAAATGCTCATATCAAAAGGGGAGGAAGTAATAAATTATCAAATTGATAAAAATGGTTATTTAAGGAATAAAAATAGGATATGTGTTCCAGAAAATATAGAATTGAAGGAGGAAATATTAAATGAGTACCATAGGAGTAAATACTCCATACACCCAGGTAGCACCAAGATGTATCAAAATTTGAAAAGAAATCTTTGGTGGAAGGGGATGAAGTCAGATGTGGCCAGATATGTTGCAAAGTGCATGACTTGCCAACAAGTCAAGGCAGAGACACAAAGGCCATCAGGACTATTGCAACCCCTTAGTATACCACATTGGAAGTGGGAGGACATATCTATGGATTTCATAGATGGTCTGCCTAGATCTAAAAAGGGAAACACAAGTATATGGGTAATAGTGGATAGGCTAACTAAGGTAGCACATTTTATCCCAGTTAAAACAGAAAGAAATGCTCCAAAATTGGCTCAAATATTCATGAAAGAGGTAGTAAGGTTGCATGGCATACCCAAAACCATTGTGAGTGATAGGGATACCATCTTCACCTCAAGATTTTGGAAAAGTTTTCAAGAGGCTATGGGGAGTGAATTGTGCTTAAGCACTGCCTACCATCCACAATCAGATGGTCAAACTGAGGTGGTGAACAAAGTCTTAGAGGATTTGTTGAGAGCATGTACACTGGACTTTGGAGGCAACTGGGAAGACCACCTCCATCTAGCTGAATTCACATACAATAACAGTTACCAAAGCACCATAGGGATGGCACCATTTGAAGCCTTATATGGCAAGCCATGTTTATCACCTATATGCTGGGTAGAGACTGGAGAAAGGGCTGTTCTTGGACCTGAATATGTTAAAGAAACTACAGAGAAAATTGGGTTAATAAGGAAAAGAATAGCAGCAGCTCAAGATAGGCAAAAGAAATTTGCAGATAGGAAGAGAAAGCAAGTAGAATATGCAGTGGGAGACTTTGTTTTCATCAAGATTTCACCTATGAAGAAAGTCATGAGATTTGGCAAGCAAGGTAAGCTCACACCAAGGTATGTTGGACCCTATAAAATTCTGGAAAGAATTGGTTCATTGGCTTACAAATTAGAACTACCAGAGGAAATGAAAGCAATGCATAATGTTTTTCATGTGTCCCAACTTAGAAAATGGGTACATGATAAAGAAGATATTTTGGAAGAGCCTACCAAAATTCAAATAAATCCTGACTTGGTTTATGAAAGAGAACCAGTGGGGATTGTAGCCAAGGAAGAAAAGAAATTAAGGAGCAAAACTTTGAAACTAGTTAAGATTCAGTGGAGTAATGACCTTGATGACTGCACATGGGAGTTAGAGGATAAGATTAGAATGGATTATCCTAAGCTTTTTGCAAATTAAAAGGTAATTTTTTTTTCTTTCTTGAAAATTTTGTTATGCATGGTTGATATGGTTGAATTTGTTTGCTTATGCATATGTTTGATAAGTTTTCAGAAAAGAGAATGATGCTTGTTATAAATGATAGAACAATTGTGAGGACACAATTCCTAAAAGGAGGGGTGAATGTAATACCCCAAAATTTTGTGAAAAATCATTTTTGAAAAATGATTTAATTTTTGAAATATTTAGATTTAAATATGGTGAAATTTCTGGAATAAATGGTGTGCAAGTATATGTGTGCACGTGCACACTGAAATGGCACAAGGAAGAACTCCAGATTTCTTGGATTTAAAACAAGAATTGAAAAGCAATACAAACATGATTTTTGGCAACATGGATATCTGATTTCTGGAATTATATGGATCATCTTAGAAAATAAGAAAAGTAGGCTTTACTTTAAATCAGTAAACAAATTTTATTTAAAACCCAGAAGAGAAAATTATGTATATTAACCTGTATACATATAGGTGCATATGCTTCTCAAATTAAAGAGAAATTAATTCAGCCTAGATAAGATATGTATACAAATATTTTTTTTTTTAAGTACTGAAAAGTATATATATATAAGCAAGTAAAACTATGACATTAAAATGACATGAAATGTGATACAAGTTAATAAGCTTGTATAGGCAAAAATAGCAAAGGGAATTTTCAGAAATAATTAAAATATAAAATAAGATAGTCACACTTTTAACATGACTAGGTGAGTGGCCATTTTCTGTAAAGTAAAAGGAAGAAAATGCAGCTTTAAATTTGGTTAATATGGCCGGGGTATTATGAATGAAAAATGCATGATGCTAGCCAGGACAGAAATGGAATTCTGTTTCAACAAAACCCTAGAGGAAAAATGTATATAAATAGACAGTAGGATTGTCTTTACCCCGGGCTGCACAAAAAAAAAAAAGAAGAAAAATATTGGAAGGAAGGAGAAAATACTCAAACAAGAATTTTCTGGATTATTAAGAGGAAATATTTAGGTGAGTAATCTCACTGAGTTCATGGCATTAAGACCTGAGTTGAGGCAGCCACTTTTTATTGCCATTTATATATATTTCTGGTTTGGATGTATATGATTTCATCAATGCTTTTGATGTCTTATTTTAAATCTGATATGATTTGATATGGATGTTTTGGTGATCTCTGTTTTGTTGAGACATTTGTTTTTGAATGTGTATCATCACTGTTTTATTTTTACTCATGAATGTTAAAGTCTAGGATCTTAAAAATTTATATAGAGAATACTCTCAACTGTTATAGATCTATGGCATGGAAACCTTATGAAAATGATTGGAGCTGCATTATACTTGGTATAAGTGCTGAGGCTTGAAAAGAAAAATGTTAAGGGTGCAATAGAAATTTTCTAAGTGCTGAGCCCTTAATCAAATCAAAAAAGAGAAACCCACAAGCTAAAATTATGATTGAACCAGATCTTGAATCTGAATCAATTATAAAGGCTTGCAGATCAATATAACATGCCATGTCTCTTTTTACAGTTGAAAATGTTCTTATATTTTACTAAGATCTAGACATATTAACCCCATTTAGGAAATAACTGTCTGCTTATTTTTGAGGAGAATTATGCTAGGAAAGATTATGGATGTTTCCATGTTTGCAGTGATATGTTCACTTAGCATATTTGATGATAGAATTTAAGACAATACACTAGTAAATAAACTAGGGAAGGGAAGGCCAAGAAGACTGCTGGAATGCTTGTCATATTTGAAGTATGCAAGTTGGCACATGGTTTGTTTAAGCCCTGAGATCTTTGTGCAATGATGTGAATTAGTTCATTGCAATGTGTCCCAGTGATTCCTTAATAGCAGATGAGGCAGGGATTTAAATTGAATAATACAACCTGTATATGAAGAAATAGGAATATGGATATTTCTTAGGTTGAATGGTATGGAACCAAGATGATTCCAGTGAATGAAATTGTTGCAGATAGATAATTATGTTTGCATGATTATGTATGCAAGTGAAAGAATGATAAATGAATATATCATACCTGAATCAACTTAGCTATACTATGTTAAAGTAATTGATTGCAGAAATTTGCTTAGATAGCAAGTTAGTACCCTTATATTCTCTATTGCTTAATATCATGAATGAATTGATGTTACTCATACCAGATCATAGATCTGACCCTTGTTTGCTCATGGCATCTGGGGTGTCTCATTTTAAAATGAGGCAGCCACTTATGCTCTTTCAGGTAACCCAGGCACTAAGTAAAATGAAGTAATGACTATTATGGAGGAGTGAATGAACATGCTAGCTAGTTTCAATAAGAGCTTAAATTGATTATATATGCATGTATTCAGGAAAAATATTATGTTTCTAAGATTTCCAGTCATGTATTGAATATTTTATGGTTAGATGAACTAGTTGTATCATGTTAAATATATTGTTATGCATTAAGGCTTAAAATCTCAAAGGAAAAAAAAAAGAATCTGAGTGGGAAACAAGAAAATGGCTTTAATTATTGATATGGATGTTTGGAAGAGAAATATGCATATATAGTTGAGCTACTGTTTTGTATAATTTATATATATATATATGTATTAGCTAATCTTGTGACATAACAGAGCACTGAGTTTAGAACAAATTCTGGATTTAGCAAGAAGTAAACTTAAAGGATTTTATCTTCTTTTTACTGAAATGCTTTGTAAATAAGTTTGAATTCATTTCTGAATTGTATTGAGAAAAGTAAAATGTTTTTCTAAAAGTTTCAGACAAAATGTAAAGAAAGGTATCTCCATTGCTTTGAACTAATGTGGTAGATACAGGATTCATGAGTTAACCAGCTCCAAATGAATGAAGTATGGGTTGATCATGATAGATTGTATTCTGAAAATAAAAGTGCATTTCAAAGCTTAGTACCTTTAGCAATTGTTTCACCCAGTTTTCTGGAAAATAAGCAGAGATATTGACATGTACATGTATATCTGTGTACATGTTGATATTTGAGCAAAAATATAATTATAATTCCTAGAACAGCTATAGGAATGGGATTCAAAAAATAGTAAAGTAAGAAGAATTGTTTTGTATGTTAGGTTATAGGCAAACATTAAATATATATGTACAGAGATAGGTAGATATCAGATTTCAAACCAAAAAAAAAAAAAGAAGAAAAACAAAAATTGTGTTGAACCGACCTGCATAGTACTCGAACCAGTGACCTCTTGTGTATAAGTTAGGCGCGTATCCATTACGCCTAGATGTTGCTTGTGTTCACTTAGGATCCACTTTCTTTTATACTGAATTTGATACTATCCAGACTTTAACACAACCATCTATATTAAAAGCTTGTTTGCTACTGATTATTACTTGATCATTTCTTAATTATAATGACAGACTAAAGTACATGTTTCCAGTGGATTTTACGGTCAAAAATCAAGATACAATAATTAAATCTGAATTGCTAAAAATCTAAATCAAACAGAATGTTCTTGTACAAAAAAAAATAAATAAAGTATATACTCTGAACTTAAATAAGAAGAACACATACATCTTCATATGTATGTGTATGTTATTAGATATACACTGATATATTTATATTGGTAAGTTATTTTGATCCTGGATATATTTTGTTAATTGGAAAAAGAAAATGACCTTGGAAAACATATTTGTAATGAATGATATATCTATATATCATCTCTAAGTAAAAAAAAAATCCTTATGAAATTAGGGTGGAAATAGGAGGGTCATTTCAACTACATTCATGCTAAGGGGAGGTGCGTCAGTATGTAAATAACAGGGCTTTGTGTTAAATGTTGCTCATGTGTCTCTCAGTTTGCAGGAATGTCAGCGAGGCATGCATGTGTGTGTCAGTGAGTTTTTGTGTGTCACCCAGACCTGCTGCGTAGTGTTTTAGGTGTGTGGTTATGTGGAATGAGTGCAAGTTTTTATTTATAACACAGAGATGCGAATATTAAAATATAAAATAAACTATATTAATCTCTACTATTAATCTTTATCTTTACTATTAATAATGATAGTTCGCTGAACACAAAATCGACCGTGTCTTTTTGAATTTCCCATTTTGCCCTTCGTATGTTTTAACCATGCTTTTTCGCTTCTGCTCGCTTTTTCGAGGAGCTTGATCTGCCTGTTAACCTTCGAGGAGCTCGATCTGCCCATTATAGACATTGACAAGTTCTACAGAGGATGATTATGTTATAATGATCCTCGGTCCATTGTTGAAATAAAAAAGGAAAATTTTGAAGCCTGCAAAAAACATTGCTTTTTTCATTTGTTTTGATTGATCGTTTTGACAGACCATGCTAGAGGAGGATCCTAGATAAGTGCAAACAATTACACTTTTTTTTAAATTTATTTTGGTTTACCCACATGTTTTTTGTTATATTTTTGTTAATGATTGATTAGTGAACTATAATAATTCGGCCATAAATATTTTGTGTTGGTAATTGATTAATGAGTGAAATAATATTTTGTATCTTTGTGGAAGGATAAAGTTGATATGTATATTATGAAATGTTGATCTTGCAATTAGCTTTTTAATTTGATGAAAATTTCCAAATTTTGTCGAAGGAAATCAGAAAAATATGGTTAGCCTAAAAGAAGTGCGGAATTGTAGTCAAAAAAATAAAATAGCAACAAAAAAAGAAAAGTTGAAGAGGCATGCATGCGTTAGCAGTATTTTATTGAGTGAACTACAATGGTTAGATGAGAATATAATAGGCATACGTGGACTGAGAGTATAGAGAGCATGACGAGAAATCCAGTAAAGGTGAGGCAACTTGAATCATTCACAAACCTATAGCAACTTGAAGCAACCTGAAGAAAACTAGATTGTCGCCTAAGAAAATTAGACTGTTACCTGAAGCAAACTTAAGCAATGTAAAATTGAACTGCAACGTAGATACTAAGAAAGCTGCATGAGCCCAAGTGACAAAGAACTGAACGAAGGCTTCAAGTGTATGTGTGCGCTGGCAATATACGCTGCAAGCAACCTGAAACTAAAGCTATGCAAATAATGAGCTAACTCAAGCAATGAAAAAGAGAGGCACATCATGCAGCTGTGGTAGGAGCCAAAATAGGTGAAAGGTGCTGAGACACGCAAAGCTGAAGCGGGAAAATGACTATAGCGTGTTTGACTGCAAACGTATTAAACCCAAAAAGGAGCAGCAAAAGGTGATCATGAAATGGAACCTAGAACGGGATGAAGCTGTTAGAAATATGCTATTAGAAACTGCAATCGTTTCATTTACTTTTAACGTTATGTAGTTTCTAATCTTAACGTGACACTATTAATTAGGTCATAAATAGAACGTTTCATTTACTTTTAACGTTATGCAGTTTCTAATCTTAATGTGACCCTATTAATTAGGTCATAAATAGAATGTTTCATTTACCTTTAACGTTATGCAGTTTCTAATCTTAATGTGACCTGATTAATTAAGTCATAAATGGACCGTTCTATAATTAGAATATTAGGTCTGTGATTAATCTTAAGCGTTGAATTGGTATATGATGAACGTACCAGATTTAGAGTTAAATGTTATATAAAGGATTGGGTCCTCTGTCTCCCAGCTAACAGATGTATTCTTCTCCATCAAGAAACACATAAAGAAATAGGGTTAGAGAGAGAAACCGAATTCTGAGAAGAAGAGTAATTATTAAAAGTCAGAAGAAGAAGATGACAGCCATTACATCTTCCGCTGTTAATCAAGGTACGTCATCTTAAACAATAAATCATATTAAGTTTTGTTTGTGAAATATTCGGTATTGGTGATCCTTGGGCCATTACTTGAATTGTTCATCATTAATCATGAAAGATCGAACAGTAAAGAATTTCTAACATTTGGTATCGGAGCACCAATCAATAACTGAATATTTCCTATGATTGCAATTGATCCGTTCTATGCTTTACTCATGATGTTTAATCAAGTATGTATTATAAGTCATTTATGCACATGAGATTTATGATTTTGTTAATCACCAAAGTGGTCAAAATCAGAATAATCATTTCGTGCATAAGTGACATAATGATTATTGATATAAATTGCCAGTTATAATAATACCAATTAAAAACTGGCATCACTAATGATAGAACCTGAGAACTTACCCAAAGGAAAGTCTTGTTCTATAACTAGTTGACATGATGAGGTTTAATAGATATCTTGATTAAATAAATATTGATCATCCAAAGATGTCAGTTCTATTTAATTGAATATATTTATTACTTACTTATGTTTTGGTATTTAATTATGTTAAGTATAAGATAGTATCTACCCAAAGGAGTGCTTTCTTATACTATTATGTACATATCTGAATCGCGTTAGCTATGAGCTTATAGTTATTTCAATTTTTTATATTTAATTTGCAGTAGTTCCCATGAATACACATGCTTCATCTGTTACATTGTTCACTGGTGTTAATTTTTCTGAATGGAGAGAACAAGTCAATTTCCATTTAGGTGTTTAGGATCTTGACTTGTCACTCCTTGAGGATAAACCTGTTGCTCTTATAACAGCTAGTACTGAGACAGAAAAATCACACCATAAAGCATGGGAATGCAGTAACAGATTGAGCCTTATGTTTATTAAGATGACTATTGCTAACAACATCAAGTCAACAATTCCGTAAACAAAAAGTGCTAAGGAATATATGCAGTTTGTGGAAGAGCTTTTTCGTTTAGCTAATAAGTCACTCGCTGGTACTCTTATTGCAGAACTCATGACCATGAAGTTTGATGGGTCACGAACTATGCAAGAGCACATTATAGAGATGACTAACCTTGTAGCAAGGTTAAATTCCCTTGGACTTACAATAGAGGATTCTTTTCTTGTCCAGTTTATCCTAAACTCGCTACCTTCTGAATATGGACCTTTTCAAATTAACTATAACACTATAAAGGATAAGTGGAATATTAATGAATTAGCCAGTAGACTTGTCCAGGAAGAAGGACATTTGAAAAATCAAGTGAATCACTCAGTAAGTTTTGTGAGTAATAAAGCTGGTAAAGAAAAGACTGGAAAATCAAGTCATTTCAAGAAGAAAAAGGCAGCTGCTAAGAATGGGCAGGATAAGAAAAAGAAGGAACTAAAGGATGTTCGATGTCATTTCTGTAAAAGGAAAGGACATTATCAAAATGACTGTCCGAAAAGGATAGCTTGGTTCGAAAAGAAAGGTAATTATCTATCTTTCGTATGTTTTGAATCAAATTTAGTTGAAGTTCCTATTAATACATGGTGGCTTGATACTGGTGCTACAACTCATGTTTCCAATAATATGCAGGGATTTCTTATGATCTAAACCATAAATCCAAATGAAGATCGTTTTCTCTTTATGGGAAACGAAATGAAATCCACAATAGAAGGCATTGGGACTTATCGTATAATTCTAGAAAGTGGATATGTATTAGACTTACATAGTACCCTTTATGTACCTTCATTATCTAGAAACCTTATTTCCGTAAGTAAGTTGGATATTTCTGGTTTTAGATGTACGTTTGGATCTGGTTGTTTTGATTTATATAAGAATACTGATAATGTTGGTTCTGGTATTCTAATTGATGGTTTATAGAAATTGAAACTGAATGAAACTTATGCGAATTCCTTGCTGAATGTAATAAATAATGTTCGATGCAAATGTAGCATGTTGAATGAAAATTCTGCTTTCTTATGGCATAAAAGACTAGGTCACATATCCAAAGAAAGAATGATGAGATTAGTAAGTAATGAAATTTTGTCAAATTTGAACTTTAGTGATCTAGAATTATGTGTGGATTGTATTAATGGTAAACAAACCAAACATAATAAGAAAGGAGCCACTAGAAGCAGCCAGCTTCTTTAAATAATACACACTGATATTTGCGGACCTATGGACACTCCAGCCTTTAATGGAGAAAAGTATTTCATCACTTTTATTGACGATTTTTCCCGCTATGGTTATGTCTATTTGCTTCATGAAAAATCACAATCTGTGAATGTCCTTGAGACGTTTGTAAAGGAAGTTGAGAGGAAATTAGATAAAAAGGTGAAAATCATAAGGTCTGATAGAGGTGGTGAATATTATGGCAAATATAATGAGTCAGGCCAGTGTCCAGGTCCATTTGCAAAATTCCTTGAAAGTCATGGCATATGTGCGTAATACACAATGCCAGGTACACCATAGCAAAATGGTGTAGCAGAAAGGCGCAATAGGACGTTAATAGATATGATTAGGAGTATGATGTCAGATTCTACACTACCTAAGAATTTGTGGTCGTATGCTCTCAAAACCGCTAATTATTTGTTGAATAGGGTTCCTAGTAAAGCTGTTCAAAAGACTCCTTTTGAATTATGGACTAATAGGAAACCTAGCTTAAGACACCTGCATGTTTGGGGTTGTCCAGCGGAAGCGAGAATTTATAATCCACATGAAAAGAAATTAGATTCTCGAACGATTAGTGGGTATTTTTTAGATTACCTTGAAAAATCTAAAGGATATGTGTTTTACTATCCTAATCATAGTCCAAGAATTGTAGAAACTGGTAATGCAAGATTCGTTGAGATTGGTGAAGTCAGTGGGAGTACTAGAAGAGAAATAGTGGAAATAAAGGAAACAAGGATAAATTTACATTGCCTAGAATAGTTCCTCCATCTACTATTACTCCAAATGTTATTCCAGCTGTTAGAGAACAACATGATTATGAACAACATATAAATGAAGAAGTACTTCCTGAAGGAAATGACTTACATAATGCTGATATGCATGAACCACAACAAGTAGCATTAAGAAAATCTCAAAGAGGTCGTAGGTCAGCTATTTCTAATGATTATATGGTTTACATGCAAGAATCAGATTATGACATAGGAATCAATAAGGACCCAGTTTCGTTTTCACATGCTGTAGAAAGTAAAGAGTCAAAGGAATGGATTAATGCCATGAAAGAAGAACTAAAATCCATGCAACAGAATGAAGTTTGGGATCTCGTTGAGTTACCACATGGCTGTAAAAGAGTCGGATGCAAATGGGTTTTTAAAACCAAACACGACTCTAGTGGTAATATCGAACGGTATAAAGCTAGACTTGTTGCTAAGGGTTACACTCAGAAAGATGGTGTTGATTACAAGGAGACATTTTCTCCTGTCTTGCATCAAATGGATGTGAAAACAGCCTTTCTGAATGGAGATCTTGATGAGGATGTTTATATGGATCAACCTGAGGGTTTTTCTGTAAAAGGTAAAGAAAAATTGGTGTGTGAACTTAAGAAGTCAATATATGGGCTTAAACAAGCATTCCGGAAATGGTATATTAAGTTCAATACCATTATTACATCTTTTGGTTTTAAGGAAAATACGGTTGATCACTGTTTATACCAAAAGATCAGTGGGAGCAAGTTTATTTATCTAGTCCTTTATATTGATGACATCTTGCTTGCTGCAAATAATTTAAGCATATTGCATGAGACTATGGAATTTCTCTCAACGAACTTTGAAATGAAAGATATGGGAGAGGCATCCTATGTGATTGGAATAGAAATATTTCGTGATCGATCAGAAGGAATATTGGGATTGTCTCAGAAAGGATATATCGAAAGGATTCTAGAGAGATTTAGAATGAGTAAGTGTTCACCTGGGAAAGTTCTTGTACAGAAAGGTGATAAATTCAATCTCATGCAATGTCCTAAGAATGATGTTGAACGAAAGGAAATGGAATCAATTCCATATGCATCTGTAGTTGGTAGCCTAATGTATGCTCAAACCTGTACTAGACCAGATATCAGTTTTGCGGTCAGTATGTTAGGGAGGTATCAAAGTAATCCAGGAAGGGAACATTGGGAAGCTGCAAAGAAAGTGTTGAGGTACTTATAAGGCACGAAAGATTACATGCTCATGTATAGTAGATCCAATGAATTGGAGGTGATTGGATATAGCAATTCAGATTTTGCTGGATGCATCGATACTAGAAAATCAACTTTTGGTTACCTGTTTATGTTTGCTCAAGGAGCCATATCATGGAAAAGTGCGAAACAAACTATCGTTGCTTCATCTGCTATGGAGGCAGAATTTGTGGCATGTTATGAAGCCACAATTCATGCATTATGGTTGCGGAACTTTATTTTAGGACTTGCGGTTGTCGACACCATTAGCAAGCCGCTGAAAATTTATTGTGATAACTCTGCAGTAGTGTTTTTCTCAAAAAACGACAAGTACTATAAAGGTGCCAAACATATGGAACTGAAGTATCTTGTTGTGAAAGATGAGGTTCAGAAACAAAGAGTGTCAATCATGCACATCAGGACAGAACTTATGATTGCAGACCCTTTGACGAAAGGGTTACAGCCAAGACAATTTAAGGAACATGTTCAAAGAATGGTTCTTGGTTGTATTAATAATAATTGATGTGTGACATTCTGAGCACCTTTGTGTGTTTCTGATATACAATTATGTGTCCCTTGTTTTAATGTGGTAGTATGTACTTTATGTAATTTTAAACAAGAAAGAGTCTTATAAAGATATTATGTTTAATTATTATGATATAAGACATTATGTGAACCATTATGTTGTTTTATATAAATTATGAGTATAAAATGATGGATTGCTGGTATTGTAGTATATGGAAGGGAATGCATTGAAATAATAATGCACAACTGCCATAACTCTCAGCAATTTATCATAGTATGATGTTCAAGACTTGATATTATAAATAATCGGTTCAAGTGGGAGAATGTTAGAAATCTGCTATTAGAAACTGCAATCGTTTCATTTACTTTTAACGTTATGCAGATTATAATCTTAACGTGACCCTATTAATTAGGTCATAAATAGAACGTTTCATTTACTTTTAACGTTATGCAGTTTCTAATCTTAATGTGACCCTATTAATTAGGTCATAAATAGAACGTTTCATTTACCTTTAACATTATGCAGTTTCTAATCTTAATGTGACCCGATTAATTAAGTCATAAATGGACCGTTCTATTTAGAACATTAGGTCCGTGATTAATCTTAAGCGTTGAATTGGTATATGATGGACGTACCAAATTTAGAGTTAAATGTTATATAAAGGATTGGGTCCTCTCTCTCCCAGCTAACAGATATATTCTTCTCCATCAAGAAACACATAAAGAAATAGGGTTAGAGAGAGAAACCGAATTCTGAGAAGAAGAGTAATTATTAGAAGTCAGAAGAAGAAGATACAACCATTACATCTTTCGTTGTTAATCAAGGTACGTCATCTTAAACAATAAATCATATTAAGTTTTGTTTGTGAAATATTCGGTATTGGTGATCTTTGGGCCATTACTTGAATTGTTCATCATTAATCATTAAAGATCGAACAGTAAAGAATTTCTAACAGAAGCACTTAGTCGGAATAAATGAACAAATATAGAAAATATAAATGCATGCACGTGATTAAATGCAGGTCCACCTGGACGTGCATATATACTCGTTTTATATTATGTCGTTTGATGTGTTACTTCATTGGTTATTGATTGGGTGATGATTTGTTCATGGGTTGAGATTTGATAATTAATAAATGTACATGTATACCCTACCAGTTGTTATATGACATATTGATATCTACTTTGTAGACATAGTCTGGCCGTGTGTTATACAATACTTGGGTAAGTCCGAGATCTTCTAGGTTCAGGGACAAAGTGACTAGTTTTGGTAATTGAGCATAGCTTGGATGCTAGGATATTATTTGGCCTATAAGTTTACAGGGTTGTACTTATGATTGTAGCCTCATATTTATATATCTTTGTTAAGATGTGATGTATGTATTGGACATATGTATGAATATTTTTAGAATCAGCATTACTCTTTGCTAACCACACATTTATAATTTCATGGAGTTCTTATCTTTACTACTACTAATAATAATTCATTGAACTACAATCAACCGTGTCTTTTCTAACTTCCTAAAATACCCTTTTCTTCTCCGCTAATACGTTATGTGTTTCATTCATTCTGCTTCATTTCATACGAGCCTAAAAACCCTAATCACCGCAAATTAAATGATCCACGCCAATCATCCACCATGACCGATAACCAAAGTGATACCAGACGTTATACTCATTCCATCGGGTTTCAGTTTGCAATCGAACGATTTTGTAAACTAGGGTTAACTTACTGTGTTGCGAAGATTCCTCACCTTTGCCCATCGCCTCGGTTGATGCTTCAGCACTGTGATAACCCGGATTTTTGGACATCCGATAAATTGATAATTAACTGAATTGAATTAGTAAAATGCTAGTTTATATGTGAACAAATAAAATTCTAGTAGTTAAAAATATCTGGATTGTATATAAATGGATTTGAGTTATAATAAATGTTGGATTATAAATATCTGAAAATAATAACTCTTATAGTAAATCAATAAATATATATATTGGTTATTTACATTTTCTTTAAAGTAATTTATATACATATACATATTAGGTAAGTATTTATAAATAGTAAACTAGTGTAAAAAGCTTTTATTCACATTTTAAAAATAAATAAAGTTATGTATTAAATACTTATAAGACAAATGTCATTATATTAAGTGTGACGACCCGGAATTTTTGTATATTTGAAATGTGAATATTTAATTTATTTTAAATATCCGAAGGTTAAATTTTAACTTTAATTTCAAATATACAGTATTTATTTGGATAATCAATTATTAAATTTAATAATTGGGATTGAGTAAAATATAGAATCTGGAATTTTAAGGCCGTTAAAAATAATATGAAGGCTTAGAAAATTTATACTGATAATTCTGAAGGTGTTGGAACTTTCAGAATTGAATTTGGAGCTGTTTTGCTCAGTTTTGAAAATTTAACGTTTAAGTAAATAATATAATTGCTTTGGTACTGTTGCAAATCTAGGCGGACACGTAAAGGAAATTTAAAAAAAAAACACGTGTCCTACCTAATAAACACGCGTCTCCCCCTCTGTTGTTCCTTTCAATTGAAGCTATCTCGTTCGAAAAGAAAATAGGCTGCCTTCGTTCGTTTTCCCTTTACCTCCCTCTATTCTCAAATTAATTCAAATTGAATCTGTTCTCTTCAAAGTCACAGTTCAATAGCAATCTACATGTCGTGATGCTTGAACCCGTGAAAACTAGGGTTCCATAAATTAACGCCTTCGAGGTATCATCGCTGCGAATTTGGCTATTCCATCAGCCATCGTTGGCTCGTCCTTGCTCCTACGCGATATTTTCTACTGCTGATTTGAGGACCTGGTAGGCGCGAAATTAGGCGACGAGTGAAATCGAGTCAGATGCGAACTCGACAGGTGGAGGCGCCGCGTAGGGTTGAGTCTTGATGGTGTCGAGGTTGCGAGCTACTCGCGATGGATGAAGTCGCTTCGGCCGTGACTTGGTGAAGGAGGAGGCAGATTCGGCGGTTGGGCAGGGTCGATCGTTTCGTAGGGCGGAGTGGAACTCGATGCCGAGGCGTTGCTAGGTGAATTCCGATGAAGGCAAGGGAAATTCACAACTCGTGATTTAGGAATTCGAGTTCGTTCTGGTTTGAGAGGACATGGGCTAGGGTTTCTGTGGACTGGGAGGTATGCTCTTTTCATTTTCAATTTAAAAACTAAATTTATAATCATATGTGTAAAAAAATAAAATAAATATATATACACATTTTTAAATCCACTAGTTTAAATTTTAAAATAATGTATTATTGGAGATAAATTGTTTAACTAACTTATGTAATTATTTTAGAAATTGTTAAAGGGAAATTAGTATAAAAACAAAACTATTAGATGATTAAATTATCAAAACGGAAATTTATTGTTCAACTTATTTTGAATATTAATAAATCGTATAAATGTTTATACAGTTGAAATCGTAAAGGAAACAAGACGAGATGGAAATGGATTGCAAAATAGAAGAGGCAAAAGGTGAGTTAATCTCACTTAGTTGAATTTTATTTAAATTTAAATGGTTAAATTTAAATAATTGATTGAATGGTTGCATTGATTGAATATGCTATATTATATATATAGTAGTATATAGCAATATATACATATTGGCATATGTATATATTTGAGTTGTTGATATTCCCGCATTTATATAGCGGATGAGACCCTATGCGCCGCATAATAGCGGATGATTTATATAAATCCCATATACCGCGATATTCCACTTTGAAGTGGAATTGGTATTGTGCTAACGTCTGTGGATGCAGGGAAACAGGTTGGAGGGATCCAACTGGATTCCTCAAAATTATTTAGATTATTTGATATTCTGTTCTATGAATATTGATATCCTGTGATGATTTTATTGATGATTGAAATATTGGATGATATGGTTGGATTGAATATTTCAATAAAAGGAGTTATCAAAATATATTGAATTGGATTTTGAAAGAAATAAAAGAGTAAATTTTAAGTAAATATTTCAAGTGAATTGGAATAAGGGAATTTCGAAATAACAAGGGAAATATTAACTTTAAACTAAAGTGATATTAAATTTAAAGAATAAAGGATTTATTTTGAATGTAAGGATTAAATTTAATTAAAGGCTAAAGAAGGAATTTTGGAAGTTTAAAATTGGTATTTTCAGTTAAAAAGGGTTTTAACTCAAATAAAGGAATAAATCTAATAGTTAATGTATTTTGAAATAAATGAAGTAGTAAAGGAAATTTATTTCAAAGTAAAGTAAAGTAAATTGGAAAATCAATTGGAAATTGATTTAGTTGTTTAAAATTGGAATTTTAAAAGAGAAGTGAGATTTTGGAGATATAAACTGGGTTTATAAAGTAAAATAAAATATCAGTGGATATTTGAATATAAATTCAAGGTGGGAATTTATAAAAAGATATGGTTTGGTTTAAAAATAAATGTTGATTTATTTTTAAAAGATGGAAATGAGAAGTGTATTTCTCTGGATAGCCAAGTACGTTTTCAAAGCAATTTTAAATATAAGTTAAAAGTTTTAAGTATGTTTTAAAAAGCATGTTTTAGAAAATTGATTATTTCTAAATGTTAATTTTCAAAGTAGGTATTTTTAAAAATCTATTATTGTAATAATTATATAAAAGTAATTTGCTATTCTGTTTTAAAAAGAGAAATTTAGTTTATATTTATAAAGTGGTTTATTTTAAAGTATATATTTTTAATAAAGTATTAAAGTAGTTTGATTTCAATGTTATAAAATATATTTAAAATAAAGTGTTTTTAAATTATTTTAAAAAAATAAAAGTATTTTGTACTTGGTGATTCAGTGGAAATAATTATTTGGGAAATGTTTTCCGTAAGCGGAAACTATTTTGAAATTGTTTTCAAATGAGCTTTGAAAATTTGGAAATATATCTTGGAAAGATATTTGGGCAAATAAATAATGTGGTAAATTATTTATTTTGTGTGATGGTTGTTTGTGGATGTTAATTGATAGTTAAATAACCGACTATCAATATTGGCCAATGCGCTGATCGTTTCGAAGAGACCGGGATCGGGTTTCCGTATACCGGGATTCTAGGTCTGGAGACTCGAATACCACTTCGATCCGGTTTGTACGTTTCGTGTAACGATTTCGGAGTCGAAGATGGAGCTGTGAAGTGCAAGGGCTAGTCGCTACTAATCCTGAGGATATTTCCAAAAAATGGATGTAGTAGGAGTAGTGCCTTCGGTTCCGTTCGAACCCGGGACGGACTGGTATGGACGAATGCTTGCGAAACATCGTCAGCGGACGATGGGCATTCTAAGGGATATGTTCTCTAAAAGGTATCGTTTAGCCTCAAACCTCATCAACCGGGAATGACTGAAAATCAGGGGTTATGCAGCAAGGCTTCGTGGGTAGCTCCCACTGGAGGGTAAGGTCATCCCTGTCTAGATGTCCCTTTTTATTTCGGCTTAGTGGTGCGGTTGCTTATCCCAACCGTGGGGTGATTTTATTCGGGATCATCCAGTAAGGGATGGTTCCGGCCTTGTGTTGCAGGGGAGCGGGCGTACTCCTCGGTACGGTGATCTAGGCCACGTACTGTGACAGGTGGTACCCCAGTGCCTAGTCATTCGTTGGAAATCCATTTTTCCTACGTGCCTTGTACGGTATTTGTTTGTATTACCCACTTTTGTGGCTAGTATGCTGGAATTTAATAATGTAACAATTTCAGCTATTTTAATAATTATTTGTGAATAGACACTATTATAATATCAGAGGATTTTATAAAAAGTGTTTTAGCTATCGTAAGGTAAAAACCCGACATGTTTATTTGTGGCGTGGTCTTACGAGATGCTTTTGATTTCAAAAGATTTTTGAAACTTTAATAATCAATTGAGTGTGATTTTCTCACGCTGGTATTCCAGACTGACTCGGGTATTGTTTTATATGATGCTCGGGTCAGACCGAGTATTATAAATTACAGGAAATGATGCTGTGGAGCTCAGGATACGAGCTGGATGACGATACGTACTCTCGTACTTGCTATTATTTTTCCGCTGTGTATTCAGTTGTATGATATTGATGTGATGTACTCTGATGATGTATTTGGATGTATATATATATATATACAGATACAGTTTTTTTTTGTATAAAGATCTGTTATTACCTATTATAGTTTATTCCGCTGCGTATGTGAGATTCTGCTGTTGTTTTCTATTTTTCTTCTTCTACCTCTTCTTCTTAACTAAAATGGTCCGGTTTTTCGTGTTAGAAAAACTCGGGTTGTTACAGTGGTATCAGAGCTTAGGCTGGCGATAACCTTGGCTCTGGTGTGAATTTTGAGAGTAATAATAGATATGAGTGCGTATTTGTTAGTGAATATAAAATGGTTTTATATTGTGTTGGTTGATTTATTGAGTGGCATATGAACCTTCGTCGGCACAGTCTGGACAACTGTATCGAAGGGGTTTCTAAACACTTGAATAGAACAGTTCGACACAATATTGTTTTAAATAGGGTGAATGAAATAATTTTGCCCAAATTATTTTTATATATAAAAGGATAACTTTTGTAAATTATATAGTTGGTTGCTTGGTTGTTAGAAATTGATGATATTAAATTATTATCATCATTGTGTAAAAATTGAATCAGAAATTGGAAAAAAAGTATAACCAAAGATGAAAGAATAATTTATATAACAAAATGGAATTTGAAATATAGACTAAATGAAATTTATTAATTGAAATAAACTTTATATACAAATGTGAATTACAAATGTGATTATAATCAAATGAGATAAATTCATAAACAAATGAAATTTGTAAATGTAAATTGTATATGTGACTTATAACTTGAAATAAAATGTGATAGCATTCCAAAGTAATGTTTGGATATAAAATTGAATGGATTTTGAATTTGAAGTTTTGGGAAAGGTTTAAATTCCTTTGGATTTAAGAATAGTTTAAAGGTTTTGGGAAATAATGGTGATATTATTTCATGAATATTTTTGAAATTGAATTGAAATCTGGTGGGATTTGGGATTTAAAAATGTTTGAAATGTTTAGAGTGATAAAAGCATTAAATTCTCTTTTGGTCGCTGGAAAATAATTTCGGCGATGACTGCAGCATCATCGATGTCTATTTTCGAGTTTCCAAAGAGAAATTTCTACCAAACTGTTTTAAATTGGAAATGATTGTGAACTGGGTTGGTTTTGAAATTCAAAGGGAAAATTGTTTGGTAAAAGCAGATTATTTTGGGAAATTGGGGTTTGATGTGATATACCAGATGTGTATGAGTTATTTATGGATTCAAAATGGTTTTGAAATAAAACCGGGCAATTAAATTCTGGGAATTCTATTTAAAATATAAATGTGGAAATTTAAAATGAATCAACAATATAAAGTATAGAATGAAGTTGATTGAAATAAGAAGGGAATGAAAGTTAAATTCTGGGATTATAATTATGAGATGAAAATAACTCAAGGAGTAATATAAGTTAGTAGATAAAAGAGTTAGAGAACTTGAAGGTGAATGAATTGTAAAATTTGTATAAAATTTGTATCCTGGAATTAAAATTTAATTCGAGTATATGAAGGTGAATAAAATATATTTGAATTTAACTTAAGATAAGTTAAATAAGAATTGAGAATTGGAATTGAATTTAAATTAAATAAGTTGAAGTCGAATTGAATTGGATATAAAGGTAATGTAAAATGCTTATAATTGTGTAAAGAAATTCATATTCTTAAGTTCTTAAGTGTAATAATTTGAAATTTGATTATAAAGATTGAAATGGACTTAAATGAATAGTCCCAGATCTTCAGCAAGTAAGTTAAAACTTATGAATAGAAATGAAATTGTAAGTCATAAATGGGAATTCATTTCTTTGAACCATTAAGAGTTATAATTTGAAATTGTAATTATCAAATGGAAACGACTAAGATGAGCAATCTTAATTTTTAAATAAATTCAAACTTGAATTATAAAATATATTGAACTTAAGAAAATTAAGTGAAGTGATATTTGGAATTAAAAAGCAAGTATTTAAATTTTAACCAGCGAAGGAACTAATGAGATAATAAATTAGTTAATGAAATTGGATTAACATAGTGATGGTTTAAATTGCAAATGAATCCAAATAAGTGAAAATAAATTGGAAATGGCCTGGTTATTAATAAAATAATTCCAGATGAATTGAGTATGGAAAATAAAATTCATAATGATTGAGTGAATGAACCACTTATATTAAATAAATAAATGGATGGAATTTGATTAAATAAGAATCAAATGAAGGATGGAAATAAGACTTTAAAGGGGTTGGCTAAATGGAAAATAAACTTAAGTTATTGACTTAAGTAAATGTTGAATGAAAACTGAACTCAAACAGAGGAGTGGTTTAAATAAGTTGAGAAATAGTTATTGAATGAATTAACTTGAATTGTTTTCGAGCTAAATAAAATTCAATTTTTGGAAGTTGGAGATGAATTGAATTTAAGGAAAAAATTGGAAATGAAGTAGTAAATTGAAGTAAGTTGGAATTCGTATGAAATGGGAGTTCAATTTGAATATATACACTTCAGTGGTGAAGTAGCAAATGAATATAAGAAAAATTTATATGAACTTAAGAATTGAAGAATGAAATTCTTAAGAAAATTTGTATTGGAAATATACTTAGTAATTTTGGAATGGAAAAATATATATACTAAGTGAATAGTTGAATGAAGACTAAAACTGAAGTTGTGAAATGGAATAGTTGTGAATAAGGGGATAACAAATAAAAAGGAATGTGAATAAAGGAGAATTGATATAACTAATAATCAATTAGGCTAATTACGTAAGATGTACGTATATTATTTTATTCGCATAGCTATTTGGTCCAGATGTCGAACACAGAATTTCGAGATAGATATATCGATCCGAGTTGGAATTTTTCACTCGATTTTCGACGGCGAGCCTGGATATGGATTGTTGATTGATTCTGGATATTCTCTATCATAGTTTGTGGCTATGCAAGGAGAATAACGGTTTCTGATCAAGAAACCAGATCTGAGTCCGCACTAGGAAGTCGGGTGGACGATACTAGTTCGGAAGTGGAATTGTGTGATCGATTGAGCGATCGAATATGATATTGCGTACGGATGATATATGTGCATCGTACGGGCTTAAGTAAAACAAATATTGGAAATTTGTAAAGAAGTCGATAAAATGACTTTGGAATTGTGAGTGGATATTATTGCTTAGTAGGATATACAGGTGTATAAAAGCAATGGATAAATTGGGATTTTTGATTTTAGAAGATAAAATTTAATGGCCCGACAAAAAGGTATGTATTTGAATTTCTATATGAAATTTGATTGGGTTTTGGATCCAGCCACTTGGCTTTTTGTTTTTTTTTTGAGATTGGGAGGCCGTAGAGCCATTTTGTAGTAGTACCGAGCTAGCCGCGCAAAGGAGACGCTGGCGAAATTTTTCGGAAATTTAGGGAGTTAGAAAAAAATTTGGAAAATTTTGATAATTCAAAATTTGAATTCAAATTTAAATTTGAATGGATAAGTAGGTGGTATGGGTTGAACTTATGAATAAGTTGGGAAGTTAAAAAAATGATTAGTGTATCATTAATAAAGGATTGTTTGGGTATTGTTAAAACTGTTTGAACTTGGGAAATAGTAATGGGTATTGAGACATTCTTCTTAACTGGTAATTTCGGGGACGAAATTCTTTTAAGGGGGGAGGAATGTGACGACCCGGAATTTTTGTATATTTGAAATGTGAATATTTAATTTATTTTAAATATCCGAAGGTTAAATTTTAACTTTAATTTCAAATATACAGTATTTATTTGGATAATCAATTATTAAATTTAATAATTGGGATTGAGTAAAATATAGAATCTGGAATTTTAAGGCCGTTAAAAATAATATGAAGGCTTAGAAAATTTATACTGATAATTCTGAAGGTGTTGGAACTTTCAGAATTGAATTTGGAGCTGTTTTGCTTAGTTTTGAAAATTTAACGTTTAAGTAAATAATATAATTGCTTTGGTACTGTTGCAAATCTAGGCGGACACGTAAAGGAAATTTAAAAAAAAAAAACACGTGTCCTACCTAATAAACACGCGTCTCCCCCTCTGTTGTTCCTTTCAATTGAAGCTATCTCGTTCGAAAAGAAAATAGGCTGCCTTCGTTCGTTTTCCCTTTACCTCCCTCTATTCTCAAATTAATTCAAATTGAATCTGTTCTCTTCAAAGTCACAGTTCAATAGCAATCTACATGTCGTGATGCTTGAACCCGTGAAAACTAGGGTTCCATAAATTAACGCCTTCGAGGTATCATCGCTGCGAATTTGGCTATTCCATCAGCCATCGTTGGCTCGTCCTTGCTCCTACGTGATATTTTCTACTGCTGATTTGAGGACCTGGTAGGCGCGAAATTAGGCGACGAGTGAAATCGAGTCAGATGCGAACTCGACAGGTGGAGGCGCCGCGTAGGGTTGAGTCTTGATGGTGTCGAGGTTGCGAGCTACTCGCGATGGATGAAGTCGCTTCGGCCGCGACTTGGTGAAGGAGGAGGCAGATTCGGCGGTTGGGCAGGGTCGATCGTTTCGTAGGGCGGAGTGGAACTCGATGCCGAGGCGTTGCTAGGTGAATTCCGATGAAGGCAAGGGAAATTCACAACTCGTGATTTAGGAATTCGAGTTCGTTCTGGTTCGAGAGGACATGGGCTAGGGTTTCTGTGGACTGGGAGGTATGCTCTTTTCATTTTCAATTTAAAAACTAAATTTATAATCATATGTGTAAAAAAATAAAATAAATATATATACACATTTTTAAATCCACTAGTTTAAATTTTAAAATAATGTATTATTGGAGATAAATTGTTTAACTAACTTATGTAATTATTTTAGAAATTGTTAAAGGGAAATTAGTATAAAAACAAAACTATTAGATGATTAAATTATCAAAACGGAAATTTATTGTTCAACTTATTTTGAATATTAATAAATCGTATAAATGTTTATACAGTTGAAATCGTAAAGGAAACAAGACGAGATGGAAATGGATTGCAAAATAGAAGAGGCAAAAGGTGAGTTAATCTCACTCAGTTGAATTTTATTTAAATTTAAATGGTTAAATTTAAATAATTGATTGAATGGTTGCATTGATTGAATATGCTATATTATATATATAGTAGTATATAGCAATATATACATATTGGCATATGTATATATTTGAGTTGTTGATATTCCCGCATTTATATAGCGGATGAGACCCTATGCGCCGCATAATAGCGGATGATTTATATAAATCCCATATACCGCGATATTCCACTTTGAAGTGGAATTGGTATTGTGCTAACGTCTGTGGATGCAGGGAAACAGGTTGGAGGGATCCAACTGGATTCCTCAAAATTATTTAGATTATTTGATATTCTGTTCTATGAATATTGATATCCTGTGATGATTTTATTGATGATTGAAATATTGGATGATATGGTTGGATTGAATATTTCAATAAAAGGAGTTATCAAAATATATTGAATTGGATTTTGAAAGAAATAAAAGAGTAAATTTTAAGTAAATATTTCAAGTGAATTGGAATAAGGGAATTTCGAAATAACAAGGGAAATATTAACTTTAAACTAAAGTGATATTAAATTTAAAGAATAAAGGATTTATTTTGAATGTAAGGATTAAATTTAATTAAAGGCTAAAGAAGGAATTTTGGAAGTTTAAAATTGGTATTTTCAGTTAAAAAGGGTTTTAACTCAAATAAAGGAATAAATCTAAAAGTTAATGTATTTTGAAATAAATGAAGTAGTAAAGGAAATTTATTTCAAAGTAAAGTAAAGTAAATTGGAAAATCAATTGGAAATTGATTTAGTTGTTTAAAATTGGAATTTTAAAAGAGAAGTGAGATTTTGGAGATATAAACTGGGTTTATAAAGTAAAATAAAATATCAGTGGATATTTGAATATAAATTCAAGGTGGGAATTTATAAAAAGATATGGTTTGGTTTAAAAATAAATGTTGATTTATTTTTAAAAGATGGAAATGAGAAGTGTATTTCTCTGGATAGCCAAGTACGTTTTCAAAGCAATTTTAAATATAAGTTAAAAGTTTTAAGTATGTTTTAAAAAGCATGTTTTAGAAAATTGATTATTTCTAAATGTTAATTTTCAAAGTAGGTATTTTTAAAAATCTATTATTGTAATAATTATATAAAAGTAATTTGCTATTCTGTTTTAAAAAGAGAAATTTAGTTTATATTTATAAAGTGGTTTATTTTAAAGTATATATTTTTAATAAAGTATTAAAGTAGTTTGATTTCAATGTTATAAAATATATTTAAAATAAAGTGTTTTTAAATTATTTAAAAAAAATAAAAGTATTTTGTACTTGGTGATTCAGTGGAAATAATTATTTGGGAAATGTTTTCCGTAAGCGGAAACTATTTTGAAATTGTTTTCAAATGAGCTTTGAAAATTTGGAAATATATCTTGGAAAGATATTTGGGCAAATAAATAATGTGGTAAATTATTTATTTTGTGTGATGGTTGTTTGTGGATGTTAATTGATAGTTAAATAACCGACTATCAATATTGGCCAATGCGCTGATCGTTTCGAAGAGACCGGGATCGGGTTTCCGTATACCGGGATTCTAGGTCTGGAGACTCGAATACCACTTCGATCCGGTTTGTACGTTTCGTGTAACGATTTCGGAGTCGAAGATGGAGCTGTGAAGTGCAAGGGCTAGTCGCTACTAATCCTGAGGATATTTCCAAAAAATGGATGTAGTAGGAGTAGTGCCTTCGGTTCCGTTCGAACCCGGGACGGACTGGTATGGACGAATGCTTGCGAAACATCGTCAGCGGACGATGGGCATTCTAAGGGATATGTTCTCTAAAAGGTATCGTTTAGCCTCGAACCTCATCAACCGGGAATGACTGAAAATCAGGGGTTATGCAGCAAGGCTTCGTGGGTAGCTCCCACTGGAGGGTAAGGTCATCCCTGTCTAGATGTCCCTTTTTATTTCGGCTTAGTGGTGCGGTTGCTGATCCCAACCGTGGGGTGATTTTATTCGGGATCATCCAGTAAGGGATGGTTCCGGCCTTGTGTTGCAGGGGAGCGGGCGTACTCCTCGGTACGGTGATCTAGGCCACGTACCGTGACAGGTGGTACCCCAGTGCCTAGTCATTCGTTGGAAATCCATTTTTCCTACGTGCCTTGTACGGTATTTGTTTGTATTACCCACTTTTGTGGCTAGTATGCTGGAATTTAATAATGTAACAATTTCAGCTATTTTAATAAGTATTTGTGAATAGACACTATTATAATATCAGAGGATTTTATAAAAAGTGTTTTAGCTATCGTAAGGTAAAAACCCGACATGTTTATTTGTGGCGTGGTCTTACGAGATGCTTTTGATTTCAAAAGATTTTTGAAACTTTAATAATCAATTGAGTGTGATTTTCTCACGCTGGTATTCCAGACTGACTCGGGTATTGTTTTATATGATGCTCGGGTCAGACCGAGTATTATAAATTACAGGAAATGATGCTGTGGAGCTCAGGAGACGAGCTGGATGACGATACGTACTCTCGTACTTGCTATTATTTTTCCGCTGTGTATTCAGTTGTATGATATTGATGTGATGTACTCTGATGATGTATTTGGATGTATATATATATATATATACAGATACAGTTTTTTTTGTATAAAGATCTGTTATTACCTATTATAGTTTATTCCGCTGCGTATGTGAGATTCTGCTGTTGTTTTCTATTTTTCTTCTTCTACCTCTTCTTCTTAACTAAAATGGTCCGGTTTTTCGTGTTAGAAAAACTCGGGTTGTTACATTAAGGCCTAATGTGACATATGTTAAGTAATAAATAAAACTACATGACAAATGTCAAGATAAATAACAAGTGTCTTTTTATTTATTTTTGAATTTTCTTTTATTTTTAATAAACCACATTCTAACTTATAAATACATATGTTTCCCTTCATTATTTTCTTTTCTATCTTTTTCTATTCAAAAAGAAAACTCAGTCCTATTCTCAAACACAAAATCTGATAATCATACTTCCTCAAACAAACTTCTCAAAAACAATTTATAATCAAAACACTCCTCAAAACCAGAAATCAAACCTGTAATATCATTTTCAAAGTATCAGTTTTAAAATCAAAGCAGAGATCATCAAACAAATCCTCTCTGTTTTGAAAGCAAATCTGTAACATCTTCATGATGCAATCTGAAGCAAGAAAGCAAAGCCTGCATGTATTCTTCAAAAACAGAAGCAAGCAAATCTGGAATTAAAAAGCAAATCAAAAGCATGCAGTTTTAAAAACCAAAGATTTATCAAAATCAAAAGCCTGGAATCGAGTAGTTTCTGTTCAAGCATATATGTAGCTTGCATCTTCAAGTCAAGTATAAAGTTAAACTAGAGCAAAAGCATTTTTGATTGCTAAAGCATTCCAGTTTACAAATTTTAAAGACAATGCAAGATTTCAAAAATGGAGGCTCTTTCTTCATTCTATATACAAGTGAGTAACACTTTTCTAAAACTTAAGTATATGATATCTATTTGCATGCTATAAATTCTTGAATTTATGATGAAATATGCCTGCTTGTTGTTTAATATGAATTGTATGTATATAAGTTGGTATTGTTGTATGCATGTCTGATATCAACCCTGTATAGCTTCCAGTTTTGAAACTTCTCAAGTTTTCTTTATCTAAAATTAGCAAACCCTTAACCTTATACACATTTTGGTTTGCATGCAATTAGTATTAATGAATGTTTGTGAATAAGTTTGTATATGTTATAAATAGTGTCTGAATGTTGATAGGAATGTATTGTGCAAGTCTAGGAAATAGATACAAGTATCTCTGTTTCAAAGATTTACAAGATGCAAACCTGTTTAAAAAGCATATCCTTATCTTACAATCAATTATAGACTTTGAAGTCTAAACAAAACCTATTCGAAATTGCAAGATCAAAATTTTAAAAATAGTTTCAAGCAAAAAACATTAAGTGAATATTTTGAAAATGGGAAATTACAGTAAAAGCTTTGAAAACTATAAAATTCAAATATCATAATTGTTAGATTCACTGATATAATTTTGATACCCATTACAAATCATGATTTTTAAAGGTAAAATCAAAATTTTTAATCAAGTGATTTGTGAGATTTCTCGAGATGAACAGAATATGGATTTCTGTTGATTTCTGGTGATCGCGAGATGAATTGAGGTCGTGGTTAAGGTTGGAGGATGGTAGATGGTCAGGCATCATTGGAAAAATGATGAGGCATTTTTCAATTCGCCGTGGTAGGTTGGCGAAGGTGATTTAGGGTTTAAGGCACAGTTTTGTTGAGGTTGTGCTCGAGACAAAATTCATAATCTATGTTGAATCGGTCAAGACCGGGGTTGGTGGAATCGAAGCAGGGATCGTTGATGGAGAACTGATCGTGATGGTGAGGCTTCCGATGGTCTCGATCGACGAGGCGAATTGAAATTGTGATCGTAGTCTGGTTCCAGGTGAGGATCGTGATGCTCGATTTCGATGGTGATGCTTGTTCATGGTTCTGGTGATTGGGATCGTGGATGGTGGTCGTAGACGATATGTCGGCAATATCATCGATGGTCAGAGGCGATCGTTTCGCCTGTGCACGTGCACAAGTATCAGCAGTGGCTTTTGTTTTGAGTTAGAGAAGAACAGGCGTTCTCGAAGTAGATGGTGGGATGACTCGAAGTCATACTCGAAGAAATGGGGACTTGGCTCGGGAATTCGAAGGGAGACTCGTATGGGATAAACTGTTTTTAAAAATCAAACATAACAAAGTTTAAGTAAAGGGGAAGGGAAACTCGAAGGAGTACTCGGGAATATTGGGTTTTTACTCGGAAAATTTTGATATTTAGCTCGGGTAGATTATAAGGTTTATTAAATAAAGATTTTTGTTTTTAATGATAATTAGATAAATGGTTTATCTTTTAATTAATTAAGTTTTAAGTAATTAAAGAGTTAATTAATTAATGTAAGTAATTAAAGGATTAAGCTGTTGAGGGTTAATTAATCTAATTAATAATTAAAGGTTAAATTAATTAAAAATCAAGGTGAATTAGTAGAGGTAAATTATTTAAAGTAATTAAGATTAATTACTTAGTGTAATTAATAAAAGGATTAATTAATTAAAGAAATTAATTAAGGGTTAGTTAATTAATGAGTGTGATTAATTAAAGGATAAATAAATTAACGTAAGTAATTATAAGATAATTTATTTGAGCAGTTAATTAAGGTTAATGAAATTTTTAAGGATGAGTAAAGGATTTGTGTAATTAATTTAGAGTTAATTACTTAATATAATTAAGGATAAGTAATCAAAGGTGATTAATTAAGATGAAATTAATCGGTTTGTAATTAATAAATGTTAAGTAAAGGTAATCTAAGTGATTAAAGATTAGTAATTAATTTAATTAGGGATGAATTAAATTAATTTTGGAAGTGATCAATCTTGTTTATGAATGATTGAATGATGTAAATGCCTTGAATTGGTTGATATGTCTGATATGAAATGTTTGTGATATGATATAGGTGGACAATGAAAATGTAGTTATTTATAAATGATAAATTGCTATGTATAAGTGACATCCTATTTAATGTTAAATTGTATTTCACTTGAATAACTTGGTTTAGATATGACATTGAATTCGAAGAAGACCGGGGTCGGGTATCAGTAAATACCCGAAACCACTTCGATTCTGTATAAATGTGAATTTGAAAGTAAACAGGCTGGAATGAAATAAGCTATGTATCATGGATATTTAAAACTGGTAACGATTCTTGGATATTGTTTTGAGATAAATGAATTGACTTAAATAAGATTAGAACTCGTAGAAAAGTACGAGTTACCCTGGTAATTCACTTAAGTTATATAGCTGGGTATTTCATATTATGGGTTTGCTCACGCTGGTTTCCAGCCTGACCCGGGTGTTACTTTGATGTAATGCTCGGGTCAGACCGAGTATTACAGATTTCAGGTAAGGACGTTCTGGAGCTCAGGAGGCGAGCTGGATGGCAGGAACGTATGGAGTGTGATATATTGTTAATTATTGGGACGAGTTATTTTAACTGTATAGTGATTGTGAAATGTTGTAACTCTGATGTATAAAAATGTAATTGACTGATACAGTTTTCTTTGTATAACTGATATTATTATTTGATATTGTATTTTGATCCGCTGCGAATGTGAGAATCTGTGCCTTGTTCTGTTCTTTCTTCTATCTCTTTTCTTTTTCTTCTAACTATCTGGAAATTTCGGGTTCGAAATTTCCGGGTCGTTACAGTTGGTATCAGAGCTGAAGGTTAAGCGAGAACCTTGGCTCTGTTGGGATTACTCATTAAGGATAGGGTCAATAGTACCCTAAGATGAGTTGAGTGTATATATATATATGAGAGCGTATTTGTTATTTTCTTATATAAAGGTTTTAAAAAGGTTTTAAAATGGTTTTAAAAATAAATGATTTTTATATAAGTTTATCTTTTGATATATATAGAAATAATTTTCTAATTATTAAATATATTAAAGAAATTGGTTGTTGAATCATTGGAATTAAATAAAATAATAAGAATTAAGTGGTAAACAACCAAATTGAAATTAAATGAAGATAAGTTGAAATGGATCCAAACTGAAAATAAAATCTTGAATTTATAGAAGTGTTATCAGAATAAAGATAAAAATGAATTGGTTTCCAGATATGATAATCTTGGTTATTATCATAAATGGTTGTTGTGTTTAATAATGAAATGTTTTGGAAAAGTAAACTTTTAGGTGAATATGACTTATAAATTGGAATTGAAGATAATTTGAAATTGTGAAATTTTAAATCTAAATCCTGAAAACTTGAAATTGTTTTAAAGAAGTTTGCTTTGAAATTAAAAACCAAGAATGAATTAAAAATTTAGGGTATAACTTGGTGTGTAAAGGAAATAAATATCTATATTTGGAAATAAACTCTAAGGTTGAGTTTTGAATTTTCCTTGGGATGTGATGTGAAACCCAAAGTGAAGTAAGTTTTTAAACTTAAAGGGGAAAGATTATTAATCTTAAGTTTAAAATTTGAATGGGAATTCAAATTGTGTAAAGTTGACTGGATTAAGTAAATTTAATTTAACTTGGAGGAAGTTAAATAAGTTTGAATGAATAACTTGAATTGGAAATTTCAAGATGAAATTTAAATTTAACTTGGGTAGTTAAATGGTTAATTTAAATGGGAGTTATGAGTGATCTCAAAATGGGTTTGAGATCTGGAAATTGGAAATGGATAATAAATTAGAACCTGAAGATTAAATTGTTTTTGAATTCTTATTTGAACTTTGTAATAAGTTAAGTAAAGATAATTTTAAAAATGGAATTTTGGAATTTGGATTCAGAATTAAATGGTTGAAAGATTTAAGTTATTAAATTAAAAATAAAGGTTGATTGATTTAAAAAGTAAGGGTTAATTAGACTTAAGGAATTAAATCAACATTTAAAATATTTAACTCGAATTTATATAATTCGAGATGGTTTTAAGTTGAGATTTGAATAGAATTAGTTCAAATTGAAATTGATTTGAATTAATTAGAATTGTGATTGAAGAAGTATAAGTTTAAAAATTCAAATGGTAAATTAGAATTGAAATGATTTGAAATTGAAGCTGGTTCAATTTGAAATTAATCCAGATTGATTTAAAATAATTTGGAACTGTGATTAGAGTTGAATAAGTTTAAAAACCAAATGGAATTTGATTTGAAATTGGAAAGGAATTAAGGTTAATTCAACTTGAATTGGGATTAAATAAATTTCAATGGAAATTGAAGTATTGAGTCAATTTAAATGGAAGTGGAAATTTAAATTGAATTGATGGGGAATTGAACGGTTTGACTCTGGACTATTTTCAATGTAACAACCCGGGTTTTTCATACATGAAAAACCGGACCATTTGTGCTAAAAGAAGAAGAGGTAGAAGAAGAAAAATAGAAAACAAAATCAGAATCTAACCATCGCAGCGGAATAAAATATAATATATATCAACAGATCTTTACACAAATCAAAAACTATATCTGTTTATACAATACATCATCAGAGTACATCAGAGTACATCAACATCCATAACATACAACTGAATACACAGCGGAAAAATAATAACAAGTACGTGAGTACGTATCGTCATCCAGCTCGTCTCCTGAGCTCCACAGCATCATATCCTGAACCTGTTTATCTCGGTCTGACCCGAGCATTATATAAAACAATACCCGAGTCAGTCTGGAATACCAGCGTGAGAAAATCACACTCAAATTTATTATTAAAGTTTCAAAATTCTTTGAAAACAAAAGCATCTCGTAAGACCACGCCACAAATAAACATGTCGGGTTTTTACCTTACGATAGCTAAAACACTTTTTATAAAATCCTCTGATATTATAATAGTGTCTATATACAAATACTTATTAAAATAGCTGAAATTGTTACATTATTAAATTCCAGCATACTAGCCACAAAAGTGGGTAATACAAACAAATACCGTACAAGGCACGTAGGAAGAATGGATTTCCAACGAATGACTAGGCACTGGGGTACCACCTATCACAGTACGTGGCCTAGATCACCGTACCGAGGAGTACGCCCGCTCCCCTGCAACACAAGGCCGGAACCATCCCTTACTGGATGATCCCGAATAAAATCACCCCACGGTTGGGATCAGCAACCGCACCACTAAGCCGAAATAAAAAGGGACATCTAGACAGGGATGACCTTACCCTCCAGTGGGAGCTACCCACGAAGCCTTGCTGCATAACCCCTGATTTTCAGTCATTCCCGGTTGATGAGGTTCGAGGCTAAACGATACCTTTTAGAGAACATATCCCTTAGAATGCCCATCGTCCGCGGACGATGTTTCGCAAGCATTCGTCCATACAAGTCCGTCCTGGGTTTGAACGGAACCGAAGGCACTATTCCTACTACATCCATTTTGGAAATATCCTCAGGATTAGTAGCGACTAGCCCTTGCACTTCACAGCTCCATCTTCGACTCCGAACACGTTACACGAAACGTACAAACCGGATCGAAGTGGTATTCGAGTCTCCAGACCTAGAATCCCGGTATACGGAAACTCGATCCCGGTCTCTTCGAAACGATCAGCGCATTTGGCCAATATTGATAGTCGGTTATTTAACTATCAATTAACATCCACAAGCAACCATCACACAATTAAATAATTTCCCACATTATTTATTTGCCCAAATATATTTCCAAGATATATTTCCAAATTTTCAAACTCCTTTTTGAAAACAATTTCAAAACAGTTTCCGCTTACGGAATACATTTCCAAATATTTATTTCCTCTGAAACACCAAGTACAAAACACTTTTAGATTAAAAAATATTTTATAAGCATTTTATTATAAATATACTTTATAATATTGAAATTTAAAAACTACTTTAATAACTTAACAAAATATATACTTAAGGAATATTTAAAATGAAACCACTTTACAAATATAAACTAAATTTCTCTTTTTAAAACCAAATCACTTTTATATAATTACTGCAATAATAGATTTTTGAAAATACTACTTTAGGCTTAACATTTAGAAATAATAGATTTTCTAAAATATGCTTTTTAAAACATATTTAAAACTTTTAACTTATATTTAAAAATACCTTGAAAACGTACTTGGCTATCCAGAGAAATACACTTCTTATTTCCATCCTTTAAAAATAAACCAACATTTATTTTAAACCAATTCATATCCCTTTATAAATTCCCACCTTGAATTTATATTTTCTAATATCCACTGATATTTTATTTTACTTTATAAACCCAGTTTATAAATTCCAAAATCTCATTTCTCTTCTAAAATTCCAATTTTAAACAACTAAATCAATTCCCAATTGATTTCTCAATTTACTCTACTTACTTTGAAATAAATTTCCTTTGCTACTTCATTTATTCCAAAATACATTAACCTTTAGATTTTTATTCCTTATTACGAGTTAAACCCCTTTTTACCAATATCAATTACAGATTTCCAAAACTCCTCATTTATTCTTTAATTAACTTTAATCCTTAATTTCAAAAATAACTTCTTTTATTCTTCAAATAATATCACTTAAGTATAAAATTTATTATCCCTTGTAGATTCAAAATCCCCTTATTTCATATTTGTTAAAATTCCAAATCACCTTATTTTTATTTCAATTCGTTATAAATTTTATCCCAATTCCTCGAATTATTTTACTTAAACTTTTACTCCTTGATTTCTTTCCAAAAATTCAATTCCATAGATTTTATAATTTATTATACTGGACAATCCAAATCAACCACATCATCCAATATAAAATCATCACATAATATCAAATATTCAGAACATAGAATATTAAATAATCTAATAATTTTGAGGAATCCAGTTGGATCCCTCCAACCTGTTTCCCTGCATCCACAGACGTTAGCACAATATAAAATACCAATTCCACTTCAAGGTGGAATATCGCGGTATATGGGATTTATAAAATATCATTCGCTATTATGCGGCGCATAGGGTCTCATCCGCTATAAAATGCGGGAATATCAGCAACTCCAATATATACATATGCCAATATGTATATATTGCTATATACTACTATATACCATATCAATCAAATCAATCAATTCAATCATTCATCCATATTTAAATTTAACCAATTAAATTTAAATAAAATTAAACTGAGTGAGATTAACTCACCTTTGCTTTTTAATTTGCAGTCCAAACCAACCAGCCTGTTTCTCTATTAATCTCAAAATCCATGCTCGCTCAGGCAAACCCCTCGACCCCGCGACCCTCGCTTCACACGAACAAACCGAGACCAACAATAACTCCATCGCTTGAACTCACGGTCACCTTCCTGTGCGTGCTCTGCCGCTACAAGGCGTGGCTCCTCTACAGTCGCCTACCTCCAGATCGCAACGCAGCCCCAGTTCAAGACCCAAATCGACCAATCTCGCACTCACCCATCCAGACCGATCCCATCCTACTCGCGAACCCCAGCAGCCCTGACATCGACGTCGCGCACACTACCAACGGCCACGAACTCGCCGCCCATGTCGCGACCCATCAAAACCCTAGACGTCGCGTAACCCAGGTCTCGTGACACGAACACGAGATCGAGCTGTTCCTTGAAACCTACGGTGGCCATCTCTTATTCGAATTGATTTAGGAGTAAGAAGTCGAGAAGAATGCGTATCCTCTCTCGTTTGAGTTTTCGTAACTGCTAGATTTTGAACGATTTATAAAATAAAGTTGGGATGTTCGATTTTTATGAGGAGGCCATGATTTCCCTTTTTACCTTTACTGTGAAGTGTTCGGTTGAAAACAAAAAGGTGAGGACGCGTGTTCACGAAATCTGACAAGTGGTAAATTTCTGAGGCGTGTTTCAGAAGCTTGCAATATAATTAATCATCTATTTAATTCTATTTTGAAATCGTCCTGATTTACGTAACTTACAGTCTCGATCTCCAATCGAGACGTGCCGCCAGATGTTTTAATATTAAACCCCTATTACGAACGCAAAGGAAAAGGTCTCGAGTCCCGATTCGATCGTAAGTAGAAGATAACCTTTTGGATTCAGTTATTAAATTGAATTTTCGATTTAATTTCAGTGCGTTTACATTCCGTACGACCACACGACAACTCCAAACACTACGAAAATTGAAATCCAATTATATTACAATATTACGGATCCAATGGAACTGGTTTCGTCGCATTCCAAGACTGTGCCTCGGACGGCTATTTTTAAATTCAATTTCAACGATATATTTTTAAAACTGAACAAAACTCTTTAAAATTCCATTTTAAAAGTTCTATCATCTTCAGTATTAACAATATAAATTTTTCTGAACCTTTGAACTATTTTTAACAGGCTTAAAATCAAGATTCAATATTTTACCCAATCCCGATAATTAAATTTAATAATTAATTATCCAAGGAAATACCGTATATTTGAAATTAGAGTTAAAATTTAACCTTCGGATATTTAAAATAAATTAAATATTCATATTTCAAATATACAAAAATTCCGGGTCGTCACATTCAAAGTAAATTGTTTTAATATAAACCTATTTTCCCAAACTATTTACTATACAATCTTTCTTCTTAAACCCCAAACTATCCTATACTTATTTTACAATTATTTTGGAACTATTTAACTATTTTGAAACTGTCTTATAAACTAATTATTATCACTATTTTAAAAACTATTTTTGCAATTATCTAACTATTTTACAGCTATTTTACAAACTAATAACTATTTTTCAACTACTTATCTATTTTAAATTTTTTCAAGCTATTTTTAAAATTTAAATAGGTCAGAGTTCAAACTGTTTGTAATTGAAGTAATAACTCAATTGGAAATGGAAACAATTGAGAATAAGTGAATGGAATTAAAAGAAACGTGAATAGAAAGAAAATTGATTTGGCTGATAACCAATAAAGATAAATACGTAGGATATACGTATATTATTCTATTCGCATAGTGATTTGATCCAGATTCGAACACAGAATTTCGAGATAGTATTATCGATCCGAGTTAGGATTTTTCGCTCGATTTTCGACGGCGAACCTGGATATGGATTTTGATTGGTTCTGGATATTCTCTATCATAGTTGTGACTATGCAAGGAGAATGACGGTTTCTGATCAGGAAACCAGATCTGAGTCCGCACTAGGAAGTTGGGTGAACAATACTAGTTCGGAAGTGAAATTGTGTGATCGAGGGAGCGATCAAATAGATATGGCGTACAGATGATATGTGTACATCGTACGAGTTTGGATGAAATTGATATTGAAATTTGTGAATAAGGAATTTGAATGGTTTTGAAATGAAAAGTATATTTGTAAAATATAATGGAATTAGATATTTCTTTGGTTGAAAATTTACTTTATGGGGGTAAGTAAATGGTAAATAACTTTATAAAGAAATCAAACTTGAATATTTGATTTGGCAATAAATAAAGTTGTATTTTGTCATATGATAAACTCCCCTTATTGAATCTAACCAGAATAAAAAGGGTTTTTGGAAATATTTGAAGTATAAAAGAGGTTTTATACAAGTTTGAAATAACCTAAGATTTTCAAAGTTATATATATCTATATATATATATATAAAGGGATTTATGAGAATGATTTAGAAAAAGGTTTTGAGAACCTATGAATTTGGAAAAGGCTTTTGATTTTTGGGAAAATCAATTTTTGATTTTGGAAAGCCTAGTTTGAGAATTATCGATTTTGGTAATCGATTTTGTGTAAAGGAGATTTTGATAAATCATAAAGGGTATGATTTGAAGATACTATAAGTATATAGTATAAAGTATTTTGAGAATAGCTCTGGGGAAAAAGGCGCTTCCTTGAAATGAACTTCTCAGGAGTGCCACTGGGTGGTACTGCCTTGAACCCCAAGGGGGGATTCTAAAGTTGATCCTGTGAGGAGTCCGGACAAACTAGTTCCTGAGGATTATTTGTGTAGCGAAAGTCGAGGGGCTGGTGCCCACAGAGGCATTTGGGTTATTCTGTGACGACAATGTAACTCGATGTCACTGCGATCTACTACAGACCATAGCGAAAGTCATGTGTGCCGCTGAGAGCCAACTGTCTACGTTTGATTTTATATCGGTAGACTGTGACACTATGGTAACATAGCGAAAGTCGTGTGTGCCGCTGAGAGCCAACTGTCTACGTTTGATTTTATATCGGTAGACTGCGACCTATGTGGGAGAAGTTTCATTATTTGGCAGCGAAAGTCGGTGGCGCTGATGCCTACAGTTATATGGGTTTGTGCTGTGATAGCAACGTAAGGCCCGGGTATAACTGCGATCTGTAGCGGGTTCCATGGCGTAATCGAGGAGCGCGGAGACCTACAGTTATCTGTGGATTTTGCCGGGACGGCAACGTAACCATCGGGTTAACTGCGACCATGGATGGGGGTGATGATTTCCAGAGCATTCTCACCAAAGGGATTTCCTCGATTTCAAAACTGTTTTCTATATTTTCATAAATTATTTTCCAAGTATTTTCACTGGGTGTTGAAAACAGGTTTACCAAGTACTTATAGTTTTTCAGTCTTACGCCTGATCAACGTATGACCGAATTTCTGTGAGAACGAGGATGGATTTGTTGAGACATCGAGTTATAAAAGGTATTTTTATAAAACTATTTTGGTAATATTATATAAATTTTAAAGTGTTTTAAAAATATTAAAAAAAAGAGAGTTAAGAGTTAAATATGTTCAAAGAGTAATTTTTCTAATAATAATCATTCTAATAAATTCTGGCTTCATTCCTTTTCGAGGACGAAAAGATTCAAAGGGGGAAGGAATGTGATAACCCGGATTTCTGGACATCCGATAAATTGATAATTAACTGAATTGAATTAGTAAAATGCTAGTTTATATGTGAACAAATAAAATTCTAGTAGTTAAAAATATCTGGATTGTATATAAATGGATTTGAGTTATAATAAATGTTGGATTATAAATATCTGAAAATAATAACTCTTATAGTAAATCAATAAATATATATATTGGTTATTTACATTTTCTTTAAAGTAATTTATATACATATACATATTAGGTAAGTATTTATAAATAGTAAACTAGTGTAAAAAGCTTTTATTCACATTTTAAAAATAAATAAAGTTATGTATTAAATACTTATAAGACAAATGTCATTATATTAAGGCCTAATGTGACATATGTTAAGTAATAAATAAAACTACATGACAAATGTCAAGATAAATAACAAGTGTCTTTTTATTTATTTTTGAATTTTCTTTTATTTTTAATAAACCACATTCTAACTTATAAATACATATGTTTCCCTTCATTATTTTCTTTTCTATCTTTTTCTATTCAAAAAGAAAACTCAGTCCTATTCTCAAACACAAAATCTGATAATCATACTTCCTCAAACAAACTTCTCAAAAACAATTTATAATCAAAACACTCCTCAAAACCAGAAATCAAACCTGTAATATCATTTTCAAAGTATCAGTTTTAAAATCAAAGCAGAGATCATCAAACAAATCCTCTCTGTTTTGAAAGCAAATCTGTAACATCTTCATGATGCAATCTGAAGCAAGAAAGCAAAGCCTGCATGTATTCTTCAAAAACAGAAGCAAGCAAATCTGGAATTAAAATGCAAATCAAAAGCATGCAGTTTTAAAAACCAAAGATTTATCAAAATCAAAAGCCTGGAATCGAGTAGTTTCTGTTCAAGCATATCTGTAGCTTGCATCTTCAAGTCAAGTATAAAGTTAAACTAGAGCAAAAGCATTTTTGATTGCTAAAGCATTCCAGTTTACAAATTTTAAAGACAATGCAAGATTTCAAAAATGGAGGCTCTGTCTTCATTCTATATACAAGTGAGTAACACTTTTCTAAAACTTAAGTATATGATATCTATTTGCATGCTATAAATTCTTGAATTTATGATGAAATATGCCTGCTTGTTGTTTAATATGAATTGTATGTATATAAGTTGGTATTGTTGTATGCATGTCTGATATCAACCCTGTATAGCTTCCAGTTTTGAAACTTCTCAAGTTTTCTTTATCTAAAATTAGCAAACCCTTAACCTTATACACATTTTGGTTTGCATGCAATTAGTATTAATGAATGTTTGTGAATAAGTTTGTATATGTTATAAATAGTGTCTGAATGTTGATAGGAATGTATTGTGCAAGTCTAGGAAATAGATACAAGTATCTCTGTTTCAAAGATTTACAGGATGCAAACCTGTTTAAAAAGCATATCCTTATCTTACAATCAATTATAGACTTTGAAGTCTAAACAAAACCTATTCGAAATTGCAAGATCAAAATTTTAAAAATAGTTTCAAGCAAAAAACATTAAGTGAATATTTTGAAAATGGAAAATTACAGTAAAAGCTTTGAAAACTATAAAATTCAAATATCATAATTGTTAGATTCACTGATATAATTTTGATACCCATTACAAATCATGATTTTTAAAGGTAAAATCAAAATTTTTAATCAAGTGATTTGTGAGATTTCTCGAGATGAACAGAATATGGATTTCTGTTGATTTCTGGTGATCGCGAGATGAATTGAGGTCGTGGTTAAGGTTGGAGGATGGTAGATGGACAGGCATCATTGGAAAAATGATGTGGCATTTTTCAATTCGCCGTGGTAGGTTGGCGAACGTGATTTAGGGTTTAAGGCACAGTTTTGTTGAGGTTGTGCTCGAGACAAAATTCATAATCTATGGTGAATCGGTCAAGACCGGGGTTGGTGGAATCGAAGCAGGGATCGTTGATGGAGAACTGATCGTGATGGTGAGGCTTCCGATGGTCTCGATCGACGAGGCGAATTGAAATTGTGATCGTAGTCTGGTTCCAGGTGAGGATCGTGATGCTCGATTTCGATGGTGATGCTTGTTCATGGTTCTGGTGATTGGGATCGTGGATGGTGGTCGTAGACGATATGTCGACAATATCATCGATGGTCAGAGGCGATCGTTTCGCCTGTGCACGTGCACAAGTATCAGCAGTGGCTTTTGTTTTGAGTTAGAGAAGAACAGGCGTTCTCGAAGTAGATGGTGGGATGACTCGAAGTCATACTCGAAGAAATGGGGACTTGGCTCGGGAATTCGAAGGGAGACTCGTATGGGATAAACTGTTTTTAAAAATCAAACATAACAAAGTTTAAGTAAAGGGGAAGGGAAACTCGAAGGAGTACTCGGGAATATTGGGTTTTTACTCGGAAAATTTTGATATTTAGCTCGGGTAGATTATAAGGTTTATTAAATAAAGATTTTTGTTTTTAATGATAATTAGATAAATGGTTTATCTTTTAATTAATTAAGTTTTAAGTAATTAAAGAGTTAATTAATTAATGTAAGTAATTAAAGGATTAAGCTGTTGAGGGTTAATTAATCTAATTAATAATTAAAGGTTAAATTAATTAAAAATCAAGGTGAATTAGTAGAGGTAAATTATTTAAAGTAATTAAGATTAATTACTTAGTGTAATTAATAAAAGGATTAATTAATTAAAGAAATTAATTAAGGGTTAGTTAATTAATGAGTGTGATTAATTAAAGGATAAATAAATTAACGTAAGTAATTATAAGATAATTTATTTGAGCAGTTAATTAAGGTTAATGAAATTTTTAAGGATGAGTAAAGGATTTGTGTAATTAATTTAGAGTTAATTACTTAATATAATTAAGGATAAGTAATCAAAGGTGATTAATTAAGATGAAATTAATCGGTTTGTAATTAATAAATGTTAAGTAAAGGTAATCTAAGTGATTAAAGATTAGTAATTAATTTAATTAGGGATGAATTAAATTAATTTTGGAAGTGATCAATCTTGTTTATGAATGATTGAATGATGTAAATGCCTTGAATTGGTTGATATGTCTGATATGAAATGTTTGTGATATGATATAGGTGGACAATGAAAATGTAGTTATTTATAAATGATAAATTGCTATGTATAAGTGACATCCTATTTAATGTTAAATTGTATTTCACTTGAATAACTTGGTTTAGATATGACATTGAATTCGAAGAAGACCGAGGTCGGGTATCAGTAAATACCCGAAACCACTTCGATTCTGTATAAATGTGAATTTGAAAGTAAACAGGCTGGAATGAAATAAGCTATGTATCATGGATATTTAAAACTGGTAACGATTCTTGGATATTGTTTTGAGATAAATGAATTGACTTAAATAAGATTAGAACTCGTAGAAAAGTACGAGTTACCCTGGTAATTCACTTAAGTTATATAGCTGGGTATTTCATATTATGGGTTTACTCACGCTGGTTTCCAGCCTGACCCGGGTGTTACTTTGATGTAATGCTCGGGTCAGACCGAGTATTACAGATTTCAGGTAAGGACGTTCTGGAGCTCAGGAGGCGAGCTGGATGGCAGGAACGTATGGAGTGTGATATATTGTTAATTATTGGGACGAGTTATTTTAACTGTATAGTGATTGTGAAATGTTGTAACTCTGATGTATAAAAATGTAATTGACTGATACAGTTTTCTTTGTATAACTGATATTATTATTTGATATTGTATTTTGATCCGCTGCGAATGTGAGAATCTGTGCCTTGTTCTGTTCTTTCTTCTATCTCTTTTCTTTTTCTTCTAACTATCTGGAAATTTCGGGTTCGAAATTTCCGAGTCGTTACAAGCACCATACTTCAAGCTCAATAAAGGTAATGCTAGCTTTAAAATTTTATGTTATTATGCAATGTAATGTTAACTTTCTCTGATGTTTCCTGGAGCCCATTGCCCAAATTTATAGACTAGGGACTATCGATATCAAACTTAGATATTTTTTAATTATGCCCAAATTTGTTGATGTCTTTTGCATTTTTAGGTTCCCTTTTCGAGTTCAATCTAGGTTCTATTATTATTAAAACTATGTCCTCCGAGCAAAAGAAATTGTCTATAGATAGCGAGTGGCTCATGCTAGGCATATGGATTATTGCAAAGACAATAAGTGTGGGTATCTTGCTATGCGATTTTATTATATGATTTGTTCACGTTATTTCCTTATCCTTAACACCGTCGCCTCATTTTCCTTCTCCTAATACGGCCATTTTCACCTAAACTAAATTCATTTTCTCTATGCTGTGTCGATTTGGAATGCTTAACCTTCTTCAACTTGGAAATTTCCGAAGTATTAACGTGTGATTGAACCGATGAACTAGAAGGTATTCAGGTTAGGAAATTGCTAATTTAGTTTGTAGTTTCGATTAAAATTGATTTGCCACCCCATGATTTTGTTATTTCTAGTTTCTTTGGTTTGTAACAAAATGAGTATGGATCTATTTTCGCTCGATTATATGGATAAGAATGATATGGTATTGCGTAGTCACGAATGCAAGCTAATATATTAGTCATGGCCATGGAAAGAAATATTGCACCTGCTGCATTGTTACATATTCAACTCTTATATCCACTATTACATATTGAGCACTTACAGTTTTTATGAATAAATTTGTATTATTATATCTGTCTTTGATTTGGAATGCTCTGTTAATACAATTTTTAATGAAATATTTATCCATGGTTACATTTTGCACCTTTTATATTGATTGGTAGCAGGAAATTGTGTGTGTATGTGTGTGTGTGGTGGGGGGGAGGGTGTTGTGGGGATCGTTTGTTATTATAAATGATGTATAATTCTAAGTTATAACTACAATTTAAGTTTTTAACAGTTCTAGATCATTTTTATTGCATTTCGACATCTCACGCACCGATAATAGAATATAAACACAATAGTTCATATTGGTAATAAAATAGATTGAAGCTTTTGCCAATAATGCCATTAAATGGACTTTTTTATAAGCAGGAATTGTAATCAAGAAGTGCTTATTGACCATGATTTTTCCAACCCATTCAAAAGAAGTGATAGAAATTTTGTTCATACAAATCTACCATGATTCTCTTTAGTCGTTTTAATCAATTAGTCGGCCTTATTGCAAATTTTTGTTAATCTTATTTTGCAGGTTCAGTGTTCTGAAATAAATTCAATGACATACTGATTCAATAATCGAAAAAGGTACGTTCGTTAAATTGTTCATGATTATTTTGATGATGCACATTGATGAATCTTTTATCAGTAAAGGATATATTGTCATTTTTTTCCACTATAATGTTTGAAAAATCTATAACTTTATCGATGGAATGTGCCACTAACATTTTATTTATGTTGCATCATGTACATTTTGGAAGAACAATATCATTAGTGTACATTAATAACAATTGTTTCACTTAATTTTTCTATAAATGATGATTTGCTGCAAAATTTGGTTTCTCCAATCAAAATTATGCTCACTGTTGATTTTCTTAGTTAATTTATATACTATATGCACATTAATCCACATGTTCCTTTATTATTTACCCTAAGTAAACAAAAAAACAGGTTTTGAATTCATGGAGTGACATTGTTAATGACCATTCGATGAAAATAATAATTGATGATTTGTTTTTTCCTAAATATGAAGATTCTATGTTACCACGGTTAGTTAAAAAAAATATAACTGGAAGTAATTGATTTCTCATTAGTTACTTTAAAGTTATATATTTTTTAACTAATCGTAGTAACACAAAATCTTCATTATTTAACGAAAAAAATCATCGGTTGCTATTTTTCACTGATTATGGTGCATTTTTATTGCATTAATAAAAAAGGAACTTGATTCCTCATTGTAGATTATAGTGCATTTAAGAAAGATTTCATGTAATTAACGAAATGAAGCAAGTAGCTGAATGCTTTATATTTATCTTTTTTTTCTTTTTATGTTTGTTTAAAAAAATTAGTATGTGGACCAAGCTTGAATTATTATGCAAGTTATGGTATATTCTTAAGATTAGCTTGGACAGTGATTTAGATTGAAGCATGAAAAAACTCACAAGGAACTTCAAAAAAAAGATGAAATAATTTTACTAATCTACAACTGTATCATATATTAATTTTAATTTTATTGGTGATAACTATGGTTGTGATTACACCATTGAATGTGCATTTGATTATTGAATGCTGGCTTTTGTTAGTTGTGGCTGTGATTATTCCCATTCAAATATTACCAAAACTTACACAATAATGTATTCAAACTTACTCAAGTTTTCTGTCTATCTAAATTTGGCAATATTTTTCATCGAACAAAACAACATTCAATTTATTTTAGAAATGATGATGTAGTATACAGTATTCATGCTTTCATTTCTCAATGTAGGTTATTATATTATAACCAGTTGTGAGGTTGAGGATTCGGCTTTATTTCTTTACTCACTCATCCAACTGGCGTATCTCCATTTGTAATTATGGCAAAAATTAAATCAATTCTCTCATTGTGAGGACTTTCTATTGTTTTCATTGTTGGTCAATGTGAAACAGAATCCGGGTCTAATTTGTCACGATTAGCTAGATAAAGCTGGTAAAACTCTCTCCAATCATTTCATTGCTATTTGCAATAAACTTTGTGCATTTATCAAACAAATAGACTTTTGATTTAATGCTTTAGTGTATTCATTAGATGAGAAGAAAATCATAGGGCATTGTAGATTATGAATAGCCAGGTAAAATTGGTCCGCCTCTTTTAGCAATCATTGTCCTATGTTCTCCAAACCTCCTTATTGATCATTATTAAGTTTGTAACATGATTAAGTAATTGGTTATTTTGTCATGTGTTAACAGGTAGAACTATTATGAAATGCATTTAATCCTTCCTTTTGCTATTATACCATTCCAGTTGATATAAGCTGAAAGTCATTATATCATACACAACAAAAATATAGTGAATCAATTTGAATCCAAATTACTAAAGCAATGGCCAGTGTAGAAGTAATTTTTGTACAATTTCAACAAGTAAGATACATTTTTCTTCTTTTCTGCCATGAAGAGCAACATATAGTTGGAGTATTGTTTTGATGGAGAAACAATAATGTATGTAGTGGTTCTAATCAAGAAGCTTAAGTTTTGTTTTGAACTTGAATAATTAATATTATGCCTATAATATTTTCAAATTTTACCAGGAAATATAAATATCCTTTGTTTGTAGAATTCAGAAATATATGTTTTATACATCTAAACAAGGTATGCACTTACACCATGGGCGAGTTTTATAAATATCCAATATTATTGAACAATTCACATCCATTTTTTATTACTTTATTTTTTATACCAACTACAAAGGCTCTACGCTAAAGCTTCACATGCCCTATGTCTACAATACTTATACAATATATGCTTAATTTAGGAATTTGAAATGGTAGAGGAAAAGAAACTGAATTATGGTTTATTCTTGATGTCAAAATAAATTTGTTGCTTCAATTTTCATTTTGTTCACTTTGATGGCTTGGTTCATTAGTTAAGGTCTGATGTTTAATTTTTGTGCTATTGGTCTACTTGGTGGTATTATCTTCTTATTCTCAAGTATTTTTAAAGATTTAAATGTGGATGCTTGCACCATTTTTATTCACATTTAATCAACAAATGGATTTTTCCTTTTATGTCCATTCAGGAATTTTGTATTTTTCAAAATCAAACCTGTGAGCAAACCACATTTTCAGAGTCAGATCTGTTAGTAAATTCTATATTAGTCATGCAATGAGTCAGTAAAAAGGTTGCAATTCTTGCTTAATTTGGTTTTGTTTTGTGAAATATATGTCAGTTTGTTATAATTTGTTATTTACCTTAATCGTTTCCATATTTAATTTGTGAAATATGCTTAATCGTTTCTATATATAATTTTTTATTTACTAAAACAATTAGAATGCATTTAATATATTACAACTACTTTCATAGAATAGTCTGTTTTTGTATCACAGTTTTCCAAGGAGAGTATATCTTTTCAGCTAAGTGATAATGCTTACTGGTTACACTAATGACGATGATTTAACGGTTTATGAATGATTCAATGTAGTAAATAGGGCTTAGCTGTAGCGCTTACCATGAATCAGCATATTCAAGCCTTATTTGATTTCTTTTTTCTTCTTTTTTTAATAACTATTCATGTTTTTGGACTCTTGATTATATTCCGATCGTCTTTTTAACGTTTATGGCAAATTGTGTTTACTAGGTAATCATATGTCAAATGGCAAGGCAGCTCGAAACAACTTAAAGGCATCAAATAACTCCAACTTAGGATCTCAAGCAATCTAAGGTGATTGGTTAAAAATTATACAAACTACCCCTGTGTAATTTATAAGGCACGTGAAATAGGATGATAGAAAGAAGAGAAATATATGAAAGAAGAGAAAACAACGATATGTGCCAAAATCACATTCAACAGATGAAAGTTGTGATTATTTGCACCAAGAAGTTTGATTGCTTAATGATTCATTTTTATTATTTGAAATGTATACTAGCATTTCATTGTATAAGTCCACATCATACCTCAGAGATTCCTACTTTATGCTGCAGCTCCTTTTTATCTTTATTTCCAAAATCCAGATTTACTTTATGCGTCAGATAATTTTTGATCAAAAATGTACTATTGTTTTCATTTATTTTTTGGTTATAATATAACGAGGGATGATGATTCACTAGCTTTTCCGTAATTTTTTGATGTCATTTGTCGTTTCTCAGATCAAAAAATATCTAAAGGGAAAGGCTAACAATAGTTCATGCAGGGTACTAAGTATAGCCATGTTATAATTAAGTTTAGAGATTTATTATCTTTTAAGGATTTTTCTACAGCATTTCTGAGGGTGAGTCAGCAAATCCGACCCTCTTTTGAACATAAAAATTATCATTTATGTTTTTAAGTTGCATACCATATAACAACCTTTTTCTCCCCATGAGTTCACAGCGAATAGATGATCAAATGTCTTGAAATCGATCACTAACCATCTCTGCTCATCGATTTGGTTAAGAAATAATGATAATATTGGTACTGTATTTTTAGATTGCCATGGTATAAAGATACGGTTAGATTTAGAGTTACAAAAATGTCCACAAAGATTGTGAAAATTTATGTAACAACCCGCATATTTATCGATTTGATATTTAAATATTTATCGTTAATCGGATTTTGGTCCGAAAAGCTACTTTTTGCATACGATCAAATTAGGACCCGAGACCACCTCCATTGAGTTTAAAATGACGTTTGCGATCTTTTTAAGTATAAACTTTGATATGTTTGAAGTTAGTGGAATTTTCACCACTTTTTCCACTTATGGCTTTGGTTTGGGCTGAACCATTTACTAACTCAGCCCAACCCTCTCCTTCTCTTCATACTTCATTTCTAATTGCTTAAACTTTGAAGCTTCATCAAAAATGGAGGAGGGAAAGGGAAATTAAAACTCCAAGCTCAAATTCAAATTGTTATCCATCATTCAACTCCAAATTCAAGAGGAAGACATTGGATTCGAGCTTCTTGTGCTGAGATTGAAGAGGGATTGGTTCTTGTTTGCTTTAGGCTTCATCTTCATTGATTTTTGGTGCAAAGGTGATATTTTTATCTCACATTCTTGCCTATAACTGTCATTGGATTGTTGGGAATGATTCCCTATCACTTGTGCATGTGCATTTGCATTTGGTTTGGATTGGATTGTGAAACTCCCAATTTTTAGTGTGTTTCAGCAATTTCCTGGGCTTAGGTCGTTCTGCTTTGGAATTAGCTCGTCGCTGGGCACTAGGTCGTTCAACGTGGAAAAGTCGCAACTGCATATAGCTCGCATCGCCTTAGGTCGCTCGGCAAAGCTCGCATCACCGTAGGTCGCTCGGCAAAGCTCGCATCGCCCTAGGTCGCTCTGCATTAGCTCATTCCTTCATTAGGTCGCTCACCTCGTAGGTCGCTCGGCCAGCTTCGTAGGTCGTAACCCCTTAGGTCGCTCATCCATGGTGAAGTCACGCGTGTTAAGTCGCTTGACCTGCCTGCATGCTTTAGCTCGACTCTGTTGAGTCGCGCAGCCCCTTAGGTCGCACTGTTTAGGTCGCGTTCTATCCTTTTAGCCGCTAGCTTCTTAGGTCGTTCGGCTTCACTTCCTTAAGTCGCTCGGCCTGCTTGTATTTCTTAGCTCGGCCATGTAAGGTCGCAGGGGCATTCCTACTTTGATGGTTTTGGAATTTATTTCTTTGGACTTTACTCACGACTTCTAATGTGAATTTTTGTGATTCGATTTGCTTCAGCAATCGTTTTGGGGTTTGTCACTTCAAAAATACGAAGGTTTCAATACTAGTAGTAAATATCAAAACTCTTTCATCAAAGCGATTTCAACACTATTTTATTACAAAACTCCTTTTCTTAAACCGTTTTCCAATCTACTAGTATATACAAGCCTTTACCTCACTCGGAAGAGAAATATAATTAAACGACTTAGTAAAAAGAGTGGTATGAAATGCTTGCGTTCACTTCGCCGGTTAATTCTTGGACTTGTTCGATTGAACCTTTGGTGACAATTTTCTAGTGGAGATCTACAGTTTGTTCGTAAATATTTAAGTTAAGCAAGTGGTTATGGGACATGAAGCTAAACTCATATATTTACTAGCTTGGTGTGATTGACACTTCTTGATGATCATGACAATCATTTTTGTGATTTAGACTAGCGATTGAGCGATGTCTCTTTGTCTGCGAGGGAGACTAGACCTCATTTGTGTGATGTTTCTACTCACATATATGTGGTAGCGCCCCATGGTCTTCGGGCCGTTCGTGTGTTCAAAGGTCTTCAAGCCATTCGTGTGTTCAAAAAATTAAATGGTTAGCTTCCATGAGATAGCTTCTCGTTCGTGTGATAGGCCTCCCCCTTTTTGTGATTTCTGGATTTCGTGTGTTGATTTTTGGAATTTGTTCTGGATTTCGTGTATTGATTTCTGGAATTTGTGCTTCAACAATTTTCGTGATTTTCATTGATATGTTTTATCAATTTTTGTGCATTGGTGAATTCGTGTGTCATTACCTTTTTGTGTATTTGGATCTTTGAGAAGATTCTTATGATATTGATTAATCTCTTGTTAATTATCATTTACATACTTATAGTAGTATGCCATTATGGTTATTATACGTTTATGCCATATCTCTTATTCTATATCATGTCATCTGATATTTATAGCTAGACTGATCCGTTTATTATTTTCTTATGAAATAATACTCGGGTCAGACCGAGATGTTACAGGTGCTTCTGCTTGACTTCTCCCCAGGGATTTACTACTCTGATTTTTGGCTAGCCACTTAGATTAGTAGTTTTTGTTGTATACATTTGAGATATAGACTCCGTGATGTATACTTATTCTTTTGTGTAGCTTGTAGCTACTCTTTTGTATTATCGTGGATCTTTCTGACCACTACTCTGATGTACACTTTTATGTGTTATATTCATATCTTCTTCCGCCTCTGTGATATGGATGTCTGTGACTGACTTATGTTATGTTTATTTCTATGTTTGTTTCCGAAGATTATATATAGCCACCGTGTGATAGCTTTGAGTTTGTATCGGTATGTTGGGCTTCCTCCTTAAATTAAATGCATGTTATACTATCTGACATATCGGTGCTCGCACAAAGAAATTACATGGATGGTCGCTCCTCAACAGCCTTATTCTCCGTGCTAGTTGACAGCATTACTCTGTAGTGTTCTTAGCTAGCGTGGGTATAAAGGTGGGGGCGTCACAGCTTGGTATCAGAGCCAAAATTTGGAACAATGTAGAAGAACTTAACAAGGATCATCATCCTAAGTCCAACTTAGGAGTCGTGCCTTAGGATTTAATTCGAGTCTTCATACCGATTTATCCTATTTCCTTTTATGAATCCTTGTTTTATCTATCAAGATTTGCTTGATATTAATTTGGAGAATAACTTTTCTTCTTTTTCCCTTCCTTAAGGAAGAGAATGTCTAGACCAGGCCGGCCCAGAGCTGGACCATCTACTGTTACTCCCCAAGATGGAGTTTTTATGACTGCTCAACAGCTTCTTGATTTAGTAAAGAATGCTCAGGCAGCCGTCCCTAATCAGGAACCTACTCACCATAAGTCTGGATTTGCACGCTTGTGCAACGATTATACCAACTTGGGTGGGAAACCATTTAAGGGTTCCGAAACTATTATTGAGGTCCAGGCTTGGTTAAGAACATGCGATCGAATCTTTTCTCGCATGAATCTTATTGATCTTCACCGCGTTCAGGTGGCCTCTAGTATGCTCCAAGAAAGAGCATTGGACTGGTACGAACTTTTTATTTCTGAAATCAATGAAGAGGACCTCACCTGGGAACAATTCCGGGAACGCTTTGAGTTAAAATTCATACCAGAAGCAAAGAAAGTGACATTGGCTCGACGTTTCATAGACCTTGTTCAAGGTGAATCCTCTGTGACATATTATGTCGCATCCTTCGAGTCACTGTCTAAATATGGGGATGAATACATCAACACCCCATTGAAGAAGAACCAAAGATTCGTCTATGGCTTAAACAAGAATCTCAAGAAGCCATTACTTCTAAAATTAGAAGTTTCTTTCGATCAACTCATTGATATCGCTCTTCGTCTTGAAGAGGCGGATAGGGAAAGTGATGTTGAAGTAGTGGGTTCCAAACCAAACTTCAACAATAGAAAAAGGCCAAACAAATCCAAATATCCCAATAAAAAGGGGAAACAAGCAACTCCTACTGCAAAGACTTTTTCCTCTAGTGATGGGAAATGCTATAACTGTGGTTCTAGGGACTATTGTGCGAACAAGTGTTCAAAGCCCCGTTCTTGTCGCTATTGTAAAAGTCCGGATCATTATATGCATCTATGCCCTAAGCTTCCAAGCAAGAAGGAGGGAAAGTTAAACGTTGCTCAAGCCCCTGGCAACACATCTCGCGGTCAAGGTATGTCTCATTTTGTCCTCGATGGCATTATTATATTTCATAATCAACCTATTAGAGTTCTCTTTGATATGGGTGCATCCCATTCTTTTATATCAAAGGAACTTGTCGATACCTTTTCTTTAAGTGTTGTCGCTTTAATGACTTCTCTAAGAATTGCGAATCCGGTTGATGGATCCGCAACTCTTAGTTTGCTTTGTAAGGATTTGGAGATTATTTTGTGTGATTTTCCTTTCCTAGCCGATTTGCATGTCATGCATTATTTAGGCTTTGGAATGATTTTGGGTATGGATTGGCTTAACCGTTATGAAGCTCATATCCTATGTCCTGAGCGGACTATTTATCTTCAGCATCCACTATCTGTTAAGCAGATTTCTATTGTTCTTATTCGGATTCCGCTTTGGTTGCATCTTTATATTCTTTAAATCCTCGTGATGATGATAATGATGATGAGGAGGATGTCATTTCTCGTATTCACGTCGTCCGTGAATTTTCCGACATATTTGAGCCCGCTTTAGGATTACCACCTAAGCGAGCAATTGGGTTCAAAATTAATCTTATACCCGGAGCTCAACCTATTACTCGTCCTCCTTAGCGCATGTCCAATAAGGAGAATGAAGAGATACACAAATAATTATCCGAATTAGAGACGAAGCAATTTATTCGCTCTAGTTCCTCGCCTTGGGGAGCTTCAGCTATTTTCGTGAAGAAATCCGATGGTACCCTTAGGCTTTGCATCGACTACCGCAAGCTTAATGATCTTACTATTAAGAATAAATATCCTTTACCTCGGATTGATTATCTATTTGATCAGCTTAGCGGTGCTAGGGTCTTTTCACAATTGGACTTGGCTACCGGTTTTCATCAGCTTCGTATTGCAGAGGATAGTATTCCTTTGACTTCATTCCGTACTCGTTATGGATCTTATGAATGGCTAGTTATGCCATTTGGTTTAACGAATGCTCCGGCTTATTTCGTTGACCTTATGAATCGAGTTTTCAAAGATTTCCTCGATCGGTTTGTTCTCATCTTTATTGATGATATTCTTGTGTATTCTAAAACCAAGGAGGAACATGAAAGGCATCTTCGGATTGTATTGGAAACTCTTAGGAGCAATCAATTAAAAGCAAAATTTTCCAAATGCCACTTTTGGCAATCTAGTGTGAAGTTTCTCGGTCATATTATTTACGAATCCGGAATATCAGTGGATCCTTCAAAGATTGAAGCGATTCAAAATTGGAAGAGACCGGAGAGCGTGACTGAAATCCGTAGCTTTCTTGAGTTGGCTGGTTATTACCGCCGTTTCATAAAAGACTTTTCTAAAATTGTCGTACCTCTTACTGGCTTAACAAAGAAAGGTGTTAAATACATTTGGTCGGACAAATGTGAAACTTCTTTTCAGAGATTAAAAGAAGTCCTTTCTGATGCTCCTATTCTTATCATTCCCGAAGGGAATCAAGATTTTGTTGTTTATACCGATGCTAGTCGCGTTGGTTTGGGAGCCGTTTTTATGCAAAAAGAATGTGTTATTGCTTAAGCTTCTAGGCAATTGAAGCCGGTTGAGACTAGATATGCCACACATGATTTAGAACTCGCGGCTATCGTTTTCGCCCTTCGAATTTGGCGACATTATCTTTTGGGAGATAAATTTATACTTTATACTGATCATAAGTCTCTGAAATATTTAATTTCTCAAAAGGAACTTAATTTGCGTCAACAGCGTTGGCTTGAATTCCTTGCCTCTTATGATCTTGATATTCTTTATACTCCCGGAAAGGGAAATCGAGTTGTTGATGCTCTTAGTCGTAAGCAACAAGCGGTTGTTTCTATGATGATATCCGAATGGCATGATCTCAAGGTTTTATCCACTTGTGAGATTAGAGATCATGTATCCGATTTATGTTCATCTTTTGTTTTATGTAGCCTTGAGGCTCATCCTTCTCTTTTAGACCGCATTCTTGAAGCTCAAAGGGTAGACCCCGAATTGGCTCTTCTTGGCCAAAATATTAAGGATAAAGTTGATATTGAAGGTTTGAAAGACTTTGGTATTGATTCTCGTGGCGACATTCGAAAATTTGGTAGACTTATTGTACCAAATATTAGTGATCTTCATAAAGATATTCTAGAAAATTCTCATCGTTCCAAATATTCCATTCATCCCGGTAGTAGTAAAATATACGCGGATATGAAGCGACTTTATTATTGGGAGGGAATGAAATCTGATATTCCTAACTTTGTTAAGTGTTGCATGACTTGCCAACTTGTCAAGGCTGAACATCAAAGGCCCGGTGGGTTATTGCAACCATTGGAAATTCCAATTTGGAAGTGGGATCAACTTTCCATGGATTTTATTGATGCCCTTCCCCGTTCTCATTCGGGTCATGATAGCTTATGGGTGATCGTTGATAGACTTACTAAATCTGCCCATTTTATTCATGTTCGGTCGAACCGAACCGTTCCTCTTCTGGCCAAACTTTTATCAAAGAAATTGTTAAATTACATGGAGTTCCTACTTCTATAGTTAGTGATCGTGATCCATTGTTTACTAGTGGATTCTGGAAGAGTCTTCAAAAAGCTTTGGGAACGAAGCTTAATTTTAGCACCGCTTATCACCCCTAGTACGATGGACAAACTGAGCGTGTGAATCAAACTCTTGAAGATCTTCTTCGTTCTTGTGTGCTTGATTTTGGTGGAAGTTGGGAAGATCATATTTCACTCGTTGAATTTTCCTATAATAACAGCTTCCAAGCTAGTATTGGTATGGCACCTTTCGAGGCACTCTATGGAAGGCCATGCCGATCTCCTTCTTGTTGGCTTGAGGCCGGTAAGAAGCTGGTCTTAGGTCCAGATTTTATTCGAGATTCCACAGAAAAGATTGAACTTATTCGTCATAGGATGAAAGAAGCCCAGAGTAGACAAAAATCCTATGCCGATAATCGAAGAAGAAAATTAGAATTTTCTGTAGGAGATCTTGTATTTATTCGTTTTTCACCTATGAAGGGTGTTGTACGTTTCAGTCGATCGGGAAAGTTAGCACCTCGATATATTAGGCCATTCCCTATCACCGAACGTATTGGTTCCATGGCTTATCGCCTTTCATTACCGGCTCAGTTTTTTTCCACGCATGACGTGTTTCACGTTTCTCAATTACGGAAATATCTTCGGGATTCCGAATCTATTCTTGAGCCCGGTGTTGTGGAAGAGATTGAAGTTTCGTCTAATTTAACTTATGAGCAGCATCTTATTCGAATTATTGCTTCAGAGGTCAAACGACTTCGAAATAAAGATGTTCCGCTTGTTAAAGTTCAATGGTCCTCAAATCCTAAGGATTGCTCTTGGGAATCTAGAGAATTCATCGAGCGTACACATCCGGACTTACTTTCTCATGCTCTTTAAGGTGAACTTCTTATTTCAAATTTCTTTTGTGTTAATATGCTTTTATGGTTGTTACTTTTTATTTCCATCTTATATATTGCGAGGACGCAATTTCTTTAAGGAGGGGAGTCTATAACAACCCGCATATTTATCGATTTGATATTTAAATATTTTATCGTTAATCGGATTTTGGTCCAAAAAGCTACTTTTTGCATATGGTCAAATTAGGACTCGAGACCACCTCCATTGAGTTCAAAATGACGTTTGCGATCTTTTTAAGTATAAACTTTGATATGTTTGGAGTTAGTGGAATTTTCACCACTTTTTCCACTTATGGCTTTGGTTTGGACTGAACCACTTACTAACTCAGTCCAACCCTCTCCTTCTCTTCATACTTCATTTCTAATTACTTAAACTTTAAAGCTTCATCAAAAATGGAGGAGGGAAAGGGAAATTAAAAATCCAAGCTCAAATTCAAATTGCTATCCATCATTCAACTCCAAATTCAAGAGGAAGACATTGGATTCGAGCTTCTTGTGTTGAGATTGAAGAGGGATTGGTTCTTGTTTGCTTTAGGCTTCATCTTCATTGATTTTTGGTGCAAAGGTGAGATTTTTATCTCACATTCTTGCCTATAACTGTCATTGGATTGTTGGGAATGATTCCCTATCACTTGTTCATGCGCATTTGCATTTGGTTTGGATTGGATTGTGAAAATCCCAATTTTTAGTGTGTTTCAGCAATTTCCTGGGCTTAGGTCGTTCTGCTTCGAAATTAGCTCGTCACTGTTAGGTCGCTGGGCACTAGGTCGTTCAGCGTGGAAAAGTCGCAACTGCATATAGCTCGCATCGCCTTAGGTCGCTCGGCAAAGCTCGCATCGCCCTAGGTCGCTCTGCATTAGCTCGTTCCTTCATTAGGTCGCTCACCTCGTAGGTCGCTCGGCCTTGTTGAAGACATTAGGTCGCTCGACCCTTTTTACATTTAGGTCGCGATTCATTAGGTCACGAACCCCTTGGGTCGCACCAATTAGGCCTATGCCGTTCGTTAGGTCACGAGTTAACTAGGTCGTCCGCTCACACTTAGGTCGCTAAGGCTTAGGTCGTGCCACATTAGGTCGTGACTCGTTGGGTTGTTCTGTCCCTAGGTCACTCGGCCTGCTTCGTAGGTCGTAACCCCTTAGGTCGCTCAGCCATGGTGAAGTCACGTCTGTTAAGTCGCTTGACCTGCCTGCATGCTTTAGCTCGACTCTGTTGAGTCGTGCAGCCCCTTAGGTCGCACCGTTTAGGTCGCGTTCTACCCTTTTAGCCGCTAGCTTCTTAGGTCGTTCGGCTTCACTTCCTTAAGTCGCTCGGCCTGCTTGTATTTCTTAGCTCGGCCATGTTAGGTCGCAAGGGCATTCCTACTTTGATGGTTTTGGAATTTATTTCTTTGGACTTTACTCACGACTTCTAATGTGAATTTTTGTGATTCGATTTGCTTTAGCAATCGTTCTGGGGTTTGTCACTTCAAAAATTTGAAGGTTTCAATACTAGTAGTAAATATCAAAACTCTTTCATCAAAGCGATTTCAACACTATTTATTATAAAACTCCTTTTCTTAAACCGTTTTCCAATCTACTAGTATATACAAGCCTTTACCTCACTCGGATGAGAAATCTAATTAAACGACTTAGTAAAACGAGTGGTATGAAACGCTTGCGTTCACTTCGCTGGTTAATTCTTGGACTTGTTCGATTGAACCTTTGGTGACAATTTTCTAGTGAAGATCTACAGTTTGTTCGTAAATATTTAAGTTAAGCAAGTGGTTATGGGACATGAAGCTAAACTCATATATTTACTAGCTTGGTGTGATTGACACTTCTTGATGATCATGACGATCATTTTTGTGATTTAGACTAGCGATTGAGCGATGTCTCTTTGTCTGCGAGGGAGACTAGACCCCATTTGTGTGATGTTTCTACTCACATATGTGGGGTAGCACCCCATGGTCTTCGGGCCGTTCGTGTGTTCAAAGGTCTTCGAGCCATTCGTGTGTTCAAAAAATTAAATGGTTAGCTTCCATGAGATAGCTTCTCGTTCGTGTGATAGGCCTCCCCCTTTTTGTGATTTCTGGATTTCGTGTGTTGATTTTTGGAATTTGTTCTGGATTTCGTGTGTTGATTTCTGGAATTTGTGCTTCACCAATTTTCATGATTTTCATTGATATGTTTTATCTATTTTTGTGCATTGGTGAATTCGTGTGTCATTACCTTTTTGTGGATTTGGATCTTTGAGAAGATTCTTGTGATATTGATTAATCTCCTGTTGATTATCATTTACATACTTATAGTAGTATGCCATTATGGTTATTATACGTTTATGCCATATCTCTTATTCTATATCATGTCATCTGATATTTAAAGCTAGACTGATTCGTTTATTATTTTCTTATGAAATAATACTCGAGTCAGTCCGAGATGTTACAAGTGCTTCTGTTTGACTTCTCCCTAGGGATTTACTTCTCTGATTTTTGGCTAGCCACTTAGATTAGTAGTTTTTGTTGTATACATTTGAGATATAGACTCCGTGATGTATACTTATTCTTTTGTGTAGCTTGTAGCTACTCTTTTGTATTATCGTGGATCTTTCTGACCACTACTCTGATGTACACTTTTATGTGTTATATTCATATCTTCTTCCGCCTTTGTGATATGGATGTCTGTGACTGACTTATGTTATGTTTATTTCTATGTTTGTTTCCGAAGATTATATATAGCCACCGTGTGATAGCTTTGAGTTTGTATCGGTATGTCGGGCTTCCTCCTTAAATGAAATGCATGCTATACTATCTGACATATCGGTGCTCGCACAAAGAAATTACATGGATGGTCGCTCCTCAACAACCTTATTCTCCGTGCTAGTTGACAGCATTACTCCGTAGTGTTCTTAGCTAGTGTGGGTATAAAGGTGGGGCGTCACAATTTATATATTCAAACAAACAATATAATTGAGAAAATAGAATCTGGATAAGGAGAGTGAAAGAGGATGCTTGATCTCAGAATTTGGAAAATTTGTGTTAGCCGATACCGAATCTATTTCAATGATATATGATGTATAATGAAAAATTAGTTTCAATTTGAGGAACAGCTGCCCAACAATAGCAACAAAATATCTTCACAATTGGTAATGTTTTCATCCGACTATCGATAGTAGTAGTTAAAATATTTGTTGTTGCCAGGTGAAGTAAAGATATCCAACAAATCGTTTTGTAACTCAGACCTCCGTTCAGTATATTTGTGCTCTTTGTAATGGCACGTGCTTCGCTTTTTACAAATGGCATGTGTTCAAACATGTAAGGAAAAATGATTTACACAGCTATGAAACCAAAGGTTTTACAATAATTGCTCCTTTTAGAGAAATTTTTTAACCATCAAAAACATAATTCGATGATCTGGTTAAAGGTCCGTAGTTCCAAGATGGTATTATAATTTCTATTCACTAATAAGAATGGTATTAAAAATTAATACTTTTCTTTTATTTAAATTAAGGATAAAACTTTGTTCTAACAAATATGTATAAAAATTTGATGAACTATTTATTATTCTTTTTAAGGTTATTTTAGGTAGTTTACCTTTACATTAGAAAAAACTGCGACATCAAACATGTTACAGCTATTGTTAAAATTAATATATTTTTTTCCGTCTTAAATTAAGGATATAAATTTGACTCAACAATTATGTATAAGACTTTTTAAATCTGTTAAACTATTTGTTGTTCCCTTTTAAGGGCACTTCGAGTATCCTACATTTATATCAAAAAAGTATGACATCAAATATGTTACAACTATTATTAAAATTTTTGGGTAGTTTACGTTTACATCCAAAAAATGTGCAACAAACATACTACAATTATTATTAATAAAAATAATATTTTTTTGGGTTTAAATTATGCCTTCACTTCAAAACTAAAAAACTTATGTCATATCATAATCAGAACATATGTCGAGGAATGAATCACGGAGACATGCACACAAATTCTGTGTTTGGACAATTCTAAACACCAGCAATTACTCAACCAATTAGAGGAAACAAGCATCATTATTAAGCTTCCAAAATTTTTTGATTGTGGTTGTAGTTTGATTTAGTGTAAAGGCATGTTATTATTACAATATTTCAATGGTTCATCATGTGTAAATTTTTAATACAATTTGTATTTTGAATTAAAGTTTGATCGTCCATGGTTTTATTCATAGTTTATCTGAATTAGATTAGATCCAGAAGTAATGCAAACAGATTCTCATTTGAAGATGGACGATTATTATTAATACAACATAATACTCATTATGTAATAGAGTGACTAACAATTATTTGTCATCATGTTGCTGCTATAATAAATTTATCAAAGACCTAGTTAGGAACCTTTTAAGCTGGTAGAAAAGTATCAACTATCCTATTTGAATTAACCAATAAAGATTTATGTTTTTTTAACCGATCAGTGTACGAGAGGACCAATATAATAAACGTTGATACATGCAAAAAAAATTATACTGCAATATAATAAGGGTTGATACAATAGAGAAAGCATTGACAAAATAGTTTGATGTAAGTTCATGTAGAAAATAGTTTGATAAAATAATTAGTTTAAACTAAAAGATATATAGACCATTATTGTTTATTTGTTACCACACGGATCTTACTGTTCATGTACACCGAACCAATTCATGAGTCAAATCAAAGACATTTTGGTTATATTTGTATGTGTTGACGTAGAATGTACTGATTTTGTTGTCATTGTATTTTAATAGCCATGCTATAAAAATATGGCTCAATGGTCAAATGCAGGTCCACCTGGACGTGCCTATGTACTCGTTAAATTTAATGTAATTATTGAATAAAAATTATTAAAAATAAGATTTAATGAATTTTTAGCATAGTTATTGAATATGAACTTGAATAAAAATTTGAAATAATAAATTCTGAAGATTTAGATAAATGAAAATTCTATTTATTGAATGTGTTTGTAAGCGATGTCAGTAATTGAATAATAAATGTTGAATTATTTAGATGATAATAAAATGATTGTTAATAAATGGTGAATTAATTATTAATGGTGATTTATTGAAAATTAAATCGTTTAAATTTAATATTGGAATTATTTAAATAATTGAATCTTGAGTTAATGTGGATGAAAATGATATCGGAAATTGATTTAAATTTTATTTAAATATGAATAAAGATCGTTACTTTTAAAATTGAATTTAAAAGTGAATAATTAGAAATTTACAATTTTATATTATAATTAACGGGTAAAAAATAGCCATTTTGGCCACTGTCTCGGATTTTGATGAAACTAGTTTCATCGGTTATGTAATAGTAAACTATTGTAGGGTTTCAAGTTTCATAGCGATTGGACTTGTCGTTCGGCCGTGCGAGCTTGAAACGCGTACAAATTAGTTTCGAAATTTAATTTTAATAATTGATTTTGAA